>CP131456.1:40129042-41379042 GCA_030664755.1 Microcos paniculata | reverse complement strand
ATATGTTCATTTCATACTGATATGCTGTTTGTATAATCTGTCTATTTTCTTCTTTATTTTATCTGTACATGTTTATTTAATGATGATGTACTGATATGCTGTTTGTGCTATGTCTTATAATCTGTTTTCTTTCTCACTTATCTGTATATAGATTTATTTCATGATGATATACTGATAGGTTGTTTGTATAATCTGTCTGTTTTCTTTCACTTTATCTGTATATATATGCTTATTTCATGATACGCTGTTTGTATGATTTGTCCGTTTACCTTCACTTTATCTGTATATATGCTTATTTAATGACATATTGTTATGCTGTTTGTATAATCAGTCTGTTTTTCACTTTATCTGTATATGATCATATGTATAATATGTTTGTTTTCTTTCACTTTATCTGTATTTGTTTATTCCATGATGGTATGATATTTGTATAATCTTTATGTTTTCTTCCTCTTTATTTGTATATGTTTATTTCATGATAGTATGCTGTTTGAATAATCTATCTGTTTTCTTCCTCACTTTGTCTATATATATGTTATCTGTTGTGTGTCTATTTTCTTCCTCACTTTATCCATACATGTTTATGCTTTCTCTTATAATCTTCTTATTTCCTTTAAATATCCATGATTATTGCTTTTTATTTCCATCATCACAGGCCATGCATTTCATTATAGAATCATTCGCAATAAAAGAAACCGTAAAAGGAAATTAGTCATGGCTGATGAACAAGGTCAATCTTTGGGTCAACGGATATTTGGGTCCACGGCCTTGTTCCGATGAAATGACCAGTTATCCTTTACGGTTAAATTGCTGTAAACCATACATTTTTACATCATACATCTAATCATTGACATACTTCCTTTTATTTTGCTTCATACTGGACTTGTATATGTACATCCATGTACATAATTTATCTTAATGGTGAGCTAACACATTTCCTTTCTGTCATTTTTCCCCTTATTTTTGCATCCCATGATTGCATTTTCATTAAGCCTATTCATACATACATTTCATTCATAATAAGGGAATCTTATTCATCCTTGTGATTACATCAAGGGTTTCAAGGTAGCACCTCCAGTAGACAGATATAATATTAGATTACAGTCCAGAATTATAATGGAAGAGCAAGCCACCAAGATTGAGCAGTTAAAGAAGAAAAATAAGGAGTTGCAGTAAAAACTGGATCAGATGGCAGAAATGGTGGCCAATATGAGGCAACCAAACATGGCCAACTCAGGCAATAATTCCAATGAGCAATCTTCCCAGATTACACTTCTACACATGCCTCCAACAACTCAGCCAACAAATGCCTCTCTCTCACTCTAACCCTCAGTATACCCCTACAAGAAAGTCAAACACAATTTTTGCAATCAACCACAAACACTTTCATCTTTCCACCACCACCTTCACTTGGTAGATACCCTTTTATACCTCCAATGAACACTACAAGCGGAAGATTTCCAACAAAAACCCACAAATTGCTCCTCCCATATACACCATGGCACCTCCTGTCCCTGGATATGCCCCAGCCAACCCCTTAATTGTGCCCAAAAAGTAGTTTGAGAGAGAGATGGGTAGGGCTGAAAGCCAGATAGTGTTGAATCAAAAAGGAATGTTCATTTCGAAATTAAATCTTTAAATTTCAAACTTTATTCTATAAAGGGATGCTTATCCTACATTAAAAGGAATATTTATTCCAACATTTAAAATTGTATTTTTCTTAAGATAGTTTTAAACACATTTTATTATCATTTTCCAAGTCAAATATTTTTCAGACTTTTGTGGTACCAATTTTCGGGCGTCTTAGGGGTGCTAATCCTTCCCCAAGAGTAACGGACTCCCGAACCAAAAATCTTTTATTCATAGACCAGTTTCTTTCCTTAACTTGACATAATCTTTCTAGATTTATGTCGAGTTAAACAAGTAGGTGACTAACCACACCTAATCAAATAAAAGGTTAGCGGCGACTCCATTTTGTTTTTAGACAGTTTAGTCCAGAGCATTTTTCACGCCAAATATTTATCGTCGGAGCTGTAAAACGTCTAGACAGTCGGGATGTAGTGCGGAAGCTTACTTAATGAAGAAAGAAAGCATAAAATTCTAGGTAGTGAAAAACCTAGGCTAATAAGAGTCGAATAAGACCTAGATGAAAGAGAAACTTAGTTCAGTTGATGAACCTAAGTATAAGCTAATTAGGAGTAGAGCCTTAAAAGAAGAAAAGTACAACATATCACTAGGAAACTTTAACCTTAATTAGCGATAATTTCATAATGAACCATAGGTTAATAACTCCAAATGACTGACTAGAATTAGTAAAAGAATAAAAGTAGGAAACTAGGCTTAGAGACAAAACCTGGGTAGATAGCCTAGGGATAGGTTAAAGAAAGAGAATAAAAAGGCCTAGAAAGAGGATTTAAAAAGATCTAGTGAAAGAAAGCGAATAAAAGACTTGAAAATGGATATTAGCTAAAGAAAGTCGAGCATAATAAACCCCAAATTTGAGTCAAGCAAAGGCACTACATCATAAAACGAATAAGTTAAAGAAAAGAAAGAATAAACAAGGATTATTGGAGGCTGCAATTACAGAGAAGAGGAGTCAAGAGTATGAAAGGAAGGAAAAGAAAAACCCCCAGCTTCTTGATTTCAGAAAAACAGAACAAGGGGATTAAGAATGTGAATCGGTGAAAAGAAAGGAAAGAAAAACCCTTGATTATTTAAGTAATAGAAGAAAAGATAAGGAGGTTGGATAGAAAAAAAATTTGGAGAAAACATGAGAAGGAGCACTCGAAGGAAACGAGTGAATGGGGTAATTGTGCTCTAATGGATGATATCAGTAAAGAGTGAGTGGAAGAGAAGAAAAGAAAAATGAGAAGTGAGGATACCAAGGCATGGTAATACAAACAAGAGGGAACGAAGAATGAGAATGATGATGATGATGATGGAGATTTGAAAAACAATCAAACCCAGTAATGAGGAAAGTGGATCGACCTAAGTAAGAGTTAAGGAAAGAGGATAAACCAAAATAACAGTTGGAACTGGAGAAGACAAAAAAAAGTGTACGCATGATAAAAGAGTGGAATAGAAGGAATTAAGAGTAAGGACTTAAAGGAATACAGATGATAAGTTAAATTTTTAGAAAGAGGGGAGTAGACCAATTTTAAGGATAATCTCCTCGAAGAATGATAAATAAAGAAAGGATGTGGAAGGTGAAATTAAACCAAGCTAAAATGGAGTTACCTTGGCGCGGACAAGATTGTGAGAGAAAGGATGATCGAGAAAGGTATTGTCCGTGATAAATAAACCATGATATTGAAAGAAAAAGAATAGACATCAAGGATTAAGAGCCGAAGATGGCTGAGATAAAGGAAACCCACATGTGAAAAGCAAGAGATGCAGGAACTGAGACAGAAAGGATAAATAAAGAGAATCTCGAAGTACGAGGATAAGGAAAGGAATTGATTAAGCTCATAGACTTCTATGAGCATAGCCAGTATGAGGAGAAGAAAGGAAATTCTAACACCCCAGAGAAGTAAAGGTATTAGAAAAAAAAAAGAAAAGAGGAATAAGGATGAAGATGATGAAGCAAACTAGAGAATAAAGCAAAGATAAGGAAGAATGAAGCCAAGGTAAAGGGAACCTTGGATAAGACATGAAAGATCACGTGAATCAAGGTTAAGGAGTATGAAGAAGTGAAAGGATATGGAGATAACCATAAGGAAAAGGGAATAAATATTACAAGAGCTGCAAATGATGCCTAAGGATGGCAATAGACCAGAGAGAAGGTCAAGTTAAATGAATAGAAGGGAAACCTCAAGAGAGAAATGTGAAGATGTAGAAGCTACAAAGAATACAGCATGAGTGTGACGTGCATGAAGTACGCTGTTCAGCGTTGAAGGGAAGCAAAGAGAAAGGTAGACCCCATAATAGATTGTGGGCAGATGGAATGGAAGAAAAGGATAGAGAAGGGATAAGGAAATTCCCAGATAATACTGTTGATGAAAAGAGGAAAAGAAATCAATCATTAGTGAATAAGCTAATGTGGAGGAAGGAGGTCGGAAGGAAGAGAAACACACGACACCTCCAGAAGTGGGTACCTCAAGAAAATAAAAGTTAAGAAAAGCCTAAGAGCCTAGAGAAATGGAATGAATGGGTATGAAGTTGAGGCTCAAGTGTGATTGACTTGGGAGCCATGTAAGGCATCCCTATGAGAGGAAGGATCAGAGATCGAGATCTTGAGGATCTTTGTGCTGACCACTCGAGTGAACCAGCCCAGTGTGTGATTGGGGAGAGCATGAGGCCTCCCAGAGTTCTCCATCCCAGAGAGGATGAGAGATGAGATGGCTGTGGGCCCTGTGTGTGATGTGATGGGCCAATGGCCCTATGTGTAATTGTGATCGGCGGTCAGAGAGTGAGTTAGATTTTGAGAGCCGAGAGGGCATGATCTCTGATTCCTCTGAAATGATATGGCCAAATGTGGGCCAGTGTGTACAGGAGCTCAACTCATACGCCATGAGATTTGAATGGAAGAAAATCAGAAAGAGAAAGAATGGAAGTAAGGCACGAAACGGAGAACCAAAACCAAGATTGGGGGAAGACAATTAACTCACCGCATCCTTACCGCGAAGGTGAGGGAGTTAAGCTAAGGTCTTTCCCAATAGCTTGGTCACGAAGACGAGTACAAGACCACGAAACGACGAGAAATGCGTAGGATGATGGCCGCGAAGTTAGAAGCAGTGGCAATGAAAAAGAGAAGGAACTCCTAAAAAGAGTGAGAGGTATCGAACCTCAGAGGTAACAAGAGGGTAGTCTCGTTAAGAGAGACTTGAAGGTGAGACAAGTATAAAGCGAGAAGATCGAGTAAGCATAGCATAAGTGGAAGAAGAACCTCTAGGTGCCACAACTGAAGTGAAGAAAGTCTAACCCATAATTGGATAAGGGTAGGCTATGTTAAGGGAAAGATGAAGTCCAAACTCAATAGTAGAAAGGCAGTGAAGCCACTTATGAGGAAGAGAATGATCAGAGTGCGCAGCAGAAGCGTGGTGGACTTCAGTAGCGAATAGTGATGTAAACACTTTTCGAAAATGAAAGGAAGGCTTCGAATGAAGTCAAACCTCCCCAAGCTACCTTGTTTAATTTCGAGGATGAAATTTTAGAAGGAGGGGAGAGTTGACACGTCCGGACCTAACACGACTTTTTCGTACGAACGAAATAGTATAAGACGGTGTATTAAGTCAATAATACGTCAGTCCGGATATGTCTAATTAAGAAGAGATTTCAAGCTTAAGATAAGACGGAGTTGGATGATGAGACAAGTGACCATGCATGGAAACATCAAAGTGGACCGCTTTAAGTCCATAGCTAATGGATTGGACGTCCATTGGTGAATTGGTCGGTGGATCGGGCTAAGGATCGAAATTATGAGAGGTTTTAAAGAAAGGAAAAAGTCTAGCCCGGGACCCGAGTAGACCCGGTGTCGGGCTTGCCTATAAATAGGGGGAGATGAGGTCTCCCCTCTTATTTTCTCTTCTCCCTCTCTTCTCTCCTCTCATTTGCTCTCTCGGAGCAATTTTGGACTTTTGGCCGATCCGGACAAACCGACCGTATGATCAAGGCGAGATCTTGGTATGTTGTTCTATTCACCTTAATCTACATTTTATTAAGTTTTCACACATTTCCATGCATTGGTCTAGGAGAGATCCAAGCTCAAAGATAGTTTAGCTTTTTAGTTAAATTTTTAGCTTAGATTCGAGATCTAGGAACTTTGAGCTTGTGATTCTAGTTTTTACTTCGATAAACCTGTCGTGGGAGGCGAGAGGAACGTCCGTATCAATTTTCGTGCCGAGCCATGGACCAAGGGGCTCAGGAATCAAGGAAAAGCCTCAGATCCCGAGGCTGGCATGCGACTCCCGCTCGGGAGCTGAGTCTCTCTCGCAACCTAGGCAGGGCTAGGCCCGGGGTGGCCCATGGGCCCCAAGGACATTTTCATAATTTTTCGTAAGGTATCCGATTTTTACACCGGAGCCTCCCGGACGCTTTCCTAAGCCCCAAAACACTTCCAAAAATTGTCTTACGTCATACTAGAGCCTTGTAGGTACGTTCATAAATTTAATTATGAATGCTAACTGTCGCAACGTTGCCGAAAACGACGGGTTTCGGACTTTACGAAATGTATGGAGTCGCCACTAACCATTTTTGTTTAGGTGCGGTTAGTCACCTATATGGAATCTATCTAACTTAAGAGTAGCCGTTAAATGGCGTATTAAGATAGATAGGTCCTGGTCTACAGAACAAACAGAACTGGGTTCGGGAGTACAGTTACATGTGGGGAAGGATTAGCACCCCCACAACGCCTGCCAAGTGACGGTACCGATTAGTTCAGTATTAATTAGGCCTCAACAAAGATTAATAATTAAAACTTTTATTTTTCACCTTTTGATTTTCGTTTTTTCAATTTTTTTGATTTTTTAATTCAATTCAAAATTACCCCAGAATAATTACTAAGGAAAATTGCCATCACAATCCCCATAATAAATACCCATTATTTAATTGATCCTTTTTTTTTGTATTTTTCATTCCTTTTTTTAATTTTGTGGATTTTTTATTTTGGAATTTTCTGATTAATTAATGATTATGTGCTTAAGGGCCTGTTATAAATCTCATCGCCACCACAATGAAGTTTAAAAAGACTATTAAACTCAGAGTACTTCCCGAATGAAATCGCCGCCACGACTCTTTGGGAAAATATCCTTTCACCATGATTAATTAAGAAAGATTAGTTTATTATTGTCATTGTTATTATTATTATTATTATTCTTATTACTACTACTACTTCTCTCCATCTTCTTTTTTATTGTGTAAATATTTTTTATATTAATGACAATATATCCGAAGATTTCTTATAAACCTTTATCGCCGCCACGATGAAATTTAAGGAGATCTTCAGATTCGGAATACTTCTCGAAAGAGTCGTCGCCATGACTCTTGAAGAAAATACCCTTTCATAATTACCAGTAAAAAACATTTTTTATTTTTACTAATTATTAATTATTAATTATTATTTATTAGTCTCTTAAATTAATGACTATGTGTCCGAAAACCTCTTATAAACCCTCATCGCCACCACGATGAAATTTAAGGAGGTTTTTTAGATTTGAAGTAATTCCCGAAAGAATTGTCGTCACAACTCCTCGGGAAAGTGTCCATTCATAATCACTAATTAAAAAATATTAACTTATAATTTAGAGATTTAGCCATTAAGTCTATTTTATTATAAGTCTAATTAACAAATGAGTTTTATTTATTAATAATTATATCTATCTATTATTATACAAAAAAAAAGTTTATAAATCCTCATCGCCGCCACGATGGGATCTATAAATAGTTTTGGAACGTTTCCCGAGAAGCTCGCCACCACGATTCCCCGAGAACATACCCAACCATTAATTGGAGAAAACTTTAAACTCTTGAATTACTTAGAAACCTTAGCCTTTAAACACATTTTAATTCATTAACCAAAAGATTTTTTCTTTATTATTTTATATACGAAAATTAAGTATAAACCCTCATCGCCACCACGATGGAATTATAGGCCGTTTTAGAGGACTTCCTCGAGAGACTCGCCGCCACGATTACCCGAGAATGTATCATTTTTCTTATTATTATTATTATTATTATTATTATTATTATTTTAAAAAAAAATGGATTCCTTTGAAAGGTTGAATTTTCATTGCTTAACTAATAATTTTTTTTATATTATCTTATTGACCATTTTTATCATTTATTGGCTTGAAAATTACTTACAAATCCTTATCGCCACCACGAGAAAATTTTCAGAGAATTTTTCAAGAAACTCGCCACCACGATTCCTTTAAAAATACTCCTTGGTTAATTGATTATATTTAATTAATTTTGAATAGCAATATAAATATATAGTTATATTTATCTCTTGAATCTTCTTAACAATTCACAAAAGGCATAAAGTTCATATCTTTATAATGGATACACACGAAAAATGAAGATCCCATAGTCATGCACAAATTGATCATGTCCTACCATCGAAATATGCTTGGATAATATAAAACAACTAACCACAAAATTCACATACACAACTGGAAGCCATCCACAGACCATATTTGACCAAAACAATTTCTTAACTTGACGTGTCAAAAACTCGGATACTAAATTTTCTAAGTTTTGTCATAAAGGAGCATGCTATCCTAGTCTAAAGCAACCTACTTTTCTGTTTTCAATCCATTTCCATCAGAAAGCAACTACTTTTATGCACAAAATATTATTATTTTGTCAAGGACCTATTTTTACTAACAGTTCTTCCTTCAAAGAGTTTTGACAAGATGATGGAAATACATGAACAGTAGAACATGCAAAACAGGCAGAGAAACCAACGTTGAAAATATGAAATTTTACCCAAAAGTCTGTGGAAGAGCCGTTGGACAAAGGACTGAATCTTCTCTTTTTGGAAACTAAACCCGAAAAACTATTCCCTTTTCTTTCTCCTTGTTTTTTTTTGTAGCTGAACGTCAGATCCCTCAAAAACACCCCACTCCTTTTTGTGCTCTCCCCTCTCACAATCCTCCTCTTTTTTTGTTGTAGCAGAACGTCAGATCCCTCAAAAACACCCCACTCCTTTTTTTTGTGCTATCCCCTTTCACAATCCTCTTTCTTTTTATTGTAGCAGAACGTTAGATCCCTCAAAAACACCTCACTCCTTTCTTTGTGCTCTCCCATTTCACAATCTTCCTCTTTTTTTATAGGCCTTTTCCCTCTTCGTCTGATTGCTTCATCCTCATGATCTCACGGCTGTCCTTTCTTTTTTCAAACCCTTCGCCGTCCCCTCTTTAATCTGATGGCTCTTCTTTCTCTTCTCCCATTTTGATCTAAAGGTCCTCATTTATTGGCCTTGTAATCCCTACCTCACCCCCTCTTTCTTTGCTGCAATTGGTTGTTTATATTACTGACTCCACTTTTACTGTCTTTGGAGGATCACCCAGCTGTCAGGAGAAAAGTTGACAAGGAGAGAAGTTCGCTGAGGGAGTCACGTGGAGATGTTTGTTGATTAGAAATGACAAATGGGTCTTGTTATGCATTGATTGCATAATGGTCCCATATTTGAAAAATTCATCAAAGAGGCCCTACAGAAAACATAATTAGCTGATTTATGCAAGAGAATCACGTGGGAGGTTTGCTATTTGAAATGAAAAATGGGTCTTGTTATGCATTGATTGCATAATGGTCCCATATTTGAAAAATTCATCAAACGAGGCCCTACAGAAAACATGATTAGCTGATTTATGCAAGAGAATCACGTGGGGGGTTTGCTATTTGAAATGACAAATGGGTCTTGTTATGCATTGATTGCATAATGGTCCTATATTTGAATAATTCATCAAATGAGGCCCCACATAAAACATGATTAGCTGATTTATGCAAGAGAATCACGTGGGGGGTTTGCTATTTGAAATGACAAATGGGTCTTGTTATGCATTGATTGTATAATGGTCCCATATTTGAAAAATTCATCAAACGAGGCCCTACAGAAACATGATTAGCTGATTTATGCAAGAGAATCACGTGGGGGGTTTGCTATTTGAAATGACAAAAGGGTCTTGTTATGCATTGATTGCATAATGCTCCCATATTTGACAAATTCATCAAACAAGGCCCTATAGAAAACATGATTAGCTGATTTATGCAAGAGAATCACATGGGGGGTTTGCTATTTGAAATGACAAATGGGTCTTGTTATGCATTGATTGCATAATGCTCCCATATTTGACAAATTCATCAAACCAGGCCCTATAGAAAACATGATTAGCTGATTTATGCAAGAGAATCACGTGGGGGGTTTGCTATTTGAAATGACAAATGGGTCTTGTTATGCATTGATTGCATAATGGTCCCATATTTGAAAAATTCATCAAACGAGGCCCCACAGAAAACATGATTAGCTGATTTATGCAAGAGAATCACATGGGAAGTTTGCTATTTGAAATGACAAACGGGTCTTGTTATGCATTGATTGCATAATGGTCCCATATTTGAAAAATTCATCAAACGAGGCCCCACAGAAAACATAATTAGGCATGCTACAATTTCCAAATGGATGGCTTAAAAGTTGAGTAGCCCTTTCAAGAACTGATTTTAGAACAACAGATGCACCATCCCCGGCAGGGCTTCCAAGGGGCCAAAGTGGTGGCTACTCTGAGGAACAAACAACCGCAATGAGGCAAGCACTAAGTGCACGAAGATCCATGCCGTTAACACATAGAAATTGTCTTTGCAGGATTGCTAGTTGTCTCGGCTGCTACGTGATTATAAATTGATGAGATCATGGCCATTGGATTTGGTTTTGTTGTTTTATTATTCAAGGTCACATGAGTTGTAAATCAACCACTTGCAATCTTTAGTGACATGGGTGCATGAGCAAAAACATCTAGTGCCACACGTTATTTGTGAACTCCTTTTTTATTATTGTGTTCATTTTATTCATTTCTTAATCAATTTGAGTTCATCTTAACTTAGAAATTAAAATTCCTAGATAAGCAAATTAATCTTTAATTGCACCAAGCTTAAATTGGAACATTAATTCTTTCCAATGGCTATGTGAAGACCACAACCAAATTATGAATAAATAAAAAAAAGACTAGGGAACTCAGTAAAAAAATTAGTGTCTACAGTTGCCCCTCTTGGCATATTTCTTGAGTATCTAGAAGTGCACGCTTCTTGAGAATCAGGGAATAGGTAAAGATGTAGACACTGCTTTTAAAACAAAAAGTTTATGGAAAAACCTCGTTGAGAGGGTATTAATGGAAAATAAAAGTTTCGCAAAGACCTCGTTAAGAGGGCAACAATACAAGATAAGTAGATTTGCAAAGACCTCGTTAAGAGGGCAATAATACAAGATAAGTAGATTTGTAAAGACCTCGTTAAGAGGGTATTAATGGAAAATAAAAAGTTTTGCAAAGACCTCGTTGAGAGGGCAACAATGCAAAAATAACAGTTTTGCAAGGACCTCGTGGAGAGGGCAACAATGCAATATAAATCATTTTACAAGGACCTTGTTAAGAGGGCAACAATGCAAAATAAACAATTTTGCAAGGACCTCGTTAAGAGGGCAGCGTTGCAATGAAAAATAGTTTTGCAAAGACCTCGTTGAGAGGGCAACAATGCAATGAAAAATATTTTGCAGAGACCTCATTGAGAGGGCAACAATGCAAAATAAAAAAATTTGCAAGGACCTCGTTGAGAGGGCAACAATGCAAGAAAAAAGATAATTTTGCAAAGACCTCATTGAGAGAGCAACAATGCAATGAAAAAATATTTTGCAGAGACCTCATTGAGAGGGCATCAATGCAAAATAAACAAATTTGCAAGGACCTCGTTGAGAGGGCAGCGTTGCAATGAAAAATAGTTTTGCAAAGACCTCGTTGAGAGGGCAACAATGCAAGATAAAGATTTTGCAAAGGCCTCATTGAGAGGGCAACAATGCCATGAAAAATATTTTGCAGAGACCAGGTTGAAAAGGCAACAATGTAATAAAAAAACAAAGTACTGCGGAAAGCCTATATGGGAAACATTGCATTGAGATATGGACTGCTGGACATTCCTTTGACCTGTAAAAGATACTTATGTCCTATCCTGATCAAATAAATGAAGGAATGATAGGCATTTTTTTATGAAGATCTAATGCTATCATGTGATGATCATGTTATGATGTACGAAATGTTCAATGCTTGACGACAAGTTTTAATGTCCTCTTGATCCATATTCCTGGTAACATGAAATCCTTTGGTAAATTCAAACATCTCTCCATTTGCTCTGACTTGATAAATCTTAGGCGCATCAATGCTTTTCTCAACCCAAAAACTTTGATACTATTGCACATTACTAGTAATTTGGCTTTCAGTTTTCCTTTTGAGGACCTTCCCTCGACATTTTGTTCGTCAAACCTAGCTCAATACCTTTGAATGAAAAATGAGCATTTTCATGCATGTTTTGTTTTCCACTTGTTTATACATATTTTGAAATTCATGAACAATCTTAATGCAAACATCGGATAAATCAAAAATTTCATTGCATAGTTAAGAAGTGAGACCAAAGTAAACAGTCAAACTATTTGATTCAAACTCAAGCAAGATAGACAAGGTTTGTAAAGATTAGAGGAAGGATAATGGTACCTCCCGATAATGAATACTCAAAAACATGTGCATGCGGGATCTGAGTTCTTTTGATTGGCTAACAATACCAACGTCGTTGACAACTCAGCCCATTGAGTGATCTGATCTTGCCCCAATTAGACCCACTGAGAATTGATTTAGCTCATTGAAATGCTGTGCTTATACCTTTTTCTTCCTCCAACTTAAGCCGCCTTTTCAAGTTTTCAACTTAAGCGACCCCCAGTCGATCTAAGCTGCCCTTTCGGGTTTTCAACTTGGACCTCTCCTTTTCTTTCTTCCTTTTTTATTTTTATTATTTTTTTCACTTTTTTTAATTTCTTCTTATTTCTTTTTCTCTTCAGGCATAATATTTCTTCACAGCATCGGCATTAATAGGGCTCGGAAGTTCCCTTCCATCCATTTCTTGTAAAATCAAAGCTCTACCAGAAAAGACCTTTTTGACAACATATGGGCCTACCCAATTCGGTGCCCATTTTCCTCGAGTATCTCGTTGATTTGGGAGTATCTTTTTCAGCACTAATTCCCCTTCACTGAACTGTCTCGGTTTCACCTTCTTGTCATAAGCTCGCATCATTCTTTTATGGTATAACTGGCCATGGCAAAGTGCGGCGAGACGCTTTTCTTCAATTAAGTTTAACTGATCATATCTTTCTTGGATCCAATCTGCCTCATCCAAGTTCACTTCCCTGAGTATCCTGAGAGATGGAATTTCCACTTCAATGGGCACCACTGCTTCCATTCCATATACCAGTGAAAAAGGAGTTGCCCCAGTAGATGTCTTTACTGCAGTGCGATAAGCAAGAAGAGCAAAAGGTAACTTTTCATGCCAATCTTTATAAGTTTCACTCATCTTAGCCACAATTTTCTTAATGTTCCTATTGGCTGCCTCCACTGCCCCATTCATCTTAGGTCGATAAGGCGCAGAGTTGCTGTGAGTAATTTTGAACTGAGAACACAATCCCTTCATCATTCCACTATTCAAATTTTGAGCATTATCTGAGATAATCCGTTCCGGAAGGCCATACCTGCAAATGATTTCCTTTTTCAAAAACTTAGCGACCACTGACTGAGTGACACTGGCATATGAGGCTGCTTCAACCCACTTGGTAAAGTAGTCAATCATTACAAAGATATAGTGGTGACCATTTGATGCTTTCAGAGTAATCGGGCCAATAACATCCATTCCCCACATCGAGAAAGGCCAAGAAGGTGCCATAACATGTAGCGGATTGGGGGGAACATGAATTTGATCCTCATAAATCTAACATTTGTGGCACTTTCTAGTGTAATTAATGCAATCTGATTCCATGGTCAACCAGTAATGGCCAGACCTCATAATCTGCCTAGCCAATTTGTGACCACTAGCATGAGTTCCACAAACTCCCTCATGTACTTCACCCATAATTCTCTGAGCTTCCTTAGCTGCCACACATCTTAACAAGACTTGATCTCGGGTTTCTTGTATAAGATCTCTCCATCCAAGTAGAAGTTCGTTGATAATCTCCGAATGATCTTCTTGTCATTTCCTGAAGCATGATCAGGATACTTTTGACAATATCACAATACCACGGTTTGCTATCTTCTTCCTCCTCAACATTCATGCAATGTGCCGGTTCACTTTTCCAGTCAATCTTGATCGACGGAATCTCTGTGTCTGTGCCAACTTTAAACATGGAGGCCAACGTAGCCAAAGCATCTACGACTTGATTCTCTTCTCAAGGTAAATGATGGAAGGAAACCTCCTTGAAGTTCTTTATAAGATCTTGGATATAATCATGGTAAAGGACTAGCTTTGAATCTCTTGTCTCCCATTCTCCCTTTAACTGATATATCACAAGCGCAGAATCACCATACACTTTCAAAGTCTCCACTTTTCTTTCTATGGCCATTTGAATGCCCAGAACACATGCTTCATATTCTGCCATATTATTGGTGCACCTGAAATCCAACCTTGCGGTAGCTGGGAAGTGATTACCTTCTGGGGATGTCAATACTGCCTCGATCCCATGGCCAATTGCATTTGATGCCCCATCAAAGCACATTGTCCATGTCTCATTGTCTTTTGATTCCTCACCGACTTGGAATGTTGCCATTAAATCTTCATCAGGGAAATCAAACTCCATAGGTTCATAATCATCGTCAACCCTTTATGCCAAGAATTCTGCCACAACACTTCCTTTGATGGCCTTTTGGGAGACATACTGTATATCATATTCCGATAACAATACCTGCCACCGAGCAATCCTTCCCGACAATCCTGGTTTCTCAATTATGTATCTAATGGGGTCCAACTTTGCTACCAATAAAGTGGTGTGGTACAACATGTATTGCCTCAATCGATGGGCCACCCAAGCTAATGCACAACACATTTTCTCTAATGGAGAGTATTTGGCTTGATATTCTATGAATTTCTTACTCAACTAGTACACTGCATGTTCTTTTTTCCATTTTCATCTTGCTACCCCAGTACACATCCCATGGAGTTTTCAAACACAGTGAGGTACAAAATCAATGGCCTTTTGGGTACCGGAGGCACCAGTACTGGTGGATTAGTAAGATAATCCTTGATTTTCTCAAAGGCATTCTGACATTCTTCGTCCCATTCACCCGGATCCCGCTTCTTGAGTAATTTGAAAATTGGGTCTCATTTAGCAGTCAACTGTGAAATGAATCTGGCAATGTAATTCAATCTCCCAAGAAAACCTCTGACTTCTTTCTGGGTTTTAGGCGGTGGCAACTTTTGGATGGCTTTTATCTTATTCAGGTCTACTTCAATCCCTTTTTCACTAACCACAAACCCTAACAACTTTCCAGATGTTGCCCCAAATGTGCACTTGGCTGGGTTCAACCTAAGCTTGTATTTCCGCAACCTTTTGAACAACTTTCTCAAATTGGTTATATGTTCATCCACTGTTCGAGCTTTTGCAATCATATCATTTACGTACACTTCAATCTCCTTATGCATCATATCATGAAACAAAGTCACCATGGCTCTTTGGTAAGTAGCACCAACATTTTTGCAGCCCAAATGACATGACATTGTAATTGAAAGTCCCCCACACAGTGATGAAGGTTGTTTTTTGCTTGTCTTCAGGTGCCATCTTAATCTGATTATACCCAGAAAACTCATCCATAAATGAGAACATAGAATAACGGGCAGTATTATCGACCAAAGTGTCGATATGTGGTAGAGGAAAATTGTCCTTAGGACTGGCCTGATTCAAATCTCGATAATCTACACACATCCACACTTTTCCATCCTTCTTTGGTACCGGAACTATATTAGCAACCCACTCTGGGTACTTTGCTACTTCAAGAAAACTGGCATCTAACTGCTTCATCACTTCTTCTTTTATTTTCAATAGCATCTCTGGTTTCATTTGCCTTAGCTTTTGCTGAACTGGCTTGCATTCTGGCTTGATCGGCAACTTATGCACTACAATTTCTGGATCTAGACCTGGCATGTCTTGATACGACCATGCGAAAACATCTGAATATTCTTTTAGTAAGTTGATCAACTGTTGCTTTTCTCCCTCTGATAAAGTGGTGCCTATTTTCACTTCTTTCTTATCCCCTTCTGTACCCAAATTTACCAACTCCGTGGTTTCCTTTTGAGGCAATATTTGTCTTTCCTCTCGCTCAACCAATCTTAGTAAGTCTTGAGGTAGATAAGAGTCATCAATATCATCACTATCAACTTTCCCAATATCAATCAACCTTTCAAAATCGAACTCAAGCCTATTGCTCATGTTATCTTTGCATTCATTGACTGTGGACCTGCAAAGGAAGGTTTGAAATGGATATATACAAAGAAATAGAATAGGGATACATAATAAATAAAGCAATGAATTATGAAAGAAAGTTAATAGGTAGCATTCAAGAGGAAAGTATAGGAATTAAAATTTTCAATGTAAACTTTGTTGCATCAAAATCTGAGCATGCATCAATTTGTCATTAAGTTTCAAATTATGTATAAACAAAAGGAAAGCCTTAAAACATCCATAAAAATACTTATCAACACTCTTAGGCATAAGTGTCGATTTGACAAACAAAAGTTCAAAGTGATTACATCTGCTCAAAAGAAAGTACAGTCGGAATTTCCATGACGGACCAATTCTCCAATTTGATAGCAGTGGAAGTCCCAAAGATCAAAGTGTCCAACTGATCTGACTCTTCTTCATCAATGACTTGGATGGCTACATCTTGCAGAGCTCTTTGTATTGATTGAACTGATGCCGTCATCAAACCATGCTGACCTACATTAACCCATCCGACTGAGACAAAAGATTGATTGATGCGAGGAAACTCCATCCTTCCCCACTCCACATTTCTCCCTTCCAATCTAGCCAATCTCCGGTTCTTTTTCTTCTCCTTCATTTGCTGCTTTTCTTTCCAAGATGGCCTAAAACCTAAGCCAAATGTGTTATCTTGGCTGGGCCAATCTATTAAATCACATTTCCCTTGCAAATTCCGACCTAATCCTTTCCTATCTGACCAACCCTTCTCTTACATCTGCTTCTTTTGGACAACTAAGTCAACTGGCTTTTGGCTCGTGCCTTTCTCAAACATGACTTCCGCAATCTCAAATGATCGAAATGAGCATTCTAGATCCTCTTCAGCTGCCTCAATATACGGAGAATCTAATGATTGAGCTACCATTATATCTTCTTCCCCCTTCTCTGTCACAATAGTCCTTTCTACTCTGAACTTAACCTTCTGATGTAAGGTTGAAGGAATTGCCCCGGCCAAATGGATCCACGGTCGGCCCAGCAAGCAGGTATAAGAAGGGTTGATATCCATAACTTGGAATACAAGCTCAAATGTGACCGGACCAACCTGGAAAGGAATCTCCATAGTTCCTAACACTTCTCTCCGAGTTCCATCGAATGCCCGAACGATTAAGTTACTTGAATGCACATGGGACATGTCAATCGGTAATTTCTGTAGAGAACAAAGAGGCATCACATTTAACGCAGACCCATTATCTATAAGTACTATGGCCATGGTATACCCTTTACAGCGGGTGGTAATGTGAAGGGCTTTAGGGATACCCCTACCTCCCGAAGGTATCTCATCATCTGTAAAAGTGATATAGTTGGATGTACCGATACTACCAACTATATAGTCCATGTCAACTATAGAAATATTCTTGGACACATAAGCTTGGCTCAAAGCTTTTAGTAATGATTCTCGTTGGGCTTCTGAATTTAACAACAATGAGAGTAATGAGATGCGAGCTGGAGTTTTGTTCAACTGATCCACCACACTGTATTCGCTCTGTTTTATTATCTTGAGGAATTCTTCGGGCTCATTAACATTGGCACCCCTAGCCATTTCCTTCTCCAACACCACATATTGTGCAATTACCAGCCTTCATCTACCTTGGCCTTTCCTTTCGAAGTTTCGGCATTATCAGAAGAATAGATCCCACCACTCCTAGTAATCTCATCAACATCAGACACTGGCGGGACCGTCGATTCACCAACTTTTTCCATAGTAGAAAAGCTACATTCATAATTCCATGGAACTTGATGCTCATCCTTGTAAGAGAAAGGTTGGGGAAGATTAACTACAAGTGGCGAAGCAGACGTGGGAGCTGGCTTCTCATCATAGTATACTACAAAAGGTTTAAGTTTAGGTGGCTCATCATAATATACCACAAAAGGCTTTGGTTGTGGATGAGTCTCTATGACAGGTGTAATAGGTGTGGGAACAAATGGTTTTGACTTCAAGTGATCATCATAATGAACCATAAATAGTTTTGTCCTTCGAGGCTCATCATAATAGACCACAAACGGTTTCACTGTTTCTCTTCCATCGCCCACTACATTCACATCTAAGTCCCCAGTCTCTACATAAAACTCTATCACAGATTGATCCATCATTCTCTGTACCATTTTACGAAAATGAGTACAGCACTGTATGTCATGATTCGTCTCACCACAATAACAACAATCATCCTTAATTTCAAACTCTTTCCCTTGAATCATTTGGGCCTTGACCAAAGCCCAAAAGATGACTACCATAGGGGTTGTGACCTCTTCAACTGACCTCTTGATGTATTCACCCCCACTGACCATGTTCACAATTGTCCCTCCATGGTTAGGTAACGGATTTTGCCCTACATTAGGCTACTGATTCTTATTAAAGCTGAGTTTTCCCTCCTTCACCAAGTCTTGAACTTTAAGCTTTAATGCATAGCAGTCTTCAGTAGAGTGGCAGCTGCACCATTGTGATAGTCACAATGCTCATTGGGTTTATACCAACTAGGATATAGAGGGGTATAGGTTCTAATGACACGAGGCTTTTCCACTAAACCTTATTGCAATAATTGAGGGAGTAAGGCAGTGTAAGTGTAAGGAATGGGATCAATGTGGGTTCTGGGTGGTCGATTTTGTCTTTGGATGTTTCCACTATTTGGGGTTAAAGTGTTTGGGGTAGGGAATGCTTGTGTGGTAGGCATAGGTTGGAAAGTTGGCCCAGAGGCAATATAATTGGTAGTAGGAGTTGGGTATTGGTATGGGGTTGGTGGACGGGTATATGAACCTTGAGGTTGTTGGTAGCCACTGGTCGGGTATCGATAATGCGCATACCCCTGATATGGATTCTGATATTGATACTGAGGTCTAGGTTGATATCCTCCATGTCCAGTTGCATTTACTTCTCCCTCTTTCTTTTTAGGGTTTTGGTTCTTCTTAGTTTAACTAGACTCAGACCCTTCAATCTTGCCACTCTTTATGGCACTTTTTACCATTTCCCCGATCAACACCATGTCTGTAAAACTCTTTGTTGCCCCTGACAACAGATGGCTATAGTATGGGCCTTTCAGCGTATTAACAAACATCCTAGTGGTCTCCTTTTCAGTTAAAGGGGGTTGAACTTGGGCAGCCATATCCCTCCATCGCTGGGCATTTTCAGTGAAAGACTCAGTACTCTTCTTCTCCATGTTCTGCAAGGTTAACCTATCAGGTACAAAATCAGACATATGCTGGTATTGGCTGATAAAAGCCCGAGCCAAGTCATATCAAGAAAGAATGTTGTGCCTGTCAAGCCTATTATACCAACGGGTTGTTGACCCGATAAGACTGTCCTGAAAGAAATGAATGAGCATCTTATCATCTTTGGAATAAGTCACCATCTTTCGACAATACATAGTGATGTGGTCATGAGGACAACTTGTTCCACTATACTTTTCGAATTCTGGAACCTTAAATTTTGGTGGTATCACCAATCCATCCACCAAACTCAATTCACTAGCATTAATAGTACCATATGCCTTAGTTCCTTCCATAGCCCTAAGCCTCTCCTTAATCTGGCTTAGTACATGTTGATTTCCCCCTTCCCCTGTGGATACATCTTTTTCCAACTCGACCGTATGACCAACATCAAGAATGACCACTGGGTTGGTAGGGGTACGTCCGGGTACTGGAGGTGCCATGTTAAATGTAGGAGGTGAAGCATACTGAGCTGCAGATAGGGACCTGTCGTTAACAACGGTGGGTTGAGGTTGTGGGACAAAAGGATATCCACTAGGTGGTTGTGGTGGAAAATTGGGTATAGTTGGGCATGCAGGTGGTATAAGCGCATTCAAATTTTGGGTTGGTTGAGGTAAAGACAAATTTGGCTCAAGGCCAAATGGGTGGGAAGAGGTGTTTTGAGATGATTGTCCTGTAGGGTGCCCACCCGCATTTGCCATGTATTGCTCCCTCATACTGCTAATCATTTCTGCCATTTGGTCTAATTTCAATTTCAGTTCTTCATTTGTCTTTCTCAAAGTTTCTATCTCGGTCGCTTGTTCTTCTGTGATAATTCTGGTTTGCAATCTGGTAAGGTATCTCTTGGGTTGCCGCTCTATCTTGAAACCTTTGTTACCACAAACGTAAATTAGGATATTTGTAATTACTCTCTTTTTTTGTATGCAGTAGATGAATAGATGCATGGATGCAGATGCAATGCAAAGGTACTTGTAGTTTGCCAATTGAAATTCAAAAGATTCTTCGATTCATTCCATTAAGGCCAAGCTCATTAAAAAACAATATTTGCCCACAACTTTTCATTCAGAATATGAGAACTAAATTTTACAATCTGATCACACTCCTCAACAATGTCCTCTAAAATGTAAACAGTCCCTTGTCCAAATGACCGTGTTGGCGGGATCTTCTATAGCATCTTCTTACTTCTCTTCTTCAACTTTTCTGCAACAGGGATGATCTTCTTCATTTCTTGAAATAGTAGCTCAGTCTGGCGACTGTTCATATTATAACCCACCAAGCATTTATTATGACACGTTGTGGCCCTATAGAAAACCTTTTCGAAGTCGTCCAGAGTCTTCCTTGCTTGAAGTAAATCTTTAGTCGTGATGTTCACATTTATTTCGAACTCTTTGACTTCTTGCTCCAAATTCCTAACTTGCTAGGTCAATCCTTCAATTTCTCACATGGCATCCCAAAGTTGTTGCATTGCTATGTCTTTTTCTACTTGCAGCTGAGCATTGTTCCTCATTTCATTCCTTAGACCCTCTTGTCCTTGATGCATTCCTCTTTCTAACTGGGCACATCTTTCTCTCTCATGGTTGTATGCAGATATTGCTTGGGCCTTCTCTACTTCCAATCGTTGCTTCTTTCCTCTTTCTTGATTTCTCTCGGTCATTAATTGGTTTACCTATCGAGTCAATGTTTCTATCCCTCCCTAGTGAATAATTGAGTTGCGATTCTTTTTAAATTATAGCTGTTCTTGGAGCATCTGGTGGGTTTTTTGTGCACTCAATAATTTCTTTTCTGACTCATCCCTTTGTCCTCTTGCTTCAGCTTCTTTTTTCTTCATTTCCCCAAACTCTTTCTTCAAATTGCACCATTCTCCGTAGCCATCCTACCAACAGTATTTTCGGCATTGATGCGGTTCTCCATCTCGATGGTATAACTGGTTTCAGCATGGCTTTTGGCTTCCACTAACTTGAGTTTTTCTTCTTCCCATTGGCGCTTCTCTTCGGCCCTCTTAAGTCTAATCTCGTCTATTTGTTGTTGCAAGGCCATCATCTTATCCATTATCTCTGGCTTTGTTAATTGCTTCCCTTTTTCTTTCTGTAAGGATTTCTTATACCTCTCACTAGTTTCCTTAGCATGCTCACACTTGTCTTCCCTTGCATCTTTTTCCTTTATCGCTTCGATAATCTCTATTTCTGCCCTTCCAAGTGCTTCTTCCACTGTCTTCTTACCATGGTTTGCCATATCCACGTCGGATTTCAGTTCCACTTCTTTCTATTCAAACTCTTTCTTTTGGCTCTCTAACTCGGCTTGACATGCCGTCAACTGTCCTTTCAATTCATTCACCATCAGTCCTTCCTTCATCCTTTTGTTTTCGAACAAGAGCTGAGCATACCTATCTTGGAAATGCGGGCCTAACTTGCGCTTTGCATCTTTTGTGAGGGGAGGCTTCAATCCTTGGATCCTGTCTTTATGCCATTCTAGATATTCTGGAGTACATCTTCCTTGCAAATTGGACACCGGTGTTCGAAGCACTTTCTTATTCCATCTTTCCCCAACTTTTCGGGCGTCCAAAATCTGCTGCAAAGTATCATAAGGGATGTCAATGCTATCAAGACCGTGAGTAGCGGGTATGAATTGTTCTAGACCCAACTGTCTCATAAACAGTAGCGAGGAAAAAGAAACCGTTCCCCAAAGTTCGACCAAAGGAATCCACGGGTCATTTTCACACGAGTAGACTACGCCTCTCCCACTCATCCATGCTGCTTTCCATAGAACATCCTTGCTTTCAAGTGTTTCGAACCATTCGACCCATTCTTGCTGAGACTTTTCTTCCCACTTGATGTTGAGATATTCATCGAGAGTGTTACGAACCTTAAAGTAGTACCATGTAAACTTCTTTACCGAACTTGGTAGATGACTCTTAAACCATACTGTCAGTAACTGAGCACATCCCTGAAACCGTCCTTTACCCATCTTTCTACAAAACATCAATGAGTGAGCCGTTTCTGCCACAATAGCGTAAACTGGACTGTACCCATTCTGTATTTGGTAAACCAAGTCTAGAACAACCACACTATTTCTCCCACAACTCTAGGGAATATGACCATCCCATAAATCAACACTGCCATGAATACATGTGCCTTTTCATTTCCTAAGTTGTCTTTCATTTTCTCCAGCTAGAATCTAGTTGGGTGATTCTTTGGGGCGACCTTTTCCTTGATCAAATCAGTGAACTTCTTCATGAAACGAGCTTCCTTTGGACTCCTCCAATAAACCTTTTCTTCATTCTCTTGACTCTCTTGATTTATTTTAAGATTTTCATCACCCAATTTGATTAGCTGCTGGTACTCCTCAACAGTGGGGAACATCTCTACTTCATTAAACACGAAACACCTATACGATGAATCGAAAAAATTGACCATCGCCATTAGCAACTCTTCATCCACACTAATAGAAAGCAAAAACCCGACTTTACCAAACTTCTGTTCAAACCCCTCTTTATCTGGTAACCTCTGCCACAACTCCTTAAGCTCGACAAGATCATTCTATTTTACATTCATCTTTACTTTTTTCAATATTGCTAGTCGAGGGGAATCCCCATGTACTTCTCTGCTCTTCAAATTAAGAGCTGCCACCTCCGCAAACTTATCTCGATCTGTCTCAAAACTACCTTCTTCTCTTTCCATGGCGAAGGTCTCTTTTGAATCTCAATTGGAAACTTGCAAATACCTAGTAGATGCATGCAAAATGCAAATGGGATGCCCAAAGGAAAAACCAAACAAAGAAGAAAAACACAAAATTAGTAACAAAAACAAACAAAACAAGAGCTAACTCAACTAATTAATTGAAATAACACGACATTCTAAAATAATTGCCCCTCTCTCTTTTTCTTTTTTTAGAGAGGGGACATTATTGCCAACATGGCAGGTAGGTCTTCCTATTGTGGGTAAGATGCTTACCCACTTTACAATTCCTTTACATAATCGAAATAGAGAAAGGTAAATAGCGTTCCTTCATGTGTTCCTAGCATAGTAGTCACCTTACGGGTTTGGCCCTAGCTAGGGTCACTCATCACAACTACATGCTGGTGGGTCCCACAACCTAAAAGGTTCTCAGATTGTCCTTACTACCGGTCTAATCCTAGGCAAATAAGGCCCCCAATCCTCACCCATTATAGGCTCATTTGGAAAGGGTTCAACCTGAGTGAGGGTGTTTCGCTCAACCCATCCGGGGACAAGATTGTCCCTCGAAGGCCAGTTACTTTACCCCCCAATCCAAAGGTATTCCGACCGCCATCGGATATGCATGAATGTGATAAGTGCCGTGTGTGGAAGGAACTGCAAACCTTTACCAATCATGGTAATACCCGTCTAATACCTCTTGCCAAACAAAAATCACAAAAATGATTAGTAATAAAGAAAAATATTTACACAATAAAGAAAATATAAACATGTAAAATATCAATATTCACATAATAATGAAAATCATCAACATCCATAAAGTAAAGAAAATCAATATCTACAAATGCAAAGAACACATAATTATCCATAAAGAAAAAAAATCTCAAAGTAGAAAAACAAAAAGGATTAATTATTAATCTTTATTAAAAATCTAAATCTATTAAGGCCTTTAATTAATACTAACAACTTCTCGGCTCGACTCTCTAACCGGTCCCCAATGGAGTTGCCAAGCTTTCGCAACGTTGCCAAAAACGACGGGTTTGGGACTTTAAGAAATGTATGGAGTCGCCACTAACCATTTTTGTTTAGGTGCGGTTAGTCACCTGTATGGAATCTATCTAACTTAACAGTAGCCGTTAAATGGCGTATTAAGATAGATAGGTCCCGGTCTACGGAACAAACATAATTGGGTTCGGGAGTACAGTTACATGTGGGAAAGGATTAGCACCCCCACAACGCCCGCCAAGTGACGGTACCGATTAGTTCAGTATTAATTAGGCCTCAACAAAGATTAATAATTAAAACTTTTATTTTTCACCTTTTGATTTTCGTTTTTCATTTTTTTTTATTTTTTAATTCAATTCAAAATTACCCCAGAATAATTACTAAGGAAAATTGCCATCACAATCCCCATAATAAATACCCATTATTTAATTGATCCTTTTTTTTGTATTTTTCATTCCTTTTTTAATTTTGTGGATTTTTTATTTTGGAATTTTTTGATTAATTAATGATTATGTGCTTAAGGGCCTGTTATAAATCTCATCGCCACCACGATGAAGTTTAAAAGGACTATTAAACTCAGAGTACTTCCCGAATGAAATCGCCGCCACGACTCTTTGGAAAAATATCCTTTCACCATGATTAATTAAGAAAGATTAGTTTATTATTGTCATTGTTATAATAATAATAATAATAATTATTATTATTATTATTACTACTTCTCTCCATCTTCTTTTTTATTGTGTAAATATTTTTATATTAATGACAATATATCCGAAGATTTCTTATAAACCTTTATCGCCGCCACGATGAAATTTAAGTAGATCTTTAGATTCGGAATACTTCTCGAAAGAGTCGTCGCCACGACTCTTGAAGAAAATACCCTTTCATAATCACCAGTAAAAAACCTTTTTTATTTTCCTAATTATTATTTATTATTTATTATTTATTAGTCTCTTAAATTAATGACTATGTGTCCGAAAACCTCTTATAAACCCTCATCGCCACCACGATGAAATTTAAGGAGGTTTTTTAGATTTGAAGTAATTCCCGAAAGAATTGTCGTCACAACTCCTCGAGAAAGTGTCCATTCATAATCACTAATTAAAAAAATATTAACTTATAATTTAGAGATTTAGCCATTAAGTCTATTTTATTATAAGTCTAATTAACAAATGAGTTTTATTTATTAATAATTATATCTATCTATTATTATATAAAAAAAAGGTTTATAAATCCTCATCGCCGCCACGATGGGATCTATAAATAGTTTTAGAACGTTTCCCGAGAAGCTCGCCACCACGATTCCCCGGGAACATACCCTTTTCATAACCATTAATTGGAGAAAACTTTAAACTCTTGAATTACTTAGAAACCTTAGCCTTTAAACACATTTTAATTCATTAACCAAAAGATTTTTTCTTTATTATTTTATATACGAAAATTAAGTATAAACCCTCATCGCCACCACGATGGAATTATAGGCCGTTTTAGAGGACTTCCTCGAGAGACTCGCCGCCACGATTACCCGATAAAGTATCCTTTTTCTTATTATTATTATTATTATTGCTATTTAAAAAAAAATGGATTCCTTTGAAAGATTGAATTTTCATTGATTAACTAATAATTTTTTTATATTATCTTATTAACCATTTTTATCATTTATTGGCTTGAAAATTACTTACAAATCCTCATCGCCGCCACGAGAAAATTTATAGGTAATTTTCAGAGAATTTGTCAAGAAACTTGCCACCACGATTCCTTTAAAAATACTCCTTGGTTAATTGATTATATTTAATTAATTTTGAATAGCAATATAAATATATAGTTATATTTATCTCTTGATTCTTCTTAACAATTCACAAAAGGAATAAAGTTCATATCTTTATAATGGATACACACGAAAAATGAAGATCCCATCGTCATGCACAAATTGATCATGTCCTACCATCGAAATATGCTTGGATAATATAAAACAACTAACCACAAAATTCACATACACAACAGGAAGCCATCCACAAACCATATTTGACCAAAACAATTTCTTAACTTGACGAGTCAAAAACTCGGATACTAAATTTTCTAAGTTTTGTCATAAAGGAGCATGTTATCCTAGTCTAAAGCAACCTACTTTTCTGTTTTCAATCCATTTCCATCAAAAAGCATCTACTTTTATGCATAAAATATTATTATTTTGTCAAGGACCTATTTTTACTAACAGTTCTTCCTTCAAAGAGTTTTGACAAGATGATGGAAATACATGAATAATAGAACATGCAAAACAAGCAGAGAAACCAACGTTGAAAATATGAAATTTTACCCAAAAGTCTGTGGAAGAGCCGTTGGACAAAGGACTGAATCTTCTCTTTTTGGAAACTAAACCCGAAAAACTATTACACTTTTCTTTCTCCTTTTTTTTGTAGCAGAACGTCATATCCCTAAAAAACACCCCACTTTTTTTTGTGCTCTCCCCTTTCACAATCCTCCTCTTTTTTTGTTGTAGCAGAACGTCAGATCCCTCAAAAACACCCCACTCCTTTTTTTTGTGCTCTCCCCTTTCACAATCCTCTTCTTTTTTTGTTGTAGCAGAACGTTAAATCCCTCAAAAACACCCCACTCCTTTCTTTGTGCTCTCCCCTTTCACAATCCTCCTCTTTTTTTATAGGCCTTTCCCCTCTTCGTCTGATTGCTTCATCCTCATGATCTCACAGCTCTCCTTTTTTTTTTTCAAACCCTTCGCCGTCCCCTCTTTAATCCGATGGCTCTTCTTTTTCTTCTCCCATTTTGATCTAAAGGTCCTCATTTGTTGGCCTTGTAATCCCTACCTCACCCCCTCTTTCTTTGCTACAATTGGTTGTTTATATTACTGACTCCACTTTTGCTGTCTTTGGAGGATCACCCAGCTGTCAAGGAGAAAAGTTGACAAGGAGAGAAGTTGGCTGAGGGAGTCACGTGGAGATGTTTGCTAATTAGAAATGACAAATGGGTCTTGTTATGCATTGATTACATAATGGTCCCATATTTGAAAAATTCATCAAAGAGGCCCTACAGAAAACATAATTAGCTGATTTGTGCAAGAGAATCACATGGGGGGTTTGCTATTTGAAATGACAGATGGGTCTTGTTATGCAATGATTGCATAATGGTCCCATATTTGAAAAATTCATCAAATGAGGCCACACAGAAAACATGATTAGCTTATTTATGCAAGAGAATCACGTGGGGGGTTTGCTATTTGAAATGACAAATGGATCTTGTTATGCATTGATTGCATAATGGTCCCATATTTGAAAAATTCATCAAACGAGGCCCCACAGAAAACATGATTAGCTGATATATGTAAGAAAATCACGTGGGGGCTTTGCTATTTGAAATGACAAATGGGTCTTGTTATGCATTGATTGCATAATGGTCCCATATTTGAGTTGTTCATCAAACGAGGCCCCACAGAAAACATGATTAGCTGATTTATGCAAGAGAATCACGTGGGGGGTTTGCTATTTGAAATGACAAATGGGTCTTGTTATGCATTGATTGCATAATGGTCCCATATTTGAAAAATTCATCAAACGAGGCCCCACAGAAAACATAATTAGGCATGCTGCAATTTCCAAATGGATGGCTTAAAAGTTGAGTAACCCTTTCAAGAACTGATTTTAGAACAACAGATGCACCATCCCCAGCAAGGCTTCCAAGGGGCCAAAGTGGTGGCTGCTCTAAAGAACAAACAACCGCAACGAGGCAAGCACTAAGTGCACGAAGATCCATGCTGTTAACACATAGAAATTGTCTTTGTAGGATTGCTAGTTGTCTAAGCTGCTGCCTGATTATAAATTGATGAGATCGTGGCAATTGGATTTGCTTTTGTTGTTTTATTATTCAAGGTCACATGAGTTGTGAATCAACCACTTGCAATCTTTAGTGACGTGGGTGCATGAGCAAAAACATCTAGTGCCACACGTTATTTCTGAACTCCCTTTTTATTATTGAGTTCATTTTATTCATTTCTTGATCAATTTGAGTTCATCTTAACTTAGAAATTAAAATTCCTAGATAAGCAAATTAATCTTTAATTGCACCAAGCTTAAATTGGAACATTAATTCTTTCCAATGGCTAAGTTAAGACCACAACCAAATTATCAATAAATAAAAAAAAGACTAGGGAACTCAATAAAAAAATTAGTGTCTACACTAATGTATATTTCCATGTATTAGGGCTCCGGTTGAATCGAATGCGGCGATACGCCAGAGACTAAAGTTACATGGGGCACTTGGGAGTATATGAATCTGCCAACACTGTGAGTGGCCTTGTTTTCAGTGCTTAGCCACTAGGGACAAGCATTTTTAAATGTTTTAAAAATATAAATTGTTATAAAAGGTTTTACACCAGTTTTGGGAAAAGGGTAATCCACGACACACACTTTTTATTTTATGATACACCCACTTAGAGGGTGGGATGATTTTAAAATCTAAAAGCTTATGTGTGTTTAAATGTTTTAAATATATATGTTTGAATATATATATATATATGATGAATATATAATTAGGACGCGAGATAACTAATTGAGTGGCTTTTCGGGGTTCCAATATATGTGGGAGCGTGGACCGCCTATCGAGGGCCACGGTGAGAGAAGACCCTGGGAGAGGCTCGTAGGGAAGCTCGCCAAGGCTCCAGAGCACTGTGTTCCACCATGGCGATGGGCACCACTGAGGGAACAGGCTAGAGAAAGAGAAAAAAAGAAAATGGTTTCAAAGTGAAAAAAGTAGCCCTCGGTGTAGTAAGGCATACGACCGGCCAATCGTGCCTTCAGTATATTGATGCTAGCCCGTTTAGTGTTTAAAGGTTTTAAATCTATTTATCATTTGGAGAATTATAAAAGAAATTCTGAAAACAAGTTTATTTATTTTATTTTTAGTATATTTGGATTACCCCTATTTTTCCTAACCCCGATGGAGATTCATTGAACCTCTGTCACTCACCTGTATCCAATGTGGATGGATGCAAATTTGCGTACTAGGTCAGCTAATAGAATGGAGGTTCCCCAGGAGATGCGGTGGCCCGTACTTCGAGGTAATACGCGTGGCTGATCCGGCGGGTCGGGGCATGACAACTTTAATGGTATCAAAGCGTTTAAACGATTCTAACCATTTTCAAAAGTTATAAAGTATTTTCAAAGTATATTTAAACGTTTTCAAAGCTAGTGGATTAGATATGTTTAAAACTCTAGAGTTCGAGTATGTAGTTACTCGAAAGTGTCATAAATGATCAAACTTACTCTTAAAATACGTTCTTTAACAGCAAGCCATCATAAATAGTTCTCGAGTGTGATCTTTAGGTGAGATGACATCACGACCACCTTTTTCTCAGGATTCATGAAAGCGCACTCTTTCCGATAAACTTCCCAAAACCAATCTTTTAGGTTTTAATGTTCCTTCCTACTCGACAGCTAAATCATGCAAAGGATGGTATTTACCTTAAAATGACGAGATAGACAATAACTCATCGAACCTTTCGAAATTACCTAATTAGAGGCTTACCAGTATGTGAAACTGGTTCGACGCCAACTTTTGAAGTTCTGAACATAGAGACTCGCTAGTAAAGCAGCAAGTTTGAAACTTAAATTAGATGCGTTCCCCCATTCTTTACACTAGTGGCGTGTAAGAGTTAGGAGGAAATGAAGTGGCTAGAACGAGGCAAGGAGCCAAGATTGGCCTAACGTGCGTGAACGCTAACTCCACTTCTCTCGATCTCTACACCATTAGTGTGTAGCGTAGGAGAAAGAGTTGGGATGGGATGAAAGAAATCGAAAGAGTCGATCTCGGAGGATGCGGTCGACCAAAAATCTCAGGACGTGAGATAAAGCATTCGAGTAAAGGGATGAAGGATTGAGGAGGACCTCACAAGGCAACTAATGGAAAGATGAAAAATGAGGCCAAAGAAGAGCTAGCCAAGTGAAGAGATCACCAAGGAGCCCACATGTAGCAACAAAACCCTTGACGGCTAGGGTTTGAGGAGTGCTACAGTGCACTGGTAGTTGAACTCCTAGGCCTTGGGGTAACGTGTGAGGTGGTCGGGCCCGACCCAACACTGTGGTGAGTCTGGTGGGATGAGCACGCAGGTTGGCAAATCTGGTGGGATAAGTCCACAGATTGCCTGAATAATGCTCCGGGGGGTGGGCATGAGGTGAGAGAAGTTACAGCAAAGAATAGCTTACTTCTTTTGTTCTTACACTGTGGTGTGTAAATGGTGAAAGAAAGGGGGGCATATGTAGACAAAAGAGAGTCTATCTAGAGTGAATTGAAGAAAGACATCTAAGGAAGTTGGAAGAGATTGAGTGAGCCCAAGATCATGAGAGGTGAGATAATGGAGAAGCACTTGAGGATATGAAAAAGATTGATAAGAGAAAACCCTAAAGGATTCAAGGATGACAAAACAGAAGAGTAAGGAAAGAGGAGCAAGAGAGAAGCCATTCTTGGGAAATGATGAGGAGGAATAAGGCAAAGATGACAAGACAAAGAATGAGAGAAGAATGAAAAGAGAGCACATCCTGATGGTCCGCGAGTAGTACGTCTGTTACTACTTGCCTGACCATTGGATGCCAATGTCCAAAAGAGAAAAAAAATGAAAATAGAGGAGACAAAACAAGGAGAAAGATAAGTGGAAACATCCACTCCCAAGGGGTTAAAGGTGATGAAGCCCTTATCATTGGTCAATTATGAGAGTAAGAAGGAGGAGACCTCCAAAGGATGATATGAAATGACTTTGACAAAGTCAATGGGAAGTAAGGAAGCGGAAAAGAGTGGAATGCAAGGCAATGATGGGAATGCTTACAAGTGTGCAAATGGAGTGCACAGAGAGAACTTTCCATAGAGTCAGAAAGTCATCATTAGAAAGAACTGGTGATAAAGAAGAAGGAAAAATGAAAAAGAGAAGAAAGGCAAACCCTTAAACAAAAGGATAAAGAGATGTCATGATGTAGTGCAAAAGCTTTCTTAATGAAGAAAGAAAGCATAAAATTCTAGGTAATGAAAAACCTAGGCTTATAAGAGTCGAATAAGACCTAGATGAAAGAGAAACTTAGTTCAATTGATTAACTATGTATAAGCTAATTAGGAGTAGAGCCTTAAAAGAAGAAAAGTATAACATATCACTAGGAAACTTTAAGCTTAATTAGCGATAATTTCATAATGAACCATAGGTTAATAACTCCAAATGGCTGACTAGAATTAGTAAAAGAATAAAACTAGGAAATTAGGGTTAGAGACAAAACCTAGGTAGATAGCCTAGGGATAGGTTAAAGAAAGAGAATAAAAAGCGATTAAAAAGGCCTAGAAAAAGGATTAAGAAAGATCTAGTGAAAGAAAGTGAATAAAAGACTTAGAAATGGATATTAGCTAAAGAAAGTCGAGCATAATGAACCCTAAATTTGAGTCAAGCCAAGGTACTACATCATAAATTGAATACGTTTAAAAAAAGAAAGAATAAACAAGGATTATCGGAGGTTGGAACTATAGAGAAGAGGAGTCAAGAGTATGAAATGAAGGAAAAGAAAAACCTCCAGCTTCTTGATTTCGGAAGAACAGAACAAGGGGATTAAGAATGTGAATTGGTGAAAAGAAAGGAAAGGAAAACCCCTGATTATTTAAGTGATAAAAGAAAAGATAAGGAGGTTGGATAGAAAAAAAAATTGGACAAAACATGAGAAGGAGCACTCGAAGGAAACGAGTGAATGGGGTAATTGTGCTCTAATGGATGATATCAGTAAAGAGTGAGTGGAAGAGAAGAAAAGAAAAATGAGAAGTGAGGATACCAAGGCATGATAATACAAACAATAGGGAACAAGAATGAGAATAATGATGATGATAATGGAGATTTGAAGAACAATCAAACACAGTAATGAGGAAAGTGGATCGACCTAAGTAAGAGTTAAGGAAAGAATGAGGATAAACCAAAATAATGGTTGGAACTGGATAAGACAAAAAAAAGTGTAAGCATGATAAAAGAGTGGAATAGAAGGAATTAAGAGTAAGGACTTCAAGGAATACAGAAGATAAGTTAAATTTTTAAAAAGATGGGAGTAGACCAATTTTAAGGATAATCTCCTGGAAGAATTTTTAGAAAGAGGGGAGTAGATTCATTGAACCTCTGTCACTCACCTATATCCAATGTAGATGGATACAGATTCGCGTACGGGGTTAGCTAATAGAATGAAGGCTCGCTAAAAGACGTCGGTGGCCTAGGCTTAGCGGTTTCCGTTGCGCAGGTATTCTTTTAAATTAATTCACTGGTATTGCTTTTAAGTTTAATATTTTATTAAGAGATTTTTAATTAAAGTTTTAGTTGTTTTGTAGCGATGGTATCCATTTCAATGCCTAGCGGTGCTTCTAGTGCGTGACAGGTTGGCACGTACTTTGAGGCAACGTGGCAGTTACCACATGGCCGACCCGGGCCGGTTGGGGCATGACATAAACTGGAAGATACCAAGTGCGGGTAGATGGTAAGACGATGGATGATAAAGAGAGGTGTTTTTCGCGACTAATAAACCTTGATGTGGAAGACAAAGAAAAGATATCAAGGAATTTAAAGCCAAGGACGACTAAGATAAAGAAAACCCACAAATAGGAAGTAAGAGATGCGAGAACTAAGATAGAAGGGATGACACGAATAAACCCCAAGTGCTCAATGAAAGGAGTACGGGGATAATGAAAGAAACTAGTCAAGCTCATAAGCTTCTATGAGCACAGCCAGTATAATGAGAATAAAAGAAATTCTAACACCCAAATGAAGTAAAGGTGTTAGAAGAAAAGAGAGGTAAAGATGAGGATGACGAAGAAAACCAAGAAAGAAAGCAATGAAAGGAAGAAATGAAGCTTAAGTAAAGGAAACCTTGGATAAGGTGTGAAAGGTCACAAAAGACCAAGGCAAGACAACGTTAGTAGCGAGCCCAAAACCCTAATGGAATGGGTATGAGGATAACGGAAGCTACAAACATTGCTAAGGGATGGCAATGGACCCAAGATAAGGGCAAATCAAGTTAACTGATAAGAAACCCTAAGAGAGGGGAATATGAAGATAAAAGAAGCTACAAATGATACCGCATGATTATAACGTGCGTGATTAACCTAGTCCAGTAAAGACGAAAATATAAGAGAAATATGGACCCCACAATGGACTATGGGTGAATGAAAGGAATGAAAAGGAAAGATAAGGGGGAAAAGAAACCCCTAAAAGAACTGTTGATGGAAGGAGGAAAAGAAATCGACCTTTAGCAGAGAAGCCAAAGTGAATAAACAAGGCATAGAAAAGAGAAACAGTGACACCTTATAAAGTAAACACTCCAATGGAGTGAAAGATAAAAGAAAACTCTAAGAGGCCAGAGAAATGGCATAGATAGGTATGTAGTCGAGGTTTAAGTACGGATGAATTGGGTGCCATGTGAGGCATCCCTATGAGGAAAGATCAAAAATCGAGATCTTGAGAAACTCTATGATGACCACTCGAGAGAACCGACCCATAGTGTGACTAGGGAGAGCATGAGGCCACCCAGAGTTCTCCATCCCAAGGAGGATGAGAGATGTTACGAGATGGGCCAAAGGCCTTATTTGAGATAGAGATGGGCGGTCAAGGAGTGAGTAGGATTGTGAGAGCTAACAGGGCTTAATCTCTGATTCCTCGATATGGTATGGCTGAGAGTGGGCCAATGTGTACAAAAGTTGGACTCATATGCCATGTAGTAAGAAAGAGAGAAATCAATAAGAGAAAAAAGAGAACCAAGGAACAAAATAGAGAAGAAAGACCAAGGTAAAGGGAATGACAAACTAACTCATCGCATAGCTCACCTTGGAAGGGAGTTAATCTAAATTCTTCCCTAACATATTGGTTACAAAGATGAGTACAAGACAATGAAAAGACGTGGAACATGTTAATGAATAGCCCTGGAGTGTGAGGCAATGTTAAAGGATGAAGAAGAAACTTCTAAGGAGAATAAGAAAAGTGAAACCTCAGGGTTAATAATGAAATAGTCTCATTAAGAGGGAATTTAAAGAGAAATCAAGGACAAAGTGAGGGGATCGAATAAGCACAGCCAAGATAGAGCAGGAGTCTCCAAGTGATACAATTAAAATGAAGTGAGCCTAACCCACGAATGGGTAAGGGTAGGCTCTGCTAAGGAAAAGATGAACTTCGAACTCAATAACAGAAGAGGGATGAAGTCGTTCTTAAGAGAGAATGACCGGAAGAGATTAAGATGCAATTTGATAGGTGTCAGCGACAATGAGAAAGTTTAGCAATGAATAGTGGTACAAATACTATTAAAAAATAAGAGAAAGGATTGGAATAGGAGCCAAACCTCCCCACAACTACCTCGATGATTTCGAGGACAAAATTTTTTGAAGGAGGGGAGAGTTTACACACCCGAACCTAGTTCAACTTTTTCATACAAACGGAATAGTGTAGATGGCATATTAATTCAAACAATACATCGATCTGGATGTGTCTGATTATGAAGAGATGTTAAGCTTAGGATAAGACGGAGTTGGAAGATGAGATAAGTAACCATGCATGGAAGCACTAATTGGACTTTCTTAAGTTCATAGCCAATGGATTGGATATCCATTAGTGAATTGGTTAGTGATTTAGGCTAAGGATCAAGAATTTGAAAGGTTAAAAAGAGGGGAGAAAGTCTAACCCGGGGTCTGAGTAGGTCGGTGTTGGGATTACCTATAAATAGGGGGAGTTGATCTCTCTCCCTCAGTTCTCTCTTCCCCCTCTCTCCCTCTCCTCTCTTTTGCTCTCTCGGAGCAATTTTGGACTTTTGGCCGATCTGGACAAATCGACCGATGAATCAAGGTGAATCTTGGTATGTTATCCTACTCACCTTAATCTACGTTGTATTACATTTTCATGCATTTCCATGCATTGGTCTAGGAAAAATCTCAGCTCAAAGTTAGGTTTAGCTTTTTAGTTAGATTTTAGCTTAGATTTGAGATTTAGGAACTTTGATCTTGTGATTCTCGTTTTAGCTTTAGTAAACATGTCATGGGAGACGTGGGGATTGCCTGTCTCTAAACCATGGAGCAACTTGCTCAAAAACCAGGAAAATGGCTCGGTTCCCGAGCTTTGGAATTGTCTCCTGCATGGGAGTCTAGTCACTCCCGCTTAGGAGTGACCTCGAATGACCAATATGGCCATCCCGACCGAGTCTCGCATGGGACTTGTCTAGTCCCAGGCGGGAGTACCATTTTGCCCTAGGGGCAAAATCATAATTTTGTATAAAGTGTCTAATTTTGACTTGAAACCTTCCGGACACGTTTCTAAGCCCCGAAACACATCCAAACATCATCTTAGGTCATGCTAGAGCCTCATAGGTGCATTCATAGTTTGATTATTATTGCTGACACAAATTTCGTTTGATTAGGGTTCCGGACGATCGAGTGCGGCGATGCACAGAAGATGTATCTACGTGGATCCTTTGGGAGTATACGAACCTCCCAACACTATGAGTGTCTTAGATTTCATTGCTTAGCCACTAGGGACAAACATTTTTAAAACATTTTAAAAATATAAATTGATTTTCAAAGGTTTTATAAATGTATTCTGGTAAGAGTAATCCACCACACACACATTTATATTATGATGTACCCACTTAGAGGGTGTGGTGTTTTTAAAGAAAATATAAAAGCTTATATGTGTATATGTTTACATGTTATATATATATATGATATTAGACGATGCTGAGAGGTGAAATGAGTGATTGCGTAGATCTCGACGCTCTGACGAGAGGGAGCAAATGGACTAAGTAGCCGTGGGCCACCTATCGAGGGCCACGATGAGTGTGAGACCCTGGGAGAGGTGCGTAGGGAAACTCACAAGGCCTCGGTGTAGCTGTGTTCCACCCACAGCGACTGGCACCACCGAGCGAACGGGCTAGAGAAAGAAAAATAAGAAAAATGTTTTAGAAAGAAAATAGATAGCCCTCAGTGGAGTAAGGCATGCGACCGACAGGTTGAGCCTTCAATATATTTGAGGCCAGCCCACTTTATTTATATATTTATTAAAATGGTTTTAAATCCAATTCTCACCTAGAGAATTTGAAAAGAGGTTTTGAAAATAAAAATATTTATTTATTTTATAATTGTATTTCGGATTACCCATGTTTGTCCCTAACCCTGATCGAGATTCATTGAACCTCTGTCACTCACCTGTATCCAATGTGGTTGAATGCAAATCCACATTCGAGGATAGCAGACAGACCAGAGGCTCACTAGGAGTAGTAGTTGGCTTCGGAGGCGTCGGTGGCGTAGGAGTAGTAGTTTTCGCTACATAGGGATTCTTATAAATAGATCCACTGGTACTTCTTTATAGTAAATTACTTCATTAAATGATTTCTAATTAAAATTTTAGCATTGTTTTGCAACGATGATATCCATTTCTATGCCTTTCGGTGTTTCAAGTGCGTGACCAACCGACACGTACTTCGAGGTACAATTTCCACGTGCCCGACCTTCGAGGTCAGGGCGTGACTTTACTTATCCTATAACTTCAGTCACTTAGGATTTAGAATTCAAATTCACCTTTTGAACTCAAGTTAGTAGTTAGCAAGAAATGCGTTCTTGCACATCCATCTAATACTCCCTTCCATCATTTCATATTAGTGTGTTGCTTGAATATAACTACTTAGGTGTTGATCTTTCTTCTGAAGACAAGGAATGTGTGGAGTAGTGGGAGTGTACACCCTCCCCAAACTAGTGAGTTGAACTTTATTGGACCTAGATTCAAATTTAAATGAAATAAAATGCTTCAATATTTGAAATGGTTTTCTACTGCAAAAGGCTTGATTTTTCTTAAACTTAAATCTGATTTATGATGCATGACGTTTCTTATAATTTTGAATCCTGATGATCATGAAATGAATGAATTTACTTTATAATTTTGATAATCAAATATATACGTGTGTAGAAAATTTGATTAAGCCTGTTAAAGTTGATTTTGATTCCTACATTGAGCCGGTTGACTAAATGACGTACAACCGGATTATGACATTTTCTTGTTATGGTTTTATATTGGCCCATTTGGCCAAATGCTATGGATGAATTGTGATATCTTTTATACATATTGGTTATTATGATTTTGGTGGATGAGTGGTTAGTCACTGCAGTGGCGCTACTCACAGTCCAACCTTGTGGAGGCGGCGTGAGTAAACAGTTGACTCCCACATGGGATGGAATGACACAAGGGTTGATTGTGCACACTGATTTTTGATTATGTGCTCCCTGTGAGAGTACAGTGGACATAGCCACGTACCACCCGTGGTGAAGGCCCACGCCAACATCGAGGATGGGCATTTTGATGAGTTAAAGAAAAGTGTAAAATTTCCCTCGACGGGCTCAAGCCCCATTCCGACCGGGTGGGGGTTTGGGTATGGTTTTGGCAAGCCCAAAGGATGAAATAAATCTTTTTGAAATTTTTTGTTTACTTTCACTAAATTCCAATTTTATCAATTCTTAAAATAGTCAAACCAATTTATGAAAAGTTGGATATATGGATTTCCAATTTCTAAATATTTATGTGCCTTATCTTATTTGTTAAAAATAGGCTTGGTAAGGCAAAAATAAAATAAAATTAATCTTCTTAGTTTTACTACTTATTTGCATTCATTACTGAGTTATGGATTTTCAAATCTTGACCTAAATAATTTTTTTGGCATAAGAAGACATTTACCTATGGCTAATAATGAATTGTTGAATATTTCTAGTTTATAACGTCAAAATACATATATTATTACTTCATTTGTTTTAAAAATTGATCTTGTTCCACTCACTAAGTATCTATATACGCACCCTATTTTTTTTAAATCTATTTTCAGGATAGTAAATTGTGCATAAAGGGTAAATCACTAGGCATCAAGATTCAACTCCGGACTTCCCTTTGTAAGTAGTACTCTTACTATTAGATCAACTTGCATAGTTTGAATTGCTTCTAAATTTTCATTTGTTTACATTGTTCAATTTAAAGGACTGTTTTGTAATATGTAGAAGTTACCAACATTTTGTTTATAAAAATAATTAAGAAGAGTTTTCAAATTTTTATTTCTCTTGATATACATGTGTAAGTATACACGAATGTGTGGACTTTATAAAATAACTATTTTCATCTAAGCTTTGAACTGTATGAATATTTTAGAATTTTATTTTTCATATTGCATGACAAGCCATAATTGATTTACTAAATGGGTTCGAGATGCTATAAGCCTTGCGAGCTCCGAGTTGTGGGCGAAGCATGTCATTTAAAATTCCTGGCATGCGGCGATTGTCACATTCTTGACCTTCGGGTCGGGGTACGACACACGGTGAATGGGGAGGCCCCGTGTGAGAGAGGCACGTAGAATAACTTGTTGGGTCTATTGTAGTTGTGTTCCACCCACAGCGACCAGCACCACAGAGGGAACGGGCTAGAGAGAGAATAGCATGAAAATGAATAAGAAAAGAAAAGAGATAGCCCTCGGTGCAGTATATTTGACGCCAGCCCGTTTAAGATATTTATTTTATTTAAATTGATTTGACTTAGATTTTTATTGAAGCATCTAAGAAGAGTTTTGAAAAAAGAAAAGATTTTGAAAATAAAAATATTTGTTTTATAATTGTATTTTAGATTACCCATGTTTTCCCTAACCCCTAGTGGAAATTTATTGAACCTCTGTCACTCACCTGTATCCAATGTTGTTGGATGCAAATCCATGTATGAGGACGTCAAGTAGATCAGAGGCTTATTAAGAGAGGTTAGTGGTATAGGAGTAGTAGTTTCCCGCTGCATAGGTGTTCTCTTAAATTAAATCTACTGGTATTCTATATTCTTTTTATTAAATATTTTTATTAAATAGTTTATTATTATTAAAGTTTTAGAAATCCTTTTGCAGCAAAGATACTCAATTCATGCCTTGCGGTGCTTCGGGGTGTGTGGCTATAGACATGTACTTCAAGGTAGTGCGGCGATTACCACATGGTCGACCCTCCGGGTTGGGGCATAACAGTAAGTTTACAAATTTAACTCCCTCATAGTTAATGTGCATTAGTAATGTGTCTAAACCTTGGAGAAATAAAATGACCAAAATTTTCTTTATCTTAAACCCTTAGGCCAATTTTCCTCTTCTAGGGGCAAAATTGTCCAAAAATTTTATTATGCATAATTATGTCAAATTAAGTCAACAATCAAGTTTTGTTAAGAGAAATAAATTTGTTCATACCTTAATTCCGTTTATATAAAACCAAGAATATAAAATCATTTTATGAACTCAAATTAATAATTATGAAAATGTGCATTTTGCGTGTTCACCCAAAAGTCTCTTCCCATTGTCAGATGTTAATCTATTATTGAAATGTAAACATATAGGTGGTGAATCTATAGGATGTTAATCTCTTAGGAGCAAGGAAAGTTTGGAATAAAAGGAGTGTAAACCCTCTCTAAACTAGTGAGTGGGACTTAATGGACCTATATTTAAATTTGAATGAATTAAAATACTTTACTGTTTAAATTTGTTTTAAACATAAAGAATTAACTTTCTTGATTTCAAAATTTGATTCATTAAAATTGCCTTTACTTGTGAAATTGATTGAATTTGATATAATTACGGTTGATTTCTATGATGGGCCAAATGGCCAAATGATATGACTTGATTATGCTATTTTATGTCACGGTTATGGTGGATGAGACATTAGTCACTGCAGTGGTGCTTCTCAGGGTCTGACGTTGTGGAGGTGGCGTGAGTAAGCGGATGACTCCCACAAGGCGCGGAGTGATACAGGGGTTGATTGTGCACACTATTGTTATGATTATTTAATCGCTGTGGGAGTACAGCGGACATAGCCATGCACCATCCATGGTGAAGGCCCGTGCCAACGTCGAGGTTAGGGCATTTTGATAAACTTTAAATGAAACTTACGATTCCTCGATGAATTCAGATTCTATCTTGTCAAATGTGAGTTTGAGTACAGTTTTGGTGAACCAAATTATATTTCCTTACAACTTGATTGCTTGTTTTCATTTATCATTACACTATGGGAATTTTTTAATATTTAGCCTAAATTTTCCTTATTTTATGGTAAATGAATTCATGCTTTCAAATAAGGTGATGAATTAAATATTTCATAAATTGTTACAATTTCTAATTGAAATTCTACAATGCATGTATTTATATTTTCTCTAGTAAAAATATTTATGTTGGTCTAGTATCCCTCACTAGGTATAATTTATATACTCACCCATTTTTTTTCTTCATTTTAAATTTATTTTCAAACAAGTAGGTATATTTTCAAACAAGTAGGGGTACAGCGATAGAGGATGCGACTCTACACCAAGTAGTGGATAGTAAGTTAATCTGACTTATCTATTACTAAAATTGGGTCCACCTGTCACGGCCCGACCCACCCGGGTCGGCCACGTGGTAATCACCTCGAAGTACGTGTCTACAGCCACGCATCCGAGGCACCACAAGACTTGAAATAGATATCATTGCTGCAAAACAAACTAGAGTTTTAATTAGAAATCATTTAATAAAACATTTAATTTATAAGCAACACTAGTGGAATAATTTAAAAGAATACCTATGCAACAAAAAACTGCTAAACCTAAGCCACCGACGTCTCCTAGTGAGCCTCTGTTCTATTTGCTGACCCCGTATGTGGATATACATCCATCCACATTGGATACAGATGAGTGACAGAGGTTCAATGAATCTCCATCATGTTAGGGAAAACAGGGGTAATCCAAAATATAACAAAAATAAAATAAATAAGCTTGTTTTCAAAACCTTTAAAATAAATATATACTAAACAGGTTGGCATGTAATACACTGAAGGCACAACTGGCCGGTCGTATGCGTTACTGCACCGAGGGCTATCTCTTTTCTCTTTAAACACACTTTCACAATTTTTCTTTCTCTAGCCCGTTCCCTCGATGGTGGCCAGCTATGGTGGACACAGCTTTGGAGCCCTTGTGAGCTTCCCTACGAACCTCTCCTAAGGTCTTACCTCACCGTGCCCCTCGATAGGTGGTCCACGGCTGAGAATCAAGCATGCTTCTCCAACTTGATCCAAGCTCTCACTATATTGGAGCCCCGTGGAGCCACTCAATTACTTATCTCACATCCCATCCATATATTTCTCATAAATATATATATATATATATATTTAAAACATGTAAATACACACAAGCCTTTATATTTCTTTAAAATCATCTCACTCTTTAAGTGGGTGTATCACAAAATAAAAGTGAGTGAGGTGGATTACCCTTATCCCAAAATATTTGTAAAACCTTTAAAAACAATTTATCTTTTGAAAACGTTTTGCCCTAGTGGCTAGGCACTGAAATCTAAGCCACTCACAGTATTGGGAGGTTCGTATACTCCCAAGCGCTCCATGTAGCTTAACCTCCGGTGCATCGCCGCATTCGATTCACCCGGAGCCCTAGTATATGGAAATATACGTTAGCATTCATAATTAAATTTATGAATGCACCTACGAGGCTCTAGCATGACCTAAGATTGGGCTTGAGTGTGATTTGGGGCTTAGAAAAGTGTTCGGGAGGTTTCGGGGCTAAAATCGGACTCTAGAAGAAAAATTACCAAAATGCCCTCGAGTTGGGTTAAGTTCTACGAGAAATTGGGCTCAAAAAGCCCTCATACGATATATTTATATATTATAATGATATAATATATAAATATCTAAGATATATTAATATAATATATAAATATCTTAAATATAATAATATAATATATAAATATCTAAACAGGGACTCGATTGGCCTATTTCTCGGCCAGTCTCTCCCCCGGTTTTCGCACTCGTTTCTCCTCCTTTCGACGTACAAACTTAGACAGGCGATCCTCATGGCATCCATGACGGATCCGCCGAGGCAAAAATGAGAAACACCGGTCCAATTTTCGTAAAATTGAGATTTAGCCTAAATTGACTAAATCTCCAATTTACTCTCACCCGGTGCACAGAAATGCGTGAGAACGGAGTATGACATAGATTAAGGTGAGTACTATAACATACTAAAAACTCACCTTATTTCACCTGTCCAATATCCGTAGATTTGAGTTTTAAAATTTAAATCGGTCAAAAGCTGAAAACTGAGATCTACGCTAAACCGATGCATGGAAATGCATGCAAACTTAATACAACATAGATTGAGGTGAGTAGAAAAACATATTAGAAACTCACCTTATTTTGCCGACCGGTTTGTCTGGATTTACCAATTTTCCAAAATGCCTCCGTTTGGCTCCAGAGAGAAAAAGAAAAAAAGAAAGAAAAAAGAAAAAGAGAAATGAAGAAAAGCTTCGGCCCTCCCCTACTTACAGAGGAGCTCGACACCGGGTCTACTCGGGCCTTGGGTCAAACTTTTTCCCCTTTTTCAACTTTCTTCCATTTTCACTCGTTGGCTAAATCCTTTGATTTCTTATGACAACGGGGCCCATAATAAATTTCTAGGGACTTAATTGGAGGTCTTTTTGGCATTTACTAATTTCCATGTACGGTTAATTACTTTATCTTCAAACACCGTCTTATCCTAATTTGAACTTCTCTTCTTAATTAGACACATCCGGACCGACGTATTGTTCACTTAATACACCGTCTTACACTATTCCATTTGTACGAAAAAGTCGTATTAGGTCCGGGTGTGTCACCACCAGTCAAATTTTGATTTTTTTTAACTATTATAAAATATGTAGGTATTACTTATATTTTGTAAAAATTTAACTTATAAATATTTCCTATTTTGGTGGAAATGTGCATGTAGAAGAATAAAGATACGAGTTTTATAAATTAACTACAGTTATTTAAATTGGCACTACATGTATGTTTTGAAATTTCTTTACCTATCATATACAAGGGTTTTCATCAATGTACAATTTGGGTTTAAGGTACTGTAAGCCTTGCGAACTTCGAGTTGTGGGCCGTTCACAATTTGTAGCACGTGGTGGTTGTCATAATCTTGACCTTCAGATCGGGGTGTGACACATAATGTTGAATTTATTCATGGAAAATAGCATGAAGTGAAATCTGAAATCCATAAAGGTTAGTAATGCTTATCTATTTCTAGGTTTAGGGTTTCTATGTTTGACAAATTGTTTAATTTATCTAGTTATGCCTACTGCTTTGGGTTAGTAATTTGGGGAATTTCTTTCCTCTCATGGAAAATGTCTTTCTTTCAAGTCAATAAAATGGATTTCCCTATTTCTTGGGTCTGTTTCCATCTGTGAATTTCATGTATATATGAATCAATATATTTATTGGGTTTGCTTTGTTTTTGTTTCTGGGTTTTTTTGATCAAGATGTTCTTACTTTCTAGGTTTTTTTTTTTGCTATCTCTGGAATTCAAGAATTCATAGTTCTTATCTGGATTCAAGAATTCATAATTCTTTGGTTTTTCGTTTGGTTCTCCTTCCTCGATTTATTTTGTGTTTTAATTTGAATTTTGCTATTTTCACTTGTCTTTGTTGATTTGAGATACAAGTATCAATTAAAGAAAATAATCAAAGATGAAATAGACTTTGGAAGTAAGAGAGAGCCTAGAACTTGCCTTGAGGGATCTATGACAAGATCACTCTTTAGAAAAGAGAAGATAAGGAAAAGAAGGAGTTTATTATTGATTAAAAAAGGCTATTCAACATGATTGTGACTTATGTTTATATACAATCGAATGGAACAAATCAAGATTCAATAGTAACAGAGTTAACAACTTTTATTAACTAAAGCTAACTAAATAACAACTTTTAGCCTTCATTTTCTTATGCCAGCATCCTACCACGTGTTACTTGACTTTCCTCTTATCAAATACTTCCCCTATCGAAACAAACTTGCCTTTAAAGTTGTACATCAATGTCAAACTAAGGATACCACTATTGTAGAGCATAAAGGAATTCCCAAGTGGTATCCTCCCCAAATAAGTGTTTCCAGTGCACCACTACTTGTGTGGTAGGACAATTACCTCTTGTCATGGCTCTACAGGCCAAAATAGCTAAAAGTCCAAGTGTTGTAGCAGCTAAAGGAGTAGGAAGTTGAAAACCAGGGAGATGTTTTATGCCAATATTTGGTTTCGTCTAAGAGACATGAAAGATTGGATGTAGCTAAGATGTTGTTGGAAGATATAGTTTGCAGGCTACTGCTTTAATATGATCAATGATTTTGTAGGGTCCAAAGTAATTAGAGGAAAGCTTGTGGTATTGCTTATCTGTCATAGAGTTTTTTCAGTAAGGTTATAACCTAAGATATACCCAATCACCAATGGTATACTTATTTTCAAGTCGAAGTCGATCAGCTTGTTGCTTTATTCTAGCTTGTGCTTCTTCTAAATGGTACTTGAGCATCTGTAGCATTTCTTCTCTAACTTGGAGATTAGTGTCGACAGCATCTGCTTGTGAGTGGCGCAGGACAAAAGGTAAATGTAGAGGAGAAGAGTAGCCATAAAGTACTACAAAAGGAATGGTGTGAGTGGCTATTTTGTAGATGGTGTTATACCACCATTCTGCTAGTGGTAGCCATTTAGTCCAGTTTTTTGGGTGATCACCTATCACACACCTCAAATAGGTTTCCAATACTCGATTGACTGCTTTTTCTTGACCATCCAGCTCCATATCAATCAACTAAATAGATGCCCTAAGAGATAGCATAGCCGCTAGTGCCTTGCACTGGTTAAGAGCTCAAGGACTCAGGGAAATCAACGATGAAGAGAATGTAAAGTTTACCCCTTATGAATGGCCTTTGATACATTGGCATTCCTTCTTCATTTATTGCCTTGAATTGATCAGGCTTAACAACGTTCCCACGTTATGACTTGATGAATGACTGTCTATTATCAAAGTAGGTTAGTACAAACTGAAACTCGTAGAGTGCCTCAGTAAGTGTCAAGGTATGCTCTACAAATAAGTCATCCTCATTTCCTTTAAATTCGGGATGTTCTTTCTATTGTAGAACAAAAACCATGTCCTAGTAACTATGTCAGGCGCTTCATTGACTTTTTCTGGGAAAGTAATCCTCTGTCCATTTTGCATACCATTTCAACTTGGAAAAATGAGGTTTTGAACTTATATAGCCTGTAAAAGTTGATGATCCACCTTCTTTTTGGCTCATCTAGAGGTTTTGAGTGCTCCCCAACGCTCCCAGATTGAATGACAAAATGGTCACTCAAGCTTTGTGCCATAGAATGGATTTTTTCTTGCAAAAGAATTTAAGATTGGAGCTGCTGATCAATACCAGGCAATATATCATGCTCTTTAGATCCGCAGCTATCTATATTCATATTAATAGAAGAATGATCAAGAGATCAACATGCTAAGTGGAGCCTCTCTTCTATTTGACCTTATGCAACATTTCCCTGATGTATTAAAGGTGTGCACTTAATTTTTCAGCATAAGCTTCTGTGTTCTTAGATTATGACAAACCATTTGAGCTTTCTAATTGAAGCATGCTAAAGGATGACACTTCCTTAGAAATGCAACCTAAAACCTACCTTTTGTCTACAAAAGTACAGGTCTTATGCTTTCCATTTTCTAGCAAGCCTTCAACTAGCATAAGTTCATCATTTGTCGCAAGTACTAATATCCCATCCCCCTAAACTCAAACAAACTTGTAAACAATCGGATCAGCAACATGCTTTGGTGAAGATATATCAGAGTGACTTTTCTTAAGCATAGTCTCGTCAAATTTTCCTTCATCATTGCCCTCAACTTCAACCACTATTTCCATGGAAAATCCACGACATACAGGTTAAAAACAAAAACATAGGGCTGTAATCGCTGACCGAGTTGACTTAGTCCCCTCAAACGATAAACAAAACAAAACAAAAAAGACTGAATGCGAAATGACCGATAGGTAGTGAGTTAAAAAAAAGTGAAAAACTGAGTTGGGAAATATGATAAAGAGAAACGAGAGAGAGTAACTTAGAGAAGAAGATATGGAGCAATTAAAAAGATTTGTGCGTGTTTCTTTTCTTTTTTTACCAGTGCCTGGGTGACTGAATGAGTGAGTTTTGAGCTTGAGAGAAAGAGACAGAGAAAGAAACAAAAAATGCATCTTTAAGAAAAGTGGAAACAGAACACGAAAACCAAGAGAAAAATATAAAGAGATAAGGAGAGGTTTAGTGGAAGGTTTTTGTTTATTTTCAAACTTTATTATATAAGGATAGTATTAACACACCCGGACCTAATCCGACTTTTCCCTACAAACGGAATAGTGTAAAATGGCGTATTAACTCAACAATACATCGGTCCGGATGTGTCTAATTAAGAAAAGAAGATAAGCTTAAGATAAGATGGAGTTGGAAGATGAGACAATCGACCATGCATGGAGGCTCTTATTAGACTGCTTTAAGTCCATAGCCAATGGAATGGACATCCATTGGTGAATTGGTTGGTAGATTAGGCCAAGGATCGAGATTATGAGAAGTGGAAAAAGGGGTAATTAAATCTGACCCAAGATTCGAGTAGACCCGGTGTTGAGCTTATCTATAAATAAGGGGAGAGCTGGGGAGATAAGCTCTCCCCCTCTCATTTTTCTTCTCCCTCACTCCCTCTCCTCTCATTGGCTCTCTCGGAGTAATTTTGGACTCTTGACAAATCTGGACAATCCGACTGACGGATTAAGGTGAGATCTTGGTATGTTATTCTACTCACCTTAATCTACGTTTTAGTAAGTTTTCACGCATTTCCATGTATTGGTCTAGGAGAGATCTCAGCTTAAAGCTAGGTCTAGCTTTTTATTAAGTTTTAAGCTTAGGTTTGAGATCTAGAAACTTTGACTCGATGATTTCGAGTTTTGTTTCGGTAAACGCATTGTGCACATCACGAGGATCGCCTGGAAAAGTCTGTCGAACGATTGGCGATCGAACGACACGAAAAACAAAGCAAAAGGCAACAGGTCCCGCGCGGGAGCTGTGCAGGTCCTGCGCGGGAGCCGTGCAGATCCCCGCGGGACTCAGCCCAAGTCCACGTGGGAGCGGCCTTTTGGGCCCAATTCGATGCAGGACTCGACCCAAGTCCACACAGGAGAGGTCTTTTGGGCCCAATTTTGTGCGGGACCCTGTCCAGTCCACTTGAGGGCCCACTAGCCCTTTGGGTCATTTTTGTAATTTTTCTTTAAGTGTCTGATTTTGACCCTAAAACCTCCCGGACACTTTTCTAAGCCCCGAAACACATACAAACAAAATCTTAGGTCATGCTAGAGCCTCGTAGGTGCATTCATAGTTTGATTATGAATGCTAACATGTATTTTCGTGTATTAGGGTTCCGGATGATCGAATGCGGCGATGCTCCAGAGGCTTGTCTATGTGGATCATTTAGGAGTATACGAATCTCCCAACACTGTGAGTGGCTTAGTTTTCTTTGTTTAGCCACTGGGAACAAAGGTTTTAAAAATGTATTAAAAACATAAATGTTTTCAAAGGTTTTGGGATACGGGAAATCCACACACACACATTTGCATGGTGATATACCCATGTAGAGAGAGAGGTGTTTTAAAAAGGAAATATAAAGATTTATGTGTGTGTGTGCTTATATATATGTTTATATGATTTAAATATATATGTTATATATATATAAATTTATATATGGATGGGATGCGAGATGGGCGACTGAGAGGATTCCTCGGGGCTCCGATTTGAGGGAGCGTCGACCAAGTTGAAAGGCATGCATAGATAAGTAGCCGTGGATCACCTTTTGAGGGGCATGGTGAGTAGAGACCCTGGGAGAGGCGCGTAGGGAAGCTCGTCAGGGTTCAAGGTAGCTATGTTCCACCACAACGATTAGCACCACCGAGGGAACGGGCTAGAGAAAGAAAAAATTTAAAATGTTTTAAAAAAGAAAAGAGATAGCCCTTGGTGTAGCAAGGCATACAACCGACGGGTCGAGCCCTCAGTATGTTAGAGGCCAACCCATTTTAGATATGTATATATTAATTTAAATTGTTTTAAAAGAAGGCTCTTGGCTAGAGAACTAGAAAGAGATTTTTTAAAAGAAAAATATTTGTTTTATTATTATGTTTTGGATTTCCCCTGTTTCCCTAACCCCGATGGAGATTATTGGAACCTCTGTCACTCACCTATATCCAATGTGGATGGATGTAGACTCACGTACGAGGTCAACTGATAGATCAGAGGCTCACTAGGAGGCGTCGGTGGCTTAGGCTTAGTAGTTTTCGTTGCGTAGGTATTTCTTTTAAATTAGTACATTGGTACATTCTTTTAAAGTTAATTATTTTATTAATTGCTTTCTAATTAAAATTTTAGTTGTTTTGCAATGATGATATCCATTTTTATGCCTGGCGGTGCTTCAGGTGCGGGACTAGCCAGCAAGTACTTCAAGGTAGTACGGTGATTGCCACGTGGCCTGCCTGGGTGGGTCGGGGCATGACAACTTTAGTGGTATCAGAGTAATTAAAAGATTCTGATTGTTTTCAAAAGTTATAAAGTGTTTTCAAGGTATTTTAAATGTTTTCAAATGTTTTCGAAGCCAGTGGATTACTTAGGCTTAAAGCTCTAGAGCTCGAGTATGTGATTACTCGAACGCGTCATAAATACCTAAACATGCTCTTAGAATACCTTCTTTAGTAGCAAGCCACCAAGTAAAGTTCTCAAGTGTGTTCTTTAGGTGAGAGGACATCACGACCACCTTTTCCTCAAGATTCGTGAAAGTGAAGAACGTTTTCCAATAAATCCTTAAAACCAATTCTTCAGGTTATAATATTCTTCCTACTGAACAGCTAAACCGAACAAGGAATAGTCAAATTCCTTGAGATGATGAGATAGACGATATCTCGTCCAACCTTCCAAGATAGCCTAATCAGAGGCTTACCAGTGAAGAAAATTGGTTCGATGCCCAACCTTTGAGGTAATGGACATCGAGACTCACTCGTAAAGAAGCGAGTTTGACTTCTAAACCTAAACCAGATGCGTTTCCCCCATTCCTTACACTAGTAATGTGTAAGATTTGGAAGGAACTGAAGCTGCTAGAATAAGGCAAGGAGTTAAGATGGACTTGGCGTACATGATGGCTAACCCCACTTCTCTCGCTCTCTACACCATTAGTGTGTAGCCTGAGGAGAGAGAGTTGGGTTAGGATGAAAGAAATCGAAGTGATCGATCACGGAAGGTGAAGTTGACTAAAACCTCAAGACGTGAGATACAGCATTCGAGTAAAGGGATGAAGGATTGAGGAGGACCCTACACTGTAAAAATGGAAGGATGAAAAAGTGAAGCCAAGGAAGAGCTAACCAAGTGTAAAGGTTGACGAAGGATCCACGCGGAACAACTCAGCCCCCTCTCAGTTGATTGGCGAGAGATGTACTCTTGGGAGCGATAAGACCCTTGGCGACTAGGGTTTAAGGAGTGCTGCAGTGCACTGGCACTCGAACGCCTGGGCCTTAGGGGTAGTATATGAAGTGGTTGGGCTTGACCCAACAACATGGCAAACCTGGTGGGATGAACCCACAGGTTGGCAAGTCTGGATGGATGAGCCCACAGATTGCCTAGATAATGCTCCTCAGAGTGGACAGGAGGTGAGAGAAGTTGTAGCAAAGGCTAGCTGACTTCTCTTGTTCTTACACTATGGTGTGTAAGTGGTGAAAGAAAGGGGGCATAGGTGTACGAAAGAGAGTCCATCTGGAGTCAAGTGAAGAGAGGCATATAAGGAAATTGGAAGAGAACGAGTGAGCTCAGGACCACGAGAGGTGAGATAAGGGAGAGTCACTCGAGGATGTAGCAAAAATTGATAAAAAAAAAACCCGAAAGGACTCGAGGGTGACAAAAAGGAAGAATAAGGAAGGAGGAACAAGAGAGAAGCCATCCTTGGGAAACGATGATGAGAAATAAGGTAAGGAAGATGAGACAGAGAATGAGAGAAGGATGAAAAGAGATCACATCCATATGGTTAACGAGTAGTACGTCCGTTACTACTTGTCTGACCATTAAATACCAATGTAAGAGATGATATCAAAGGAATAAGAGAAGGGAAATGAAGATTGAGGAAATGGAATGAAAAGAGAGATAAGTTTGAGAACTCTACTACTAAGGGGTTAAAGGTGATAAACCCCTTATTATTTGGTTGATAATGAGAGTAAGAAGGATGAGACCTCCAAAAGGATGGTAAGAAAGGACCTTGACAAAGTCAATGGGAAATAAGCAAGCAGAGAGAGTAGAATGCACGACAATGATGGAAATGCCTGCATGCGTGTAAATGAAGAGCATGAAAAGGACTTTCCCTTGAGTCGAAAAGTTATCACCAGAGAGAGGACTGTTGGGAAAAAAGAAGTAAAAGGAAGGAAAGAGACAAATCATTAAACAAAAGATATAAGAGATGTCGTGATGTAGTGCGGAAGCTTTCTTAATAAATAAAGAAAGCATGAAACTCTAGGTAATGAAAATTCTAGGTTAATCAGAGATGAATAAGGCCTAAAAGAAAGAGAAAATTAGTTCAGATGATGAACTAAGTATAGGCTAACAAGGAGTAGAGCCTTAAAAGAACAAAAGCATAACCTATCACTAGAAAATTTTAACCTTAATTAGCGATAATATCATAATGAATCATAGGTTAATAACTCCAAATGACTGACTAGAATTAGTAAGGAGTAAGTTGTAGGAAGTTAGAGGTTAAAACAGAACCTAGGTAGATAACCTAGGGATAGGTTAAAGAAAGTGAATAAAAAGGGGATTAAAATAGGCCTAGAAAGAGGATTAAGAAAAACCTAGTGATGTGAAATGAATAAAAGAATTAGAAGCGGATATTAGCTAAAGAAAGTCGAGCATAATGAACCCCAAACTTGAGTCAAGCAAAGGCACTACATCATACTATGAATAGGTGAAAGAAAAAAAAGAATAAACAAGGATTATTGAAGGCCAGAGTTGCTGAGCGCAAAGGGGTTAAGATTGTGACTTCATGAAAGGAAAAGAAAACCCCCAGCTACTTGATTTTGGAAGAAGAGAACAAGAGGATTAAGAGTGTGAATTGGTGAAAATAGAGGAAAGGAAGGCCCTGATAATGAAGGTCATAAAGAGGGGAGTAGGAGGTTGGATAGAAAGAAAAATTTGAGAAAACATAAGAGAATGAGCACTCGAAGGAAACAAGTGAATGGGGATGATTGTGTCCTAAAGGATGATGGGTGGCGTAAACAAAGGTGAAAGGATGGTGAGGACGAGAATAATGTTGATGATGGAAATTTGAAGAATAATCAAACACAAAGAATAGGGAAAATGGATTGACTTAGGTAAGAGTCGAAGAAAGAGTGAGGATAAAACAAGGATGAATAAGGTGATAATGGAAACTAGAGAAGACAAAAAAGGTGAAGGCATGGCAAAAGAATGGAATAGAAGGAATTAAGAGTAAGGAGTTGAGGAATATGTAAGATAAATAGAAAATCATGAAGGATGGGAGTAGGCCAACTTTAAGGATAGCCTCCCCGAAGAAGAATAAGTGAAGAAAGGATGTGGGAGATTGAGATACACCAAGCTAAAATAGAGTTACCTTGGCGCAGACAAGATTGTAAGATAATGGATGGTAGAGAAAGGTATTGTCCGCGATAAATAAACCATGACGTGGATGACAAAGAAAAGATATCAAGAAAAGAAAAGCCAAGGATGGCTAAGACAAAAAAAGACCCACATACGAAGAGCAAGAAATGCAGGAATTGAGACAAAAAAGGTGACAAGAGAGAACCCTGAATACTCACTGGAATGAGTGCGGGGATAAGAAAAAGGGACTGGTCAAGCTCATAAACTTCTATGAGCACAACCAATATAAGGAGAAGAGGGAAATTCTAACACCTAGAGAAGCAAAGGTGTTAGAAGAAAAGAGAAATAAAGATGAGGATGATGAAGAAAGCTAGAGAAGAAAGCAAGAAAAGAAAGGATGAAGCCAAGGTATAGGAAACCTTGGATAAGACGTGAAAGATCACGTAAATCAAGATAAAGGAGAGTTAGCAGTGAGCTCAAAGCCCTAATGGAATGGGTATATGGTGAAAGTTGTAACGATACCTATGGATAGCAATGGACCAAAGAGAAGGTCAAGTTAAGTGGAGGACAAGAAACCCTAAGAGAGAGAAGTACGAAAATGAAAAAGCTACAAAGGATGCCACATGAATGTGACGTGCATGAATTACGCTATCCTGTGTTGACGGAAAGGCAAGAGAAAAATGGACCCCATAATGGACCGTGGGCCAATGGAAAGAAAGAAAAAGATAAAGAAGGGGATAAGGAGTCCCCCAGAAAGTACTGTTGATGAAAAGAGGAAAAGAAATTGACCGTTGGCAAGAAGTTAATGGGAAGAAAGGAGGTCGTAGGAAAGAGAAACATGTGACACCTCCTAAAGTGAACACTTCAAGGGAGTGAGAGACATAAGAAAGCCTAAGAGGCTAGAGAAATGGCGTGGATAGGTATGAGGTCGAAGCTAGAGTATGAGTGATTTGGGAGCCATGTGAGGCATCCTTATGAGAGGAGAGATCAGCAATTGAGATCTTGAGGATCTTTGTAATTACCACTCGAGAGAACCGACCCAGAGTGTGACTGGGAAGTACATGAGGCCACCCAGAGCTTTCCATCCCAGAGAGGATGAGAGAAGAGATGGGTCGGGGCCCTATTTGAGATAGAGATGGGCGGTCAGAGAGTGTGTCAGATTGTGAGAGCTGAGAGGGTAAGATCTCTGATTCCTCTAATATGATATGGCTGAGTGTGGGCCGATGTATACAGGAGCTCGACTCATACATCATGGGATCGAAAAGGAAAAGGATCTAGAAAAAAAGAGAATAGAAGCAAGGAACAGATTACAGAAGCCATACCAAGATTTGGGAGAGACAACTAACTCACCGCACACCTCGCCGTGGATGCGAGGAAGTTGACCTACGGTCTCCCCCAACATCTTGGTTACAAAGACGAGTACAAGACCACGAAATGACGAGAAATGCGTCAGAGAATGGCCTTAAAGTGAGAGGCAGTGACAAGGAAGAGAAGAAAAGACTCCTAAGAGGAGTAAGGGGTGTGGAACCCTAGAAGTAACAAGAGGGTAGTCTCGTCATGAGAAACTTTAATGAAATGAATGGGGCAAAGCGAGAGGTTCGAGTAAGCACAGTTGAAGTGGAGAGAGAACCTCCGAGTGACACAATTGGAGTGAAGTGAGCCTAACCCATGAAGAGGTAAAGCTAGGCTATGCTAAGGAAAAGATGAGGTTCAAACTCAAGAACAAAAAGGTGATGAAGTTGTTCTTGAAAAAAATGATCGGAAGAGATAAAGACGCGAATTAATGAGCATCAGCAGCGAATAGTAGTACGAACACTATTCAAAAGGGAGAGAAGGGCTTGGAATAGAAGCTAGATCTCCCTATAGCTACCTAGTTAATTTCGAAGATGAAATTTTTAGAAAGAGAGGACAGTTGACACACCCGGACCTAATCCGACTTTTCCATACAAACGGAATAGTGTAAAACGGCATATTAACTCAACAATACGTCAATCCGGATGTGTCTAATTAAGAAGAGAAGATAAGCTTAAGATAAGACGGAGTTGGAAGATGAAACAAGTGACCATGCATGGAAGCTTTTATTGGACATCTTTAAGCCATAGCCAATGGAATGGACATCCACTGGTGAATTGGTCAGTGGATTAAGCCAAGGATCTTGATTATGAGAAGTGAAAAAGGGGGGAATCAAGTCTGACCTAAGATTCGAGTAGACCTGATGTCGACCTTATCTATAAATAAGGGGAGAGCGGGGGAGATAAGCTCTCCCCCTCTTATTTTTCTACTCCCTCACTTCCTCTCCTCTTATTGGCTCTCTCGGAGCAATTTTGGACTCTTGACAGATCTGGACAATCCGACTGACGGATTAAGGTGAGATCTTGGTATGTTATTCTACTCACCTTAATCTACATTTTATAAGTTTTCAAGCATTTCCATGCATCGGTCTATGAGAGATCTCGTCTCAAAGTTAGGTCTAGGTTTTTGTTAAATTTTAAGCTTAGATTTTAGATCTAGAAACTTTGAGTCAATGATTTTGAGTATTCTTTCGGTAAACGCATTGTTCGCATCGTGAGGATCACCTGGATAAGTCCATCAGACGATTGACGATCAAACGGCACAAAAAATGAAGCAAAAGGCTCGATTCTTGAGCCTTTGGCTCATCTCCCGTGCGAGAGCTGTGCAGGTCCTACGCAGGACTCGGATCAAGTCCATGTGGGAACGGCCTTTTGGGCCCAATTTGGTGTGGGGCTCGGTCCAGTCCGTGTGGGGGGCCCACGGGCTTTTAGGGGCATTTTATAATTTTTCTTTAAGTGTCCGATTTTGACCCCGAAACCTCCCGAACACTTTTCTAAGCCCCGAAACACATCCAAACAAAATCTTAGGTCATGCTAGAGCCTCGTAGGTGCCTCCATAGTTTGATTATGAATGCTAACACACATTTCTGTGTATTAGAGTTCCGGATGATCAAGTGCGGCAATGCTCCGGAGGCTTATCTACATGGATCAATCGGGAGTATACGAACCTCCCAACACTATGCATGGCTTAGTTTCTTTGTTTAGCCACTGAGAAAAAAGGTTTTAAAACATAAATGTTTTGAAATGTTTTGGGATACGGGAAATCCACACACGCACATTTGCATGGTGATATACCCACGTGGTTAGTGGGATGTTTTAAAAAGGAAATATAAAGATTTTATGTGTGTGTGTGCTTATATGTATGTTTATATGATTTAAATATATATATATGTTATATATATATTTATATATGGATGGGATGCGAGATGAGTGACTGAGAGGATTCCTCGAGGCTCCGATTTCAGGGAGCGTGGACCAAGTTGGGAGGCATGCATAGATAAGTAGCTGTGGACCGCCTTTTAAGGGGCACGGTGAGTGGAGACCCTAGGAGAGGCACGTAGGGAAGCTCATCAGGGCTCAAGGTAGCTGTGTTCCACCATAGCAATTGGCACCATCTAGGGAACGGGCTATAGAAAGAAAAATTTAAAATGTTTTAAAAAAGAAAAGAGATAGCCCTCGGTGTAGTGAGGCATACGATCGATGGGTCGAGCCTTCAGTATGTTAAAGGCCAGCCCATTTTAGATATGTATATATTTATTTAAATTGTTTTAAAAGAAAGTTCTCGGTTAGAGAACTAGAAAGAGATTTTTTAAAAGAAAAATATTTGTTTTATTATTATGTTTTAGATTTTCTCTATTTCCCTAACCCCAATGGAGATTCTTGGAACCTCTGTCACTCATCTATATCCAATGTGGATGGATGCAGATCTGCGTACGAGGTCAACTGATAGATCAGAGGCTCACTAAAAGGCGTCAGTGGCTTAGGCTTAGTAGTTTCTGCTGCGTAGGTATTTTTTTTAAATTAGTCCACTGGTACATTCTTTTAAAGTTAATTATTTTATTATTTGATTTCTAATTAAAATTTTAGTTGTTTTGTAACAATGATATCCATTTTTATGCCTGGCGGGACTTCAGGTGCGTGACTGGCCAGCACATACTTCGAGGCAACACGGCGGTTGCCACGTGGCCAACTTGGTTGTGTCGAGGCGTGACAAGTATTAGTAGTAAAAAATTAAAAGAATACTAGTAAAAGCTAGGGTGGTTTGTTTTGTATGGCTTTTAATTTGTACGTGAACTGAGTTAACTCGATTTTCACTTGGCTCATCACATTATGGCTTTGCATGGAGGCCGAGTTGAGTCACTTGGCTTTCTTAATTTTACATGGAAACCAAGTTGGTTTGTGACGAGCATCTCGTAGTGCTATCAAATTTATAAGCTCTCTAACTCTGTAGAAGGGCAAGTAAGGGTCGATCCCACAAAGAGCTCACTTGATTAATCGCTATTTTCATAAACCAAACAAACAAAGAAAATAAACAATGGGGGGTTTTTGTAAGATTAAAAACAGTGAGTAAAATAAACAAACGAAAGTGATAAACTAACTAAATCAATGAAAGGTAAATCTCCAACCTAGAGAACAATTGATACTCGAAATTAGAAATTGATCATCCATTTCTAAAGTAAGATTAACCCTCTAATTAATTAGCATAGCCAATGTTACAGTAGCTTCACATTAACCTAATTGATTCTTAAATAAATCAACCCAAAACCAGCTTCGGAATAAATTCTTATCCTCTTAGACTAACCCAAGGCACCAGCAGCCCTAGATTCAAGTCAAGAAGATGATTAAGCACCAAATCGATATTAGCTAACAATAAATAACGAAATACCCAGCATACTTCGCTTGATTTACTCCTATAATTTCCATGAATACTAACTTGTACTCATTTGTTACTATCGACTAGGGCAAACTACGATTAGAATTAGAATTATCCTAATTCTAACAGGCAAACACTTGCAAGAATCAATCATTCATCACTAATCACTACCAAACATGTAAATGCAACATCGTAAACAAGATTACAACCTTTAAATAATAGAAAATTACAGAATAACTAAAGAGAAAAATCTTTAAATTAAAGGTCAAAGTTTCATAATCAAAATCGAGTATCAAATCAAAACTCTAGATCAGAGAAGAAAAAGTTTAGCTGCTAATGGTAGAGAGAAAACATGAAATTCTCTCTAGGTTCTGGAAAAGTCCGTCTCTTTTTTTTTCAAAACCCTCCTAGACACCATAAAAACTAAGATCTAAGAAACCTAAAAGTCTTATTGGTCCTCAGAAACCAGGCCTAAACAAACTAAAAGATTACAAAGTTAACTGAAGGTTTTCCAAAGCTTTTCTTTTTCTTCTAAATGTTTTGGACTTGTAGTTTCATCATCTTGGACTTCATTTGCTTTCCTAGCCCAAGGGATTAGCCTAAGTAGACAAAAGAGAAAATCCTGGACAATTATTCTCACAAAGCAATCAGGTGAGAGGACTTGGATAGGTGATGGCCGGGACAGAATTCACTTTCTCGGGATAGGGTTATCAAGCCACATTGGTGACCGGGCAAGGGTTACCAGTCATCGGGTCATGTTTAATGGTGCTCTTTGGTCTTTGTAACCCAATGGCCGGATAGAGTATACTAGTGGCCGAGTACCCTGCTACTCTTTCTATAGAATTTTTTCTTTTGCCTACACTTTGATCGCTTTAACTTCTTTTTGAGTCCGAACTAAATCTTTCTGCTTTGAAGTACCTAAATCACAAAATATCTCTAATTAGCTTGATTAAAGTAGATAAGTGCCTAAACCAAAGAAAATTAGATAACAAAATTGTGAACAATTAAGCACTTATCAACTCGCTTATGGCTTTCTTAACTTTGCATGGCTTTGCATGGAAGCCGAGTTGACTTGGTCTTCGCTTGCTTGCATGGCTTTTGCATAGAAGCTGAGTTAACTCAATCTTGGCTTCCTAGTTTTAGTTCAAAATTACCTACAAGGTAATAGAATAAAATTAAAATAAAATAAAGTAATAGTAATAGTAGTAGTAGTAGTAGTGGTGGTTGACACACCTGAACCTAATTTGACTTTTTCGTACAACCGAAATAGTATAAGATGACGTATTAATTCAATAATACATTGGTCCGGATGTGTTAAGATGATGAAAAAAAGTGGAAATTAGAATAAGACAGAGTTGGAAGATAAGGCAAGTGACCATGCATGGAAGCACAATTTGGACTTTTTAAGTCCATAGCCAATGGATTGGATATCCATTGGTGAATTGCTCGGTAGATTAGGCCAAGGATCGAGATTATGAGAAGTGGAAAAAGTCTGGCCCGTGATCCGAGTAGACCCGGTGTCGGGCTTGCCTATAAATAGGGGGAGTTAAGCTCTCCCCTTTCATTTATTTTCTCCCTCACTTTTCTCATCTCATTTGCTCTCCTGGAGCAATTTTGGACTTTTGGCAGATCGGGACAATCCGACCAAAAGATCAAGATGAAATCTTAGTATGCTATTTTAATCACCTTAATATACGTTTTATTAAGTTTTCACGTATTTCCATGCATTGCTCTAGAAGAGATCTAAGCTCAAAGTTAGGTTTAGTTTTTAGCTTAATTTTAAGCTTAGATTTGAGATCTAGAAACTTTGAGTCGATGCTCGATTTTCTTTAGGTGGATCAATTGTAAATGTCGCAAGGATCGCCGGGCTAAGTTTGTAAATCGAACGACAGTCAAAAGGGCTCTAAAATCAAGGAGAAGGCTCGGTTCCCGAGCCTTCTATCACGGCTCCAGCACGGGATGACCTGCCAGCTAGGTCCTGCGCGGGACTTGGCCAGTCTAGTAAACCCTATGGGCAAAATTGTAATTTTTCCCTAATGCCCGATTTTGACTCCGAAACCTCCCGGACACTTTTCTAAGCCCCAAAACACATCCAAACACCCTCTCCGGTCATGCTAGAGCCTCATAGACGCATTCATAGTTTGATTATGAGTGCCAACACGTATTTCTATGTGATTAGGGTTCTGAATGATCGACCGCGGTGATGCTCAGGAAGTTAAGCTACATGGATCTCTTGGGAGTATACGAACCTCCAAACACTATGAGTGGCTTCAATTTCTTTGCTTAGCCACTAGAGCCAGAGGTTTTAAAAAGATTTTAAAGCATAAATTTTTTTCAAAGGTTTTGGGATACGGGGTATCCACGCACACACACACTTGCTTGGTGATATACCCACGTAGAGAGTGGGACGATTTTAAAGAAAATGTAAAGATTTCTATTTTTGTTTATATGTTTTAAATATATATGTTTTACACGTATATATTTATATATGATATTTGATGCAAATGTGACTCGAGATGAGCGATTGAGAGGGTTCCTCGGTGCTCCGATTTGAGGGAGCGTGTGGATCAAGTGAGAGGCATGCAATGAAGTAGCCGTGGACCGCCTTTTGAGGGGCACGATGAGTGGAGACCTTGAGAGAGGCGTGTAGGGAAGCTTGCCAAGGTTCAATGTAGCTGTGTTCCACCACAGCGTCTAGCACCACCGAAGGAACGGCTAGAGAAAGAGAAAAAGAGAAAATGTTTTAAAAAGAAAAGTGATAGCCCTCGGTGCAGTAAGGCATATGATCGGCTAGTCATGCCTTTAGTATATTTGAGGAAATCCCGTTTTATTTATATATTTATTTTAATCATTTTAAATCAAATTCTCACTTGGAGAATTTGAAAACAAAATTTATTTATTTTTACGATTATTATGCTTTGGATTACCCTGTTTACCCTAACCCCTGATGGAGATTCATTGAACCTCTGTCAACCTCTGTCACTCACCTGCATCCAATGTGGACGAATACAGATCCGAGTACGAGGACAGCAGATAGATTAGAGGCTCACTAGGAGGCGTCGGTGGCTTAGGTGTAGTAGTTTCCGTTGCGTAGGTATTCCTTTAAATTAATCCAATGGTGTATCTTTTAAAATTAATTGTTTGATTAAATGATTTCTAATTAAAGTTTTAGTTTTGTTTTCCAGCGATGGTACTCGATTCATGCCTTACGGTGCCTCAGACGCGTGACTGCAAACACGTACTTCGAGGTAGCACGACGGTTGTCACGTGGCCGGCCTGGGTGGGTCGGGCCATGACAACAGTAGTAGTAGTAATAGTAGTAATAATAATAATAATAATAAAAATAATAAATAGAATTAAACTGAACCTAAAAAGACAATAAGGATGATACGTGAAAATTTTTTTGAAAATGATCAATTAATTAATTAAAATGAATTAAAAATAAGTGTCTATAGTAATGATTTTCTATTGCAGGTTAACATCATCACCTACAACCATTCTTCCTCTCCTTCTAATTTGGTGATCATGCCAAGTGTAAAAAGATTGGGATAATGACCCATTTTGTAGCTGCTCCATGAGACTTTGGAGTTTGGCATCGCTGACCCACAATTGTTGAACCTAGTTCCATATAGATGTGGTAAAGTGAACCTAAACCCGAAAAACTAGCCTAAAAAAACTCAAACCTGAACCTGACCGAAACCTGATTAACCAAAAAAGTCAGCAACCCGAACCCGAAATAAACCCAACCTAAAATGACCCGATCCCTAAATAAACCTAACCTGAAAAGATCCGAACCTAAAATTACCCGAAACCCAAGCTGATTCGAACCCAAACCCGAAATAACCTGAATTTAATACCAAAAATTTAAATATAATTAAATAATTTTTTAAGTACAAGTTTTAGATGAAAATTTATTGTAAATTTCCAATATTTTTTCATTTTAATTATACAATTGAGTAAAAAAATAATTTCCACTTGGTTACAAATTTACAATTCAGAAGCTAAATCAATATTTTTTTTTATGAAGAAAGGAAACTTAAAACAAACTTAAGTTAAGCTGCAGCCTCTAGAAAAATAGTTTACGTCTCACTTATACGCAGAGCAACAATAACTTGTATAGGTGACATAACCAAATTATAGAGGTGCAATAAATTATGGTAGGTAAGTCAAAATTCATCCTACCAAAACTAAAGTCTCCTAAGTCTAAGTAGCCAATTGATTATCTATTTGTAATTTTTCTTCTATGTTTTTTTATGGTAATTAAATAATAAATACATAAATAAAATTTTTACATTTTAAAAATATATAGAAAATAATATCAAAATATAATAATGTATAATAAATAAATAAATATATGAAATGGTTTTGATATATTAATTTTAAACAAATTATAATTTTGTTTGGTCAAAAGATATATAATTTAGATGTAGATACATATAATAAATCTTGTAAGATTAATAATAATAATAATAATTAGTAGTAGTAGAAAAATTAGTTTAATTTTACAAATTAGATCCTTTTCTATGATACATATTACATTTACTTATACACAATTAACATTCAAATAATCAATTCAATAGTCATACTTAATAAAAGTTAAAATTAAGCCAACTAACCTATGTCGAAGCTATTATCATGTTATAAATATATAATATTACATTCATTTTACTTACTACTAGGAATTTTAGTTTTAACTTGCAAGAATTAAGAGTTAAAATTATCTTACCCTTAATTAATAAATCATCTTATCATTTCTTAGTCTTATTGATTTAAGTTTTGCTTTCAAATCTAACAATTTATTTAAGTAATGTCAATGTTCACACACTCGGACCTAATACGACTTTTTCGTACAAATGGAATAGTATAAGACGGCGTATTAAGTTGACAATATGTCGGTCTGAATGTGTCTAATTAAGAAGAGAAGTTAAGCTTAAGATAAGACGGAGTTCGAAGATAAAGTAACTAATCATGCATGGATATTAGTAAATGCCAAAAAGACCTCCAATTAAGTCCCTAGAAATTTATTATGGGCCCCATTGGCACAAGAAATCAAAGGATTTAGCCAACGGGTGAAAATGGAAAAAAGTTGAAAAAGGGGAAAAAGTTTGACCCGGAGCCCGAGTAGACCCGGTGTCGGTCTCCTCTATATATAGGGGAGGGCCGAAGCCTTTTCCTTCATTTCTCTTTTTCTTTTTTCTTTCTTTTTCTTTTTTTCTCTCTGGAGCCAAACGGAGGCATTTTGGACTTTTGGCAGATCCAGACAATCTGGCACTCAGATCAAGGTGAGTTTCTAGTATGTTATTCTACTCACCTCGATCTACGTTATATTAGCGTAGATCTCAGTTTTCAGCTTTTGACTAGTTTAATTTCAAAACTCAAATCTATGAATATCGGGCTGGTGAAATAAGGTGAGTTTTTAGTATGTTATAGTACTCACCTTAATCTACGTCATACTCCGTTTTCACGCATTTCTGTGCACCTGGTGAAAGAAAATTGGAGATTTAGTCAATTTAGGCTAAATCTCGGTTTTACGAAAATTGGACCTATGTTTCTCGTTTCTGCCTCGGCGGATTCGTCATGGATACCATAAGGATCGCCTGTCTAAGTTTGTACGTCGAAAGAAGGAGAAACGAGTGTGAAAACCGGGGGAGAGACCGGCCGAGAAACAAGGCGATCGAGTCCCTGTTTAGATATTTTTATACTATATTAATATATTTTAAGGTATTTATATTTTATATTAATATATCTTAGATATTTATATATTATATCATTATAATATATAAATATCTCGTTGGAGGGGTTTTTGAGCCCAATTTCGCGTAGAACTTGGGCTAACCCGCATGGGGCCGGCCCAGTCTGGGTGTGGAGCCCACGGGCCCCCGGGGGCATTTTGATAATTTTTCGTCTAGAGTCCGATTTTAGCCTCGAAACCTCCGGGACACTTTTCTAAGGCCCGAAACAATTCCAAACACCCTCGTAGGTCATGCTAGAGCCTTATAGATGCATTCATAAATTTAATTATGAATGCTAACGTATATTTCCATGTATTAGGGCTCCGATTGAATCGAATGCGGCGATGCTCAGAAGGTTAAGCCACATCGAGCGCTTGGGAGTATACGAATCTCCCAATACTATGAGTGGCCTTGTTTTCAGTGCTTAGCCACTAGGGACAAACGTTTTTAAATGTTTTAATATATATATATTGTATTAAAAGGTTTTACAACTATTTTGGGAAAAGGATAATCCATGACACACACTTTTTAATTTGTGATACACCCATTTAGAGGGTGGGATGATTTTAAAAATGTAAAAGCTTGTGTGTGTGTTTAATGTTTTAAACATATATGTTTTGTGAGCATATATATATATATATGTATATATGATAAATATATAAATGGGATGCGAGATGAGTAATTGAGTGTCTCCTTGAGGCTCCAATATATGTGGAAGCGTGGATCGAGTTGGAGAAGCATGGTTGATTCTCAACCGTGAACCGCCTATCGAGGGGCACAGTGAGATGAGACACTGGGAGAGGTGCTTAGGGAAGCTTGCCAGGGCTCCAGAGCTGTGTTCCACCATAGCTGGGCATCATCGAGGGAACGAGCTAGCGGAAGGGAAATTGTGAAAGTGTGTTTAAAGAGAAAAGAAATAGCCCTCGGTGCAGTGCATACGACCGGCCAATCGTGCCTTCAGTGTATTTGATGCCCGCCCATTTTAGTTATAAATTATTTTAAAGGTTTTAAAAATCAAATTCTCACATGGAGAATTTGAAACGAAGTGTTGAAAACAAAGTTTTTATTTATTTTATTTTATTTTATTTATATTATTATATTTTGGATTACCCATGTTTTCCCTAACCCCGATGGAGATTCATTGAACCTCTGTCACTCACCTGTATCTAATGTGGATGGATGCAAATCTGCGTACGGGGTCAGCAATTAGAATGGAGGCTCACTAGGAGGCGTCAGTGACTTAGGCTTAGCAGTTTCTATTGCGTAGGTATTCCTTTAATTTAATCCACTGGTATTAATTTTAAGTTTATTATTTTATTAAAAGAATTTTAATTAAAGTTTTAGTTGTTTTGCAGTAATGGTATCCATTTCAATGCCTTGCGGTGCTTCCGGTGCGTGACCGACCGGCACATACTTCGAGGCAGCGGGACGGTTGCCACGTGGCAGACCCGGGCGAGTCGGGGTGTGACAAATGTCTAATGTATATGATATGTTTTTATTGATACTATATTATATACTAATTTATGTAATATGTATGGTATTTACTTAATGATATATATGTCTTCTTATTTATTCAGTGTTATAAATATATATATATATATATTTAAAATATGTCTACTCCAAATTTAATTATTTCTAATTTATTGATTATTAAATTATTACTAACCTAATGTAATGTTATAAGTATAGATCTTATTCTTAATTTATTATGTTGTATAAATTCTCTTCTAATTTAATCATTTATCCAATTGATAATTTATTATTAATGAGCGATAACAATGTGAATAGATCTTAATATATATATATATATGCTATGAATAGATTAATTCATTTAATTAATAATAGTATTACTCTTTCCTTTTCATACATTTTTTATATAAATTAGTTTATATTAGTTTATATACATGATTAGATACAAAAGTATAGTTAATAAAAAATAATTAATCTTTCGGATTTAAGATTTTGAAAATTTCATTTATATCAAAGAATTTTTTTCATAAAATTTAGAAAAGTACAAAACCTCCCCCAACCTGAGTTAACCTGATTTGAAAACGATCCAAACCTGAATCAATTCGAACTCGATTAAGTCTGAACCTGAAAAAACATGAACTCGAAACGATCTAAACTTGTTACAAGCCCGAACCTGAATGACCCGAACATGAAAGGACCCGGCCCAAAACCCATCCAACCCGCCCGATTGCCACCTCTAGTTTCATAGCTCTGAGAAAATAATTGAAACTGACAATGCTACCAACTTATGAGAAGGCATACGGAAGAGAGCATCAGCAACTACATTCTCTTTGCCATTCTCACATACTATATCATAATCATAATTCATGAGTTTAGATAGTCAAGAATGTTGCCCATGAAATTAAATTCTTAATTGAAGAAGATATTTGAGACTATCATGGTTTTTTTTTGGCTAAAGTGCATGCCTTGTAGGTAATGATGCCACTTGGTAACAGCATAAACTATTACCATGAGTTCCCTTTCATATGCTGACCATTTCTGATTCTTACTACTCAGATATTGCTACTATAAGTAATTGGATGTGCCATTGTAGAAGTACAGCACTAATAGCCAATCCTAATGCATTAGTTTCCACCACAAATTCCTAAAAGAAATCAAGTAATGCAAGCATTGGGGAGATGTCACTGCCCATTTCAACTGCGCAAAGGCAAGATAGGCTTCGAAATCCACTCAAATTGATTTTTCTTCAAAAGTTCTGTAAAAGTGTCATGCCCCAACCCACTGGTCCTGTGGAGACCCAACCCAACCTGTGAGGTATTGTCTGCTTTCTCCCAAAGCCTTATGATTTTGTCCCACTCAAAAGGCGCCTCACAGGTGGAAGGTCGTGTGATCCCTTATATCCCAAGACCATCACTAGTACACAGCCGATGTGGGATTCACGACTCCCCCTTAGACTGTGACATCCTATTGTGGAGACCCAGCCCAACCTGCTAGGTATTATCCACATTGGCTCAAAGCCTCACGGTTTTGTCCCACTCAAAAGGTGCCTCACAGTATTGGGTTTGGGTCTCACTTTATATATCACATTCCTTAAAGGCTTGACGTCCCCAGCAAGCCCAACACACACAGATCTAGGATCACACCAAGCATTTGGATACTAAAGGCGGCTCCCACCACACTTACGTAATGTAGCACTTAGCTCCTAGCTTGCCTGGTGCCTGCTCTGATGCCAATTGTGGAGACCCGGCCCAACCTGCGAGGTATTGTCCGCTTTGGCCCGAAGCCTCACGGTTTTATGCCCTCAAAAGGTGCCTCACAGGTGGAAGGTGGCGTGATCCCTTATATCCCAAGGCCATCACTAGTACACAACCGTTGCGGGATTCACGTCTCCCTTTTGGACCGTGACATCCTGGTAAGACATGTTGAGGCCAAGAGGGTTAAAGTGGACAATACCTCACAGATTGGTGTGAGCCCATGACAATTGGTAATCAGAGCCAGCTCTGGGGGTACTAGAGATATGCCACTAAGGGCAAGTGGATGGAAAGCGGTACTGAAATGGAGTTGAGATCCCATCGCTTGTTGAAAGCTGCTCCAGAACTGTGACGTAAACCTCGGATCTCGATCTGAAACTTTGGAAGATGGGATTCCATGGAGTTTAACTACTTCATTCATATAAAGTTGTGCGAACTGGTTCATGCTCCATCTCATGCTTACTGGGAGAAAGTGTACTAACTTGGTGAGTCCGTCTACAATCACTCATACAGTATCAATCCCACGTTTAACGCATGAAAAACCATACACGAAATCCATGGTGATGTGTTCCCACTTCCATTCGGGAATTTGAAGAAGCTGAAGTGTTCCAAAAGGTTTTCGACGTACCACTTTCTCTTGTTAACACATTAGACATCTGGCCACAAATTCAGCAACTTCTTTCTTCATTCCAGGCCATCAATAATGTCTTTGATGGTTCGATACATCTTAGTGCTGCCTGGGTGCATGGCAAATGGAAATGAATAAGCTTGTTACAGAATGGTGCCTTTGAGGTCAAGGTCATGTAGTATGCAAACTCAGCTTCTAAATAACATAATTCCGTCGGTTCGAATTGAGAATTTAGTTTGTTCGCCCAATTGCAACTTCTGAATCTCTTGTTGCAATCTCGGATCGAAATTCTGGAGATCACGAATCCAATCATCAAGACTGGCCTAGCTAGAATATGGGCAATCAGCACACCATCATGGTAATCGTAGACCAATCTGGTTCCAGTTGACCTTAGCTCCACCAACTCTGGCATGTGGATATCTCTGATTGTGGCCAACAAAGTAACTACATTCCGGCTCAAGGCATCAGCAACTACATTTGCTTTACCGAGATGGTCGTCGATGACAAGATCGTAGTCCTTGATAAGATCTAGCCATCCTCTTTGCCTCATGTTTAGATCACGCTGACTCATAAAGTGCTTGAGGCTCTTGTGATCGGTATAGATGCGACAAGTTTCACCATATAAATGGTGGCGCCAAATCTTCAAGGCGAAGACTATGGCTGCAAGCTCCAAGTCATGTAGTGGATACTTAATCTCGTTTGGTTTCAACTAACGAGAAGCATACGCAATTACCCTTTCATCTTGCATCAGCATGCCTCCAAGTCCATCATATGATGCATCCGTATAAACAGTGAACTCCTTGCCACTTACTGGTAGGGAAAGTACAGGTGCTGTCGTCAACTTGTCCTTTAGCTTCTAGAAACTCTCTTTGCAGTCATCTGTCCAAAGAAACTTGGTATCCTTGCGAGTCAGTTTAGTCAAGGGTGCAGCAATTGCGAAGAATCCATCCACAAATCTCCGATAATATCTAGCTAGTCCCAAGAAGCTTCAAATCTCAGTAGCATTTGTGGGACATTTCTAATTGGGGATTGCCTCAATCTTGCTAGAATCCACAAATATACCATCCTTAGACACAACATACCCAAGGAATCCAACTTGTTGTAACCAAAACTAACACTTAGAGAGCTTGGCGTACAACTAGTGCTCTCGAAGAGTTTGCAGCATAATACGAAGATGGTCAGTGTGCTCTCGTCGGTTTCTTAAATAAACGAATATGTCATCAATTAAGACGATGACAAATCGGTCAAGATACGGATGGAATATACAATTCATCAAGTCCATGAATGCCGCTGGAGCATTGGTAAGTCTAAACGACATGTCATGCCCCGACCTGCCTGGGTCGGCCACGTGGCAACCGCCACACTGCCTCGAAGTACGTGCCGACCGGTCACGCACCAGAAGCACCGCAAGGCATTGAAATGGATATCATCGCTGCAAACCAACTAAAACTTTAATTAAAAATCTTTTAAAAAAATAATAAACTTTAATGTAATACCAGTGGACTAATTTAAAGAATACCTATACAGTGGAAACTACTAAGCCTAAGCCACCGACGCCTCCTAATAAGCCTCCATTCTATTTGCTGACTACGTGCGCGAATCTGTATCCATCCACATTGGATACAGGTGAGTGATAGAGGTTCTAAGAATCTCCATCTGGGTGAGGGCGAATAAGGGAAAATCCAAAATAAAATAAAATAAAATAATAATAAAATAAATATTTTTCATTTGAAAACTCATTTCTGGTTCTCCTACTGAGAACCCTATTTTAAAACACTTTAAATAAATAAATGTATACATAAAATGGGCTGGCATCTCTATCATACTGAAGGCGCGACTCGTCGGTTATCTTATGCCTTACTGCACCGAGGGCTATCCCTTTTCTCATTCAATTATATTTTCTCTTTTCTATCTCTCTAGCCCTTTCCCTCGGTGGTGCCTCGCTGTGGTGGAACACAGCGAACTGGAGCCCTAGCGAGCTTCCCTACGTGCCTCTCCAAACCAAGCTCGTCTCACCGTGCCCCTCAATAGGTGGTCCACGGCTGAGAATCTAGAATGCTTTCTCCAATTCGTCCACGCTCCTACATATTGGAGCCCGATGAGTGTCCCTCTCAATCACTCATCTTGCAAGTGTGTCGCACCCTTAAAACTCATAGTAATATTATTTCATAATTATATATATGTAGAAAACATAAATTTTTAAAATATATAAACACACACACGTAAGTCTTTATATTTCTTTTCAAAACATCCCACTCACTGTATTGGTATATCACAAACAAGTGTGTGTGTGTGTGCATTTCCCATATCCCAAAACCTTTTTGAAAACATTTATGTTTTTATAATCATTTTTAAAACCCTTTTTCCCCAGTGGCTAAACAGAGAAGTTTAGGTCACTCACAGTATTGGGAAATTCGTATACTCACAAGCGCTCCATGTAGCTTAACCTTCGGAGCATCGCCGTACTCGATTCAACCGGAGCCCTAATACACGAAAATATAAGTTACCATTCATAATTAAATTTATGAATTCACCTATGAGGCTCTATAATGACCTAAGATTGGGCTTGGATGTGAGTCGGGGCTTAGAAAAGTATCTAGAAGGTTCTGGGGTAAAAATCAGACACTTGGTGAAAAAATTATGAAAATTCCCCTGGGGTCCATGGGCCGCCAACTCAGGCTGGGCCCGAGTCTGGGCTAAGCAGCCCACCCACAAGGCTGGGTCAGGCCCGGCCTGTATCTAAGCCCAAAAGGCCCCTCCCTTGTGAGTTGGGCCGAGCCCAACTCGGTTTGGGCCCAACAGGGCCCACCTACACGGATTGGGCTAAAAGGCCCAGTCCGGAGCTGGACCTGGGTAGCGAGTCTTTCCCTCACTGGATAGACTCGGCTCCCATGCGGGAGCCACTCGCAGGCCTCGAGATCTAAGGCTTTTCCTCGGTTCCAAAGCCCCTCGGTCCACCGTTTCACGTGCAATTCGAGATGGAGGTTCCTCTCACCTCCCGCGACGCCTTTAGCAGAGCAGAAACCAGAATCACAAGCTCAAAGTTCCTATATCTCAAATCTAAACTAGAAATCTAACTAAAAAGCTGAACCTAACTTTGAGCTTGAATCTCTCCTAGATCAATGCATGGCAATGCACACAAACTTAGAAAAACGTAGATCAAGGAGTTAAGAATCACTTACCAAGAACTCGCCTTGATCCTGCGGTCGGTTTGTCCGGATCTGCCAAAAGTCCAAAATTGCTTCGGGAGAGCAAATGAGAGGAAAGAAGAGAGGGAGAAGAGAAAATGAGAGGGGGAGAGCTCATCTCCCCCTATTTATAGCAAGGCTCGACACCGGGTCTACTTAGGCCTGGGCTAGACTTTTTCCCCTCTTTGAAATCTCTCATAATTTCGACCATTAGCCCGATCCAATGACCAATTCACCCATGGACGTCCAATCCATTGGCTATGGACTTAAAGAAATCCACTTTAGAAATTCCATGCATGGTCACCATCTCATCCTCCAACTCCGTCTTATCTTAAGCTTGACTTCTCTTCTGACTTGACATAGCCGGACAAACATATTGTTTATTTAGTACGTCATCTTGCACTATTCCGTTCGTACCGAAAAGTCGTGCTAGGTCCGGGTGTGTCACGACATCACACAGAATTCATAATGTCCATATCTAGTACGAAAGGCAGACTCGTAGATATCTTCCTCTCGTATCTTGAACTGATGATAGCCTGACCGTAAGTCAATCTTGGAGAATACTCTGGCATCGCAAAGTTGATCGAATAGATCATCAATACGAGGCAAGGGATATCTGTTCTTAACTGTCACTGCATTCAGCTTGCGGTAGTCAATACAGAGTGGTATGGAACCGTCTTTCTTCTTCATAAGCAATACTGAGGCTTCCCAAAGTGAAGTACTCGGCCAAATAAACCCTTTATCCAACAATTCGGCAAGTTGTTTCTTTAATTCAACAAGTTCAGTGGGCGCCATACTATATGGAGCCATGAAAATTGGATCTCTACCGGGATATACTTCAATGGGAAACTCGAAGTCTCTCTCAGGTGGCAAACCAGGTAATTCATCAGGGAAGACATCCGAAAACTCGTTAACTGCCGGAATATCTTCAATGTTAGCTCTTCCATTGAATTGTCTACTACATGAGCTAACACAGCTTTGCACCTTTTAAGTAGTAGCTTACTTGCTTTGATGGCGGAGATGGCATTCGGTGTGCCTCTGTGCTCATTGTAGAAGTCGATCATGCTGTCGTCAAGTCGTGGAATCCTCACCAATTATGCTCGTACTAGATTTGAGCACGATGTCTCCGAAGCCAATCCATCCCTAAGATGGCATCAAAGTCGGATATTTGTAGTGGAATCAAGTCCACTACAAAGACAAGGTTTTCCAACTTCACTGCACATCCTCTGTACATCGTATTTCGGACGATCCTCTCACCTAAAGGTGTATTCACCAATAACTCGTATCCGAAGGGTGACATGCACGGCGAACTTGGTATTTACGTAGGACAAAGCAGCTCCAGTGTCCATAATCACATGCTCTGGTTGATAGAAAATAACTACCATGCCTAACGTCAAAAAATTTTCTTAAGCGGTTACTTTCGCTCTACAATAAGCTACGAACATGATGCTATCTTTACTCACGAAAATAATTACCTATGAATATTTAAATATATACTTAGCGGTGACTACATCAGGACGAGCATCGACATCTTCTTGTGACATGGCGTAGACCTGGGTATATTGTTGTTGCTACGGGGGTTGTCTCGAAGGTTCAGAACTGCTGCCAGCACCAGAATGCTGCTGAGAAGAATAAGGAGCAGTGTAGGAGTGTCGAGCCAGCTGGAAGGGATGAAAGCCTCCATAACTGCTCGGTCCTGTTGGAGGCTGACCAAAACTCTGTCGGGGAGGAGCAGAGGTGGTAGATGGACATGCGCGCACCATGTGGGCCATACCTCAGCACTAATAGCATCGCGATCCAACCCTACACTGGCCAGAATGGATGCGCCTATAGTTTGGACATCGTGGTCCAGACTCTCCTCTCTTCTTCCCAAACCATCCTTTGACCATGGACCCAAATCCAAACTTCCCCTTTCCTTGACCACTAGAGAGAGGTGGTGGCAGAGGAAGTGATATCTGTGGTGTTGGGGACTCAACCGAACTACCTCTAGATACCCCACTGTAGGAGGCTGTGCCCTGAGACTGCTTCAGCACCAGGTCCATCGATACATCAAACGATCGCTAAACGCTCGCACTCGATCCTCTTGGCCAACACTGAGCAATCATAGTCTCAACCCATAAGGCACTATGTTGATACTGCTCAAAAGTGGCTCCGAGATTAGGCGTCATGAACTGTACAATCTCCCATTGAAGGCCGTTAACGAACTGAAGAAAAAGGGCCTCCTCGATGATGGACGGAAGATGATGTGAAAGTCTCCGCAACTCCGTCTCATACTGCTCAACAGACATAACACCTTACTGTAGTAAAAGGAACTCGCTATATCGCCTCATCGCCATCTCCTCCTAGAAGAACCTCCGTCGGAACTTAGTGACTAATGCCTTCCAAGTCACTGGTCCGGTGGCTCGGCTCTAGAAATTTGTCCACCAACTGAGCGGCCGTCCCTAAAGGTATCTCGTGACTACACTCACTCGCTCCTCAGAGGTCATACCCAGGCCCTCTGTATTCTTAGTAATAAAATGCAGCCAATCCCAAGCTGCGTCAGCAGAAGTGTTAGAGAGCTTTAGGGTGTCTAGTCCCTTCATAATGCAAAGAAACCTCACAAATCGGGTATTTGAAACTGTGGCACCCCCAGAAGTGCTCGCTGCACTGCCCGACTGATAGTGCGGCTGTGTCAGCGTCGGCATCGACGATAGTGCGGATGAACAGGTGGTGCCATGTCGACAGGTGGATAAGCACCAGTGGCCATCTATGACGAAAAGAATCTACTGGCCCAACTGTCAAACATCAACTCGAAATCGACCGGCATATACTGCACCGGCTTGGCAGTCGCCTAAGGTGGGGGAGGTGGAATCTCAGTATGGAAACCCTGATGATGGGTCTCATATACGGGTGGAACGGGAGGAATAGGCTTGTCCGGGATCGCTGTGGTCCCCAGATCTTCACTGGGCTGTGCCTCAGGCTGCCTATGTGGCCGACCTTTCCTCCTAGGTATTTTAATAGGTACGGAAGTATCGGGGATATTCTTTCTTTTAGGTGGCATGGTGTAAAGCTACATAAAATCTAGGTCAATATCTATAAACATTTCTATACTAACCATACCCCAAATCTCTAACCCAAAAATTAGAAATCTCAAAACTATGTGAACTCCTCGGCTCGGTAAAATATAGATATAACGTATGTTTTAAAATTTGCTTTGGTGCCAATCAAATTGTCACACCCCGACCCGCAGGCCTGGCCACGTGACAACTGTCGTACCACCTCGAGATGCGTGCCTCAAAAGGCAGGCTATCCAAGATGGTACAAGGCATAAATAAAGGGGTATTTGAGCAATATATGAAAACATATAGCAAATAATTTATCAAGGGCTAACTCATATCTCAAATCCTTTTTTTTTATATTCACTGGCCCATTCCCTTGACGTTTGCCTTCGTTGTGGTGGAACACAGCTACTTGAGCCCTGGTGAGCTTTCCTATGTGCCTCTCCCAGGGTCTCCGCTCACTGTGCCCCTCAACAGGCGGTCCACGGCCGTGTCTCATGCATGCTCTCAACTTGGTCCACGCTCCCATATATTGGAGTACCGAGGAATCCACTCGATCACTCAACTCCCAGGGCTGTCATATCATCTTTAATCATAATAATAATATTTCATATATTCTTTTGAAAATCCTACCCTTAAATCCTTTTTCTAAACTCGTGTGTGAGGGTAGACAATTCATACCCCCAAAATGTTATAAATATTTAATAAAACCATTAATAAAGCAAGTAGAAAACTGGTTGACCCTTAATGGTCAACCATTATAATCCAAGCCACTCACAAGTAAGGGAGAGTTGTATACTCCCAATTATACCCCTCAAATGCCCTAGCTTAAATGCTACCGGTCTGATCTCGTACAATCACGTACCTAAATAATCAAATTAAAATCTAATTTAATTAATGAAGGCATTCAACTAACAATTAGACATTACAACAACACCTAATTAGGGTTTCTAGGGTCTAGAAACTAAATTGGACTACTCCGGAAGTTAATTAAAGTTAACTGGAGTCAAGGGCAGCAAAATGACCATTTTTCCCCCAATACACGAATTGGGAAATATCCCAACCCGGGTGAGTCCGGCGTCGGACCTAGGCATATCCGACGCTGTATTTGTTCTGGGTTTAACCGAGGTTCGGCCACCCAACTTACCAAGCTCGGATTGAGCCCAAACTGGCACCAATTGGCATGAAAATTGAAGCACCAGTAGTTCACTTCCTAAACTAACGAATCACAGCTTCAAGAACTAAATTAAACAACTAATCATGCATGAATTTCGGATCAAAACACTAGGGTTCTAAGTGTTCTTGAGCTTAAACCAAATTTGATCTTCAATTCATCATTTCTCTCAGCTCAGACAACAGAATCAAGCATATAAAGTATCAAATTAAAGGTTGAAGAGTCTAGAATAACATGCCAAAAGCTCAGCCAATTCCCATGGTTCGATTGCAAGATATAGCTCGAAGAACAAACTGTCACTAATTTGACAATTTTGAAGATTTGAAAATTTCTTGAAAGATTTGATGTTTTTAATCTTCAAGTAAGCTAAAGGGATTGTTTGTGATGATTAATGAAGAGTTTAAAGGAGGATTTAAATGCTGAATTTGAGAGAATTTGAAGAGAGCTTGGAGGGAATTGAAGCAGAAAAGAAATGAACAATTTAGGGGGGTCAGTTGTCCGACCCACCCTTTTAAACCACAAGTCCGGCACCGGACATGGTCAACTTCTATGCCGAATTCAAGCTTCCAAAGTTGACTTTAGTTAACTAAATCCCAATTACCTCGGTTTACGTGCACGTGTAGGCCCCACCAACTCTGGACTAAAAATTAGGGTTTTTAAGCTCGGACTTAAGCTAAAAGAAGTTCAAAATATCTAATGGAAGTCCAATTTGATTTCTTGGCCACACAACTATATACAAATCTACAACTTGACACATGCAGACTAGGTCCGGGCGTGTCAGCCAGAATCTATCAAAATGTCTAAGGGTTTCTCTGTGACAAATATAGTGACTCTCATAATCATGTAGCCAATTATCGCAATACCACTAAGGGCATGAACTAAAATCTAATGGTAGTTGTCACCAATATCATAAATGACCATATTTTCAACATCCATTTTTACATTTTCTTCCACCTCTAACAGATAAAGTTGCGTACTCTTGCACTTACAGCTCGGCATGCACTTTTCATCACACCAAAAACAAAGTCCATTAGCTCATCTTTCATCACAATCAGCACTACTACGGTTCTTGTGGGAACTAGAATTCTTGCTAGTGCTAGCTTTTGATGTTGTCAAGACAGGTATTCTTGAAGGTATAGGAAGTAAAAAGAGGAAGTTTTTGGTTATGTGATGGTCATACTAGGTATAACTGACCGGCCGTCGTCAAGCCCGTTAAGAGAATAATGTTTCTGCTAAAAACCAAAACTAAGTAGAAGTGGCAAGAGCAGGTTGAATCCACAGAGAGGCGAGAATGGATTTACTATGCTTATAGACTGAACATTCAACAGAAATAAAAAAGGGGGGTTTTTAAAATAAAAGCAGAAATGAATAAAAACAGGAATAATAAAAGGCAGTGTAAATAAACAGTAAAGCAATTAAAATAATGAACAGTGAAATAAAGTAGATTAACAATAATAAAAAGTATTCATTCTATCATTTGCTAATTAAAAGGGGTAAAAGAACAGTTAGATCCCAGGGTCACTAACAACATAATTAATCAATCAAATGGCATGCTTATGAAAATTAGTACTAAAGATTCCTAAAATCCATATTGGTGACTAAATAGTGCAACCTAGTACTATCGCTTCCTAGATTGGCCCTTTTTACCCGCACCGAACCAACAATCTTCACGATGATGATTTACGGATTGAATAAAGCATTAAGCAATAAAGATCAGTATAGCATGCAAACAATCCGAATATACTCCGCGTTTACCCAGTCATTGAATATTCAAAATCCCTAAGAAAGAGTCTTACGTCTTCCCTTTGTTCTAAGATTAAGGTTGGCTACTAAAGATTCACAAACACAGAATCTAACCATAGATTTTACCTATCCCTAATTCATGCGTGCACTCACAAAATAGGAACAAGAAAATCATATTTCCATACAATCAAAGAGATCAAAACTCTTGATAAGATTAATCGGAATGAAGAACAAGAGCCTCACTAACTTTGCAAACCCTTTTAATCAACAAACAATAGAATGAATTAGGGGTTTACTCACTCATGGATTGAGTGAGAAACCAAAGATCTAACAAGTAAAGTAAAGGAAAATAAAGAAAAGGAACTAAATTGATTAAGATCCAAGAGAAAAATCTCTTTGGAAAGTTGAATTGAATACAAAGAAGACTATGTTCTTCTTTTTCCAATCTCCTCCCGTCTGTACGTACATCGGAGAAAAGAGAGTATATAAATAGCCGGATTACACAATCTTAACCTAATAGCTGACTAAAGGGAACGAAAGGCATTAAAGTGACTTCCTGGAGCAGCGCCACTATGAAGCAGAACGGCGCCATTATGAAGCTTGCTAAAACGCCATATGATAGCTAACCCTAATGGCACCACTATGAAGTGGAACGGCGCCGTTAAGGTCTTCTAATTTCTACGCACATGCTAAATTTTTTAATTCTCCAACTTTGCCAATCTTCAAGTGTAATGGTGCCATCAATACATGGAATGGCGCCATTAGCTTTCCTTTGTGTAGATGATGTGCGGCCTTGAGAAATTGGAAGTGTAATAGCGCCACTCTAGAGTGTAATGGCACCATTAGTGTCTTGATCACATGAGGTATTCGGCCTTGGCATGGTTGAAGAAGAATGGCGCCATTCTTAAGTGTAATGGTGCCACTAGGTTCCTTTGTAATGGCCAAGTATTCGGCTAGGAGATAGGTTGACATGTAACGGCGCCATTCTTCCTTGTAATGGCGCCACTATACCTTGTTGTTCAGCTCTCGGGATAGCTCCTTCCATACTTGCTTTAATCAACCCTTAAATGTGCATTATCATCATTAACTCCTCAATTAACCTGCAAAGATAGAAACAAGCTTAAATGAGATAATTAGGATTATGATAGCAATAAAACAAGATTAATTAAACACAAAGTGGATGTATTACTTTATGGCTATCACATTTCCCCCATACTTAAAGGCTTGCTAGTCCCCTAGCAAATGTGAGCAAGAATGTAATCTGGACTTTATTGAAAACAAACTAACTAAAACTAACTACAGAAACTAATTGCACTTTCGTAGACAAACACGGTAGTTCTTAGCCTAAACTACAAGCCCATATTAAACCCCTAGATAAACTAGTAGGAGGAGGTATGGTCTCCCTTATTCAGGTCTAAACTAAGAACAGAGATGACAGACAAGTATTTCAAGAGCAATTCAATACACATATGCAAAGGAAGACACTATTTAATCTAAACAAGAAACAAGCATGATATTTAATTAAAAAGTAGAGGCATAATGGAACCAAAGAGAAAGTCTGGAATGTATATAAGGCTTCTTTTAATCAAGTATAACTAAACAAGGTATAGAAGTCTCACAATCCACTCTTCTAACCAAGTTAAAGCAGTTTGCACTCAAAAGCATTCCAATGAAGCATGTTAACCATAAGCTTGCAATGCAACCTTGTCTTCACTACTCCATATACATGCATAATTAAGCAAGAAATTGAGACTGTGCAAAAGGTTGTAATGGCGTCCTGGGATTAAGCTCAAGAAAGAATGGATATAAGGTAAATCAAACACCTAGAATAATGAAGCATTAAAGAATTAAAACCAGGGCAAAATATGAGTTTGATAGCCCTCTATTGTTGCCAATTCTTCAATTCATCCATAGACTAGGCTTTCATCAACATTTGATCCATTAATTCCATTTAATTTGCACTTTAATAACACCTCTTTTTCTTTTGATTTTTATTTCATCAGAAAGGTAACAGAGAGTGCATTTTCCCATTCATCAACTTTGATAGGATCGGATTGTGCCAATCTATGTTTTAGCCTATTTCCAATAACCAATTTAAGACTTCAATGCTTCATTATCCTAAGCAGGGACAAAAATCATTGTTTTTCTTTTAAGTTTCAAGGTCTTTTGGAAGGTGGCTGATCAAAGAAATAAGCTTAACTCATAATCTTAAATGCTCAAAAGAGTGAACTAAGGTCAATTTATGAGTAAGGATGGCTTATTTGGCTCAATCTTTCCTAAACAATCTTTAATTTTTTGCTTAACTAGACACATATTTACATGTAATCTTAACAGGTATCATGCAACTTCTAGTAACAAAACAATCATGGAATGAGGAAAATTGGAAGAATCACACATGAAAGAACACAGAATTGAGTGCAATCCGTTAAGGCTCAAATTTCTCACTTGGTTAATTGATAACCAAATTCAATTATTCTTGAATGAATTAAATAGTATATACATTCCAAAAATTTAGTCAGGCCATTTTCATACTAATTAACAAAAATCATGCTTTTCTAAGAATCAACACTAACTTATTAAGCATATATATACCAAATTATGATCAAAATACTTGCTGTCAAATTAAAAAAAAAATAGGATCTTAGTTAATGATGGTGTATCTATTGCAACCCCCTACACTTAAATGACACATTGTCCTCAATGTGTGTGATTGTGAACAATAAAAGGTAACCAGTTCATCAAAATATCATATGAAAAGAGGGATTTTGAAGAGTTGGTGGGTACCTTTATTGATCTCGGAACATTGAATGTGAAGTATAAAAGCACAATAGGTAAGAGAAACAGATAAGCACACATGATTAGATAAAAGATAAGAGGTAATTTACATCATTAAAGAAGATTCTACAAACTGGAAAAATGAAATAAAAGAACAAAACTACTCCTAGTTAAACATGCCAAAATAAAAATAAGGGAAATAAAGAGAACTAATTATACAAATTAAGCTAGGAATTAAACACATTAAAAGAAATAAAATGAGAGTTTAATTAACACAAATTAGCAAATAACTAAACAAATAAGAAAAAGAGAGAGGGAAAGAGAGAAAGAGAAAGAAAGAAAGAGAGATTTCATGAAAATCTTTGATCTGGCTGGATGTTGGTGCTGAAGAAGATATGGAGGAGAACGCATGACTAATGGCGCCATTCTCCTTGTCTTGTAAATGCTCATTGCCTCGGCCCTCCACCAAAGAAATGACTTTCTAGGCATTGGTAATGGCACCATTACCACATGGAATGGCGCCATTCTAAACATGTGTTGTTCATTTTCTCGTATTTTGCCAAAGAGATAAGCCGTGATGTGATCCACCTTTTCAGTTAGCTTCCTCTGATTGTCAATGATTTCTGCGATCAATTCAGGAGGGTGTTGAGCTGTGTATTGTTGCATATTCGCCCTAAAGTGGTTGTGACTTTAAAGCATGTCAAGCATAGCTCCAGCCAACTGATTCATATTATGGTTCATTTGTGGAAGGACATCAGCAAAAGTATCGAGTCTCTCATGAATTTCCTCTACATCTTCATTCTATTGGTTGATCCCATTGTTTTCATCAGCTGGGGAGGTTGTTCTTGTTGCGGCTCTGGCTGTGGTTGGGGTTCTGGTTGTAGTTATGGTTCTAGTTGTGGTTGGGGTTCTGGCTCATCATCCTCGTCAAAGGGTTCAACCATGTAATTTGACGGCAAATGCCTTGGTCTGATCGGTATCCCTTGAGCTTTTGTTCATCGATGGGGGTTCTTCCAAAATCCTTGTCTGGTGAGCGTCATATTCATTTGAAGTAGTGTATAAGTCATAAGGATGTTGGCCTTATTAGTCAGAGAAAATTCTGCTGCAAGGGAAATCCCTTTTCTTTCAAGAAGATGAGAAATGAGAAAGGGAACACAAAGTTCTTGTTCTTATATGGAGAGGTGACTACCTCCCACATAGACTCCAAGATGATGCGGGTCAAAGGAATGCCCCGGATATGCCCTAAACCATGGACCATTTTATCTGCAATGTAAAGATTAGCTACCCTTGCTGTGTTGATGGAGCTAGCCCTTAGAATGACATTGTGTTGAATCATGTAGATAAGTATTCTGGCCTCAATATCCATATACCTTACCTTGATCACTGGAAATCCTCTAGAATCACAAGCTGTGGGGATGTCAAAATTTTCAATTGCTGTCTCTCGAGTCTAGGTGACATCCGAGATGGTAGTCCCTCGATCAAGATTAAACCTGTATCCTTCAGAGCTGAGTCAAAGATGGAAACAGCTCGCCCTTAGACTGCTGAGTGAATGGTGAAGTCTGCAATTGGTTTCACTTTGGGAATGTTAGCATAGAAGACCTTCACCATATCATGGTAGTAGTTCCCTCGGAGCTGAAGAACAGAGCTCCATCCTAAAGCCTGAAACCTTTGGGAGATTTCGAGCTCATCATTCAACTAGGATCAACCATTTTCTCCACCACGATGTGATTATTGTATCAATTATTATACCATAGAAGAGCTACATCACTAACAAAGTTGTCATGACCAACAGGGGGCACCTCCAAACATTCCACAATTTCCACCTGTGGTTGTTGGTTTGAAGATTAACCTTGATATCTTCTCTACCTCAGCATTGTGAAATGTAAGGAGTGAATAGCAGAAGAGGGTAGGTACGTGAAGAGAGTAGGCAGCTAATAAGCAGTGTAGTGAGGAACTCAGGTGGTGAGGCTATTTATAGGCAATTTCGGGGAAAGAGTAATCTGGAAAGCAAAGATGTGAAGACAAAATATACAAGGAAGTTTGTAATAGTAATGGCGCCATTAGTGAATGGAGTGGCACCATTAGCTTGGTGTTTTCTTGAAAGGCTTTTTGAAAGGCATACAAAGATGGGTCACAATGGAATGGGGCCATTAGTGAATCGAGTGGCACCGTGAGCTTAACCAAATGAGTGAAGGCCAAAATTGTGACAATCATGCAAGAGTGGCGCCATTCTTGGCTGCAAAGATGGTGAAGTACCCCTGTTTGTACTGAAAAAGCACTGAGTTTTGAAGTGAGAAAATACAAACTATTACTACAATCACACTCCTTGTATATCAGTCTACCAGGATATGTAAAAAGATTTCCAGATAGCATTGTAGAACACTTCTGATTCTTACTACTCAGATATTGCTACTATAAGTAATTGGATGGGCCATTGTAGAAGTACAGCACTAATAGCCAATCCTAATGCATTAGTTTCCACCACAAATTCCTAAAAGAAATCAAGTAATGCAAACATTGGGGAGATGTCACTGCCCATTTCAACTGCGCAAAGGCAAGATAGGCATCGAAATCCACTCAAATTGATTTTTCTTCAAAAGTTCTGTAAAAATGTCATGCCCCAACCCACTGGTCCTGTGGAGACCCGGCCGAACTTGTGAGGTATTGTCCACTTTGGCCCAAAGCCTTATGATTTTGTCCCACTCAAAAGGCGCCTTACAGGTGGAAGGTTGTGTGATCCCTTATATCCCAAAACCATCACTAGTACACAGCCGATGTGGGATTTACGACTCCCTCTTAGACCGTGACATCCTATTGTAGAGACCCAGCCCAACCTACTAGGTATTATCCACATTGGCTCAAAGCCTCAAAGTTTTGTCCCACTCAAAAGGTGCCTCACAGTATTGGGTTTGGGACTCACTTTATATATCACATTCCTTAAAGGCTTGACGTCCCCAGCAAGCCCAACACACACAGATCTAGGATCACACCAAGCATTTGGATTCTAGAGGCGGCTCCCACCACACTTAAGTAATGTAGCACTTAGCTCCTAACCTACCTGGTGCCTGCTCTGATGCCAATTGTGGAGACCCGGCCCAACCTGTGAGGTATTGTCCGCTTTGGCCCGAAGCCTCACGGTTTTATCCCACTCAAAAGGTGCCTCACAGGTGGAAGGTGGTGTGATCCCTAATATCCCAAGGCCATCACTAGTACACAGCCGATGCGGGATTCACGTCTCTCTTTTGGACCGTGACATCCTGGTAAGACATGTTGAGGCCAATAGGGTTAAAGTGGACAATACCTCACAGATTGGAGTGAGCCCATGACAATTGGTAATCAGAGCCAGCTTTGGGGGTACTAGCGATATGCCACTAAGGGCAGGTGGATGGAAAGCGGTACTGAAATGGAGTTGAGTTCCCATCGCTTGTTGAAAGCTGCTCCAGAACTGTGAAGTAAACCTCGGATCTCGATCCAAAACTTTGGAAGCTGGGATTCCATGGAGTCTAACTACTTCATTCATATAAAGTTGTGCAAACTGGTTCACGCTCCATCTCATGCTTACTGGGATAAAGTGCACTGACTTGGTGAGTCCATCCACAATCACTCATACAGTATCAATCCCACGTTTAACGCATGAAAAACCAGACACGAAATCCATGGTGATGTGTTTCCACTTCCATTCGGGAATTTGAAGAAGCTGAAGTGTCCCAAAAGGTTTTCAACATTCCGCTCTCTCTTGTTGACACATTTGACATCTGGCCACAAATTCAGCAACTTTTTTCTTCATTCCAGGCCACCAATAATGATCTTTGATGGTTCGATACATCTTAGTGCTGCCTGGGTGCATGGCAAAAGAAGATGAATGAGCTTGTTACAGAATGGTGCCTTTGAGGTCGAGTTTATGTGGTACGTAAACTCGGCTTCTAAATAACAGAATTCCATCGCTCCGAATTGAGAATTCAGTTTGTTCACCCAATTGCAATTTCTGAAGCTCTTGTTGCAATCTCGGATCGAAATTCTGGGGATTATGAATCCGATCGTCTAGACTGGCCTAGCTAAAATCTGGGCAATCAGCGCACCATCATGGTAATCGCAGACCAATCTGGTTCCAGTTGACCTTAGCTCCACCAACTCTGGCATGTGGATATCTCTGATTGTGGCCAACAAAGTAACTACATTCCGGCTTAAGGCATCAGCAACTACATTTGCTTTACCGGGATGGTAGTCAATGACAAGATCGTAGTCCTTGATAAGATCTAGCCATCATCTTTGCCTCATGTTTAGATCACGCTGACTCATAAAGTGCTTGAGGCTCTTGTGATCGGTATAGATGCGACAAGTTTCACCATATAAATGGTGGCGCCAAATCTTCTAGGCGAAGACTATGGCTGCAAGCTCCAAGTCATGTATTGGATACTTAATCTTGTTTGGTTTCAACTAACGGGAAGCATACGTAATTACCCTTTCATCTTGCATCAGCATGCATCCAAGTGCATCATATGATGCATCCGTATACACAGTGAACTCCTTGCCACTTACTGGTAAGGAAAGTACAGGTGCTGTCGTCAACTTCTCCTTTAGCTTCTAGAAACTCTCTTTGCAGTCATCTGTCCAAAGAAACTTGGTATCCTTGCGAGTCAGTTTAGTCAAGGGTGCAGCAATTGCGAAGAATCCATCCACAAATCTCCGATAATATCTAGCTAGTCACAAGAAGCTTCGAATGTCAGTAGCATTTGTGGGACATTTCTAATTGGTGATTGCCTCAATCTTGCTAGAATCCACAAATATACCATCCTTAGACACAACATGCCCAAGGAATCCGACCTGTTGTAACCAAAACTAACACTTGGAGAGCTTGGCATACAACTAGTGCTCTCGAAGAGTTTGCAGCATAATACGAAGATGGTCTGCGTGCTCTTGTCGGTTTCTTAAATAAACCAATATGTCATCAATTAAGACAATGACAAATCGGTCAAGATACGGATGGAATATACAATTCATCAAGTCCATGAATGCCGCTGGAGCGTTGGTAAGTCCAAACGACATATCACGCCCCGACCTGCCTGGGTCGGCCATGTGGCAACAGTCGTATTGCCTCGAAGTACGTGTCGACCGGTCACGCACTAGAAGCACCGCAAGGCATTGAAATGGTTATCATCGCTGCAAAACAACTAAAACTTTAATTAAAAATCTTTTAAAAAAATAATAAACTTTAATGTAATACCAGTGGACTAATTTAAAGAATACCTATACAGCAAAAACTACTAAGCCTAAGCCACCGACGCCTCCTAATGAGCCTCCATTCTATTTGCTGACTCCGTAGGCGAATCTGTATCCATCCATATTGGATACAGGTGAGTGACAGAGGTTTTAAGAATCTCCATCTAGGTTAGGGCGAATAAGGGAAAATCCAAAATAAAATTAAATAAATTAAATTAAATTAAATATTTTTCTTTTGAAAACTCATTTCTGGTTCTCCTGTTGAGAACCCTCTTTTAAAACACTTTAAATAAATAAATATATACATAAAATGGGCTGGCGTCTCTATCATACTGAAGGCGCGACCCGTCGGTCCTCTTATGCCTTACTGCACCGAGGGCTATCCCTTTTCTCATTCAATTATATTTTCTCTTTTCTATCTCTCTAGCCCTTTCCCTCGGTGGTGCCTCGATGTGGTGGAACATAGCGAACTAGAGCCCTAGTGAGCTTCCCTACGCTCCTCTCCAAAACAAGCTCGTCTTACCGTACCCCTCAACAGGTGGTCCATGGCTGAGAATCTAGCATGCTTTCTCCAACTCGTCCACGCTCCTGCATATTGGAGCCCGATAAGTGTCCTTCGCAATCACTCATTTTGCAAGGGTGTCACACCCTTAAAACTCATAGTAATATTATTTCATAATTATATATATGTATAAAACATAAATTTTTAAAATAAATAAACACACACACGTAAGTCTTTATATTTCTTTTCAAAACAACCCACTCACTGTATGGGTATATCAAAAACAAGTGTGTGTGTGTGGATTTTCCATATCCCAAAACCTTTTTGAAAACATTTATGCTTTAAAAATCATTTTTAAAACCCTTTTTCCCCAGTGGCTAAACAGATAAGTCTAGGTCACTCACAATATTGGGAGATTCGTATACTCCCAAGCGCTCCATGTAGCTTAACCTCCGGAGCATCGCCGCATTCGATTCAACCGGAGCCCTAATACACGGAAATATAAGTTAGCATTCATAATTAAATTTATGAATTCACCTATGAGGCTCTACCATGACCTAAGATAAGGCTTGGATGTGATTCGGGGTTTAGAAAAGTGTCTGGAAGGTTCTGGGGTAAAAATCAGACACTTGGTGAAAAAATTAAGAAAATGCCCCTGGGGTCCATGGGCCGCCAACTCGGGCTGCGCCCGGGTTTGAGCCAGGTAGCCCCCCTACAAGGCTGGGTCAGGCCCGGCCTGTATCTAGGCCCAAAAGGCCCCTCATTTGTGAGTTGGGCCGAGCCCAACTCGGTTTGGGCCCAAAGGACCCACCGACACGGATTGGGCTAAAAGGCCCAATCCGGAGCGGGACCTGGGTAGCGGGTCTTTCCCGCGCTGGAAAGACTCGGCTCCCACGCGGGAGCCACTCGCAGGCCTCGGGATCTAAGGCTTTCCTCGGTTTCAAAACCCCTCGGTCCACCGTTTCGTGTGCAATTCGAGATGGAGGTTCCTCTCACCTCCCGCTACGCGTTTACCAGAGCAGAAACGAGAATCACAAGCTCAAAGTTCCTAGATCTCAAATCTAAGGTAGAAATCTAACTAAAAAGATGAACCTAACTTTCATCTTGAATCTCTCCTAGATCAATGCATGGCAATGCGCACAAACTTAGAAAAACGTAGATCAAGGAGTTAAGAATCACTTACCAAGAACTCTCCTTGATCCTATGGTCGGTTTGTCCGGATCTGCCAAAAGTCCAAAATTGCTCCGAGAGAGCAAATGAGAGGAAAGAAGAGAGGGAGAAGAGAAAATGAGAGGGGGAGAGCTCATCTCCCCCTATTTATAGCAAGGCTCGACACCGGGTCTACTTGGGCCCCGGGCTAGACTTTTTCCCCTCTTTGAAACCTCTCATAATTTCGACCATTGGCCCGATCCACCGACCAATTCACCAATGGACGTCCAATCCATTGGCTATGGACTTAAAGAAGTCCACTTTAGTAATTCCATGCATGGTCACCATCTCATCGTCCAACTCTGTCTTATCTTAAGCTTGACTTCTCTTCTGACTTGACATAGCCGAACAAACATATTGTTTATTTAGTACGTCATCTTGCACTATTCCGTTCGTACCGAAAAGTCGTGCTAGGTCCAGGTGTGTCACGACATCACACAGAATTCATAATGTCCATATCTAGTACGAAAGGCAAACTCGTAGATATCTTCCTCTCGTATCTTGAACTGATGATAGCCTGACCGTAAGTCAATCTTGGAGAATACTCTGGCATCGCAAAGTTGATCGAATAGATCATCAATACGAGGCAAGGGATATCTATTCTTAACTGTCACTGCATTCAGCTTGCGGTAGTCGATACAGAGTGGTATGGAACCGTCTTTCTTCTTCACAAACAATACTGAGGCTTCCCAAAGTGAAGTACTCGGCCAAATAAACCCTTTATCCAACAATTCGGCAAGTTGTTTCTTTAATTCAACAAGTTCAATGGGCGCCATACTATATGAAGCCATGAAAATTGGATCTGTACCGGGATATACTTCAATGGGAAACTCGAAGTCTCTCTCAGGTGGCAAACCAGGTAATTCATCAGGGAAGACATCCGAAAACTCGTTAACTGCCGGAATATCTTCAATGTTAGGCTCTTACACTGAATTGTCTACTACATGAGCTAACACAGCTTTGCACCTTTTAAGTAGTATCTTACTTACTTTGATGGCGGAGATGACATTCGGTGCGCCTCTGTGCTCACTGTAGAAGTCGATCATGCTGTCGTCAAGTTGTGGAATCCTCACCAATTGATGCTCGTAGTAGATTTGAGCACGATGTCTCCCAAGCCAATCCATCCCTAAGATGGCATCAAAGTCGGATATTTGTAGTGGAATCAAGTCCACTACAAAGACAAGGTTTTCCAACTTCATCGCACATCCTCTGTACATCGTATTTCGGACCATCCTCTCACGTAAAGGTGTATTCACCAATAACTCGTACCCCAAGGGCGACATGCACGGCGAACTTGGTATTTACATAGGACATAACAGCTCCAGTGTCCATAATCACATACGCCGGTTGATAGAAAATAACTACCATGCCTAACGTCAAAAAAATTTCTTAAGTGTTTACTTTCGCTCTACAATCAGCTACGAACATGACGATATCTTTACTCACGAAAAATAATTACCCATGAATATTTAAATATATACTTAGCGGCGACTACATCAGGACGAGCATCGACATCTTCTTGTGACATGGCGTAGACCTGGGTATATTGTTGTTGCTATGGGGGTTGTCTCGAAGGTGCAGAAATGCTACCAGCACCAGAATGCTGCTGAGAAGAAGAAAGGGCAGCGTAGGAGTGTCGAGCTAGCTGGAAGGGATGAAAGCCTCCATAACTGCTCGGTCCTACTGGAGGCTGACCAAAACTCTGTCGGGGAGGAGCAGAGGTTATAGATGGACATGCGCGCACCATGTGGACCATACCTCCGCACTAATAGCATCACGATCCAACCCTACACTGGCCATAATGGATGCGCCTATAGTTTGGACATCGTGGTCCAGACTCTCCTCTCTTCTTCCAAAACCATCCTTTGACCATGGACCCAAATCCAAACTTCCCCTTCCCTCGACCACTAGAGAGAGGTGGCGGCAGAGGAAGTGATATCTGTGGTGTTAGGGACTCGACTGAACTACCTCTAGATACCCCACTGTAGGAGGCTGTGCCCTGAGACTGCCTCAGCACCAGGTCCATCGATACATCAAACGATCACTAAACGCTCACACTCGATCCTCTTGGCCAACACTGAGCAATCATAGTCTCAACCCATAAGGCACTATGTTGATACTGCTCAAAAGTGGCTCCGAGAGTAGGCGTCATGAACTGTACAATCTCCCACTGAAGGTCGTTAATGAACTGAAGAAAAAAGGCCTAATGACCTCGTACAATAACGTACCTAAATAATCAAATTAAAATCTAATTTGATTAATAAAGGCATTCAACTAACAATTAGACATTACAACAACACCTAATTAGGGTTTCTAGGGTCTAGAAACTAAATTGGACTACTCCGAAAGTTAATTAAAGTTAACTGGAGTCAAGGGCAGCAAAATGACCATTTTTCCCCCAACACCCGAATTAGGAAATTTCCCAACCCGGGTGAGTCCGGCGTCGAACCTAGGCATAGCCGACGCCATATTTGTTCTGGGTTTGGCCGAGGTTCGGCCACCCAACTTACCAAGCTCGGATTGATCTCAAACCGGCACCAATTGGCATGAAAATTGAAGCACCAGTAGTTCAATTCCTAAACTAACGAATCACAGCTTCATGAACTAAATTAAACAACTAATCATGCATGAATTTCGGATCAAAACACTAGGGTTCTAAGTGTTCTTGAGCTTAAACCAAATTTGATCTTCAATTCATCATTTCTCTCAGCTCAGACAATAGAATCAAGCATATAAACTATCAAATTAAAGCTTGAAGAGTCTAGAACAACTTGCCAAAAGCTCAACCAATTCCCATGGTTCAATTGCAAAATATAGCTCGAAGAACAAACTGTCAATAATTTGACAATTTTGAATATTTGAAAATTTCTTGAAAGATTTGATGTTTTTAATCTTCAAGTAAGCTAAAGGGATTGTTTGTGATGATTAATGAAGAGTTTAAAGGAGGATTTAAATGCTGGATTTGAGAGAATTTGAAGAGAGCTTGGAGGGAATTGAAGAAGAAGAGAAATGAGCAATTTAGGGGGGTCAATTGTCTGACCCACCCTTATAAACCACAAGTCTAGCACCGGACATGGTCAACTTCTGTGCCGAATTCAAGCTTCCAAAGTTGACTTTAGTCAACTAAATCCCAATTACCTCAGTTTACGTGCACGTGCAGGCCCCACCGACTCTGGACTAAAAATTAGGGTTTTTAAGCTGGGACTTAAGCTAAAAGAAGTTCAAAATATCTAATGGAAGTCCAATTTGATTTCTTGGCCACACAACTATATACAAATCTACAACTTGACACATGCAGATTAGGTCCGGGCGTGTCAGCCAGAATCTATCAAAATGTCTAAGGGTTTCTCTGTGACAAATATAGTGACTCTCATAATCATGTAGCCAATTATCGCAATACCACTAAGGGCATGAACTGAAATCTAATGGTAGTTGTCACCAATATCATCACCTATCATATTTTCAACATCCATTTTTAAATTTTCTTCCACCTCTAACAGATAAAGTTGCGTGCTATTGCACTTACAGCTCGGCATGTACTTTTCATCACACCAAAAACAAAGTCCATTAGCTCATCTTTCATCACAATCAGCACTACTACGGTTCTTGTGGGAACTAGAATTTTTGCTAGTGCTAGCTTTTGATGTTGTCAAGACAGGTATTCTTGAAGGTGTAGGAAGTAAAAAGAGGAAGTTTTTGGTTATGTGATGGTCATACTAGGTATAACTGACCGGCCGTCGTCAAGCCCGTTAAAAGAATAATGTTTCTGCTAAAAACCAAAACTAAGTAGAAGTCGCAAGAGCAGGTTGAATCCATAGAGAGACGAGAAAATGGATTTACTATATAGACTGAACATTCAACAGAAATAAAAAAGGGGGTTTTTTAAAATAAAAGCAAAAATGAATAAAAACAAGAATAATAAAAGGCAGTGTAAATAAACAGTAAAGCAATTAAAATAATGAACAGTGAAATAAAGTAGATTAACAATAATAAAAAGTATTCATTCTATCATTTACTAATTAAAAGGGGTAAAAGAACAGTTAGATCCCAGGCTCACTAACAACATAATTAATCAATCAAATGGCATGCTTATGAAAGCTAGTACTAAAGATTCCTAAAATCCATATTGGTGACTAAATAGTCCAACCTAGTACTATCGCTTCCTAGATTGGCCCCTTTTACCCGCACCGAACCAACAATCTTGACGATGATGATTTACGAATTGAATAAAGCATTAAGCAATAAAGATCAGTATAGCATGCAAACAATACGGATATACTCCGCGTCTACCCAGTCATTGAATATTCAAATCCCTAAAAAATAGTCTTACGTCTTCCCTTTGTTCTAAGATTAAGGTTGGCTACTAAAGATTCACAAACACATAATCTAACCATAGATTTTACCTATCCCTAATTCATGCGTGCACTCACAAAATAGGAACAAGAAAATCATATTTCCATACAATTAAAGAGATCAAAACACTTGATAAGATTAATCGGAATGAAAAACACGAGCCTCACTAACTTTGCAAACCCTTTTAATCAACAAACAATAGAATGAATTAGAGGTTTACTCACTCATGGATTGAGTGAGAAACCAAAGATCTAACAAGTAAAGTAAAGGAAAATAAAGAAAAGGAACTAAATTGATTAAGATCCAAGAGAAAAATCTCTTTGGAAAGTTGAATCGAATACAAAGAAGACTATGTTCTTCTTTTTCCAATCTCCTCCTGTCTGTACGTACATCGGAGAAAAGAGAGTATATAAATAGCCAGATCACACAATCTTAACCTAATTGCTGACTAAGGGGAACGAAGGGCATTAAAGGGACTTCCTGGAACGGCACCACTATGAAGCAGAACGGCGCCGTTTTGAAGCTTGCTAAAACGCCATATGATAGCTAACCCTAATGGCACCACTATGAAGTGGAACGGCGCCGTTAAGGTCTTCTCATTTCTACGCACATGTTAACTTTTTTAATTCTCCAACTTTGCCAATCTTCAAGTGTAATGGTGCCATTAGTACATGGAATGGCGCCATTAGCTTTCCTTTGTGTAGATGATGTGCGGCCTTGAGAAATTGGAAGTGTAATAGCACCACTCTAGAGTGTAATGGCACCATTAGTATCTTGATCACATGAGGTATTTGGCCTTGGCATGGTTGAAGAAGAATGGCACCATTCTTAAGTGTAATGGTGCCACTAGGTTCCTTTGTAATGGCTAAGTATTCGGCTAGGAGCAAGGTTGACATGTAACGGCGCCATTCTTACTTGTAATGGCGCCACTATACCTTGTTGTTCAGCTCTCGGGATAGCTCCTTCCATACTTGCTTTAATCAGCCCTTAAATGTGCATTATCATCATTAAGCTCCTCAATTAACTTGAAAAGATAGAAACAAGCTTAAATGAGATAATTAGGATTATGATAGCAATAAAACAAGATTAATTAAACACAAAGTGGATGTATTAATTTATGGCTATCACATTTCCCCCATACTTAAAGGTTTGCTAGTCCCTTAGCAAATGTGAGCAAGAATGTAATCTGGACTTTATTGAAAACAAACTAACTAAAACTAACTACAGAAACTAATTGCACTGTCGTAGACAAACAGGTAGTTCTTAGCCTAAACTACAAGCCCATATTAAACCCCTAGATAAACTAGTAGGAGGAGGTATGGTCTCCCTTATTCAGGTCTAAACTAAGAACAGAGATGACAGACAAGTATTTCAAGAGCAATTCAATACACATATGCAAAGTAAGACACTATTTAATCTAAACAAGAAACAAGCATGATATTTAATCTAAAAGTAGAGGCATAATGGAACCAAAGAGAAAGTCTGGAATGTATATAAGGCTTCTTTTAATCAAGTATAATTGAACAAGGTATAAAAGTCTCACAATCCACTCTTCTAACCAAGTTAAAGCAGTTTGCACTCAAAAGCATTCCAATGAAGCATGTTAACCATAAGTTTGCAATGCAACCTTGTCTTCACTACTCCATATACATGCATAATTCAGCAAGAAATTGAGACTGTGCAAAAGGTTGTAATGGCGTCCTGGGATTAAGCTCAAGAAAGAATGGATATAAGGTAAATCAAACACCTAGAATAATGAAGCATTAAAGAATTAAAACAAGGGCAAAATATGAGTTTGATAACCCTCTATTGTTGCCAATTGTTCAATTCATCCATAGACTAGGCTTTCATCAACATTTGATCCATTGATTCCATTTAATTTGCACTTTAATAACACCTCTTTTTCTTTTGATTTTTATTTCATCAGAAAGGTAACAGAGAGTGCATTTTCCCATTCATCAACTTTGATAGGATCAGATTGTGCCAATCTATGTTTTAGCCCATTTCCAATAACCAATTTAAGACTTCAATGCTTCATTATCCTAAGCAGGGACAAGAATCATTGTTTTTCTTTTAAGTTTCAAGGTCTTTTGGAAGGTGTCTGATCAAAGAAATAAGCTTAACTCATAATCTTAAATGCTCAAAAGAGTGAACTAAGGTCAATTTATGAGCAAGGATGGCTTATCTGGCTCAATCTTTCCTAAACAATCTTTAATTTTTTGCTTAACTAAACACATATTTACATGTAATCTTAACAGGTATCACGCAAGTTCTAGTAACAAAACAATCATGGAACGAGCAAAATTGAAAGAATCACACATGAAAGAACACAGAATTGAGTGCAATCCATTAAGGCTCAAATTTCTCACTTGGTTAATTGATTACCAAATTCAATTATTCTTGAATGAATTAAATAGTATATACACTCCAAAAATTCAATCAGGCCATTTTCATACTAATTAACTAAAATCATGCTTTTCTAAGAATCAACACTAACTTATTAAGCATATATATAGCAAATTATGATCAAAATACTTGCTGTCAAATGAAAAAAAAAAAACAGGATCTTAGTTAATAATGGTGTATCTATTGCAACCCCCCACACTTAAATGATACATTGTCCTCAATGTGTGTGATTGTTAACAATAAAAGGTAACCAATTCATCAAAATATCATATGAAAAGAGGGATTTTGAGGAGTTGGTGGGTACCTTTATTGATCTCGGAACATTGAATGTGAAGTATAAAAGCACAAGAGGTAAGAGAAACAGATAAGCACACATGATTAGATAAAAGATAAGAGGTAATTTACATCATTAAAGAAGATTCTACAAACTGGAAAAAGGAAATAAAAGAACAAAACTACTCCTAGTTAAACATGCCAAAATAAAAATAAGGGAAATAAAGAGAATTAATTATACAAATTAAGCTAGGAATTAAACACACTAAAAGAAATAAAAAGAGAGTTTAATTAATACAAATTAGCAAATAACTAAACAAATAAGAAAAAGAGAGAAGGAAAGAGAGAAAGAGAAAGAAAGAAAGAGAGATTTCATGAAAATCCTTGATCTGGCTGGATGTTGGTGCTGAAGAAGATATGGAGGAGAACGCATGACTAATGGCGCCATTCTCCTTGTCTTGTAGATGCTCATTGCCTCGGCCCTCCACCAAAGAAATGATTTTCTAGGCTTTGGTAATGGCGCCATTACAACATGGAATGGCGCCATTCTAAACATGTGTTCTTCATTTTCTCGTCATTTTGCCAAAGAGATAAGCCGTTATGTGATCCACCTTTTCAATTAGCTTCCTCTGATTGTCAATGATTTCTGCGATCAATTCAGAAGGGTGTTGAGCTGTGTATTGTTGCATATTCGCCCTAAAGTGGTTTTGACTTTAAAGCATGTCAAGCATAGCTCCAGCCAACTGATTCATATTATGGTTCATTTGTGGAAGGACATCAGCAAAAGTATCGAGTCTCTCATGAATTTCCTCTACATCTTCATTCTATTGGTTGATCCCATTGTTTTCATCAGCGGGGGAGGTTGTTCTTGTTGATGCTCTGGCTGTGGTTGGGGTTCTGGTTGTAGTTATGGTTCTAGTTGTGGTTGGGGTTCTGGCTCATCATCCTCGTCAAAGGGTTCAACCATGTAATTTGGCGGCAAATGCCTTGGTCTGATTGGTATCCCTTGAGCTTTTGTTCATCGATGGGGGTTCTTCCAAAATCCTCGTTTGGTGAGCTTCATATTCATTTGAAGTAGTGTATAAGTCGTAAGGATGTTGGCCTTATTAGTCAGAGAAAATTCTGCTGCAAGGGAAATCCCTTTTCTTTCAAGAAGATGAGAAATGAGAAAGGGAACACAAAGTTCTTGTTCTTATATGGAGAGGTGACTACCTCCCACATAGACTCCAAGATGATGCGGGTCAAAGGAATGCCCTGGATATGCCCTAAACCATGGACCATTTTATCAGCAATGTAAAGATTAGCTACCCTTGCTGTGTTGATGGAGCTAGCCCTTAGAATGACATTGTGTTGAATCATGTAGATAAGTATTATGGCCTCAATATCCATATACCTTACCTTGATCACTGGAAATCCTCTAGAATCACAAGCTGTGGGGATGTCAAAATTTTCAATTGCTGTCTCTCGAGTCCAGGTGAAATCCGAGATGGTAGTCCCTTGATCAAGATTAAACCTGTATCCTCCAGAGCTAAGTCAAAGAAAGGTATTGATATCTTTCTCCGAGATGGAAACAGCTCGCCCTTGGACTGCTGAGTGAATGGTGAAGTCTGCAATTGGTTTCACTTTGGGCATGTTAGCAAAGAAGACCTTCACCATATCATGGTAGTAGTTCCCTCGAAGCTAAAGAACAGAGCTCCATCCTAAAGCCTAAAACCTTTGGTAGATTTTGAGCTCATCATTCAACTGGGATCAACCAGTTTCTCCACCACCATGTCATTATTGTATCGATTATTGTACCATAGAAGAGCTACATCACTAACAAAGTTGTCATGACCAACAGGGGGCACCTCCAAACATTCCACAATTTCCACCTGTGGTTGTTGGTTTGAAGATTCCCCTTGATATCTTCTCTACCTCAGCATTGTGAAATGTAAGGAGTGAATAGCAGAATAGGGTAGGTACGTGAAGAGAGTAGGCAGCTAATAAGCAGTGTAGTGAGGAACTCAGGTGGTGATGCTATTTATAGGCAATTTCGGGGAAAGAGTAATCTGGAAAGCAAAGATGTGAGGACAAAATATACAAGGAAGTTTGTAATAGTAATGGCACCATTAGTGAATGGAGTGGCGCCATTAGCTTGGTGTTTTCTTGAAAGGCTTTTAGAAAGTAGCTGAACTAACTTGAATAATTGTCCTTGTAGATATTACATCAAGGTGACCAGAAGAGATAAGGCTTGAAGAAATGGCATCAACTGCATTATTATGCTGATTCTGCTTATCAGGATTAGACTTGGATGAGATTTGAAAATAAATAACATCCCTATCACACTCCATTGTAAGTAATCCAGCAAAGACATCAATTTTAGTGTGAGTAGTCTTCAAGAATGGTCTTCCCAATAACAGAGGACAAAAAGTGGAAGAATTGTCTTCTTCCATCTTAACTATATAAACATCAATTGGAAAGATTAAGTGCTGGACTTGAATTAAGACATCTTCAAGTACTCATTCAGGGGATATAAGTGATCTATCAGCCAATTGTAAAACAACATCAGTGTGAGATAAAGGTCCTAAATTCAAATGTAAATAAGTTGAATAAGGCATTACACTTAAACCAGCACCTAAATCAATCATGGCTTGATCAATAATACCATCTCCAAGAGAGTAAGAAATAGAAAACATACTATGATCCTCGCATTTAGGTGGTAATTGGCGTTGAATAATGGCAGAAATATTCTCACCTACAGACACCTTACCATGCAATTTCCTTTTTTTGGTACAAATTTGCTTGAGGAACTTTGCATACTTAGGAATTTGTTGAATTGCTTATAGTAGTGGAATGTTGATTTCCACCTTGCTGAATGTAGCTAGCAGATCGGGATCAAACTCAATTTTGGTGTTCTTGACGAGCCTTGAAGGAAATGGGGCAGGATTATGTGTAGAAGATGAAGTGTTTGGATTAATGTCACCATTCTCATGGCTAGTGGAGCCATTAGCTTGATGTTGAGCATTCAGGCTTGTCTTGAAAGGTGGAATGGCGCCATTAGGAGTTGTAGTGGCGCCATTAGCATGGCTAATGAAAGACTTGGACATTGACGAATCAAGAATGGTGCCATTATGAGTTGTAGTGCCGCCATTACCATTGCTTGTCTTCAGCTGAGCTCTCGGTTGTTGCACAACAGAGTCCATTTGATCTCCAGTCTCAGACATTTCCTCTTCATTTTAATGGACAGTAGGATAGGGCATTGACAGTTTTCTTCCACTACGAAGTGTAATAGCAGAGACATTACCCCTAGGATTGACATTCGGTTGAGATAGAGGTGCTCCTTTCCTCTGGTTCTCAAGTCATTCGTCTCTGTAGCTAATTGGCCAAGTTGCCTTTGCATGACATCCATAGCTGCCTTCTGTTGTTGTATTTGAAGCTTAGACGTCTATTGAAATTCCAGAGTGTTTTAGCCAATTGAGCAATAAGATCTTTCAATTTGGATGATGTTGTGGAAGAGGAATAATCACTAACTTGAGGTCTTCGCAGAAGTTGAGGTCTAGGAGGAAAATATGGTCTGAATAGAGGTTGATTAGTATTACCATATCTGAAATTTGGATGATCCCTTCAACCAAGATTGAAAGTGGGAGCATAAGGGTCATATGGTCTCTGATTAGCTTGCTTGAACTTGTTGTTGACCAACAGCATTGACACTAGCTTGATTCTCATCATTGCATTGTTGAAGCATTGGACATTCATCCATGTGATGAGATGAATTTTGGAATAAACTGGACACCTTATCAGGCACGGCTCCAACTTGATTCTTTAACAATAAAGCAAGGTCTTGTAGAGTCTTGGTAGTCTGAGCAAGTTGAGCTTCAATATGAGTAGATGAAGACACCGCATTGGTAGGCTTAAGAACAACATCTCTCCTTGTACCAAATTGTTGAGCATTAGCAGCCATGGTGGAAATTAATCTCTAGGCATCTCTAGTGGTCTTCTCAACCAAAGCACCTCCACTTGTTGCATCAATCATAGTGCGATCCATGGAAGACAATCCGTCATAGAAATATTGGATAAGCAATTGGTCAGATATTTGGTGGTGAGAACATGAAAAGACAAGCCTGTTAAACCTCTCCCAATACTCATGCAGAGATTCACTAGCTTGTTGTCTAATACTTGAGATATCATTTCTAATAGAAGCTGCTTTTGATGCTGGGAAATACTTCTTCAGAAAGGCTGATTGAAGCTCATTCGATGTCCTAATAGAAGAATGAGGCAAAGAAAATAACCAATCCTTAGCCTTGTCTGCCAAAGAGAATGGAAACGCCCTTAGTTTGATTTGCTCCTCGGTGACTCCAGTAGGTTTCAACGAGACACACACAACATGAAGTTCAGTCAAATGCTTGTTTGGCTCTTCTCCAGGTAGATCATGGAACTTAGGTAGGAGATGTATCAGTCCAGACTTCTATTCGAATGGCACTTCCAATACTGGGTATTGGATACAAAGAGGATGATAGTTGAGATTAGGAGCAGCTTACTCCTTCAAAGTGCGATTATGAACAGGATTTTGATTAGGATTAGCCATAAGGACTGCTGGTTGAATTGTTGCTGGAAAGTGAACAGAGGATCAGGAAGCTAGGCTAATTCCAAGTTTGGCTTTTCGTTCTTGAATAAATCTTCGAATATTAGCCAAATCAAAGTCAGATTTTCTTGATTGCATAAAACACCTACAAGAAAAAGCAGGGGACTAACAAGAAATAAAGAAAAATTAAAGAAATTTCCCGAAAAATGAAAACTAAATTAAAGAAAAACAAAATGAATAGAAAATAAGCAGAGTAAATGGCACTACCTCCCTGGCAAAGTGCCAAAACCCTGACCGGCTATCGTCAAGCCCGTCAAGAGAATAATATTTCTACTAAAAACCAAAACTAAGTAGAAGTGGAAAAAGCAGGTCAAATCCACAGAGAGGCGAGAAAATGGATTTACTATGCTTATAGACTGAACATTCAACAGAAATAAAAAAGGGGTTTTTTAAAATAAAAGTACAAATGAATAAAAACAGGAATAATAAAAGGCAGTGTAAATAAACAGTAAAGCAATTAAAATAATGAACAGTGAAATAAAGTAGATTAACAATAATAAAAAGTATTCATTCTATCATTTGCTAATTAAAAGGGGTAAAAGAACAGTTAGATCCCAGGCTCACTAACAACACAATTAATCAATCAAATGGCATGCCTATGAAAATTAGTACTAAAGATTCCTAAAATCCATATTGGTGACTAAATAGTCCAACCTAGTACTATCGCTTCCTAGATTGGCTCATTTTACCCGCATCGAACCAACAATCTTCGCGATGATGATTTACGGATTGAATAAAGCATTAAGCAATAAAGATGAGTACAGCATGCAAACAACCCGGATATACTCCGCGTCTACGCAGTCATTGAATATTTAAAATCCCTAAGAAAGAGTCTTACGTCTTCCCTTTGTTCTAAGATTAAGGTTGGCTACTAAAGATTCACAAACACATAATCTAACCATAGATTTTACCTATCCCTAATTCATGCATGCACTCACAAAATAGGAACAAGAAAATCATATTTCCATACAATCAGAGAGATTAAAACACTTGATAAGATTAATCGAAATGAAGAACAAGAGCCTCACTAACTTTGCGAACCATTTTAATCAACAAACAATAGAATGAATTGGGGGTTTACTCACTCATGGATTGAGTGAGAAACCAAAGATCTAACAAGTAAAGTAAAGGGAAATAAAGAAAAGGAACTGAATTGATTAAGATCCAAGAGAGAAATCTCTCCAGAAAGTTGAATTGAATATAAGGAAGACTATATTCTTCTTTTTCCAATCTCCTCCCGTCTGTACGTACATCGAGAAAAGAGAGTATATAAATAGCTAGATTACACAATTGCCCTCTTAACCTAATTGCTGACCAAAGGGAACGAAGGGCATTAAAGGGACTTCCTAGAGCGGCGCCACTATCAAGCAGAACGGCGCCGTTATGAAGCTTGCTGAAATGCCAAATGATAGCTAACCCTAACGGTGCCACTATGAAGTGGAACGGCACCGTTAGGGTCTTCTTATTTCTACGCACATGCTGACTTCTTCAATTCTCCAACTTTGCCAATCTTCAAGTGTAATGGCACCATTAGTACATGGAATGGCGCCATTAGCTTTCCTTTGTGTAGATGATGTGCGGCCTTGAGAAATTGGAAGTGTAATAGCACCACTCTAGAGTGTAATGGCACCATTAGTGTCTTGATCACATGAAGTATTCGGCCTCGGCATGGTTGAAGAAGAATGGCGCCATTCTTAAGTGTAATGGTGCCACTAGGTTCCTTTGTAATGACCAAGTATTCGGCTAGGAGCAAGGTTGACATGTAACGGTGCCATTCTTCCTTGTAATGGCGCCACTATACCTTGTTGTTCAGCTCTCGGGATAGCTCCTTCCATACTTGCTTTAATCAGCTCTTAAATGTGCATTATCATCATTAAGCTCCTCAATTAACCTGCAAAGATAGAAACAAGCTTAAATGAGATAATTAGGATTATGATAGCCATAAAAGATTAATTAAGCACAAAGTGGATGTATTAATTTATGGCTATCAATAACCAACAGAAGATTCTTGTAATTTGGCTAAAGTCAGGGCATAATGTAGGGTTTTAGGTGTGACCAAACTAACAGTCTTTTGAATGGATGGTTTGAGGCCATTAAGAAAGAAACTAGTAGCATAGCTTTCAATAAGATCCAATCCACCTAGAAGATACTTAAACCGATCATGGAAATCAAGAACCATACCTATTTATCTTAAAGTCAACAACTCTGCCATGGGATCACCATACACCGTATCGTCGAATCTATCTTCTAATGCTTGAATGAATTGCTCCTATGGTACCACCCTATGATGCTCTTTATACTTCACCCAATTTTGATACCAATGTAAAGCCTTTTCCTCCAAGTTAATGGTGGCTATCTTGACCTCAGCTTCCAGAGTGGTGTGGTCGTTCTTGAAAAACTGATTATAGTAACATACCCATCTATTTAAGTTGTCCCCATTAAAGTGTGGGAACTCGATTCTAGCCTATCTCATCGACATGTGATGCCTCCATAACCTCCATTGCCATCAGTTTGTATCATTGATCCTGAGAGTTGGTCATAATTTGGCTCTATTGTAAGTTGACACCATTGTTGTCACTGTGCATCAATGCCATACTCTGTTCTTGCGATTGCAACTTGGACAGAATATCCTTCATTGTTTTTTCGATCTTACAGATCTCTTGGGCTCTTGTCTTTGCCATGGTGGTGCAAGAGGATCGAGCTTTGATACCAAATTGGTACAAGTTTTAGTTAAATAAAAGAATCAAAGATGAAACAGACTCAAAAAGCAAGAGAAAGTTTGGAACTTGTCTCGAGGGATCTATCACAAGAACACTCTTAAAAGAAAAGGAAAAAGAAGAGAAAAGACAAGGGAAAGAAGAAGGGCTATTAAACACAATTATGACATGTTCTTATGATAGATTCAATAGTAATAGAATTAACAACTTTTAGTAAATGAAGCTAACAAAAATAACAACTTCTAGCCTTCACCTTCTTATGCTAGTATCTTGCAATGTGTTACTTGACTTTTCTTCTTATCAATTTTTGAAAGGTGGGAATATGAGAACCAATTACAGTGCCTTGAATGCCATCTCAAGTAAATTTAAAGTTCCAGTTAGATGGCTTATGGCAGCTCATCGGTCAGATTCTGAGTTTGATCTTTAAAAGTTTAAAGATGTTCATATATTAGTAGAGAAAGAAAGAATTAGTATAGAAAGAATGTTAGAAAAAGAAAAGTGAAAAGTAAAAGTAAAAAAAAAAGAATTTAAAAGTGAAAAGTAAAAAGAGGGAAGAAAGAGAATAATATATAAAAATAAGGGAAATGGACAAAAAAATCCACATAGATAGGGATAACAGACGTTATACTGCATGTTCACCACTTCATTAATTCTATCAAATCCATCCTAAACTGAGTTAAATTCAATAATGTTTGCTTCTAAATTGACAAAATTGAAATTTTTAATCCTCAATTGAGTAAACCATTAAATCTTTCATCCTAAATTGAGTGTTTAGCCTAAATAGCAAGTAAACTATCAAATTCCTATCACATTCAAGCAAATTAAGAAGCAGCCAACTTGATATTGCATTTTTTATTTTGTAGAGGATATGGTAATTAAACAACTTAAACCTACAATTAAAGTCTAGCCTTCTATCCTCACAAGCAAATTAAATGAAAATGAATTATTAACTTTTTAATGTGTAAAAATACTAACAGATCGAAATTAACCTATGGGTAATTTGATTCGGGTAATATAACATTACCTATGGAAATAAGATCACCACTTCATTACCTGACAATTTGATTCCCTGGTAATATGTACATTTTCTATTTAGTCGTAATAGAGGAAATATAAGATTACTATATTTGGTTGCAAGGAAATATGACCTATAAAAAAGAATGTTTTACTATTTTACCCCCACTTATCGATAGCCTTTCTAGAACCAAATATATTAAATTAACACACATATATGTGTTATCTGGTTGTCCTATTTTTAATTTATTTATTTATTTAATTTTTTAATTATTTATTTAATTAATTATTACAATTTTTTGTTCGAAGTTTGTATATAAAAGGGCTATTTTTTCTTAAAAAAATTAAGGACTAGTTTACAAGACTTCTAATTTATTTATTTATTTAAAAGATTATTTTAGACTTCATGGTTTTTTTATTATGTTGAAATCAAATAAGGTAACATGAATCAAAACAAGAAAAGTGTAAGGGAAAAATAGGAAGATACAAGGCAAAAAGGTAGGGAATGTTACATTACCTAAGAGGGGGTGGTAATGATATTCCCACGCACATTCCCACCAATGTGGTAATGATGTGGTAATGACATGCCCTCTGACATATTTGCCAGATGAACCAAACGAGGGAATGTTTCATTCTCTAGTGCACATTCCCACAAGTAATGTTACATTACCCGAACCAAACGGCACCTTAAGTTAGGTGCAAGGATTGCTTTGGTGTTCACCCATTTTCACCCCTTTGAAGGATCTTAAAGGTGTAAAATGTCTTATTCTATTCAAACTTCATTTATGGCAACATAGAGAAAAGATAATGACACACCCGGACTTAATACGACTTTTCCATACAAATGGAATAGTGTAAGATGGCGTATTAACTCAACAATATGTCGGTCCATATGTGTCTAATTAAGAAGAGAAGCTAAGCTTAAGATAAGATGGAGTTGGAAGATGAGACAAGTGACCATGCATGGAAGCTCAATTGGACTTCTTTAAGTCCATAACCAATGGATTGGAGTTCCATTGGTGAATTGGTCAGTGGATTAGGCCAAGGATCAAAATTATGAAAGGTTACAAAGAGGGGAAAAAGTCTAGCTTGGGGTTTGAGCAAACCTAGTATCGAGCTTATCTATAAATAGGGGGAGATTACCTCTCTCCCTCTCATTTTCTTCTCCCTCTCTTCCTCTCCTCTCATTTGCTCTTTGGGAGTAATTTTGGACTTTTGGCCGATTCGGACAATCTGACCGAAAGATCAAGGCGAGATCTAGGTATGTTATTCTACTCTCCTTCATCTACTTTCTATTAAGTTCTCACCCATTTCCAAGCATTGGTCTAGCAGAGATCTAAGCTCAAAGTTAGGTATAGTTTTTAGTTAGATTTTAAGCTTAGATTTGAGATCTAGGAACTTTGAACTTGTGATTCTCGTTTATGCTTTGGTAAACGGGTCATGGGATGTGTGAGGGACATCTACCTTGAATTTCATGTAGAACCATGGACCGAGGGGCTTGAGAACCGAGGCAAAGCCTCGGTTCCAGAGGTCAGAAGGCAGCTCCCCCGCTGGAGTGACCAAAGTGGCCAAGTCCCGCGCGGGAGTGGGCAATAGGCCACTTCCCCCATTCAAAACTTGGGCCATGCATGGCCCAGTCCGCATGGGAGGGCCTGCTTGGCCCAAACCGGGGCTTGGCCGGGCCAGCCTGCAGCTGCGGCCCATTGGCCCCATGGGCATTTTAGTAATTTTTTATCAAGTGTCCTATTTTGATCGCAGAGCCTCTCGGACACTTTTCTAAGCCCTGAAACACTTCCAAATATCCTCTTAGGTCATGATAGAGCCTCGTAGGTGCATTCATAAATTTAATTATGAATGCCAACGCGTATTTCCGTGTATTAGGGCTCCGGATGATCGAATGCAGCGATGCTCCGGAGGTTAAGCTACATGGAACGCTTTGGAGTATACAAACCTCCCAACACTATGAATAGCTTAGTTTTCTGTGCTTAGCCACTAGGGACAAACATTTTCAAACGTTTTAAAAATATAAATTGTTTTAAAGATTTTACAACTATTTTGGGATAAGGATAATCCACCACACACACTTTTATTTTGTGATACACCCACTAAGAGGGTGGGGTGATTTTAAAGGAAAAATAAAAGCTTGCGTGTGTGTTTATATGCTTTAAATATATAAGTTTTGTATACATATATATATATATATGATAAATATATGGATGGGATGCAAGATAGCGACTGAGTGGGTTTATCGGGGCTCCAATATAAGGGAGCGTGGACCGAGTCTGAGTAGCATGCATGAGACGTAACCGTGGACCGCTTATCGAGGGGCATGGTGAGCAGAGACCTTAGGAGAGGTGTGGGGGATAACTCGCTAGGGCTCGAGTGTAGCTGTGTTCCACCATAGCGTCTGGCACCATCAAGGGAACGTGCTAAAGAAAGAGAAAAAGAAAAAGGGTTTTAACGAGAAAAGAGATAGCCCTCGGTGCAGTAAGGCATACGACCGGCCAGTCGTGCCTTCAGTATATTTGATGCCAGCCCGTTTATTATATTTTTATTTTAAAGGTTTTAAATTCAAATTCTCACTTGGAGAATTTGAAAGAAAGTGATGAAAACAAAGTTTTTATTTTATTTTATTAGATTTGGATTACCCCTGTTTTCCCTAACCCTGATAGAGATTCATTGAACCTCTATCACTCACCTGTGTCCAATGTGGATGGATGCAGATCTGCGTATGGGGTCAACAGATAGATCAAAGGCTCACTAAGAGACGTCGGTGGCATAGGCTTAGTAGTTTCTGCTACGTAGGTATTCCTTTAAATTAATCCACTGGTATTGCTTTTAAAGTTTATTATTTTACTAAAAGATTTTTAATTAAAGTTTTAGTTGTTTTGCAGCAATGATGTCCATTTCTATGTCTTGTGGTGCTTCTGGTGCATGTTCAGTCAGCACGTACTTCGAGGGAACGCGGTGGTTGCCACATGGCTGACCTGGGCAGGTCGGGGCATGATAATTTGAGTGGTATTAGAGCGTTTAAAAGATTCTGACTATTTTTAAAAACTATAAAGTATTTTCAAAGTATTTTCAAACGTTTTCGAAGCCTGTGGATTACTTAGGTTTTAAACTTCAAAATTCGAGTATGTAGTTACTCGAAAGCGTCATAAATGATTAAACATACTCTTAGAATACCTTCTTTAGCAGCAGGCCACCAAATAGAGTTCTCGAGTGTGGTCTTTATGTGAAGTGACACCATGACTACCTTTTTCTCGAGATTCATGAAAGCAAGGCATGCTTTTCAAGAAATCCCAAAACCAATTCTTCAGCTTATAATGTCCTTCCTACTCGACAGCTAAACCATGCTAGGGATGGTATTTCCCTTGAGATAACGAGATAGGCGATATCTCATCCAACCCTCTATGATAGCCTAGTCAGAGGCTTGCCAGTAAGTGAAAACTGGTTCGATGTCCAACCTTTGAGGTTGTAGGCATTGAGACTCGCTAGTAAAGCAGCGAGTTTGACTTTTAACCCTAAATTAGATGTGTTTCACCCATTATCTACACTACTGACGTGTAAGACTTGGGAGGAAGTGAAGTGACTAGAACAAGGTAAAGAGCCAAAATAGGCCTAACGCGCATGATCGTTAACCCCACTTCTCTCGCTCTCTACAGCATTAGTGTGTAGCCTAGGAGAGAGAGTTAGGTTAGGATGAGAGGAATCAAAGGGATCGATCGCGGAGGATGAGGGTGACCAAGACCTCAGGATGTGAGGTAGAGCATACGAGCAAATGGATTAAGGATCGAGGAGGAGCACACATGGAGCAACAAAACCCTTGACGGCTAGGGTTCGAGGAGTGCTGCAGTGCACTAGTAGTCGAACACCTAGGCCTTGGGGTAGCGTATGAGGTGGTTGGGCTCGACCCAACACCGTGGTAAACCTGGTGGGATAAAACCATAGTTTGGCAAGTCTAGTGGGATGAGCCCATATATTGCCTAGACGATGCTCTTCGAAGTGGGTAAGAGGTGAGAGAAGTTACAGCAAGGGCTAGCTGACTTCTCTTGATTTTACACTGTCGTGTGTAAGTGGTGAAAGAAAATGGGTATGGACAAAGGAAAGAGAGTTCGTCTAGAGTCAATTAAGAAGAGGCATCCAGAGAAAATTGGAAGAGATTGAGTGAGCTCAAGATCACGAAAGGTGAGATAAGGGAGAGTCACTTGAGGATGTGGTAAGGATTGATAAGATAAAACCCTAAAGGATTCAAGGAAGGCAAAAAGGATAGTATGGGAAGAGGAACAATACAGAAGCCATTCTTGGGAAATGATGAGGGATAAGGCAAGAATGATGAGACGAAAAAAAAAAGAGAAGAGTGAAAAGAGATCACATCCAAGTGGTCAAGGAGTAGTACGTCCATTACTGCTTGCCTGATCATTGGATACCAATTTTAAAAGAGGATATTGGGGAAAAAAGAGAAAGGAAATGAAGATGGAGGAAACGGAATAATGAGAGAGATGAGCTAGAAACCTTCACTTCTAAGGGGTTAAAGGTGATAAACCCCCTATCATTGATTGATAATGAGAGTAAGAATGAGGAGACCTCCAAAGGATAATAAGAGATGATCTTGATGAAGTCAATGGGAAGTAAGCAAGCAAAAAGAGTAGAATGTATAGTGATGATGGAAATGCCTGCATGTGTGAAAATCAAGGGCACGAAGAGAACTTCCTCCAGACTTGTGAGGACATCACCAAAAGAAACTGGTGAGAGGGAAGAAGGAGAAAGAAAAAAAGAAGAAGGGGAAAGCAAACCCTTAAACAAAGGATAAAGAGATGTCGTGATGTAGTGCAGAAGCTTCCTTAATAAAGGAAGAAAGCATAAAACTCTAGATAAAGAAAATTCTAGGCTAATCAAAGATGAATAAGGCCTAAGAAGAAAGAGAAACTTAGTTCGGTTGATGAACTAAGTATAGGCTAACTAGGAGTAGAGCCTTAAAAGAAGAAAAGCATAACCTATCACTAGAAAACTTTAACTTTAATTAGCAATAATTTCATAATGAATCATAGGTTAATAGCCCTAAAATGACTAGATAGAATTAGTAAAAGAATAAGACTAGGAAATTAAGTTTCGAGATAAAACCTAGGTAGATAACGTAGGGATAGGTTAAAAAAGGAATAAAAAGAGGATTAAAAATGCCTAGAAATAGGATTAAGAAAGATCTAGTGAAAGAAAATGAATAAAAGACTTAGAGACGGATATTAGCTAAAGAAAGTCGAGCATAATGAACTTCAAATTCGAGTCAAGCCAAGGCACTACATCATACTACGAATAGGTCAAAGAGGAGAAAGAATAAACAAGGATTATTGGAGGCCAGAACTGTTGAGTAAAAGGGGAGCTAAGGATATAAGTTTGTGAAAGGAAAAGAAAACCTCTGACTATCCAAGTTATGAAGAAGAGACAAGAAGGTTGGATAGAAAGAAAAATTAGAGAAAAGTTAAGAGAAGGATCACTCGAAGGAAACAAGTGAATGTAGATGATTATATCCTAATGGACAACTGGTAGCAATGGATGATATCAGTAAAGAAAAAATGGAATAGAAGAAAAGAGAAATAAAGAATTGAGAATACCAAGGCATGATAATACAAACAAGGGTGGACGAAGATGAGAATAATGATGATGATGGGGACTATAAGGAAATCATAAACCCAGTAATGAGGAAAGTGGATCAACTTAGATAAGAGTTGAAGAAAAAGTGAGAATAAACTAGAATAATGGTTGGAACTAGAGAAGGCAAGAAAGGTGAAAGCATGAAAAAAATGAATGATGAGATAGAAGGAATTTAGAGTAAGGAGTTAAAGGAATATGGAAAATAAGTTGAATTTTTAGAAGGAGGGGAGCAGACCAACTTAGAGGATAACCTTCCCAAAGAATGATAAGTGAAGAAAGGATATGGGAGATGACGTTAAACCAAGCTAAAATAGAGTTAGCTTGGCGGGGGCTAGATTGTGAGGTAATAGAGAATAGAGAAAGGTGTTGTCTGCGATAAATAAACCATGGTATTGAAGACAAAGGAAGGATATCAAGGAACCAAGAGCAGAAGATGGCTAAGATAAAGGAAGACCCATATGTGAATAGCAAGAGATGTGGGAACTGAGACAGAAAGGATGACAAGAAAGAAACCCAAGTACTTAATGGAAGGAGTACGGGGATGAGGAAAGGAACGGATCAAGCTCATAAACTTCTATAAGCACAGCAAGTATGAAGAGCAAAAAGGAAATTCTAACGCTTAAGAGAAGTAAAGGAGTTCGAAGAAAAAAGAAATAAGGATAAGAATAATGAAGAAAGCAAAGAAAAGGAAAAATGAAGCCAAGGTAAAGGAAATCTTGGATAAGACGTGAAAGGTCACATAGATCAAGGTAAAAGGGAATGGAGATAACCCTAAGGAAAAGGGTGTGGAGATGACAAGAGCTTCAGGATAATGCCTAAGGATGACAATGGACCAGAAAGAGGGTCAAGTTAAGTGGAGAACGAGATACCTTAAGAAAGAGGAATACAAAGATGAAGAAGCTACAAAGGATGCTGCACAAGTGTGACGTTTGTGAATTACATTGTTTCGCGTTGACGGGAAGGCAAGAGAAAGATGGACCCCACAATGGACTGTGGGTCAATGGAAGGAAGAAAAGAATAGAGAAGGGGATAAGGAAACCCCCAGAAAGTACTGTTGGTGAAAGGAGGAAAAAGGAATCGACCCTTAACAAAGAAGCCAAGGTGACTAAGGGAGGTCATAGCAAAGAGAAGCACAAAGATAAAGAGTACGCCGCTATCACGACATGGTACGATCGGCTACGTCCCATGTTGACGGGAATGTAAGTGGGGAAAGAAAACCCCTTTTAAGAGGCCTAAAAAAAACAAAAGAAAACCTAGAAGGCCAAAGTAATGGCATGAATGAGTATGAGGTCGAGGCTCAAGTATGAGTAACTTGGGGGCCATGTGAGGCATCCCCATGAGAGGAAGGATCAGAGATCAAGATCTTGAGGATCTCTGTGATGACCACTCTAGAGGACCGACCCAGAGTATGACTGGGGAGTGCATGAGGCCACCCAGAATTCTCCATCGGAGGATGAGAGATGAGATGGGCTAGGGGCCCTATTTGTGTTTAAGATAGGCGATCAGAGAGTGAGTCAGATTGTGAGCCGAGAGGGCATGATCTCTTATTCCTCTGATATTATGTGGCCAGGTGTGGGCCAGTGTGTACAGAAGCTCGACTCATACGCCATAAGACTGGAGAGGAAAAAGATTAGAAAAGAAAGAGAATGGAACCAAGGAATGGATTAGAGAAGCAAGACCAAGGTTGGGGAAAGACAATTAACTCACCGCATCCTCACCGAAAAGGTGAGGGAGTTAACTTAGGGTCTCCCCTGACATCTTGGTTACAAAGACGAGTACAAAACTGTGAAACGACGAGGAACGCGTTAGAGAATGGCCTACAAGTGGGAGGCAGTGGCACAGAGAAAGGAGAAGAGACTCCTAAGAAGAGTAAGAGGTGTGAACCTCAGATGTAACAAGAGGATAGTCTCGTTAAGAGAGACTTTAAGAAATGACAAGGATGAAATGAGAAGATCTAGTAAACGCAATGTAAGCAAAGTGAGCCTAACCCATAAATAGGTAAGGGTAGGCTATATTAAGGAAAAGATGATGTTCAAACTCAAGAGTAGAAGGGCAATGAAACCACTCTTGAGAAAGAGAATGATCAGAGTGTGCAGCGAAAGCATGGTGGACTTCAATAGTGAATAGTGATGCGAACACTATTCAAAAACAAGATAAGGGCTTGGAATAGAAACCAAATCTCCCCAAGCTACCTCAGTTAATTTCGAGGATGAAATTTTTAAAATGGGGGGAGAGTTGACACACCCAGACCTAATATGACTTTTTCGTACAAACGAAATAGTGTAAGATGGCGTATTAACTCAACAATACATCGGTCCGGATGTGTCTAATTAAGAAGAGAAGTTAAGCTTAAGATAAGACGGAGTTGAAATATGAGACAAATGACCATGCATGGAAGCTCAATAGGACTTCTTTAAGTCCATAGCCAATGGATTGGAGGTCCATTGGTGAATTGGTTGGTGGATTAGGCCAAAGATCGAAATTATGAGAGGTTACAAAGAAGGGAAAAAGTCTAGCCCGGGGTTAGAGTAGACCCAGTGTTGAGTTTATCTATAAATAGGGGGAGATTACCTCTCTCCCTCTCATTTTCTTCTCCCTCTCTTCCTTTCCTCTCATTTGCTCTCTGTGAGTAATTCTGGACTTTTTGCTGATCCAGACAATCCGACTGAAGGATCAAGGCGAGATCTTGGTACGTTATTTTACTCGCCTTAATCTACTTTCTATTAAGTTTTCACACATTTCCATTGTCACACCCCGATCCGAAGGTCGAGAATGCGACAACAGCCGCATGCCATGAATTGTGAATAGTATGCTTCACCCACAACTCGAAGCTCGTAAGGCTTATAGCATCTTGAACCCATTTTGTAAATCAATTTAAACTTGTCATGCAAAATGAAAAAAAAATAAGATTTTAAAACATTTATGCAGTTTAAAATTTAAATGAAAGCAGTCCTTTAAATTGAGAAACATACGTAAATAATAATTCAACCGTAATCAAATTATGCCAGTGGATCTAGTAATAAACACACATAAGTCGTATAGACTTACTGTGAAATGTCCAGAGTCGAGTCTTGACACTTAGCGGTCTACCCTTTTTGCGCGGTTAACTATCCTGAAAGATAAATTTTTAAGAAAAATGGGATGAGTATATTTTCTATACCCAGTGAGTGAGACAAGACCATCAATAAAATTTTAATTAAGAAAAAAAAAAAAAATATATATATATATACAGGTTTTGTGTAGATTTGAATTGAAAATTTAACCTTTTTAATGATCATGAATTTATTTATCACAGCATAAGGAAACTTCAAGTTAACATTTAAGATTTTCCATAACACAACAGTAGAAAAAAAATGAGCAATCATCTGTAATAAAACATTTTAGGGCTCGCCAAACACATTGCTTAAACCTCACCCGGCCAAGATGAGATCTATACCCGCCGAGATTTTTCTTTAGTTTCTTTATTTATGAAATAAAAAGCCCTCTACTCAGCATTGGCACGGGCCTTCACCACTGGTGGTACGTGGCTATGTCCGCAGTTCTCCCATTGGGGTCACATAATCACATAACAGTGGGCACAAAAAACCCCTATACCACCCACCCCAAGTGGGAGTGAAAGACTACTCACGCCGCCTCCACAAGGTCGGACCGTGAGAGGCGCCATTGCAGTGACTAACATCTCATCCACCACAATCATCATGTAAACAATATAATTTTCACCCATGTAAACAATATCATGTAAACAACTAGCCTATTATCGAAATCAAACTCAACCATGTCAATTTCCATCATTTTCACCACATAATTCAAACATTTAGTTGTAAAAATTTTAAGATAAATCAATTTAAGTCAAGATCATAGATAACCGTAATAAATCAATTTAAATCACAAATCAAACCATTATGTTAAAAAAATAATTTAAACAGCAAAACATTTATTTAGGTCCATAAAATCCCATTCACAGGTTTGGGGAGGGTATACACTCCCACTATTCAACACGCTAATTTTCCTTGAAAGAGAACTCGCTACCTAAATGTTTAATTTCAAACAACACGTCAATATTTGACGATGGAGTTGAGCATTGGATGAATGTACAAGAACATATGTATTGCATGTAACCGCGAGACTAATTTCTAAATTTTCTCGGTTTCTCCTTTCTCACTAACAAATCTACCTACTCTTCCTTTATCAATTCCCATTCAATTCCATAATTTACTAACACCAATCACACGTCAAAAGTTTTGGCCAACATCCTATATTTCATCAAATCGATATTTATTCATCTCCAAAATTTCTAATTTTCATATTTACACCTAATTAACTCCAAGAACATATATAATTAGACTAATTTGATTTTGCAAAATTAATACCTTGTATTTTCTCTTGAAAATTTCGGCACCCATACTTCCATATTGCTAATTCCTTCTTCAATGCATCCAAAAATCAAATCCTAATAATTCAATTCTCCACATTTGCATCCAAATTATTCCAAGAATACAATTAACTAATTAAATTCTTGAAAAATTGAAATCTTGCATTTTTCCTAGGAATTTCGGCTCATCATTCCATATTACATCTTGCTCACTTTGACACCTTTCAAGATCAATGTCTAGCAAATTCAAACCTTCCATAGCTCTCTAATTCAACTTATAATTCTCTTGGCACATAAATTTCATGAATCTAAAATCCATAAAATACTAATTTCTTTCTTCCTTAATTTCATATACATAATTCATATTTCATGCAAAATTAACCTAATATCCATAATGAGCATGCTATAATCTCCAACATAACTCAAAATTAGGTGTACTTACCTTTTGATTTTTCCAACTCCAACATAAACCCTAATCTTTTTTCTCCAAATTACTTCCAACCAAGCTCAAATTCACCAAAATTGATAGAGGGTGATTGATGGGCTTGTTGAGAGCTTCAATTTGACTATAAACTTGTGGGGCTTTGGTGGATTTAACTAGGAGAAATTAAGGTTGGAAGAATTTTGGTGAAAAATGAAGAAATATGGAGAAAATGGAAGAAAAATGGAGAAAAGTTTAGAATTCTCTTGAATCGTCCATGCATGGCCGGCCATCACCTTTATATAAGGCCATGCACATGACCAAATAAAATCTCATGGCAAAATGACCATTTTGCCCCCACGGACGATTTTACCCTCGAAAAATTTAAAAATTCCACTTATGTCCTCGGTCAGTCCCAAACCTTTAGACACTGTCCCAAATTATTCCACGTGCCCTGTCGAGTTATTCCACGTGCGACAGAAGTTTTGAACTCTTTATTGTTTGTAAGTTATACTAGTTTGAACTTCTCAAGGGTAAAATGGTAATTGCACTTTAGATTTTAACGCAGCAACTAGGCAGTTCTCAAGCACTAACAGTTCATAATAACTTGGCATCGTCCCATGCTGTAAGAAAATCATTTTCAGTGATTAAAAATCACTTTTCATTTATTTACAAAAATACCATCAGACGTTGCGACATTTCCTTCTGCAATATTTTCCTTCGACAAGGATATTTAGAAAAATGCTGTGATAGCTTCGAATATTCTAAGGCACACTAAAGAAGATAATTGGGTAGTTTAAAATGTCATTTATGCCCTCAATGAGGTATACGGAATTTTTGAAAAATAATTCAAGAAGGTTGACTTTTTTTTTCTTAGGTCAAAGTTTGCCCTTGGTGTTTAGAAACCTAATTCTTCAAAATGAGAGAAATTTCACTATGTAAAAGTTGTTCTTTTTCTTACTAAGAATGCCTCCACGTGCATACTAAGCTCCAACTTGGTCATTCTAGGACTAGGCGTCACATCCATGCATTGGTCTAGGAGAGATCCAAGCTCAATAGGTACAGTTTTAGTTAGATTTTAAGCTTAGATTCGAGATCTAGGAACTTTGAGCTTGTGATTCTCGTTTCTGCTTCAGTAAATGCGTCGTTGGTGGTGTGAGGAATATCCACCTCAAATTTCATACTCAGCCATGGACCGAGGGGCTCAAAAACAGAGGCAAAGCCTCGGTTCCCGAGGTCAGAAGGCGGCTTCCCCGTGGGAGTGACCAAGGTGGCCAAGTCCCACGCAGGAGTGGGCGGCAGCCCACTTCCCCCACGCGAGACTTGGGCCATGCGTGGCCCAGTATGAGTGGGAGGGCCTGCTTGGCCTAAACGGGGGCCGGGCTGGGCCCAGCCCATAGGGGCAGCCCACATGCCCCCAGGGGCATTTTAGTAAATTTTTGTCAAGCGTCCGATTTTGATCCCGGAGCCTCCCGGACACTTTCTAAGCCCCAAAACACTTCCAAACATCCTCTTAGGTCATGATAGAGCCTCGTAGGTGTATTCATAAATTTAATTATGAATGCTAACGCGTATTTCCGTGTATTAGGGCTCTAGATGATCAAATATGGCGATGCTCCGGAGGTTAAGTTACGTGGAACGCTTGGGAGTATACGAACCTCCCAACACTGTGAGGGGTTAGTTTTCAGTGCTTAGCCACTACGGACAAACACTTTCAAACGTTTTTAAGAATATAAATTGTTTCAAAGGTTTTACAACTATTTTGGGATAAGGATAATCCACCACATACACTTTTATTTTGTGATACACCCACTTAGAGGGTGGGATGATTTTAAAGGAAAAATAAGAGCTTGCGTGTGTGTTTATATGCTTTAAATATATATGTTTTGTATACATATATATATGATAAATATATGGATGGGATGCGAGATAGCGACTGAGTGGCTTCATCAGGGCTCCAATATAAACCGAGTCTGAGTAGCATGCATGAGACGCAACCGTGGACCGTCTATTGAGGGGCATGGTGAACGGAGACCCTGGAGAGGCGTAGGGGATAACTCGCCAGGGCTCGAGTGTAGCTGTGTTCCACCACAGCGTCTGGCACCACCAAGGGAACAGGCTAGAGAAACAGAAAAAGAGAAAAAGGTTTTAAAGAGAAAAGAGATAGCCCTCGGTGCAGTAAGGCATACGACCAGCCAGTTGTGCCTTCAGTATATTTGATTCCAGCCAGTTTAGTATATTTTTATTTTAAAGGTTTTAAATTTAAATTCTCACTTGGAGAATTTGAAAGGAAGAAAACAAAGTTTTTATTTTATTTTTATTATATTCGGATTACCCATGTTTTCCCTAACCCCGATGGTGATTCATTGAACCTCTGTCACTCACCTGTATCCAATGTGGATGGATACAGATCTGCGTACGGGGTCAGTCGATAGATCAGAGGCTTATTGGGAGATGTCGGTGGCATAGGCTTAGTAGTTTCCGCTGCGTAGGCATTCCTTTAAATTAATCTACTGGTATTGCTTTTAGAGTTTATTATTTTATTAAAAGATTTTTAATTAAAGTTTTAGTTGTTTTGCAGCGATGATGTCCATTTCTATGCCTTGCAGTGCTTCTGGTGCGTGACCGACGGCACGTACTTCGAGGCAACTCTACGGTTGCCACGTGGTCGACTCGAGAGGGTCGGGGCGTGACAATATAGGCCAAGCCCATTTTTATTCATTTGTTTTATAGGTGTTAAAAGCTAACCCGAATCGAGAAACCTACTCAATTTGTCCAAACCCAAAATCAACCTAATCCAATTAGACCAGAGAAGGTAAATGACCCGAACCTGACTGTCCAAAACCCGATTGACTCAAAAATCAGATAACTCAAAACCCGATTGATTCGAGAGACTAATCCATAAAACCCAGAAAACTAATCCAAAGTAACTCAAGATGCTAAATTTATAAAACTAGAAACTTGAAAACTCGAACCTAAATACCCTAAAAGACCTGATAGCTAAACCAGAAATATTCAATGGCCAAAGCCAAAAATCCAAATGACCCTAACCCAATTGAGCATAAACTTGTAAAACAAAAAAAAATTTAGACCAATTTGACCTAAACTCGATGACCCGAGTGACACACCCGAACCTAGTACGACCTTTCGTACGAACGGAATAGTGCAAGATGACGTAATAATTAAACAATATGTCGGTCCGGCTGTGTCAAGTATGAAGAGAAGATAAGCTTAAGACAAGACGTAGTTGGAAGATGAGATTGGTGACCATGCATGAAATCACTAAATTGGACTTCTTTAAGTCCATAGCCAATGGATTTCCAATCCATTGGTGAATTGGTCGGTGGATCGGGCCAATAATCAAAGTTTTGAGAGGTTTAAAAGAGAAGAGAAAGTTTAGCCCGGGGCCCGAGTAGACCCAGTGCCGGGCTCCCCTATAAATAGGGGGGAGATGAGCTCTCCCCCTCATTTTCTCTCTTTTCTCTCTTCTCTCCTTTCTCTTTTCTCTCAACTGCTCCTTTGGAGCAATTTTGGACTTTTGGCCGATCCGGACAAACCGACTGCAAATTCAAGGCGAGATCTTGGTGAGTGGTTCTTAACTCCTTGAACTACATTCCATTAAGTTTTCATGCTTATTCATGCATTGGTCCAGGAGAGATCCAAGTTCAAAGTTAGGTTCAGCTTTTAGTAAAATTTTAAGTTTAGATTTCAGATCTAGGAATTTTGAACTTGTGATTCTCGTTTTTTTTCGGTAAACGTGTCATGGATGCATTGAGGTACATGCATCTGAAATTGTAGCCAAATTGGTGGATGATTGCATCGGTTTTCCAATTTACAAAAATTGAAGAATTTTCGGGTTTGAAACCCAGAACAGAACCGACACCGGATCTGTCCAGAAATGGCACCGTTTCTGCTTGTCGGTCGCCGACCTTTGGGTCGAAGAGAACCGGCGCAGGTTCACTCTAGATCAAGCGCCGTTCTTGCCTTTTAGGGGTGAAATGGTCATTTTACATCCCAAAATCCTAATTGACCCCAAATCGATTCGAAACACTTCCGAGTCTTCCAAACCACATCCAAACATCATCTTTGGTCATATTAGCGCCTCGTAGGTGCATTCATAAATTTAATTATGAATGCTAACTTATTTCCGTGTATTAGGGCTCCGGTTGAATCGAGTGCGGCGATACTCCGGAGGTTAAGCTACATGGAGCACTTGGGAGTATACGAATCTCCCATCACTGTGAGTGGCCTAGACTTCTTTGTGTAGCTTCTGGGGAAAAGGATTTTAAAAATGATTTTAAAACATAAATGTTCTCAAAAAGGTTTTGGGATATGGGAAATCCACACACACACTTATTTGCGATATACCCACACAGTGAGTGGGATGCTTTAAAAAGATATATACAACTTATGTGTGTGTGATTTATATATTTTAAATATAAATGTTTTATACATATATATATATAATTTATGAAATATTATTATTTGTTATTGAGGGTACGATGCCCTTGGGAGATGAGTGTCTGAGAGGGTTCCTCAGAGCTCCAATCTATGGAAGCATGGACCGAGTTTGAGAGCATGCATGATACTCAGCCGTGGACCTTCTATCGAGGGACACGGTGAGTCGAGCCTGGTTGGGAGAGGCACGTAGGGAAACTCGCCAGGGCTCCAATTCACTGTGTTCCACCACAGTGAGGCACCACCGAGGGAAAGGGCTAAAGAAAGAGAAAGAGAAAGAGAAAATATTTTTAGAATGAAAAGAGATAGCCCTCGGTGCAGTGAGGCATAAGACGACCGACGGGTCGCGCCTCCAGTATGATAGAGATGCCAGCCCACTTCATGTATGTTTATTTATTTATTTATTTATTTACATTGTTTTTTTAAAAGAGGGTTCTCAGTAGGAGAACCAGAAAAGAATTTTTAAAAGAAAAATCATTGTTTTATTATTATCATATTTTATTTTATTTTATTTTAGATTTCCCTTATCTGCTCTAACCCAGATGGAGATTCTTAGAACCTCTGTCACTCACCTGTATCCAATGTGGATGGATGCAGATTCACGATCGGAGTCAGCTGAAGAAATGAGGCTCACTAGGAGGCCTCGGTGGTTTAGGCTTAGAAGTTTCCGCTGTGTAGGTATTCTCTCAATTAGTCCACTGGCATTACTTTTAAAGTTAATTATTTTATTAAATATTTTCTAATTAAAGTTTTAGTTTTATTTGACAGCGATGATGCCTATTTATGCCTTGCGGTGCCTCAGGTGAATGACTGGCTAGCACGTACTTCAAGGCAGCGCAGCGGTTGCTACGTAGCCGACCCGAGGCGGGTCGGGGCATGACAATTTGATTGGTATCAGAGCATTTAAACGATTCGGACTATTTTCAAAAGCTATAAAATATTTTTAAAAAGTTTTCAAATGTTTTTGAAGCCAGTGGATTAAATAGGTTTAGAATTCCATAGTTCGAGTATGTAGTTACTCGAAAGCGTCATAAATGATCCAACCTACTCTTAGAATACCTTCCTTAACAGCGAGCCACCAAAAAGTGTTCTCGAGTGTGGTCTTAAGTGAGAAGAAATCTTGACCACCTTCTTCCTCGAGATTCATGCAAGCAAGGCACGCTTTCCAAGAAACTCCCAAACTCAAATTTTCAACTTTCAATATTCCTTCTACTCGACAGCCGATTTGTGCAAGGGACTATATTTCCCTTGAGATGACGAGATAGATGATGTCTCATCCAGTCTTTCAACGAAGCCTAGTTAGAAGCTTACCGGTGGAAACTGGTTCGATGCCCACAATCTTCGATGTTCAATCTTTGGAGTTGTGAACATCGAGACTCGCTAGTAAAGCAGCGAGTGTCAAGCGTAAACTAGATGCGTTGCCCCAATTCTTTACACTAGTGACGTGTAAGACTTGGGAGGAAATGAAGCGGCTAGAACGAGGCAAGGGACCAAGATGGGGCATAACGTGCGTGAATGCTAATCTCACTTCTCTTGTTTTCTACACCATTGGTGTGTAGCCTAGGAGAGAGAGTTGGGTTAGGAATGAAGAATTTGAGAGAATCAATCACGAAAGATGTGGTTGACCAAAAACCTTAGGACGTGAGATGAAGCACCCGAGCAACCAGATGAAAGATCGAGGAGGATTTCACAAGCATCAGATGGAGATGAAGAGAAGCGATTGCCAAAGAGCCTACAGGTAGGCAAGTCTGGTGGGATAAGCCCACAGATTGCTTGACTAATGCTCTAAGGGGTGAGCATGAAGTGAAAGAAGTGGAAGCAAGGGCTAGCTAACTTCATTTATTCTTACACAACGGTGTGTAAGTGGTATGCGAGTGGACAAAAGAGACCCCACTCGGAATCAATTGTGAGAAAGTATCCAAGGAAATTGGAAGAAAAAGAGCGAGCCCAAGATCGCAAGAAGTGAGATGCGGGAGAAATCACTTGAGGATATGGAAATGGTTGATAAGAGAAAACTCCAAAGGATTCAAGGATGGCAGAAAGGAAGAGTAAGGAAAGAGGAACAAGAAAGAGAAGCCATTCTTGGGAACGATGAGAATGAATAAGGCAATAATGACAAGATGGAGATCACATCCAAGTGGTCAACGAGTAGTACGTCCGTTACTACTGTTTGACCATTGGATACCAATGTTAAGAAGGATAATGGAGAAAGACAAGAGAAAGGAAATGAAAATGGAGGAGATGGAATAAAGAGAAAGATAAGTTGTGAACCTCCACTCCTGAGGGAATTAAAGGTGATTTACCCCTTATCATCGATTGATGGCTAATGAGAGTAAGAAGGAGGAGACCTCCAAAGGATAATAAGAAATGACTTTGATGAAGTCAATGGGAAGTAAGCAAGTGGAAAGAATGGGATGCACTGCAATGATGGGAATGCCTGCATACGTGCTAATGGAAGGCACAAAGGGAATTTCCTTCGATATTGTGAAGTCATCGTCAGATGGAACTGGTGAGAAAGAAGAAGAGGAAAGGAAAAGAAAAGCCAACCCTTAAACAAAGGATAAAGAAATGTCGTGATGTAGTGCGGAGGCTTTCTTAATGAAGGAAGAAAGCATGAAAATCCTAGGTAAAAGAAGATCCTAGGCTAAGAAAGAGAGACTTAGTTGAGTTGATGAACTAAGTATAAGCTGATTAGGAATAGAGCTTTAAAAGAAGACAAGCATAACACATCACTAGAAAACTATAACTTTAAAAAGCGATAATGTCATAATGGACCATAGGTTAATAGCTCCAAATGACTGACCAGGATTAGTATAAGAATAAGACTAGAAACTAGGATTTGAAACAAAACTTAGTTAGGTATCTTAGAGCTAGATTAAAGAAGAGCATAAGAATAGGAATAAAAGAAACTTAGAAAGAGGATTAAGAAAGATCTAGTGAAATAAAGCGGATAAAAGACTTAGAAATAGGTGTTAGTTAAAGAGAGTCGAGCATAATGAACCCCGAACCTGAGTCAAGTCAAGGCACTACATAATACAACGAATAAATAAAGGAAAGGAAAGAATAAACAAGAGTGACTGGAGGCCAGAACTGAAGAGCAAAAAGGGGGTCAAGGGTATAAATGGGTTAAAGGAAGAGGAAACCCCCGACTATGTGATTGTGGAAGAAGAGAACAAAAGGAGTTAAAATGTGAAGTGATGAAAAGAAGGGAAAGGAAGACCCCCGATTATATCAATGTTAAAAGAGGAGATGAAGAGGTTGGATAGAAAGAAAAAGTTAGAGAAAACATAAGAGAAGGAGCACTCGTAGGAAACGAGTAAATGGAGAGATGGTACTTTAATGGATGACGGGTAAGATGATATCAATAAAGAATGAATGGAAGAGAAGAAGAGAGAAATAAAGAGGTAAGGATATGTAAGGATATGGAGTCATGATAGAGTAACAAAAGTTAAAGGATGATGATAATAAGGATAATGATGATGATAATAATAGTAATGATAATGGTAATGGGGATCGAAGGATAATCAAACACGGAGAATAAGAAAAGTGGATCAACCTAAGTAAAAGTCGAAGAAAGGAATGAGGATAAAACAAGGATAAATAAGGTGACAATTGAAACTGGAGAAGACAAAAAGGTGATAAAGGATAAAACCAGAATAATGGTTGGAACCGAGAAAGATGAAAATATGAGATCAAGAAGTAAAGTGAGATAAGGGAATCGAGGTTAAGGAGTCAAGGAACAAAAAGGATAAGTTAAATCTTTTAGAAGGAGGGGAGTAAGCTAACTTTGAGGATAAACTCCCTGAAGAATGATAAGTGAAGAAAGGATGTGGGAAATGAAGTCAAACCAAACTAAAATGGAGTCAGCTTGGCGTGGGCAAGATAGAGAGGTAATGGAGGATAGAGAAAGGTATTGCCCCCGATAAATAAACCATGACATCGAAAGACAAAGAAGAGATATCAATGGATTAAGAGTTGAAGATGGCTAAGGTAAAGGAAACCCATACGTGGAAAGCAAGAGATAAGGGAACTGAGACAGAAAAGATAACAAGAAGAAATCCTCGAACTTCTATGAGCATAGCCAGTACGAATAGCAGAAAAGAAATTCTAACACCTAAGAGAATCAAAGGTGTTAGAAGAAAAGAGGAATAAGGATGAGAACGATGAAGAAAGTTAGAGAAGAAAGCAAAGAAAAGAAAGAATGAAGCCAAGGTAAAAGGAAACCTTGGATAAGAAGTGGAAGATCACGTAAATCAAGATAAAATAAATGTGAAGAAGAGAAATGACACGGAGATGACCCTAAGGAAAAAGGGTAAGGAGTTAATGAGAGCTCAAAGGATGCCTAAGAATGGCAATAGACCAGAGAAAATATCAAGTTAAGAGAAAAGAGATGAAACCTCAAGAGAGAAAGAAGCTGCTAAGGATGCCGCATGAGGGTGACGAGTGTGAATTACGCTGTTCCACGTTGATGAGAAGGCAAGAGAAATGTGGACCCCACTATGGATGTGGGTGGATGGAAATGAAGAAAAAGAAAGAGATGGGGATATGGAGACCCCAGAAAATATTATTGACGAGAAGAAGGGAAAAGAGATCGACCATTAGCAAGAAAGCTAATGTGAAGGAAAGAAGACGGAAGGAAGATAAATACGCGGTACCTCCTGAAGAGGGTACCTCAAGAAAATAAAAGTTAAGGAATGCCTATGAGGCAAGGGAAATGGTATGAATGGGTATGAGGTCGAACTCAAGTGTGATTAACTTGGGAGCCATGTGAGGGGTCCCTAGAAGAGGAAGGGTTAGAGATCGAGATCTTGAGGATCTCTGTGATGACCACTCGAGAGGACCGGCCCAGTATGAGATTGGGGAGAGTGTGAGACCTCCCAGAGTTCTCAGTCCTTGTGAGGAGGAGAGATGAGATTTGATGGGCCATGGGCCCTGTATGTGATGTGATGGGCCGAGGGCCCTATTTGTGACTATGATGGGCGGTCAGAGAGTGGGTCAGCTTGTGAGAGCCAAGAGGGCATGATCTCTTATTCCTCTATTATGATGTGGCCAAGTGTGGGCCAGTGTGTACTAGAGCTCGACTCATACGCCGTGAGTTTTGAACGGAAGAGGATCAGAGAAAAAAGAGGACAAGAGTAAGAAACGAAACAAAGAAGTAAGACCAAGGTAGGGGGAAAGACAATTAACTCACCACATCCTCGCCGTGGAGGCGAGGGAGTTAAGCGAAGGTCTTTCCGATAACTTGGCTACAAGGATGAGTACAAAACCACGAAACGGCCAGAAACGCGTCAGAGAATGGCCTCGAAGTGAGAGGCAATGGTAATGAAAAAGAAGAAGGAATTCCTAAGAAGAGTAAGAGCTGCAGAACCTCAAAAGAAACAAAAGGATAGTCTCGTCAAGAGAAACTTGAAGAATGAGACAAGGACAAATGAGAGAATCGGACAAGCACCGCTACAGCAAAGGAAGAACCTCCAAAGGTCCTAATTAAAGTAAAGAGAGCATAACCCATGAATAGGCAAGGGTAGGCTAGGTTAAGGAAAAGATGAGGTTCAAACTCAAGAGTAGAAGGGCAATGGAGCCATTCTTGAGAGAGAGAATAATCAGAGTGCGCAGCGAAAGCGTGGTAAACTTCAACGGTGAATAGTGATGTGAACACTATTCGAAAACGAAATAAGGCTTCAAGCGGAAGCTGAATCTCCCCAAGCTACCTTCTTTAATTTCGAGGACGAAATTTTTAGAAGGATGGGAGAGTTGACACACCCGGACCTAGTACGACCTTTCATACGAACGGAATAGTGCAAGATGACGCAATAATTAAACAATATGTCGGTCCGGCTGTGTCAAGTATGAAGAGAAGATAAGCTTAAGACAAGACGTAGTTGGAAGATGAGATTGGTGACCATGCATGAAATCACTAAATTGGACTTCTTTAAGTCCATAGCCAATGGATTTCCAATCCATTGGTAAATTGGTCGGTGGATCGGGCCAATAATCAAAGTTTTGAGAGGTTTAAAAGAGAAGAGAAAGTTTGGCCCGGGGCCCGAGTAGACCCGGTGCCGGGCTCCCCTATAAATAGGGGGGAGATGAGCTCTCCCCCTCATTTTCTCTCTTTTCTCTCTTCTCTCCTTACTCTTTTCTCTCAACTGCTCCTTTGGAGCAATTTTGGACTTTTGGCCGATCCGGACAAACCGACAGCAAATTCAAGGCGAGATCTTGGTGAGTGGTTCTTAACTCCTTGAACTACATTCTATTAAGTTTTCACGCTTATCCATGCATTGGTCCAGGAGAGATCCAAGGTCAAATTTAGGTTTAGCTTTTAGTAAAATTTTAAGTTTAGATTTCAGATCTAGGAACTTTGAACTTGTGATTCTCGTTTTTCTTTCGGTAAACGTATCGTGGATACATTAAGGTACATGCATCTGAAATTGTAGCTAAATTGGTGGATGATTGCATCGGTTTTCCAATTTACAAAAATTGAAGAATTTTCGGGTTTGAAACCCAGAACAGAACCGGCGCCGGATCTGTCCAGAAACGGCGCCGTTTCTACTTGTCGATCGCCGAATTTTGGGTCGAAGAGAACCGGCACCGGTTCACTCTAGATCCGGCGCCGTTCTTGCCCTTTAGGGGCGAAATGGTCATTTTACATCCCGAAACCCCAATTGACCCCAAATCGATTCGAAACACTTCCGAGTCTTCTAAACCACATCCAAACATCATCTTAGGTCATATTAGAGCCTCGTAGGTGCATTCATAAATTTAATTATGAATGCTAATGTATTTCAATGTATTAGGGCTCCGGTTGAATCGAGTGCGGCGATGCTCCGGAGGTTAAGCTACATGGAGCGCTTGGGAGTATACGAATCTCCCATCACTGTGAGTGGCCTAGACTTCTTTGTGTAGCCACTGGGGAAAAGGATTTTAAAAATGATTTTAAAACATAAATGTTCTCAAAAAGGTTTTGGGATATGGGAAATCCACACACACACTTGTTTACGATATACCCACACAGTGAGTGGGATGCTTTAAAAAGATATATACAACTTATGTGTGTGTGATTTATATATTTTAAATATAAATATTTTATACGTATATATATATATATATAATTTATGAAATATTATTATTTGTTATTGAGGGTACGATGCCCTTGGGAGATGAGTGTCTGAGAGGGTTCCTCGGAGCTCCAATCTACGGGAGCGTGGATAGAGTTTGAGAGCATGCATGATACTCAACCGTGGACCGCCTATTGAGGGACACGGTGAGTAGAGCCTGGTTGGGAGAGGCGCATAGGGAAACTCGCCAGGGCTCCAGTTCACTGTGTTCCACCACAGCGAGGCACCATCGAGGGAAACGGCTAAAAAAAAAGAAAGAGAAAGAGGAAATATTTTTAGAAAGAAAAGAGATAGCCCTCGGTTCAGTGAAGCATAAGATGACCGATGGGTCGCGCCTCCAGTATGATAGAGATGCCAGCCCACTTCATGTATGTTTATTTATTTATTTATTTACAGAGTTTTTTTAAAAGAGGGTTCTTAGCAGGAGAACCAGAAAAAAATTTTTAAAAGAAAAATAATTGTTTTATTATTATCATATTTTATTTTATTTTATTTTATTTTATTTTATTTTGGATTTCCCTTATCTGCTCTAACCCAGATGGAGATTCTTAGAACCTCTGTCACTCACCTATATCCAATGTGGATGGTTGCAGATTCGCGATCGAAGTCAGCTGAAGAAATGAGGCTCACTAGGAGGCGTCGGTGGTTTAGGCTTAGAAGTTTCTGCTGTGTACGTATTCTCTCAATTAGTCCACTAGCATTACTTTTAAAGTTAATTATTTTATTAAATATTTTCTAATTAAATTTTTAGTTTTATTTGACAACGATGATGCCCATTTATGCCTTGCGGTGCCTCAGGTGCGTGACTGGCCAGCACGTACTTCGAGGCAGCGCGGCGGTTGTCACATGGCTGACCCGGGGCGGGTCGGGGCGTGACACCGAGCCTCTAACCCACCCCACCCACCATTTGTATTAATTTCTTTGCATCAATTTGTATTAATAAAGCTTGCCTCGGTTAATAAAAACTTATGTTTTAAAATTAAAAATTTAAAATAAAACTGCTTACATTTAAGAGATTTTGAAAAGCCCTATATCCAATTATCTAAAAAGACGAAGTGAAAGTCTCTTAAGTCTCTTTTATTTGAGAATTGAGATATATGGGAATTTCGAATCATTATTATTTTTATTGGGCCGCCATATTAGAAATGGTAAAATGGGTGGATGGCACGGAGCCTAATATGGCCTAGCATAAAATGGACTATGCCAACACGAGCTATATTACTTTTTTAGTGGGTAGCGTCAGCACGGTCCAATAGTTATGGATGGATTGTGCAGTCTTTTGGTGCGATGTGGACTGCCATGGCATAACCCACAAAAATGACATAGCATGACACGACCTGAGTGTCTGTTTGGATCATGTTATATTTAATGTAAATTTAGAATTATAATAATAGATCAATTATATGATTATCTATTTTTTATTATTAGATGAACGAAATTAAAAATTATGGTGATTTTTAATTTTATTTTTGTTAAATTTTTTCATTCTTATTCCAATTTAGTAATTAATATTAAAAATATTAAATGAAATAAAATAAAAAAGACTAACAAACTTAATTTTTTAAATAACAATAATTGGTCCATGTGATTACTTGATATAACCTATTATTGGCCAAAGTGTCGGGTTTAACCTTTAAAATGAATGTAATAATACGGCATGGTTAATATTTTTTTATTGGGCCAGCACGACCCAGCTCACATTTTTGTGAGCAACTCTTTTTCTGGATTGTGACAGTCTAGCCTGCCCATATTGACATCACCACACCATACCATAAATAAGTTATTTACAAACTTAAATATTAGCTACTAATTAATTAGAAAAATATATTATTGCTGTATTTGGAAAAAAAAATTATAAGCATGAGATTAAAATGTTATTTCTTGTCGTTCTCAAATTATGGGCATTCAGAATCAACTAATATCCTATATGATTTTCCTATTTTAAAATTTTATGATTTTGAGTTCTGTTCGCTGAAATTTCCATTCCCTATATAACTTTTTTGCCCATTCATGATCACAGGAATGAAATGAAACCAAGCTCCAATGATTATTAAAATAAAAGAAAGAAAAAAAAATGAAAATCAAAGAGTGTATTCTATAAGCCAAATATAGTAACTATACTAAAAAAATGAATACATACACCTCTAATAATAAGGCCACTAGCCTCATACAAGGGCAGCATATAGAAATCTCACCCACAAGAGAAATACTAATGACTAATCTCATAAAAAAAAGAAAAAGAAAAAGAAATACTAATATTAAGCAAAGAATATATGAAATAATATATCTACAAAAGTAGGAATCCAAAACCAACGGCCAAGAATACAGTAAGGCTCCACCGTGAACTAAAGTTACGGGCTTCGGTACCATCGCTAGTTTCCCTCTCTTGTGTAGTTGAAGCGGTTGTCGTCGAACCATTATAGTTAGGATTACTACCGTACAAATGTTGAATCCCTTCTATATCATCGTTTCCGAGCTCCACTTTCCTTGTTCCCGACGAGATCGTCGGGTACATAATCGCATTTTCATCCGAGGAATGTCCCAGCCCCAACAAATGACCGATCTCGTGAACAGCGACGGACTCCAAATCTACCGCCGACGGCACCGAAGACTTCGTCACGTCGCCCGATACGACCCAGTTCTCGTCCCCGTCCAAATGGAACCTTCCGTTTGTCGGGGAAAACGCGTGCGCCAACGTCCCTAGAACCCCGTCGAATGGCTCCCCATCTCCATGGTCTCCGCTGTAAAATGCGATTTTCAGGTCGGCCGCGTAGAAGGAATCTGTTTGCGTGAAGGTCAAAGGCGTAACTGTGGACCATTTCTCGAAAGCACGCGTGAACACGGCCTTTGCCTCGTCTGTTAATTCGTTTGAGGGTAAGAAACTGTATGTTAAGTCCCGCCTGTTGGCAGGCCAAAGTGGCGTTCCGGGGAAGAAACTGTAATGCCCGGTTGTATGGAAGTGTCCGGTGGTGTGAAACGATGACGACTTTCCAGAGTTCATGGCAGTCGTCCCATTGACTATGTCGGCGTTGCCGCATCTTGGCCGTACGATCTGTTGAAGCGTCTGATCATCCAGTTGACCGGTAACGTTAAGGTTGAAATTCTGTTGGTATACTTTCAAGGCTTTTTCCAGGTCGTCGTCGAAATCATCGCTAAAATTCGAAGGCGAGTTGGGGATGTAGCCGAAGTTGTTAAAGTACTGTTTGAGTTTGGACAAGCCGTCTCTTTTCTCTCCCGTTCGGCAACCGGCGAATTTCGTAAAGGCGTCCCATGTGGTTACGGCGGAGGTGGCGTTAGGCAGTAGCCACGGCGGAATAGCCGTTATATTTGGAAAGAATCTAGCTGAAACTGAATCAAATGAGACCGAAACCAAAATGGTAACCACAAAAAGTACTTGATGCTTCATCTTCCTTTGCTTTGTTTTCCTTCTCTGGGTGAAAGTTTGAAAAAGAATTAATGGAAATGGAAATGAAAGAAAGCTTATTAATGGGAGATACTAGATAAAGAGAAAAACCAAAAGCCTACAAGCTGTTTTCTTTTCCCTGGAAGTTGAAGTCGGCTGCTTTGGTTTGTTGGGTTTTTTTCGTTGTATTCTTTTTTCAAATTTATACTCGTATTCAATTTTTCCCTTGAAATCTTCTTCCAGAACAAGAACATGGAAGAAGGTAATATTATAATGGGTTTGAACGGGCTCATCAGCAGCTCAGGGTTTCAAAATGAAGAATCGAAACGAGTGCGTTTTCTAGGAATGTTCTAAATGCTGATGTTTACTGTTTGTTTTATTGTGTTGAGAGGGGGAGGAATTACTATTTGAGTTTGGAGCAGAGGTCAAGTTTGGGGGTTGAGCGAATGGGATCACAGAGTTTTGCTGGAAAAGTCGTTGAGGATTCGTATTAGATGACACGTGGAATAATTTTGTAGGTGTACTAAGGCTGCTGGTGGACCCTCACCTCAATTCTGACGCGGTTATGAATCAAAGGGGAAAGTCATGGAAGGTTTAATAATTAATAATAGGAATCGGGAGCTTAAGCTAGGTTTACGTCAGCCATTTCATCACATCAAATAGTTCAAATAATAAGGAAAATAATTGTTGTTTCTTGCACGTATTTTATCTTCATTTTATTTGGTTAAGAGTTTGACATCTTTTGTCAAGACAATGAAATTATATCTGGTGACCAAAACTTAAATTTTGACATTCTTAAATATAAAAAATTGTAGGTATTTCAATAACTCCTTTCTTCACATTTTATTTATCTATATTTTCTTTTTGAGAAGTGACAATTTATTTATACTTTATCATAAATAAATAAGCAACAAATTTCAATTCTCAATTTTATCATTATTTTTCTTTTATTATTATCATATCATCAATCTAATTCAATACTAACTTTTTTATAAACTTTATGAAAATCAATGATGGACAATATATAGAGATGGAAGGGATATATTGTTAGAAAAAGAATCTGACTTTAGAATAAATCTAAAACCTATGTTACTTCAGGTCTCGATGTTACATTCAAGTAATTAAAATTGGAAAAATCTTTTCATATATTGTCAATGGAGGTTTTAGATTCTACAAACAATATAAGAGAGTTGATAATTTTAGGGTGTATTTTTATAATATAGCGCATCTATATATAAAAATATATATATATATATATATGTTTTAATTTTCGCCATCATGGACCATGCATGTATAGTATATCAAAATCTACAACTGCATGCTACAATTAAGGGTTCACACACATGCTTGTGCACATGTGCATGCACACACATGCACACACACACATATGTGCGTACGCACTCATACACGCACACATATATGAACTTCATTTAATCGCGAAAAATCAAGATTAAAAATACAAGTATAGACCTTACCCGAAGATGTTTAGACCCAATCACATACTCAAACTTAGAGCTTGTTTGGCATTTGGCTTGGGTGTCAAAAGTTATGTTTTAGCTTTAACGTAATATCAAATGATTTTTTATTTATGTTAAAGGTTAATTTTGATAACAAAGGTTTATTCAACCTAAGAAAGTGATAGTTACATGCTTTTGCATTTGAAAAATGATTTTAAGTTAAAAATATATTTTTTTCACAATAATGACAAACATTTAAAAATATCAATCTTGTTATGAAAGTGGACAAAATGCAGGATGAATAGTGCAGGATGAATAGTGCATATCACATCTGCAGGATGAATAGTATATATCATTATTGATGAATAGTGCATATCACTATTCATATTTGAAAATTTTAAACCGTGGGACCCATATGTATAATTTTTCAAAGTTTGCATAGTAATTCTTTCGTTTATAAAAGGGTCGAAGCGCTGATGGAATGAAGAAAAACAATCTTTTTCTCTTTCGTTTCTTTTTTTCTCATATCTCTCTCTCTCCCTTGTTCATTTAATTTTGATATACTTGCTTCTTATTCCAATTTTAATTAACATATTTTCCACAACACGTTATCAGCACGAGGAAGCTCTCTTAAGGTTTGATTCTATGGTGGAAGGTCAGATTTCTCCATACTTATTTTTATTCAAATTATTTTGTTTCGATTCCTTATTTCATTATACTAATATATGTTATTCTTGACAAGTTAAACCCTATTGATTTTAATCTCAAGGGTTACGATTTATTTTATGTTGGGTGACACCAGAAGCTGTCATACTAATATTGAGAATATTTTCCTTTATATCACAACCGGAAGTTGTGCAAAATTTCATATCACAACCTGAAGTTGTCAAATTGGATCTGGTTATTTTATTTTTGACACCGAAAGTTGTCAATCTAATTTTGACACCAGAAGTTGTCAACCTGATTGAGACCATTTATTTCAGAATTATGGCAAATATTGAAAAGCCTAAATTCCAAATTTTGGATGTAAGTGGCAATAACTATTTGTCATGGTGTCTCGATATTGAACTGCATCTCCAAGGCCAAGGTCTTGCAGCTACCTTTGGCGAGAATGGAAATGCTAATGATAAAGATAAAGCAAATGCTTTGATTTTATCCGTCGGCATCTAAGTGATAGCCTAAAAGTTCAATATCTATCTATCCGAGATCCCTTAATCTTATGGACAAGATTGAAAGAGCGGTATGATCATACCAAAACTGTCATCCTCCCTCAAGCACAATATGATTGGCAACATCTGAGGTTGCAGGATTTCAAGTCCGTGTCCGATTATAATTCGGCATTGTATGATATTGTTGAAGACACTATATTTTTACTTTATTATTTCATTTTATATTTATTCTTATTTTTTATATATTTATATTTTCATTATTCTTATTTTTAATTCTATTATCAATTCTGTTTACATTTTTTACTCTTTATTGGGTCCTGAGTGCTTAAGGTTGCTTGGCTAAATTTTGGACTACTTATCAATTGGAATTAAGGGTTCAATTTTTATTTAATAAAGGAATTTGGGATTACAATAATAAAGCCTAATTCATCAAAGTTACAAAGTTACAATGGCCAAAACATTTTTTATATATATAAATATAGATATCTCACAAAAATATAATACAAAAAAAAAACAAACTAAAAATGCAATTTAAAAAAGAAAAAAAAGAAAACAACAGAAATTTAGGATTGGGGATGAGAGCACGTCTTTTCCACCCCATTGGCTGTTTTGTTTTTCTAAGTGGCCTCTCTCTCTCTCTCCTCACGGCTTTTCTTCCCGGATACCTCCAAAGATAACAGAATGGAGCCAAAATCTGAACAGCAACAGAAGAATTGTTGGGTTAATGGCCTCAGTAGGTGCCGAAAGTGGAGCAGCTTTTATTGTTGCTGCTAATTGAATTATTTGCAAAGGACCCCAGCGTCCTTGTCGAGGCTTTGTCTTCTTGCAATTTCCATCGCTTTTATTGTTGCTACTAATTGAATTATTTGCAAAGGACCCCAGCGTCTTTGTCAAGTTGGCTTTGTCTTCTTGTAATTTCCACCTTTAATTCAACGCAGCCTACACAAATTTTGTTAGCTAATGACAAGGAATAGAAAGTAAAATTAGCTTTTTTGAAAAGAAATAATTTTTTTTCATTTCTTTTATTGTTGTTACTAATTGAATTATTTGCAAAGGACCCCAGCGTCCTTGTCGAGGCTTTGTCTTCTTGCAATTTCCACCGCTTTTATTGTTGATACTAATTGAATTATTTGCAAAGGACCCCAGCGTCTTTGTCAAGTTGGCTTTGTCTTCTTGCAATTTCCACCTTTAATTCAACGCAGCCTACATAAATTTTGTTAGCTAATGATTGTTTTCAATTGCTAAAAAATTCAATGGAGAGAATTTCTGAAGTGATGATTACTTCCACTAAGGAGCTGTTTGGAAGATAAGTTTTGAAACATGAGAATCTTGAAAATTATTTCAATGCGGAAGAGTATAGAAGCTTGAGCAAATTGGTGACAACATACTTGATGGCACTTTCAAGACAATCCATAAAACAAATAGTGCACCTGCTGCTCCGGGACAGCTATTACTATTTCTGAAGAAATAGGCTATTGATGACGCCTCATCACCTCAGCTTGTTGATTCACTTAGCAAAGGTGTGCATATGGTTAGTTGTGCTCCCGAGGACGACAGTGTATTCCTAAGAGAGTCACTATTCCAAAAGGCCATAATTTTCTCGTCAGGCAACAGCTGAGACAACTAGCAATCCTGCAAAGACAATTTCTATGTGTTAATGGCATGGATCTTCGTGCACTTAGTGCGTGCCTCGTTGCGGTTGTTTGTTCCTCAGAGCAGCCACCACTTTGGCCCCTTGGAAGCCCTGCTGGGGATGGTGCATCTGTTGTTCTAAAATCAGTTCTTGAAAGGGCTACTCAACTTTTAAGCCATCCATTTGGAAATTGCAACATGCCTAATTATATTTTCTGTGGGGCCTCGTTTGATGAATTTTTCAAATATGGGACCATTATGCAATCAATGCACAACAAGACCCATTTGTCATTTCAAATAGCAAACCCCCCACATGATTCTCTTGCATAAATCAGCTAATCATGTTTTCTGTGGGGCCTCGTTTGATGAATTTTTCAAATATGGGACCATTATGCAATCAATGCATAACAAGACTCATTTGTCATTTCAAATAGCAAACCCCCCACGTGATTCTCTTGCATAAATCAGCTAATCATGTTTTCTGTAGGGCCTCGTTTGATGAATTTTTTAAATATGGGACCATTATGCAATCAATGCATAACAAGACCCATTTGTCATTTCAAATAGCAAACCCCCCACGTGATTCTCTTGCATAAATCACCTAATCATGTTTTCTGTAGGGCCTCTTTGATGAATTTTTCAAATATGGGACCATTATGCAACCAAAGCATAACAAGACCCATTTGTCATTTCTAATCAACAAACATCTCCACGTGATTCCCTCAGCCAACTTCTCTCCTTGTCAACTTTTCTCCTTGACAGCTGGGTGATCCTCCAAAGACAGCAAAAGTGGAGTCAATAATATAAACAACCAATTGCACCAAAGAAAAAAAAGTAAAGAGGGGGGCCAAGCAAAGAAAAAATGTAGAGAGGGGGGCCAAGCAAAGAAAAATATATAAAGAGAGGCCAAGCAAAGAAAAAAGGGACGAGGAGGGCCAAGCACAGCCGATCACAAAAAAAGGGAGAGCAGTTTTTTTTGGTTCTAGAGTTTTTTGAAAAGAAATATTTTTTTTTGTTTGTAATCCTTTCTTTGAAATCTGATCAGTGAAAGGTTTTGTGCAAGTTTTCCAGTAGAAAACACCTTACCTTCATCTTTTAGAAAGCCATCGTTTTCCATTCCTTGGAGGGATTTTCAGCACTACTTCCCACCGAGAGATCCCATTGAGTTCCCCAAACCCTTTGTTGCTCTTCCTTTCAATCTCTCCTCAATAAACAAAATAAAAAGCATTATCAATAACTTTCAGCCCTAAAAAAATATAAAAACAAAAAAAGAAGAAACCCTTACCCTTTTCTTCTGTTTGATTCTCAGTGGAGGAGCTCTAGCATGATCTCTTCTCAATCCCAACGGTGGAATTGGCTTCACCGGAGTTGGAAAGCCATGATCCTGGAATCTAGATTTGGAAAATTTTAGTTGGTGTTTGAGGGAATATACAAAAAAAATCTGCGTGGGCTAATCCGTTTGGTAGCAAGTCATTCATTAATTTCGGTATATTTTCTTTGCCGCTTTGTCTGGATTAATTGTTATTTACTTGTCTTTGCCGTTTATTGGCTCTTCCTCTTGACTAATCTGCTCCTAAAAATACATAATGGTTATCTGTTGTTATGATTTGCATGACCCCACAACATGTCTACTTCTGAAGCCTATTAACATCTTGGGAAACAAAATGTGTATAAGAAAAATGGAGTAGGTAATAATAAAATCAATTGAACTAAACCATTTTTTTTAAATTATATTGGTGCTAATTGTTTGCGTAATTCTTCTAGTAAATTTGAATATTTTCTTTAGTGAATAAAGGGAATAATAAGAGGAATATGTGATAATAAGGTTTTTTTTTTTTACAAAGAATGATAAAGTTATTTTAAAATAGAATAATAAAGGAGAAATAAGCTTTTGAGATTGAAATAATGAATGACTTATTGATTAAAATTTTAAGACATGCATTTTATTGTCGCTCATATCATTATTATTATTATCATCCATGCGAGCAATGATATGCGGGGATAATGAGGGTCTGATCATGGAATCCGTTTCGGGAAGGTGAAAATTCACACCCGATCTGAGTTCCTAGGTAAGAGATCTATTTTGAATCAGACCCAGAATTGGGCGAGGTTCACGGTGGGTCTTGATAAAATCCTTACTATCCTTATTTTTAAAATTGATAAGATAACATTTCATATACTATGCATTTAGGCATCTAAATAAATTATAGGTGTTAGTTTTAAAAAATAAATAAATCAATAATGATAAATTCTTAAGCCAATAAGGACAATAAAACCTTTACGTTAAATAATAAAAGTAAAAGAGTGATCACCTATGTCTAACAAAATCATTACAAGCGGTTTAAGTTATGAGGATTTAATCACGGGATCCGGTTTGTGAGGGTGAAAATTCACACCTAGTCCAGATTTTTAGATAAGAGACCCATTTTGAATCAGACCCAGAATTGGGCGAGGTTCATCGTAGGCCTTGATAAAATCCTCACTATTTTTTTAATTGGCAAAAATAAGATTTTACTCAAACATTCAAATGTTCAATAAAAATTACAAATTTTGAAAAATCTCAAAACCAAAATATAAAAAAATAAAAAATGAAAGTTGTTCAAAAAAGAATGGAGTAATAAAATGGACTTTTGAAAAAAAGGCTATCCAATAGTTTCATTCTAAATGTCAATTTCTCAAAAAGAAAAAAATTACTTTTCTTGAATAAAAAATGAATTTCCCAAAAAAAAAATCAAAAGTTGAAAGAATTCACTTGATATTTTTTTTAAAATGTTGATTTAAGATGATAATAATAAACCTTGATTCATTTAATGAATTTTGATCTCATTCAAAAATAATATAAAAAAATGTTTTAGAATATGGTTTTCTCTCAACTTTTCATAAGTATAAAAAAAAATTTCGAAACCTGCTTTATTTTTTTTAAGTTTACTTCAATAAAAATAATAGAAAATTACAAAAACAAAAAAAAATCAAACAAAAAGGAAAATATTAAAGACATTTTTTTAAGGCCTAAATATTATTAAGTTAATCGGTACCGTCATCTTGACGGGCGTTGTGGGGGTGCTCATCCTTCCCCGCACGTAACCGTACTCCCGACTCTAGTTCTCCGTTCCGCAGACTGGGACCTACCCAGCTTAAGTACGTCATCTAACGGCCAATGTTAAGTTAGGTAGATTCTTAATAGGTGACTAACCACACCTAAACAAAAATGGTTAGTGGCGACTCCATAAAAATTCTCTCAAGTCCCAAATCCATCGTCGTTTCGGATAACGTTGCGACAATTGTGTCACGGCTTGAACTTTGTGGTGTTAAGTTTACTCAGGTTGAGCTTTTAGAGAAAACATTCTCCACCTTTCATGCTTCAAATATTGTATTGCAACAGCAATACCGTCAGCGCTAGTTTAAAACATATTATGAATTGATCTCAGTCCTGTTGACTGCAGAACAAACAAATGAGTTGCTGCCTAAAAATCATGATTTAAGACATGCTGGCTCTAAGGCATTTCCTGAAGCAAATGCTGGCTCAAGTAAGAATGTTGGCCGTCCTAGAGGCCGTGAGTACAGGCATGAGAATTTTTTCCGTAAGGGTAGTGGGAGATTTAACCGTAATATAAATAACTCCCCACACAACCCTAAAGGTAAAAAACCCATGAAGAAGCATGATGATAGTACCTGTCATCGTTGTGGAATGACTGGTCATTGGTCACGTACCTGTCGTATGACCAAACATTTCGTTGATCTATACCAAGCATCCCAGAAGGAGAAAAGCAAGCATGTTGAGACCCATGCCATTGACCTAACTGAGACTGATGCTGAAGTCAATAAGGTTTTGGTCAATGAAAACTGTCATATTCTTGGCAATGAAAAACCTTTTGAGGTTTCTGATTTCATTTGATAATGTTGATGAAAATAATAAGTCCCCAGAAATAGATCCTGAGGGTTTTCATCTATGTTTTGCCATACCCTTGGATAATTATGTTACCAAGGAAGATATTAAATAAATATGATCGTCAATAAAATCATTGTTGTGAACCTGAAGTTCCCACATCGCTCACACATCGGATTGTGTGCGTGCTTATAAGCAGTGCCTGAAGCCTTTACTTGTGGACGCGTTTTAAATCCGTGAGGTCCTGAAGTACCAAAGTGGACAATATCCACAAGTTGTTTATATTTTGCATCATATTATTAATTTGTTAAATTTTATGCATTTTGCTGCTTCTTGTTGGTTTATATTTTGCATCATATTATTAATTTGTTAAATTTTATGGAACTTGACACCTGAAGTTGTCAAGATAAATGCAAATGGGACACATTGAGAAAAAGGAAGATATATGTTTGCTTGATAGTGCTACAACGCATACTATACTTTGTGGCAAACACTTTTTCTCAATTGTGACATTGCGCAAGGCAAATGTTCAGACAATATCTGGTCCTGTTAATATTATAGATGGCTATGGGACTGCCACAATTATTTTGCCAAATGGCACAACATTGTATCTTGAAGATGCATTGTTGAGTGGTAGATCAAAAAGAAATCTACTTAGCTACAAAGACGTACGCCGTAATGGGTACCATCTAGAAACAATTAATGAGCAAAATAAGGAATTTCTTTGCATCACTTCCTACAAGATGGGCCAGAAGACCATCCATGAGAAGCTGGAAGCTTCTAGTATGGGATTATATTTTGTCCCAATACGAGCTATAGAATCATATGTTACGATGCCCTGGAAACTAATGAACCATGATGTGTTCGGACTTTGGCATAATCTCCTTGGTCATCCAGGAGCTACAATGATGCAAAGAATCCTTAAAAATACTCGTGGACACCCTTTAAAAGATACAAAGGTGTTGTTGTCCAAAGATTACATTTGTGAATCTTGTTCACAAGGAAAGCTCATTACTAAACCTTTCATGACAAAGGTTGATTATGAATCCCCTTCATTGTTGCAAAGAATCCAGGGTGATATCTGTGGGCCGATTCAGCCTGCAAGTGGACCGTTTAGATATTTCATGATACTAGTGGATGCATCCTGCAGATGGTCCCAAGTTTGCCTATTATCAATGCGCAATGTAAACTTTGTTGATGAGGACAAAGCTCCCATCCTCAGCGTGGGGTCATGCTGTTTTACATGCTGCATCTTTAATTAAATTGCGCCCCACCACTTCTCATTTATATTCCCCCCTTCAGTTAGTCTTGGGACAGGAGCCAGACATTTCATATATTCACACCTTTGGTTGCGCGGTACAAGTGCCTGTAGCACCACCGCAAAGGACCAAAATGGGTCCCCAACGCCGTTTGGGCATTTATGTTGGGTTTGATTCACCGTCTATTATTCGATTCCTTGAACCATTGACGGGTGATTTATTTACCGCTAGATTTGGGAATTGTCATTTTGATGAGACAGTATTCCCATCACTTGGGATACCAAAAGCTTCCACATATGGAAAGCAGAAAAATGTCGAGCTTTTCTCATGGAATGAGAAAAGTTTGTCTCATTTAGACCTAAGAACACCTGAATGTGAAAATGAGGTGCAATGATTGATCCATTTACAAGCTATTGCAAATCAAATGCCTGATGCATGTAATGAGACTGCTAAAGTTACAAAGTCTCATATCCCAGCTGCGAATGTTCCAGCTAGGATAGATGTTTCTGTAGAACCACCCGAAATGGATCTAAATGTCCCGCGCTTGAAGCGTGGTAGACCGATGGGATCAAAGGACACTATTCCTCAAAAAAGAAGGGGGAGGAATTTAGAATCTGCTCCAATTGATCATAATTCTGCTCCAGATGAGCACATTAATCTTTCTCGAGGAAAGCAAATTGCACCTGAAGTGCCACAACATAATATTCAAAGAAAGCATATTGCCCCTGAAGTGGCACAAGTTCATGAGCATATTGCCCCTGAAGTAGTACAAACCCATGAAAAGATCACCAACCTTAGGAATACTGAAATTTCCATCAGTTATTGTAATGAGATATGGGATCGAAATGAGATAATCATCGATGATGCATTTTCTCTCTCAGTTGCTCATGAGATTATGAATGATAATTATGAACGTCGGTCTATAACCGAATCCCGTCATAGGCGAGATTGGCCTAAATGGGAGGAAGCAATCCATGCTGAATTGACTTCCCTTGCCAAACGTAATGTTTTTGGGCCTATTACTAAAACCCCCGACAATGTAAAACCTGTTGGATACAAATGGGTCTTTGTCTGGAAACGAAATGAGAAAAACGAGATCGTGAGGTATAAAGCCCGACTCGTAGCCCAAGGTTTCCTGCAGAGGCCTGGGATAGATTATGATGAAACATATTCACCAGTAGTGGATATAGTTACCTTTTGTTTCCTTATAAGTTGGGTTGCCCAAGAAAATTTTGAAATGCGTCTTATGGACGTTGTGACGGCATACTTATATGGTTCATTAGATTCCAATATCTATACAAAAATTCCCAAAGGTTTCAAAATGCCTGAAGCATACACTCCCCGCAACTTATTCTCAATAAAGTTGCAAAGATTTTTATATGGGTTAAAGCAATCCGGCCGCATGTGGTACCAACGTTTAAGTGAATACCTGACTAAGGAGGGGTACATAAATGATCCCATCTGCCCATGCGTGTTTATTAAAAGATCTGAAACCGGATTTGCTATTATAGCAGTTTATGTCGACGACATGAATTTAATTGGGACTCCTGAAGAGTTATCTGAAACTGCTGAATATTTGAAAAAGGAGTTTGAGGTTAAAGATTTGGGTAAAACCAAACTATGCCTTGGTCTAAAGCTTGAGCACAAAAAGAATGGAATACTTGTCCATCGTCAGCATACACTGAAAGATTGCTTAGACGTTTTAACATGGACAAGGCTCACCCATTGAGCACCCCTATGGTTGTAAGGTCTCTTGACCCCCAAAATGACCTGTTTCGTCCTAAAGAATCTGGTGAGGATATACTTGGTCCTGAAGTACCACACCTCAATGCTATCGGGGCTTTGATGTACTTAGCACAGTGCACGAGACCAGATATCGCTTTTGAGGTAAATTTGTTGGCACATTTCAGTTCTGAGCCAACCCGGAGACATTGGAATGGGATTAAACATATCTTCCGTTATCTCCGAGGAACCATTGATTTGGGGTTATTCTATTCTAAGAATACTACTAACTCTGGTTTAGTAGGTTATGCTGATGCAGGATATAAATCTGATCCGCACAGAGCTCGCTCCCAAACCGGTTATCTATTTTGCTATAATGATACAGCCATTTCTTGGCATTCCACTAAGCAAACACTAGTTGCTACATCTTCCAACCACTCTGAAATTATTTCCCTCTATGAGGTCGGAAGAGAGAGTGTTTGGTTAAGATCTATGATATATTGTCCTGAAGACAGTATAATGCTAGTGGATTCAAACCGGTGATAGATTCTCTCACTATAATTTATGAGGATAATGCTGCTTGTGTTGCACAAGTTAGGGAGGATATATTAAAGGTGATAAGACCAATTACATCTCGCCGAAATTTTTCTATACTCATGAACTCCAAGAAAGTCGACAAGTTGATGTTAAACAGATTCGCTCCATCGATAATCTTACAGATTTATTTACCAAATCTTTGCCAACATCAACATTTGAGAAATTAGTTTATGGCATTGGTATGCGGCGAGTCAGTAAAATGCAAGATTGAATTCCCCAGAAGTGGATATGTTTAGATGCTCCAGAAGTAGCAATTTGTTTTATTTTAGGGGGAGCGATTATGGACATAAGTGCACTGTACTCTTTTTTCCTTCTGTTTGGTTTTTGTCCCACTGGTTTTTCCGGCTTAAGGTTTTTAATGAGGCAGTAATAGCACGTCCAATCAGGCCACTGAAGTAGGCCTACCTATATTGTCCTGAAGACAAATAGATTGTCTTGAAGACAAGCACATATTGTCCTGAAGCCATATTAGACGGACTTAATTGTACTGTACTCTTTTTCCCTTATGTTCTCTTTTTCCCACTGGGTTTTTCCGACTTAAGGTTTTTAACGAGGCAGTACACGTGCAAATTTTAATAGTGGCATTTGTCCAAGGGGGAGTGTTATGAAAGTGGACAAAATGCAGGATGAATAGTGTAGGATGAATAGTGCATATCACATCTGTAGGATGAATAGTATATGTCACTATTGATGAATAGTGCATATCACTATTCATGTTTGAAAATTTTAAACTGTGGGGCCCACATGTACAATTTTTCAAAGTTTGCACAGTAATTCTTTCGTTTATAAAAGCGCCAAAGCGCTGATGAAATGAAGAAAAACAATCTCTTTCTCTTTCGTTTCTTTTTCTCTCATATCTCTCTCTCTCCCTTGTTCATTTAATTCTGATATACTTGCTTCTTGTTCCAATTTTAATTAACATACTTTCCACAGCAAATCTTATTTTTTCACATCAATTTAATATAAAGCACTTTTTAAATATACTTTTTCAAAACTCAACTTTTTCCAATGGCAACAACAATGGCAAACTAACCCTTTGGTATTAGTATTATTGTGACCAACTCATTAGCCTCTCTCTTTATGTAAACAAAAGAACAGGAGGAAAAAGGCATTAGCCAACTTGAAAATGCCAGCACCATCCCACAAACTTTATACAATAGCTACAATTAATTAATTAGGTAAAGGTTGAAACTATGCGTTTCTTTTAAACCTACATTAGAAGACATATTATTAGACAGGCGGCAAACACCACCCCCCACCCCCACAATCCCAAACCCCTTATCTTCTCTCTTCTCCCCCACTTCAATTTTTCGTTTGAGGGATCTTCTTTAGTTATGGGAATAAAATATATACTAATGAATCAACAATAATCAATTGCCAAAAAATAACAAAAAAATCAATTGATAACGTCGAAACGTCTAAAAAGTCGTCTGACGGGAAAATTAAAAGGCGTTTGAAAATTTTAAAAGAATAAGAAAAGGAGTCGCCACTAACCATTTGGTTTAGATAGATTAGCCACCCATTTTGACTCCATTTAACCTAACATAATCTACAAAGATTACCTTAGCTCAAACAGGTATTGGTCTACGAAAATAGATTTTGGGTTCGGGAGTTGGTTACGTTCGAGGAAGGATTAGCACCCCAAAACGCTCGGAAATCGGTACCATAAAGTCTTTTGAAAATCAATTTTAGGGTTAATGACAAAATGCTTTCAAAAAAGAAAAGAAAGAAAGAAAAAAAATAGAAATTAAAACTTCAAATGTCGGAGTAATACTCCTTTTGTTATGGGTTATTTCACCCTTGAAGAAAATCCTATTTTAATGAGATCCGTATTGAAAATTGGTTAGAAAGTTCCCAATGTTGAATAATCGAATTGAGAACTTTAGAAAATAAACTTTGAAAATCAAAATATTAAAACAAGTAATTTGCCAAAGATAAATTTTCATTTAAAGAAAAATAAGGGTTTTTGAAAAGGATTGGATTAAATTTGGAAAGACTTCAATCGTTAAGAACTAAATTGAAATATTTCAAAAATATTTTTGGGTTTTTGAAGTTAATGTTGGAATTATTAAATTCTTTTTATTGATAAGAAAACCTTTTTTTAATCAAAAGCAAAAATAAAATAAAAGAACTTAAGTTTAATTAGAAAGACTTCAATGTAGGGGCCTAATTGAAATCTTTCTAAACATTTTTTTTATTTTTGAAAATAATGTCGGAATAATTAAATTCCTTTTATTTTTGGATCTCATTTTTTAGAACTTTGATTAAAGAAATTAACCAAAGTTTAATTTTTATAAGAAAACCTCAACTATTGATTCAGTTTGAGATTTTCCTAAAAGCCATTTTTTAGATTATAAAAATTATGTTGGAATTGAAATTCCTTTTGCTGATAAGGGAGATTTTGAAAGAAATCATCCCATCCTCGAAATGGGTCTATCACAAAATAAAAAGTGTGTCGTGGATTATCCTTATTCCAAAACAGTTGTAAAACCTTTTAAAACAATTTATGTTTTTAAAACATTTAAAAACGTTTGTCCCTAGGGGCTAAGTACTGAAAACAATGCCACTCACAGTGCTGGGAGATTCGTATACTCCCAAACGCTCCATGTAGATTAACCTTCGGAGTATCGTCGTACTCGATTCAACCGGAGCCCTAACACACGAAAATACACGTTAGCATTCATAATTAAATTTATGAATGCATCTATGAGGCTCTAATATGACTAAAGATGGTGTTTGGAAGTGTTTTGGGGCTTAGAAAAGTGCCCAGGAAGTTTCAGGGTAAAATTGGACATTTGAGGAAAAAATTACAAAAATACCCCTAGGGCCCATGGGCCGCCCTTGCGGGCTGGGCCAGGTAGGCCCCCCCATGTGGCTGGGTTAGGCCGGCCTGATTCTGGGCTGAAAGGCCCTTTCCCCACGGATTGGGTCGGCCCCCCACGAATTTGGGCCCAAAAGGCCCACCCGCGCGGTTGGGCCAAAAAGGCCATGTCCTGCGCGGGAGAGACTCGGATCCCGCATGGGAGCCGTGGTCTGGCCTCGGGAACTAAGGCTTCTCATCGATTTTCAAGCCCCTCGGTCCGCCGTTGGACGTAAAACTTGAGACGTATGTTCCTCGTACCTCCATGACGCCATAACCGGAGCAGAAACGAGAATCACAAGCTCAAAGTTTCTAGATCTCAAATCTAAGCTAGAAATTTAACTAAAAAGCTAAACTATCTTTGAGCTTGGATCTCTCCTAGACCAATGCATGGAAATGGGTGAAAACTTAATAAAATGTAGATTAAGGCGAGTAGAATAACATACCAAGATCTCGGCTTGATCCTGCGGTCGATTTGTCCTGATCGGCCAAAAGTCTAAAATTGCTCCGAGAGAGCAAATGAGAGGAGAGAAGAGAGGGAGAAGAGAGAATGAGAGGGGAGAGCTCATCTCCCCCAATTTATAGGCACGCCCGACACTGAGTCTACTCGGATCTCGGGCCAGACTTTTTCCCCTCTTTGAAACCTCTCGTAATTTCAATCATTGGCCCGATCCACCGACCAATTCACCAATGGACCTTCAATCCATTGGCTATGGACTTTAGGAAGTCCACTTTAGTGTTTCCATGCATCACCTATCTCATCTTCCAACTACGCCTTATCTTAAGCTTAACTTCTCTTTTTAATTATACATATCCGGACGAGTTATCGCATTAGGTCCGGGTGTGTCACTACCTCCTAACCCTACACTCTCAACCCAATTTTCCACAAAATAACTTCACACCCATTCCCTTTCCACCACAAACAACCTCTCCATCCACTCCTCATCACTTTCCGTCCCATCATTCCACCAAATTAGAAGATTGGAGTTCTTGGAGTCAAGATTTTGCAATCCAAGGAATATCTTCGAATTCCAATGCTAATTCAACCAAGAGAAATAGAATAGAGAATAACTAACCAACTGGAGTGCTTAATTCAACCCAAATTGCTTCAAGTGCTTCAATCCGAATTAGGCTAGTATTGTTGAATTCTTGGGTTTCTTTGCTGCCATACTTGTCATAATCAACTGTAAAAAATTAGTGCTTTATAAATATTGTTCAACATAAGGGTGTTCATTGTGGAAATTTATTGAGTTTACTCTAGGTTCTCTGCTTTGCATTCTGACTGTTCGACAAAATGTCCAAGAGAACTCGCCAATCCAAGCCCAAAGCCACCACTGAGCCCCCCTACCCCCCAAGTCCAAGGGTGCTTCCAGTTCCTCTAAAGCACCAAAAGCTTCGAAGGTAGACAAGGGCAAGGCTCTGGCTTCGGCGTTTGTCAAAACCGTGGCCAATGACTTCTTCACCACCAAATGTGAAGATTGGTTCAATGATCATTTTTCTTCTTGAAAAATTATGGAGAAAACTGTGGATCCCATCATCACTAACCAATTCAGTTTAGTGCGTCTTTTCTATGATGTGAATCAAGATACTATGCTTAACATTAAGGGCGAGTACTATCCTGACCTAGCAGTCCTCTTTTATGCCAATATTTAGTACAAGAGGGCTGACTTACTCGAGATCAACACCATGGTCAACAAAGTTATGATCAAAGTCGATGCGGCTATCCTCTGGGACAATTTCCACATTCCAAATGTAGGATCTCTCTATGAAGGTAGTGAGGAGGAAGAAAAAGACGACAATGAGCCGTGGTCGAGAAATGCTACTTTGAACCGATTTGATGTGAGGCCACAACTAGTTCCTGGTAAAAAGGATGCTCTTCTACTGAGACTTTAGCATTTAGAGTAGGTTGATTGCCTACCTCATCCACCACAATGTGGATCCCAAAATCAGTGACACACACATCGTTCGCTATAAAGACTTGTATGTAATGGGCAAATTGTCCATGGGCTATAAGAAGCTCCCGGACTTCCTTGGTAGCCACCATCATTGCTGCCATGCGCAAAGTTCTCTCCCACCATTTAGCACCCCCGCATTCCCTTTCTGGTTCTTATCAATAAGATCCTCAAAGTTTGTGGTGTCTCTTTCAATAACGAGAAGAAGATGGTCACCACCAAGACAAATATTGTCAACTCCACAAAGATGACTTCTTTTGGCTACCAACTTGTGGGGGGTATTTGGACTAAGCCACCAATTATACAAGAACTTCCAAAACAAGGTGATAAAGGTCAACAAGGAGGTGAAGGCTAAGAACAGTAGCAAGATCAACAGGCTCCTCCTCCCTTCCAATTACCGATTGGCAATAGGCCACTACCTCAGCACCAATTCCAATCTCAGGTGCTCGGTTGGTGTCAAACCATGGGTTAGAACTTCAACACTCTCTAAGGCCAAGTCACAGGTTTGACGGATGAGGTTCACTCTCTGCACAACAAGCTCGATCAGATTCTCACCTTCCATACTTCACCACCGCCACTGCCGCCTCAATGCACTTTAGCATACTTTTATTGCATTTGCATGCATTGCTTTAGATTTCTGTTCTTTATCTTCCGTTTGCAACACTTTAGTTTGTAGTTTTTTTCTTTTTAGTTTCTAACTCTCTGGACTTTTGTTGTTTAGTCCCCCTATTAACTCCTATTTCGGATTTATAGTTATATTTATGGTTTTTGCTTAACTTTCCCTAATTTTTATGTTTACAATTGCTTTCTTCATTACCTGTATTCGACATTATCAAGGTAATTTTCTCTTCACCATTCTTTCGTTCAATAACTTGATTTAATGTTAATATTTTTCACATTGTGAACAATGTTTGATCTAAGTGTGGAGGGGGGGAGGGGGTTTAGCCATTGAAATTCTTGACAAATAGGAGTTATTAATAGCTTTTTGATAGTTAACTATCAAATCAAATCAAATAGCAAATTCTTCATGAAGTATGACCATAGTTCAAGTCAGAAGGATGCATGTTAATTATAAGAATAAGACTCATTGCTTCTTGATTTCTAGGCAACTTGTTAGTTAATTTCTTTGAACCAGATATGTTTGAATAGAGTAAGGATTCAACAACCTTGTGAGGGATTTGAGTTTTATAGATTGCACTACAATCTCTTTTCATTCTTGAGTGAAATTGAGTCTTTTATGATTATATACTTCTAGTACTTACTTTATACTTTGTCAAGATTACATGTATTACACACATGTGTGGAAGATGATTGAGGTTTAGGGCTAAGTTTGAGCCAAATTGACCAACCTTGCAAAACCAATGTAGATAACCCTTTGAGCTTAACATGATTTTTTCCATATTCTTTGTTGTTAGACTTCATTTCCCTAAAAGAACATCAAGATTTAAAAAGAAAAACAAGTTCTCTCACCTTGTCTCTTCGACTTAGTGAAAATTTTGGCTTGTTCTACATTATTGTTCTTGGTAAAAGAATGATAACTAGTTTAAGTGTGGGGGAATCTCCTCTCTTTGGTTTGGTCATTTGAGAGAAAAGTTGTATGAGTGAGATGTCCAAGTATTTAACAGAAACAAAAGGTCAAAACCTATAGAAAAGGCACAATAAAAGAAATTGACATCTTTTTGGTTTATTAGAAAGAAAAATGAAAAGAAAGGAGTGGAGTGAATGGATCGAAAGAATTAGATTTTTGTAAGTGGAGCATCCTGTTTGTTTTGCTTTGTTGGTGTTTCACTAATTTTGAAGAGACCTTTAATTGAACTCTTTTACCCTTTCTTTCATAACCTACTTAACCAAGACCTCACTACAACCTCATTTTATTCCTTTTTCATCTTTTCATCCATGTTATGCATGTTGGAGTAGTGGAGACAAGATAAACTAGCAAGCTTATGGTAAGTATATTCTCATAGAACGACTCTTGAGCGTACCAAGGAAAACACTTGAGTGAATGAGAGACTTCTTTCGATGAATTATCCCATTCAAACATGTTTGGTTGAAAGAAATTACTTGCATTGTTGTTTAAATTTCTTGGTTAGCTCGGTTCCCTTTCTTTTAGTTGTTGTGCTTTCTTTCGCTTTGAACTATACTTCTACTTACCCCATGAGTTTTCATTGAAGCTTGATTTGAGATTTAACTATCCCTTTTTGTCTTGTGGTCTATAAGTTTAGATTTTGTTTTGTTCTTCCCCTCTTTTCCTAGGCTTACTCGAGGTCGACTAAGATTCATGCGTGGGGGAATTTGTTAAACTCCATTTTATTCTCTAAAATGCGCTTTAATTTTATCATTCTTTTCTCTTCAATACCTTGGAATGTTGAATTTAGTTCACTTTTGCTTTGTAGGTAAAACCAGAAGAATAGAGAAGAATTTGAGCTAATTTGGACTTGCAAATTGACTTAGGCCAACCAAGAAAGAACCAAGCAGATCCGTCGACGTCTAGGTGTTCACTAATGGACAGATGGATTGAGCAAGGATGGCAGCCTATCTCACACAAGCAGATCCGTCGATGTCTAGGTGTTCACGTGTCAACGGATCTATCGGGCAGGCATGGAGTTTGCAAAGTTTCACTCATCCGTCGACGTCCAACCTTTTACCCGTCGACGGATCCATCGGGGAGGCACATGAACTGGAGGAAATGAGCAGAGACGTCGACATACAAACATTCACCTATCGATGGCCCACTTGATGCCGAGAAAAACTTTGACCACTCGAGTACTTGGGTTTTAAGGTTGATTTAGTGGGGAACAAATCCAATAGAGTAGTTGGAAAGTGAGAAGAGGGACTACAACGATCTTCAACCCTTCTTTCTCTTCCTTACTTTTGCAACTTTTATATATTTTTTATTAAGCAATCTTTATTGTCATTTTAGAAAGAGAAAGATCTTAGGAAAGGAAGAGAGTGAGTTATTAGCTTTGTTGGGAAAGCAGAAAGGTAACTTTTGTTCTTCTTCTATATAGCAATTTTCAGAGCTCTTGTTAGATTTCCATTTTCTTTTTTCTTCATGTGTAGCTAAACAACTATTTCTCCAATCAATTAATAGAATTTTATTCCTTGAATTACTATTGTGAGACTCCTGTATTTATTGGATTCCTTGCTTGTTGATTGTTCTTCAATTTCTTATTCTTAAAAGATGATGATATTGATTGTTATCTTGTATTGTGTATTACTTGATTAATTAGTTGCAAATGATTGATTAAGTAATCCACTAGTTTGCTAATCTTTGAGCATGACCTCTTGATTGGGTTGAGTTCTTAGAACTAGGTAGCATGTGGGTGTCTTGAAAACATCCAAGGAAGTTGAATAATGCAACTTGAATGATAAATGCTAGGTTTATTGCTAGTTGTAGTTAACTTGCATCTTTCTATTGCTTAAGGCTTCTCTATGCTTGAATGTAAATTGCTAGGATTTATGTTAGCAATAGAGAAGGAGATTAATGATTAAACTTGAATGATTGTTAGTCTATTCTTAAGGGAAGATCTAATCCCTTGAATGATTAATGATTAATGATTAATGATTAATGATTAATGATTAATGATTAATGATTAATGAAGCTGAATGTTAGCAATAGAGTTGTAGTTGAATGATTAATGATTAAACTTGAATGTTAGCAATAGAGTTTGAAGCTGGTTTCTAGTTCATTTAGTTAACCAATTGATAGGAAGAATGATCATTAATGAGTCTAGGATCAATTGCTAAATCAAGGGATTAATTCTTTAATAGATTGGAGGCTTGCATTCATTTGTTTAATTCTTAATTTCGGTTATTTAGCTTCTCAACCACTAGTTTAGCCAACAAACTACAACTCCCCCTTTCGTTACTTTGAAATTCTTGATAAATGCTTTGTAAGTTTAGTGAAATCCGTTAGGCTTCCTTGAGGGATTCAACCTCTACTTCCCCTATTACATCTAGGATTAGTAAAGTTTATCTTGTTGCCTTGCAACAAACAACACCTAACTTTGAGCTTGGATCTCTCATAGACCGATGCATGGAAATGCATGAAAACGTAATAAAATGTAGATTAAGGTGAGTAGAATAACATACCAGGATCTCACCTTGATCCTTCGGTCGGTTTGTCCAGATCGACCAAAAGTTCAAAATTGCTTCGAGAGAGAAAATGAGAGGAGAGGAAGAGAGGGAGAAGAGAAATGAGAAGGGTAGAGCTCAACTCCCTCTATTTATAGGTGAGCTCGACACCGGGCCTATTCGGATCCCGTGCCAGACTTTATTCCCTCTTTTCAACTTTTCATAATCTTAATCCTTGGCCTAATCCACTGACCAATTCACCAATGGATATCCAATCCTTTGGCTATGGACTTAAAGAAGTCCAATTAGTACTTTTATGCATGGTCACTTATCTCATCTTCGAACTCCATCTTATCCTAACTTTTGCTTCTCTTCTAAATCAGACACGTCCGAACCGACGTCTTATTAACTTAATACGCCGTCTTATACTATTCTGTTTGTACGAAAAAGTTGGATTAGGTCTGGGTGTGTCGTATGCTTTTTATGAAAATTAAATGAGAAAAATATGTTTTTTATTTTGAAGGGATAAAAAATTTCCTCGAGCTCGATCGGACTCCCAATTAGACACCGAGAAAACTCCTCATCTTAGAAAGCCCTCGGAAACCTCGAACTCCCGAGGCACCCTCCGGTTCCTTATGCACATGAATTTTTGAAAATCAATGTTTTAAACTTAATTATGCATGAATGGGACAAGAAAACATAGGTTAGTACATATAATCGCGATTAATTACATAATATAATGTGATGAATAAATAGAACATAGAAATTTAAATTCAATTTTTGCAAGCTTAGATTACATGGCAACTAATTTTAGCACATATAAGCAAATCTAATTTTTATTAGACAAACACATATACGAGGTTAAAGATGTAATTTCCATACACAAGATTCAATTTTTAATTAAGCAAACATATTTACAAGGCAAAGATGTAATTTAATGCAAGATCCATCTGTTAATTAAACAAACATATACACAAGGGAAAAAAGGTAATTTTACATACAAGATTCAATTTTTACTTAAGCAAACATTCATTTTTTAATTAACCAAACATACTCAAAGACAAAAATGAATCTTTATGGTCAAAATTAAATTTTAAACTAAACATGCATATACACAAGCCTAAAAGTATAATTTTTTTATAATCAAGATTTATTTTTTATCTAAATAAATGAAAATAAACTCAAATGTGTAATCTTTATTAATCAAGATTTAATTTTTAATCAAGCCAACTTCTGTACAAGCCTAAAAATACTACTTTTTATGGCCAATATCCAATTTTTAATTAAATCAATAAGTATACAAGCACAAAGGTACCATCTTTATGTTCAAGATTTAATCTTTAGTTAAATAAACACACATGTAAGTCTAAAAATGTAATTTTTATTGTCAAGATTTAATATTTAACCAAGAAAATATGTTTACAAGCTTAAAGATGTAATTTTTATGGCCCAGTTTTGATTTTTACCTAAGCAAGCATATGTACAAGTACAAAGATGCAATTTTTAAGCTCAAGATTAATTTTTTAACTTAACAAATATATAGAACATACAAACTAAGCATCAAAGATTACAAATATTAACATAAAAGGTGTAAAAGTTAGAGTTCTTTTTGCACAAGGAAGCAAATAAACAAAGTTAATCACATACTAACATAAATAAAGTAAAAAGCATCATCTTAATATATTTAAATCATGCTTTAAACTAATCAAATTATTTAACAAGGCATAAAGGCTTTATAAATAAATTGCAAATATCAACATAAAAGATAAAAAGCTAACACTTTTATATACAAATTAAACATAACAAAGTAAGAGCATGGTATTAAAAGTGAAAAGTATTAATTTTTTATAAAAAGAAAGGGCTTTACCAAAAAAAAGATGAAGTCTTGTATTGATGAACACCACTCAAGGCAAACAAAGAGATGGTTGTCTTGTTTTAGAAAAGAGAGTGGCTAAAGTTGATTAACAACAAGCACTTATCTCTCTATTTTTTCTAACCAACCTTCTCTCCAAATAAAAAGAAAAGAAGAAGAAAAAAGAAACCCCTTTTGTGTTTTTGCTCTCTGTTTTTTCTCTTATAAAAACTGCTCTAAAAAACTAAAACTGATTGCCCAAAACAAAAAGCTCCCCTTTTTACTGTTGAAATATGGTGTTTTATACCCCCCTTTTCTTTTGTTGATCCAAAGGCTCTCCTTTTTTCTCTCATTTCATCGATGGCCCAAGTTTTTGATATGTGGTTTTCCTCTCTTACCCTTTCTTTCTCTGCTCCAATTGGTTGGCTTTATTGCTGACTTCATTTTTGTGTTCCTTGCAAGGGTATCTTCTAGTGACAGAGGGGTGCAGCTAGCATGTGCAAAGAGGTTGACGTGGAGACGCATGCTGCTAAGAGTAGGACATGGGTGGCAGTCTTGTTCACTTATTCAGCAAACTTGGCATTTCATTTAGCTTTAAGAACAGCGAATGGAGTGAGACCAACATACTTGATATCCTCAAAGGTTCTTCTGCCCTGTGCATTCATTGAAGTGGCTAGACGAAGGGTAATGTAACTGAATGCACACATGTTCATGGGTTCTTCTTGTGACCAAACAATCTCTGCATTTGGATATCGCTTAAGTTCTCGCTGGATAAGGCCATAAGGGAATGGGCAAAGCTGCTCCACATGGCTGATAGCAATGTCAATAGGATTATTCTTCTTTCTCTCTTCATCCAGCTCGTAGTAAACCTTTCCAAAACAGAGTACCAAGTGTCTAATACCTTCCTCAAGGTCAAAGTGCATATTCTGATCCTTTATGAGGCATTCCAATAACAATGCACTCAACCCCGAGGTCTGCAGCCCTGTCAAACATCTCTTTCATTCCAGGAATCAAAGCTTCACCACCTTCTAGCCGAAACCTCTTAGCTGTTGTCCACTTGGTAGCCATGAAATTTTCAAACTGTGTGCTCCATATAAGCCTATCAAGAATGACTTCACGGCGCAGGCGATTGTTTTGCATTGGTGTTGGGGTTTCGATTTTGTTTCTCAACCAGTTACACTGGCCATCGTCACAATGTGCATGTACTCAAACCCAATGTTTCCATAGTAAGCCTATTCAAGCCGAGTCAAAATCGACCTAAGTGTTTGCATTGGTGTTCTAGTTATGCAATGTATCACACCTTCCACTTCTTAGAACGAGTAGCTAATTGATGATTAGCCAAAATCCTTTTGACACATTTCGATTTATAGATGCAATCTCGGCAAGGTTTTCATCTTCTATAATCTTTTTCAGCTCAGCCTCACTAATTCACTACTCCCAAGCTCAAAGTTGAATTTGCATCCACCGAGCTACCCAGAGATTGTTGGCCTGCCGGATTACCTTTAAACCAAGCACACTTGATCTGCATGTATATGAAGCCAACGCAACATGAACAAGAAGACGTCTGGCTTCATGTCTTCCTTTGTTACCATCATAGCTCACAAGAGATGGTAGCTTTTGGTGTATATATATATATATATGTATATTACATATATATTTATATATACCTATAAATATATATAATATATACATATAAATATATATATACATAGATATAAATTATGTAATATATTCATATAATATATACATATATATATTTTGCATGATAACCGAATTAACTCAGTTTTTGTTTTGCATGGCCTTTGACTTGCATGGAGGCTAAGTTGACTCGATCTTGGTTCAAAATTACTTGTAAGATAATAAAATAAAATAAAAAGAAATGAGCTTAAAAGGACAACAAATATAAATTTAGTATTGACCAATTAATTAATTAATTAACTAAGATTAAAAATAAGTGTCTACACATTGTATCCTTCTTTAAAGTATTTTTTTCATGTTTAACATCATTACTTGAGTAACAGGCTTTGGTGCTATAGGGAATGAGCTGCCAAGAGAAGATTTTAACCCAACCAATACACCAATCACCACATCAGCTATTAGTAAGTCACCTATTTGTTTTACCAGTGCTGGTCATAATAGAATGTGATTGTATGTTTTCTGGAAGATGTAGAGGACACCAGAAGGAAAATGGATACTCCAACATTCTCTGCTGAGACAGTTCGACTTTCTTCATCTCTTACTGGTATGTAATTTGATACTTATCCATTTTAATTCTCGCACAACTTTGTTAGCTTTAACAATATCAAGCCAGATATATCACTCAATTGACACAATCACCTATTTGTCATGAAATAGGGATGAGGGTGACTTTGATGACACTACCGCCCCTAGTTCTACTGCATATGGTAAAGGTGGTGATAGCGCCATACGTCACTCTAACGAGTATGCAATAGCACTGTTGGCTAGGATAAGTGATGGAGATGTTAGATTTATGGTGACCTTTTCTGACTTTGAGAGGGTGTCCATAGACAATGTCATTATGGCAAATTCGCTGTGTGTGCCCTTTTCTAAACTTTTATGGGTTAGAGAATCTTAGAGAGGTATCCCAACATCGCTAACGATGTAAAATCCTGTGATCTCATCTATGGGATTTCTTTTAGCTTGTTTTGTTATGTTTTGCACGAGATGGACACCACTTTGGTAGAAGAATTGATCGAGGAGTTACATTTAAAATGGAACAAACCCATCAAAGAGGCCTTAAGAATAGGATTGAAAATAGGCTTTGCATCGGAGTATTTGAAAAGATTGACTTGCCTTTTCTCGGGTATGCGAGCTCTACTTATGCCAATTATAGAAGACTTGTCAGTATTACAACTTCAAATACAAGAAAAAGAGGAAAAGACAAAGTCCTTCAAAGAAAGATTGAATTGCTTCACCAGTAGTGTGCAACCTTAAAGGCTAGTGCTAGTTCAAACATCTGCAATGAGTGCATCCGGGCTCATGAAGAGGCTGTAGGCTGGATTGCTGGCTTTGGGTTATTTCCTTAACCATACTGTACAATTTGGATTTCAATGTGTTGGGATGGATTTAGTTACTGGTGAGATAGGTTATAGGATTTGGATATTTTATAGGTACATTTTATTGCCTGGATTATGTGTGTAGCATTTATTGGTGGTAAGGATTTAGTTATGACTAGGAACGAACAAGTTGTAACCTTGAACAAAAATGCAATCCCTGAGGCGTCTCCTTTATTTACATATTTTCAACAATACCTAGACACATAGGCTTAAACAAAGTTATTCATGGAACATGAGATGAACAAAATTTAGAATAGGATATGTTATCAATGGAAGGATGGACTAGCAATAGGGATTAGCATTAATAAATAACTTCAACAGTAGTAGGGTTTGAGCCACATAGCATTACTAAGCTCTTACTGATGTTCTCCACTAAAGCTATAGTTCTACAATAGCCACTATCATGTGCCTCTAAAACAATGTAAGGTCCATCCTAGTTGGCAGTGAACTTGGTAAGCTTGGGAAGACTACGTGTCACATGATTAGCAACTTTGAGAACAAGCTGTCCAGCAGTGAACACCTTTTCTTTGACATGTTGGCCATAGGTTTCGACCATGCTCATTTAATATCTCTTCGTATTTCCTTGAGTTGAACATTGTATCTTATCAATGGCCTCAAAATCTTGGAAGCATCGTCAACCACATTCCCTTAGAGAACAATTAAGCTCTGTTACTAAAAGGATTCTAGCAATTGGCAAAATGACTCTTTTGGAAGGATGATATCACTCCCATATATAAGAGAATACATAATGAATCTAATGGTTGCTCTTATGGAAGTTCGATAGGCCCATAAAGTGTCCACAAGATGTTAAGTCCATCCTCTATCATGTTCATAAACCATCTTACTGAGGATCTTCAAGAGAACCTTATTAGTGGCCTCCGCTTATACATTACCTTGTTGGTAGTAAGGGATGTTTGAGCTTATAAAGATCCAGCAGTTCTTTCACATGTTAGTTTACAAAAGGAGTCTTGTTGTTGCTAACAATCTTGTAGGGGATCCTAAATCTGCAAATAAGGGCGTCTTTGATGAACTTGGTAATGGTTTACCCTATAACTTTACGGAGCACTATGGCTCCCACCCGCTTTGTGAACTATTTGGTGCGGTGAGAATCGAATACGACATTTAGATGTCGGGTTTATCAGTCTTATGAGATTAAGCCCCTAAGTGTGAAATGGCCATAGGGTTCGCATGTCTTAAAGTGTAGAAGAGTACACGTGAAGAACATTCCCCAAAATTTGGCAGGTGTAGCATCGCTTCACAAAATCACTAGCATCTTGCTTCATGCTAGGCCAATAATGCCTGTGAGTCAAAAATTACTGATAAAGTTTTTTCCTTCCTTGATGTTCATCACATTCTCCAGAATGGATTTCAGTTCTTATCTTTTGGGACTTTGGTTGTGATAGACACTTTAGTGGTTCACCATTAAAGCCTTTCCTAAATAAGACTTCTTTTGCATAAGGAATTTCACAACATATCTCTTTATCAGGAGAGCATCTTTTGTACTTACTGGCAGGACCCCAACAATGAGATACTTGAGGTAGGGAACACACCAATCATCTTCAATAGCTAACACATGTGCCTTATAACTCTCCAGAAGAACACTACATTGCTCACAGCATAATTAGGTTTCCATTACCTCTTGCTTTATGCTAGGTTAGTAATAGCCCAATCGTTGGAGGCATCTATACAAACTAACAATAGGAGTCATGCCACAAACTTTGTCATGTACCTCCTTAAGGCATGATGCTACCTCTTCAACACCTAAGCATGTTTTAAAGATTCCACTAGGCAAACAAAAATACAATTCGTTAGTAATAAAATCATATTCAAAGTGAGTGTTTAAAGTAGGGTTACCTCCCAATTGCAAGGCTTTCCATATAGGAGTTCTCCAATCATCTATTTGACTAGAACCTTTTGCCTCTAGCAATTATGTGATAGGCACACTTCTTCTTACAATTTGCAGAATGGTGGATTCTCTTAGAAACCAGAACTTAGAACCGAAGGTTGCCAAAGAATCAGTATACCAATTTTCGCTTCTTTGCACATGTTGAATTTTGGAAAGATTCGAAAGAACTTTTGATCCTTTGAACTAAGGACCTATATGGAGCAAAACTTGGCTCTTTCAAAGCGAACTTTTCTCTAGTTTGATTTACCACAAGGCTCGAGTCACCTATGGCCTTCTAGTGTCGAATCCCATTTCTCGTGCAGCTAAGAGACCAACAACATACGGTTCATATTCAGTAGAATTTTTGGAGCATGGAAAGTCCAACTTGAAAGAAAGAACTTTTGATTGAATTTCTCATCCTATAAGTACAATTTCAGCACCACCATCTTTCGTGATTGAAGAACCATCGAAGTATAAAGTACATAATTCGTGTTCCCCAGTTGACACTACGTATGCTTCTCTGCTTAGGATCTCGTTAGAGGTAGTTGAAAAGTCACCCCCAGGATATTTAGTAAGTAGGTTTGCAACGGCTTGACCTTTGGTTGCCCGAGAAGTACAGCAGACAATATGATATTGAGATCATTTGAGTAACCAGTTGCTTCACCTTCCTGATAATGCTAGTCTTGATAGCAAGTAGCGAATTGGGTGAGACTTGGTCATGAGATGAACTGCATGGGCCAAAAAGTGATGTAGGAGCTTCTGTGATGCATAAATGAGTGCCAAACAAACTCTTTCAACATAAGGATATCTCTTCTCAGCTACTTAAAGACAATGGCTACGATAGTAAATAGGACATTCCAGCCCTTACTTGTCTTCTTACGCTAATAATGCACCGATTATTGTATCCATTATTGCTAGATAGAGCTTCAAAGGCTTCTTAGGAACTGGAGCTTGAATAGTGGGTAACTTGGTCAGCTATTGTTTAAAGCATTCGAACCTCATCGTGTACTAGAGACCAAATGAAAAGATTTCCCTTAGTCAGCAAAGCAGTGAAGTGTCTAATGTAGGAAAGCTTGCCAAGGAAACTCTTGAGTTCTTTGACATTTGTTGGATGACTCATACTAGTGATGGCTTTGATCTTTATAGGATCTGCATCAATTCCCTTCTTTTGCATAAGAAAACCCAAAAATTTTCTAGCAGACATGCCAAAGGTGCATTTGGTAGGTTGATACAATCAACATTTGTCAAAGACTCTTTTGAGTGGACCTATATGTCCTACTCCACTTCTTGACATTATAACGATATCATCAAAATAATCCTTAAGATTGCGATGCATGAGATCAAGGAAGATAGCAATCATAGCACGTTGATATGTAACACCAGTATTTTTTAAACCGATGGCATGAAAGTATAGTAAAAGTTACCAATTGAAGTACGGAACGCCATCTTCTCGACGTCCTTAGTAGCCATTTTGTAATGCCTAGCCTTAAATTTATCTAGTTTGGAGCAGTAGATTAATGTGATGAAAATTTTTATACATAGTATTTAGATAGATGTATTCTTAAACAATTTTTACTTAGTGAAATTTTTCTCATTTTGAAAAATTAGACTTCTAAACATCCAGGACAAATTTTGACCTATGAGGTAAAAGTCAACCTTCTATAGTATTTTTCAAAAATTTTGTATATCCCACCGAGAGCATATATGACTTTCCAAACAACCCAATTATCTTCTTTACCATGTCTAAGAATATTTGAAGCCATCACGGTATTTTTCTGAACATCCTAAGTTGACGAAAAAAATTGCTAAACAAAATGTCGTAATACCAAATGGCATTTTTGTAAATAATTGTAAAATTAGAAATTGAATTTTTTTTCATTGATAATGGTTTTTCCTACAGTATTGGAGGATCCCACAGTAGTATACATGGTTGAAACTTGATAACTACCTAGTTGCTGTGTAATATACAATTACCATTTTGCCCTTAGAAAACTTAACAATGTATTCTAACTTCCTAAAGTGCATTCCTTTAGGTAGTTAAATTGGATAGTTATTTTGACTAGCTATGACATGCCTAGACCTAGTCTGCATATGTCAAGTTATGAAATTTGTGCAAAGTTGCAAGTTTTGTGATGAATTGGAACTTGTGATGCACATTTTGAACTTCCTTTAGCTCAATTACCAACTTAGAAACCCTAATTTGTGTTCGGAGTCAATTGGGAACACTAGGGGTTCAAAAATCGAGGCGATTGGGACGAGATTGAAGTTGGAGCCAACTTTTGAGGTTGACTCTGACGTCTGACCCGACCCACTTCGGCGTCGGAGTGGCTATTTTAAATGGGATGTCGGTTGCCCGACCCCCCATTTGCACCATTTTCTCTTATTCTTCAATTCTCTCTGAGCTCTCTTTGATTCCCACCATTTCCATCACTTCAAATCACCTTTAAACATTTCATTAAACTTCACCATCAACTTCCTTAGCTCCCTTGAAAATCAACAACACTAAAATCATCAAAGATCTTCAAAGTTTCCAAAGAATTCAACTTAGAGCCATTGTGTTCTTCAAGCTAATCTTTCAATCCAACCATAAGCTTTGGTTGATTTCTTGGTATGTTGTTCCAGACTCTTTAAGCTTCAATTTGACTACCTATTTGCTGAATTTCATGGATTGAGCTAAGAGATATCTTGAATTGAACATCAAAGTTCATTTTTGTTTAAAATCATTTGCATCTTTAGTCTTCCAATCCGAATTTCATGCATGCTCAACCATTTAATTCGGTTTTTAAAGCCATAATCTCTTATTTTAGGTGTTGAAGTGTATGTGTTTCGAATTGCATGTTGATTGGTGTTAAATTGAACTAGAACCGAGCTTAGGAAGTTGAAAAAGCATGTCTCGGCCAAAGCAAACGACGGATCCGGTGCAGGATCCATTTGTGTCCAATGTCGAACTCAACATTTTGGGAGATTTCTCCCAAATTGGCCACTCCTACGTGGGAGTGAGCCCAAGACCACGTCGGACCTACCCTATAGCAGGGCAATTTGGTCTTTTCACCTCCCTAGACCCCAATAGACTTCAATTAACTACCGGACATGTCTAATTTAGTTCCAAACCTTAGAAACCCTAATCAGGGCATGCTTTGATATTGATTGTTAGTCAAATGCCTATATTAATCAAATTAGATTTAAATTGATTATTCAGGTATGAGATTGCACGAGATCGAGCAATAAAGTTCGAGCTAAAGCATTCGAGGGATTTATTTGGGAATATACAAACCTCCCTTACTTGTGAGTGGCTCAGATTATAGTGGTTGACCACTGAGGGCCAACCGTTTTCAAATTGCTTTATAAACTATTTTCTAAAATGTTTATAATGTTTTGAAATATGGATTGTCCAGCCTCACACACGAGATTATAAATGGATTTAAGGGTGGGATTTTAAAAAAATGAAATTATATTTATATGTTTTATTGATGATTGTGATCGATGGGAGATGAACGATTGAGAGGTTCTTGGTGCTTCAATGAGAATGAGTGTTGGACCGAGTAAGGCATGCCATTGACCAAGTAGCTATGGACCACTTTTTGAGGGGCACGGTGAGTGTGAGACCCTGGGAGAGGCGCATAGGGAAACTTGTCAGGGCTCGTGTGCAGCTGTACTGCACCCACAGCAATGGCAACCTCAAGGAAATGAGCTAAAGAATAAAAAATTATTGTTTTTGAGATATAAGTTGAAACCCTTGACGGTCTAAGAGGGCACCCAAGTGCAAGAGTGTGCCTTTGGGATGATTTCATATGCCAACCCATTTATGAGATTTGATATTTGATTTGGCTTTGGGATTACATCTATGATTTCACAAAACGGTTTTATTAAATAAGTATTTGGATTATTTCATATCCCCTGCCTGAGATGATTAGTCATTACAACCAGGTCCCTCACTGGGTACATATATATTTGTACTTACCACATTCACTCATGTTTTTAGGTCATCCAGCAAAGGACGGTAGACGTCCCTATGGACAGTGATCCATGGTTTTCTTCACCAGTCGACCACAATTTTGTAGGTTTCACCCAAGTCTCTTGTGAATCCTAGCCTCAGAATAGTATTGTATACTATTATATCTTTATCCGCTACATATTTACATCGTAAAATGTCCCACTTTTATTATATAAATATCTTATGATATTTTCTATAGTATTTTCATTATATATTTTCAAATATTGCTCGAGTACACCTTATTTATGCCCTGTGCCATCTCGAATAGCTCGCCTTTCACTGTATGCATCTCGAAGTGGTACAACGGTTGTCACGTAGCCGAGCCCTCAGGTCGGGGTGTGACAATTTGATTAGAATCAAAGCAAATTTTAAAATATATGTTATATATATATAATATATCGAGCCGAGGAATTCACATTGTTTTGAGATTTCTGATATTTGGGATAGAGGTACAGGGCATAGATAGTATGGAATTAAATGTGATTATTGACCTAGATTTTATGTAGTGATACACCATGCCTCCTAGACAAAAGGATACCATTAATGCCTCGGCACCTAAGAGAAGATGTCGCCCTCGTCGACAACCTGAGCCATAGCCTAGTATCGATCTGGAGATCGGAGTGATCCCGAACTTGCCTACTCGAACAATAGTACTTGGAGATAAAACCCTACAGCAGGGTTTTCATCAGGATGCTCCACATCCCCTCCATCCTACGACTGCCAGCTGGTGCAGTATACAGCCGCCAACCTTGAGCAGATGTTTGATAGTTAGGTAGCCGATTCTTTTCTACGTACTTACCCAGCGGTGCATATCAGCCTATCGACACTGCACCACCCATTCATCCGTATCTGTCGATGCCAACACCGACATGGCCGCAGTATACTCCTTATTTACCACAGTCTTTCCAACAGCCCGTTGATCTGTCTGTCCATCCGTATCAGCCACTACCTCCACTGATGGTCTTCGCACTTTTAGCCTGGGGGTGCGACGAGTACTTCTGAGGGTATTACTACTTCGGAGATTCACCTGGTGAAGTTCATTCTCATCATGAAGGGACTAGACAAGCCGAAACTCTCCGACACTTTTGCCAATGCAGCTTGGGACTGGCTACATTTTGTTAGCAAGACTACAGAGGATTTGGGGATGACTTCTAAAAAGCGGTGAGTGTTGTCACCAGATACCTTTAGGAGCAGCCATTGAGTTGGTAGACCAACTTCGAAAGCTAAGCCACTGGACCGGTTACCTAGGAGATGTTTGTCACTGAGTTCCGACGGAGGTTCATGACGGCAGAGATGATGATGAGGAGATCAGCGAGTTCCTTCGATTGCAACAGGGTGACATGTCCATTGAGAGATATGAGACAGAGTTATAGAGACTTTCACACCATCTTCTGGCTATCTCCGATGAGGCTCTCTGCCTTCAGTTTGTCAACGGTCTTCGGTGGGAGATCATACAGCTTATGACGCCCAGCCTTAAAACTACTTTTGAGCAGCAGCAATAGAATCTTTGCGAGCAGATATGATGATTGCCCAACATCAACCAGGAAGTTCGAATATGAGTGGACAACAAACTTTTAATGTATATTCAGACCTTGCATCGAAGAAGTCAAAGGGCTTAGGCTCTTATAGTGGGGTATCCAGAGGCAATTCTACCGAGTCTTCAGCACCACCATTAGCACTCCGTCTGCCACGATCTTACTTCGGTGGACGAAAAAAAGGGAAATTTGGAATTGGTTGGATAATCAGATGATGGTTTGGGAAGAAGAGAGGGGAGTCTATGCCACGGTGTCCACACTACAAATGACACCATTTTAGTCAGTGCAGGAATGTCGATTGAACAAGTTTGAAATGAAGCAATAAAGCACTAACCCAAGATAATCAACCGATTGAGTAAGACAGTCAACCAATTGAATGGATGTTAAAAGAAGAAGAAGTTGGAAGTCAAAGATTTTCAATCGATTCACAGTGGAGCTCAACCAATTGAGGAAGAACTAGTGCAAACTACAAAGTCTAAAGCAAGAAGGATTGAACCGATTGAGTCTTATGCTCAATCGATCCAACTCCCTGAAGAAAATGGCAGCTAAAGAAATTGAACTGATTAAGGAGGAATGTGAATCGATTCAACAAAAGAAACAACTTTAAAAGATAGAATTAGAAATATTGAACCGATTCAGCCTTGGCCTCAACCTATTCAATGGCGTCAGAATAGTATAATGTCTAGTTTTTTCAAAGCTGCAAGTTGACCTCTCTCGTCATTAAATGCCCTAATAGACATAATTAACTCTCTAGCTATTTAAGGGGGTCTTAAATGCTGAAGAAAAAAAGGGAATTGAAGAGAATTGAAGAGCATTTACTACACTTAGCTTGCATATTCTTTGTTATTGATTTCTCTCTTTGTTTTTTAACTTTCACACTTTGTGAGAGAAATTTTCGTGAGCTTTCAATCTTGTACATCTTAGGTCTTTGTAGAGATCACTCTTGTAAATCAATTTCAGTTTTCTTGTATTCTTAGAGGTGAGAGATTCACTCTAAGGGGTTGCATCAACAAGGAAGCCTTTGGTTGATTTGTAATCGAGCTTGGGAAGAGCTCTCTTTGTAAAACGCTTTGTTTAAAGCTAGAATGCCACATTCTTAGTGAAGAGGAAATTGAAAACCTTGTTTGGAGAGATCAAGGTAGTGGATGTAGGTGAGGAGCACCGAACCACTATAAATAGAAGTGTTTACTCTTCTTTAGTAGCTTAACTTTACAAAGGTCTTATCCATTTATCCAAAACAACCCCAAACACTAACCACCTCATCTCCAAAGTTCCAATTGAAGTTGCACCAATCAAGAAGAAGTCATAAGTGCTATTCACCTCCCCTCTCCCCCTCCCCCCCCCCCCCTCTAGCACTAATCTAAGGGACCAACAATGTTCAATCTCTGAAATTGATAATAAAAAATGTTTTTTATATTTCTTTTTAGTCATAATCCTTACTTCTTTAACCAAATGTGTCTTAAAATAAAAAAACAAATGATAATAAATAAAATAGTAATCATAATAAAATGTGATTCTTGTTTCACATGCATTGCACCGATTTAAAAATAAAAGATTAACTCAGTAGGCATTTATCATTAATAATTTTAATCTAAAACTGTACTAGATGAATATTATATATATATATATATATACACACACACACACACATTATATGTTTGAAATTATCCTGATTTAGGGTTTAGGGAAACCAATGAGTCCAAACCCCACTATATTTGAATTGTTAAATGACACCTTTTTTTTCAATTATTTTGGTAAAATGCAAGGAATTAGATATTAATATCCAAATCGATATCCCACCCTCAAAATTAAGGATATATCGACGGATATATCGATAGATATATCGCAAAAAAGTGATTAAAAATGAGAAAAAAATTACGGATATTTATAGTAAACGTTGGAATTTTAAAATGAAATCTCAATATATGTTTATTTACATATTTTTACATATTTTAGAGTTAAAACATCTTAATTAAAGTATATATAAATATAGAATTAATGTATTGGTAAATATTCAAATCGGTAAAAATATATGGAATATAATAAAAAAAGACTATCATTCATATTTATAAAAATATATATATTCAACAAAATCAAATATTACAAAGTTAATCAAATTGATAATATTCAATACCACATTGAATTCTTTAGAAGCTCAAAATTAACCTGCCTTTTAGCCCTAGGTTGAATTAAGGCGTAATATTCAGGCCAACTCATAAGTTTTGTACAATTATTCACAGAATTCTGCACATGGGTAAAATATTCAGTTGAACTAGCTTGCAGAAGTTATTCAGGGGGAGGGGGGAACTTACTATAATCCACCAATGGTTCTACTGGTTATGTTGGCTGTGCTGGTTAACAATCATAAGAAAGCTGTTGTTCAAGGGAATAATATGATAGATACTAACTAGATGAATATGGTGCCCCATGATAATATTCCCCATATCTACCATCAGACCAATTTCCAGAATATAAATCCATCGGTGCATTATAACCAACTGAACTTTGTTCTGTGGTTATGCTCATAGAGCCAAAATCATCAGTGAGATTATTCATACCTCTCTTCCCTTTCTTACCTTTTGCTCCATGCCCAGCTTTGCGAGACCCATGGTTCTCATCTTGTGTAGCATGTGTGAAAGTTGCTTCGCATGTAAATAGACTTATTGGTCTATAATAATCATTGTCACATGAAAGATCATACCTTGCAACATTTTCTATTCCTCCATGTCCACCCCTACCTTGAGTCCTTGTTGTTGTAGTCCTCTCTTCGTTTCCATCATTATTATCTTGGTTTCTTACTTGACCTTCAAATCCAGGTGGAGGACTGATGGTTTCATCTAATGAAGAGTCCAAGCCTAGCTCTTCAGACAATACTTTATCAACATCAATCCCACATTCTTGAGCACGAATGCTAATTTCTAGATTAGGCTTCCTATCATGACCATCTTACAGGCCTAATCTATTGAAAAAGAGGATACTCATCTTCATCACCAATTTCAACAGCAATACAAGTAGATTCAATGGGTCTAACACTGCCGTCTCATCTTCTGCAGCTTCCATATCTCTAACCTGCAATTTCCTATTGTAGTAACAATACACAAGATTTTGCAGAGTTCTATGAGCTAACCAATTTCGCTGCTTTGTGTGGATTAAAGCAAATGTGCTCCAATTTTGCTCACAAGCTGAAGATTAAGAAGTTTGAGATAATGTGCGCAGGGCCAATTTTCGCAACAATGGTGGACTTTCTCCATATAACTCCCACCCACCAATCAACTACACTAGATGAAATGACATTTTACATTGAATAAACTAAAGTAATAGTAATTTGTAAAGAAAAATATCATATTCATCAAATTTGCAATTGTAAGTTTGTAACTATACCGGGTTTCATGGTATCTCTTGAACTTCATGCACAAGCTTCTCCAAAAGATCTTCTAGCTTCTCTAAACAACATTATCTTTATGAAAAGAAAATGCTATTAAGGAAATTACAAAGCTTTAAAATATCTAGGTAAAGATAAATCATAAATATTATCTGTTAAATATCTAAGAAATTACAAAACTTTAAGATATCTAAGAAATTACAAAGTTTGAGATAAATATTATCTCACCTCATTTCCGAATTGATTTTGTCCTAGTGACTCAGGATCTAAAACTTGAAAGACCTCATGAATGGCATTCAAGAAATAAGGCTCACTTCCAATATCACCTCTGTATTGATATCTTGGATTTAGAAAATGAACTGCAAATTGCAATCTTATGGTATTAGTCCATGAGTGTAAGCTAAATTAATATAAATAATTTCTTAAATCCGAGATAAAAGATAGAAAAAGAATTTACCTGCTGCATGTAATGGATGTTCTAATGTCTTATCCCAGCAATCACTTATAATTTGTAAGACCCAATTGTTACCTCTGCAAAAATATAAAATTTGTTGTTTCATCTTCTTTATGGATTCATACACAAAGCCCATTGTTGGCCAATTTCACTATCAACAATCCGAAGCACTCGATAAATAGGCTCAAAAATCTTACACACAATAGCAACATTATCTTAAAACATATTCATCAAAATTAAACTCTCAACTGCTTCCCAATTCTTGATTGACTCAATCCACTTTTAGCACGTTCTTGAGAAGTAAACAAAGCGTTCAAACCTGCCTTTTTCTTCAACAAACTGTCTAATGCAATGTAGTTAGTTGCAAATCAAGTTGCACCAGGGCGTACAATGTCTCTATTACAATGAGCTCTCATCTGTGCAAGAAGCCAACCGTGATTGTATATAAAATTGGTAATTGTTCTCCCTTCATCAATCATAGCTTTGACTCTGGGCCTTTTTGCTATTGCTTCAAAAATTAAATCAATACAATGAGTAGCACATGGAGTCCAGTAGAGATTAAGTTTACCCATTAATTTTTTCCAAGCCTTTTTGAAAGCACTTCCATTATCAGTAACCACTTGCACTACATTTTCCTTCCCAATTTGATCTACAACGTCTTTCCTCAACCCATAAATATAATTATGGTCTTTAATTTGATCAGAGGCATCAATTGACTTTAAAAACATTGTTGTTCCTTTACAATAAACCATGAAACTGATGATTGACAATTTTGTTGGACCTGTCCATCCATGACACACCCAGACCTAATCCAACTTTTTCGTACCAACAGAATAGTGTAGACAGCGTATTAATTTGAACAATACGTCGGTCCGGATGTATCTGGTTATGTGGAGAAGTTAAGCTTAGGATAAGACGGAGTTAGAAGATGAGATGATTGACCATGCTTGGAAGCAAACTAAACTCCAATTGGACTTTCTTCAAGTCCATAGCCAATGGATTTGATATCCATTGGTGTACAAGTCGACGGATTAGGCCAAGGATCAAGAATTGAAGAGGTTAGAAAGAGAGGAGAAAGTCTGACCCGGGGTCCGAGTAGGCCTGGTGTCAGGCTTCCCTATAAATAGGGGGAGGCCGAGCCTCTCCCCTTCATTGCCTCTCCCATTCATTTTCTCTTTTCTCTCTTCCTCTCATTTTTCTTTTTTCTCTTTTGCTCTTTTGGAGCAACTTCAGACTTTTGGCCTATCCGAACAAACTGACTGACAAATCAAGGTGAGTTTCTAGTGTGTTGTTCTACTCACCTCGATTTATATTATACTTAGTTTGCACATATTTTCGCGCATAGGTCTAGGAGAAATCTCAGTTCAAAGTTAAATCTAGCTTGTTAGCTAGATTTAGATTTAGATTTTAGATTTAAGAACTTTGAGCCGATAATTCTAGTTTTTGTTTCAGTGAACGCGTCGTGGGAGTTGAGGGGATTGCATGTATAGATTTTCGGGCCAAACGATGGAGCAACGGGCCCAAAAATAGAGGAAATGCCTCAGTTTTTTAGCTCCTAGCTCGTCTCTGGCGCAGGACTCGACCAAAATCCCACGCGGGAGTCAACTTGTACTAGGGGTAAAATAGTAATTTTGCCCCGAGTGTACGATTTTGACCCAAATTACCCTCGGACAATTTTCTAAGCCCCGAAACACATCCAAACATCAATTTAGGCCATAGTAGAGCCTCATAGGTGCATTCATAAATTGATTATGAATGCTAACGCATATTTCCGTGTAATTAGGGTTCCCGACGATCGAGTGCGGCAACGTTCTGGAGGTCAGTATTCGTAGGACAGTTGGGAGTATACAAACCTCCCATCACTGTGAGTGGCCTTGTTTCAATGTTTAGCCATTTAGGGATGACCTCTTTTATTATTATAAAAATGCTTTTACTAAATGTTTTGGCATTCAGGTATTTCCTCACATAGCCACACACATTGTTATATGCCACACGGGTGAGGGTTTAAGAAAATTAAATTTATAAGATGTATGTATGTATGTTTTTCATATTTAAATATGAAAGGTATGATATGAGTGCCTGACGGGGCATGATCATACATATGAGAGATGGAGTCCCAGAGAGGACTCGATGAGACTTAGCACTTTATGTGATGAAGCGAGTGGACTGAGGTGGTGCATGCATACGAGGTAGCCGTGGACCACCTTTGAGAAGGGGCGCGGTGAGTGTGTGACCCTGGAGTAGAGAGGCGCGAAGGGAGACTCACCAGGGTCAATGTAGATGCATCCACACAACGAATGGCACTATCGAGGGAACGGACTTAGAGAGAGAGATACCTATATCTTTCTATATATATATTCTTAAGAAAAGGTTTTATAAGAATATACTTATTAAAGGAAAGTTTTAAAAAGAAAAGAAAGCAAATAGCCCCCAACGATACGAGATCCTCGAACACGGCCAAGGTTGAACCTCATTGTGTTTTCATGACCAGCCCATAGTTAGATTTGTTGCTATTATTATTGTTATTGTTTTACTCAGAAAGGATTTGGGGCAATTATTTTAAAAAGGTTTTTAAAAGAAACGTGTAATGTTTTCTAAAAATTGTTTTGGAATTTACCCGACTCCCCAAACCTATTTAACTTTCCATTGAACCTCTATCACTCATCTGTATCCAATGTTGTTGGATGCAACTTCCACGTGCAAGGATGCTAGTTTGATCAGAGGCTCATAAGAGTGGTCGGTGGCTTAGGAGTTAGTAGATTCCGCTGTATAGGTTATCCCTTAAATTAATCCACTAGTACTCTTTTTGTTATTTATTATTATAAATATTTTCTAATTAAAGTTTAGTTTTAATGGTTTTGCAGTGAAAATACTCTTTCTATGCCTTCTGCCATATCTAAATATTTTGTTCTAATTTCATATGCCAAAAGGGATTGGACTCCTTTTCCTCCAACTTGAAAAGCTTTTACCATATTCTTAAAATGATGAGAATTTGCTTTTGAGGCAGGTACATCTCATAAATGAAAAACTTGGCAGCAAGCCTACCAACACTTTCCTGCACTGATTTACCTTTCAAAAGTTCCAACATTCCTTTTTGTTTTGAACCTTCAGATTTGTAGAGGGAGTTGGTGGATGTTTTTGTAGATTTTTTTTTCATGTTCTCAAACACTATGACTTTTTTGGAACATACATGAAATCTTGGACGGTTGATTACTACTGTTGCCAGGTCCAGTTGAATATTTCACTTTCTGCTCCTTTTCCCATTCAGACAATTTTGAAGCATGATAAGCCTTTTGATAAGCACGTTTCTCATATTGAGATAAATTTTGAGGATATACAAATGCATCATCATCATCATCATCCTCATCCTCATCATTTGCTTGACCCATTAAACATGATCTCAATTCTACTCTAATATCTTTCATTTGTGCTTGCTTTTTTCTTTCTTTCTTTTTAGCATAATCAAACAATGCATGTTTCGTTCTCTCTTTCACTTATGGAGGCACTTGATCACATGATTTAACATTTTTTCTCAGATCTATACTAGATAAATGATACTTTAACTGAGAAACTCCACCACTTTTCGTCACAAGCCCACAATAATTACAGATAAAACTACCATTGGTATTCGATATTGGATGTCCGTGCTCTCGTGCTTCATCTCTAGCCATCTATAGAAATATTAAAAATGATTGGTAATTATTTTATAATAGTTTAGAAAGTAATAATATTTCAAAAAAAATCATGTATATCAATAATAATAATAATAACTATGAGTGTAATAAGTAAGAAAATACATTGTATGTATGTCCATTTTAATTTTTTATAAGACCAGAGGATCTCTCATCTTTCAAAAGATCTTCCTTTGTCAATGAGCTTTTCACTATTTCTAAGCCTTCAATAGTTGATTTTCAAGCCTACATAGAGAAAAAAAAATCAAAATTTACCCAATTAGCAATATATATGTAGATAAAACTAACAATTTGTTACCTTTAAAATCCATAAAAATCATTTTCAAAGTAAAGAAATGCTTATCTAGACTCAAACTAGCTTAATTAGGCTTCTATCGTGCTTAAAAAGGGTTTAAACTTAATTCGGGATAAAAAACGGACAAAATCAAAAAAGTCAACTTTTGGGTCAACTAGTCAAAGTCAACAGTCAAAGTCAAAGGGTCAACTGGTCCACCGGTCAACCGATTACCTGCTCAACTAGTCACCGGCGACCGGCTAGTCATCGGAATCTGGAAAAATTCTAGATTCTGGCCAGCCCATATTTTGGCAGATTTTCTGCCCCAAATTTAAAAAATTCGTAACTATCATTTTACAAATCTAAATAAGGCATATGATACGTCTATGGAAAGCTCTAAGAGTCTACTTTAAAAAGTTCATCAGCACCAAACTCAAATTCTTACTCTAACATGATCAAAAGTGAGATCAAACTTACTATTGCCATTTTCGGGTTCTTAACAGTGACAGAAAATTCAAAAAATATTCTCCATATAAATTTTCATTTGAAATGGAGACTGTTTACCCAAACAAAAGTCACAAAAACCGAGATCCTAGAATTTCACAACAACTGTAGAAATTTCATAACATACTTTTAAGCTTACATAGACATCAAATACCCGAATCAACATGCAATTTATTTTAATTGAGAGGAAAGAAGAAGTAAAACAACATAGTTACTTAGCTCAATAGGTTGTTGCCAATATTTCTCTAAATTTCCAAAAGAAGTCCAAACCTTTAGCTTAAGATTGAGCTCAAATCACCAAGTTTCAACACCAATAGCCACCAACATTGGATAGATCTTGAAAAGTTATGCAAGTAGTGACACACCCGAATCTAATCGGACTTTTCCGTACAAATGGAATAGTGTAAGACAACGTATTAAGTCAACAATACGTCAGTCCGGATGTGTCTAATTAAGAAGAGAAGTCAAGCTTAAGATAAGATGGAGTTAGAAGATGAGATAAGTGACCATGCATGGAAACACTAAAGTAGACTTCTTTAAGTCCATAGCCAATGGATTGGACGTCTGTTGGTGAATTGGTCGGTTGATCGGGCCAAGGATCGAAGTTTTGAGAGGTCTAAAAAGAGAAGAGAAAGTCTGGCCCAGAACACGAGTAGACCAAGTGTCGGACTCTTCTATAAATAGGGGGAGGCTGAGCCTTTCCCCTCATTTTCTCTCTTTCTCTCTTTTCTCTTTTCTCTTTTCTCTTTTCTCTTTTCTCTTTTCTCTTTTCTCTTAACTACTTTTTTGGAGCAATTTTGGACTTTTGGCCGATCCGGACAAACCAACAGAAGGATCAAGGCAAGATCTTGGTATGCTATTCTTAACTCATTGATTTACGTTTTTCTAAGTTTTCATGCATTTCCATGCGTTGGTCTAGGAGAGATCCAAGCTCAAAGTTAGATTTAGCTTTTTATTAGATTTTAAGTTTAGATTCGAGATTTAGGATCTTTGAGCTTGTGATTCTCGTTTCTACTCCGGTAAACGTGTTATGGGAGGTACGAGGAAAGTACGTCTCAAGTTTTACATCCAACGGTGGACTAAGAGGCTTAGAAACCGAGGAGAAACCTCGCGGGACATGGCATTTTTGGCCCAACCGTGAGGGTGGGCCTTTAGGCCAATCTTGCGCGGGACATGGCACTTTTTGCCCAACAGCGTGAGTGGGCCTTTGGGCCTAAATCCGTGGGAAAGGGCATTTCGGCTCAGAATCCAGTTGGGCCTCACCCAGCCAGAGGGGGGGCCTGCCTGGCCTAGACCCGGTCTGACTGGGCCCGAATGGGAGGCCTATGGGCCCTCAAGGGCATTTTAGTAATTTTGCACCAACTGTCCGATTTTAATCGAACACTTTTCTAAGCCCCGAATCACATCCAAACCCAGTCTTAGGTCATATTAAAGCCTCATAGGTGCATTCATAATTGTTCATGAATGCTAACGTATATTTCCGTGTATTAGGGCTCCAGTTGAATCGAGTGAGGCAATGCTCCGGAGGTTAAAGTTACATGGAGAGTTTGGGAGTATACGAATCTCTCAATGCTATGAGTAGCCTTGTTTTCAGTGCTTAGCCACTAGAGACAAACGTTTTTAAATGTTTTAAAAATATAAATTGCTTTTAAAAGGTTTTACAACTACTTTTGAGATAAGGGTAATCCACGACACACACTTTTTATTTTGTGATACACCCACTTGGAGGGTGGGATGATTTTAAAAATATAAAAGCTTGCATGTGTTTACATGTTTTAAATAAATATATACGAAATATTATTATTATGATTATTGAGAGTACGATACCCTTGCAGGATGAGAATTTGAATGGCTCCTCGGGGCTCCAATATATGTGGGAGCGTGGACCGAGTTGGAGAAGGCATGCATGATTATCAGCCATGGACTGCCTATCAAGGGGCACGGTGAGACGAGACCCTGGGAGAGGTGCTTAGGGAAGCTCGCCAAGGCTCCTAATAGCTGTGTTCCACCACAGCGATGGGCACCACCGAGGGAACGGGCTAGAGAAAGAGAAATTGTGAAAATATGTTTAAAGAGAAAGAGATAGCCATCGGTGTAGTGAGGTATATGACCGACGGGTCGAGCCTCTACTATGAAAGAGAAGCCAGCCCATATTGAGATATGAATATATATTTTTATTTATTTAAAGAGTTTTAAAAGAGGGTTCTCGGATGGAGAACCAGAAGAGAGTTTTTGAAAAGAAAAATATTTATTTTATTTTTATTTTACTTTATTATATTTTGGACTACCCTTGTTTTCCCTCACCCCAATGGAGATTCATTGAACCTCTGTCACTCACTTGTATCCAATGTGGATGGATGCAGATTCACATACGGGGTTAGCAAGTAGAATGGAGGCTCACTAGGAGGCGTCGGAGGCTTAGGCGTATTGAACCTCTGTCACTCACTTGTATCCAATGTGGATGGATGCAGATTCACATACGGGGTTAGCAAGTAGAATGGAGGCTCACTAGGAGGCGTCGGAGGCTTAGGCGTAGTGGTTTCCGTTGTGTAAGTTTCCTTTTAATTAAATCCACTGGCACTTATTTTATAGTTAATTATTTTTATTAAATGATTTCTAATTAAAATTTTAGTTTTGTTTTGTAGCGATGATATTTATTTCAAGCCTTGCGGTGCCTCGGATGAGCGACTGTAGACACGTACTTCGAGGTAGCGCTGCGGTTGGCACGTGGCTGACCAGGGCAGGTTGGGGCATGACAAGTAGTGTCACGCCGTGACCCGTCCGTGCCGGCCACGTGGCAACCGTCACGCTACCTCGAAGTTCGTGGCTGCAGCCAAGTATCCAAGGCACCGCAAGGCTAGAAATAGATATCATCACCATAAAACAAAACTCAATTTTATTTAGAAATCATTTAATAAAAATAATTAACCATACAGGAAATACTAATGGATTTAATTAGAAGGAAATCTATGCAGCAGAAACTGCTAAGCCTAAGTCACTGACGCCCCCTAGTGAGCCTCTGATCTATTTGCTGACCCGTACGCGAATCTGCATCCATCCACATTGGATACAGGTGAGCGACAGAGGTTCAATAGATCTCCATGGGGGTTAGGGAAAACAGGGGTAATCCAAATATAATAATAATAAATTAAATAAACTTATTTTCAAAATCTCTTTTATAATTCTCCAAGTGAGAATTTGATTTAAAATCTTTAAAAATAAAATATACTAAACGGGCTAGCATCTAATAGACTGAAGGCACGATTGGCCGGTCATATGCCTTACTGCACGGAGGCTATCTCTCTTCCTTTTAAATCCATTTTCTATTCTTCTCTTTCTCTAGCCTGTTCCCTCAGTGATGCCCTTCGCTATGGTGGAACACAACGACCTGGAGCCCTGGCTAGCTTCCCTACGCGCCTCTCCCACGGTCTTGACTCACCGTGCCTCTCGATAGGCGGTCCACGGCTGAGTATCATGCATGCTTTCAACTCGGTCCACGCTCCCGCATATTGGAGCACCTAGGGATCCCACTTAGTCGCTCATCTCGCATCTCATCCATATATTTATCATATATATATATATGTATAGAAAACATATCTATTCAAAGCATTAAACACACACACAAGTTTTAAAATTTTTAAAATCATCCCACCCTCAAATGTGTGTGTATCACAAAATAAAAAGTGTGTGTCATGGATTACCCTTATCCCAAAACAATTGTAAAACTTTTTAAAACAATTTATATTTTTAAAACATTTAAAAACATTTGCCCCTAGTGGCTAAGCACTGAAAACAAGGCTACTCACAGTATTGGGAGGTTCATATACTCCCAAGCTCTCCATGAAACTTTAATCTCCGGAGCATCGCCGCACTCGATTCATCTAGAGCCCTAATACACGGAAAAGTGTGTTAGCATTTATAAACAATTATGAATGCACCTACGGGGCTCTAGCATGACCTAATACGATGTTTGGAAATGTTTCGGAGCTTAGAAAAGTGTCCGAGAGGTTCTGGGGTAAAAATCAAACACTTGAAGAAAAAATTACGAAAATACCCTTGGGGGCCATGGGCCGCGCATGCAGGTTGGGCCCGGCCAAGGCGCATCCTGGGCCAGGGAGGCCCTCCCACGCGGACTGGGCCACCCCTGGCCCAAGTCCCTCGTGGACTCGGCCAGCAGGGCACTCCCGCGTGGGAGTGCCTCTACTTCCTCATAGGAGGCCTTGAAATGGTCTTGCCCACGCAGGAGAGACTCGGTTCCCTCGCGGAAGAGACTCGCTGTGTCGCAGCCTCTGGAACCAAGGCCTTTCCTCGATTTTCAGGCCCCTTGATCCGTGGTTTGGCCCAAAAGTTGAGGTGAACAATCCTTGCACCTCCCACGATGGGTTTACCGAAGCAGAAACAGAATCACAAGCTCAAAGTTCCTAGATCTCGAATCTAATCTAGAAATTTAATTAAAAAGCTAAACTATCTTTGAGCTTGGATCTCTCCTAGACCAATGCATGGAAATGCGTGAAAACTTAATAAAATGTAGATTTAGGCGAGTAGAATAACATACCAAGATCTCACCTTGATCCTGTGGTCGGTTTGTCCAAATCGGCCAAAAGTCCAAAATTGCTCCCAGAGAGCAAATGAGAGGATAGAAGAGAAAATGAGAAGGAGAGAGGTAATCTCCCCCTATTTATAAGTAACCCCGACACCGGGTCTACTTGGACCCCGGGCCAAACTTTTTCCCCTCTCTGAAACCTCTCATAATTTCAATCCTTGGCCTAATCCACCGACCAATTCACCAATGGACATCCAATCCATTGGCTATGGACTTAAAGAAGTCCACTTTGGTGTTTCCATGCATGGTCAATTGCCTCATCTTCCAACTCCGTCTTATCTTAAGTTTAACTTCTCTTCTTAATTAGACACATCCGAACCGACGTATTGTTGGCTTAATACGTCATTTTACACTATTCCATTTGTACGGAAAAGTCCGATTAGCTCTGGGTGTGTCAGATAGAGTATTTATTTGCTCTGATCCATTAAGAATGGAAGAATAAATGAAGAAATAAAGTTTGAAATTTAATGGAGAATGAAAAAGAAAGAATCGGGAAAGGAAAGGAAGAACGAAGAAGAAATAATTCTTCCCTGCACTATTTGACCTATTTATACTACTTGACAAAAATATCAATTTTACCCTTCTTCATTTTCTCAAATTTCAATTCTTACCACATGTTTAATCTAACACTGATTAATTTCTCCAAATCATACTTAGGAAAAATTTAATTTCACCAAAAATTTATTTATTAGGAGTTCAATACTATATTGGATTGGGATTGGAGTTCACAAATATTCTTTAAACTAATCCTAAAAAAAATATTAGTGTAAGAAAGAAACGTATAAAATAGTTTATAAAGTACTATATTTTTCTCTTATCCCAAGTTATTATTCAGATTTAATGGTACATTCACTAAAGTTTACTGTTATGTAATTGCAAGTCAGCCAAATAGCCAATGCAATAAAGATAATTCCCAAAGTTTAGTTTTTTAATATTTAGGATATCAACATTAAATTTGACTTAAAAGGTTCATGAATGCAATATAGTGATTAAATTGTATGTCTTAAGCCCAAGCCTTCTACTTCCAGCAAAGATCTTAAGCAATTCTCCATTCGGATCAAGATCTCGAATATTTTAAAACAAATCACTATTCGAGTCGAATGACAAAAATTCAAGGCACAACAACAAACAAATTCTTCATAATGTACTATTAATTTTTACGGATAAATAAAATATCACAAATATGTCGTAAATATATGAATATATCGACGGATATCCAATAAAAAAGATTACCATAAATATATCACAATATCCATATCGATATCAGAATATATCGATCCATGGATATTGAATTTCATGGTAAAACCTAAATAAAATTAGGAATAAGCTATAGTTTTATAAACACTTTTGGTACGGATGACAACAAACTTCCACGCAAAAGCCAAAATATTCTTAACCTTTCGGCTCATTGGCGCGTTTAAAAACCTCCAAGAAAGGAGAACTACGCTCACAATAACAAGAATATGCTCTTTAGTCTGTTCCACTTTAGCTTTTCTTTTTTGGGAGGATTATCATTAAGCATATTGGTGGGTTAAAAATACCATAATGATATAATGAGTCAATTTTTATCCATTTTTAGTGTAATATCAACTTAATTCCCCATTAGTGCAACAAGATTTTATACATTTTATCTATTTTATCCTTTTTAAACATTTCTCTTTCTTTTTAATAACTATTCTTTTTTCTTTTTTTAATGATTTTTTGGCTTTTTGATTATTACATTAAATTTTATATTTAATATTTTACCCATTAAATTCATTAAATAAATTTTATAGACTTTACCCATTTTATGCTTTTTAAACACTTTTCTTTCTTTTCTAATACCTATTCTTTTTTTTTTTTTGGGATGAATTTTTGGCTTTTTGATTATTATTACATTAAATTTTATTTTTAAATTAATTTATAATAGCTTCAAATATAATTAAAATTTTTTTATCAATGCTTATTTTTATTTAAATTAAAATTCTATTTTATTTTCTTCTATTAGAAGAAATTATAATGGGTGTGTATGTTGAAAATTATAAAAAAATTAAAAAAGAAACATAATCAAAGAATTAAAAAAAAAGTTAAGTTTTATATATAAATTTCATCCTTTAATAAAATGGTTAGAATGGGTGAACACGTCTTTTAGTAATTGATTTTTCCTATTTAAGAAATTAAAGGGTAAAATGGATAAAGAATGTAAAATATGTTACACTAATGGGGAATTAAGTTAAATATTATACTTAAGAGGAACAAAAATTGACTCATTACACCATAGGGGCAGTTTTGGCCCACCAATACACCTAAGGATAATTGCCCCTTCTTTTCTCCATCAACTGATTGAGTTCTACCATGGAATCGCACGGCTCATATGGGACCTCGTGGGCAGATCAATGGGACTACGCCCCTGATCCTCTCCCTCGCTAACCTAGCAAGAGCAGCGGAGGGGCCAAGTCTAAGTACTCAAAGAAGGTTGAAGACGGCCTTGGCAAAACGAAAGCCGTGGCAGTAACCGACATGAAGAAGGCTTAGGTAGGAGTAGCTGTTGGTATTAGTTGGTTCAAAGAAAAGTGTAGCAAGACACCCTAGAAACAGAAATAGAATCATCGTGTCACTTAATTTTTTACCCCAAACATACTGTCCGACCGACTTCTTTTTCTTGCTTTTTCTGCTTCTATTTGTTCAATATTTCTCTTTCTCTGTTTATTTGTGCAGAATTTGCACTTGTTCATGTCTGATATTGGATTTGATATAGATGCTTTTTTTGTGTATACTTTGTTCTTCGGCAATTGAAGGATTTTGATCAAAGATTTTCTTTTTTTCAGAAAACTAAAATGAGACGAATTTTCTTTGAAGAAATTAAAATGAGAAGATTAATTGACCTTGGCACTAGAATCAAAGTAATAAATTAGACTTGGTCAACCACAAAATTTTATAAAATTAATTTTGGGAAATGTTGGTATTATTCAGGGACTGGTCAAATTTCATTTCCTTGTCAATCAAGTTTGTTGAGGATTTACTGTAAGGCCTCTTTAAGAAGACAGGTGGTTTGGATCGTCCTCAGGACAATAACCTGCAAGAGAACACAAAGGGGGATCGGCCTTAGGCCGATAGATCCCTCTCCGATGATTAAGTTAGTAGAGAAGTGAGCAATGGAAAACGTAGGTGTTATGTTGTTAGAACTTATCATGCATGCATTGAGGGTTGCTTTATATAAGCAGTCTGTTGGGCTGAATTGAGCAGGCCTTTGGCCGGTCATGAGCTGACTTAGTGGTTTCAGGCTTCGGCCAGCTGGCCCAGGATGAATGAGGTATGATGTAAGTGGGCCTTGTTGGGTTGTGCTCAACAAGGTTCATACAATCCAAAATTCTGACCGTGACTCTTTTCCAAATTAGGTTTTGGATATTGAATATTATTCGCAACTAGGACCGCTTGCGTTTCGCCACTTGTTTTTTTCATGTTTTTTTTAATGGCTTTATATTTGTTTAATTTAATTTTTACAATGTCACACTAACATCAACAATAACATAATAACATGAAAAATAAAAAAAATCAACAATAAATAAAAAAAGTGGTAAATTTTCAAATGAATCAATTGAATGAAGAAATAATAATTACTTTCTAAATCCTTTGACAAAAAATTTGATGAGAAAAGTGCAAAATAAAGATATAGAGAGGAGGAAATAAATAAATTCTCATTAGTTACATACCAATGAAAAATTTAACATAACGCAAAATTCATTGAAAAAATTTAACAATTAAATTGATGTAAGCAAAAACATTTAAGAAAATATTGACATATGGATAGAAAAAAAAAATTGAGATCAATACTTACCTCTCCTTATTGAATATGATTGCTATGGCAATATGTAATTCTATTTTAGCACCCAAAGAAAAATAGTAAGAAAACATCGAAAGACAAAGAAAAGTTAAGAAAAATAGAAATTAAAATGAATTAGAGGAGCTAAATAAATGAGATGATAAAAAAAATTAAGATGCTTCTTTGAAATGAAAATCTATTTTAATTATTAATAGAACCTACTCATCTCTCTAAAAAAAAGCTTGACTGTTAATTTCTTTACGTAAATTGAAAAATCTATTTATTTTTAACGAGAAAATTGTGCCATCTTCAATTTAATTATATCCATCCTCTATTTAATGTAACACAACAAAAATGCTAACCATTAAAGTATATTAATGATAACATATTTCTATATATTATTAATTACAAAAAATTAGAAAAAAAAACAACAAATCCTATATTGACACCCTCTTTGACCTCTATTAGATATTCCTTTAACAGTATATATGTATGTATGTATGTATGTATGATGCCATGAGAACAGCTTTATTTCATTTTCAAGACAATTTTCCAACACACACTTCATTTTTAAGGAAGAATAAGCAGTAGACTTTTCCCGATTGTCTAGAACTCTTGAAATTTTCAATGCTGTAATAGGGATTTTTTTTTTCTCGTTTAGGTGACTACCATTGTTAGAATTTCCGGGCTTTTGAATGTGCCGTCCAAATTCTGTTCATACTTTCATTCCATAATGAGTTTGACTTTTGGTTGCTCCCTAAATAATTGCAGAATTATATATGGTAGCTGATGCCCGTGTAACATGATTCGTAGCAATTTAAACTTGTATGGATCAAAGCCACTGGCATCTGCAACGTATAACACCAAATATTACATAATTTTGGTGTTAAAAAAGAATATTCATAAAATATGTTTACACTACAAAACAAAAGATATTTAACGGGGGTCAAAATGTCCATTTAGCGGGGGTTATAACCCCCGAAGCCAAGTTTTACCAGGGGTCACAGAGCCGCCGTTTGAGAGCCGGCTAATCAAGTGTCGGTAAAGGATTTAACAGAGGTTTAATGAACCTCCGGTAAAAGTTAGAATTACCGGCGCTTAAAGTACCAATAACCGGGGGGTTATAACCCCCGGGAAATATAATTTTACAGATGAGAAATGTTATCCGGCCCCAGTGCTATTTTAATACTACTCTACATTTAGTGGGTGTTGAACCCCCGTTAAATGCTTAAATTTGAAATTTCCAATTATAATGCGGAATGTAATTTTCTCTTTTACCATTCATCCGTTTTATTGTAGATTTATATACATAATTTATACTTATACAGTAATTTTTTTATAAGCAACAAAACTAAATAATAAAGTAACAAATATTCTATAAATCGATTTCATTAAAGGCCCAATCAAATTACATAAACCAATTCTTCCAACAATTAATGAAGAGTATTTCTCCAAATAGGACATAAAAGAAGAATCTAAGTATTAAAGCTTGCATTCATCAACATCGCATTAGTGACCTAGAAAGTTAACAAACAATAGGTTTTTCGTATACAGCCAAGTGAAAAGATCTCCAAGGAACTACAAAAATCTAAGCCTACCTATTTTTCAGCTGGTCTTTCAAGCTATCAATTTAACTAAACCAACTCCATCGGTGAACTACTCCTGCCAGGATACTAAAATGATACTTACAGTGATGAGTTCTGATGTAATCTGCTACCTCTGGAAAGCAACTTTGGAATTAATTGGCTAACTAATGGGAACCTACAGCAACAGCAAGCTATGAGTACAACCCTCCAAATAAAAGCACTCCAAAATTACATCAGTCAATATTTATATATGCCTTAAAAAAAACAACTTACGATGTGCAGCAGTAGCATCCCAAACAAAAAAAAATTAATATATAACTATCATAAAGACATAAGCTATTGATCTGTAATCTTCTAAAAAGGTTGTTCTTTCCATAAGTTGCAGTAGATCCTATAAGTCCTAACAGCATCTCATTATTTTTCAATCTAGAAAAAGTCACGGCTCTTTCCATGCCTTGTAGGTTATATCGGGCAAGGTGTGATTCCATTTACTTGTGTGACTCTATTTTTTCAGTTGCAAGCACAGTAGCATGGATAGTTAGCAAATTCAGGTTTATGTATTTGGTCATAGACTAATAGTCATAATTGGGGGCTGAAACTAAAAACAGAAGTAACATGATATGCCAACTGCTTTGGGTATGTTCTAATAGCTTTGGGGTGTTCATGATATGCCAACTGCTTCTAATAACATTTCAGTCATCTATACATATAGAAACTACCTCTCAACAAAGAAGAGAAAGGGGATAGAAGCATACCAAGGAAGCTTGAAAGTATTTTTCCATAACCAGTGATTTCAGCAGTTTGCAACTATTCTGTACAATGTACAATGATCTCTGAAAAAGTCAGTCTAACAACAGGTTCTTGATCCCAACATTGTTTAATCAACCTATTTATACATTATAATATGAGGAAAGCTTAGAATATTTGAATAGGTATAGTTTGATATAACATAAGCCCTGGGATGCACTGTGCTTTTATTTTCTAACAAGATGGACATAAGAAAAGCAACCTGGGTTTTTCTTTCTAAGTAAATTTAACAGGAAGAAACACACCAAACAAACACAGAAAAGACACAGAAATCTAATCTTGCATTAAATTCAGTGGACTTGAAGCTAGAAACCAAGGTAAGTGTAGTCTTCATCTCGAATCAAGGAACTAAATTTATGCATTTAAAAAAAATAGTACATTCAAAATTTGAAAGACGTCAGCAAGAAAAACAAGGGACTAAATTTAAGACAGTTACAAAGTAGTACAACCTTAAATGTAATCATTATCTTTTTCACATAGCAAAAGAGCCATGGCATTCTTTCGAACTCTCTTGTTGGCTTCCGAACCCTCTTTGCAGCTCTCTGCTCTACTCCAAGATCTACACTTCCACCTCAAAGCATGCACATAATATTTTAGCATCTATTTCTGTCTTCTTGGATTGTGACAAACCTGGCACATATTAATTCAGAAAGTTAAACTTATATAAGAATATCACAACACAAGATACATGACAATGATCACCCAATGAGCTTTGCTTTCTTCTAAGGAGTTTCTTTTGTAGAAGTCATCATTATATAGCCTATACCTACTTGACATTTGGCACCTTTCAAGTTTTAACTAATTCATGCATATATGTCAAGAAAAGGTCTAACATAGACATTAAGAAGCTAATAAAAGTAGAAAATTTAATAAACAGAACAGAAATTCACAAGAAGCTTGCAAACCAATGAGTCCAAAACCACAGAATAAAACTAAAACATAGCATTCAGTGTCATGGCTACCTACAACCATTTCCTTTAGGACCTAACCACAGAAATAATCTTTCATAATAGCAGTGGAAGCTTTCTTGCCATTAATGTGGGATTCGGGTATAGAGCTATTCTGTTCTAGGGAATTGGGAGAAGCAAGTTTGTATTTTGTTGTTCTCCTAGATCCTCTTGAACTTTCTACCCGAGAAGCATTAATACGGCCAAGCTTTCTTGCATTTTCATCAGTTTCAGCAAGAAGAAAAACTTAGTAATGACAATAAATATAAGATCCATAAAAGCCATATGTTACAAATAAATATAAGCCATATGTTACAATTATGTGGTTGTTCGCCTAAAACATTAATCACTGGCCTAATTATCTCTTAATAACAGGAAAATGTTAAAAATAAAGTTCAAAAAGCAGGGCTTAATAACTCACTGCTATCAAATGTGTCATAGATGGTCGATACAGATGGTCTTCCTAGGATTTGGAGGTAAAGTTGGATCAGTCATGTTTACAGCCAAATTTATATTCATTAGTCTATAGAACAGAACTTGGTACGGTGATAACTCATCAATTACATCTCAAAACTTTAGAACCTTCTTTGCATGGAATCGAGCCACATATGGAACAGAATTTGGATGACAGATAGCACAGACCAATAAAAGCAGACAATTTCTTGCACTACTAGCTTCCACTTTTTAACGTTTGTTTCTGAAAAAAAGATTCAGATGCCTTGATTCGTAAATGCTAACACGTTGATAAGATAATAAGCCCCAGAGAGTAACAAATTTTAACTTCAAGTACTTTGACATGTACTCAATATGAAAGAATTCCTTATTTTTCTTCCAACGGTGAAAGTGGTGAAGAAGAAAATTCTATATGAACGAAAGAATGCAAAAACCTTCAATTCTGACACAAGACTGTCTTCAAAACATAAATAGAGTCTTGTAATTTGACAATCCAGAAGGAATAAATAGTGACGGATAAAGAGTTCAAAAAAATTAGCTAAGTAATAACTAACTTTATCAATTCAAAGTTTCAAAACCCCCAAATTTTAGGGCTTGAAAACAACCAAACAATCAATTTAAGCAACTAATAAACAGAAATTAGATGGAAAATAACAAAGGACATTAACGGATATAACATCGTTAACAAGGACAATGAAATCTAAATCAAATTTAACTTTCTGGTCTGCTAGAAATTGGCAAATCACGTAACAGAGAATCTAAGTGAGACAATTAAGAGCTTAGGGCTTGCCACATAACCTGGGAGGGAAGGATCAGCGGTGAGAATGTCGTGGTGAGGCAGGTGTCGGAGGAGAGGAATCTCCCGACTGAGTTGGAACGGGATTCCAACCTAGGAGGCGGCGACGGCCATGGGAGGAGAAAGACAAAAAGACGTGTTTTTGAAGGGATTTTCTCTCTATTAAATTTTCAGTTGGGAAAAGAGAGAATGAATATAGTGAAAGTCTTAAGTTATTTTGCTATGTTTAACAAATTGCGCGCGCGGGGAAGGCAAAAGAGGGAATAGACGTCTCATTCTTTTCGGGGCCTGAATAGCCGCCGCCAAAATAGATAAAATTCTTTTAATACTTATAGGAAATACCGGGGGCTATACGAACCCCTAGAATAATTGTGCCGTTAATACTTAAATTTCTTGTAGTGTTACATCAAAATATTTTTCACTTCTATGTGATTTACATCAAATTGGTATTAAGAGTATTAAAAGAAATATTTTACAAGAATTATTTATAAATAATTATTAAAATAAAAAATATATTTAATATTAGTCTCATTTTAAAAGGTTTTAATGAAATATTTCTAATGTCGTATTTCTCATAATAATTTAACTTTAAAACTTAAATATTTATCAAAAAGAAAATAACCACCAAATTTGGTGTTATTGGAACACATAAAATGCCGTGATCATTGGAGTGGTTTGCACCAAATTTTAACACTATATTGGTGTTTTAAAGTATCTCCAATGTTTAGCATCAAATTTTACACAAATTTGGTATTAAAAAGGAATCTTTGCAAAATATGTTTACACCAAATTTTTCACTCCAATGTATTCTACATCAAATTGGTGTTAAGAATAAAATAAATTATTTTTTATACAATAAAATTAATTTGTTTTTTGATAATACTTGACATATTATTTTTTTTATTGAAAATGAAAATATTATTCTTAATATCATATAATTAATAATATTTTCAAATAAATTATTAAAAAAATAAGGAATAAAGACACAATTCTTTTAAATATCATTTTTCTACGACAAAGACTATATTTTTTGCTACATAATATTTAAAATTTTCTTTTTAATCTATGTTGTCATTTATATTATTTCTTACTCTATTTAACCTGTATTTTTATTTTAATTTAAGTAAATTTTAATTTAATTACTTTTAATCTATTATTAAATTTGAACAAGAAAAATTACTTTAATAAATGATTATTTAAAATAGAATAAAAATATATTTAATAAATAATTATTGAAATAGATTCAAAATATATTAATATTAATTTAAAGGTCTCAATATTTATTTTTAATAATTTAAATATTTATCAAATTATATAAATATATCCAAGTATAAAATATACAAAAGTAATAAACATAAAAAAAAAATCTAACACCAGATCTGGTGTTGCTATAGTGCAATGTAACAACACCAAATTTCATGTTGCTATAGTGCAATGTAACAACACCAAATTTCATGTTGCTATAGTGCAATGTAACAACACCAAATTTGGTGTTGGGCCATGTGAAATGGCGTCTTCATTGGAGTAGTTTTTGTCAAATTTTAACTCCATTTTGGTTTTTTGGTACTTACATTGGAGATGGTACTAGTGCTACGTTAAACCTGCTCGACTAGGAGAGACTCTAAATTAAGAGACACTAGTTGATTTGAAAATAAAGGCGATTTTATTTAGAAACTAGAAGTTAATGCCGTGCTAACACTGCGGTCTATGTGAAATTGTACCGTGCTAATCATATTTGTCAAAGCGAACATTTAATATATTTTGAAAAATGAAGTAAATAGCAATGAAATAAAAATGACATTATACAATCATTCATTATATATTGAAAGTATAAGCTATATGTGCTAAGCAATCAAATGAAATTTCAGAATTTATCATTGACAATTTTAGTTTTGTATTACATCAATATATCATGTAATGGCAGCTATCAACTCCATTTTGTATTACATCATGATTGTTTGTATTACCATACATCATGGATCAACAATAATTGAAATTTTAATTATATTTTATGCAACATATTTTGTTCTTTTTTTAAAATTAAAGAAATGATATTCAAATTGAGAAAAAAAAATTCAAATTGGATTAACATCGCAGTCTTGTTTATAGATGTAATATTTTTTTCAAAAAAGTGAAGAAAGGGTATTTAAATGTCATGCATACATAATAATGTTTATAGAAACTTAGAATACGAAACATAAATTATACATAGAATATAATACTAAATCATATCATCCCAAGCATGTCTTGATGAGTAAAAATAGTACATGTGAGCTATAAATGTTTGAAGGAATCTAACAACATATTTTGTATTTGAATCCAGTATATTGTTGCTCTTAAAAAAATCCAGTATATTGCTATTCATCTCTATGCATCATCTTTGCTCTTGAACATTTGCAACCATAGATTTGTTATAGTTTGAAAAACATTAAGCAGCATAGACTACGTAGAAAAAAAATACAGATAAGGAGAACTAAAATCATTCATTCTAACTGCTATTATAATTAAAATCAATTTCTTTAGTACATTAACAAATTCGAAGGGGAAGAACCTGCAGCCAAAAGAACAACCTATCAACATCCAAGAAGGTTAAAATACATGAAGCATAAGCCTCTGCATGAAAAGACTAACTGATCGGGAATTTTCGCAAGAGTACGAAATCAAGTAATATAGCTTGGAGTATTCCAAGGTCGATCCACGAGGACTTGTTAACTACTAAATCCTAATTCTAGTAGAGTTTAATAAAAGAGAAAAACTAGTTTATCAAAGGCAAAGAATAAAATCAAGAAATTATAATCTAATCTAATTAACCAAAAGAACAATGATAAAAAGATGAACAATATTAAAAGCGTTAGGGTTTAGGTTTTTCTTCTAGGTATTTAATTCAATTATGCATGAATTTAGTTAACAGGGTTAAAATAACAATCACTAATCTACTTAGGAGCCCTCTCAGATCATCCTAAGCTTTCCTAACTAAGTGATTACCACCTCTCAGTGCATAAAGTAATTAGTTAAGAACATTAAGATCCTAGGATTAATAATTAAATCAGGTTTACCCGAAACTAATTTAATTATGGTTATCACAATAAACTGAATTACTCTCGTATCCAATTAGATTGTGTCTATTTTCCTAGAGCACGAATCATACTTCACCTCTCAGTCCTTCATACAATTCAAAAAACCTATTATATGGTAATCAGGCATATAACGGAATTAAGAATAAAGAAAATAGATTTAACCCCAAGAAAACCAATTCATACAATAATTAAATTAAAATCCCTAGAAACTTTACCCACATCCCCAACAAGAGATTTAACTATTAAAAGAAAATATAATAAAGAAAAATAAATCTAAGATTCACGATCCAAGATCCCAGATCCCAGACCTTTTTTAGAGAACCTTAAGATATCTATTTATACTAGTAGTAGCTAGGTTACATAAGATTACTAGAAGGTTAAGGAGAACTAATCCTAATTGAACTAGGACTTCAAGGCCACATCACAAATATTTTCCAAGCGTTAAAAGCCAGCAAATTATCCTCCGATTGGAAGTCAAGTTTAGATCCAAGTTTTTATAAACTCCAAGCCCGGCTCATGTGCCAATAATATTTTGCCTTGTAACTTGAATTGGCAGCTTGGTTGCTACGTCTTCCATGCATGACCGATTGGAATACCGCACAGGACGAATCCTTTGCTCGGACAACTTTTGTTTCGTGGAGCAACACTTCATTTGCTTTTCTTTATTCTTCACATGACTTCACATGCATCTATGTGGCATAACATATATAGCTGACTTAGCCTTTTTTCTTTTGACTTTCATTCCCACTTTTCTTCATGTTTGCCGTAGCTTAGCTTAATCTTTTGTCTTTAAGCTTCCAAATCCTCCAATTTCCCTTAAAATTAAGCATTATTCCTTCAAAATAAGCAATAAACCAAAGTGAGAAGAAATCATGTAATATGAACTATAAAATATAAATAAAATATATCAAAAGCACTTTAATATAGTCCATAAAATAGGTATAAATTACACCTATCAAATTCCCCCACACTTAGCTCATTGCTTGTCCTCAAGCAATTCACATGTAACACCCAAGCTAACTATCCTAAACTAAACTAAAACAAGAAAATGATTCCACTTTCGTAGGTGTACGGTGACATTTAGCATATGCCACAAGCCTTTAAACCCCTAGGTGTCCCTAGTGGAGGAGTTATAGTCTCCTGAGGGTTTGCCAGGACGATACCCACAAACATGTTTGAAAAGCATTGGTTGGCTTCAAATTAACAATACAAGATATATAAAATTCAAAGTACTAAATTAAATTGCTAATAATCAAGCACATCATATTTCATAAGCAAATTACTTCACAATCTAGACAGATAAATACTATTCAACCTCTTTCACTAGGATCAAACACTTCAAATTGACTATTCTTTCACAAGTGGTCACTCAATCTCTCAAGTGTTTAGAAATTTTTGCGGTGAGCTACTCTCATCATCTTCTTATGAAATTGGACTTACCATAAGCTTGGAAAACATCTAATCTCCACCACTCCAAGATATATATACAAGCAAAAATAAAAAAGTCTTCATACAAGATTGCAATGGGGCCAAAAGGGAATATCATAGGTTCTCAAAGAAAATGATAAAGGGAAAAACAAAATATTCAAAATTAATAGAGTAAGAAAATCAAGACAGGCCTAGGATATCTTGATCAAAAATCACTCCAACCAACATCTTCATATTTTGCAAAAATCATCACCCTTTTTCTTCACTTTTGAGCTCAAGAATTACATGCCAATCAATTTTCAACTCTTTTTTTTAAGGCAAAATTTCAAACTTTGTGCCTTTCTTTTCATTTCATTTTTTTTAATTGGCAAGAATTCTCCCTTTTCTTTTCATCGCCACCTCATACACATTACCATCTCTCCCACACTTATTCTTTTGCAATCAATCTAAAGAACATCAAATAAAAGAAGTAAACACTCTACTAATAATGAATAGGGTGCAAAAAACTTATTTTTCATTTTAAGCTCAAGGTTCTTTGGGATAGGCTACAAAGAAAAAGCTAAAGATATATCAATAAGCTCAAATGGGCTCACTAATGGATTAATGAATAAAAGGTAGGCTTTTTGGCTCAAACGAAAATCCTAATGACCTTTATCTTAATGCTTGCACATATATTAAAACATGTAATCTCAAAAAGATGAATCTCAAGCTCTAGAAATCCAAAATCATAGAAGGCATAAATATCAAAGAAAATATATGGCATGAAGGCTCAAAATCTCACTAGGTAACTCAAGTCAATTCAAAGCATTCTTTCCTAGCAAAATCAATCTCCTAGCATTCACAAAATCTAAATCATAAAGCAATCACTTAATCATATTATGTACCTAAAAATCAACAATTAATTCAACACCAAGAAAATCATATACTCATATCACCAATCTAAAGTAACCAATAAAATCAGAAAATAGTTAGAAAAATTTTGTGACAAAACTTTCACAAAAAAGAAAAAAAATCAGAAATTTCAAAAATTTCAAAGCCATCCCCCCACACTTAGAGCAATATTGTCCCCAATATTGTGCAAAAATAAAAACAGATAAGAATTCGGAAACTCCTTGAAAAAATTGTTAGATGAAACAGGAAATTCTGAATATCAATCCATCCAAATCACTGCACAAATAAAAATCATAAAGTGAGTGCAGGAGTAAGTATGAAATTAAATCAAAATTAAAATTAAGATTAAGAAACTCAATTAATCTAAACTACATGTATACATAAAAATTAGATATTCAAAAATTCACCCCCACACTTAACATGAACAATATCCTTAATGCAAAAACATTGATAAATAATCAAGAAAACAAAAAGGATAAAGAATACTCCCTTTGCCTATGTAAAGTTGGTGAAGTAAATTTAAGAAATCTAACAAAAATTACCTACAAAAGAAAAATTAAAAATATTAGTAATATACAAATAAAAACTAATAAAGAAAGAAAAAAAAATAAAAGAAAAGTTAGAATATTGGGTTGCCTCCCAACAAGCGCTAAATTTAATTGTCTATAGCTAGACATTATCACCAAAAGGAGGTCACGTAATTCCAGTGAAATCATATTACCATATGTTCCACAATTTATCTTTTTGAATAGCCTTGGCAATATCCTCCTTGAAATTTTTTAGATTATCCTTATGCAAAGAAACCACAAATAAAAGTATATTAGCACCATAAAAGAATTGAATTGACAAAGGTTTAAAATTTTGAAATACTTTCCTTTCTTTGTCAATCTTCAATGTAGTATTGGATGCTTCACTAGTGGCTATGTCCTTTTGAGGTTGGAGAATGGGTGACACACAAGGTTCCATATCCAAATTAAGAGCAAGAGGGGATTCAGTGATCGATATCATTGGGTCCAACTCAGAAGATGAATTTTGAACATCATTCGGTGGCTTAGCTTTAAGTTCCTGGCTGGGACTTATAATTTCCTTCAATTCTAAGCTATTTTCTTGCTCCATCTTCCTTTGCTTCAACCTTTGAGGGAATGGAATTGGTGGAATATAAGGCTTGACCTCATTATAAGGTTTTAAAGGAAGTTCAGGCCAGTTTATATGCTCTCTTGGCGTTGACTCAACTTGATTTAGAATAGCAGCTTGTTTCAATGGAGTTCCGGCGCCGCTTATGTGGACTTCCGGTGCCGCTTCAGTGCCGTAAGCGTAATATGTTTATGCCATTTAGTAATTTAGGACATTTTTAATATGTTTATGCCATTTAGTTTAGGTCCATTAACATTTCAATTCATGTCATTTAGCTTAGACCAATTAGCTTTTTAATAAGCTATTTAGCTTAGGCTCATTAGCATTTTAATTTATGTCATTTAGTTTAGGCCCATTTACATCATTTATGCCATTTTAGAAATTAAGTTCATGCATCTTTAATTATTCGTTTACTATATACTTAATGTATTTTTTGAGTTAACTCATTTTCTTGGTTCACTTTGTCCCATCATTTCATACATTTAGAAATCAGTCTATCGTTTTCACAAAATTCATGTGCATGGAAGTCCCGATGATAAGGGATCGGAGGGGACCTCGTGATTACGATGACTCCAATGGTTCTCTTAGTTGAGGTTTTTTTGAGATAACCTTATTAGGATTCCGATTGGGCCACGAAAGGCTTCAATTTAGATTTCCATCTATTTAAAAAGTAAAATATGATTTATCCATTATTTTAAAAGATCATTTGCATGTTACATCATATTTATGATTTCTTTAAAATTTCTAAAGTTTTCTAATTAATCCATTTTTTTTCAAAAGAAAACCCTATAAATCCTTTCTCTAAAAAATACTCATAATCAATAAAAGGAATTTTAAATTCAAACATAATTTTAAAAAATCCCAAAAAATATTTTTTTAAGGAAGGTTCCAACTTGATCATCAATAGTTGAGGCCTTTCTTACAAATCGAATTTTGATTTGTTTCTTTTAAATTGAAATTTTAAAATGAGATCCAATATTAAATGGAATTTGACTAATTCCTACATTAATTTTGAAAGAAATTTTAAAATGTTTTCTAAAAGACCTCAATTTGATCTTTAACATTGAGGCATTTTCAATCAAGTTCAATTTTATTTTTATCCCAATTTATATTTAAATCTTAGTCATCAATAAAAGGAATTATCAATTCCGATATTTTAATTTAAAAAACCCACAATCCATTTTCGAAAGATCTCAATTTGATCCTTGGTAATCGAGGTCTTTCCAAGTCTAATCAAATCTTTTTTTTTTCAAATCTTTCTTTAATCAGAGTTTATCTTATTAGCAAAAGGAGCTATCCGTTCCGACATTACATTTTCAAAAACCTTAAATCTTTGAAAAGTTCTCAATTTGGTCATCAAACATTGAGGCATTTTGAATATAATTTAACCTCGGATCTCATTTGTTTTTTTTTTTAAAAAAAGTGGTAAATTGACTTATAATAAAAGAAATGTTTATTCTGACATTTAAAACTTTATTTTCAAGAAGAGTTTTAATAGCACTTTATTATTAACCCTAAAATAAAACATTTTAAGACTTTTGTGGTACCGATTTTTCGAGTGTTATGGGGTGCTAATTCTTTCCTATACGTAACTGACTATCGAACTCAAAATGCTTTGTTTTCGTAGACCATATCCGGTTTGATTTAGGGTGATTTCTTTAGATTTGTCTTAAATTAAATGGAGTCATATTAGGTGCCCAATCACACCTATAAAAAGATTGGTGACTACTCCTTTTATCAATTTTAAGTCCCAAGTTTCGTCTGGCGTATCCCTCGGTAGACGCTTCGACAAAAAGAAAGAAAGGAAACTTACCTGGATATATTCTAAGATTAAAGCAACAATGGTGTTTCTCAACTTTCTCTGTTGTAAAAGCAAAACAAATCCCTTGAATACATAAAAAGTAAAATCCTTAAAGTTGAATATAACCAAAATTATACGTTCAAAAAAAAAGATTAAAGCAGATAACTTCCAAGTCATGCTGACGCAGGAGATTCATACCTGAATGCAAGCTCCAGTTCTTGCTTGCATATTTTTAATGGTTTCATCGCCTTTATCAATCACCAGACCAACCTGAGATTATGCTCGCACATTTTATCTTGAACCAAAATCAATTATCAAAGTTTATAAACGCATCTGCACAGGCATACCTTGTTATTTGGAATCTTAATTTGAAAATGTTCATTTCCAGCTTGTCCTGTCAATCTTCGAGACACTACGCCTGAACCCCTGCTTCAGCCTGGCCAAAGCATTAAAGGGTATAATTAATCATATTTTCTGTAACTAATATTGGAAGACGCCAAAATGGTAAAATTATATTAATAATTTGCAACAGGCAATGCATCACTTTTATTTTACATAATGAAAGAAAAGGCCGGAAGAATAACCTCAGCAAGAACATCTTTTATCAACTGCTCTGCCTTAGCAATTTGTTCAGCGGTACCCATGAGCTCTACAGGCCTGGTCACAGAATTAGGGTCTGCATTCATATCTCGATGAACCTGAACCTTTGCCCCAGGTAATAGAAGAAATTGGAAACTAACATGCAGTTGTTGCCATTTGTCTCTCAACTTCCCCTATCATAAAAAATAACAAACTCTTTAAATCCATGAACGGTGGAAAATTGATCAACAAATGAAAAGATTTGGAAACAACATGCAGTTCATACCTCTATTTTCCCTTTCCCATTTTCTCTGGCCGTCGCTCTCTTCATCTCTCGTCTTTCCCATTATTGTCTCCATTCACTTCCCTTTTCTAGTCCATCTTTCTATATCTGGCTGTCTCCCCAATGCTCGATTATGCAAAGCTGAATCCGATCAGCGGATGATGGGTCTTGTATTCATATAACCCGAAACAGCCTCAACTGAACGATCCCTCCCCTCTCCTTCCTCTTCCTTCTCCCTCTCTTTCTCTAGATCAACCTTATCTTATGCCTATTCCCCTTTCCCTGATGCTTTCAATTTTTTGTACAGTGCCTATCCAGTTTCTACGGCAACCAAAAGCTTCTTTTCTTTTTCTCAGATCAAATTCTTGATTAGATTCAAAATTTATATTGAGAGAAGAATTATTAATTTCTTAGGAAGATGAAAAAGTCTCTTGAAAAGGAAAAAACAATTCAATGGAAGAGTCAAACTCCAAACATGACAAAAAGATATATATATATATATATATATATAAATTTGTTAAAAATTTAAAAAAAGTAATATTGAAAAAACTAAATAAATATGAGGTGGATATCTTGAGAGGAATCCTTTTGGGGTAAAAAATAAGTAATATTAAAAAAACTAAATAAATATGACGTGGATACTTTGAGAGGGATCCTCCTATTAAAAATTAAAAAAAAATAATATTAAAAAAATTAAATAAATATGACTTAGATATCTTGAGAGGAATCTTTTTGAGGTAAAAAAAAAATATTGAAAAAATAAATAAATATGATGTGGATACCTTGAGAGGAATCCTTTTGAGGATAGTTTTAATAGGGGGTTATATTAGTGGCATGACAGTGACATATAGAAGAGTTATCAAAGTAATTAACTTTCATTTAATTTAAAGGTATGGATCACATACATACGTAATGAAAAGAGAAATAAAAGCAACTCAATTAAGCACAATTTCCGCTACTAGCTCGTTTCCTGCGTAGTTGAGAGTTCAAGGCCCGAGCCTTTCTGGGATGGTGAAGCCTGTCTATATTTTTTTTATTGATTTTGAGGGCTGGACTGGAAATGGTGAAGCCTGTATAAGGCCCTTCGGCGAAAGACAAGCAGATGCAGCTCGAAGGTCCTACGGTCGTGACCGGAGCTATTTCCAAGCAAGATTGCAGCCTGCTCTGTCCAATCTCCAAGGTCTCCAATAAAAGCAGAAGCAGTAAACAACAAATTTCTGTCTAGAAAAATGTGGTTAATATATATATATATATTTATGCGTTTCGCTAACGGGTGCCCTGAGCAAGCCTTTAATTGCCTTGTAATTAGCATTAAATATAAGTTTAGTGAATAATTATAGCAAACGTCAACCTTTTTTCATTTATTATCGTATAGATATTGGTAACTTGTTTTTTTAACTTTTTGTTAATGTCAAAAATACCTTTTAGTAGTTTGAATTTATTTTGTTTTTTTTAATAAAAAATAGAATAATAAAATTTATTTTATTAAGAAAAATTTAGTCCCAAATAAAAATATTTTCATTTGAGGGTAAGTCTTTAAATTAAAAAAATTATTGTGGTAGGATTTTAGAAAAAAGTTTAGTCACAAATATATAAAGTCTGGCCCCAAATAAAAATATTTTGATTTAAGGGTAAGTTTTTAATTTAAAAAATTATTGTAATAGGGTTTTAGAAAAACATTTAGCCACAAATATATAAAGTTTAGTCCCAAATAAAAATATTTTGATTGAGGATAAATCTTTAATTTAAAAAAATCATTGTCATAAGGTTTTACAAAAAATTAAATAATTAATAAAATTATTATAGTATATTATCAAAAAATATTATATACAGTATAAGGGTAATATTATCTCAAAATATAATTTTAACTATATTTATTGTAAATTGTGTACAAGAGTTTTTCAATCTCATTTAAAGTTAATTATTACCTTTTTTTAAAACAAAACTTTACCACATTATTATAAACTAATAATTACTTCTTAACGGGTGCCATGGGCATCCGTTAGCAATACCCGTTAGCAGTACCCTATATATCTATATATATATATATATATATATATTAACTAAGGATATCTCGTGTTTTTAGTTACAAACTAATCATTTTTGAGTCGGGTTAGCATATTATGAGAATAAAACTCTCTCACCAATGATTTTTTCATTTACATAACTCGAGATCTTACTTAAGCGAAACAAGTATTAAACCACTCGAAGTAAGATAACGTAGTTAATATATAAAAATATTGCAAGTGGAATCCTGATTCCTGAATCCAATAATTAAGATCACATGTTATGTTCATTCTTGTCGTGTTCCTCGTGTACACTACAGTCAACCCATCCAAAGGAAAGATCCCCAAGCCAGCTAAACCAAAATACTAAGAGCAATATATATTTTGAATTCTTGAAGAACTTACTATAACCTTGTAAGTAGGCATATGGATAGTGTTAAAGTGTTAAAGTCATTTTTGCCCTTTAGGGTTTCCTATTATTTCTTTTGTGACATTGTATATATATATACTTTGTATAGAACTTTGTTTCTAGGGTTTTTTCATACTATGAAAGAGGATTCAACTCCTCTCAAATTTTCTCTCTTCCATTTCATAATATTCAACATGGTATCAAGAGCTTTAGCATCCTAGTTTAGTTCCTTTTTGTGGGTTTTCTAGTGGTTGTTCCATTTTTAAGGAATCCTTTATTTTCTTCTTCATCCCATTTTTTTTTCACCGGGATTGTTCATTTTCGGTTGTATTTTCACTGTTCTGACACCGGAATCGGATTCCTTGACACTTGAACAACCACCAGCTGATTGATCTCCGTCAACGGCCATCTCACGCTCCACCACGCGCCATCACCGTCTTTCTCTTTCATCTCACAAAGTTGTTAGCTGTTTTCGGTACTTTCGGAAACCATAGTCGGAAACCGCCACCAGCATCAGCCTCGGCTTAGCTAGACGAGTTTCCAGCCAAAAATTCAACTGATTCCACCGCTGCATGCGCCTTCACGCGCCTCCACGCGTCGGCCAATAGATCCCACGCGCCTCCACGCGCCGGCAATAGACCACACCAAGTCTTTTGGAGATGGGGTCCCAACAACGATAACCTTTATGCTCAATACCATAACCCAAGAAACAACATAAACGAGCTCTAGGTTCAAGTTTATTGTGTTCATGAGGTTGAAGTTGAACAAAACAAGCACAACCAAATACACGTAATAGGTTGTAATTAGGCACAGAACCGTAGAGTCATTCATAAGGTGAAAGGTTGTTGATGATGGGTGTTGGAATACGGTTTATGGTGTAGACAGCTGTGAGTGCAGCTTCTCCCCAGAAACGTTCAGGACAGCCAGAAGAGAAAAGCAAAGCACGGACAATTTCAAGAATATGTCGGTGTTTGCGCTCAGCACGGCCATTTTGTTGGGAAGTTCCTGGGCAAGATCGCTGAAACACAGTGCCCTGTTGAGAAAGAAAATGGACAAGATGAGTCTCTTTATATTCCATGGCATTATCAGTGCGAAGGATTTTTATAGGAAGGGAAAATTGGGTTTTCACCATAGCTACAAAGCCAGAGATAATGTCAGGAATCTCAGATCGATTTTTCATGAGATAAATCCAAGTATAACGAGAAAAATCATCCACAAAAATGACAAAATATTTGGAGCCCCCCATAGTTTCACAAGGTGAAGGCCCCCAAACATCAGAATGAACCAAGTCAAAAGGAGCAAGAGAAGTAGTTATATTAATATCAAAAGGAAGAGCATGATGTTTGGCAAGTTTACAAGAAGTACAATCAACATTTTCTGCTTTGATAGACCCTAACTTTCCACTAGAAATTAAAGACTTCAGTCTTGAAAGAGAAACATGACCAAGACGAGAATGCCATAACTCGAAAGAGGCAGAAGCAACAAAAGAGGTCAAATATTTATGTGGAATGTTTAAAGACACCAATTGAAACAAGCGTCCCACTTTACGGCCTGTCCCAAGAATCTCTCCTGTCTGAGGATCCTGCACACGACAACCATGGTTGGAAAAGATTACATCAAGATTAAATTCAGTAAGTTGACCAACAGAAATAAGATTTAAGGATAATTTTGGAACATGAAAAACATCAGACAAGGTTAAATCAGAACTAGACACATTTCCAATATGATTAACTGAGATAATCGAATTGTTTGCAGTGTGAATAGTAGGAATATGACGGGCTTCATTTTTGGTGGCAAGAAGATCATAGTTAGGAGTCATGTGATTGCAACAAGCTGAATCAAAATACCACGGAGAAGAATTAGCCATGGTAGTAGAGAGAACAGAAGATGAACCTGTTTTATCAATCAATTGTTTGATAAGGTTTTCCAAATCAACCTTAGAAACAGTCAAGAAACGAGAATCCTCAGTAGCAGAAGCAACAGTAGAGATTGGAGTGGAGCCTTGAGAAGAACTTTTTGGAATTTGAGGATTTGATCCTGAAGCCTTCTTTGACTGTAGACGGAAACATTCAGAGATAACATGGCCAGATTTCTTGCAATATCTGCATACTTTCTTCTTTGTGGCAGAAGAAAAAGAATCACCAGTGGATGATGTGACTAAAGAAGCTGAAGGTGACGAGATTGCAGCAACCATACTGTCAGTAGATATCATAGAATGTTGAGACTTCAAGGTGCTCAATCTAGTCTCCTCAGACAAAATCTCAGAAATAACCACATCAAGAGAAGGTGGAGGATCTCTATGAAGTAGAGAACTACGAACAGACTCAAATTCATCAGTGAGAGCCATACAGAACTGATAAACCTAGAATTCCTCTTTTTCTTTGGCATATTTCTCAGCATCTTGAATACAATCCCATGAGGGCTCCCTCAAAGTCATTTGATCCCAAATAGATTGCATCTGAGACAAGAACTCATGAACAGACTGACCAGGCTGTTGTTTAAGATGTGCAAGATCACAGAATAATTTGTAGCCCAAAGCTCGACCTTTGACAGAATATCTCCTAGCTAAAAAATCCCAAACTTCCTTTGCACTACCAACTCGTCCAAACTATTTCTTAATCTGTGATGAGATAGTGCTACGAAGCCATGACAAGATTTGATGATTTTTACAATCCCATTCTTCAAATCTTTCAAGGAATTGCTTTTTAGTTTCAGTTTCATCATCTAATTTCACCGGTTTAGGTTCATCACCGGTCACAAAACGCCACAATTTCCTACCTTTAAGGAAACTACACATTTCATCAGCCCACATCAAATAGTTAGACCCATCAAAAGTAGTTTGAATAGGTTTAGAGTAATCCAATTTCTCCATAATTGTGATAAAATGAGCAATATTAACCAAAAGTCAACAAGAGTGATAGAACTAGATGAAATGGACCACAAAATCAGAATCAGCACACCTGAAAACCTAAGGAACCGGTTGAAGAGTGTAGAAAACCGGTCAAAAATGGGCTGAACCGGCCGGTCAAAGTCAGAATGAACCGGTCAACGGATAAGAGTCAACCTGATGACGTGGCTTGGCCCAAAGCTCGACCTGAAAACCTTATGGCTGCTCCTAGGACTACTCACTTTACTGATGTTCTTCATATACTTCGCTATGTCACGGGCACTCTTTTTCATGGTCTTCATTATTCTGTTGATTCATCCTTAACGTTACAAGTTTATTCTGATGCTGACTGGGCTGGTGATCCCACTGATCGGAGATCCACCACCGGTTATTGCTTTCTCTTAGGAGATTCACTTGTCTCTTGGTGATGCAAGAAACAGACCGTCGTTGCTCGCTCTAGCACTGAAGCTGAGTATCGTGCTCTTGCTGACACCTGCTCTGAACTTTTATGGTTGCGTTGGTTACTTCAAGATCTTGGTATTTCTTTCCCTGCTGCCACAACTATATTTTGTGACAATCAGAGTGCTATTCAGATTACTCACAATGATGTCTTTCATGAGCGCACCAAACATATTGAGATTGATTGTCACTTTATTCGTCAGCATCTTCAATCTGGCATCTTACGCCTTGAATATGTTCCTTCCTCTGCCCAACTTGCTGATCTTTTCACCAAATCTCATCCTCCTACTCGGCTTCGTGAGCTTCTTTCCAAACTCCACATGGTCTCTTCTTCCCCATGTCGAGTTTGAGGGAGGGTGTTAAAGTGTTAAAGTCATTTTTGCCCTTTAGGGTTTCCTATTATTTCTTTTGTGACATTGTATATATATATATATACTTTGTATAGAACTTTGTTTCTAGGGTGTTTTCATACTATGGAAGAGGATTCAACTCCTCTCTAATTTTCTCTCTTCCATTTCATAATATTCAACAGATAGCAATTTTGAGGCGATCTCTTTCAATATTCCAGACTGCGTTTTGGCCTCCAGTGGGCAGAGACTGCCGCTTTTGGGCTTTGGCACTGCAGTTTCTCCACCTGTAGGATCAGAAGTAACAAAAACAGCGATTCTCCAGGCGATTGAGATTGGTTATAGGCACTTTGATACAGCTTCGATGTACGGATCAGAGCAGCCATTGGGGGAAGCAATCGCAGAAGCACTTTCCCTTGGCCTAATTAAATCTCGAGATGAGCTCTTCATCACTTCCAAATTGTGGTGTAGCGATGCTCAGGGAAACTTGTTATTCTTGCCATTCAAAAGAGTTTACAGTAAACCACCGCCACCCTATGTTTCCTCTTTTACTTTTTCTACTACATAATACATATATAGATGAACATGATGTGTATATGGCCGAACTGTTTGTCCTGCAGAAATCTCAAATTGGAGTACCTTGATCTTTATCTCATTCATTGGCCAGTGAGCTCAAAACCCGGGATTTATGGATTCCCGATAAAGCCAGAAGATTTCCTCCCAATGGATTTCAATTCGGTATGGGCAGCCATGGAAGATTGCCAAAGGCTTGGCCTCACAAAGGCTATTGGTGTCAGCAACTTTTCTTGCAAAAAGTTGGCTGACATTCTTTCCTTTTCTAAAACCCCTCCCGCCGTCAATCAGGTAACTCTCCTTCTCTGAAAACGAACTTCAATCTGGTTTATGAACTTTTGGACAATGATAATGAAATTGTTAAAAATTTTTGCAAGGTGGAATTGAACCCTCTGTGGCAACAGAAAAAGCTAAGACAGTTTTGCGACGCAAATGGGATCCTCTTGACAGCTTACGCTCCATTGGGAGCCAAAGGTACCATATGGGGCAGCAACAGAGTTCTGGAGTGTGAATTGCTCAATGAAATCGCTAGGGAAAAAGGGAAGACCGTTGCCCAGGTACTTATGCAAAATTAAATAGAGAGAATTCGTTATGAGAAAGGCTTGGATTAAATCAACACAAATAATGCTGATTAAAATATTAAAAAAAAAACAGATTTGTCTGAGATGGGCATATGAGCAAGGGATCAGTGTACTGGTGAAGAGTTTCAACAAGGAGAGGATGAAAAGCAACCTTGACATATTCAACTGGTCATTAAGCGAAAACGAGCTGAAAAAGATCAATGAGATCCCACAAAGCAGACTTTGCGGCGGAGAAGACTACATCTCCAGATATGGGCCTTTCAAGATTGCTGAGGAACTTTGGGATGGGGAAATTTGATAAATTTGATCATACATTTTTCTCTGGAGTTGAATAATGCACTAAGAAATTCTTGGACTCTGTTTAAAAAAATGAGAATATTATTATATTGGTTGGTTTTCTCCTGAACTTGGTTGGTTCAAAATTCAAATTAAATACTAATGACTCTGCAATGTGGATTCAAGGACAAGCTGGAGCTTGGGGCAAGAGACGATCAAGCCAATTGGGTTGAGGGATATGGTAGACATTTGATCGTGCGTGTAGTCTTTGGGTTGAACCGTGGGCTCATTGGGATGGTCTCAGGTTGGTTAACAGAGTATTCACTAATTGCACTCCGAGAATAGTTCATGAATAAGGTCGGTTTAAACTCATTTGTGATTGTTTGGTAGTAAATCAATAAGTCTAAACAAAAACTCTGTTTGTTTAATAACAGAACAGTGTTTGAACAGCTAGGTGTTTAGTTCATTTATATTCATTACTCATTCACTGTCACATACGTTGCATGTGATACAATGCATTATTAATAATAATAAAAAATAAAATAATAATAATAAATGTAAAAAAATAAACTATATTAAAGTGAATAATAACTAAACTATATATAAATTAGTAAACTTCAAATTAAACTACATAAAACTGAATAATAATTAAACTATTTTCTTCAATATAATATAGTAGTAATTTAATTATGATGAAAATAAAATTAGTTAATTACTAACATCATTTAATAAACATATAAAAAAATTTAGTAAAAAATATTTAAATCAACAATATCAATAGCAATTCTGAAATATTTTTAAAAAAAGAGTATTTTAGGCGATTCAAAAGTTTTACACCATTCGTATTTTTATATATATTATAGATTATAGATTATAAATTATAGATTATAGATGAACCTATTCGATAAGCTGTTCATGAATATGCTCCATAAAAACTTGATAAATTTTTGGTTTAATACTCAATTTGATCTCAGAATTATACCAAAAAAGACAAATTAATTCTGGAACTTTTATTTACGATAGATTAGTTCATAAATTTTTATTTTGAGACTAAACATAAGTCTTTGGATAATCCGAAACTTGACGGAAACTGTTTAATCCCTTATCTGATACTAATATGTCTTTTCTACATCAAGTTTTTAATTTATTTAAAAAAAACCACGGTTCATATTTTTGACAATTTCTATAAATTTTGCTTTTACTTAGGAATTTGTCTTAAAATAAAAGTTTAGGGACTAAATCATATTATTATCTTATCTTTTATTATGTAGTTGAAAGTGATGGATTGTGATAAAATTGAAGTTTGAGAGGGAAAGTTTCCTTTAATCCCACAACAAGCATCCCACTTGTAATGCCCCGATTCATGGCCCGCCGACATGGCAATTATATGTAGGATTACTTTGAAGTACATGTTAACCGTCACAAAATGTGAGACCCTGCAAGTTTTTTAAATATATCATCACATAAAACCGCAATATTTTCCACAAAATAGAACTACATATATAGTACTCAAATTTACTAAAGTTATATAAAATATTTATAATATTTAATTACACTTTTTTTTGAAAAGTACAGCAAAGGTAAAAAATTAGTACTAGTGAATCACAATAATAAAATTAAAACCTACAAAATAGAACCTACAAATAATTGAGTACAAAATAGCGTTAGAATTAGGATTTTTGAATATGGTCTCAAAGCGCGTATCAATGTCACTCGCTTTTAAGCTTTTGTTCGCTCCCACGTATAGTGTGCAAAAGAGTAAAGAAAATAAATTTTAGGGATACAATAAAGCTAATGACTGATTATAATTTGCACTATTGAAACCAACCCACTAACACTTATAAGATGGAACAAAATTGGCTTAATCCTACAAAGGTTTTTTTCTAGCAAATGGTTATAGGAATTTCGAGAATACAAAGAAAGCTAGGCAAAGGAAGAAAGAAAACATTCGGGAAGCAAAGAGGAAGAGAACGTTAGTTTTCTAATGTATTTGGATAAGAAAAAGAGAGTCCTTCATAAATACAACTAAAAGTCATATCCTTTAAAAATAGTAGTTTAAAAACCATCTCTTCAAACTTAATCATATTCAGATATTATTATTTTCAAATAGTAATAATTCTATATATTAACTGCAACTATACGTCTCTCTTGAACAATCCCTTTTTAGTCACTCTTCCCATGTGAATATTTAGAAAATATTCTAACAATCCTCTGCCATTTTTGAAATATTCTAAAGTTTGCCAATCTTGGAAACCGATTGCATAAATGAAGTTGTCTTATGATTGAACCTTCAACAAGTGAGAACATATTAAAGTTAACCGAAATTGCATGGTAGACAAGCTTTGAACCAACTATCCTTTTGGTTAACCAAATACATTTCACATAAGGGTTTCAACACCTAATAAATGTTCAATATCAGGGTACACTACTAAGGCCATGTGTCAATAACCTCTTTTCATGAGTGCTATTAGAGTTAAACTCTTAAACTCTCTAGAAGTGGCCACACTTCTCACTCACATAGGTAGATTCCATCAAAAGTGCCTTGTAATTAAACACTTTAACCCAATAGTGTGTTATGGGTCTATTAAGGGTATAAACTCATCTTACCTTATCATTATGAGTACCTAACACTATACTTGGATGGAATTACAATTATATTATAGTGCTAGCAACCACATACAAATGATGTACTTTGTCTCATTGAACTCAAGACTTGATGTTATATCAAGCATTGAGTCGAGTTTCCATTATGAGTGACTCTAATTTATGAGCTTTAACCCATCCCTCTTGAGGTCTTATTTAATTGATCCCTAGCAAGAATTTTTGTTAAAAGATTTGCCAAGTTGTCATTTGACCTCATAAATGTTATAGTTATCCCTCCATCAGAAATCAATTATAAGACATAACTATGTGTCAAACCAATATGTCTAGGCTTTCCATTGTATACTTAGCTATATGCTTTTGCTAGCGTTAGTTCCCTATCACAACAGATAGAAATAGGTGAGATTGGCTTAGGCAATAGTGGTACATCATATAACATATTTCTAAGCCATTCCACTTTTTACTAGCAACAACCAAAGCAATGAATTTTGCTGTCATAATGGAGTCCGTTATACATGTTTGTTTCTTGGAACCCCAAGAAATTGTCCTTGCACCTAACATGAAGATCCATCTACTTGTAGAAGTATGATATTCTTTATTTGAAGTATAACTAGCATATGAATATCCTTTTAAGGCTAAAGGAAATCCACTATAGAAAATACCATAGTTAATAGCTTTCTTTACGTACCTTAATATGCTATTTACCGTTTGCCAATGTAAACTATTTACCGTTTACCTTAATATGCTAAGTTTTCTAATCGCATATGCTGGTCAGGCCTTGTATATGTCATAGCATACATTAAACAGCCATCACTCTTACATATTGTAATTGTTCACCTTTCCTACCAACATTTGTTACTAACTTAACTTATCCGTGGTTGTAGATGCTAGTATACTATCCAAAAGATTTAATATTTTGAGTTTTTTCTCAATGTAATGAGATTGAGTCAAAGATATGTCATTTTTGTCTTGGATAATCTTAATTCCTAAGATTACATATGCTTCACTCATACCTTTCATTGCAAAATTATTCGAACAAAATTTCCTTGTCATTTCAAGTTGTTCCAAGTTAGTGACAAATTTTAGCATATCGTCCACATATAAGAAAATTATGATTCCTTTGCTGTTTCAAATTTGCTATATATGCATTTGTCAGACTAATTAAGTTTGTAACCATCGGATAACACTACATCATCAAGCTTTTGATGCCATTGTTTTGGTGTGCTTGTTTAATCCCATACAATGATCTTACAAGTTTACAAACCTTATGCTCTTAACCAGTAATAACAAATCCTTCGGGTTGTCTTATATAAACTTCTTCTTTTAATTCAAAATTTTAAAATGTCATTTTTACATCCATTTGGTGTACTACAAAATTGTAAATTGAGCCAAGTGAAATTAGAAGTTTAATTGTACCAATTCTAGGTACTGGAGTAGAAGTATCAAAGTAGTAAAGCCCTTGCTTTTGTGTAAAGCCTTTGGCTACCAACTATGCCTTAAACTTGTTAATTGTACCATCCACCTTCATTTTATTTTTGGATATTCATTTGCATCCAATTGGTTTGGAGCTAGGTGGAACATCAACCAAAATCCAAGTGTTATTCCCCATTATGGAGTCCATTTCATCATTTATTGCCTCCCTTTAAAATATCTCCTCTTAAGATTTGATAGCATCTTCAAATTTAATAGATCAGATTCCATGTTGAAATACTAGGCCATTACACTTTCTACATTTACACCATTTCCTTCTGCAAGGAACATATAGAAATCAAGATCAAAATCTTTCACTTTCCTCAGCCATTCACTTTTCCTAATTTTTGGACCATCAACAACCTTTTCCTCTTGTTGTTCACTTTGTTCAATGGAATTTCATTTTCATGTGTTACTTGATTTGTGTTCATAGGCTATAGTTGTATTAGAACTACAAGAAATTTGAGCTAAAGTGATAAATATTAGCCATGACTTTTATAAGTCGTTGTTTTAAGTAATATCAAAGACCAAGACAAGTGATTATTGTGGTTAAATAATAATGCTTAAAAGTTTTAATGACGACTTCTCTTTTGTCGTCGCCATACATAAAGACTATATTTTAAATTGAACCCCAACCTAATATTAGAATTAAAAAAAAAATCACAACATTTTTTATTCATAGTTACATAATTTTCTAATCACTTTCTTATTTTTTAATTAAAAAGTAAAACGGTTTTTATCTTTTAAAAGAAAATGGTTATTGATAATGACCAAAATAAACCCTAAATATTTGCTAAATGACTCTAACTTAATTCCAAACCCTGAGAAAAGCCCAAAATATCTCCAATCCTTTTCTGCTTCTCTCTTCCCACCTCTCTCAAATGCGATGCTCTCCACTTCCTCTCCTTTCTATTTGTTTTGCTTTGCTTTCCTTTTCTCTATTTCTACGTTGCTTCTCTCCATCTTGATATCAACTGGACTGCTAAAGCTTGCTGATTTGCCTCCTCTGATCAACCATTATGGCTCTGGGCGCCACTGTTCAACTCATCTTTGATCTCTTTTCCCTTCCCCTCATTTTTATTTTTTCACTTTAAGTAACAGGTGAAATAACAAATTCGAGATCTAGCATTTAGCCTCTTAATTATCTCAGCTTTGCTTTGTCTTTACTAATTCCATCTTAATTTTCTTTGATTGATTTGTTTTTGATCCGCCATGGATTTCATGAAGGTCTTTGATCGAATGGTTCTCGAAATGTAAGCTCTAAACTCCGTTATTCTCAATTTTGAATAGAAATTTGATTGATTACCGTTTATCGTCAAAGATGAGTTTGTTCGATTTATTGTCTTTCTAATTTCAGAAAGAGGAAGGTGAATCTAAAGGTATTAAAGGTCCCTGAGATTAAGAAAAAGCTAAGATCAAATGCGATAGTAGATTTTTTGGAATCCTTATTGTCTGGAGAGATATCCTTGATATTTGTCAATTGTTCATTTGTAATGCAATTCAATTATATTTTTATAACAAGAGATTAAGATTACGATTTAGTGTACAAGGTAGAGTTCTTTATAGATTTGACTTGTTCTTTAAACTTGAGTGCAAAATAGTAATGTTTATAGGAAAATTAGGACACATTTACTGAAAGAATTAAATTCATCATTAGAGAATTTAAACACATGACATACATACAGCATTTGTAGCCTATGTGATGTGCATTTAATTATTTATTAACACATGTACAACGCTCTTTTAATTTGTTCACTGCTCAGGTTCTAAGAATATTGTTTTCTTGTCTGCAAGTGTCATGCCCCAACTCAGAGGGGTTGGCCATGTGGCAATCGCTGTATTGTCTCGAAGTACGTGTCGATCGCTCACGCACCCCGAAGCGCCGTAAGGCATGAATTGAGTATCTTCGCTACAAAATCATTAAAACTAAACTTTAATTAGAAAATAATAATAATAATAATAATAATAATAATAATATAATAATATAATAATAATAATAATAATAATATAATAATAATAATAATAATAATAATAACAACAACTTAATTAATAAAATAATTTACTAAAAGAAGTATCAGTGATTTATTTAAAAGGAGACCTATACAGCGGAAATTATCACTCCTATGCCATCAACGCCTACTAGTGAGCCTCTGGACTATCTACTATCCTCGAACATGGATCTGTATCGAACCACATTAGATACAGGTGAGTGACAGAGGTTTAATAAATTTCTACTAGGGGTTAGGGAAATAGGGATAATCCAAAATAAACTTTATAAAACAATATTTAAAATAACAATAATATAAAATAAATATCTGAAATGGGCTGGCAATCAAACCACTGAAGGCTCGACCAGTTGGCCGTATGCCTTACTACCCCAAGGGCTATCTCTTTTTCTTTTTCCCAAACATTTTCATATTTTCTTTCTCTAGCCCGTTCCCTCGGTGGTGCCAGTGGTTGTGGGTGGAACATAGCTATATCGAGCCTTGACGAGTTTCCCTACATGCCTCTCCCAGGGTCTCCACTCACCATGCCCCTCGATAGGCGGTCCATGACTACTTAGTCTTTGCACGTCTCGCTCGGCCCACTCCCTCCCTCTCATCAGAGTACCGAGATCCGCTCAGTCGCTTATCTCGCCTCTCATCATCATTAAAGACATATATATACATAAATATGCAAAAACATATAACATAAACACACACACAATAACCTTTATATTTTCTTTAAAAACCCTCCCACTCTTTACTTGGGTATATCATAAACCGACATGTGTGTCATGGATTTCTTGTATCCCAAAACATTTAGAAAATCATTTTATGTTTTGAAAACATTTAACCCTAATGGCTAATAAAGAAATCTAAGCCACTCACAGTGCTGGGAGGTTTGTATACTCCTAAGAGATCCACGTAGATCAGCCTCTGAAGCATCGTCGCACTCGATCGTCTGGAATCCTAATCACACGAAATTTGTGTTAGCATTCATAATCAAACTATGAATGCACCTATGAGGCTCTAGCATGACCTAAGATGGTGTTTTATATGTGTTTCGGGGCTTAGAAATGTGTCTGGGAAGGTTCAAGGTCAAAATCGGACACTTGAGGTAAAATTAACATTTTGCCCCTAGGGAAAAAAGTGACTCCCACGTAGGACTGGACCAAGTCCCGCGCGGGACTCGGTCGAGATGGCATATTGGCCATCTGAGGTCACTCCCACACGGGAGTGCTTCGGCTCCCCAGTGGGAGACGTTTTGTGGGCTCGTTTCTCGAGGTTTTTTCTCGATTTTTAAGCCAGTTGCTCCATGGTTCGACTCGAAATTCGAGATAGGCAATCTCCACATCTCCCATGACACGTTTACTCAAGCTAAAACGAGAATCACAAGCTCAAAGATCCTAGATCCCGAATCTAAGCTAAAATTTAACTAAAAAGCTAAACCTAACTTTGAGCTTTCTCTCCTAGATCGATGCATGGAAATGCATGAAAACGTAATAAAACGTAGATTAAGGTGAGTAGAATAACATACCAAGATCTCTCCTTAATCCTTCTATCGGTTTGTCCGGATCGGCTAAAAGTCTGAAATTGTTCCGAGAGAGCAAATAAGAGGAGAGGAAGAGAAGAAGAAGAGAAATGAGAGGGGGAGAGCTCAACTCCCCTTATTTATAGGCAAGCCTAACATCGGGCCTACTCGGACCTTGGGCCAGACTTTCTTCCATCTTTTCAACCTCTCATAATCTCGATCCTTGGCCTAATCCATCGATCGTTACACCAAAGGAGTCCAATTAATGCTTCCATCCATGGTTACTTATCTCATCTCCCAGCTCCATCTTATATAAATTTTCACTTCTTTTCTTAATCAGACACATCCGGATGGACGTATTATTAACTTAATACGCCGTCTTATACTACTTTGTTTGTACGAAAAAGTTGGATTATGTCGGGTGTGTCAACTCTCCACTCTTTCACAAAATTTCATCCTTGAAATCATCGAGGTAGTTGGGGGGAGATTTGGCTTCTATTTCGAGTTTTCTCTTATTTTTGAATAGTGTCCACATCGCTATTTGCTGTTGAACTTCCTCACTTCACTGCAAACACCTACCAAATTGCATCTTAATCTCTTCCTACCATTCTCTTTCAAGAGTAACCTTATTGCCCTTTTTGTTCTTGAGGTCGGACTTCATCTTTTTCTTAGCAGAGCCTACCCTTACCCATTCGTGGGTTAGGCTTGCTTCACTCCAATTGTGCCATTCGGAGTTTCTCCCTCCACCTTAGCTGTGGATACTCGAAACTTTTGGTTTGCCCTCGTCCTTTCTTTAAAGTCTCCTCCAATGAAACTATCCTCTTATTACTTTTGAGGTTCCACACCTCTTATTCTTTTTAGGAGTCTCTTCTCCTTTCCTTAAGATTGCCTCATTCTTCGAGGCTATTCATTGACGCATTCCACGTCATTTCATGGTCTCGTACTCTTCTTTGTAACTAAGATGTCGGGGAAGATTTTAAATTAACTCCCTCATCTCCAAAGCGAGGTGTGTGGTGAGTTTGTTGTCCTTCCCTTACCTTGGTCTGGCTTTTCTAATCAGTTTCTCGGTTTTATTCTCTTTCTTTCTGATCTTTTCCCATTCTAATCTCATGGCATATGAGTCGAGTTCTTGTACAAACTGACCCACTTTCAGCCATATCATATTTTAGGAATCAGAGATCATGCCCTCTCAGCTCTCACAATCTGACTCACTCTCTGACCGTCCATCTCTATCTCAAATAGGGCCCTCGGCCCAACTCATCTCTTATCCTCTCTGGGATAGAGAACTCTGGGTGGCCTCATGCTCTCCTTAGTCACACTTTGGGTCGGTCCTCTAGAGTGGTCATCTCAGAGATCCTCAAGATCTTGATCTCTGATCCTTCCTCTCATGGGAACGCCTCACATGGCTCCCAACTCATCCGTACTTGAGCCTCGACTTCATGCTCATCCATGTCATATACTCTGGCTTCCAAGGGCTTTCTTTTTTCTTTTATCTTCTTTACTATAGTTCGTTTTGGGCTTTTGTTTCCCCACTTACACTCCCTGTCTATACGGGATGTAGCCGATCGCACCCATGTTACGATAGCAGCGCACTTCTTATCTTCGTGTTTCTCTTTGGGCGATTACTGCTCACTCCTTATCTTCGTGTTTCTCTTTCGTTTTTTTTATTTCTTTTCTTCCTTCCATTCATCCATTGTTCGTCGTGGGGTCCACCTCTCTCTTGCAATCTAGTCAATACGGGACTAGGCAAATCATGCACGTTGTAATCGTGGGGCGTCATTTGTAGCTTCTTTTAATCCTCATATTTCCCTCTCTTAGGGTTTCTTATCCTTTCACTTGATTTGCCCTTGTTTTGGGTTCGTTGCCATCCTTAAGCATCATTTGCAACTTTCATTTTCTCCGTGCTTTTTCCATTAGGGTTTCTGGTTCACTATCAACTTTGTCTTACTTTGGTTGTCATGATCTTTTATGCTTTATCCAAGGTTTCCTTTACTTAAGCTTCATTCCTTCCTTTCCTTGCTTTCTTTTCTTACTTTCTTCATCATCATCATCTTCGCTTCCCTTCTAACACCATTACTTCATTTAGGTGTTAGCATGTTTTTTCTCTTTTATTATACTGGTTGTGCTCATAGAAGCTTATGAGCTTGACTAGTTCCTTTCCTTATCCCCGTACTTCTTCCATTAATTACTCGGGATTATCCTCATTATTCTCTTTATCTTACTTCTCTTAGCTTTTGCTTCCCATATGTGGGTCTTCTTTATCTTAGCCATCCTTGACTCTTGATTCCTTGATATCTTTCTCTTCTCTTCCATATCAAGGTTTATTTATCGTGAACAACACCTTTCTTTACTATCCATCGTCTTACCATCCTGTCCGTGCCTAGTTACCTCCAATTTACCTTGGCTTAACTTCATCTTCTACATCCTTTCTTCACTCTTTCATCTCCTACATCCTTTCTTTGGGGAGGCTATCATTAGGGTTGAGCTGCTCCCATCCTTCTAGAATTTTCAACTTATCTTTTACATTCCTTAACTCCTTACTCTTAATTCCTTCCATCTCACTCTTTCATCTTACTTTCACTTTTTTGTCTTCTCCAGTTTCAATCATCGTCTCATTTATCCTTGTTCTTTCTTCAACTCTTACCTAAGTCAATCCACTTTCCTCGTTAAGTGTGTTTGTACTTTCCTTGTAATCCCCATCATCATCATCCTTTCACCCTTGCTTACTTTACCATACTTTGGTACCCTCATTTCTTTATCTCTATTTTCTTCTCTTCTATTTATTCTTTACTTGTATCTAAAGGGTAGGTAAGTAGTGAAAAGCTTACTACCCTTCATCCTTTAGGATACAAGTACCTCCGTTCACTCGTTCCCTCCGAGTGTTCTCCTTTCTTCCCCCTTTATATACTTCCTTTACATTTCTTATCCAATTTTTTCTTTCTATCCAACTTTCTTATCTCTTCTTGTAACTTTAATAGTCGGGGGTTTTCCCTTTTTTCTCATTTACTCGTATTCCTTACCCCTTCTCTCTGTAGCTCTTGCCTTCAATCATCCTTGTTTATTCTTTCCTCTTCTTAACCTATTCGTAGTATGATGTAGTGCCTTGGCTTGACTCGAATTTGGGGTTCATTATGCTCGACTTTCCTTAGCTAATATCTATTTCTAAGTCTTTTATTCGCTTTATCTTACTAGGTTTTCTTAATCCTCTGTCTAGGCTTTTAGACCCCTTTTTATTCGTTTTCTTTATACCTATCCCTAGGTTATCTACCTAGGTTTTACCTTAATCTCTAACTTCCTACAAATTACTCTTTACTAATCCTATTTAGTCATTTTGGTTTTATTAACCTATGGTTCATTATGGAATTATTGCTAATCAAGGTTAAAGATTTTCTAAGGGTTTGTTATGCTTTTCCTCTTTTAAAGCTGTATTCCTAGTTCGCCTAAACTTAGTTCATCAATTGAACTAAGTTTCTCTTCTTCTTAGGCCTTATTCATTTATTATTAGCCTAGAATTTTCATTTACCTAGAGTTTTATGCTTCCTTTCTTTATTAAGAAAGTTTCCGCACTACATCATGACATCACTTGTATCCTTTGTTTAAGGATTTGCTTTTCCTTTCTCTTTAACTTCTTCTTTCTCACCAGTTTCTCTCTGGTGATATTTTCCTAACTTCAGGGAAAATTCTCTTCGTGCTCTTTATTTGCACGCATGCAGGCATTTCTATCAGTGCCATGCATTCCACTCTATCCATTTGCTTACTTTCTATTGACCTTGTCATGGCCCTTTCTTATTATCTTTGGGGGTTTCCTCCTCCTTACTCTTACGTTAACCAAATGATGAGGAGTTTATTACTTACTAACCCCTTGAGTGTGGAGATTTCCAGCTTATCTTTCTTTTTTTATCCATTTCCTCCATCTCTACTTCTTTTCTCTTCTTTCTCCTATATCTTCTCTTAACATTGGTATCCAAGCAATAAATCTACTATTCGTCGACCATATGGATGTGATCTCTTTTCATCATTCTCACCACTATTCTCTTTTCATTATGCTCCTTAGTTTGCTTTAGTACTAGGACCCAAATGCTAAATACTCAATGAGGGGTCTACTGTGTGTCCATTATATGGATATGAGGTCTCTTGCCATTCCTCATTCTCCGTTTTACCATTTTTGCCTTCTTTATCCTCATTGTTTCCCAAGAATGGCTTCATTCTTATTCTTCTTCTTGCTATCGTTTTTCCATTCTTCAGTCTTTTAGGTTTTTCTTTTATTAGTCTGCTTCACATCCTTGAGTGACTCTCTCTTAACTCACTTCTCATGATCTTGGGTTCACTCGATCTCTTCCAACTTCCTTGAATGGTTCTTCCTCAATTGACTTTCTCCCAAACTCCATACATAACCGTGTAGGAAGTGGGAGGTGTAAAGTTAGTCCATTGGAGGGGTTCGAGCTATTCTCTTCCTGGAGTACTCCACTTCCATCGCCTTTTTCTGAGTCATTTGTCTCACGTTTCAAAGTCCTCGGGTGCCAATCCTCTTCACTCCGAGTGGTCTCTCTTTCTTCCACTTCTACCCCCCTTTCTTTCACCATTTACACACAAATGGTGTAGGAATGAAAGAAGTTGGCTAACCTCTACTGTAGTCTCTCTCAATTTCCACTCATTCCAGGAGCATCCTTTAGGCAATATGGGGGCTCATCTCTCCAGACTTGCCAACCTGTGGGCTCATCCCTTCAGGTTTACCACGGTGTTAGGTCGAGCCCAACCACCCCAGGTATTGCCCTAAGGCCTAGGCATTCGAGTGCCAACACACTGCAGCACTCTTCAAACCTTGGCCACCAAGGGTTTTGTTGCTCCCAATAGCACGTCTTTCACCTATTAAATTGGGGGGGGGGGGGTTGAGTTGTCTCATGTGGATTCTTCATCAATCTCTTCACTTCACCTTTTAGTCATTTTTCCTCTCTGAGCCTTCTTCCCAAGTCTATGCGTGGTTGGTGTAGAGAATGAGAGAGTTAATTTGCATCGTGCGGGTCTTCATTGACCTTTACACTAAGTTAGCTTTTCCTTGGCTTCACTTTTCATCCTTCCATTGTTGCTTGATGAGTTCCTTTCTATTTCTTCATCCTTCTGCTCGGATGCTTTATCTCACTTCCTGATATTCTTCTAACCTTTTCCTCCGTGATCTCTTACGTCTTTGACTTCTTTTCTCCTAACCCGACTCTCTCTCCTAATCTACACACTAATGGTGTAGAGAGCGAGAGAGGTTGGTTTAGTTTTCGTGCACATCGAGTCTAGAAGAGAGAATGGGGAAATCACATCTGGGATAGGTTTAGAAGTCAAACTCGCTTCTTCACTAGCGAGTCTCGATGTCCACAACCGTAAAGGTTAGGCATCGATCCAGTTTTCTTCACTGGTGTGCCTCTGAATCGGCTATCTTGGAGAGTTGGGCGAGATATCACATATCTCGTCATCTTAAGGGATTTACTATCCCTTGTTTGGTTTGGGTAATGAGTAGGAAGGACATTAGAAGCTAAAAAAATGGGTCTTAGGGGATTTCTCAGAAAGCTCACATTGCTTTCGCGAATCTCGAGAAAAAGGTGGTCGTGGTGTCACTTTACCCAAAGACCACACTCAGATACTATATACGGTGGCGTGCTGCTAAATAAGATATTCTAAGAGTAGGTTCGGTATTTATTACTCGTTCGAATAATCACATACTCGAATTCTGGAGTTTAAATCCTAAGTAGTCCACTGGTTTTGGAACGTTTGAAAACACTTTGAAAACACTTTATAGCTTTTGAAAACAGTTAGAATCTTTTAAACTCTCTGATACCAATCAAATTGTCATGCCCTGGCCCATATGGATCAGCCACGTGGCAACCACCTCATTACCTTGAAGTACGTGCCAGTCGCTCATGCACCCCGAAGCACTGTAAGGCATGAATTGAGTATCTTCATTGTAAAATCATTAAAGCTAAACTTTAAATAGAGAATAATAATAATAATAACTTAATTAATAAAATAATTTATTGAAAGAAGTACCAGTGGATTTATTTGAAAGTAAACTTACGCAGCGGAAACTACTACTCTTATGCCACCGACGCCTCCTAGTGAGCCTCTGGACTATCTGTTATACTCAAACATGGATCTGCATCTAACCACATTGGATACAGGTAAGTGACAGAGGTTCAATAAATTTCCACTAGGTGTTAGGGAAATAGCGATAATCCAAAATAAACTTTATAAAACAATATTTAAAATAACAATAATATAAAATAAATATCTGAAATGGGCTGGCAATCAAATCACTGAAGGCTTAACCCGTCGGTTGTATGCCTTACTGCACCGAGGGCTTTCTCTTTTTATATTTCTAAAACATTTTCATATTTTCTTTTTTCTAGCCCGTTCCCTCAGTGGTGCCATTTGTTGTGGGTGGACTTAGCTACATCGAGCCTCGGCGAGTTTACCTACGCACCTCTCCCAAGGTCTTGACTCACCGTGCCCCTCGATAGGCAGTCCACGGCTACTTAGTCTCATGCATGTCTCACTCGGTCCACTCGCTCACTTTCATCGGAGCACCGATATCTGCTCAGTCGCCTATCTCGCATCTCATCATCATCAGAGACATATATATACATATATTTGCAATAATATATAACATAAACGCACACACAATAACCTTTATATTTTCTTTAAAACAGCTGCCACTCTCTATATGGGTATATCATAAATCGAGTGTGTGTGTTGGATTTCCTGTATCCTAAAATATTTAGAAAATCATTTTATGTTTTGAAAACATTTAACCCTAGTGGCTAAGTAAAGAAATCTAAGCCACTCACAGTGCTGGGAGGTTCGTATACTCCCAAAAGATCTGCATAGATTAGCCTCTGGAGCATCATCGCACTCGATCGTCCGGAACCCTAATCACCAGAAATTCATGTTCGTATTCATAATCAAACTATGAATGCTCCTATGAGCCTCTAGCATGACCTAAGATGGTGTTTTGGATGTGTTTCGGGGATTAGAAAAGTGGCCAGCGCGGGAGTGCCTCGGCTATCGCGTGGGAGATGTCCTATGTGCTCTTTTCCAGAGGCTTTTCCTCGATTTTTAAGCCCGTTGCTCCATAGTTCGACTCAAAAATCAAGATGAGCAATCTCCACATCTTCCACGACACATTTATCGAAGCTAAAATGAGAATAACAAGCTCAAAGTTTCTAAATCTTAAATCTAAGCTAAAATTTAATTAAAAAGCTAAACCTAACTTTGAGCTTGGATCTCTTCTAGATCGATGCATGGAAATGTGTGACAACGTAATAAAATGTAGATTAAGGTGAGTAAAATAACATATCAAGATCTCACCTTGATCCTTCGGTCGGTTTGTCCGGATCGGCCAAAAGTCCAAAATTGCTCTGAGAGAGCAAATGAGAGGAGAGAAAGAGAGGGAGAAGAGAAATGAGAGGGGGATAGCTTAACTCCCCCTACTCAGTCCCGAACCGGACTTTCTTCCCTCTTTTCAACCTCTCATAATCTTGATCCTTGGCCTAATCTACCGACTGCTACACCAATGGATATCCAAGTCATTGGTTATGGACTTAAAGAAGTCCAATTAATGCTTCCATGCATGGTTGCTTATCTCATCTCCCAACTCCGTCTTATCCAAAATTTCACTTCTCTTCTTAATCAAACATATCCAAGCCGACATATTATTAAGTTAATATGCCGTCTTATACTACTTCGTTTATACAAAAAAGTTGGATTAGGTCTGGGTGTGTCAGCAAGTGCATGTGGTAATGGAAATAATGCTTGGTGGCTATTTATATTGGGATATACATAACTCTGAAAGAGTGGAAAAAATGCTTGTTGGCTAGGATTGATAGGTCATTAGCTTGAAAATAGAACAAGAGAGATTTAAAGCAACTGGTTTAGAATCTTCATAACTATTTGTTTTTATTAGTTATATGAACATCTTGTCTTGTCTTTATTGGTTTGCAATTTATTTTTTATCATACATAGGACCATTCCTATTTTTTTGTCCAATTGAATGGGGCCTTTTTGGTTGTCATATAACTAAGAAAGAAATTGAAGCTAAAGGGTAGAGCTACGTGGCAATTAACATAATACACTTAAGGTTTCTTTTTGCAATCAAGTCTCTTTAGCTAATCATTTTCAATTAATGTTTTATATAAAAATAAAAAATGTTGTGTGGATGTGGCTCTTTCTTCAATATGATGGTATTAAAGTATTTGGTGGGTTTTTCTTAATTGGTAGCCTCCCATCCCCTCCAAAGTATATTTGCTATTGACTGGTTGCTTGCATTGCTTTACCTTATTTGAATATTAGAGGTTGAATACTTGTACATGATTATAAATGTTTGACGTCAGAATTGAATATGGGACCTAACATTTAGCTGGGAGTGTAATCAGCTTGCTAATTTAGTATCATAAACATGTTTACAGGAATATTTTACCATACAAGTTAGCACAAAGGGAATGGAAATGACCAATGAGGAATTGCAAGAAGAACAACAGAATAAGCTAGAAAATGATATGTTAAGGATGAAATTGTTTTGCAGCCAAGAAATGCAAGAAGAGTATAGGTAATGGAGTGATTAAAGTTTACATCTTAGAGGATGAGCGATTGAAACGGGAAAGGCTAGAGGATCGAATGGAGCTACTTGTTGAGCAACAAGTGGGTGAAAGACTTGCGCAAAGTTTAGAGGATCGAATGGAGCTACTTGTCAAGCAGCAAGTGTAGGAAAGACTTGCACAATGTTTTGATGAGATGTTCACCTTGCGCATGCAACAAATTCTATTACGGATGCATTCAACATCATCGTCTTCATGCCAACCCAATTCACACCATAACTGAGGTAGTGTCCTACTCCTGGAGTTTCACATTAAATCTTCATTGAAAAATGAATCAAACAATATATAATTTCACTTTGCTTGATTTGATGAGGCTTTGTTGATACACTTCTCTGTTATGACTTTCTATATTTCTATGCTTATCTGGTTGTGATTTTCATTATGAAAAATCTGTTAACCTGTACTATTTTTGTGCTGCTTTCATTACATTGATGATAAGTGCTTTGCTTTTAGGTTCTCCATTATGATTGGCACATATATGTATAAGAAAAGTTGATTTTTAGCTGATTGATTTTTTGGTTGACTGATTTTCAGCTGAGAAGAGTAAAAACAAGAAGAGCATGTGCAACTTTAGGATAATAGCGGACTGCCCCAAGCCATTTGCATGGGCTAAAAGTCTTAATGGAGCTTAAGAAGAAACTTGATGATCAGGGAAAGTATGATATCTTTCTTTTTTCCTGTCCAATAGATTTTTATTTTTAAGTCATATGCAACTTGTATTGCAACTATACACTATTTTAAACATTTGAAATTTTAATTGTTAATAAGAATATTCTTTAATATTTTCCATGATATATTTTATTTATTTTATATCAATATTAATCAATATTGAAAATGTGGGAAAAGTCATTGTTTAGTAACAAATTAATTAATATAGATCTAAGGCTATTGCCAATGACTTATTTAGTTGTGATCTTAAGTGTTTAAAATTTGTCAACGATTTGGGTAGTTGTGGCCTTAGAACTTTTATCTTTGGCAATGACTTAGCTAGTTGTGGTCTTAAACTTTTCACCTTAAGCCACGACTCTAAGTTCGTCGTCCATAGCTAAGACCACAAGACCTATGGTGACAAACTAGCAACGACTTTAAAGTCGTGACTATAGACTAATGTGAGCTAAGGTGATGATAAATGTACCTTAGGCCACAACTTTTGTCATGGTCCAAGCTTTAATATCTTGTTGTATAGATCTAAATCTATTTTCATCAAAAATAGCATCTCTTGATTTAATTGCGATATTAATTGAAATCAAATCATTTGGTTCAATTACCATGAACCTATATGATTTACTACTTTGTGCATAACTCAAGAATATGCACTTAACTCCATCTTCAGCCAATTTCTACCTCTTAGGTTCAAGAATTTTTACTATAGTTCTACATCCCCAAACCTTTAAATAATCAAGATTTGGCTTTCTCTTTTTCCATTGCCCATATGGGGTAATATTGGTTCTCTTATTAGGAACCATATTTAATATGTGACAAGCTGTTAATTTACCCCAAAAACCATTTGACAATCTAGAATGAGATAACATGGCATTTACCGTTTTTGTTAGCAACCTTTTTTCTCTTTCTACCACACCATTTCATTGTGGTGTATATGGTGTAGTAACCTGATGAATTATACATGTGGAATTAAAATAATTTTGGTCAAAGTATTCTCCACCTTTATCCAATCTTAAACATTTAATAAATGATTTACAATGTAATTCAACTTCAGATTTGTATATGTTAAAATTACTGAGAACTTCATCTTTAGAATGTAGCAAGTATACATAACAAAACACATATGAATCATCAATAAATGTGACAAAATATTTGTTACTAGAAAACGTAGAAGTGCTATGCATATCACATACATCACTATATATTAATAACTTAGTGTTTCTATGGATTTTAGCAAAAGGTTTCCTTGTAATTTTAGTTAGCGTGTAGGTTTTGTTTTATCAATATCTTCTGAAATATTAGAAATTAAATCTAATTTATTCATATAATTTAATCTTCCCTAACCCGATTTGACCAAAAAGCCAACAAAATTGAACCCTACCCAACCTGAACCCAAAGTGACCCGAGATTTGAAACAACCTGAATGTGAAGTGACCCGTAATAACACACCCAGATCATTTTGTACTTTTTCGTACTAATCGAAATAGTAGCAAATAGTAAATTGGTACAAGAGATATGTTTGTTCGATGATGAATTTAAACCTTGTTATGAACGATAAAGAAGATATCAAGGATTTGACTAGACAAAGTTAGAAGATGATGTATTAGATAATGTATGTATTGATTAAGAGGGCCTAAGGAATCTAAACCCTAAATTAAGTCTATCAAACCGTAGCCCAACTATAAGTTAATCTTGGGATTAATTGTTACTGATTAAATGAGTTGGCCCAACTAGTCACGTATTAGCTCCTTTAACCTAGGTATAAATAGCTAATTTTCTCTTTATTTAGGGTTAGAAAATTTACAAGAAGAAGGTTGCCTAGGTAATTGGATGAGTGATTTCTATAATTTTTTCATCATTTTTGGGTGCTTTGAGGTAAGATTTCATGTTTCTACCATTGCTACATTCACGGAAAAGTTTTTAGGATAGGCTAGAGAGGAAAATCCAGCGATCGATTGTTGGCCAACAAGCCGCTACAACCTTATTGACATCAGAAAATTCTTTTGTCCATGAGGAGTTTGTAGGAATTGGAATGACTCAATTTCATTGAGTAGTTAAAAAGTTATGGAGTTCTGAAGTTGGGAACCCTAGGTTTGATTTTATGATCAACAGCCCCTTTTCCCTTGCCGGAATCCTGCAAACCAAAGGCCTTTAAAGGCCAAGCTTGTGACCAATGTGTAGTAGGAAATGAGACCTTTCGATACGTACCAACCATGTGTTCATTTGAGTTCTTTGGAGACAGAATCAAAGCTTCAAAATTGCCTAATTGGTAGGATGAACCTGAAATTTTTAGATTTGTTCGTGAGAAAGATGATGAATAGTAGAATATTTTGCCTACTCTCGGGTAGATTTTGTTTCAGAGGGTGCAGTTCAACCCTAACTCCTCTGAGCACCATTTTTTGGGATTTGCCTTAAAAATTATTTTTGATTTTCTGTAATTTTTTCAGAATTTTTCAAACTACAAAATAATTTTCATAAATTTTTGAATAATCTAAAGTTAAGATTTTTACAAGAATTATATTTTAATATTAATATTGATATTTTCTATTTAAAGTGAAGACTCACTCTCTGTAAAGAATTATTTTGTATTTCTCAAGCCTTTTCAATAGTAGGAATTGTGTAATATGTGAAAATGGACTTCTAAATGTTTGGAGGAAAATCTTAGCAAATGCCTAATATTGTCTAGGTTTGATTGGTGGGTAGATTAGTCATGCATATAATTGTACAAAGTATTGTTAGTCCTAATAGTTAGTTAATATTGGTAGGCTTTTGAAAATCTAGTGCATTGTTCGTTGGCTGGAATTATGCCGTGTTGGTTGTGCTAACCAGGTAAGTGGTTAAACCTTTCTGGCCATTTTCTAAATTTGTGGATTTAAAATTGTTTTGCAATTTGAAATGTTTCATAAATGATTTCCTTACAAATTATTGATTGTTGAATTGTTTTCAATAAATATTATTGTTTTATTTAAAGTAGGTCAAGTATGAAACGGAAAGGATTTGATTTGAGATTGTGGATATTGTTTTATAAGTGAATTGCGATATAAAGTTCTTGGAAGGTTGTATAGTGGACCCATGCCTCAGGGGGTTAAACTGTTGGCTAGACCCAAGATCTATTACCGTTAATGATTATTATTGTGGATTGTGGATTATGATATTCTGTATCTTGGCAACTTGAAGAGAGTTTAACCTAATGGATTTATTGTAAATTGCTTACAAATCATTTGTTGCTTAAATTGTGTTTTAATTGTGAGTTTATTGTTTAAATGTTTTAATTGAAAATGCCATTGTTAGAAAATGTGTTTGAAGTGCTTGATCCAACTAGTTGGGTTTTACTACTTACTCGGCTTTTGACCTCATTATATGATTTATTATTATGTTCAGTGATAATGAATGAGCATTGGGATCGCATTATGAGCTGTGAGCGCTAGCTATTTCTTTTTGTTAAACCTTGAGTATTGGAAAGTGAAATTTATAATTTTATGTATTAAGGATGAGACGCATTTTTATTTTAGAAGTTATTTGGTCTTATGTGAATGTTTAGTTGATATCGGGCCTTACATGCTTATGAGACATGACTCATAAATATGTGATGTTGTCATGTTTTGGGTCTTTAGGTTCAGAGCACGACAATTTAGTGGTATTAGAGCTTAGGTTATAATCCTTAGGATAAGTTATGTGGTAAGCGATAGATTGGTAGAATAGGATTGCATTCTCATGTCGATATTGTATGATACTTGATTTTTATTCCATGATTTTGTTGTTAACTTTGTTAGTGTGCTAATCATTATGCCACCAGAACCCAAGAAACCCGCTAACCCTCTACCTAGTGCAGGGATTGGGGATTGGGGAAGCCTCTGTTTGGTAGACTTAGAGAAACATGCCTCCACACGTGTCTCCAGAGAATAGGCAAGAACCGTTTCATGATGAGGGGTCTTATAACTCCTCTACTGATACAACAAACATGATGAAGGATAATAGAAGGGCAGCATAAAACCAACCTAATCTGATGGATTTGATGCAAACTTTAGTGGGTGTGGTGGATAGGTGTTAGGTGCATTTTTATTGATATTTTTATGGATGATTCTTATGATTATATGTAACTAACTATTTAATTCTTGGATAATTTACTTCTTTTATGTCTTAGGTGTCAATTGAGTGAACATGATGACTTTGAAGTGAAAAGAAGCAAAAACAAGCCAAGTAGGAAGTCAAGTGTACAAAGTTCAAAGTTGAGAATCCTGGCAGTTTGGATAGATCTGAAAGATGCCTAATTTTCACCATCTTATAGATTTCAGTTATCTTCATAGTCTTCATGAAAGTTGTAGGGAACATCTTGGGCTTTTCGAAATGCTAAAGAACATCCAAATCCGAGTCTGTTTGGCCCATTAAATGTCCATTTTACCGAGGACTATCAAAGCCAACCGTTGCTGTCATTGGCCGGGCGGCCGGCTAGAGCCCTAGCCGGGGCCGGCTGGAGCTCTAGCCGGGGCCGGCTGAACACGGGATTGTCCAAATTTACCCCAAATCAGTTTTATGAGCCTTCAATGCCTCTTAGCCACCCCTTGATGTTTCTTGGACCTAAAGTTTAGCTAATTTAGCTCCAAAACAAGGAATATTCAAGGAGAAGAATGAAGAATTGATTGGGGCAAAGAATTTCAAGACCAAAGTTGGTTGGAAGAAGATTAAAGGAAGAAGAGTCAAGCATAAGGAAGACTCTTTTAGATATTTATTAGGATTTAAACTTAGTTCTTATAAATACTCTTTTATTGGGGATAAACCCTATTATTTTACCTTTGAGTTTGTTTTTACCTTTGAGCTTTTAGATATTTTAGAGTTGTTGGATTTTGTTTTATGAAACCTTAGTTATTTTCTCCAATCTAGTTTTCTAGAGGATGCTCTTCAACTATTGTGAGGTTTCTTATGCTTAATTTAGTTTCTTTTATAATTGTTCTTTGATTTCTCTAGTTTAAAGTAAATAATCTTGTTTGTTTACTTCTCTCTTGTATTTACTTGTGGTTAGTGGCCAATAATTACTTGTTTATGCAATTGACTTGCTAATCTATTTGAATCTGTACTGTTTGCGATTTAATTAGATGTTAGTACCAACTGAATAGGTTGCCTATTCAAGGGAATTCAAAGGGATTATTGACAAATCTATACTGGGTAGTTCTCTAATAATGGTTAACCTCTATTAATTTGCTCTTAGTGCTTTCTAATTCTTGAAATCGGGCAGCTGAGGTTTTGGTTTAAGTGTTAGGTTGAATGATATTTTGTGAAACATGAGTAACATAATATGTAGCCTTAGGATTAATGGAATCATTGAGAATACTAGGTTTTCTTTGATTGTTAATGCAATTATGATTTAAACATTATCTTTTGGTATTCCAATGATTAATAGCTTGTAAGCATTCCTAAACACTAGGTTGGATGTTTTTAATTATATAGTTTATTTAGTTTAATTCAATTTATTTTCAATATTACTCCAAAATCCCCTATATTTACTTTTCTGTTTTGAAGACAAAGATAACCAAATCTCTTTGTGGAGTCGATCCCTACTTACCCTACTACATAGTTAGTTAGTGATAAGGTTAATTTGCGAAGCTCTACAATAGGCCTCGTCAATATGTAGTAGAGGATTTAATAGAATTGGCCAACACACAAGAGTGAGTTGTCTGAATTTGTGAAGTTAGTCAAACCTTTTGACGGTAGCTCTATCGATCTCTTAGATACTGAAAAGTGGATTACTGAAATTGAAAAGTGATAAGTGTATTTTATACCTATATTATGAGCTAATTTTAAGTATAATCAAACGAACTTTCTTAATATTATAGCTCATTCTATATACTTTACTCATACTTTTATCTTGTTGTTTGTAAGAGAGATTTTGTGAGAGACGGGCCCACAGAGCCTGCTCCAGTCCAGCCAACCACCTTGGGCCCCGGTCCACTGGGTTTCCACTACTCAAAGTATTGTCCCTTGGCCCAGCCAGTTCGCATCACACACGCCTGCAGCGCTACTCGAACCCTGGCCACCAAGGGTTTTGTTGCTCCTATGAGCACGCATCTCACCAATTGAGCTTCAGGCTCTGTGGGCCCGCTCTCATAGATTTATGGTGAAAATTGAAGAAAACAAAGGATATTTGTGGCTGAAAAGATAAAAAAGGATGAATGGATTGAAGTTTGGACCAAGAGAAGCTTATAGAATGAAGAAATATTGAAGTAGACCAAAAACAGGTGACGTTTCACATATGAAACGGCACCTGATGTGGAATAAACTAAAGCTTGGATTATGCGAAATGAAACAGGTGACGTTTCATATATGAAGCGGTGCCAAAATTGAGCCAAGAAGTCAGAGTAAATGTGACCTGAAGTGGTACTGGAAGCTACATGAAGCGGCACTGGATTTATGTCTTTGAGTCCAAGCCGATTTAATCTCTTAGTTTTGTGTAACTACTCTAGTATAAATACCTTAATTTTTAGGGTTTTTGGGGACGAATTCTAGACTTTGGAAGGAGAGAATTTTAGATAGTAAGGATTCAAAGGGAGGATTTCTTCTCTTTAATTTCTTTACTTTTGAATTTATTTTATTTATTATGTTTTCTTTTTATATCATAAGTAGCTAAATTCCTTGTTGCGGATTTTGGTAGATCTTCTACCGATTTTAATTTAATTATTGTATGAATTGATTTTCTAGGGTTAAATATATTTTCTTTGTTCTTAATGTGTTTTATGTCTGGCCAACATAGAATAGATCTTCGAAATTGTATGAAGGACCGAGGGGTGAAGTATAGTTTGTGCTCTAGGAAAATAGACACAATCTAGTTGGGTATGAGAGTAAGTCGATTTATTACGATAACCATAATTAAATTAGATTCGGGAGAACCTAATTTAATTATTAATCCTAGGATCTTAATGTTCTTAGCTAATTAGTTTATGCACCGAGAGGTGGTAATCACTTAGTTAGGAAAGCTTAGGATGATCTGAGAGGACTCCTAAGTAGATTAGTGATTGTTATTTTAACCCTGATAATTAAACTCACACATAATCAGATTAAATACCTAGAAAAGAAGCCTAAACCCTCACATCTTTAATATTGATTTCTTTGTATTTATTTGCTTGCTTAAGTTGATTTTTAGTTTAATTAATTTTTAATCTTCCTTGATCAATCAATTTTATTATTTCTTTTAATTTAATTTCCTCTTGTTCTTGCTTAAACTTTACTAGAATTAGGTTATTAGCTTTCTCAAGTCCTTGTAGGATAGATACCTTGGAATACTTCAAGCTTTACTACTTGATTCTATTCTCTTGCAGAAAAATCTCGGTCAAGTTGGCGCCATTACCGAGGACTTGATTTGATTGCTAATCTAATTAGTTCTAGTAATTTTAATTTTATTTTCTATTTTAGTTTTAATTTAATTCTGCTTACCTTTTCTTTTCTTTGTTCTGTAGGTAGTTTATGAGTCGACAAACTGAATGATTAAATCCAGAAGTTGCTTTTGACCCTGAACCAGAAAAATCAACAAGAGAACTCAGAGTTGAATTTCTGAGACTTCAAGAAGTAGAAAAGAGAGTTCTCAGAGAAAAAGAGATGGCTAACGAAAGAGTTAATGATGTGCCTAACAATCAGCCTCAAGGTGCCAATGATGAAGTTAATGATAATCCAACTGAAAATCAAGTTTTCAAAATTCAATTACTTAGCCAATGGCTGATATTCAAACAGCAAAGATGGGGAATAATCCAACATGCATTTGACTTAGTGCGAGAGCAAGGGCTTATGTCTTGAAACAAGTGCGAGAGCAAGGGCTTATGTCTTGAAACACACAGTGTTAAACATTCTTCCTCACTTTCATGGGCTGCCTTCGAAAGATACAATCAACTTTCTCCATGAATTGCATGACATAGTGGCTACACTTCCACTTACTAATATTTCAGAGGAAGAATTGAAAATGTGGTGTTTTCCTTATTGTTTGAAAGAAGCAGCAAATAGTTAATTGTTAATATTACAAGAAAATTCTTTCAATTCTTGGGATAAGGTTACTGATACTTTTCTTCAAAAATTTTATCCTCCTAGGAAGTCAAGAGAATTGAGAAAGAAAATTCAAGATTTTGTGCAAGAGGAGTCTGAGACTTTCCATGATGCTTGGGATAGATTTAAGGGATTGGTTTGCTAATGTCCTCATCATGGTTATCCAATCAATCTTCTTTATCAATTCTTCTATGAAGGATTGGACGTGGAATACCAAACAGTTGTGGATAATACCACTGGTGGGTATATTGTTACAAGGACTGCTAAGCAATTACAAAATGTCTTTGAATCCTTGGCTACTAGCTCTCATCAAAGAATGGTGAGGAAGAAATCTTGAACAAGCACTTTTCAGCCTTAAAATCAGAATCAACTTGATGCCATAGCCTCTAAAAGAGATGTGATTATGAAGGTGGTTCTATATAAAAAGCCAAAAAAATGATAGGCATGTTACCGCTGTGGTATGTATGGCAACTCTCTGAAATTTTGTATGAATGAGAATCCTTGTGATGAAAAAGAAGAGTGTTTAGAGAATGTGAATTACATGGGGGCTTATGGAGGACAACAAGGTGTCAAGAATGATCCTTTTGCACCTACTTATAATCCTGGACAGCGAAGCAATCCGAATTTCTCATGGTCTAATCAAGGAGCTGCAAATAAACCTTAAGTTATATTGCAAAGGCCTCATTTTCAACAATCTCAGTCATCTACACAAAATAGTGGTATTAAGGATAAGCTTCAAGCCTTTATGACACAATTTGGTTCAAAGCTTGGAATGCTTGATATGCTAGATAGAATTAAGGATCATTTGGGAAAAATTGATAGAGTTGACTCTCATACTACTATTATCAAGAATGTTCAAATGGGTTAAATGGCAAAATTATTTAGTGAACGTGGTCAAGGTAGACATCCAATCAACACAGAAATCAATCTGAGGGAACATTTAGTGGCTATCACACTTCGAAGTGGCAAGGTACTTGAGAATCCTTCAAAAAGATAGAATCAAAAGGCTGTACAAGAGGATTTGGGAGCAGAAAATGTGATTTTTGAGAGTAGTGATGAAGCAGGGTTGATTCTGCACAACAAAATGGCAACGAACAAAGCAAAGATGAAGCGGCACCGGATCTTCCAACAAACGGTGCCGGTTCTATAATTCAGCCAAAAAACAATGATTGTAGCGAGGAAGCGGCACTGGAGGAGGATACAAGCGGTGCCGATTCTCCCTAAAGCATGTTGTTGTTGAAAACAAAGCTGAAACAACCCCGAATGATGCAACAATCAGCTCTGGAGTTGTCCTGGAACCTAAAGAGGAAGTTAAACCTTATGTTCCGCCAATTCCATTCCCTCAAAGGCTAAAGAAAAGGCAAGATGAAATTCAATTAAAGAAATTTATGGATATCTTTTGAAAATTGAATATCAACATCCTTTTTGTTGAAGCCTTACCACAAATGCCCATTTATGCCAAATTCTTGAAGCAATTGATTTCAAATAAGAAGAAGCATGAAGAGTTTGCAACTGTTCCTTTAACAGAGGAATGTAGTGCAATCCTTCAAAGGAAACTGCCTCTTAAGTTAAAGGATCCAGGGAGTTTTATCATTCCTTGTTATTTTGGTTCTTCAAACAACTATAATTGTCTTTGTGATTTGGGTGCAAGTATTAACTTGATGTCTTTGTCGCTATACAGGAAACTTGGAATTAAAGAATTAAAACCGACTATTGTGGCTTTGCAATTAGTGGATTGGTCTATTCGATATCCTGTGGGGGTTGTGGAGGATTTATTGGTGAAAGTGGAAAAATTAATTTTTTTCATTGATATTTTTGTGATGGATATCGAATACGATGCTGATGTCCCTGTGATTGTTGGACGACCTTTCTTGGCTATAAGTGGAGCTTTAATAGATATGCCAATGGGAAAGATCACATTTAGAATTGGCAATGAAAGCAAAGTATTTCATATTTTTAAACCTTTGCCAATTCAATATTTTAATGATGACATGTGCTTTTGGATGTAGGTCCTAAGGAAAAGGATAAGAAGGATTCCAAAAGGCCATAACTATGCTTGAAGAACGAGACAAGTTATGTGGAACACCTCCACATGATTTTCAAGGAATTATGTGACCTTCTTTGAAAGACAATGTCTAGTTATAGACATTTAAATTTAACGTTTGTTGGGGGACAACCCAATTGTCACCCCCCGACCTGCCCAGGTCGGCCACGTGGCAACCGCCGCGTTGCCTCGAAGTACGTGTCGACCGGTCATGCACCAGAAGCACCGCAAGGCATTGAAATGGATATCATCGCTGCAAAACAAAACTAAAATTTTAATTAGAAATCATTTAATAAAATATTTTAATTTATAAGCAATACCAGTGGACTAATTAAAAAGAATACCTACACAACGGAAACCACTAAACCTAAGCCACCGACGTCTTCTAGTGAGCCTCCTTTCTATGGCTGACTCCGTACGCCAATCTGCATCCATCCACATTGGATACAGGTGAGTGACAGGGGTTCTAAGAATCTCCATCTGGGTTAGGGGAATTAAGGGAAATCCAAAATAGAATAAAATAAAATAAAATAAAATAATAATAAATATTTTTCTTTGAAAACTCTTTTAAAAATTCCTTAATAAATAAATATATAAATCTCAAATGAGCTGGCATCTCTATCATACTGGAGGCATGACCCGTCGGCCGCCTTACGCCTCACTGCACCGAGGGCTATCTCTTTTCTCATTTATGATTATTTTCTCTTTTCTATCTCTCTAGCCCTTTCCCTGGTTGGTGCCTCGCTGTGGTGGAACACAGCGAACTGGAGCTCTGGCGAGTTTCTCTACGCGCCTTTCCCAACCAGGCTTGACTCACTGTGCCTCTCGATAGGCGGTCCACTGCTGAGTATCATGCATGCTCTCAAACTCGGTCCACACTCCCGTAAATTGGAGCCTCGAGGAACCCTCTCAATCACTCATCTCCCAAGGGCATCGTACCCTCAATAATCATAATAATAATAAAATTTCATAATTTATATATATATGCATAAAACATTTATATTTAAAACACATAGTCACACACACGTAAGTCTTTATATTTCTCTTTTAAAACATCCCACTCATTATGTGGGTATATCGCAAACAGGTGTGTGTGTGTGGATTTCCCATATCCCAAAACCTTTTTTGAAAAATATTTATGTTTTAAAATCATTTTTAAAATCCTTTTTCCCCAGTGGCTAAACAAAGAAATCTAAGCCACTCACAGTGATGGGAGATTCGTATACTCCCAAGCGTTCCATGTAGCTCAACCTCCGGAGCATCGCCGCATTCGATTCACCCGAAGCCCTAGTACATGGAAATATACGTTAGCATTCATAATAGAATTTATGAATGCACCTAGGAGGCTCTAGTATGACCTAAGATGATGTTTGAATGTGATTTGGAAGACTCGGAAGTGTTTTGAATAGATTTGGGGTCAATTAGGGTTTCGGGAGGTAAAATGACCATTTCGCCCCTAAAAGGCAAGAACGGCACCGGATCTAGAGTGAACCGGTGCCGGTTCTCTTCGACCCGAAGGTCGGCGACCGACAAGCAGAAACGGCCTGGTTCTGCATGGATCCGGCGCCGGATCTGTTCTGGGTTTCAAACCCGAGAATTCTTCAATTTTTCTCTTAGCTCGAAAACCGATGCAATCGTCCACCAATTTAGCTACAATTTCAAATGCATATGCCTTAATGCATCCAGGACACGTTTACCAAAAGAAAAACGAGAATCACAAGCTCAAAGTTCCTAGATCTCGATTTTAAACTTAAAATTTAACTAAAAGCTGAACCTAACTTTGAACTTGGATCTCTCCTAAACCGATGCATGGAAAGACGTGCAAACTTAGAAAAAACGTAGATCGAGGAGTTAGGAAAAACTCACCAAGATCTCGCCTCGAACTTGCGGTCGATTTGTTCGGATCTGCGAATTGTTCAAAATGCCTCTGTTTGGCTCCAGAGAGAAAAAGAAAAGAAAATGAAGAAAAAGAAAAAGAGAAATGAGGAAAAGCTTCGGCTCACCCCTATTTATAGATTAGCCCGACACCGGGTCCACTCGGGCCTCGGGTGAAACTTTTCCCCTTTTTCAACTTTCTTTCATTTTCACCCATTGGCTAAATCCTTTGCTTTCTTGTGCCAATGGGGCCCATAATAAATTTCTTGGGACTTAATTGGAGGTCTTTTTGGCATTTTACTAATTTCCAAGCAAGGTTAATTACTTTATCTTCCAACTCCGTCTTGTCTTAAGCTTATCTTCTCTTCTGACTTGATACAGCTGGACCGACATATTGTTTAATTATCGCGTCATCTTGTACTATTCCGTTCGTACGGAAAGGTCGTGCTAAGTCCAAGTGTGTCACCAATATTCTAACTTTACTTTTTCTTTTAGTTTATTTTTATTTTCTTTTATTTATTTTTCTATGACTAACATTTATTTCAATTTTCTGTTGTAGGTAATTTTTGCAAGATTTCTTAAATTTACTTCACCAACTTTACATGGGGAAAATGAGTATTATTTATCCTTTTTGTTTTCTTGACTAGTTATCAATGTTTTTCCATTAAGGATATTGATCATGTTAAGTGTGGGGGTGAATTTTTGAATATCTAATTTTCGTATGCATACATGTAGTTTAGATTAATTTTGTTTCTTAATTTTAATTTTCATTGAATTTCATACCTTCACTTGCACTCACTTTATGATTTTTATTGTGCAACAATTTATATCGATTGGTATTCGAGAATTGCCTGTTTCATCTAACAATTTTGTTTAGGGAGTTTTTGAATCCTTCTCTATTTTTATTTTTGCACAACCCTGGGGACAATATTGCTCTAAGTATGCGGGGATGGCTTTGAAATTTTTGAAATTTTTGAATTTTTTATTTGATTTTTGAAAATTCTTGTCACAAATTTTTTTCTAACTGATTTTTTATTTTATTGTTTGCTTTGAATTGATGATATGAGTATATAATTTTCTTGGTGTTCAATTAATTGTTGATTTTTGAGTGCATAATATGATTAAGTGATTGTTTCATGATTTAGATTTTGTAAATGCTAGGTGATTAATTTTGCTAGGAAAGAATTCTTTGAATTGACTTGAGTTACCTAGTGAGAATTTGAGCCTTCATGCATTCTTTGATAGTTATGCCTTCTATGATATTGGATTTCTAGAACTTGAGATTCATCTTTTTGAGATTACATGTTTTGATATATGTGCAAGCATTAAGATTAAGGTCTTTAGGATTTTTGTTTAAGCCAAAAAGTCAACATTTTATACACTTATCCATTAGTGAACCCATTTGAGCCTAATTCTTTGATAGCCTTTCCCAGAGAACCTTGTGCTTGAAAATGAAAAACCAAGTTTTTGCACCCTATTCATTATTAGTAGAGTGTTTACTTCTTTAATTTGATGTTCTTTGGATTGATTGCAAAAGAATAAGTGTGGGGGAGATAGTGATGTGTACAACGTGTTGATGAAAAGGAAAGGGAGAATTCTTGCCAATTGAAAAAAAATAATAATGAAAATAAAGGCACCAAGTTCGAAAATTTGCCTTAAAAAAATCAGAAAAATGTTGAAATAAAAAAAAAAGGTTGAAAATTGGTTGGCTTGAATTTCTTCTTGAACTTAAAAAGAATGAAGAAAAAGGAGGATTTTTGCAAAATATGAAGAAGTTGGTGGAGTAATTTTTTTTACCATGATATGTCAGCTTTTCTTGGTTTATTTACTCTACTATTTCGAATATTTTTGTTTTTCCGTTCATCTTTTTCTTTGTGAACCTTTTTTGTCCCTTTTTGGCCACATTACAACTTTGGATATTAAGACCTTTTGATTTTTGATTGTATATATTTATTGGAGTAGTGGAGATTAGATATTTTTCAAGCCTATGATAAGTCAATTTCATGAGAAGATGATAAGAGTAACTCACTATAAAAATTGCTAAACACTTGAGAGATTGAGTGACCACTTGTAAGAGAATAGTCAATTTAAAGTGTGTAATCCTAGTGAAAGAGATTGAATAGTATTTGCAATGTCTAGATTGTGAAGTGATTTATTTATGAATTATTGTGTGCTTGACTATTGGTAATTTAATTTGGTGCTTTGAATTTTATATCTTGTGTTATTAATTTGAAGCTAACCAATGATTTTCTTTTCAAACATGTTTGCGGTTATCGTCCTGATAAGCACTCAGGAGACTATAACTCCTCCACTAGACACACCTAGGGGTTTAAAGGCTTATGGCATGCGCTAAATGTCACCGTATACCTACAAAAGTGTAATTATTTTCTGTTTTAGTATTAGTTAGTATATTAGAGTAGTTCATATTGGTTGAGGACAAGCAAGGAGGTAAGTGTGGGGGAATTTGATAAGTGTATTTTATACCTATATTATGAGCTAATTTTAAGTATAATTAGATGATCTTTTCTAATATTATAGCTCGTTCTATATACTTTACTCACACTTTTATCTTATTGTTTATAGGAGAGCGTTATGGTGAAAACTGAAGAAAACAAAAGAGATTTGTGGCTGAAAAGATCAAAAAGGATGAATGGATTGAAGTTTGGACCAAAAGAAGCTTATAGAATGAAGAAACATTGAAGCAGACCAGAAACAAGTGACGTTTCACATATGAAACGGTGCCTGATGTGGAATAAACTGAAGCTTGGATTATGCGAAATGAAACAGGTGATGTTTCATGTATGAAGCGGCGCTTGAATTGAGCCGAGAAGTTCGAGTGGATGCTATCTTAAGCTGCACCGAAAGATATATGAAGCGGCCTCGGATCTATGTCTTTTGAGTCCAAGCTGATTTAATCTCCTAGTTTTGTGTAACTACTCTAGTATAAATACCTTAGTTTTTAGGGGTTTTGAGGATGAATTCTAGACTTTAGAAGGATAGAATTATAGAGCAAGGATTCAAAGGGAGAATTTCTTCTCTTTAATTTCATTACTTAGGAATTTATTTTATTTACTATGTTTTCTTTTTATATCATGAATAGCTAAATTCCTTGTTGGGGATTTGGGTAGATCTTCTAGGGACTTTAATTTAATTATTGTATGAATTGATTTTTTGGGGTTAAATCTATTTTCTTTGTTCTTAATGCGTTTTATGTCTGGCCAACATAGAATAGATCTTTGGAATTGTATGAAGGACTGAGGGGTGAAGTATTGTTTGTTTTCTAGGAAAATAGACACAATCTAATTGGATATGAGAGTAATTCGATTTATTGTGATAACCATAATTAAATTAGATTCAGGAGAACCTGATTTAATTATTAATCCTAGGATCTTGAAGTTCTTAACTAATTAGTTTATGCACCGAGAGGTGGTAATTATCACTTAATTAGGAAAGCTTAGGATGATCTAAGAATGCTCCTAAATAGATTAGTGATTGTTATTTTAACCCTGATAATTAAATTCATATATAATTAGATTAAATACATAGAAAAGAAGCCTAAACCCTCACATCTTTAATATTGATTTCTTCGTATTTATTTGCTTGCTTAAATTGATTCTTAGTTTAATTAATTTTTATTCTTTCTTGATCAGTCAATTTTATTATTTCTTTTAATTTAATTTCATCTTGTTCTTGTTTAAACTTTACTAGCATTAGGTTATTAGCTTTCTCAAGTCCTCGTGCGATCGATACCTTGGAGTACTCCAAGCTTTACTACATGATTTTGTTCTCTTGCAAAAAAATCCCGTTCAAAAAGGCTTTTGAGGCTTAAGCTGTGGCAGAGGAATAGAAGATATCGTTTCCTACATTCTTGTTATAGAGAGCTGCAAATGATTGGTGGCAGCTAGTTAAGAGCCTTTTGCATCATACCACCAAGAATATTTTCAAGGCGGAGTATTACAAGGAATACTTTCCAAACAGTGTGTGTCAGTAGATACAACGAGACTTTTATGCATTATAGAAAGGCAATAAGATAGTGGTGGGGTATGAAAGAGAGTTGAATAGATTAATGAAGTTTGCTCCAAATGCATTCAGAAATAATAAGGAGGCTAGGGTTCAGGGTTCCTTTATGGTCTAGATCCCCAACTACAGCATGAGGTCATCCTTTGAGTTGACTACGTATTTTGGGGGTGGTCAACAAAGCAAAATTGTTGGAGCTAGGGCATAAGCTGATGGTAGCCAACATTGATAATACTGTAAAGAAAAGGTAATAGATGGACAGTTCTAACTTTCAAAGATAGATTTTTGGAGGTGGTGGTAAGAAGGAACATACTGTGTAGTTTGGGCAAGAATCAGCAGAGTAATGGAGGTACTTGTTAGAGGTGTAATTGGAATCATGACTCTAAGGATTGTCACTAGTTGATTGATGCTTGCCTAATATGTAGACATATGGGACATAAGGCTGCAACTTGATCTCGTGTTTTACCATCGATTGGAGCATGTTGTGGCCACAAGCCATAAGGTAGTTTGGGAACAAGAATCAGTAGAGTAGTGGAGGTACTTGTTAGAAGTGTAATGGTAATCATGACTCTAAGGATTGTCGCTAGTTGATTGATGCTTCCTTGATATGTGAACATATAAGACATAAGGCCGCAACCTATTCTCATGCTCGACCATCAATTGGAGCATGTTTCAATTGTGGCCAAAAGGGCCATATGGTAGTTGATTGTCCTTAGTCGAAATAGAACTCTTACATGGTTCAGACTTCTACCCCGATTATGACTGAGCATGGTGCCACTGTAGGAGCTGCTTAGAATAGAGACCAGAGGCCTAAGACCCAGGGTAAGTTGTACGCACTTACCCAACAAGATGTCAAACATCTAATACTATGGTGACCGGTATGATTCCAATTTCTTCTGTTTATGCTTATTCGTTATTTGATACTTGTGCCACGCATTCTTTTATATCTCCTGCCTTTGTGGTCAAACTTGGTGTGAATGTTAAACCATTGGATGTGGATTTAATTATTGATACTCCTATTTGGAAACAGGTAGCCACTAGTCAAGTGTGTAAGTCTTATATTATGAATATAGCTAATAAGGATTTGCTTGTAGATTTAGTGGTGTTAGATATGGATGAATTTGATGTGATTCTTGTAATGGGTTGGTTAGCCAGACATTTTGCTAACTTGGATTGCCATGGCAAAAAGATAGACTTTTGAATTCTTGGATGAGATGAGTTTACTTTCATTAGTAATTCATCTAAATCTCCTCCTAGAATTGTGTCTGTACTTCAAGCTAGGCGATTATTGGAAAGTGAATGTATGGGTTATCTTGCTACTGTTCAAGATACACAGGCCAAGAAGAAACTAGTAGATGACATTTCTATAGTGTGTGACTTTCTTGATGTTTTCCTAAAAGCCCTACCTGGTCTTCCACCAGAAAAAGAAGTGAAGTTCTCTATTAATTTGGCTCTAGGAATAGCACCAATCTCTAAGGCTCCTTACAGAATGGCTCCTAAGAAGTTGAAGGAGCTAAAAAAGTAATAGCAAGAGTTGTTGGATAAGGGTTTCATCAAACCAAGTGTCTCACCCTAGGGAGCTCCATTATTATTTGTAAAGAAGAATGATGGTAGCAAGAGACTTTGCATTGACTATCAAGAGTTGAATAAAGTGACGGTGCATAATCGGTATCCTTTACCTCGCATCAATGACCTCTTTGATTAATTGAAAAGAGCTCAAGTTTTCTCTAAGATTGATTTTAGGTATGGCTATCACCAACTTAAGATCAAGGCGGAGGATGTTCCTAAGACAATTTTTTGAACTAGATATGGGCATTACGAGTTTCTCGTTATGCCTTTTGGGTTGATGAATACACCAGCTACTTTTATGGATTTGATGAACATGGTGTTTAAAGACTATTTGGATCGATTTGTGGTAGTAATTATTGATGATATTTTGGTGTACTTTAGGAGTATAGAGGAGCATGAAGAACATTTAAGGGTGGTATTACAAACTTTTCAAGAGAAGAAATTGTATGCTAAGTTTAAGAAGTGCGAGTTTTGGTGGACAGCATGTCATTTTTTGGTCATGTAGTATCTAAAGACGGAATTTCCGCTATCTAGAGAAAGTGAAGGCAATTGTAGATTGGAGTCGGCCTAACAATGGCACTGAAGTTCGAAGTTTCCTTGGGTTGCTTGGTGATTATAGAAGGTTTATGGATTGATTTTCTTGCATTACGATACCTATGACCTGGCTGACTCAGAAAAGAGTGAAGTTTGAGTGGACGGATGAATATGAACGAAGTTTTCAAGAACTGAAGAGATGTCTAGTTTCATCCTCTATTCTAACTATCCCATATGGAACTAGGGATTTTACCATTTATAGAGACGCTTTGAAGAAAGGTTTAGGTTATGTCTTTATGTAGCATGGTAAAATGGTGGCTTATGCTTCTAGACAACTTAAATCGTATAAGTGGAACTATCCCACTCATGTTTTAGAGCTTGCAATAGTAGTGTTTGCACTGAAGACTTGGAGGCATTACATGCATGGGTAGATATCCGAGATCTTTATTGATCATAAGAGTTTGAAGTAAATCTTCACTCAGAAGTAAATCACTTGAGACAATGGAAATGGTTGGAATTACTAAAAGACTATGATTTGACCATTAGCTATCATCCAGGGAAGGTAAATGTTATGGCAGTGCGCTAAGTAGAAAAGGTCATGGTAACCTTACTGCTATGATTACTTCCCAAAGACCAATTTTAGAAGATTGAGAAAGATAGAGGTTAGTGTAAGGAAGTAAGGCTCTGAAGCAATGTTAGCCAATATGATAGTGCAACCTGCTTTGATTGATAGGATTAAGAAGGCACAATTTGTTGATCCAGCATTATAGAAGGTTCAAGCCAATCTAGGTGAGGTGTTCTTTTTATTTTCAAGATTCATGAGGATGATTCCTTGTGATATGGTGATAGATTATGTGTTCTTGATGATTTGGAGTTGAAGAAAATGATTTTAGACAAAGCTCATTATTCTGGGTAGGCTGTGTATCCTGGTGGGACGAAAATGTATAAAGACTTGAAGGAGACTTACTGGGGGAATAATATGAAGAAGGATATTGCTACTTTTGTAACACAATGTTTAGTATGCCAACAAGTGAAGGTTGAGCATCTGAGACTAGTTGGACAGTTGCAACCACTTCTAATACCAGAATGGAAATGGTAGCACATTATTATGGACTTCGTTTTTGGGTTGCCTAGAACTTTTCAAGGCAATGAATCAATATGGGTGATTGTTGATAAATTAACAAAATCCACTCACTTTATAACCCTTAAAGTTGGTACTCATTGGAGAAGTTAGCTGCATTGTACATCCAAGAAATTGTCAAATTGCATGGAATACTGGTGTCCATTACTTCTTATCCGACTCAAGGTATGTGGCATAGTTTTGGTGGAGTCTGCACAAAGCATTGGGTATAAGAGTAAACTTTAGCATTGCTTTCCATCCTTAAATTTATGGACAATCAAAGAGAACAATACAGACTTTGGACACTACAAGAAATTTAGTTATATGTGACGTAGATTTTATTGTCACAAAAATTAAATTTTTGTCACCTAATATGTTACATGACAAAAAAGTATGTGTCACTACTTTCGTCACCTTAGCTTTGTCACTGAATGTCAAACATGACAAAATTACTATATCGTCATTGATTTAGCAACAATTAGTGACATAAATTCGTTTTGTCATAATCTTACTGAGATTTTGTGACAAATATTTTTTTCAAGAAATTAGAATATATTTGTCACTTAATAACACTAAATGTCATAAATTATAAGAATAAGTCTTAGATTTTGTGACGAATCATATAATGTTACGACATTTGGTGACATGATTCTTTGTCATTTTTTCTATTCTAATTGTGTCATTGAAAACTTTGAGTTTTCACTAACTCTTTTAAAATTTTACATTACTTGACAAAGCTAATTCGTCATTAAATTGTGACATCTATATACGTCATAAAATAATACACATAATGTCACAAATGATTGAAAATTTGACAATTTATGTCACAAATTTAAATTGAAATTTACGATGAATCAAAATTATTTATTTGTATAAAAATAAAAATGCCACAATTAAAAATATAGTTAATTTTAACATAAATAAATTAATCAATCTAAATAGTTCTCCAATCCACTTAGCATCCTAAGAAAGGTCTACAAAGGATATGTTTAGCTACATGAAACTTTAAAAGGTAAATGAAATAACCCCTAGAATATTTTGAAAATAAAAACAAAATACTGGAATACAAATAAAGAAAACTTTTGATAATCAGATCAATCAATTTCTGAAATTGACTCTAAATGTATTGGTGATGATGATTCTGGGGTTGACTCTGAATGTGGCAATGATGACTCAGATTCACTTGATTCACTAGATACTGCAATTAGAGCGAAGTTAAATTAGTAATTAGTATTCACATGTATGGATTTCCAACTAACAAAGCAATTAAAAATGTATTGCAACGTCATCATTTATTCTCATTTAACTCAACAGTCAATTTTTTACTATAATAAGCAACAAAATAACTATAGTAGTTATATACTAAATATAACTAATAACTTATTTGACATTAAATGTATGCCTGAAAACTAAGTAATTGGAACATTAATTCCTGCCGCTATTAAAGCATTCCTCATGACATCCATTTGCTCTTGAAATCGATTTGTTGTACATTTTATCTTTGATTGACATTTTTTCAGCTTCATCTAAGCTTTCTTTAGCTTTTTCTCAACCTCAACAACCCTCATATTTGATGCTTTTAGAGGCTTTGGACCATATCCTAGCCCTTTAATGTATGCTGAGTTGCAGGCTAATACTTTTTATCCACAACTTGATCAATTGTCATTGGGTTCTTTCCTTGTTTCGGTATCTCATTTAATATATGAATAATTTTTTCCTAAAAATATAAAGTAAATATGTTTAATAACTACCTAATGAAGGAGAAACATAACCAGAAAGAAAAAATAGTGCTATTATAACACAGACCACAACACAATTCTTTAAGAAAACATGGCCACTAAACACAAAAAGAGCATCAGCTCAATTCCAAAATCAGAAATAATTTTTGTCCAATTTCTGGCACAACAATTGAAAATAAAAAAGAAATTATTAATATTAGAACCATAGAACTAGAGCAAACAAGCCCAAGGAATAGAAAACATGAAAGATAAGCCATAAACAAAGATACAGCATCAGTAAATAATGAGATCATTAATCCTATAGATCTCTATTCTTAACAAGACTATCAAATAAAACTTATACTAAGAAAATTGATAAACTTACATATGCTATTTCTGCTGTAGGAGTTAACCATCCTTTTTCCACTGAATAATCAGTATTTTTGAAAAACTCAATTCTATCAAGCTCTTGTCCCTCTTTATGCTATATAAAAATAAGTTTATTAAATAATGACATAGAGATGAAACAAAATAAGTTTTATTACTATTATTAATCATACCAATTTATAGCGACTTGCCATAAATGCTCTTGAACCTTGATTGTCATGCCCCGACCTAAGGACTCGGCCACGTGACCGTCATATCACCTCAGATGCGTGCCTTGAAAGGAAGCTATCTAAAATGGTACAATGCATAAATAAGGTGTACTCGAGAAATATTTGAAAATATAATGAAAATAATATGGAAAATACCATAAGATATTTATATAATAAAAGTGGCACATTTTACGGTGTAAATATGCAACGAAAAGATAAAATAATAATATATGCACAATACTATTCCCAAGCCAGGATTCACCAAGGAATCTAGGTAGAACCTATAAAATCGTGTCCGTTGATGATACACCAAGATCACTGTCCACCGGGACGCCTGTCGTCCTTAGCTTAATGACCTACAAAAAATAGGTGAATGGTGTGAGTGCAAATATATATGTACCTAGTGAGGGATCCGGTTATAATGACCGATCACCTCAGGCTCTAAAACTCTTTTAGTAAACCATTTTATGAAATCATATGAAATCCCAAACCAAAACAAATATCAAATCTCATAAATGGGCTGGCATATGAAATCGTCCCAAAGGTACACCCGTGCACTTAGGTGCCCTGCTGGACCGTCAAGGGCTTTAAACTCATATCTCAAAACCATTTACTTTGGCCCGTACCCTTGACGTTGCCATCGCTGTAGGTGGAGCATAGCTACACTCAAGCCCTGTCGAGCTTCCTTGCGCGCCTTTCCCAGGGTCTTGCACTCACCGTGCCCCTCAAAAAGCTGTCCATAGCTACTTGGCCGGTGTGATGCCTTTCTCTCGGTCCACAGCCTCCCTCAATCGGAGCACTGAGTACCTCTCAATCACTCGTCTCTCATAGATCATAATCATCAATAAAATCATAATAATATAATATCATAATTTCTTTGAAACCTACCCTTAAAGCCATTTATAAACTCATGTGTGAGGGTGGACAATCCATATCCCAAAACGTTATTAACATTTTATAAAACAATTTATAAGCAATTAGAAAACGGTTAACCCTCAGTGGTCAACCATTATAATCCAACCCACTCACTAGTAAAAGAGGTTTGTATACTCCCGAATAAATCCCCTCGAATGCCTTAGCTCAAATGCTACTGCCCATTCTCGTACAATAACGTACCTAAATAATCAAATTGAAATCTAATTTGATTAATAAAGGCATTCGACTAACAATTAAACACCACAACAAGACCTAATTAGGGTTTCTAGAGTCTCAGTACTAAATTGGACATGTCCGGAAGTTAACTATCGTCGATTGGGGTCTAGGGTTGTAAAATGACAAAATTGCCCTTGCTAAAGTGTAACTCCGGTGCTCACTAGGCTCACTTCCGCGTGGGAGTGAGTGATTTGGGATAAATCTCCCAAATTTGGTAAGTCCGGCACTGGACCTAGGCATGTTCGGCGCCAGACATGTTCTATTCCTAGGCCGAGAATCGGCCTAGCCACTTTGCTAGCTCGGTTCTACTTCGATTCTTCTCCAATCAGCTCAAAATTTGAAATACACAATCTTAAGAACTTAAACTAAGAAACTATAGCTTCAAAAACTGAATTTAACAACTAATCATGCATGAAATTCGAATCAAAAGTCAAAGGTGCAATTGGTTCTTAAACAAAAATGGATTTTGATCTTCAATTCAACATTTCTCAACCAATAAAATTCAATAAATAAGTAGTGAAATTGAAGCTTAAGGAGTCCATAACAACATACCAAGAAATCAACCAAAGCCTATAGTTAGATTGAATGATATAGCTAGAAGAACAAAATGTCTCCAAGTTCCCAACTTTGGAGATTTCAAGAATTCTTGGTGAATTTGATGTTGTTGATCTTCAAGGAAGCTAAAAAAGTTGTTTATGATGTTTAATGGAGTGTTTGAAGGTGGATTGAAGTGTTGAAAATGAAGAAAATTGAAGAGAGCTTGGAGGGAAAATGAAAAGGAAGAGAAAATGAGCAAATAGGGGGTCGGGCAACTGTCCTTGTAATTCAACGGGTCCGGCGCTGGACCCGACCAAGTCCGGAGCCAGACGCGACCAAGTTCGATGCTGGAGTCAACATTTTTAATGTTGACTTTGGTCAACTTGGCCCCATCTTCTAGATTTTTGAACCCCTAGTGCATCCAATCAACTCCGGACCACAAATAAGGGTTTCTAAGCTCAAAATTGAGCTAAAGGAAGTTCAAAATGTGCAAAGCAAGTTACAATTATATACAATTCTTATAACTTGACACGTATGGACTAGGTCCGGGCATGTCAACTCTCCCCCCTTACAAAAATTTAGTCCCCAAAATTACATTAAGCTAACTTTCAAACAAGTGGGGGAAGTCACGTCTCATATCACTCTTGGGCTCCAAAGTTTGCTTCTCGGTTTGCAAGCTCCTCCACAATACTTGCACCAAAGGAACATATTTGTTCCTCAAGGATCAAGTCTGTCGATCCAATATGGCTACAATTCGAACTTTGAAGTTTAGACTTTTCTTCAGCTTCACTGGTGGAGTCTGAAGACCGTGTAATAGATCAGGTACATACTTCCGAAGCATGGATACATGAAACACATTATGTATTCTGACCATGTCAGGTGGCAACTCCAGGCGATATGCCACTAGCCCAATCTGTTCGATGATAAGGAATGGACCTATGTACCTCGGGTTCAGCTTTCCCGCTTTGCTGAATCTGATAACGCCCTTCCAAGAAAGACCTTTAAGAAGAATTGATCTCCCACTTGAAATTCTAAAGGATTTCTCCTTCATTGGGCATATTTCTGATCTTGATCCTGGGCTACCTTAAGTCGCTCTCGAATCAATTTCACCTTTTTAGTGGTGAATTCAATCTCTGCCTTGTTGCAAATTCGGTTTTCTCCCACTTCATCCCAGTATAATGGGGTTTTACACTTATTGCCATATAGGGCTTCGTACGGGGTCATACCAATACTAGATTGCTAGCTATCGTTGTATACAAACTCCACTAAAAATAGATATGTGTCCCATCCACCAGTAAATTTGAGCACACGTGCTCACAGTATATCTTCCAATATTTGAATGGTGTGCTCAGACTAATTGTTTGTCTGTGGATGGAAAACAGTACTAAAGCAGAGTTAGGTTCCCATTACTTGCTGAAAGCTACTCTAGAATTGTGAAGTGAATCTCGGATCTCAATCTGAAACTATGGAAGCTAGAACTCCATGGAGTCTAACCACTTCATTCACGTAAAGATACACAAACTGGTTCACACTCCATCTCATGCTAACTGGTAGGAAGTGCCCTGACTTGGTGAGTCGGTCCACAATCACCCATACAGCATCAAGTCCACATTTGATACGTAGAAAATCAGTCACAAAGTCCATGGTGATGTGCTCTTACTTCCATTCGGGAATTTGTAGAGGCTAAAGTGTTTCGAAAAGTTTCCGACGTTCTACTTTCACTTGTTGAAATGCTAGGTATCTAGCCATGAACTCAGCAACTTCTCTCTTCATTCTAGGCCACCAATAATGATCTTTGATGGTTCGATACATTTTGGTGTTGGCTGGGTGCATGACAAACGAAGAAGAATGAGCTAGCTGAAGAATAGTGCCCTTAAGATCAAAGTCATTTGGCACACAAACTCGGCCTCTAAATACTAGAACTCCATCGCTTCGAAGCGAAAATTTAGATTGTTTGCCTAACTGCAACTTCTGAAGCTCTTGCTGTAATATCGGATCGAAAGTCTAGAGATCATGAATCCAATTGTCTAACACCGACCTTGCTATAATCTGCACGACCAATACACCATCGTGAGAATCGTAGGCCAATCTAACTCTAGTTGATCTCAGCTCCACCAATTCTGGCGGGTGGATATCTCTAATTGTCGCCAAAGGTAGCTACATTCCGACTCAGGGCATTTGCAACCACATTTGCTTTGCCGGGATGGTAGTCAATAACAAGATCATAATCCTTAATGAGATCTAGCCATCGCCTTTGCCTCATGTTCAAATCACGTTGGCTCATGAAGTGCTTGAGGCTCTTGTGATCGGTGTAGATGCGACAAGTCTCACCATATAAATGGTGTCGCCAAATCTTCAAGGCAAAGACTATGGTTGTAAGCTCCAGGTCATGCACTGGATACTTCTCTTTGTTTGGCTTCAATTGTCAAGAAGTATAGGTAATTACTCATTCATCTTGCATCAACACACATCTAAGTCCCTGATATGAAGTATCAGTGTACACAATGAACTCCTTACCGCTCACTGGTAGAGCAAGTACAGGTGCTGATATCAATTTGTCCTTTAATTTCTAAAAACTCTCTTTGCAAGCATCGGACTAAAGAAACTTCACATCCTTGCGAGTCAGTTTTGTTAACGATGTAGCAATCATGGAGAATCTATCTACAAATCTCTAGTAATATCCAGCTAATCCCAAGAAACTTCGAATTTCAATGGGATTTGCGAGGCGTTTCCAATTGGTGATCGCCTCAATCTTGCTGGAATCCACGAATATGCCTGCCCTAGTCACAACATGACCAAGGAATCCATACTATTGCAACCAAAATTGGCACTTTGAGAGCTTGGCATACAACTAGTGCTCTTGAATGGTTTGAAGCACTATGCAAAGATGATTGGCATGATCTCATCGATTCCTAGAATAAACCAGTATGTCATCAATGAAAATGATGACAAATTGGTCTAGATACGGATGGAACACTCGGTTCATCAAGTCCATGAATGCCGTTGGAGCGTTGGTAAGTCCAAACGAGATCACATAAAACTCATAATGTCCATATCTGGTACGAAAGGAAGATTTTTAAATATCTTCCTCTCGTATCTTTAACTGATGATAACCTGATCATAAGTCAATCTTAGAGAATACTCCTGCACCTCGAAACTGGTCGAACAAATCATCAGTACAAGGCAGTGGGTATATATTCTTCATTGTCACCGCATTAAGCTTGATGTAGTCGATGCAGAGTCGCATTGAACCATCTTTCTTTTTCACAAACAATACTAGGGCTCCCTAAGGTGAAGTACTCGGTTGAATAAATCCTTTCTCCAACAATTCAACGAGTTGTTTCTTTAATTCAACAAGTTTAGTGGGTGCCATTCGGTATGGAGTCATAGAGATTGGATCCGTATCGGGATAGACTTCGATAGGGAAGTCGAAGTCTCTTTCAGGTGGCAACCCATGTAATTTATCAGGGAAAACATCTGGAAACTTGTTCATTACCGGGATGTCTTCGATGTTAGGTTCTTCCAATGAAGTATCAACTATGTGAGCTAACATGGCTTTGCATCCTCTTCGTAGCAACTTACTTGCTTGAATGGCGAAGATGATGTTTGATGTGCCTCTGTGCTTACTGTAGAAGTTAATCATGCTACCATCAGGTTGGGGAATTCTCACCAAATGATGCTCACAGTAAATCTGAGCACTATGTCTTCCTAGCCAATCCATTCGCAATATGGCATCAAAGTCAGACAATTGTAGAGGAATCAAGTTTGCTTCAAATACCAGGTTCTCCAACTTCATTGCACACCTCCGATACACCGTATTCTGAACCATTCTCTCACCCAAGGGCGTATTCACCAATAACTCGTTTCCCAAGGGTGATAATGGCCTATCCGCATGTACAGCGAACTTAGTTACATATGACAAAGTAGCTCGAGTGTCCATAATCACATAAGCCGGTTGATCGAGAATAACTACCACGCCTAACATCCAAAAATTTTCTAAAGTGGTTACTTTCACTCTACAATCAACTGTGAACGTGATGGTTTCTTCACATACGAAAATCAACCATTCATGAATATTTAAATATATACTTACTAGTGACTACGTCTGGACGGGCATCAGCATCCTCTTACAACATTGCATAGACTTGGGTGTGTTGTTACTGCTGTTGGGGTCATCTCTGAAATACTGAACTACTACCAACACCAAAATGATGCTGAGAAGAGGAGTGGGCAACATAGGAGGGCCGTGTCAGCTCAAAAGGATGGGAACCTCCATAACCACTCGGTCCTGTCGAAGACTGACCAAAACTCCGTCTAGGTGGTGCAGAGGTGGTAAGTGGGCAAGCACGCACTATGTGGCCTATCCCTCCATACTGATAGCATCGAATAACATTTCTGCACTGTCCAAAATGGTTCGTTTGCAATGCAAACATTTTGGTGTAGACTCCCTTTCTCTTCTTCCCAAACCATCCTTTGATCATAGAGCCGAATCTAAACTTTCCTTTCCCTCGACCACCAGAATAAGATGGTAGTGGAGGAAGTGATAACTATGATGCTGAGGACTCAATAGAACTGGCTTTGGGCACGCAGCTATAAGAACCAGTGCCCTTTGACTTCTTCGATACTAGGTCCTAAGCTACGTCCAGAGGCTGCTGTCCACTCACATTTGAACCTCCTGGTTCATGCTAGGCAATCATGGCCTCGGCCCACAAGGCATCTTGTCGATGCTGCTTGAAAGTGGCTCTGGGGCTAGGCGTTATAAGCTGTATGATCTCCCACCGAAGACCATTGACAAACTAAAGGCAGAGAGCCTCCTCGGTGATGGATAGAAGATGATGCGAAAGTCTCCGTAACTCCGTCTCATATGTCTTGATGGACATGTCGCCCGCTGTAGTTGGAGAAACTCACTATATCTCCTCCTCATCATCTCTTCTAATAGGAACATCCATTGGAACTCAGTGGCTGTCCCTGAAGATATCTGGCCACAACACTTACCAGCTCCTCTGAATTGATTCCCATGCCCTCCGTATTTTTGGTAACGAAGTCCAACCAATCCCACGTTGTATCGGCTGATGTATTGGAGAGTTTCGGAGTGTCTAGCCCCTTTATAATGCAAAGGAACCTCACCATACAGTTCTTCGAAGCAGTGGCACCTTCCGAAGTGCTCACCGTACCACCAGGCTGAGAGTGCAGCGGGACCATCAATAGAGGTGGTGGCTAATACCGATGAGTAGACTAACCCGTGAGTTGCTAAAAGGACTGTAATAGGTTAGAAGTGTAGTACGGCCCTGTCGATGTCAGCATCGACGGTGACGGGTGAACAAGTGGTGTAGTGCCAGTAGGCTAATATACATCGCTGGGTATGTACGTAGAAAAGAATCAATTGGCCCAGCTATCAAACATCCATTCGAGGCCGGTGGGGATGTACTGCACCGACGTGGCAATCACCAAAGGTGGGAGAAGTGGAACCTTAGAATGAAAACCCTGCTACTGAGTCTCATCACTAGGCACTATAGGTGGTGTAGGCAAATCCGGGATCACCTCAGTCTCCAGATCAATACTAGGCTGTGCCTCTGGTTGCCGACGTGGGCGACCTCTTCTCTTAGGTATTTGAGTAGCTACGGTATCTTTACGTCTAGGAGGCATGGTGTATGCTACATAAAATCTAGGTCAGTAATCATAAATATCTCTATACTAACCATACCCATATCTCTATCCCAAAATCAGAATCTCAAAACTATGTGAACTCTCTAACTCGGTATAATATAGATATAACGTATATTTTAAAATTTGCTCTGATACCAATCATATTGTCACTCCTCGACCAAGTGACAACAGTCGTACCACCTCGAGATACGTGCCTCTAAAGGCGGGCTATCCAAGATGGTACAAGGCATAAATAAGGTGTACTCGAGCAATATTTGAAAATATAATGAAAATCATATAGAAAATATAATAAGATATTTATATAATAAAAGTGGCATGTTTTACGGTGTAAATATGCAGCGAAAAGATGTAATAATAATATATGCACATACTATTCCGAAGCCAAGATTCACGAGGGGATCTGGGTGGAACTTACAAAATCATGCCGCTGGTGATATACCAAGATCACTGTCCACCGGAACGCCTATCGTCCTTAGCCTGATGACCTACAAAATATAGGTGAATGGTGCGAGCACAAATATATATGTACCAATTTAGGGACCCGATTATAATAACCAATAACCTCAGGCTGGGGATATAAAATAATCCAAAGCTCTTTTAGTAAACCATTTTATGAAATCATATGAAATCCCAAACCAAAACAAATATCAAATCTCGTAAATAGGCTAGCATCTTAAATCGACCCAAAGGTACACTCGAGCACTTGGGTGCCCTGCTGGACCATCAAGGGCTTTAAACTCATATCTTAAAACCATTTACTTTTATTCTTTGGACTGTACCTTTGACGTTGGCATCCCTGTGGGTGGAGTACAGCTACACTCTAGCCCTGGTGAGCTTCCTCGTGTGCCTCTTCCAGGGTCTTGCACTCACCGTGCCCCTTAAAAAGTGGTCCACAGCTACTTGGTTAGTGGCATGCCTTCTCTTGGTCCACACACTCCCTCAATCGGAGCATCGAGTACCTCTCAATTGATCTTCTCCCATTGATCATAATCATCAATAAAATGATAATAATATAATATCATAATTTCTTTGAAACCCACCCTTAAAGCCATTTATAAACTCATGTGTGAGGGTGGACAATCCATATCCCAAAATGTTATAAACATTTTATAAAACAATTTATAAAGCAATTAGAAAACGGCTGATCCCCAGTTGTCAACCACTATAATCTAAGACACTCACTGGTAAGGGAGGTTTGTAGACTCCTGAATAAGTCCCTTTGAATGCCTTAACTCAAATGCTACTACACGTTCTTGTACAATCATGTACCTAAATAATCAAATTGAAATCTAATTTGATTAATAAAGGCATTTGACTAACAATTAAACACCACAACAAGACCTAATTAGGGTTTCTAGAGTCTTGGAACTAAATTGGACGAGTCCGGAAGTTAACTACGGTTGATTGGGATCTAGGGTTGTAAAATGACCAAATTGCTCAAGCTATAGTGTAGCTCCGGTGCTCACTTGGCTCACTCCGGTGTTGGAGTGAGTGATTTGGGAGAAATCTCTCAAATTTGGTGAGTTCGGCGCCGGACCTAGGCATGTCCAGTGCTGGATATGTTCTGTTCCTAGGTCGAGAATCGGCCTAGCCACTTCGCTAGCTCGGTTCTACTTCAATTCTTCACTAATCAACACAAAATTTGAAACACACAATCTTAAGAACTTAAACTAAGAATCTATAGCTTCAAAACTAAATTAAACAACTGATCATGTAAGAAATTCGAATCAAAGTTCAAAGGTGCAATCGGTTCTTGAACAAAAATGGATTTTGATCTTTAATTCAACATTTCTCTCAGTTCAATCAACAAAATTTAGCAAATAAGTAGTCAAATTGAAGCTTAAGAAGTCTAGAACTACATACCAAGAAATCAGCCAAATCCCATGGTTGGATTGAATGATATAGCTCGAAGAACAAAATGTCTCCAAGTTGCCAACTTTGGAGATTTAAAGAATTCTTGGTGAATTTGATGTTGTTGATCTTCAAGGAAGCTAAAGAAGATGTTTGTGATGTTTAATGGAGTGTTTAAGATGGATTGAAGCATTGAAAATGAAGGAAATTGAAGAGACCTAGAGGGAAAACGAAAAAGAAGAGAAAATGAACAAATAGGGGGTTAGGCAACCGACCTCCCTTTTAATTCAATGGGTCTGGCATTGGACCCAACCAAGTCCGACATTGGAGTCAACATTTTTAATGTTGACTTCGGTCAACTTGGCACTACCTCATTGGTTTCAGAACTCCTAGTGCACCCAATCGACTCTAGACCACTAATTGGGGTTTCTAAGCTTAAAATTGAGTTAAAGGAAGTTCAAAATGTGCAAAGCAAGTTCCAATTCATCACTTAAGTTTACAACTATATATAATTCTTATAACTTGACACGTGCGGACTAGGTCTGGGCATGTCACTGATTCTGAATCATTTTCACATTATTTCGAGCTCGTGCATTTTTCCACACATTTCCCTTATTTTCAAAAATAAATACCATATATCTATTAAACTTTGTTATTTAGATGAACATAAAGTATAAAATAGTAATAAAAAAATATAGAAATATAACCTGGTATTCAGGATCACTAAACAAGTCATAAAGACTATCCCAGTTCTCTTGACTTTTGTTGTCTGGCTTATTTTGACATGCCTATTCCACAGTTGCAGAATTTTTAAAATGCTTATGAAGCTTGTAACGTTCATTTTGAGATCACTTCTGTAGCAGTGACAAAACATTTTTTTGACATAGTCTTCATCCATTTTCATTTGAAATTTTGCCTTAAGAAAAATATATATATTTATATTAGTTTAAATAATACAAAACCATATTATAAATACAAGAATAAGAATGATGATTATAAGAAAAAAGTGAAATAAACACAAGGCATGTTTGCACAATCATAAAGAACCATAATTAGCACTTACATTGAGTCTCTCAATGCATGCTTCTTCTCATCATCAGTCAATTCCGACCATTTGCATGGGACATTAATGAATTGTTGAGAAATCACTCCAATCTCCCAAAACAGTTTGGTAGATTGCTGTTAGAGCTTAATTTGTATATATACTTGCATAATATTTGGATGGAATTAGACACTTTGGAGCTATAAGATTGACTAATTAAAGTGTTTTTCTATTTGTAGGTGACAAAAAGAGATTGTGCAAATATGCTTTTTAATGGTCAATTTGTCAAAAGTGAAGAAAAGAGGCAACTTCCTATTCCTTCCACTAAACTCCTTCCATCTATCATTGAACCACCTACAATTGAGCTTAAACCATTTTTGGCTCACCTCAAGTATGCTTTTCTTGGTGTTAATGACACTCTTCCAGTGATTATCTCTAATGCCCTTACTTCCAACCAAGAGTTTAAACTTCTTCAAGTTCTTAAGGCTAGAAAAAAAGCCATTAGGTGGTCAGTTGCAGACATTAAGGGTATTAGTCCATCGATTTGCATGCACTGGATTTTGTTGGAAGATGATGCCAAACCAAGCCCGCAACCTCAACGCTTCTTGAACCCTCCCATGATGGAGGTAGTCAAAAAGGAGATTTTGAAGCTTTTGCAAGTTGGCATCAACTACCCTATCTCAAATAGTAAGTGGGTTAGCCCGGTCTAAGTGGTGACCAAGAAGACCGGCATTATGATAGTTCAAAATGCCAATGGTGATCTTGTACCCCAACGAATACAAAATGGTTGGAGAGTGTGCATTGACTATAGGAAGCTCAATGATGCCACCAAGAAGGATAATTTTTCCTTGTCTTTCGTTGATCAAATGCTTGAAAGGTTGGCCGGCAAAGCTTTCTATTGTTTCCTTGATGGATATTCCGGCTACTTTCAGATCATGATTGCTCCGGAGGACCAAGACAAGACCACATTTACTTGTCCTTTTGGCATGTTTTCATATAGGTGTATGGCCTTTGGTCTTTGCAATGCTCCGGCTACATTTCAGCGATGTATGATGAGTATCTTTTCTGAATATGTGGAAAATATCATTGAGGTGTTTATGGACGACTTCTCGGTGTAGGGGAATTCTTTCGATGACTGCTTGGATAACCTTGCTCTTATTCTTGACCGCTGTATTGAGACAAATTTGGTACTCAATTCAGAGAAATGTCACTTTATGGTTACCTAAGGGATTGTGCTAGGCCATATCATTTCAGTGAAAGGATTAAGGTGGACAAAGCCAAGGTTGACATCATCCAAAATTTGCCCTACCCCTCCTCAGTCAAAGCTGTCTGAACGTTCCTTGGCCATGCAGGGTTTTACTGATATTTTATTGAGGATTTCTCCAAAATTGTAACTCTCATATGTCATCTTTTATAGCAAGATGTCTTTTTCCACTTTGATGAATCATGTCAAAAGGCCTTTGACAAGTCGAAGAGTGCTGTTACCTCAGCCCCTATCTTGCAACCTCCTAATTGGGACCTTCCTTTTGAGTTTATGTGTGATGCAAGTGACATGGCTGTGGGTGCAGTGCTGGGCCAGCGTGTAGGCAAGGTTCCTCATGTTATTTATTTTGCTTCTCTCACTCTGAATGAAGCTTAAAGGAATTACACAACCACGGAGAAGGAACTCCTTGTGATTGTCTTTGCTCTAAACAAGTTTCGTTTTTATTTGCTTGGCACCAAGGTGGTTGTATTCTTTGATCATGCTGCCCTCAAATATCTCCTTGCTAAGAAAGAAGCTAAACCTCGCTTGATTCATTGGATCTTGCTTTTTCAAGAGTTCGACCTTGAAATCAAAAACAAAAAGGGTACTGAAAATTTGGTAGCTGATCATCTCAGCTAGTTGGTAAGTTCAAAGGTAACTTCTCCTATTAATGATGCTTTTCTGAATGAAATGCTCTGTGTTGTTGATGTTCAAATTCCTTGGTATGCTGACATAGTTAATTATCTTGTAACTAAGGAATTTCCTAGCAATTTCCCTAAGGCCAAGAAAGACAAGCTTAAGCATGATGCAAAATTTTCTGTGGGATGACCCCTATTTATGGAAACATTGTAGTGACTTGCTCATTAGGAGATGCATCCCCAATCATGAAATTCAAAGTGTTTTATCTTTTTGTCATTCGCAAGCATGTGGAGGCCACTTTGGACCCCAAAGGACTACTAGGAAAATACTTGAATATGGTTTCTATTGGCCCTCATTGTTTAAAGATGCTCACACTTTTTGCAAGCTATGTGATAATTGTCAAAGGGTAGGAAAAATCACTCATGGAGACCAAATGCCCTTGCATTGCATAGTTGTATGTGAAATTTTTGATGTATGGGCAATTGATTTCATGGGACCCTTCCCCAAGTCTAATGGTTTTGTGTATATCTTATATGTCTCGTTGGGTGGAGGCCAAGGCCACCTGCATTGATGACTCTAAAGTGGTTTGTGAGTTTCTAAGGTCTAACATCTTTGTCCGCTTTGGAGTGCCTCGTGTTCTCATCAGTGATAAGGGCGTCCACTTCTGTAGTATACTCATGGCATCACTCTTGAAGAGATATGGAGTTACTCATAAGGTGTCCATTGCTTACCACCCATAAACTAGTGGACAAACTGAGATTTCAAATCCAAACATCAAATCAATTCTTCAAAAGACAGTCAACCTTAACCGGGTAGATTGGAGTCAATGACTTGAAGACACTTTGTGGGCGTATCGGACTGCCTACAAAACACCTCTTAACATGTCTCCCTACGTTTGGTGTATGGGAAAGCTTGCCATTTGCTAGTTAAGTTAGAACATCAAGCTCTTTGGGCCATTAAGAAGTGTAATCTAAACATTGATGAAGCCGGTATTCATAGGAAGCTTCAACTTCAAGAGCTTGAAGAACTCCGTCATGATGCATATGAGAGCTCTTTCCTCTATAAATAACACACTAAAGCCTATCATGACAAACTTTTAAAGAAGAAAACATTTCTTGAAGGCAAAAAGGTGCTGCTTTACAATTCCAAGCTACATCTCTTTCTCGGAAAGCTTAGGATTAGATGGATTGGTCCGTTCATTATGACCAAAATGTTTGAGCATGGTGCAGTGGAAATTCAAAGCTTAGCCACCTCTAAAATCTTCAAGGTAAATGGTCATCGCTTGAAACCTTACTATGAAGGTGTTCCAGTTTCTTTTGTGGAGGAAATTCTCTTCATCAACCCTGCATATCATTGAGTGAACTGAGTTCACTACTCAGTCGGGCCAACGACGTTAAACAAAAGCGCTGCTTGGGAGGTAACCCAAGTTTTCTCTTCAATTACTGTAATGTATTTCTTTCCCCCCTTTTATATCCTTGCATTATTTTCACATTTGCATGCATGCATTCCTTCAACATGTCGCTAAGAGTTCATGAGGTTCAACTTGGATGAGGCAATTTGATTCCTGAACGGCATAAGAGAGAGTTCTTCTAGTGTTTTGTATTTACAAGTCTATAAATTTGAACTTGGATATGGGGGTAGCATAATACTTTGATAGGCTACCAGAAATCTTTAGACGTCGATAGGTAACACCTAGATGTTGACGGCTAACCTTGGCCACAGGAAATTCACAAGTCAGAAATATTTAACCGTCGACGGTCAATCTGTGGACGTCGACGTCTAGTTTTGGCAAGTGAAAATTATCGAAGTTAGAAATATTCAACCGTCGACGGTCAAAATTTAGACGTCGACGTATGGTTTTGGCCAAAGGGATAAGTCATAAACTTTCATCCGTCGATGGGTAACTCTTTAGAAGTCGAGGGATGCTCTTGGGAGGTGAAATCGTGGAAGTCAAAATTTTGGGCAATTTTCGAATTGAGGCACTTGAAGCAATTTGGGTTGAATTAAGCACTCCAGTTGGTTAGTTATTCTCTATTCTACTTCTTTTGGTTGAATTAGAATCGAGTTTTGGAGATATTTCTTGGATTACATGCTCTTAATCTTGCCAATTTGATACTCTTGCCTGTGATATTCGATGGAATCCAAATTAGGCTAGTACTGTTAAATCCTTGGGTTTCTGTGTTGCCATACTTATCAATAATCAACTGCAAATCAGTGTTCTTTAGATATTGTTCAACATAAGGGTGTTCATTAAGAGAATTTCTTGAGTTTGCTCTAGGTTTTCTGCTTTGCATTCTCACCGTTTGACAAAATGTCCAAGAGAACTCGTCAATCCAAACCTAAAGCCACCATTGAGCCCCCACCACCACCGAAATCCAAGGGTGCTTCGAGTTCTTCCACAGCTTTGAAGACAGGCAAGGGCAAGGATCCGACTTCGACTTCTGTCCTAACCATGTCCAATGACTTTTTCACTCGCCAATGTGAAACGTGGTTCCAGGATCTTATGTCCACTCGCAAAATTGTGGAGAAAACAGTGGATCCCCTTATTGTTCAACAATTCAATTTGGTGAATCTCTTCCATAATGTGGATTGGGGATCCTGTGCTTAACATCAAGGGTGAGTACTACCCCAATTTAGCCGTCCTCTTCTATGCCAACATCAAGAACAAGGGGGCTGACATACCCTATGTAGACACTGTATTTTTACTTTATTATTTCATTTTATATTTATTCTTATTTTTTATATATTTATATTTTCATTATTCTTATTTTCTATTCTGTTTACATTTTTTACTCTTTATTGGGTCCTGAGTGCTTAAGGTTTGCTTGGCTAAATTTTGGACAACTTATCAATTAGAATTAAAGGTCCAATTTTTATTTAAAAAAGGAATTTGGGATTACAATAATAAAGCCTAATTCACCAAAGTTACAAAGTTACAAAAGCCCAAACATTTTTTATATATATAAATATAGATATATCACAAAAATATAATACAAAAAAAAAACAAACAAAAAATGCAATTTGAAAAGAAAAAAGGAAAACAACAGAAATTTATGATTGGAGATGAGAGCACGTCTCTTCCACCCCATTGGCTGTTTTGTTTTTTTGAGTGGCCTCTCTCTCTCTTTCTCTCCTCACGGCTTGTCTTCCCGGATACCTCCAAAGATAACAGAATGGAGCCAAAATCTGAACAGCAACAGAAGAATTGTTGGGTTAATGGCCTCAGTAGGGGCCGAAAGTGGAGCAGCTTTTATTGTTGCTGCTAATTGAATTATTTGCAAAGGACCCCAGCGTCCTTGTTGAGGCTTTGTCTTCTTGCAATTTCCACCGCTTTTATTGTTGCTACTAATTGAATTATTTGCAAAGGACCCCAGCGTCCTTGTCGAGGCTTTGTCTTATTGCAATTTCCACCACTTTTATTCTTGCTACTAATTGAATTATTTGCAATGGACCCCAGCATCTTTGTCAAGTTGGCTTTGTCTTCTTGCAATTTCCACCTTTAATTCAACGCAACCTACACAAATTTTGTTAGCTAATGACAAGGAATAGAAAGTAAAATTAGCTTTTTGAAAAGAAATAATTTTTTTCATTTCTTTTATTGTTGCTACTAATTGAATTATTTGCAAAGGACCCCAACGTCCTTGTCAAGTTGACTTTGTCTTCTTGCAATTTCCACCTTTAATTCAACGCACCCTACACAAATTTTGTTAGCTAATGACAAGGAATAGAAAGTTAAATTAGCTTTTTGAAAAGAAATAATTTTTTCATTTCTTTTATTGTTGCTACTAATTGAATTATTTGCAAAGGACCCCAGCGTCCTTGTCAAGTTAGCTTTGTCTTCTTGCAATTTCCACCTTTAATTCAACGCAGCCTACATAAATTTTGTTAGCAAATGATTGTTTTCAATTGCTAAAAAATTCAATGGAGAGAATTTCTGAAGTGATGATTACTTCCACTAAGGAGCTGTTTGGAAGATAAGTTTTGAAACATGAGAATCTTGAAAATTATTTCAATTCGGAAGAGTATAGAAGCTTGAGCAGATTGGTGACAACATACTTGATGGCACTTTCAAGACAATCCATAAAACAAATAGTGCACCTGCTGCTCCGGGACAGCTATTACTATTTCTGAAGAAATAGGCTATTGATGACGCCTCATCACTTCAGCTTGTTGATTCACTTAGTAAAGGTGTGCATGTGGTTAGTTGTGCTCCCGAGGACGACAGTGTATTCCTAAGAGAGTCACTATTCCAAAAGGCCATAATTTTCTCGTCAGGCAGCAGCCGAGACAACTAGCAATCCTGCAAAGACAATTTCTATGTGTTAACGGCATGGATCTTCGTGCACTTAGTGCTTGCCTCGTTGCGGTTGTTTGTTCCTCAGAGCAGCCACCACTTTGGCCCCTTGGAAGCCCTGTTGGGGATGGTGTATCTGTTGTTCTAAAATCTGTTCTTGAAAGGGCTACTAAACTTTTAAGCCATCCATTTGGAAATTGCAGCATGCCTAATTATATTTTCTATGGGCGCCTCGTTTGATGAATTTTTCAAATATGGGACCATTATGCAATCGATGCATAACAAGACCCATTTGTCAATTCAAATAGCAAACCCCCCACGTGATTCTCTTGCATAAATCAGCTAATCATGTTTTATGTGGGGCCTCGTTTGATGAATTTTTCAAATATGGGACCACTATGCAATCAATGCATAACAAGACCCATTTGTCATCTCAAATAGCAAAACCCCCACGTGATTCTCTTTGCATAAATCAGCTAATCATATTTTCTATAGGGCCTCGTTTGATGAATTTTTCAAATGAATTTTTCAAATATGGGACCATTATGCAATCAATGCATAACAAGACCCATTTGTCATTTCAAATAGCAACCCCCCACGTGATTCTCTTGCATAAATCAGCTAATCATGTTTTCTGTAGGGCCTCTTTGATGAATTTTTCAAATATGGGACCATTATGCAACCAATGCATAACAAGACCCATTTGTCATTTATAATCACAAACATGTCCACGTGATTCCCTCAGCCAACTTCTCTCCTTGTCAACTTTTCTCCTTGACAGCTGGGTGATACTCCAAAGACAGCAAAAGTGGAGTTAGTAATATAAACAACCAATTCCACCCAAGAAAAAAAAACGTAAAGAGGGGGGCCAAGCAAAGAAAAATATATAAAGAGAGGCCAAGCAAAGAAAAAAGGGAGGAGGAGGGCCAAGCACAGCCGATCACAAAAAAAAGGAGGGCAGTTTTTTTTTTGTTCTAGAGTTTTTTTGAAAAGAAATGTTTTTTTTTTAATTGTAATCCTTTCTTTGAAATCTGATCAGTGAAAGGTTTTGTGCAAGTTTTCCAGTAAAAAACACCTTACCTTCCTCTTTTAAAAGGCCATCGTTTTCCATTCCTTAGAGGGATTTTTAGCACTACTTCCCACCAAGGGACCCCATTGAGTTCCCCAAACCCTTTGTTGCTCTTCCTCTCAATCTCTCCTCAATAAACAAAATAAAAAGCATTATCAATAACTTTCGGCCCTAAAAAAAACAAAAAAAAACAAAAAAAGAAGAAACCCTTACCCTTTTCTTCCGTTTGATTCTCAGTGGAGGAGCTCTTGCATGATCTCTTCTCAATCCCAATGGTGGAATTGGCTTCATCGGAGTTGGAAAGCCATGGTCCTGGAATCTAGATTTGGAAAATTTTAGTTGGTGTTTGAGGGAATATACAAAAAAATCTGCGTGGGCTAATCCGTTTGGTAGCAAGTCATTCATTAATTTCTGTATATTTTCTTTGCCGTTTTGTCTGGATTAATTGTTATTTATTTGTCTTTGCCGTTTATTGGCTCTTCCTCTTGACTAATCTGCTCCTAAAAATAAATAATGGTTATCTGTTATTATGATTTGCATGACCCCACAACATGTCTACTTCTGAAGCCTATTAACATCTTGGGAAACAAAATGTGTATAAGACAAATGGAGTAGGTAATAATAAAATCAATTGAACTAAACCATTTTTTTAAAATTATATTGGTGCTAATTGTTTGCGTAATTCTTCTAGTAAATTTGAATATTTTCTTTAGTGAATAAAGGGAATAATAAGAGGAATATGTGATAATAAGGTTTTTTTAAAAAAAAAATGATAAAGTTATTTTAAAATAGAATAATAAAGGAGAAATAAGCTTTTGAGATTGAAAAATCGAATGAATTATTGATTAAAATTTTAAGACATGCATTTTATTGTCGCTCATATCATTATTATTATTATCATCCATGCGAGTAATGATATACGGGGATAGTGAGGGTCTGATCATGGAATCTGTTTCGGGAAGGTGAAAATTCACACCCGATCTGAGTTCCTAGGTAAGAGATCCATTTTGAATCAGACCCAGAATTGGGCGAGGTTCACGGTGGGTCTTGATAAAATCCTTACTATCCTTATTTTTAAAATTGATAAGATTACATTTCATATGCCATGCATTTAGGCATCTAAATAAATTATAGGTGTTAGTTTTAAAAAATAAATAAATCAATAATGATAAATTCTTAAGCCAATAAGGACAATAAAACCTTTACGTTAAATAATAAAAGTAAAAGAGTGATCACCTATGTCTAACAAAATCCTTACAAGTGGTTTAAGCTATGAGGATTTAATCACGGGATCCGGTTTGGGAGGGTGAAAATTCACACCTAGTCCGGATTTTTAGATAAGAGACCCATTTTGAATCAGACCCAGAATTGGACGAGGTTCATCGTAGGCCTTGATAAAATCCTCGCCATTTTTTTTAATTGGCAAAAATAAGATTTTTCTCCTCAAACATTCAAATGTTTAATAAAGATTGCAAATTTTGAAAAATCTCAAGACCAAAATATAAAAAAATAAAAAATGAAAGTTGTTCAAAAAGAATGGAGTAATAAAATGGACTTTTGAAAAAAGGCTATCCAATAGTTTCATTCTGAATGTCAATTTCTCAAAAAGAAAAAAATTGCTTTTCTTGAATAAAAAATGAATTTCCCAAAAAAAATCAAAAGTTGAAAGAATTTACTTGATATTTTTTTTTAAATGTTGATTTAAGATGATAATAATAAACCTTGATTCATTTAATGAATTTTGATCTCATTCAAAAATAATATAAAAAAATGTTTTGGAATATGGTTTTCTCTCAACTTTTCATAAGTATTAAAAAAATTTCGAAACCTGCTTTTATTTTTTTTTAAGTTTACTTCAATAAAAATAATAGAAAATTACAAAAAAATAAAAAAAATCAAACAAAAAGAAAAATTTTAAAGACATTTTCTTAAGGCCTAAATATTATTAAATTAATCGGTACCGTCATATTGATGGGCGTTGTGGGGGTGCTTATCCTTCCCCGCACGTAACCGTACTCTCGACTCCAGTTCTCCGTTCCGCAGACCGGGACCTGCCCAGCTTAAGTACGCCATCTAACGGCCAATGCTAAGTTAGGTAGATTCTTAACAGGTGACTAACCACACCTAAACAAAAATCGTTAGTGGCGACTCTGTAATTTTCTCTTAAGTCCCAAATCCGTCGTCGTCTCGGGTAACGTTGCGACAGTTTGGCGACTCCACTGGGGACCGGTTAGAGAGTCAAGCCGGGAATTAATTTAATAATTATTTCGGCCTTAATTTTATTTTTTTAAAATCGTATTTCAACATTTTGATTGCATGATTTTGCATATCATTTTGGTAAATGCAAAATAATAAATTGGATCCTAGTTTGCATGTTAGGGATTTGATGCTTTATTTACTCATGAATGTACATGTTTTCTTATTGTTACTAATCTCTTTGCCTTTTGTTGTGAATAGAATTTTATTGCTTGTTGATTAATGTGGCATTTTGGGTATATTGGTAAATTGGAAAGGTTTGTATGTTCCTTCGCACACACTCACATTTGCATTACATGCATAAGTCCAGAATTGGATATCACCTATTTAGGAGGGGGCAAAGTAGCTTACTCGCGTGGGGCAACTCCTCATAGTGAGTTTCTAAGCGAAAAACCCCCACTCAGACCGAATCCTTTCCAATGAGCCTATAATGGGTGAGGATTGGGGGCCTTATTTGCCTAAAATTAGACCGGCAGTAAGGACAATTTGAGAACCTCTTAGGTCGTGGACCTATCAGCATGTAGTTATGATGAGTGAACCTAGATAGAGCTGAACCTGTGAGGCGACTACAATACTAGGTACACATGAAGGAAAACTCGTTTACCTTTCTCCTCTTTAATGTATGAGTTATGATAATAGTGTGGACAAGCGTTTTGTTTGTAAGGGAGACTGCTTGCCCCAGAGTCTCAGAATCCGACCTTTTGATTTTTTTTTTAAGATTGAAATAAAAAGATGCATTTTTATTTAATAGCATATTTTTGCTTTACTGCTTTTACACTATGCAAGAAAAATCATCAAAAAATGAAGATGTTGAAAAGCAAAAAAACAAAAAAAAAACAAAATTTTTTTTCTCTTTTAAAAAAAAATGGGGGAATAGTCTCTTTCTTTTACCCCAAAATTTGTAGTGATTGCAACTCTCTATCTCATCTTTTCATTCACAAGTCTGTCAAAGTCAGGTTTTTTTTTACATCATGCTCTCTACTCATCATTGAAACATTATGCATTTGTTTGATCCCAAATCACAAAAGCATCCTACATTCTTGTGCATCTATTGTATAACATGTAGGTGAAAGCATCAGTCCATGTTCATACATAATTGTACCCTCACATGCATCCATGCACATAATAGATTAGGAGAGCATCTTGTATATATTATCCATTAGCATATCATCACATATCTACACATTCTTTCATTCATATACATACCTCTTTTTCCAATAAATTGGTTACTTGAAAAGATAAAGAGAATGCAAATTGGCATGTAGTCTTCAATAATGTCACTTCAGTGATCCGACATGTTTGAAAAAAATTGGTGAGGTAACTCTAACAAATGAAAGGTTTTCGGAGGACAATTAAAAAGATGGAAGCTCAAATAAGTGCCTTGGAGAATATTCAAGGGAAGTTTCGACTAGAAGTGCATAAACTAAAGGAACAAATAGATAGATTGGTATAAATGGTTGAAATTGGAGCAATAAGGACCTTTTCTCCATGAAATCTCAACCTAATGAACTTATTCAGGTTCCTATCAATTTTAATGTGCGAGTTCTCAATAGTCAAAACACACCAATGACATCGCCTCTGGCTCGAAAATCATTTTGGATAAAGCAATTCCAGGACCTTGGTCCACAACCCAATGCTTTGCCTCACCAATTACCATATCTTCATTCATCAAATGTTAATGTTTCACATTACCAATTAAGAATCGATGCTTTGCCTCACCAATTATCTTCCTTCCGTCCTCCAAATGTCAGTGACCTTGCCCACCAATAATTATTATTCCATCTGCCAAGTGTCAATGGTTTACCTATCCATCATCATCTTTTGCCCACAACACATTACTGGTCATCTCTGTGTTGCCATAAGCCAAATATCAATGTAGCCAGCGGCAATCTGCACCCATGTATTAATCAGCATTTTTTCTAGGCCAACTCCTATGATAGCAATTGCTCAATCTATCTATACGAATGTCAACAATCCAACCTGTTCCTAAACCAACCATTCCACATGGCAAGTGGCAATGACATGAGGGCTATCAACAAAAGAGCTAGTTTGATCCAGTTCTCATGACTTGCATAGAATCGCTCTTTCCACTTTTCCAGCACCAGTTTCTAGTTAAGGTGCAAGTGGAAGCGTTACTAAGATGGTTTAATATCAATGCTAGATATGAACATCACATGATTATTTAGGGACACTCAGTGGTATGACTTTGAAAAGGAAAACACAAGTTCTGATCAAGTTTGGCTGAATGAGCTTCTAGAAGAAAATGAAACCGAGAGCTTGTTAGGAGACATGTTGCCTAATTATGCAGTGGTACAAATAAGCTCCTCTAATACACCTTATGAACAACAACAACAATTGAAGGTAAATCCCGATGTTTATGCCTAAGAAAATTAGGAAGGCATTTGTGGGCTTATTTATTTAGCAAGAAAAAATGAGAGTGAACGGTAAAAAAAAAGGGTAAAAAAAAACAAAAGGGAAAAATGAAAACAAAAAAAAAGAAAAAAAAGCAATGAAAAAGAAAGAAAAAAGAGGTTTTTGTTTTGTCATGCATTCAAGTTGCATACATTAAAGGTATATCATTTGCTCATTTCTTTCAATATTTGTGCATCTCAATTGCACTTTGTCATGCTTAGTTAAATGTCATTAGGGACTTTTGGATATTTCACATCATATCATTCATAATAAAATTTCATTCTCTACACTTCATAGCATTTTTATCCTACACATATTAGTAATTTACATGTCCCTACATTCATCCAACAATTCATACATGACATTTTATGCATACACGCATGCAAGAGTTTTTTTTAACAAAGAAAAAGATTGACATCTTTGTCAACAGGTGTCATCATTTCGTGATAACTCTTCATGGACCGCGGAGCTCTGTAATTAGTATGCCAATTCCGGGCAATTCCTTCCTTTTCACTCTTATATATAGTATTTTCTTTTCTAGTATTGTATATAATGTCATTTGAAAGTAACAATTTGTGGAATTCTCGTTTTCTTTTGGTGTAAAATAGAAATGAATGAACTTTGAATTTTGAAAATTATGTCATGGTGCTTTGATTTTGGTTATCCTTGCTGATATTAACCTTTTTTCAGAATAGTCATTTTTCTTTAAATAAGATATTTGTGTTATCAATCTTCCTTGGTTGTGTTTGATGAATTGAAAAAAAAAACAAACAAAAAAAGGAAAAATAAATTTTTATTTTAATAACAAGAAGGATCTAGCGAAAAGCTGGTGGTTATAATCGAAAATAGTTCTTGACAAATCCTTCAAACCACTTTTCTTGCCACTCCTTATCATTCGATTGAAGCCACAAAAATTGAAACCCAAAACAAGGATGGGACATAAACCTTGTATTGTTGCCTGATAGAATCAATGTTCTTCATCTGGGTGCAATAAACAAATTTGTTTTTTTGTATGCTTTGAAAAACAATAAAGGAAATGCTTGCATAAACTTTAAAGTTTGACATGTTGATATGTGTTAAAACTGGGCTAAAACTTTGAATCCATTCTTCCTTGTCTCTAAATAAACCCATGATCTTTGAATACCACTTGAACTTTTGCTTCATATTTCTCTTATTGATTCAAAATAAACTCATGCTCTTTGAATCTAACACGGACCTTTGCTTCCCATTTCTCTTATTGACTAAAAAGAACAATCTTTTTGCTAACATGTTCACCCACTCATGGGGCAAAAATATCAAAAAGACCAAATCCACTTTGTAAGGTCCCGATACCTTTTTCATAAAAGACCTCATTACCTTTGCTATTGAGATAGCTTTTATCCAAGATAACTTAAACTCACCACCTTAATTGTTATTTGAAAGGGGTGGAAGACAACATTTGTCATGAAATTCTCATTTGAAGTAAAAAAAGAGAAGAATAAAAAGAAATTTGACTGCATCATCATGCACATGAGACATTCATTAGGATTTTGAACAAGGTTTTCAAAAGTTTTCAGGGAAATCATTATTTTGAAGTCATATTTCTCCAAGGAATTACTTTTCAATGAAGGTAACCATACTTGAGAAGACAAATGGCCATCTTTCATATTCCCTTCACTTTGAGAAAATTATCCATTGTTGTCCCCTTTGAGCCAAATGAATTTTCTTTCTTATTAACCCAATCAAGGATCACCCCTCACATTGGGGGCAAATGCAAAGAAAGAGTTCAATGAAAGAATTCTTGCATTCGGGCTAAAGAAATGACGCCCCAAAATGGTGAAGAAATGCTTGATAAGGCAAATTTGAAGAAGAACCTTGAACTTATTTTGTCAAAAAAAAAATGAAGAAACAAAAGTCAAATAAGAAAGCGTCATCAAAGAAGAAGAAAGAAAGATATGACAAATTGAAATGAGAATAAGAATACAAAGGGGATAGAGGCAAATGAAAAATCAAGCACAAAAAAATGAGTTCTTTATCTGGTCAAAAGTGATCCTTGATTCAATTATCCTGAAACACTCTTTTGGGCCTGTTATCTTTTCTTTCAGAACCTTTGACCGTGACCTACATTACGTGCTTGGAAAAGTCCATTTGGATCAAGTATGGATACCTAGATTGTGAAGCACTTCCTGGGAAGAATAGGCCTTTTACACTGAACCATTTTGTCAAAAGACTGTTTGAATGAATTTTGAATTTTCATGTGCATGATGAGACAGTCATTGAAAAAAAAAGAAGAAAAAAAAGAAGAAAAAGAAATGAAATGATGTGGCTCTAGGTGAAAACTCAAAAGGGCAGTCTAGAGCAGAAATGAGAATTCATGAGATCACCCGAGATTTGGCTAAGACAGCAAAATGAGTTTTAGAAATGAGCAATACCACTTAGGGCATCCAAAAATGATAAACCCTATAAGATGAGATATCTTTTTGAATTCTAAATATGGAAAGTTGGGTCACACCTCTCTTTGATATCAATCTCACAAAATCTCAAGCCTTTCATGTCCAAATTTTGACTCATATCAAGATTGTCAAGTTAAGAGATTAAGCAAGCATCAACTTGATTTTGTTTTCAGGTCAGATTTTTTTTTTCATTTTCAAAAAGAAAAGTTAATTGTAAGCCTAGATGAAGAGATATTGAAATTCTCTCTTTCATGAGACAATAAATAGCCTCCTTAGAACACAGTACTGTTGAAATCCTTTTGAAATTCACTTAGGAACAAAAAAATGCCTGTTCACCTACAAGCACATTTTGGATAGTAGCCACCAACTTTCAAGAGATCCAAATTTCATGATGACAAAAAGATGTTTGTATGCTTTGTACATTAAGTAGTCCAAAATCATTTCGCAAATAAAGAACGCTTGAGTATGGGGCAATTTTTGAACAATCATCGAATTCATTAATTCAGATAAAAAATTGAAATTTGACTTGACACGCATATCAATTATGATCTTTTTGATAATTTCTGCTTCAGGAATGGAAGAACAAAAATGTAGAACGCAAGTGAGGGAATGAAGATGCCGAAGGAAATCAATATCACCACTATTTCTTATTGCATCGTTGACCTTTTCAAAAAGGTCTTTGCAAAACTATCTTTTATCCTGCATTGTTGCCCCCTCAACGAGGTCTTTGCAAAACTATTTTTCATTGCATTGTTGCCCTCTCAACGAGGTCTTTGCAAATATGTTCATATTGCATTGTTGCCCTCTTAACGAGGTCTTTGCAAATCTTTTATCTTGTATTGTTGCCCTCTCAACGAGGTCTTTGCAAAACTATTTTTCATTGCATTGTTGCCCTCTCAACGAGGTCTTTGCAAAACTATTTTTCATTGCATTCTCGCCTTCTCAACAAGGTCTTTGCAAAACTATCTTTTATCTTGCATTGTTGTCCTCTCAACGAGGTCTTTGCAAAACTATCTTTTATCTTGCATTGTTGTCCTCTCAACGAGGTCTTTGCAAAACAATCTTTTATCTTGCATTGTTGTCCTCTCAACGAGGTCTTTGCAAAACTATCTTTTATCTTGCATTGTTGTCCTCTCAACGAGGTCTTTGCAAAACAATCTTTTATCTTGCATTGTTGTCCTCTCAACGAGGTCTTTGCAAAACTGATTTATCTTGCATTGTTGCCCTCTGAACGAGGTCTTTGCAAATTTGTTTATTTTGCATTGTTGTCCTCTTAACGAGGTCCTTGTAAAATGGTTTCATTGCATTGTTGCCCTCTCAATGAGGTCTTTGCAAAACTATCTTGCATTGTTGCCTTCTCAACGAGGTCTTTGCAAAACTATTTTTCATTACAACGCTGCCCTCTCAATGAGGTCCTTGCAAATTTGTTTATTTTGCATTGTTACCCTCTTAATGAGGTCCTTGTAAAATGATTTATCTTGCATTGTTGCCCTCTCCACGAGGTCCTTGCAAAACTGTTTTTATTGCATTGTTGCCCTCTCAACGAGGTCTTTGCAAAACTTTTTATTTTCCGTTAATACCCTCTCAACGAGATCTTTGCAGAAACTTTTTGTTCTAATAATAAAAGCGGTGTCTAGATCTTTGCTTATTTCTTGATTCTCTAGAAGCATGCACTTCTAGATGCTCAAGAAATATGCCAAGAGGGGCAACTTTAGACACTAAATTTTTACTTTATTATTTCATTTTATATTTATTCTTATTTTTTATATGTTTATATTTTCATTATTCTTATTTTCTATTCTGTTTACATTTTTTACTCTTTATTGGGTCCTGAGTGCTTAAGGTTTGCTTGGCTAAATTTTGGACTACTTATCAATTGGAATTAAAGGTCCAATTTTTATTTAAAAAAGGAATTTGGGATTACAATAATAAAGCCTAATTCACCAAAGTTACAAAGTTACAAAGGCCCAAACATTTTATATATATATAAATACAGATATCTCACAAAAATATAATACAAAAAAAAGAAAAACAAACAAAAAATGCAATTTGAAAAAGAAAAAAAGAAAACAACAGAAATTTAGGATTGGGGATGAGAGCACGTCTCTTCCACCCCATTGGCTGTTTTGTTTTTCTGAGTAGCCTCTCTCTCTCTCTCCTCACGGCTTTTCTTCCCGGATACCTCCAAAGATAACAGAATGGAGCCAAAATCTAAACAGCAACAGAAGAATTGTTGGGTTAATGGCCTCAGTAGGTGCCGAAAGTGGAGCAGCTTTTATTGTTGCTGCTAATTGAATTATTTGCAAAGGACCCCAGCGTCCTTGTCGAGGCTTTGTCTTCTTGCAATTTCTACCGCCTTTATTGTTGCTACTAATTGAATTATTTGCAAAGGACCCCAGCGTCTTTGTCAAGTTGGCTTTGTCTTCTTACAATTTCCACCTTTAATTCAACGCAGCCTACACAAATTTTGTTAGCTAATGACAAGGAATAGAAAGTAAAATTAGCTTTTTGAAAAGAAATAATTTTTTTCATTTCTTTTATTGTTGCTACTAATTGAATTATTTGCAAAGGACCCCAGCGTCCTTGTCAAGTTGGCTTTGTCTTCTTCCAATTTCCACCTTTAATTCAACGCAGCCTACATAAATTTTGTTAGCTAATGATTGTTGTCAATTGCTAAAAAATTCAATGAAGAGAATTTCTGAAGTGATGATTACTTCCACTAAGGAGCTGTTTGGAAGATAAGTTTTGAAACATGAGAATCTTGAAAATTATTTCAATTTGGAAGAGTATAGAAGCTTGAGCAGATTGGTGACAACATACTTGATGGCAGTTTCAAGACAATCCATAAAACAAATAGTGCACCTGCTGCTCCGGGACAACTATTACTATTTCTGAAGCAATAGGCTATTGATGACGCCTCATCACTTCAGCTTGTTGATTCACTTAGCAAAGGTGTGCATGTGGTTAGTTGTGCTCCCGAGGACGACAGTGTATTCCTAAGAGAGTCACTATTCCAAAAGGCCATAATTTTCTCGTCAGGCAGCAGCCGAGACAACTAGCAATCTGCAAAGACAATTTCTATGTGTTAACGGCATGGATCTTCGTGCACTTAGTGCTTGCCTCGTTGCGGTTGTTTGTTCCTCAGAGCAGCCACCACTTTGGCCCCTTGGAAGCCCTGTTGGGGATGGTGCATCTGTTGTTCTAAAATCAGTTCTTGAAAGGGCTACTCAACTTTTAAGCCATCCATTTGGAAATTGCAGCATGCCTAATTATATTTTTTATGGGCGCCTCTTTTGATGAATTTTACAAATTTGGGACCATTATGCAATCAATGCATAGCAATACCCATTTGTCATTTCAAATAGCAAACCCCCCACATGATTCTCTTGCATAAATCAGCTAATCATGTTTTCTATGGGGCCTCGTTTGATGAATTTTTCAAATATGGGACCATTATGCAATCAATGCATAACAAGACCCATTTGTCATTTCAAATAGCAAACCCCCCACGTGATTCTCTTGCATAAATCAGCTAATCATGTTTTCTGTAGGGCCTCGTTTGATGAATTTTTCAAATATGGGACCATTATGCAATCAATGCATAACAATACCCATTTGTCATTTCAAATAGCAACCCCCACGTGATTGCCTTACATAAATAAGCTAATCATGTTTTCTGTAGGGCCTCTTTGATGAATTTTTCAAATATTGGACCATTATGCAACCAATGCATAACAAAACCCATTTGTCATTTCTAATCAGCAAACATGTCCACGTGATTCCCTCGGCCAACTTCTCTCCTTGTCAACTTTTCTCCTTGACAGCTGGGTGATCCTCCAAAGACAGCAAAAGTGGAGTCAGTAATATAAACAACCAATTGCACCAAAGAAAAAAAAAACGTAAAGAAGGGGGCCAAGCAAAGAAAAAATGTAGAGAGGGGGGCCAAGCAAAGAAAATATATAAAGAGAGGCCAAGCAAAGAAAAAAGGGAGGAGGAGGGCCAAGCACAGCCGATCACAAAAAAAAGGGAGGGCAGTTTTTTTTTTGTTCTAGAGTTTTTTTGAAAAGAAATGTTTTTTTTACTTGTAATCCTTTCTTTGAAATCTGATCAGTGAAAGGTTTTGTGCAAGCTTTCCAGTTAAAAACACCTTACCTTCCTCTTTTAAAAGGCCATCGTTTTCCATTCCTTGGAGGGATTTTCAGCACTACTTCCCACCAAGAGACCCCATTGAGTTCCCCGAACCCTTTGTTGCTCTTCCTCTCAATCTCTCCTCAATAAACGAAACAAAAAGCATTATCAATAACTTTCAGCCCTAAAAAAAACAAAAAAAAAAACAAAAAAAGAAGAAACCCTTACCCTTTTCTTCCGTTTGATTCTCAGTGGATGAGCTCTTCCATGATCTCTTCTCAATCCCAACGGTGGAATTGGCTTCACCGGAGTTGGAAAGCCATGGTCTTGGAATCTAGATTTGGAAAATTTTAGTTGGTGTTTGAGGGAATATACAAAAAAAAATCTGTGTGGGCTAATCCGTTTGGTAGCAAGTCATTCATTAATTTCGGTATATTTTCTTTTCCGCTTTGTCTGGATTAATTGTTATTTATTTGTCTTTGCCGTTTATTGGCTCTTCCTCTTGACTAATCTGCTCCTAAAAATACATAATGGTTATCCGTTATGATTTGCATGACCCCACAACATGTCTACTTTTGAAGCCTATTAACATCTTGGGAAACAAAATGTGTATAAGACAAATGGAGTAGGTAATAATAAAATCAATTGAACTAAACCATTTTTTTTAAATTATATTGGTGCTAATTGTTTGCATAATTCTTCAAGTAAATTTGAATATTTTCTTTAGTGAATAAAGGGAATAATAAGAGGAATATGTGATAATAAGGTTTTTTTTGTTTTAAAAGAAGGATAAAGTTATTTTAAAATAGAATAATAAAGGAGAAATAAGCTTTTGAGATTGAAATAACGAATGACTTATTGATTAAAATTTTAAGACATGCATTTTATTGTCGCTCATATCATTATTATTATTATCATCCATGCGAGTAATGATATGCGGGGATAGTGAGGGTCTGATCATGGAATCCGTTTCGGGAAGGTGAAAATTGACACCCGATCTGAGTTCCTAGGTAAGAGATCCATTTTGAATCAGACCCAGAATTGGGCGAGGTTCACAGTGGGTCTTGATAAAATCCTTACTATCCTTATTTTTAAAATTGATAAGATAACATTTCATATGCCATGCATTTAGGCATCTAAATAAATTATAGGTGTTAGTTTTAAAAAATAAATAAATCAATAATGATAAATTCTTAAGCCAATATGGACAATAAAACCTTTACGCTAAATAATAAAAGTAAAAGAGTGATCACCTATGTCTAACAAAATCCTTACAAGTGGTTTAAGCTATGAGGATTTAATCACGGGATCCGGTTTGGGAGGGTGAAAATTCACACCTAGTCCGGATTTTTAGATACGAGACCCATTTTGAATCAGACCCAGAATTAGACGAGGTTCATCGTAGGCCTTGATAAAATCCTCGCCATTTTTTTTAATTGGCAAAAATAAGATTTTTCTCCTCAAACATTCAAATGTTCAATAAAGATTGCAAATTTTGAAAAATCTCAAAACCAAAATAGAAAAAAATAAAAAATGAAAGTTGTTCAAAAAAGAACGGAGTAATAAAATGGACTTTTGAAGAAAAGGCTATCCAATAGTTTCATTCTGAATGTCAATTTCTCAAAAAGAAAAAAATTGCTTTTGTTGAATAAAAAATGAATTTCCCAAAAAAAAATCAAAATTTAAAAGAATTCACTTGATATTTTTTTAAAATGTTGATTTAAGATGATAATAATAAACCTTGATTCATTTAATGAATTTTGATCTCATTCAAAAATAATATAAAAAAATGTTTTGGAATATGGTTTTCTCTCAACTTTTCATAAGTATAAAAAAAAATTTCGAAACCTGCTTTTATTTTTTTTAAGTTTACTTTAATAAAAATAATAGAAAATTACAAAAAAACAAAAAAAATCAAACAAAAAGAAAAATTTTAAAGACATTTTCTTAAGGCCTAAATATTATTAAATTAATCGGTACCGTCATATTGACGGGAGTTGTGGGGGTGCTCATCCTTCCCCGCACGTAACCGTACTCCCGACTCCAGTTCTCCGTTCTGCAGACCGGGACCTACCCAGCTTAAGTACGCCATCTAACGGCCAATGCTAAGTTAGGTAGATTCTTAATAGGTGACTAACCACACCTAAACAAAAATGGTTAGTGGCGACTCTGTAATTTTCTCTTAAGTCCCAAATCCGTCGTCGTCTCGGGTAACGTTGTGACACCCTATATCCAAACCATGGTCAACAAAAAGAAGATCACCATCAATACAGCTTTCCATTGGGATCATTTTCACATTCCCAAGGTGGGATCTGTCTATGTGGGCAGTGACGAAGAGGAGGGCGATGAAGGCCAACCATGGTCTAGACAAGCTGCTTTGAACCAATTCGATGTGCACCCACAACCAGTTCCAGGCAAAAAGGATGCTTACTTCTGCCGCGACTTTAGCATTCAGATTCAACTGGTCGCCTACCTCATCCACCAGAATGTGGATCCTAAAATCAGCGACACTCATATCGTCCACCACAAAGACTTATATGTGATGGACAAAATAATCCATGGACTGCAAGAAGCTCCCGGACTTCCGTTGGCAGCAACCATCATTGCTGCCATGCGTGAGCTTATCTCTCCTACCACTCAGTACCGTTGCATTCCTTTTCCAATTCTCATCACCAAGATCCTCGGGGTTTGTGGTGTCTCTTTCGAAAATGAGCGGAAGATGGTCACCACTAAGATAGACATTGTCAACTCCACAAAGATGACTACTTTTGGTTATATTCTTGTGGGAGGAATTTGGACTAAGCCACCAATTATGCAAGAACAGCCAGAACAAGGTGATAAAGGTCAACAAGGGGGTGAAGGGCAAGCATAGCCGCAAGATCAACAAGCTCCTCCTCCCTTCCAGCTACCGGTTGGCAATAGGCCATTGCCTCAGCACCAATTTTAGTCCCAGGTGCTTAATTGGTGTTAAACCGTGGGTCAGAACTTCAACACTTTCCAAGGACAAGTCATTGGTTTGACGAATAAGGTTCACTCTCTGCACACCAAGCTCGATCAGATTCTAGCCTTCCATACTCCCCCATCGCTATAGCCGCCTCAGTGAACTCTAACATTTTGTCATAGCATTTTTGTGCATGCGTTTAGCTTTATGTTATTTACTTTTTGTTTACAAGACTTTAGCTTGTAGTTTTTGTCTTTCCCCTTTCTAACTCTCTGAACTTTTGTTATTTAGTACCCCTTTTAACTTCTATTTTGGATTTATAATTATCTTTATGGTTTTTGTTTGACTCTCTTCAATTTTTCTATTTGCAATTGCTTTCTTCATTGCCTCTATTAAACATTATCCAGGTAATTTTCTCTGTACCATTCCATCGTTCAATAACTTGTTTTAATGTTGAAAATTCTCATATTGCAGACAATGTTTGATCTAAGTGTGGAAAGGGGGGGGGGGGGTTTAGCAATTGTAATTCTTGATAAATAGGAGTTATTAATAGCTTTTTTATAGTTATATATCAAATCAAATTGCAAAATTCTTCATGAAGTAAGTATGACCATAGTTCAAGTCAAAAGGATGCACAATAATTAGAAGAATAAGACTCCTTGCTTCTTGATTTCTAAGCAACTTGTTAGTTAATTTCCTTGAACCACATATATTTGAATAGAGTTAGGATTCAACAACCTTGTGACGGATTTGAGCCTTATAGATTGCACTACAATCTCTTTTCATTCTTGAGTGAAATTATGTCTTTTATGATTATATGCTTCTAGAACTTGCTTTATACCTTGTTAAGATTACATGTATTGCACACATGTGTGAAAGATGATTGAGGTTTAAGGCTAAGTTTGAGCCAAATTGACCAACCCTTGCAAAACCAATGTAGATAACCCTTTGAGCTTAACATGACTTTTGCCATATTCTTTGTTGTTAAACTTCATTTGCCTGAAAGAACATCAAGATTTGAAAAGAAAAACAAGTTTTCTTACCTTGTCTCTTCGACTTAGTGAAATCTTTGACTTGAAATACATTCATGTTCTCGGTAAAAGAGTGACAACAAGTCTAAGTGTGGGGGAATCTCCTCTCTTTGGTTTGGTCATTTGAGAGAAAAGTTGTATGAGCGAGATGTCCAAGTTATTAACAGAAACACAATGTGCCTAAAAGAATCAAAACCTATAGGAAAGGCACAATAAAAGAAATTGACATCTCTTTTATTCAATTAGAAAGAAAAATGAAAAGAAAAGAGTGGAGTGAATGGATCAAAAGAATTAAATTTTTGTAAGTGGAATATTCCTTTTGTTTTGATTTGTTGGTGTTTTACTAATTTTGAAGAGACCTTCAATTGAACTCCTTTACTCTTTCTTTCATAACCTACTTAACCAAGACCTCATTACAACCTTATTTTATTCCTTCTTCATCTTTTCATCCGTGTTTTGCATGTTGGAGTAGTGGAGACAAGATAAACTAGCAAGCTTATGGTAAGTATATTCTCATAGAAAGACCCTTAAGCGTACCAAGGAAAAAACTTGAGTGAATGAGAGAATTCTTTGGACAAATTATCCCACTCATACATGTTTGGTTCAAAGAAATTACTTGCATTGTTGTTTAACTATCTTAGTTAGCTCGGCTCCCTTTCTTTTAGTTGTTGTGCTCTCTTTTGCTTTGAAGTATACTTCTACTTACCCTATAAATTTTACTCTGGGCCTTGATTTGAGATTTAACTATTCCTCCTGTTTTATAATATAAGTTTAGATTCTATTTTTTTCCCTTCTTTTCCTAGGCTTACTCGAGGGCGAGTAAGATTTAAGTGTCGGGGAATTTGTTAAGCTCCATTTTATTCTCTAAAATGTGCTTTACTGTTTATCATCTTTTTCTTTTCAATACATTGGAATGTTGAATTTAGTCCAATTTTACTTTGTAGGTAAAACTAGAAAAGTAGAGAAGATTTGGAGCTAAAAAGGATTTGCAATCGACTTTGGCCAACCAAGAAAGAACCAAGTAGAGACGTCGACGTCCAGGTGTTCAGCCGTGGACGGATGAATCGAGCAAAGATGGCATGCTACTTCACCAAGCAGATCCGTTGACGTCTAAACATTTACATGTCGACATATGGAAGTTTCTAACATGAAGTTTGCAAAAATTTCACTCATCCGTTGACCGATCAATTGGGGAGGCGTAGAAACTGAAGAAAATGACCAAAGACGTCGACGTCTAAACATTCACCCTTCAACGTCCCACTTGGTGCTGGGGTCTACTTTTACCACTTGAGTGTTTCCACTATAAGGTTGATTTTTGGGGAACCAAGTTGACAAAGCAGTTCCGAAAATGAGGAGAAATGTTTCTTCAAGCTTCAGACTTATCATTTCTCTTCCTTACTTTGTAACCCTTTTTATATTAGTTTAAGGACAATCTTTCTTGTCATTAGACTTAAAAGTAGCTTAGGGAGAGAGAAAGAAAAAGTTGTTTTCTTTCTTGGAGAAGGGATGAGGTAATTGAGTTTTCTGTTTTTGGTTCATCTTAGAATAGAATTGGTAGAATTTTTCTGCATTTTCGTAATCTTTTCCTTGTATAGCTGAATATTCTTAACTCCAATCTATTAATGGAATTAATCTCTTGAATTACAATTGTGAGGCTCTTGAGTTTATTAGCTTTATTTTCTATTAATTGTTCTTCAAGACCTTATTCTTAAAGATGATGATCTTGTTTGTTATCTTATCTTTTGCATCACTTAATTAGTTAGTTGCAAATAATTGATTAAGTGATTCATTAGTTTGCTAATCTTTGAGCAAAACCTCTTGATTGGGTTGAGTTCTTAGAACTTGGATAGCATGTGAGTGTATTGTATACATTCAAAGGGATTGGGGATACAACTTGAATAATGAATGCTAGGTTCATTGTTAGTTGTTGTTAATCTACACCTCTCTATTGGTTAAAGCTTCTCTAAGCTTGAATATGAATTGCTGGGATTTATATTAGCTTAAGAGAAAGTGGTTGATGATTAAGCTTAATTTATTGTCAATCTATTCTTAAGGAAAGGTTTAATGAATGTGAAGTTAGTTTCTAATTCATTTAGTTAACCAATTAATAGGAAGAATGATTATTAGTGAGCTTATGATCAATTGCTAGTCAAGAAGTTACATCCTTAATAGATTGGAGGCCTCTAATTTACTTACTTGCTCATTCATTTATATTAGTTAGTTAGCTTTCTTAGTTGTAATTCTAGTCAACAATCTTGAATACCCCCCCTTGTTCCTTTTAAATTCAATTTGAATGCTTAGTTAGTATGTTGAAATCGGTAAGCTTCCTTGAGGGATTCGACCCTTCCTTCCACAATTACATATAGGACTCGTAAGATTTATTTTGTTGCCTTGCGACAAGCAACAATCATTCATATACAATGGTCCCTCATCATTCTCCTCCACTAGGATAATTCTATCTCTTTCAGGTTCTTCAGATTCCTCAATTTCTTGATGGATGCTATTGTTTAATTCAAAGTCTTTTACCTCAGGCACATCAAATAAATGCCTATGGTGAAATTTCTGCACAACTTGCCAATCTTTCACTAACTTTGTGTCATGCAAGTAAAACGCCTGCCTTGCTTGAATTGCTAAGATGAATGGATCATTCTTATACCAACATTTACTAACATTAATGCTTAAAAGATGACCATCTTGATGTATTCTTTTCTTCTTAGCATCGAGATTAAACCAATAACACTTAAACACCATAACTTGACAATCTTTTATATAGTCCAGTTGGATAATATCTGTTATGATACCAAAGAAGTCGATCTCTTTATCTTCATGACTGTCTTCAACCAAAACATCATTATTTTGACTTTTAAGGTAATTATCTCGACCCCTTGTATGAAATCTGACGCCATTAATAACATAACCAATGAATCTTCTCACACGTTTATCAGGACCACAAGCTAAAACATACAATTGCTCAGATATTTCAACACCTTCATTTTTGTAGCTGTGTTATCTAAAATTAATATAGATATATATATATATATATATTAGTATGGAATTTATGACATCCTAACCAATATTTTTGTTTTAACCATATCACTTACACGCATCATAAACCATTTAGGAAATTGTTTTCAATGTCTTTCTTCCATGAACAATCTACTTTTTAACAAAAGTCCCTTTTCATGCTCATTGCAACACTAAAATAGTAATATTAATTCATGAAAATTTTCTATTTATGTAATTTTAGAAACTTAATATCAACTTACTTAAAAAATGGCTCAACTTCATCACAATTGCTAAGTATATACCACTGAATCATTTCAAATTCTTGTTTTGTCAGAATATCATATTTTGGAGTACCAAAACGACAAACAGATTCTGAGAATATCATTAGCCCTTCATCAAAATCTTGCTTTCCACCATCAAAGTTTCTTTCTGCTCGATTGAACTTAGTCTCAACACCAAAAATATACATCCAACAGAATGTCAAACTGTTAACAGTAGTTGGTCAACTTCACTTAAGCAGCTGGTAGTTAAGTTGGTTAACATTTGAGGTAGGTGCCATCATTTCATCCAATTAGGATGAAGCATTTTGAAAACTTTTGTTTAGGGCGGTGGAGCTGCAAGTGGATGAAGGAGATTAGACTGCAGCCGACTTCGCCACCATTTCAACCAATTAAAATCTTTCAAATACAACTTCTTTTCATTTTTAATCAACATCGAAGTTTATGATTAAGATTATTCAAGCAGAAACCAAAATTGTCTTGGAAATGCAACTAACAAGTTGTAAACTTCGAATTATAAATTGAAGCAATCGAAATGAAGCTGGTATGCCATGAAAAACCAGTTTTAACTCAATTTTGTTCTTCAGTTAGTGTCTGTTATCAACCTTTCTATGAAGCTAAGTTGTTTTTTGAACCAACAGTGTCTAGAGCTATCTTTGATCTTACTAGGACCAAAAAATATTGAAAAACCTTAAGAGAAAACTAGAGGGTCATGATGCAAAAAATATAATCTTTCAACCTTAGATTTATCCAATGGGATCATCTAGCAACAACTTACCTCAACCTCTTGTCTTCAAGGGAGAAAACTACCATATTTGGAGTGTCAAAATGAAGACACACCTGCAGGCTCTCAAACTATGGGATTTAGTGAGTGCTGCAAGAGAACCCTCACCACTAGCCAGAGAAACAGATAAAGATGTAAGAAGGTTCCAAGATGAGGTGGCAAACAAATTTAAGGCTCTCACCATCATCCAAAACTCTGTCTTGGATGAGATTTTTACAAGGATTATGGCATGTGATACACCTTGGAAGGCTTGGAATCAACTTAAAGAAGAATTCCAAGGTTCTGAGAGAACAAGAAAGCAACAACTGGTGAATCTGAGGAGAGAGTTTGAAAATCTAAGAATGGGAAAGGAAGAAAAGAAAAAACAATATGTTGACAGAATTAATGCAAGTGTCAATAGAATCAAGATGTTGGCAGATGATAGCTATACTGAAAAAAGGGTGGTGGAAAGATAATGAACACACCACTAGAAAGATATGAGTCAACTATCAACTCCATTGAGTTCGTCTCAGATGTTACCACAGTCACTTTGTCTGAGTTGATAAGTGCAATGTATGTAATGGAATAGAGAAGAGCAAATAGACTAAGAATGAAGATAGAAGGAACTACGATGGCCAAAAGTAAAGAGAAATGGAAAGGAAATAAGCCCAAGGTGACAAAAAAGAAAATGGAAAATAAGCTGCAGAAGGAAGCAAAGAAACAAAAAAGAAGAAGTTTCCTTCTTGCTCACACTGCACAAAAAATCTCACTTGGAGAAATACTGCTGGTTTATACCAAATGCCATTTGTGGAGCTTGCAGAAAGCTTGGACATGTTGAGAAAATATGCAAGAACAAAAATCAACCAAAAAAAAAGGGACCTTAAGCTCAAGTAGCAAAAAATAGTGAGTAAAAAGAACAGCTATTTGTAGCTAACTGTTATGCAACCAATGCTCATAATATTTTAGTATGGCTGATAGACATTGGCTATACTCATTACATGTGTTCGATGAAAGTATGTTCACAACATTTGATAGATCTCACTATTCTATAGTGAAGATTGGAGATGGTTTCAACCTGGAAGCTGTGGGCAAAAGTGATATGTTTGTTCAAACATAATCAGGTACTAAGCTTGTCCCTGATGTTTTGTAGTACCTGAAGTTTATCAAAATCTTATAAGTGTTGGTCAGTTGATGGAAAAAGATTATAGTTTGTGGTTTAAAAGGAAGGCATGTGGACCACAAAGAACACCATCCTTGAATGGTAGTAAGTTTTTCATAGTCTTCATTGATGATCTTACAAGAATGACCTGGGTGTTCTTTTTAAAGCAGAAGTTAGAAGTAGCAGAAGTATTCTCGATATTCAAAGGTTTGGTTGAGAACCAAAGTTGTCAAAAAATCAGAATTTTAAGAACAAACAATGGTATAGAATATACTTCTGATAAATTTGAACAATTATATAGTAATGTAGGCATTGAACACCAGTTGAAAATTGTGTATACTTCAGAACAAAATGGAGTAAGTGAAAGAAGAAATAGAACAATGATTGAAATGGCTAGATGTTTACGTCATGAGAAGAAATTACCAAAGAAATTGTGGGCCGAGGCAGTCAGTACAACTGGATATCTTCTAAATTGATTGACAACCAAAGCAGTGGAAGGTAAGACTCCTTATGAAGCTTGGTTTAGAGTTAAACCTTCTATTGAACATCTTAAAGTCTTTGGCTATTTATGTTATGTACTGACCCCTAATGTGAGAAGAGATAAGCTTGAAAAGAAAAGTGAGGCAGGTGTATTCATTGGCTACAGTAGCAGATCCAAAAGCTATAGAATCTTTCATCCTCAGGTCAACAAAATGTAGTCAACAGAGATGTACAGTTTGTAGAATGAAGCTGGCTTGAAGATGAAGTTCAACCTAAATCTGATAAAGAGGTTGGATTCAATCAAAATAACAATGAAAATACAGAATTTGATGTTGATGATCCACATGTCGGAGGCACTAAGCCAATTGCAGAAGTTTTTGAAAGCTGTAGCATTGCTGTTCTTGAACCAGTCGATGACCTTGAAGCTTTGAAGAGTGCTGGTTAGAGAAAAGTAATATAGGAGGAGTTTAAAATGATTGAGAAAAATCAGAGATGGTAGCTGGTTAACAGGCCTTAAATGAAAAGGTTATTTGTGTAAAATGGGTGTACAGAACCAAAATCAATCCTGATGGTTTGGTAAACAAGCTAAAGGCAAGACTTGTGGTGAAATGGTATGCACAATAGTATGGAATTGACTTCTCAGATACTTTTGCAGCTGTTGCAAGGCATGATACTATTAGAATATTGGTTGCTTTTGCTGCTCAAAATGACTGGTGTGTATTCCAACTTGATGTGAAATTAGCCTTTCTCAATGGTGTTCTCAAGGAGCAGATCTTTGTTGAACAACCAGTAGGTTTTGAAGTCAAAGGGTGGGAAGGTGTATTTGCTCATAAAAGCACTGTATGGTTTGGAACAAGCTCCAAGGGCCTGGTATGAAAGGTTGCATGAGAATTTTATTTAGCTTGGTCTATAAAGGGGTGTAAGTGAACCAACTCTTTATGTCAAAGCATTTAAAACTAAAGTTTTGATAGTATCTGTGTACATAGATGATCTCTTAGTCACAATGAGTAGTTCTGAGAAGATTGAAGCATTTAAAGCTGATATGATGAAGGTCTTTGAGCTGACAAGGTCTTGGACTGATATCTTTTTTCCTTGTAATAGAGATCAAACAATTCAAAGAAGGAATCTTCATACACCAACAGAATTACAGTTAAGAAGTGTTAAAGAAATTCAAGATGGAAAATTGCAAGCCTGTTGCAACACCACTATCTCTTGGTGAAAAATTTTGTAGGGAAGATGGATCTAAAAGGGTTGATGAAAGTTTGTACAGAAGTTTGATAGGTTGTCTACTATATCTTATAACTACAAAACCAGACATAATGTTTACTGTGAGCCTCCTATCTAGGTTTATGCATTTACTAAGTCAGAATCATCTCAAGGTACTGAAAAGAGTGCTAAGGCATGTGAAAGGTACAATTAGCTTTGGTGTTCTTTATAAGGCCACTGAGGAATCAAGCTTGAGAGGGTACTCTAATAGTGATTGGTGTGGTTCAATTGATGATCTTAAAAGCACTTCAAGGTATTTATTTTCATTTTGAAGCGAAGCTTTTTCTTGGATGTCCAAGAAGCAACAAATAGTTGCACAATCAACTGTAGAAGCAGAGTACATTGCTGCTACAGCTGCTGTGAACCAAGCCATTTGGTTAAAATAGTGCTAACTGACTTATGCAAGCCACCTGCAGATCCCATTGTAATCCATTGTGACAACCAATCAACTATTGCAATTGCTATGAATCCTGTTAACCATGGTCAAACCAAGCATTTTAAGATCAAGTACCATTTTGTGAAGGAATCTCAACAAAAGAATGAAGTTAGCCTTGTTCATTGCAGTTCGGAAGAGCAAGTTGTTGATATTCTCACTAAACTCGTTTCAAAGACTAGGTTTGAATTTCTCAAAGATAAGTTAAGTGTTTACAGTTGTCCAGCTAAGGTGGATTGTTGACAGTAGTTGGTCAACTTCAATATAGCAACTGGTAGTTAAGTTGGCTAACATTTAAGGTAGGTGCCAACATTTCATCCAATTAGGATGAAGCATTTTGAAGACTTTTGTTCAGGGCGGTGGAGCTGCAAGTGGTTGAAGGAGATTGGACTATAGCTGACTTTGGCACCATTTCAACCAATGAAAATATTTCAAATACAACTTCTTTTCATTTTTAATCAACATCAAAGTTTCTAATTAAGATTATTCAAGTAGAAACCAAAATTGTCTTGGAAATGCAATTAACGAGTTGTGAACTTTGAATTATAAATTGAAGCAATCGAAATGAAGCTGGTATGCCATGAAAAAACCAGTTTTAACTCAATTTTGTAGTTCACTTAGTTTCTGTTTTCAACATTTCTCTGAAGCTGAGTTGTTTTTTCAACCAACACAAACACTCATTAAATATATATATATATGTCTCTGCTAGGGATCGTTCTTGATGAGCTTTATTTTGAACACATTGTTTTAAGCTACCAAGAAACCTAATAGGTCTAGAAAATAAATATGGTAAGATTTTGATTATTAATTAAGCTAAATAAATGTTAAAAAATTAAATGAAAAATACCTTTCAATAGGAAACATCCAACGATATTGGATAGATCCTCCAAGTAAGGCCTCACGTGGCAAATGAATGGCTAGATGTACCATTACATCAAAAAAGGCTGGTGGAAATATATTTCCTTGTTTGGCCAGAAGGTGGAAATATGTTTTCTAACTTGCACAAAATCAAGGCAATATTAGCTTGTAACATCTCCAACTCCCTTTTCTTCAATATCTTACAACATAACTCATCAAAGGCATGAGACAAATCCTTCGAAACATACTTTCACATGGCAATTGGAAGAATCCTTTATAAAAGTACATTAGAATCATGGCTTGTAAACCCTGAAACTTTACCTTCTTCTGCATTTGCACCATGTGAGATATTGGATGCATATCCATTAGGAAACTTTACCGACCTCAAAAACTCACAAAATTCTTTTCTTTTCACTTTTGACAAAGTGTATGACGCTAGAGGCATCATGTAAGCATTAGAAAGCGTTTGCAAATATAATTCCTTACTAATTTTCATATCCAGCAAATCCAATCTTGCTTGTAATGTGTCTTTAGTTTTCCCCTCGATATTCAGCAAAGTACCTATTAAATTATCACAGATTTTTTTCTCAATGTGCATAGGGTCGAGATTATGCCTATGCAACAATTTCTCCCAATATGGTAGCTCAAACAATATGCTTTTCATCCAATTCAACTCCACATCAGTTTGCTTTCTTTTCCTATTATTCGGTTGCTTACCAGGTACATCATTTTTTAAAAGTTTTTCTATACTTTCTAAATGTTTTAACAAGTCACTACCTGATAAATTCTTAGGCTTTGGGCTCCCTTCTTTATTCCCATCAAACAATTTGCTTTTCCTCTGATGATGATCAAGAGGCAAATATCGACGATGATCCATAAAGGCTATCTTATTCCTTAATTTCCTAGAAGGAGCATCCTTGTTACAAACTGGGCATGCCAAGCGTCCTTTTGTACTCTAACAAGATATGTCCCCATACGCCAAAAAATCATTTATAGTCCATAGAATGGCTGCATACATCTTGAAATTTTACTTTAAGTGGGTATCATAGGTCACTTGACACACCCGGACCTAATACAACTTTTTCATACAAACGGAATAGTATAAGACAGCATACTAAGTGGACAATACGTTGGTACGGATGTGTCTAATTAAGAACAGAAGTTAAGCTTAAGATAAGGCGTAGTTGGAAGATGAGATAGGTGACCATGCATGGAAACACTAAAGTGGACTTCTTTAAGTCCATAGCCAATGGATTGGACGTCCATTGGTGAATTGGTCGGTGGATCGGGCCAAGGATCGAAGTTTTGAAAGGTTTAAAAAGAGAAGCCTTTCCCTGGTGTCGGACTCCCCTATAAATAGGGAGAGGCCGAGCTTTTCCCCTCATTTTCTCTATTTCTCTCTTTTCTCATTTCTCTTTTTCTCAACTGCTCTTTTGGAGCAATTTTGGACTTTTGGCCGATCCGGACAAACCGACCGCAGGATCAAGGCAAGATCTTGGTATGTTATTCTACTCGTCTTCATCTATGTTTTACTAAGTTTTCACGTATTTCCACGCATTGGTCTAGTGGAGTTCCAAGCTCAAATATAGTTTAGCTTTTTTAGTTAAATTTCTAGCTTAGATTCAAGATCTAGAAACTTTGAGCTTGTGATTCTCGTTTCTGCTTCGGTAAACACGTCGTGTGAGGCTTGAAGAACGTCCATCTCAATTTTCGTGCCAAGCCATGGATAGAGGAGGCTTAGGAATCGAGGAAAACCCTTGGATCCCGAGACTGACACACGGCTCCCATGCCGGAGAGACCCTGTCACGCCCCGACCCGCCCCGAGTCGGCCACGTGGCAACCGCCGTGCTGCCTCGAAATACGTGCTGGCCAGTCACTCACATGAGGCACTGCAAGGCATAAATGGACATCATCGCTGTCAAATAAAACTAAAACTTTAATTAGAAAATATTTAATAAAATAATTAGCTTTAAAAGTAATGCCAGTGGACTAATTGAGAAAATACCTACACAGCGGAAACTTTTAAGCCTAAGCCACCGACGCCTCCTAGTAAGCCTCATTTGTATAGCTGACTCAGATCGCGGATCTGCATCCATCCACATTGGATACAGGTGAGTGACAGAGGTTCTAAGAATCTCCATCTGGGTTAGAGCGGATAAGGGAAATCCAAAATAAATAAAATAAAATAATAATAAAACAAACAATTTTCTTTTAAAAATTCTTTTCTGGTTCTCTTGCTGAGAACCCTCTTTTAAAAGCACTTTAAATAAATAAATATATATATATATATACATAAAACGGGCTAGCATCTTTATCATATTGGAGGTGCGACCCGTCGGTCGTTTTATGCCTTATTGCACCGAGGGCTATCTCTATTCTTTCTAAAAATATTTTCTCTTTCTCTTTCTCTTTCTCTTTCTCTAGCACTTTTCCCTCGGTGGTGCCTCACTGTGGTGGAACACAGTGAACTGGAGCCCTGGTGAGTTTCTCTATGCGCCTCTCCTAACCAGGCTCGACTCACCGTGCCCCTCGATAGGCGGTCCACGGTTGAGTGTCATGCATGCTCTCAAACTCGGTCCATGCTCCCGCAAATTAGAGCTTCGAGGAACCCTCTCAAACACTCATCTTCCAAAGGCATCGCACCCTCAATAATAATAATAATAGTACTTCAAAAATATATATATATACACATAAAACATTTATATTTAAAACATATAATCACACACACATAACTTTTATATTCCTTTTTAAAACATCCCACTCACTGTGTGGGTCTATCTCAAACAAGTGTGTGTGTCTATTTCCCATATCCCAAAACCTTATTGGAAAAAAACATTTATGTTTTAAAATCATTTTTAAAATCCTTTCCCCCAGTGGCTACACAAAGAAGTCTACGCCACTCACAGTATTGGGAGATTCGTATACTCCAAGCGTTCCATGTAGCTTTAACCACCGGGGCATCGCCGCACTCGATTATCCGGAGCCCTAGTACACGGAAATACATGTTAGCATTCATAAATAAATTTATGAATGCACGTATGAGGCTCTAATATGACCTATGACGATGTTTGGAAGTGATTCGGGGCTAAGAAAAGTGTCCGGGAGGTTCTGGGGTAAAACTTGGACACTTGGTGAAAAATTACGAAAATACCCCTGGGGACCTGTGGGCCCCACATGGATTGGGCCCGGAGAAGGCCCACCCGCGCGGGTGGTCCAAATTGGCCAGTTCCCTCGCTGGACTGGCCCAAGTCCCACGCGGGACTCTGCCAGGTGCTCTCTCCCGCGCGGGAGAGACGCGGCTCCCGCGCGGGAGCTGCAGTCCAGCCTCGGGATCCGAGGCTTCTCCTCGGTTCTCGAGCCCCTCGGTCCACCGATCGTCATGAAATTCGAGATGGAGGTTCCTCTCACCTCCCACGACACGTTTACCGGAGCAGAAATGAGAATTACAAGCTCAAAGTTCCTAGATTTCGAGTCTAAGCTAGAAATCTACCTAAAACCTGAACCTAACTTTGAGCTTGAATTTCTCCTAGACCAATGCATGGATAAGCGTGAAAACTTAATGGAATGTAGTTCAAGGAGTTAAGAGCAACTCACCAAGATCTCGCCTTGAACTGGAGGCCGGTTTGTCCGGATCAGCCGAAAGTCAAAAATTGCTCCAAAGGAGCAGTTGAGAGAAAAGAGAAAGGAGAAAAGAGAGGAAGAGAGAAAAATGAGGGGGAGAGGCTCGGCCTCCCCCTATTTATAGGGTAGCCCGGCACCGGGTCTACTCGGACCCCGGGCCAAACTTTCTCTTTCCTTTAAATCTCTCAAAACTTTAATCATTGGCCCGATCCACCGACCAATTCACCAATGGATGTCCAATCCATTGGCTGTGGACTTAAAGAAGTCCACTTTAGTGTTTCCATGCATGGTCACTAGTCTCATCTTCCAACTACGTCTTATCTCAGCTTATCTTCTCTTCAGACTTGACACAGTCGGACCGACATATTGTTTGATTATCGCGTCATCTTGTACAATTCCGTTCGTACGAAAAGGTCATGCTAGGTCCGGGTGTGTCAGACCCACTGGCCAAGTCCCGCTCAGGACACGGCCATTTTTGGCCCAACCACACGGGTGGGCCTTGTTGGGCCCAAACCCGAGTGAGGCTCAGACCAACCCCCATGGAAGGGGCCTTTTGGGCCCAGAAACAGGCCGAGCCTGACCCAGTGACATGGGAGAGCCTGCTGGGCCCAGCTCGAGTGGGCAGCCCATGGGCCCTCAGGGGCATTTTCGTAATTTTTCCTTAAGTGTCCAATTTTTACCCTGGAACCTCCCGGACACTTTTCTTAGCCTCGAAACACCTCCAAGCACCATCTTAAGTCATATTAGACCCTCATAGGTGCATGCATAAATTTAATTATGAATGCTAACATGTATTTCTGTGTGTTAGGGCTCCGGTTGAATCGAGTGCTACATGGAATGCTTGGGAGTATACAAATCTCCCAATAGTATGAGTGGCCTTGTTTTTAGTGCTTAACCACTAGGGACAAACGTTTTTAAATGTTTAAAAGGTTTTACAACTGTTTTGTAATAAGGGTAATTCACGACACGCACTTTTTATTTTGTGATATACCCATTTAGAGGGTGGGATGATTTTAAAATATAAACACTTGTGTGTGTTTATATGTATGTTTTATGTTTTAAATATATATATATATATTTTATATACATATGATATATTATGTTAAGATTATTGAGGGTGCGATACCCATGGAAGACAAGTGATTGAGTAAGCTCCTCGGGGCTCTAATATGTACTGAACATGGCTCGAGTTGGAGAATAAGCATGCATGATTCTTAGCTGTGGACCGCCCATCGAGGGGCACGGTGAGACAAAACCTTGGGAGAGGCGCCGGTTGGCTGTGTTCCACCACAGCGATGGGCACCACCGAGGGAACGGGCTAGAGAAAGAGAAATTGTGAAAGTGTATTTAAAGAGAAAAGAGATAGCCCTCGATGCAGTAAGGCATATGACCAGCCAGTCATGCCTTCAGTGTATTTGATGCCAGCCCGTTTTAGTTATAAATTATTTTAAAGGTTTTAAAGGTTTTAAAAATCAAATATTCCCTTTCATTGAAAAAGAAATAAAAAGAAATAAAAATAAGAAAAGAGATTTTGAAAGTAATTTTTTAAATAAAATTTGGATCAATTTGAGAGGCCTTAACTTTAGTAGGAAAATTAAGATCTCTCAAAAAACTTTTAAAACATGTTTTTGAAATTAATGTTGGAATAAACATTCCTTTTAATTTAATTGGGCCTCTTAAACAAGAGATTTTCTTAAAATAAAATGAAAATAAAATATAAGAGTAAATAATAAAATATTTTGGAATAAACGTTCCTTTTGTAAAACAAGGTAATAATAATTTTTTTGAGTTCATTTGCCAATTTTGAGAAATTAAAGAAATCATAGACATGATGTATGCTTTTTATGAAAATTACATGAGAAAAGCATATTTTTAATTTTGAAGGGATGAAAAATTTTCCCGGGCCCGATCGGACTCCCGGAGAAAACTTCCCATCGGAGAAAACCTTCAAAAACTTCGGACTCCCGAGGCACACTCCGGTTACCCTATGCACATGAATTTTTGAAAAAACAATTCTCTAATTATCAAATGCATGATAAGATTGGATAAGGATCACAAAATATAGATATGGATAAGCATAGACAATAACAAAGATATGTAAAAATTTTATATAGTCATAATCACTAATAATGGATACATGGATATAGAAATTTACATGTAGAGTATAAATTAGCATGGATAAACATATAGGATAATATTTACAAAAATGGCAATCATAAGTCATAAAATTATAATCATGGATAGTCCAAGGTCTAATATGAATAATTTGCAAACAAAGAGAGATATTAAAAATGGAATTAACTAACGTGAATATCAAATTGGATGAAACTTCTATATGGTATAAATATTTACATGGCATGTCATTTACATATTAATTGGAAGAAAAAATATTCACAAATCTTCCAATCCCAAGTATGGCAATTAATTATGTGTACAATATAATAGTATGTGCATCTCGTAAGATAGGCATATGGGTATACATTTATATGAATGGTTATGTACATGTAAGCATAAGGCTATGTGAATGAGGACAGCACTCAAATTAAATATACATGAAATACAAAAAGCAAGCATCTTTCTAAATTAGATAAAATGTCCAGGAATCAGAATCATCTACAGATGTGATATGAAAATCATGAGACGAAGCATAAATATGCAAATAGCACGGCACACATTCCAAACGTACGATAATACAAGAAAAATGATCGAATATATACTATTAGATGACCTGCTTTGTACTATATACATATACACAAAATGGGTGGAGCATGGGAAACAATACCCTGACGAATTAAAATATAGATATATATATATAATCCAAAACGGTCATGAACAAATATATTCTAACATGTAAAACTAAAATTCAGACATGGAGCATGCACCGGGTTGCCATGGAAATTTATACACGAACCTAACAAGGCAAGAACATGACCAACACAAGTACATGATGAGCATAATTAATCAGCGAAAATATATACATGGTCTGCAAACTAAGCATAAAAGTCACAAATATTAGCAGCCAACAAATACAAAAGTAATCCAAGATTAACACCGAAAGTCATGAGTTAGAAAGAGAAAAAAAAATTACCCAAACTGATAAGCAAATTGATGCAATCGGATTGATGGGTGGAAGAAATTTGTAGACCCAATATAAAAAGCTTTAATTGACTTCTACAGCCAAAATGCCTCAACCACTTTCTACTTTCTTTGTCGTGAAACATCTCCTCCTTTTGTCCAACTTTTGCTGCCGTCGATTAGAATCAGGCCTCAAAGTTCTAGGCGATTGGCAAAACTCGAGATCCTTTCCTGCTTTTCTTCCTAAAACGGAACCTTTCTTTCCGAAATCAACCTCCATAAAGCCAGTTTACACTCCAAAGGCCGAACCTTCCTTGGTCACGATCTGAAATTTGCACCGTCCGATTACTATGGAAACAAAGTATGTTGTTCCTCTTGCCGAGTTGCTGCCCTTCAATGTCTGGATTTGTGATGAGAGCCGTGTAGAAAGAAGCCCCAAATATCATGTATAAATCCTAACTCTCTGATTTTATTTTCTGAAAAAAAATTTTCTTTTCCATGCGACTATAGCTCTCCTTTTTTCCCTTTTTTTTTTTTTGATGATGGCTGGTCTCTTTTCACAGCTGTAGCTAACTGCTGAAGCTGACTGTTGAAAAACCAACCCCGGTTCTATTTTTTTTTCAGGTCCTTTTAAATTAAAATTCTTGGGGTTCTCATCCAAGGTGGAAAAATGCTCATTGTTCATCCGATGGTCTTTATTTTTCAATTCAAAATTCCTCTTTTCTGCCCTTGATTAATTCCCTGTGATTGGTTAAGTTCCCACGTCTCTCACTATTCATTGGCTGAGCTTCACTTTGTCTCTCTTGCAGGGGTACTGGCTGGAGATGAGGACGAACGTGACCACCGTTGTGCTGGCAGAAGAGGCCGGGAATGTAGGAAAGGAAAGTCCTCAACTTAGCTGTTAAATTTCCTGTGGTAAATTCTCTCGTTAATTCCCCGCTAATTGCTGACTTGGCTGTTTGTTTATTTGCACTCAATTTATTGTCTTTTGTTTGTTCTGTTTTGCTAGCTGTGTTGGCTTGATTAGCTCACTAATTTTGTTTTTGCAAATCAAATTTCCAGTGGCCTAATCCCTTAATTGTGCAATCTGTGAATTCTGGATTTTATGCCTCAATCTTTTGTACAGCTTCGTGCAATTTGGGTCGTGATATTTTTTTAATTTTGGGCTGAGATCATTCAGCAATAAAATTCATCCATTTGGTCCTCGTTACCTCGCAAAACACAAGTAAAATGAAATTATCAAACAAATAAAAATGAAGGTGAATGGCAATAGCAAATGGGAAGAGAAATTAAAGGAAAATAATAATATAAATGGAAAATAGATAGCCATATATTTTAAGAACACCATCCTAAACAGAAATAATTTTAAGTTTTGAAGAAATTGTCCCAAACAGAAACAATTTTAAGAAAACCATCATAAATAGAAATGATTTTAAGTTTTGAACAAATTGTCCTAAACAGAAATAATTTTGGAAAACCACCCTAAACAGAAATTATTTTAAATTTGAAGAAATTGTGCTGATTTTGAGAAAACCATTCTAAACAAAAGTGATTTTAAATTTGAAGAAATTGTGCTGATTTTGAGAAAACTATTCTAAACAGAAGTGATTTTAAATCCGAAGAAATTGTGCTAATTTTGAGAAAACCATTCTAAACAGAAGTGATTTTAAATTTGAAGAAACTGTACTAAATTTTGAGAAAACCATTCTAAACAGAAATGATTTTGAATTTTGAAGAAATTGTCCTAAATAGAAACAATTTTGAGAAAACCACTCTAAACAGAAATGATTTTGAACTTTTGAAGAAATTGCCCTAAATAGAAACAATTTTATAGAAACAATTTTGAGAAAACCACTCTAAACAGAAATGATTTTGAACTTTTGAAGAAATTGTCGTAAATAGAAACAATTTTGAGAAAACCATTCTAAATAGAAGTGATTTTAAATTCGAACAAATTGTGCTAATTTTGCGAAAACCATTCTAAACAGAAGTGATTTTAAATTTGGACAACTTGTGCTAATTTGGACAAATTGTGCTAATTTTGCGAAAAACATTCTAAACTGAAGTGATTTTAAATTTGAAGAAATTGTGCTAATTTTGAGAAAATCATTTTAAACAGAAGTGATTTTAAATTTGAAGAAATCGCTTTAAAAAGAAACACTTTTGAGAAAACCATCCTAAACAGGAATGATTTTAAACTTTGAATAAATTGCTTTAAAAAAAACACTTTTGAGAAAACCATCCTAAATAGGAATCGTTTTAAACTTTGAATGAATTGCTTTAAAAAGAATGCTTTTGAGAAAACCGTCCTAAACAGGAATGATTTTAAACTTTGAATAAATTGCTTTAAAAATAAATGCTTTTTAGAAAACTATCATAAACAGGAATAATTTTAAAATTTGAATAAATTGCTTTAAAAAGAAATGCTTTTGAAAAAATCGTCGTAAACAGGAATGATTTTAAACTTTAAATGAATTACTTTAAAAAGAAACACTTTTGAGAAAACCATCCTAAACAGGAATGATTTTAAAATTTGAATAAATTGTAGAAATAATTCATGCTAAACAGAACTGAATCACGGATAATTACCTTAAGCAAGAAACGACCTTAAAGGAATTTTGTAGGAGAGTTACCTGAGGAGCTTCTTACATAAGACTAACCTCGCAATTTGAATTCAATTTGTGGTTGTAATCTTTGAACAATGACATGAGGCATAATGAATACACTTCTCGATACTCAAGGAATAAGCAAAGATGTATACACTTTTTATAAAAGCACAACGATCACAAATAAGATGAAGACAAGATCCCAGGATAGGAAAAAATGACCAAGCAATGACTCAAAGTTTTGATATAATGAAAATGCCCCAAAATTAGGGTATAACACTAAAAATGATACAACATTAAGGCAAAATGATGATGATGATAACCCAGAATTAGGGTGAAATGATGATGATGACCCACGATTAGAGCAAGATGATGATGACGACCCACAATTAGGGCAAAATGATGATGATGATAACCCATGATTAGGGTAAAATGATTATGATGACCCACGATTAGGGCAAGAAGATAATGATGACCCAAGATTAGGGCAAGATGTTGATGATGACCCAAGATTAGGGTATGATGATGATGATGACCCAAGATTAGGGTATGATGATGCTGATGACCCACGATTAGGGTATGATGATGTTGATGACCAAAGATTAGGGTATGATGATGCTGATCGCCCACGATTAGGGTATGATGATGCTGATGACCCAAGATTAGGGTATGATGATGCTGATGACCCACGATTAGGGTATGATGATGATGATAACCCAGGATTAGGGCAGAATGATGAATGAATGACCCATGATAAGGTAAAATGATAAATAGATGACCTAGGATAAGGTGAATGATAAATTGATGACCCAGGGTAGGGTGAATGACAAATATGATGACCCAGGTAGGGTAAAAATGACAAATATGATGACCCAAGATAGAGTGAATGATAAAATGACAAGATTATGATAATATGATAGCACTGATGAGATGACAAAGTAATGACAATGTGATAATGGAATGATGATAATGGCAATGTGATGATAGGATGATGATGCTGCAGAGTGTTTAATGCATGCTCATTCTCTTTCTTTCAAGGTTCAAGATAGCATCCATGCTTAACCTGATTTTGGTCTAGGGATTTCTGACTTAAGATCTGTGAAATATTTCTTGTAATTGCTTCTTAACCCCATTCTCTGATACACATGTGCTTTGAGTGCTGATTTCAAGTGTTGCTTTATGGATCTGGGATAGATGCCCCATGGACGTGGATGACAATCCTCATGCGAACATATTCCGGATACCAAATTATCGATTATCAAACCTTGATCATTTCAAGTTCACACATTCTTACCATTTGCTTTGATGACTGACCTCATGTATTATGGTATTTATTTGCCTATTTGCTCATCTTTTATGATAAAAATGTTATGCTTTTCACACTTGAAGCAAGCATATGGATCATATGAGAAAGCAAGAGATGACAAACAGATTCCAAAGATTCATAATAAGAAAGCTCATGACAGAAAAGTTTACACAAAACATAAACAGCAAGATAGATCGTAATGAAAATATAGAGAAAAGGAATACATGATTTCCAAATGATGAACGCGCAAACAACAAAGCTTTGGTCGTCTTATCCCTACCTTTGATTGGTTCAATATGGATGACACTGACAATGTTTGACTATTTCTGATTATCCTGATCTCATGAACAAACAAGATATCATTTGCTAGCTCGATACCTTTTTGCAGTGATTTCATTTTTCTACATTGTTTTGTTGGGTTTCAACTTAGGAACCAACCTTATTTGAATCTGAACTTCTTATTAAAATTTTCTACTTGAGCCACTCATTTTCATTATCATTTCATTTTTTGCTTCTTTTTTCTTCTCTTTTTTTTTGTTTTTTTTTTCTTCCCTTTTTTTTACCGCTCCATCATGCACATAAGGATCAAAACTCTTTCAAACACTCGTTTAGAAAGTATGATTTAGTGATAAAAATTCATTCCTCTAAGGAAACGATTTTCAAGTCAATGTATCCATACTTAATCGAAATGGACTTTTCAAAGCACATAACGTGGGTTAGGGATAAGGGTTCTGAAAGAAAGGATAAAAAGGCCCAAAATTGTGTTTCCAGGGAAATTGAATCAAGGATCACTTTTTTGCCATATAAAAGATCATTTGTCTATGCATGTTCTTTTCATTTGCCCCAACCTCATTCATCTCCTTATTTCTTTCCTTTTTTCCTTCTTCTCTCCCTTTTTTTTCTTTTTACAAAATAAATCTGAGGCTTTCTTGATCACTCATGATTTATCTGGCCTTAATGTAAGAGTTTAAACAATCTCTTCATTTTTATCCCAGTGTGGGGGTGATCCTTGATTGGGTTCATCAGAAAGAAAGTTCATTAGGCTCAAAGGGGACAACAATGGATAATTTTTCTATAAGTGAAGGGAACAAGAAAGACGGCCATTTTTCTTCCCAAGCATGGTTACATTTATCGAAGAGTATTCCCTCAAAGGAATGTGATTTTGAAAACAACAGTTTTTGAAAAGTAATGATTTCAAAATATAAGTTAAAACCTTAAGGATGCCCCACATGCATGATGATACGGTCAATTTTTGCTTTCTCTTCTTTTTTTTATTCTCTTTCCCTCTTTTTTTTTTGCCATTTGGATTCTCGATTTATGAGTCTCATACTCTGCCATATCACCTTATGCAGTCAGAATCAAATCTTGCTGTCACTGGGCATTGATCCCCATTCGAGGATATTAACTAGCTCTCATTCCATGCCCCAATACATTTGATACCTCATCAAAGTACATTTTCTGCTTGTTTGCCTCCTCTACCTCAGTATTGAATATCGCGGTCAAAGAGGAGCTAATCATCATTATTGCTATCATCAAAATCATCTGTATTAATGAACCAGTCAAAGTTGGGCTCGATCGGGCCATCTTTGCTGTCTTTACATTCATCACTTGGGATCTTGGGCTTTCAAGAGAAAAATAAGAAATATATACACATATGTACACAATCAATGGATAGATAGACAAACAAATAGATCGAAGGGTAAAGACATAATCATATATACATAGGGAAAGAATAAGGATTAAAAAGGCAAGACTATATAAAAGATAAAATACGTATATGATAAAAAGTTTTGCTGAAATGCATGACATTAAAATCATAAATGATAAGCAAATAGAGAAATAAAGCCCACAACACATGGAGATCAACCACCAACACTCTTAGGCAGAAGTGTGGAATAAAAGACAAAATCGAGGCTCAACACATGTCAAATTATGTTATTGACATCTCAAAAGCCTCCCAATTGTTCAAATTGGTCCCTGGTGCTAACTGCCAGACCCATGTTTTGTCGTTGCTTGATTCCTCATATTTCAACACAGATAATTCAGCATTAATAGCATTTATTCCATTCCCACCATGATTAGGAAATGAATTTGCCCCTACATTTGACTGCACACCGGTATCAAAAGTCAAACGACGTTCCTTGATAATCCCTTGTACCACTTCTTTCAATCTCATGTAGTTTTCAATACTATGCCCCTTAGCTCATGAGTGATAGGCACATGTTGCATTCTCATCAAACCATTTGGGATATGGAGGCTGTAAAAGGGTCGAGTACTGAACCGGTTCAATCATCTTGCTATTCAATAGCTTGGTGTATAGCTTTCTATAAGTCATGGGATGGGCGCAAATTGTTTCCTTTCCTTTGGTGGTCTTGAATTCTGGTTTTGGGTGTTTGGTCTTGAAGAAGTGTAACTGGCGTTGGACACTGGGTATTGGTAAGCATTTTGAGGTTGTGTATAGTTAGGAAGAGGAATTTGTGAGGTTGGCATTGGCAATCCTCCGCTTGCAATGTACATTAGGGGTATAAAAGGGTATCTACCAAGTGGAGGTAGTGGTGGAAAGGTGATTGTGTTTGCGGTTGATTGCGAAAATTGTGATTGATTTTCTTGTGGGGGGGTATACTGAGGGTTGGAGGTGAGAGAGAGGCATTGGCTGAGTTGTTGGAGGCATGTGTTGGAGTGTACTCTGGGAATATTGACCATTGGAATTATTGCTTGCGGTGGCCATGTTTTGTTGCCTCATACCAATCACCATTTCTGCCTTCTGATCCAGTTTTTTTTTTTTTTTGCAACTCTTCATTTTCCTTCCACAACTGCTCAGTCTCAGTAGTTTGCTCTTCCATTATGATTTGAAACCATAATCTAGTATCATATATGTGTGCTGAAAGTGCTATCTTGAAACCCTTGATGTAATCATAAGGATGAATCTGATTCCCTTATTATGAATGGAATGTATGTATGAACATGCTTGATGAAAATGTAACCATGGGATGCAAAAATAAGGGGAAGAAATGACAAAAAAGGAAATGTGTTAGCTCACCATTAAGATAAATTATATACATGGATGTGCATATACAATTGAAATATGAAACAGAATAAAATGAAGCATGTCAATGATTAGATGTATGATGTAAAAATGCATGGTTACAACAATTTAACCATAAAGGATAACTGGTCATTTCATCGGAACAATGCCGAGAACCCAAATATCCGTTGACCCAAAGATTGACCTTGTTCGTCAGTCATGACTAATTTCCCTTTACGGTTCCTTTGTTGCGAATGATTCTATAATGAAATGTGTGACATGTGATGTAGGCAATAAAAAAGCAATAATCATGGATATTTAAGGAAACAAGAAGATTATAAGACAAAGCACAAACAACATATCAGTAAGTCATCATGAAATAAACATGTACAAGTAAAGTGAGGAAGAAAACAGATAGATTATACAAATAGCATATCAGTATATCATCATGAAATAAACATATATACAGATAAAATGAAAGAAAATCGAGAGATTATACAAAAAGCATATCAACATATCATCATGAAATTAGCATATACACAGATAAAATGAAAGAAAATCGACAGATTATACAAAAAGTGTATCAACATATCATCATGAAATTAGCATATATACAGACAAAGTGTGAAAAGACAGACAGATTATACAAACAATGTATAATTATGGAATAAGCATATATACAGATAAACATACAACATATCATCATGAAATAAGCACATATACAGATAAAGTGAAAGGAATTGATAAAGGTTAGAATGCGTCCCCCTTTTGTGCCTTAAGAAATCGAGTTTTCTCCAAACGGGTTTGGCCCTATCTAAGTTAGAATTTAGGTTTTTCTACATGCTGGGTTTAAAGCTCTAGACAATGGTACCCATCGGACAAGATGGGGTGGAGGCAACCCTGTCGCCCCCTCCTAAATAAAGGTGAAGTTCGGACTCCCGAACTTTTATGTTATGAATTTGTGTTGTGTGTGAGGTAGGGACTTGTACCTTTACCAATTCCCTTTCGGTGAGGGAGCGAACATTCGGAGGAGCAGAAGCAAGAAGCAGAAAAAATTTCACTATCACATGTTAACACACGATCAGTACAATTCAAAGTATAAGATAAATAATTATGGAAAAATAATGGGGCAAGAGATAAGCATACAAAACAAGTATACATGGGATAAACAAGGAATTAAAACATGAAAAATACATACAAGTAACTAAAAGGGCAAAATAGTAAACACACAAAGCATGCTAGAAAATCAAAGCATATAAACAAGCATAGGCTTAATATATAAATAAATGAGGGAAAATAGAAGGACAAATAATAAGCATGTAAGATATAAATTGAATAGGCATTCATGGTATATATAAGGAATTTAAACATGCAATACATACAAGTAATTAAAAGGGCAAAATGATAAATACACAAAGCATATAAACATACATACAATATAAATCAAACGTGATGTATATGCAACATGCAATTTTGATAAACCTGATTTTGAAAAAACCTTTCTTTTCTTTTCTTTTAAAAAAAATTTTTTTTAAAAAAATTTTTGAATGAAATGAATCAATGCAATGCATGAAATGAGGTTTTAAAACATTTTATTGTCAAATCCAAGTAAAATAAGACTTAAAAAGAAGTGGCTTGACTCTCTAAAAAAAAAGTCCCCAGTGGAGTCGCCAAGCTGTCGAGACGTTTTACTGCTCCGACGATAAATGATATGGCGTGAAAAATGTTCGGTACTAAATAGTTGAAAAAAAAATGGAGTCGCCACTAACCTTTTATTTTTAATAGGTGTGGTTAGTCACCTGCTTGTTTAACCCAACGTAAATCTAGAAAGATTATGTCAAGTTAAGGAAAGAAACTGGTCTACAAAAAAGATTTTAGGTTCGGGAATCGGTTATGCTTGGGGAAGGATTAGCACCCCCAAGACGACCGAAAATTGGTACCACAAAGTCTTAAAAATATTTTACTTGGAAAATGATAATAAAATATATTTAAAAATCATTTTAAGAAAAACACAGTTTCAAATGTCGGAATAAATATTCCTTTTAATATGGGATAGACATCCCATTATAAAAGCTAAATTTGAAATTTAAAAGTTTAATGTCGGAATAAACATTCCTTTTAATGTGAAAATCCATAGCCCAATTTTAAATTTGAAGAAATTTCCTAGTTAGAATGGAGATTCAATTTCTAAATAGGAATAAATATTCTTCTAAAATCAAAGTCAAATTTAAAAATGAGGATAAATATCCTTTTATGAAAAACAAAGGTTTAATTTTAATTTTAGAAAGTCTCAATTATGAAAATATTAATTGAAACCTTCTAGAAAACATTTTATAAAAAGGTTGGGATAAACATCCTCATATTCTTGTTTTGAAATTTACGTTAACAGAGTTTAATTACGATTACTTAAATTAAAATCTCTTAGAAGGATTTAATTTAAAAAAATGTCGGAATAAATATTCCTTTTAATTTGATTAAGGGAATAATTTGACAAAAATTTAGTTTAATAGGAAAATCTTAGTAAATTTAATAAATTAAGACCTTTAAAAAAAACCCTTAAAAAATGAATGTCCTTTTATCAAATAAAACTGATTTTGAAAAAGAATTTTTAAAGATTTAAAGAATAAACATTCTTTTTATTGAAGCTAAAAATCCCTTTTAACAAAAATAAAGTTTACTTGAAAGGTCTTAATTAATTAAAGATACTAAAATCCTCCCAGAAAGGTATTTTGAAAAAAACTAAAGAAAAGGAAAAATAAAATAAATATTCCCTTTCATTGAAAAAGAAATAAAAATAAGAAAAGAGATTTTGAAAGTGATTTTTTTTAATAAAATTTGGATTAATTTGAGAGGCCTTAACATTAGTTAGAAAATTAAGATCTCTCAAAAAACTTTTAAAACATGTTTTTGAAATTAATGTTGGAATAAACATTTCTTTTAATTTAATTGGGCCTCTTAAGCAAGAGATTTTCTTAAAATAAAATGAAAATAAAACATAAGAGTAAATAATAAAAGATTTTGGAATAAACATTCCTTTTGTAAAAGAAGGTAATAATAATTTTTTTGAGTTCATTTGCCAATTTCAAGAAATTAAAGAAATCATAGACATGATGTATACTTTTTATGAAAATTACATGAGAAAAGCATATTTTTAATTTTGAAGGGATGAAGAATTTTACTGGACCCGATCGGACTCCCGATTAGACACCGAAAAACTTCCCATCGGGGAAAACTTTCAAAAACCTCGGACTCCCGAGGCACCCTCCGGTTACCCTATGCACATGAATTTTTGAAAAAATGATGCTCTAATTATCAAATGCATGATAAGATTGGATAAGGATCACAAAATATAGATATGGATAAGCATAGACAATAACAAAGATATGTAAAAAATTTATATAGTCATAATCACTAATAATGGATACATGGATATAGAAATTTACATGTAGAGTATAAATTAGCATGGATAAACATATAGGATAATATTTAAAAAAATGGCAATCATACGTCATAAAATTATAATCGTGGATAGTCCAAGGTCTAATATGAATAATTTGCAAACAAAGAGAGATATTAAAAATGGAATTAACTAACGTGAATATCAAATTGGATGAAACTTCTATATGGTATAAATATTTACATGGCATGTCGTTTACATATTAATTGGAAGAAAAAATATTCACAAATCTTCTAATCACAAGTATGGCAATTAATTATGTGTACAAGATAATAGTTATGCATCTCGTAAGATAGGCATATGGGTATACATTTATATGAATGGTTATGTACATGAAAGCATAAGGCTATGGGAATGAGGACAGCACTCAAATTAAATATACATGAAATATAAAAAGCAAGCATCTTTCTAAATTAGATAAAATGTCTAGGAATCAGAATCATCTGCAGACGTGATACGAAAATCATGAGACGAATCATAAATATGCAAATAGCACGGCACACATTCCAAATGTACGATAATACAAGAAAAATGATCGAATATATACTATTAGATGACCTGCTTTGTACTATATACATATACACAAAATGGGTGGAGCATGGGAAACAATACCCTGACGAATTAAAATATAGATATATATATATATATAATCCAAAACGGTCATGAACAAATATATTCTAACATGTAAAACTAAAATTGAGACATGAAGCATGCACCGGGTTGCCATGGAAATTTATACACGAATCTAACAAGGCAAGAACATGACCAACACAAGTACATGATGAGCATAATTAATCAGCGAAAATATATACATGGTCTGCAAACTAAGCATAAAAGTCACAAATATTAGCAGCCAACAAATACAAAAGTAATCCAAGATATATTAACACCGAAAGTCATGGATTAGAAAGAGAAAAAAAAAATTACCCAAACTGATAAGCAAATTGATGCAATCGGATTGATGGGCGGAAGAAATTTGTGGACCAATATAAAATGCTTTAGTTGACTTCTACAGCCAAAATGCCTCAGCCACTTTCTACTTTCTTTGTCGTGAAACCTCTCCTCCTTTTGTCCAACTTCTACTGCTGTCGATCATAATCAGGCCTCAAAGTTCTAGGCGATTGGCAAAACTTGAGATCCTTTCCTCCTTTTCTTCCTAAAACCGAACCTTTCTTTCCGAAATCAACCTGCAGGAAGCCAGTTTACACTCCAAAGGCCTAACCTTCCTTGGTCACGATCCGAAATTTGCACCGTCCGATTACTATGGAAACAAAGTATGTTGTTCCTCTTGCCAAACGGCTGCCCTTCACCGTCCGGATTTGTGATGAGAGCCGTGTAGAAAAAAGCCCCAAATATCAGGTATAAATCCTAACTCTCTGATTTTATTTTTTACAAAAAAATTTTCTTTTCCATGCGGCTATATCTCTCTTTTTGCCTTTTTTTTTTGGAAGATGGTGTAGACACTCATCGTTAATCTTAGTCAAATAATTAAGTGATTAATTAGTTTGTTATTTTCAAATATTTATTTCAATTATCCTTTTAACTTTAGTTTATTTAGTTTATTTTACCGGTTATTATCATTATTATTACTTTACTTTATTTTATTTTGATTTTATATTATTATCTTGCAGGTAATTTTGAACTAAGGCCGGAGAGCCAAGTGAGCCAATTCGGCTCCCATGTAAAGCCAAGCAAACCGGAGACCAATCGAGTTAATCCGGTTATCATATATTTATATGTGTGTGTTTATTTATATTTATGTGTATGTATATATGAATATATATATATATTTATCTGTATATGTATGAATATATATACTTATATGTATATATATATATTTGTATATACACATACATATATTTATATAAATATGAATATATAAATACACATATACATATAATTTATATATACATATACACATATATATATACACCAAAAAGCCTTCCATTATTCACTTCCCCCCAATATATATATATATATATAATACCCATGCTTTCAAAGAACCAATTTCAATACCGAAGATCATGTCCTCAAAGCCGTTGATAAACTTGAACTTCAAGGGTGTGATTGCTGCCACGTCATGCTTTGGTAGGAAGTCCATCCTAGTGGGAGACAGATATTAACCCCTTTTATAGAGCCGTCCTTACCCAGATCAGTCCCTCCACCTTTATTTCCCGTGACGAGCAACCAACAAGCTAGTCTCCTTAGTGCACCGCCTGCTGCCATCAATGCACCTTAAGCCACGTCGGACACTTTGGCGACTACCACAACCTCTACAGCTAGCTCAGGAATAATAGAAACTCCAAGCACAGGTTCTGTTGTAAACCGCGGGAAGTGACTTTTGTCTTTGCTGGAGAGAACAGAAAAAAAACTAGCTGGTATATTTCACTCCAAGATGGATGAACATGCAGCCCCCGTGCAGCTTCAGGCTCAATAAATGATGTGCGTGGTGGGAACAAGTAAGAGGGCTCTGACGTTGGTGCTGATGGTCAGGGCGTTGATGGAGTAATTGAGGCAAAGTGACCGCGTTCTAATCGGTTGTTTTGGATACTTATGGCTGTTGATAGTAATTTAGACTTGAGTTGCCACATCTCCCTGCTACCGTTCAAAGCCTTGGTCTCAAGTATGATGAGAAAGTCCTTCCCCCTATTGAAAATGAGGTGCTAAAAGCTGTGGTTGCTCATTACAAAGCGGACCAGTTTCTCGCTGAACACGCCACTGTGTCATCGTTGGTCTAAAGTGTTCTTACAAGGCGTGTTGACAACTTCAACATCGTACCAGAGGATGTGGCTATTACTCATTTGTCTCATGAAGCACATTAATTGATCCTTGCTGCTTGCTCACCTATTTTTGGAGCTCAAATCTTTTGGGGCTCGATAGGGATTCGAACATGGATAAAGTAGTAGTGGAAAACTAACCCTTTATCTCCGAGGAAATGCTTTGTTCATTTATACCGATAAGCTTCTTGATGTACAAGAGATTATGAGCCCGATATCCATGGTGGCGACAGCCCTTGCACCAGCCGGGGAGCACCATTGCGCACAGCTCGAGGCTACTCCACCATTGCGTATAGCACCATTGCACTACCGCGCACATGTTCGAAATTTGCCGCTACTCCAGCAACCTTGGGAGGCAGTAATAAAGTCAGCAAGGTTCAAGCACTTGGAGGAATGTTGCCTATCTTTATTATCGAAGTTGTTGAAGGCCGTTGCATCCGGTGATGAGAGCTCAAGTCTGATGTCAAGTAGGAAGAGGAGTAGCAGCGGGTCTTCACAGTCGCATGTGATTCTTGAGGATGTGGTTGAACGGAGTCATAGGTACTTCAACAGCATCTGCTACCACTTTGGTGGCATGTGTTATTTGGCCTTTCCACACAACTCTTCGCCAGTTGGGTACCCTCAAAGAACAAAAAGTTTAAAATCAATATAGCAGTAACCGATCAAAGCAAATAAAGGGAGGGCAAAATGGAAAAAGCATGATAAAAAGAACTATGAGCCATTAGATGGAGAGGAAAGGAGGAAGTAGAGCCATTGGATGAAAAATGGAGAAAAGGGATATATAAGGCTATTTTTCAGCGGCACAAAAGGGGGGTGGGGGGAGTCATGATTATTGGTTTTTTTTTTTTACTCCCTCATTTCTGGGACTTGTCTGGGGGGAAGAAAGCAGTGACTGGAGGTTTCAAAAATGGGGAGGTCGGCATTTTATTCCTGGAGGGAGAGGGTTCTCTGTTTTCTTTTCTCTTCTGGGTTTTTGAATAGCAGCTCGAGATACAGTTTAGATATATGTAAAAGAAATATCTTTACCTGTTTTATACTTGTTTTTTTTTATATTCCTTGGTGCTTGATATGCATGATTCATGATATTTGTTTCGTTGAAAATTTTTATTTTGACTGTAAAGTTTGCACCTTTAAACCTGTTTAGGTTAAAAACATAATTTTAGTTGTAAAGTTTGCATCTTTAAACCTATTTAGGTTAAAACTTTAATTTTGATTACAAAGTTTGCATCTTCGAACCTGTTTAGGTTAAAAATTTAAATAAAAATTAATCCTAGTTATAAAAAAATAAATTATTGTATTTTTGAGTTTGAATAGGTGCATATTTAGTTTAATATTTAATTTTGACCTTTGTTAAATTGTTTCTTTGCTCTTAAATCCGTATTTTTCTTAATTAAAAATTTAATTTTGATTGTAAAATTACCCTTTTGCCCTTGTATATATGTTTATTAAATTATGAATTGGATTTTATATAAAATTGTATCTTTGACCTTTTATATGTGTTTATTTAAATTAAGCTTGCTTATTTATCATGTAATTAATTGTGTTTATATGTACTAACCTATGTTTTCTTGTCCCATTCATGCATAATTAAGTTTAGAACATCGATTTTTAAAAATTCATATGCATGGGGAACCGGAGGGTGCCTAGGGAGTCCGAGGTTTCTGAAGGTTTTCTCCGATGACAGTTTTTCTTGGTGTCTGTTCGGGAGTCTGATCGGACCCGGGAGAATTTTTCATCCCTTCAAAATTAAAAATATGTTTTTCATGTAATTTTCATAAAAAGCATGCATCATGTTTATGATTTTCTTTAATTTCTTAAAATTTGCGAATGAACTCAAAAAATTTTTCCGTTTACAAAAAGGAATGTTAATTCCAAAATCTTTTATTTTTATTTATTTTATTTTTACTTTTATGTTTTATTTTTATTTCATTTTAAGAAAATCTCTTGTTTAAGAGGCCCAATTAAATTAAAAGGAATGTTTATTCCAACATTAATTTCAAAACATGTCTTAGAAATTTTTTTTTGAGAGATCTTAACTATCCAATTATAGTTAAGGCCTCTCAAATCAATTCAAGTTTTGTTAAAAAATCACTTTTAAAATTTCTTTTCTTATTTTTATTTCTTTGAAAGGGACTATTCATTTTCTTTTGACCTTTTTTTAATTTTCCAAAATACCTTTTTGGGAGAACTTTAGTACATTTAATTAATTAAAACTCTTCAAGTAAACTTCATTTTTATCAAAAATGCATTTTTAACTCCAATAAAAGGAATGTTTATTCTTTAAATCTTTAAAATTCTTTTTTAAAAAATCAGTTTTATTTGATAAAAAGGACATTTATTTTTTTGAAAGGTCTTAAATTGTTAATCTACTAAGGTTTTCCTATTAAACTAAATTTTTGTCAAATTATTCCCTTCAACAAATTAAAAGGAATATTTATTCCAACATTGTTTTAAAATTAAATCTTTCTAAGAGATTTTAATTTAAGTAATCATAATTAAAGTCTCTTAATGTAAATTTCAAAGCATGAATTTGAGGATGTTTATCCCAACCTTTTCGTACAATGTTTTCTAGAAGGTTTTAATTAATATTCTCATAATTGAGACTTTTCTAAAATTAAAATTAAACCTTTGTTTTTCAAAAGGATATTTATCCTCATTTTTAAATTTGACTTTGATTTTTGAAGAATATTTATTTCTATTTAGAAATTGAATCTCCATTTTAAGTAGGAAATTTCTTCAGATTCAAAATTGGGCTATGGATTTTCACATCAAAAGGAATGTTCATTCCGACATTAAGTCTTTAAATTTCGAATTTAGTTTTTGTATTGGGATGTTTATCCTACGTTAAAAGGAATATTTATTCCGACATTTAAAATTATGTTTTTTCTTAGAATGATTTTAAAACATTTCATTATCATTTTCCAAGTAAACTATTCCAAGGCTTTTGTGGTACCGATTTCCGGGCGTCTCGGGGGTGCTAATCCTTCCTCGAGCGTAACCGACTCACGAACCTAAAATCTTTTTCGTAGACCAGCTTCTTTCCTTAACCTGACGTAAACTTTCTAGATTTATGTTGGGTTAAACAAGTAGGTGACTAACCACACCTATTAAAAATAAAAGGTTAGTGGCAACTCCATTTGTTTTTAGACTGTTTAGTCCCAAATATTTTTCAAGCCATATCATCTATCGTCGGAGCGGTAAAACGTCTCGACAGCTTGGCGACTCCACTGGGGACTATTTTTTAGAGTCAAGCCACTTTTTAAATCTTATTTTACTTGGGTTTAATAATAAAATGTTTTAAGTTTCATTTCATGCATTGCATCATTCATTTGCATTAAAATTTTTTCCGATAATTGCTTCAAAATTTTTCCAAAAAAAAAAGAAAGAATAGAGAAAAAAGGAAGATTTTTCAAAATTAAGTTTATTAAAATTGCATCTTGCATTTATATCACATTTAATTTATATGTATGTTTTTATGTTTTGATTTTCTAGTATGCTTTGTGTGTTTAATTACTCGTCTATATTTTGCATGTTTTAATTCTTAGCCTATACCTTGATCCTCTAGCATGCCCTATGTCTTAATTACTTGTATATATTTTGCATGTTCCAATTTTCTTTGTATGTCTTGATTTGCTAGTATGCTTTTTGTATTTACCATTTTGCCCTTTTAGTCACTTGTATGTATTTTTCTTGTTTTAATTCCTTGTGTATGCCATGTATGCCTATCTTGTTTACCATGTGTGCTTATCTCATCATATTAATTATTTATCCTATATTTTGAATTGGACTGATCGTGTGTTGACATGTGATAGTGAAATTTTTTCTGCTTCCTGCTTCTGCTTCTCCGAATGTTCACTACTTCACCGAAAGGCAATTGGTAAAGGTATAAGTCCCTCCCTCACACACGACACAAATTCATAACATAAAAGTTCGGGAGTCCGGATTTCACCTTTATTTAGGAGGGGGCGACGGGGTTGCCTCCACCCCATCTTCTCCGATGAGTACCCTTGTCTAGAGCTGTAAACCTAGCATGTAGAAGAACCCAAAATCTAACCTAGATAGAGCCAAACCCGTTGGAGAAAACTCGGTTTCTTAGGACACAAAAGGGGGAACAGCTTCTTACCTTTATCAATCCCTTTCGTTTTATCTGCTTATTTCATGATAGCATGCTGTTTGTCTGTTTTCTGAATATTTCGTGATGACATGCTGTTTGTATAAACTATCTATTTTTCTGTACATATGCTTATTTCATGATAGCACGTTGTTTGTATAAACTGTCTGTTTTCTTTCAAATTTTCGTGAAAATACTTATTTCATGATGATATGTCGTTTGTTTTCTTTCCCACTTTATTTGTATGTATCCATTTCATAATCTGTTTGTTTTCTTTCACCTTATCTGTATATATATGCTTGTTCCATATTGGTATGCTATTTGTATAATTTTCCTATTCTATTCCTCACTTTGTCTGTATATATGTTGTCTGTTTTCTTTTGCAATGATGTATCGTATATCAATTTTATTCCTTGCTTTATCCATACATGTTTATGCTTTGAATATCCATGATTATTTCTTTTATTCGCCATCACAACATGACATGCATTCCATGGTAGAATCATTCGCAACAAGAGAACTGTAAAGGGAAATTAGTCATGGCTGATGAACAAGGTCAGCCTTTGGGTCAACGGATATTTGGGCCCCCGGCCTTGTTTGGATGAAATGACTAATTATCTGTTATAGTTAAATTGTTGCGAGCCAAAAATATTTGCATCATTCATCTTAACATTATTATTTTATTCTGATACATTTCCTTTTACCTTTTTGCCATTCCTTTTTCTTCTTTATCTCTACATCCCATTCTTGCATTCCATCCCCATCTATAATAGGTTTACTATAGAGAAAATTAGTTATGGCGAAAGAAGGTGAGGAAGTACCCATGGAGATAGATTCGATGGGAGAGTCTGAACATTTTGATTCCGCCAGTCCGACTTTGAAACGAGCTCTGTACTGGCTAAGGCAGAAAGCTAGGGAGGCATCAACAAAAGGTCCTCCACCCCAGTTACCTGCAAGACTCAGCTGTTGTTTCGTCCGAAATGATCTGACAAGACTGAAACAGTTATGGGAAGGCATCAGTGATAAGGGTCAATTCAAACAGTTGTATGGAGATATAGCATTGCTGTTAGATGTGGAAGTGGAGAAGGAACTTCTAAAAGCGGCTGTGCACTTTTGGGATCCCTCATACCGGTGCTTTACTTTCGGTAAACATGATGAATCTTCTATGGGAGAGTATGATATGGTGCCGATAGTGGAGGAATATCAAGATCTGTTGATGGTAGGGAGTAAGCCAGACAAAGTATTTTGGCCAACCGAAAATCATCCTAGGAAGTTAGTGAAGTTGTTGGGGACAAAAACCGAAGTGATAAGGGGCTACATGAATGGCGAATTCCTTTCAACCAGTTTCATGATGGATATTGTGGAAAAGAATACCACCACTAGAAAAGGGATTGATGTTTTAGCCCTTTTGATTTATGGCCTAGTACTATTTCCTAGAAGGGAGGGATATGTGCATATGTCAGTAACAACTCTTTTTATGGAGATCAAGCATCAGTCTGATCCAGCTTTGACAATCTTGGCGGAAACCATTCGATCTCTCAATGCATGTAGAAAAGCTGGTGGTAAATTTGAGGTTTGTGGACAGTTATTGACAATATGGTTTAGAAGCCATTTCGGATACAAAAAGTTTGTAGGAATGGTCTTTAATAACAAAGGTGAAGAGACGATAGCCATTTATAATGCACATCCTTGGCCATCCCAACCAAGAACAGTGGTAGAATGGGTCGAGTGGTTCACGAATTTGAAGAACCAAGACATCACATGGAGAGCAATGCGGACAACGACAAAAGATACTCCTTATTTGGATGCAAGTATATCGTGGATCCCTCTTGTAGGCATTTGGGGAACCATCAGTTACTCCCCATTGCTTGTAAGACGGCAATATGGGTCAGAACAGTCTATCCCTCTCACTTTTGGGCTCAACTTGTTAGACTTCCAGCATGACACCGAAATGGGATTGGATGAAGCCAAATTTTGGGAAAACTTGTACAAAGAAGCACAGAAGATGGATCGTGGCAATCATACTGACAATGCAATTCCTGAATACGTTATGTGGCATAGTAGACGGGTGCAACAGATTTCAGTTCCACCAGTTCTGGATCCTAATTACCCTTTGGTTGAGGCACCAGAGGACAAGTTAGAAAGGCTGGAAATTGAGAATCAAAGATTCAAAAAAGGGGCTCAGTTAGTAGAATTGACCCAAAAATGTCAGCAGTTGGAGCTACAGAATCGGCAACTACGAGACCAGCTTGGAAATAGCCAGATAGAGATGCAAGGATAGGTTCAAGACTGGGTAAGAGAGAGTGCCAACAATGTCAAGCTGAAAGGGGAGGTGAAAGAATGGAGAGAAGAGGCCACGGAAATGAGCCGGTTGGCAACAAGGACAGAAATCTTCAATCAAGAACATGCCCAAAGCTGGAGAATTGCCTAAAAACAATGCTTTCGAGTTCAGGAGGAAAAGGGCGAAGTAGAAAAAGGAAAGATTGAACTGAAAAGAGAATTGGCAGAGCAGAAACGCATGGTAGGGTGGTTAGTCCGGAGAAACAATGAGCTAGAGCAACAAGTTCGTGATGCTGCCAAGAGATTGACTATTTCTGAAAACCAAAGTGCTGAGATGAGGGCACAATTGGAGCAGTTCAGGAGACAAGCAGAGTGATAGATTTGTTGTAAAATATTATTGTCTTATGTTTTGATTCGAATGGTATTCTATTATGGGTTATTAAACTCACTTTCCTATTTTCGTAATGCTAATTATCTTTATAGTAATCTTGTTATGGATGGGTTTCCACATTACATAATCATTCAAGCATATTCATACATACATTCATATTCATGGTAGGAGAATTTGATTCGTCCTTATGGTTAAATAAAGGTTTCAAGATAGCACCTCCAACACACAGATACAATACTAGATTATAGTCCAGAATCATGATGGAAGAGGAAGCTATTGAGATTGAACAATTAAGGAAGGCAAATGAAGAATTGCAGAAAAAACTGGATCAGATGGCAGAAATGATGGCCAGTATGAGACAGCAAAACATGGCAAATTTAGGCAACAATTCCAATGGGCAATCTTCTCCGAGTACACTCCCACACGGACTCCCCACAGCTCAGCCTACGAATGCCTCTCTCTCACCCCCCGTACTCAATATACCTTTGCAAGGAAATCAAACACAAATTCCTCAACCAACCACAAACACATTCACCTTCCCACCACCTCCACCCGGTGTGTACCCTTTTACACCCTCAATGTTTACTACAAGTGGAGGAATCCCAACAACTCAACCAATTCCCCCTCCCACCAACACTATGCCACCTCCTGCCCCTGGACACACCCCAAACAATCCCGTGTTTGTGCCTGATGAACAATTTGAGAGAGAGATCGGCGGAGCCAAAAGCCAAAGAGTATTGAGCCAGATAGAGGAGCGGCTCAAGGCCATGGAGGGCACTCATGCTTATGGCATTACTGATGCCTATGAATTGAGCTTGGTGGATGGGTTGGTGATCCCACCAAAGTTCAAAGTGCCTGAATTCGAGAAGTACAAGGGGACCACATGCCCTAAAGACCACATTACCATGTATTGCAGGAAAATGGCCGCATACTCCAGAGAGGATAAGTTGCTAATTCACTGTTTCCAAGATAGCCTTACCGGGTCTGCAACGCGGTGGTACAACAAGTTAGATAGGCGGGGCATTCACTCTTGGAATGACCTAGCCCAGGCTTTCATTGATCAGTATAAGCACATGATTGATTTGGTGCCTGATAGACTGACTTTGCAGAACATGGAGAAGAAGTCTTCTGAATCTTTCACCGAATATGCCCAAAGATGGAGGGATATAGCAGCTCAGATTCAACCTCCTTTAACCGAGAAAGAGACCACAAGGTTATTTGTTAATACCTTGAAAGCTCCATACTACAGCCATATGCTAGCCGGTGCCACCAAAAGCTTTACCGACATGGTCATAGTTGGAGAGATGGTGGAAAATGCACTTAAAATTGGCAAATTGGAAGGTGGGGAGTCTAGTGCGGCTAAGAAAAATCCTAAGAAGAAAGAAGGCGATGTGAATACCGCCGGATATGGAGGATATCAACAATACCCTCAACAGCAATAGCGACCAAACCAATTCCAATATCGACCATACCAACCACAATACCGACCATACCAATCCCAATATCGTCCCACCAACTACACACCCCCTCAAAACACTTACCAACATCCTCCTTCCAACTATGCTCAACCTCAAAACACTTATCAATATCCGATATCCAATACCAGTTACACTGCCTCCAGACCAAACACTCAAAATTGGAACCCAAGACCACCAAGAGAAAGGAAACAATTCACCCCTATTCCCATGGCCTACACCGAACTTTATGCCAAACTCTTAAGCAACAAAATGATTTAGCCAGTCCAATACTTAACCCCTTTACAGCCTCCCTATCCGAGGTGGTTCGATGAAAACGCCACATGTGCCTATCACTCGGGGGCTAAGGGACATAACATTGAGAACTGTATTCGTTTGAAGGAAGTGGTGCAAGGCATAATCAATGAGGGTCGTTTAACTTTCAATGCACCTCTAAGTGTAGGCACAAATCCTCTCCCAAATCATGGTGGAAACGCTGTGAATATGATTGATGATGGGGCAGTTCATGTTAAGAGAAAGGTTGAAGAGATTATCACACCAATGAAGGTCATATATCAGGCTTTGCTAAAGGCCCAAATGATTACTCCTTTGAAGTGTGAAGGTCATGAGCTCCAGTGTTACACTGAATTCCGAGGAAAGTTGCAAGCTATGATGGATGCCGGTCTAGTTGAATTTTATGTGGAGAGAAATGAAAGTACCAACATCTGTATGGTGAATAATGGAAATGATGATTCTTCCCATTATAAACCAAGTTTGAAACTACCTGTTATTCAAAAGCCCAGCCTCGCCATTCCCATAGCCTCACCAAAACCAAGTCTATCAATTCCGATGACCCCTAGGCCGACATTGAATATCCCCGTATTGAAACCAAGCTTGAATCGGAATATGCCAACACCGTTCCCCTATCGGAGTGATAGGGAGGTACCTTGGACGTATGAGAGTTCAGTACAACAGATGAATGCCAATGTCCAGGAATCTGAATCAGTGAATATTTCTGGAGTAGGAGGCATGACTAGGAGTGGGAGATGCTATGCCCCAAATCCAACTGCTACTCTACAAAAAGAAAAGTGCATGGAGAAAAATGATGAAGTTGTTACACCATCTGTTGGAGAGCCGGAGAAAGAAATTGAAAAAGAAGTAACCAAGACGGTGGATGAAAATGATGCTCGTGAATTCTTGAAATTCATCAAACAAAGTGAGTATAGCGTCATAGAACAACTAAATCGCTTGCCAGCCAAGATCTCTCTGCTAGCTCTGCTTTTGAACTCCGAGGCACATCGTAATGCTCTCCTCCGAATCCTGAACCAATCTTATGTGTCCAAAAACATCGCCGTGGCCAATTTGGAACATATTGCCGGAGGTATCACAGTGACTGATTACATTTATTTCACTGATGAAGAGATCCCTTCCGGAGGAAGAGGCAATTACAAGGCACTGCATATCACTGTTCGGTGCAAGGATCATATGGTCGCCAAAGTATTGATTGACAATGGATCTGCTTTGAATGTGATGCCACTTCACACATTGATGAAATTGCCTATAGACCAATCTTTAATGAAAGTCAGTCAGTTAGTGGTTAGGGCATTCGATGGCACACGGAGGGGAGTTATTGGCGAGATGACTGTTCCGATAATTGTGGGGCCGATTGAATTTGAGATCCTTTTCCAGATTATGGATATTTCGCCAACTTATAGCTGTCTCCTGGGTCGCCCCTGGATCCATATGGCCGGTGCTGTTCCTTCTTCCCTTCACCAGAAAATCAAGTTCCGAGTTGAAAATAAGATAGTTTCGGTGTTCGGAGAAGAGGACATCATGGTAATGCAACCTCCAAACACTCCTTACATTGAAGCCGCGGAAGAGGCAATGGATTACTCTTTCCGGTCATTTGAAGTAGCCGAAGTAACATGGGTAAGAGAAGGATCCGAGGTACCTAGTCCTCGTTTCTCTGGCTGCTTGAATATGCAAGTCAACATGATTGTCGGAAGAGGCTGTCGGGCTGGAAAAGGACTCAAAAAATATGGCCAAGGAATCCGTGAGCCTATTGTCTTACCAAAGGCAGAGCCCACTTTTGGACTTGGATATAAGCCTTATTGGAGAGAAAAGTCCGAAGCAAGGGAGGAGAAGAAGCGCAAGCGTGTAGCTGCATTGAGAGGAGGGGAACTTGAACCCAAGAAACTGAAGATTCCACCGTTGAAAGATAGTTTCGTTTTTGCTGGAACGATGAATCCAAAAAGGTCAGTTGTTGAGCTTGAATAGTTATTAAAGGGATTGTCTATCAGCATGCTAGAGCACGGGGAATCAAGCAGTGGAACATTGGTTCAACGAATGACACCGGGGGCTGATTTGAATAATTGGGAGTCTTTCGAGATGCCAGTGAATTTGTCAGATCTGAACATGTAATTAATTAAGCTTTGAGAACTCATTTTATCCTACACTTCTACCCAAGAATGTGGACGACTGACTTTCATATGTTATGGGTTTTATTTTCATGTTTGCTCCATCATTCATGATATAGATATTCGCACTATTAGACTTTGCACCATGTATATATTTCATATCATAATTATACCATTGCGTTTTCCTCCATATGTTTATCCTTGTTGTTCATTTTCTTCTTTTATTCATGGATCAAGTGCATATATGTATATATACCCCTTTATTGTATTTTGACCCCAGGACTTCAAACGATGAATGTAAAGACAACAAAGATGGTCTTTTTGAGCCCGACTTTGATTGGCTCGTTAATGCGGATGACCTCGACAACGATGATGGTGACGATTGCTCTTTTCCCCTTGATTTTATGAGACTGATTGAAATGGAAGACAAACAGATCTTGCCCCACAAAGAGGCCACTGAATTGATCAATTTGAGTGATGATGAGGAAAAGAGAGAAGTTAAAATTGGCACTTCCCTAACACCCGAACAAAAAGAGGAACTAGTGACATTACTCAAGGAATATGCTGATGTCTTTGCTTGGTCCTACCAGGATATGCCAGGTATGGATACTGAGATTGTGGAGCATAGAATGTCAATCAAGCCCGGATTGAAGCCAATACAGCAAAAGTTGAGGAGAATGAGGCCTGCCATGTTATTAAAGATCAAAGAAGAAGTGAAGAAGCAACTAGACGCAGGATTTTTGGAAGTAGCTACTTATCTTGAGTGGGTCGCAAATGTAGTACCAGTCCCGAAAAAAGATGGCAAAGTTCGAATGTGCGTGGATTATCGAGATGTCAACAAAGCCAGTCCGAAAGATAATTTCCCATTACCCCATATTGACACTTTAGTCGACAACACGGCTAAACATGCAACATTTTCTTTCATGGATGGGTTTTCGGGGTACAACCAGATTAAAATGGCTTCAGAAGATAAGAAGAAGACTGCTTTCACCACCATGTGGGGCACCTTCCAATACAACGTGATGTCCTTTGGTCTCAAGAATGCTGGGGCAACTTATCAGAGAGCAATGGTGACCCTTTTTCATGATATGATGCATAAAGAGATCGAGGTGTATGTGGATGATATGATTGCCAAAGGCTGGAATCCAGAAGAGCATATGACTAGCCTGAGGAAGTTGTTTGAGAGGCTGCGCAAGTATCGGTTGAGGTTGAATCCTGCCAAATGTACTTTCGATGTTACTTCAGGGAAACTGTTGGGCTTCATTGTTAGTCAAAGGGGGATCGAGGTTGACCCAGATAAAATCAAAGCCATTCCAAATTTGCCACCTCCGAGGACTCAAAAGGAAGTAAGAGGTTTCTTTGGGCGATTAAACTATATCTCCCGCTTCATTTCCCAGTTGACTGCAAAATGTGACCCGATTTTCAAGCTTTTAAAGAAGAACAATACGGGAGAATGGAATGAAGATTGTCAGAAAGCCTTTGATAAGGTCAATGAGTATTTGTCGAACCCACCAGTGCTAGTACCTCTTGTGCTTGATCGACCTCTAATCTTGTATCTGACAGTGTTGGAACACTCCATGGGCTGTGTTTTGGGGCAACATGATGAAACCGACAAGAAAGAGCAAGCGATCTACTATGTCAGTAAGAAGTTCACAGAGTATGAGGCCAAGTATTCTCATATAGAAAAGATGTGCTGTGCATTGGCGTGGGCCGCTCAGAGGTTAAGACAGTATATGCTGTATAATACCACATGGTTAATAGCAAAGCTAGATCCGATCAGATTCCTCTTCGAGAACCTTCATTGTCAGGACGATTGGCTCGATGGCAAGTACTATAGTCAGAGTATGATATAGTTTATGTCTCCCAGAAAGCTATTAAAGGAAGTGCTATTGCCGAATTTCTAGCTGATAGAGCAGTTGATGACTATGAACCCATGAAGTTTGAGTTTCCTGATGAGGACTTGATGTCAATATTCAGTTCTGAACTAGAGCAAGAAAAGAAATGGAGAATGTATTTTGATGGAGCATCAAATGCACTGGGGCATGGAGTAGGAGCTATCCTAATATCCCCAAATGAAGATCAATACCCGGCAATAGCAAGACTTGACTTCGACTACACAAACAATATGGCAGAATATGAAGCTTGCATCCTAGGGATCCAGATGGCAATGGAGAGAAAGATTGAGGCTTTGGAAGTGTATGGCGATTCTGCTTTGGTGATATATCAGCTGAGAGGTGAATGGGAAACATGAGACTTGAAATTGGTCCATTATCATAAATACATCATGGAGTTGATTGAGCAATTTGAAGAAATCAGCTTTCATCATCTCCCTAGAGAAGACAATCAGTTGGCCGATGCATTGGCAACTTTAGCCTCGATGTTCAAAGTCGATAAAGGAGCTGAAATCGAAGCAATCAAGTTGGACATAAAGACTCATCCGGCACATTGCATGAGTGTTGAGAAGGAGGATGATGGCAAACCTTGGTTCTATGACATTGCCCAATACCTCAGATTTCAAAAGTATCCAGATCGTGCTGTTGAGAATGACAAGAAAGTTATCCGAAAAATGTCGGTAAACTTCTTCTTAGATGGTGAAGTCCTTTACAAGAAAAGTAGGGATCAGGTAATGTTGAGATGTGTAGAGTCAGAGGAAGCAAAGAAGATTCTAGAAGAAGTTCACGGCGGAATCTGTGGAACCCATTCCAATGGGCATAGAATGGCTAAACAGATTATGAGGTTGGGATATTACTGGTTGACTATGGAGACCGATTGTATTAATCATGCCAGAAAGTGCCATAAATGTTAGATTTATGTTGATCAGGTTCATATACCTCCTAATCCATTGCATGTCATCTCGTCCCCTTGGCCTTTCTCGATGTGGGGCATAGATGTAATCGGGGCAATCTCACCGAAGGCCTCTAATGGGCATCAGTTCATCCTAGTGGCCATTGATTACTTCACCAAATGGGTTGAGGCTGCTTCATATGCCAATGTAACACAGTCAGTGGTCACTAAGTTCGTGAAGAAGGAGATCATTTGTCGATATGGGCTACCAGAAAGAATCATCACTGACAATGCTAAGAATTTGAACAATAAGATGATCGATGCAATATGCTCCCAATTCAAGATTAAACACAGCAATTCAACTCCTTACCAGCCAAAAATGAATGGAGCGGTTGAAGCAGCAAACAAAAACATTAAGAAGATTGTCCAGAAAATGACAGTGACTTACAAAGACTGGCATGAGAAACTTCCTTTTGCTTTACATGCTTATCACACTACTGTAAGAACATCGACTGGGGCAACTCCATATTCTCTAGTCTATGGAATGGAAGCTGTGGTACCAGTTGAGGTAGAAATCCCATCTTTAAGAATATACAGAGAGTTGAAGCTCGAAGAGTCAGATTGGGTGCAAGAGAGATTTGACCGATTGAACTTAATCGAAGAGAACCGGCTCAAAGCACTTTGCCATGGTCAATTGTATCAGAAGAGAATGATGCGTGCATATGATAAGAAGGTACGTCCGCGCGAGTTTACAGAAGGAGAATTGGTGCTGAAAAAGATTCTACCTACTCAACATGATCCCCGAGGAAAGTGGACTCCAAATTGGGATGGTCCTTATGTGGTAAAGAAAGCATTCTCGGGAGGTGCCCTGATCTTGCAAGAAATGGATGGGGATGAATTGCCACATCCAATCAATGCCGATGCTGTGAAGAAGTACTACACCTGAAGAAAAAAAATGATGAAAAAATGACAAAAAAATGAATGATAAAAGAATAAAGAAAAATGAAAAAAATCAAAGAATGAAAAAATGAAAAGAGCGTCTCAAGTTGGAAACCTGAAAGGGCGGCTTGAGTCCGAAAAAGAGAAGAAAATGAGGGATCGGAGGCGAAAACCCGAAAGGGCGGTTCAGATCCAATTAGGATGGTTCCTAATATGAAAACCTGAAAAGGTGGTTTAGGAAGGTTGAGGAAGCACAACAAAAAAGGCACCTAACTTGAACAAGAGGTCTTGTTTGATTATGGGGATTGGGGTAATCAGAAATCATCGGACGTTGTCAAACGTCACTCTAGCAATGATAAGTCAATCAAAGGCGGGGTGCGAGATGACCAGTTTTTGTTACTTATGCATTCATCGCTTTGAGGTCATGTGTCTTTCTTCTTCATTTTGCTACAAACTCATTTGCAGACTCTTTGCTATAAACTTGTAATGAGCTTGTTATAAATTTATTTGTTATATATACATTTATCTTACACACTTTCCTTTAAAAGAACCATGTGTTTCCTTTAAATATAAATTACGTAATTTTTCTTTGTCGTGAAGGGATAAGCAAACAGGTAAGTAAATGCCATGACATTGGATGTCACTTTCGACACAAAAAAGGAAAGAAATGTAAGATTAAAATGAGTTCAATAGCTTATGATTGATGCCAGAAATCTGATGACACATGAATAAAATCATTTTTGGGATGTCAAACAAAAGTGATTTGAAGTGAGGGTCTAGGGCATGTTGATGCCAGAAAAGGTGTGATGAAAGGATGTTCTCCAATTTCGAGCTCAAAGAGTATAAGTTGGGCCAAAACAGAAGGCTGTCTTGAAAACTTTCAGGCAAAGTAACAAAGCATTACCATTTAAACATGAGCATGCAAAAATGCATCATTCTAGCATCATTCTTCATGAACATGCATTATGCATCATGGCTCAAAGATTACAGGTTAAACTCAGTTCAAGTTTGTGAGGTTAGTCTTGTACAAGAAGATCCTCAGGTAATTCTCCGAAACTCCTTTAAGGTCTTTCCATGCTTAGGGTAATCATCTTTGATTCAGTTCAATCTAGCATGAATTATTTCTACAATTTCTTCAAAATTTAAAATCATTTTGTTTAAGATGATTTTCTAAAATTGTCTCTGTTTAGAACAATTTCTTCATATTTAAAATCATTTCTGTTTAGGGTGATTTTCTCAAAATTGTTTCTGTTTAAAACAATTTCTTCAAAAATTTGAAATCATTTTGTTTAAGATAATTTTCAAAAATTGTTTCTGTTTAGAACAATTTCTTTAAAATTTAAAATCATTTTGTTTAAGGTGATTTTCTAAAATTGTTTCTGTTTAGAGCAATTTCTTCAAAGTTTAAAATCATTCCTGTTTAGGATGGTTTTCTCAAAAACATTTCTTTTTAAAGCAATTTATCCAAAATTTAAAATCATTTCTGTTTAGGATGGTTTTCTAAAATTGTTTCTGTTTAGAACAATTTCTTCAAAATTTAAAATCATTTTGTTTAAGATGATTTTCTAAAATTGTTTCTGTTTAGAGCAATTTCTTCAAAATCTAAAAAATCATTTTGTTTAAGATGATTTTCTAAAATTGTTTCTGTTTAGAACAATTTCTTCAAAAATCATTTCTGTTTAGGGTGATTTTCTCAAAATTGTTTCTGTTTGGAACAATTTCCTCAAAAATCATTTCTGTTTAGGATGATTTTTCCAAAATTGTTTCTATTTAGAACAATTTCTTTAAATTTAAAATCACTTCTGTTTAGAATGGTTTTCTCAAAATTAGTACAATTTCTTCAGATTTAAAATCACTTCTGTTTAGGATGGTTTTCTCAAAATTAGTACAATTTCTTCAGATTTAAAATCACTTCTGTTTATGATGGTCTTCGCAAAATTAGCACAATTTCTTCAAGGTTTAAAAATCATTTCTGTTTAGGGTGGTTTTCCAAAATTGTTTCTATTTAGGGCAATTTATTCAAAAGTTTAAAATCATTTCTGCTTAGGGTGGTTTTCCTAAAATTGTCTCGGTTTAGAACAATTTACTCGAAGTTTGAAATCATTTCAGTTTAAGATCATTTTGTCAAAATTGTTTCTGTTTAGGACAATTTATTCGAATTTAAAATCATTTCTACTTAAAGTGACTTCTCAAAACGGGTTCTGCTTAAAACAACTTCCTTGATTTTGAAATCATTTCTATCAGGAATGATCGTTTTCGGAAAAGTTAGTGCTGTTTAGTGCACATTGAAGGAAGAAGTGTCGACATCTTTGCTTATTTCCTAATTATCCAGAAGCTTACACTTCTAGATCAATAAGAAATAATCAAAGAGGGGCAACTGTAGACACTCATCGTTAATCTTAGTCAAATAATTAAGTGATTAATTGGTTTGTCATTTTCAAATATTTATTTCAATTATCCTTTTAACTTTAGTTTATTTAGTTTATTTTACCGGTTATTATCATTATTATTACTTTACTTTATTTTATTTTGATTTTATATTATTATCTTGCAGGTAATTTTGAACTAAGGCCGGAGAGCCAAGTGAGCCAATTCGACTCCCATGCAAAGCCAAGCAAACCGGAGACCAATCGAGTTAATCCGGTTATCATATATTTATATGTGTGTGTTTATTTATATTTATGTGTATGTATATAAGAATATATATATATATATATTTATCTGTATATGTATGAATATATATACTTATATGTATATATATATTTGTATATACACATACATATATTTATATAAATATGCATATATAAATATACATATACATATAATTTATATATACATATACATATATATATACACCAAAAAGCCTTCCATTATTCACTTCCCCCCAATATATATATATATATATATAATACACCATAAGCCATGCTTCCAAAGAACCAATTTCAATACCGAAGATCATGTCCTCAAAGCCGTTGATAAACTTGAACTTCAAGGGTGTGATTGCTGCCACGTCATGCTTTGGTAGGAAGTCCATCCTAGTGGGAGACAGATATTAACCCCTTTTATAGAGCCGTCCTTGCCCAGATCAGTCCCTCCACCTTTATTTCCCGTGACGAGCAACCAACAAGCTAGTCTCCTTAGTGCACCGCCTGCTGCCATCAAGGCACTTTAAGCCACGTCGGACACTTTGGCGACTACCACAACCTCTACAGCTAGCTCAGGAATAATAGAAACTGCAAGCACAGATTCTGTTGTAAACCGCGAGAAGTGACTTTTGTCTTTGCTGGAGAGAACAGAAAAAAACTAGTTGGTCTATTTCACTCCAAGATGGACGAACATGCAGCCCCCATGCAGCTTCAGGCTCAATAAATGATGTGCGTGGTGGGAACAAGTAAGAGGGCTCTGACGTTGGTGCTGATGGTCAGGGCATTGATGGAGTAATTGAGGCAAAGTGACCGCGTTCTAATCGGTTGTTTTGGATACTTATGGCTGTTGATAGTAATTTAGACTTGAGTTGCCACATCTCCCTGCTACCGTTCAAAGCCTTGGTCTCAAGTATGATGAGAAAGTCCTTCCCCCTATTGAAAATGAGGTGCTAAAAGCTGTGGTTGCTCATTACAAAGCGGACCAGTTTCTCGCTGAACACGCCACTGTGTCATCTTGGTCTAAAGTGTTCTTACAAGGCGTGTTGACGACTTCAACATCGTACCAGAGGATGTGGCTATTACTCATTTGTCTCATGAAGCACATTAATTGATCCTTGCTGCTTGCTCACCTATTTTTGGAGCTTAAATCTTTTGGGGCTTGATAGGGATCCGAACATGGATAAAGTAGTAGTGGAAAACTAACCCTTTATCTCCGAGGAAATGCTTTGTTCATTTATACCGATAAGCTTCTTGATGTACAAGAGATTATGAGCCCGATATCCATGGTGGCGACAGCCCTTGCACCAGCCGGGCAGCACCATTGCGCACAGCTCGAGGCTACTCCACCATTGCCTACAGCACCATTGCACTACCGCGCACATGTTCGAAATTTGCCGCTACTCCAGCAACCTTGGGAGGCGGTAATGCAGTCAGCAAGGTTCAAGCACTTGGAGGAATGTTGCCTATCTTTATTATCGAAGTTGTTGAAGGCCGTTGCATCCGGTGATGAGAGCTCAAGTCTGATGTCAGTAGGAAGAGGAGTAGCAGCGGGTCTTCACAGTCGCATGTGATTCTTGAGGATGTGGTTGAACGGAGTCATAGGTACTTCAACAGCATCTGCTACCACTTTGGTGGCATGTGTTATTTGGCCTTTCCACACAGCTCTTCGCCAGCTGGGTACCCTCAAAGTACAAAAAGTTTAAAATCAATATAGCAGCAACCGATCAGAGCAAATAAAGGGAGGGCAAACTGGAAAAAGCATGATAAAAAGAACTATGAGCCATTAGATGGAGAGGAAAGGACGAAGTAGAGCCGTTGGATGAAAAATGGAGAAAAGGGATATATAAGGCTGCTTTTCAGCAGCACAAAAGGGGGGTGGGGGAGTCATGATTATTGGTTTTTTTTTTTTTACTCCCTCTTTTCTGGGACTTGTCTGGGGGGGAAGAAAGCAGTGACTGGAGGTTTCAAAAACGGGGAGGTCGGCATTTTATTCCTGGAGGGAGAGGGTTCTCTGTTTTCTTTTCTCTTCTGGGTTTTTGAATAGCAGTTTTTCTTCTTTTTTTTTACTTCTTGGAGGGCTGTTTGGATGAACAAAAAAAATCTGTTTCATCTTCGAATTGGAGCCATTCCGTTCTCCCAAAACAAGAGACAGCCTCCTTGTTAAAAAAAGAAGAAATTTTTTTAAAACGGAAAACAGAGTAAAATCTCAAATCTTTTTCTTAAGAATTGTCAAGGTAAAGCTCATTTCTCTTTGAAATGAAACAGTCTTTTCTTTGTTTCGACGGATAATTTGCTACTGACTCTTGTTCATTCACATATAAAGTTTATTCTTTTGTGCCCTTTTAGCTTATCTTCGCAAACTATGAAGTCTCATTTTTCGTAATGTATACCCTGTCCAACTTGAAAGTATGATTTTTGTACATAAAGATGCTATCTTTTTGTTTATATATGTGATTAATATGTGTTTAACTATGATAGCTTGTTTAAATTCTATTGAGTTTGTTCCCGAGCAAAAGTTCTACCTTCGAGTAAAAAGCTTCTTCTTATAGGTAAAACCCTTGTTTTCATTTTCTAATGGTGGACTTTTGTTTGTTTACTCTGTTTGATGCTTTTTTGTGTAGAAATATCTAGTTTTTTTCTTCTTTTTGGATTATTATTTGTGGGCTTCAAAATCTTTTGCGTGTTTTATGTAGATCATTAAGCTAAAACTTCATTCTTTATGTGTAAAAATGTCACCTTTTACATGAATATGTTTGATAACTATGTGTTGTATAGGGTGAAACCAGATTTCTTTGTTTACTAATTCTGCGAGGTGATTATTTTTTGTAATGACTCTTTTATATTGATTTTGTTTTACCGTTTGTGATCTAGAATGCTTTGTGTCTTCCTTAATAATTTGTTCAGCTCGAGATACGGTTTAGATGTATGTAAAAGAAATATCTTTACTTTACCTGTTTTATACTCGTTTTTTTTTTATATTCCTTGGTGCTTGATATGCATGATTCATGATATTTGTTTCGTTGAAAATTTTTATTTTAACTGTAAAGTTTGCACCTTTAAACCTGTTTAGGTTAAAAACATAATTTTAGTTGTAAAGTTTGCATCTTTAAACCTGTTTAGGTTAAAAATTTAATTTTGATTACAAAGTTTGCATCTTCAAACCTGTTTAGGTTAAAAATTTAAATAAAAATTAATCCTAGTTATAAAAAAAGAAATTATTGTATTTTTGAGTTTGAATAGGTGCATATTTAGTTTAATATTTAATTTTGACCTTTGTTAAATTGTTTCTTTGCTCTTAAATCCGTATTTGTCTTAATTAAAAATTTAATTTTGATTGTAAAATTACCCTTTTGCCCTTGTATATATGTTTATTAAATTATGAATTGGATTTTATATAAAATTGTATCTTTGACCTTTTATATGTGTTTATTTAAATTAAGCTTGCTTATTTGTCATGTAATTAATTGTGTTTATATGTACTAACCTATGTTTTCTTGTCCCATTCATGCATAATTAAGTTTAGAACATCGATTTTCAAAAATTCATATGCATGGGGAACCGGAGGGTGCCTCGGGAGTCCGAGGTTTCTGAAGGTTTTCTCCGATGAGAGGTTTTCTTGGTGTCTAGTTGGGAGTCCGATCGGACCCGGGAGAATTTTTCATCCCTTCAAAATTAAAAATATGTTTTTCATGTAATTTTCATACAAAGCTTGCATCATGTTTATGATTTTCTTTAATTTCTTAAAATTTGCGAATGAACTCAAAAAATTTTTCCTTTTACAATAAGGAATGTTAATTCCAAAATCTTTTATTTTTATTTATTTTATTTTTACTTTTATGTTTTATTTTTATTTCATTTTAAGAAAATCTCTTGTTTAAGAGGCCCAATTAAATTAAAAGGAATGTTTATTCCAACATTAATTTCAAAACGTTTCTTAGAAATTTTTTTTTGAGAGATCTTAACTACCCAATTATAGTTAAGGCCTCTCAAATCAATTCAAGTTTTGTTAAAAAATCACTTTTAAAATTTCTTTTCTTATTTTTGTTTCTTTGAAAGGGAATATTCATTTTCTTTTGACCTTTTTTTAATTTTCCAAAATACCTTTTTGGGAGAACTTTAGTACATTTAATTAATTAAAACTCTTCAAGTAAACTTCATTTTTATCAAAAATGCATTTTTAACTCCAATAAAAGGAATGTTTATTCTTTAAATCTTTAAAATTCTTTTTTAAAAAAATCAATTTTATTTGATAAAAAGGACATTTATTTTTTTGAAAGGACTTAATTTGTTAATCTACTAAGGTTTTCCTATTAAACTAAATTTTTGTCAAATTATTCCCTTCAACAAATTAAAAGGAATATTTATTCCAACATTGTTTTAAAATTAAATCTTTCTAAGAGATTTTAATTTAAGTAATCATAATTAAAGTCTCTTAATGTAAATTTCAAAGCATGAATTTGAGGATGTTTATCCCAACTTTTCGTACAATGTTTTCTAGAAGGTTTCAATTAATATTCTCATAATTGAGACTTTTCTAAAATTAAAATTAAACCTTTGTTTTTCAAAAGGATATTTATCCTCATTTTTAAATTTGACTTTGATTTTTGAAGAATATTTATTTCTATTTAGAAATTGAATCTCCATTCTAAGTAGGAAATTTCTTCAGATTCAAAATTGGGCTATGGATTTTCACATCAAAAGGAATGTTCATTCCGACATTAAGTCTTTAAATTTAGAATTTAGTTTTTGTATTGGGATGTTTATCCTACATTAAAAGGAATATTTATTCCGACATTTAAAATTATGTTTTTTCTTAGAATGACTTTAAAACATTTCATTATCATTTTCCAAGTAAAATATTCCAAGGCTTTTGTGGTACCGATTTCCGGGCGTCTCGGGGGTGCTAATTCTTCCTCGAGCGTAACCGACTCACGAACCTAAAATCTTTTTTGTAGACCAGCTTCTTTCCTTACCCTGACGTAAACTTTCTAGATTTATATTTGGTTAAACAAGTAGGTGACTAACCACACCTATTAAAAATAAAAGGTTAGTGGCGACTCCATTTGTTTTTAGACTGTTTAGTCCCAAATATTTTTCACGCCATATCATCTATCATCGGAGCGGTAAAACGTCTCGACAGATGGCTGCTCTCTTTTCACAGCGGTAGCTGACTGCTGAAGCTGACTGTTGAAAAACCACCCCCGGTTCTATTTTTTTTCAGGTTCGTTTAAACTAAAATTCTTAGGGTTCTCATCCAAGGTGGAAAAATGCTCATTGGTCATCTGATGGTCTCTATTTTTCAATTCAAAATTCCTCTTTTCTGCCCTTGATTAATTCTCTATGATTGGTTAAGTTCCCACGTCTCTCACTGTTCATTGGCTGCGCTTCACTTTGTCTCTCTTGCAGGGGTACCAGCTGGAGATGGGGAAGAACGTGACCACTGTTGTGCTGGTAGAAGAGGCCGGGAATGTAGGAAAGGAAAGTCCTCAACTTAGCTGTTAAATTTCCTATGGTAAATTCTCTCGTTAATTCCCCACTAACTGCTGACATGGCTGTTTGTTTATTTGCACTCAATTTATTGTCTTTTGTTTGTTTTGTTTTGCTAGCTGTGTTGGCTTGATTAGCTCACTAATTTTGTTTTTGCAGATCAAATTTCCAATGGCCTAATCCCTTAATTGTGCAATATGTGAATTCTGGATTTTATGCCTTAATCTTCTGTACAGCTTCGTGCAATTTGGGTCGTGATATTTTTGTAATTTTGGGCTGAGATCATTCAGCGATAAAATTCATCCATTTGGTCCTCGTTACCTCACAAAACACAATTAAAATAAAATTATCAAACAAATAAAAATGAAGGTGAATGGCAATAGCAAATGGGAAGATAAATTAAAGGAAAATAATAATATAAATGGAAAATAGATAGCCATATAGAATGTCTACAATATTAAAACGGGACAATGAAAGTAATTTAGCAAATGGTAACCAAATTTGGATAATAAATTGCAACGGAGGGAAATGTTAATGACAATTGGACAAGGAAGTTAAATGGGAAATTAGTATACATATAAATGTAATGGAATACAGAAATTAAAAGGATTATACAGTAAAGGAGCAAAAATTAGAGTGTCTGCAGTTGTCCTCTTTGATTATTTCTTAATGATCTAGAAGTGTTGTAGACACTATAATTTTACTATATTATTTCATTTTATATTTATTATTATTTTTTATATATTTATATTTTCATTATTCTTATTTTCTATTCTGTTTACATTTTTTACTCTTTATTGGGTCCTGAGTGCTTAAGGTTTGCTTGGCTAAATTTTGGACTACTTATCAATTGGAATTAAGGGTCCAATTTTTACTAAAAAAGGGAATTTGGGATTACAATAATAAAGCCTAATTCACCAAAGTTACAAAGTTACAAAGGCCCAAACATTTTATATATATATAAATATAGATATCTCACAAAAATATAATACAAACAAAAAAAAACAAACGAAAAATGCAATTTGAAAAAAGAAAAAAAGAAAACAACAGAAATTTAGAATTGGGGATGAGAGCACGTCTCTTCCACCCCATTGGCTGTTTTGTTTTTCTAAGTGGCCTCTTTCTCTCTCTCTCCTCACGACTTTTCTTCCCGGATACCTCCAAAGATAATAGAATGGAGCCAAAATCTGAACAGCAACAGAAGAATTGTTCGGTTAATGGCCTCAGTAGGTGCCGAAAGTGGAGCAGCTTTTATTGTTGCTACTAATTGAATTATTTGCAAAGGATCCCAGCGTCCTTGTCAAGTTGGCTTTGTCTTCTTGCAATTTCCACCTTTAATTCAACGCAGCCTACATAAATTTTGTTAGCTAATGATTGTTTTCAATTGCTAAAAAACTCAATGGAGAGAATTTCTGAAGTGATGATTACTTCCACTAAAGAGCTGTTTGGAAGATAAGTTTTGAAACATGAGAATCTTGAAAATTATTTCAATTCGGAAGAGTATGGAAGCTTGACCAGATTGGTGACAACATACTTGATGACACTTTCAAGACAATCCATAAAACAAATAGTGCACCTGCTGCTTCCGAACAACTATTACTATTTCTGAAGAAATAGGCTATTGATGACGCCTGATCACTTCAGCTTGTTGATAAATCAGCTAATTATATTTTCTGTGGGGCCTCGTTTGATGAATTTTTCAAATATGGGACCATTATGCAATCAATGCATAACAAGACCCATTTGTCATTTCAAATAGCAAACCCCCCGCGTGATTCTCTTGCATAAATCAGCTAATCATGTTCTCTGTGGGGCCTCATTTGATGAATTTTTCAAATATGGGACCATTATGCAATCAATGCATAACAAGACCCATTTGTCATTTCAAATAGCAAACCCCCCACGTGATTCTCTTGCATAAATCAGCTAATCATGTTTTCTGTGGGGCCTCGTTTGATGAATTTTTCAAATATGGGACCATTATGCAATCAATGCATAACAAGACCCACTTGTCATTTCAAATAGCAAACCCCACGTGATTCTCTTGCATAAATAAGCTAATCATGTTCTCTGTGGGGCCTCGTTTGATGAATTTTTCAAATATGGGACCATTATGCAATCAATGCATAACAAGACCCATTTGTCATTTCAAATAGCAAACCCCCCACGTGATTCTCTTGCATAAATCAGCTAATCATGTTTTCTGTAGGGCCTCTTTGATGAATTTTTCAAATATGGGACCATTATGCAACCAATGCATAACAAGACCCATCTGTCATTTCTAATCAGCAAACATCTCTATGTGATTCCCTCAGCCAACTTCTCTCCTTGTCAACTTTTCTCCTTGACAGCTGGGTGATCATCTAAAGACAGCAAAAGTGGAGTCAGTAATATAAACAACCAATTGCACCAAAGAAAAAAAACGAAAATAGGGGGGCCAAGCAAAGAAAAAATGTAGAGAGGGGGGCCAAGCAAAGAAAAATATATAAAGAGAGGCCAAGCAAAGAAAAGAGAGGAAGAGGGCCAGGCATAGCCGATCACATGAGAAAAAAAAAGAGAGAAAAGAAGAAGAAAAAAGGGGAGTGCAGTTTTTGTTCCAGAGTTTTTTTTTTTTTTTTGGGTCTTCTCTTTGAAATCTAAATTGTGGAAAGTTAGATTAGGGTGGAGAGAGTAACATACTTGCTTTCGGGAAGGTGAAAATTCACACCCGATCGGGTTCCTAGGTAAGCGATCCACTTTGAATCGGACCCAGAATTGGGCGAGGTTCACGGTGGGTCTTGATAAAATCCTTACTATCCTTATTTTTAAAATTGATAAGATAACATTTCATATGCCATGCATTTAGGCATTTAAATAAATTATAGGTGTTAGTTTTAAAAAATAAATAAATCAATAATGATAAATTCTTAAGCCAATAAGGACAATAAAACCTTTACGTTAAATAATAAAAGTAAAAGAGTGATCACCTATGTCTAACAAAATCATTACAAGTGGTTTAAGTTATGAGGATTTAATCACGGAATCCGGTTTGGGAGGGTGAAAATTCACACTTAGTCCGGATTTTTAGATAAGAGACCCATTTTGAATCCGACCCAGAATTGGGCGAGGTTCATCATAGGCCTTGATAAAATCCTCGCCATTTTTTTAAATTGGAAAGAATAAGATTTTACTCCTCAAACATTCAAATATTCAATAAAAATTGCAAATTTTGAAAAATCTCAAAACCAAAATATAAAAAAATAAAAAATGAAAGTTGTTCAAACAAGAATTGAGTAATAAAATGGACTTTTGAAAAGAAGGCTATCCAATAGTTTCATTCTAAATGTCAATTTCTCAAAAAGAAATAAATTGCTTTTCTTGAATAAAAAATGAATTTCCCAAAAAAATCAAAAGTTGAAAGAATTCACTTGATATATATTTTTTTAAAATGTTGATTTAAGATGATAATAATAAACCTTGATTCATTTAATGAATTTTGATCTCATTCAAAAATAATATAAAAAATTTTTTTGGAATATGGTTTTCTCTCAACTTTTCATAAGTATAAAAAAATTTCGAAACTTGCTTTTATTTTTTTAAGTTTACTTCAATAAAAATAATAGAAAATTACAAAAAACAAAAAAAATCAAACAAAAAGAAAAATTTTAAAGACATTTTCTTAAGGCCTAAATATTATTAAATTAATCCGTACCGTCATATTGACGGGCATTGTGGGGGTGCTCATCCTTCCCCGCACGTAACCGTACTCCCGACTCCAGTTCTCCGTTCCGCAGACCGGGACCTACCCAGCTTAAGTACGCCATCTAACGGCCAATGCTAAGTTGGGTAGATTCTTAATAGGGGACTAACCACACCTAAACAAAAATGGTTAGTGGCGACTCCGTAATTCTCTCAAGTCCCAACCGAGGTTGTTTAGAATAACGTTGCGACAGTTTGGCGACTCCACTGGGGACTGGTTAGAGAGTTAAGCCGGGAATTAATTTAATAATTATTTAGGCCTTAATTTTTTTATTGTTATTTTTTTTTAAATCTTATTTTAACATTTTGATTGCATGATTTTGCATCTCATTTTGGTAAATGCAAGATAATAAATTAGATCCTAGTTTGCATGTTAGGAATTTGATGCTTTATTTGCTAATGAATGTACATGTTTTCTTGTTGTTACTAATCTCTTTGCCTTTTGTTGTGAATAGAAGTTTATTGCTTGTTGATTAATGTGGCATTTTGGGTATATTGGTAAATTGGGAAGGTTTGTATGTTCCTTCACACACACTCACATTTGCATTACATGCATAAGTCCAGAATTGGATGTTACCTATTTAGGAGGGGGCAAAGTAGCTTACTCGAGTGGGGCAACTCCTCATAGTGAGTTTCTAAGCGAAAAACCCCCACTCAGACTGAATCCTTTCCAATGAGCCTATAATGGGTTAGGATTGGAGGCCTTACTAGCCTATGATAAATGGCAAAATAAGGACAGTCTGGGCACCTTTAGATGGCATGACCATAACCATTATATAGGTCACCTACGAGTAGCCAAATTTAGGTGGGGCCAAACCCTTAATGAGTGCAACCTTGAAATAGGGCACAGGAAGGAACAACTCCTATCCCTTTTACTACTTTTGCTTTTGTAATGAGGACTGTAGAGTGGTCGAGCATTTTTGGCCATATTAGGATGACTGCCTGCCCCAGGGCATATCTGTTTAACCCTTTTGGTTTTTAAATTAAATAGAATGGGGCATTCATGCAAATTTTATTTATTATCTATCCTTAATTATTACTCATGGTTTTTTTACTAATTTAAATATTTTTTCTTTTTCTTTGTCATCTGCATTCTTTGCATCTTCATACATCAAAAGTAGGTATTTGCCGTGTATCAATTATCAAGAAAATGGATTTAAGTATGGCTTCTGAAGAGGCTTCGGTGCAAAATGGGGTGGAGATAGAGATCGACCCAACGCAATTCATTTACCTCAGTAGTGAAGGAAAAGTGGGTGATCGCCTACCAGAAAGCTCCAAGCCTAAATTGCCTGTGGAGTTTCGACTCAACCACAACACCACTAGACTTGAATGGCCAAGAATTGATTGATCTTCTGCGAGATGTCGTCAACGAAGCTAATCGTGTCATGGATTTCAATGAATATGTGTTAGGAAGGTTTACTTAAAAAGGGAATGTGGTTTGGAAGGCGTTTATGTTATGAACTCTTGTTATGAGGGTTATGCTTTTTTACTGAACTCTTAGGAAGTTATAAATAAATTCACTTGCTTCTAATTGATGTACGGCAAATTTTAGATTTTATAGTCATGCATCATGTCACGCATGCATCATGTTAATTAATTGTCACTAAACCAAACAAAAGATGGATTTTATTAAGCTTTTTCAATGAACAATAAAGTCTAATTCATGTTTGTGGTAACAAAGGTTTCAAGATAGATCGACAACCCAGAAGATACTTTACCAGATTGCAAGCTAGAATCATGGAGAATGAACAAATGTCAGAAATTGGGAAACTGAAAAAGGCAAACGAAGAGACAAACCAGAGGTTAGATGAGTTAATGGAAATGATGACAGCTTTGATCAAGGAGAAATCGGTGGAAGAAACATCTGAAGGAAGAAATGTTGGTAAAGAGACACCAATTCATGCCCCAGGCTTTGAATCTATGGGAAACACAGCTCAAGGTGTAGGGGGCAATACTGTTAATGTGGCCATACCCCCAATGGTAGCTCCATCACATCATACACAACACCCATTGGAGAGAATACTTATCCTACAATGTCTATGCCTGCACCAGCCTTTGGGCCTTCACCTGCTTTTGTGCCTGCATCCACTTTTGTACCACCACCAATCCCAAACGCCATCCCTTTATTCAATCGAAGGCATGATGCCACTAATCCAGTGGTTTTAGATGATGAGAAAAAAGATGATTCAATGCAAAGTAGCAAAATGTTCAGTTTGTTGGATGAACGGTTGAAACTGATTGAAGGATTTAGCTACCATAGGGCGATGAACGCCTCTGAAGCAACTTTGGTACCTGGGTTGGTTATTCCACATAAGTTTAAAGTCCCAGAGTTTGAAAAATACAACGGCACGAAGTGCCCCCAAGACCATTTGTTAAGCTATGTCCGAAAAATGGCAGCACACACTTATGATGACAAGCTCATGATCCACTTTTTCCAAGACAGTCTTTCTGGGGCAGCATCGAGGTGGTATAATCAGCTTGACAGGGTTAAGATTCAATCATGGTCAGATTTGGTGAAGGCCTTTGTTGCCCAGTACAAACATATGACAGATCTAGCTCTTGATCGATTATCACTTCAGACTATGAAAAAGAAGTCCACCGAGAGTTTTAAAGAATATGCCCAAAGATGGAGGGATGTAGCAGCACAAGTGAACCCTCCACTTATTGAGCGAGAAATTAGTTTCATGTTCTTGGAAACATTGGAGGCGTCATACTATGACAAATTGTTGGCAAGTGTGTCGCACTCTTTCTCAGACCTAGTTATTGCTGGTGAGTTTATTGAAAGGGCGATTAAAACTGGAAGAATTAAAAGGCATGGTGATTTTGGAACCAAGAAAAACCATGATGATGAAGATGGGCAAGACATTGGTCAATGAGAACAACAAGTTGATTGTTCCGTTCTTCACAATCCATATCCAACATATCAGCCTTACCATTCCAGCATGAATCGAAATCAATGCCCACCCGTCCCACCAACCTATCCTTTTGACAGTCACAGAGTTTACACTAATCGACCTTTTCATCCACCTAAATCACAAAATACAAGCCATGCTCAATTGCCTAAGCAGATGTCAGCTATGCGACATACCACCAAATCAACCATCCCACATGACAAATAGAAAGGGTACATGAGTCATTAAGAGAAACATCGGTTTGACCAGATTCCAATGACCTACACGGAATTACTCCCTTAACTTCTCCAGCAACAGCTCTTGACCAAAGTACAAGTGGAACCTTTACAGCCTCCATACCCGAAATGGTACGATGCTGAAGCCCAATGTGAATACCACATGAATATTCAAGCACATTCAACCGAGGATTGCACGACATTGAAGAAGAAGGTGCTAGCATTGATTAAGCTTCCCAAATGGGACCGAGCCAAGATTCAGTTAGGGTGCCTTACCTATTTGTGTGGGGACAACAGCAAGTTCTCATTGATGGATTCTATAAGTAGCAATAGAATCAGACTCTGATGCTTATGCCCAAGGGCATTGGAAGGATTTCAAGGGCTTTGTTTTATATATCTTGCAGCAAAAGTAATAAAATGATGAGTTTTCATATTAGTCATAGGAGTGCATGATCTTAGCAATTTCCTTGGTCATTTTTGCTTAGAAAGCCATTGCATTTCATTTCATCAATACACATGCTCATGCATTTATTCAATCATTTCCATCAAATTTCATTTAACAGGGGCAACCCTTTCATGGCAACTTCAGGCCAGTCAATTGCAAGTTACAGAGTTCTATGGACAGTATGCCAAGCAGGGGCAATTTCTAATCCTTTTCACTCTTGTACATAATGTTACTTTTTCTTAGCCTTGTACATAGTGTCACTTGAAAGCAATAACTTTTAGATATTTGAATTTTAAAGGGTAAACTTTAGATTTCAAAAATCATGTCATGGTGTTTTAATTTGGATTTTCATTGTAAATATTGACTTCTTTTGGATTACATGCCTTTTTGGAATAAATGATTTGTGTTATCCATTTTCCATTGTCACATTTGAAAAAAAAAAGAAGTGAAACTTTTTTTAAAAAATAAAAAAGGATTTCATGAAAAGTTGGTGATTTGCTTTCAGAAGTAATTCTTAACAAGTCCTTCAAACCATCTTTCTTGCCATTCAGCGTCATTTGAATAAAATCTCAAAAATTGAGACTCGAAGTAAGAATGAGGCAGAAACCTTGAAAACCATTTTGAGAGAGTCAATATTCTTCATCTGGGTAATAAACAAAAATGATTGTTTAACAAGATGCTTGCTTAACTCTAAAAATTGACATTTTGATATGTGTCAAAACTGCATTAGAATTTTGAATTCATTGCTTCCTTGTCTTGAAATCAACCATGTTCTTTGAATTCATAATGCCCACATGCTTCCCAATTTCCTTGAAACTCAAAAGTGACTGAAATGAATGACTTTTGAACACATTACCTTCTTGTTTCAAAATGAGCTCACCTTGATTTTCTTGAAAATAAGTACCCTTTGATGCCAGGGTGTTCATTCACCCACCTTTGGGGACAAAATGATCAGAAAGACCAAAGTCACTTTGTAAGGTCCATATACCACTTCGCTATCGAGACAAATGGCTCAGATTGATTGCCTTAGTTATAATTTGAAAAGGGTGGAAATGTCATCTTTCGTAAAATTCTTATGATGAAAAAAAAAGAAAAAAAGAATAAAAAGAAGAAAGTTGATTGCATCATCATGCACGTGATGTTTTAGGATTTTGAACAAAGTTTTCAAAAGCTTTCAAAAAAAATTATTATTGTTTTTCAAAGTAACGTTTTCTAAGGTATTGCTTTTCGATGAAGATAGCCATACTTGAGAAGACAAATGGCCATTTTTCATATCCCCTTCACTTTGAGAAAATTATCCATTACTGTCCCCTTTGACCCTAATGAATATTCTTTCTAATGAACCTAATCAAGGGTTACCCCTCACACTGGGGGGCAAATGCAAAGAAAGCATTCGAGCAAAAGATGGAAGAAATCTTGCATATGGCCTAAAGAAATGATGCCCCAAAATGATGAAGAATTGCTTGATAAGAATATCCTTGAACTCATGTTGTCAAAAAAAAAAAGAGAAGAAAGAAGAAAAAAAAAGAAGAAAATAAAGAAAATAAAGAAAAGAAAGAAATGACAAATTGAAATGAAAAAACTAATGGGATAGAGGCAAATGAGAAATCAAGCATGAAAAAATGAATTCTTCATATGGCCGAAAAGTGATCCTTGATTCAGTTACCTTGAAATACTTTTTGGGCATGTTTATCCTTTCTTTCTGAACCCTCAACCATGGCCTACATTACGTGCCTTGAAAAGCCCATTTTGATCAAGCGTGGATACTTTAATTGAGGAGCATTTCTTTAGAAGAATGGGTCTTTTACACTGAACCATTTTTTTCAAAAGATTGTTTAAATGAATTTTGAATTTTCATGTGCATGATGAGACAGTCAAAATAAAAAAGAAAAAGAAAAAGAAATGAAATGATGTGGCTCTAGGGTGAAAACTCGAAAGGGCAGTCTAAAGCAGAAATGAGAATTCATGAGATCACCCGAGATTTGGCTAAGACAGCAAAGTGAGTTTTAGAAATGAGTAGTACCACTTGGGGTATCCAAAAATGATAAACCCCATAAGATGAGATATCTTTTTGAACTCTAAATATGGAAAGTTGGGTCACACCTCTCTTTGATACCAATCTCGCAAAATCTGAAGCCTTTCATGTCCAAATTTTGACTCATATAAAGATTGTCAAGTTAAGAGAATCAACTTGATCTTGTTTTCAAGTCAGGTTTTTTTAAAATTGTGATTTTCAAAAAGAAAGTTAATTGTAAGCCTAGATGAAGAGATATTGAAATTCCCTCTTTCATGAGACAATAAATAGCCTTTTTGTAACCCACTACTGTTGAAACCCACTTAGGAATTTAAAATAGCCTATTCACCTACAAGCACATTTTGGATAGTAGCCACCAACTTTTAAGAGATCCAAATTTCATGATGAGTAACAGATGTTTGTATGCTTTGTACATTAGGTAGTCCAAAATCTTTTCGCAAATAAAGAACGCTTGAGTATGGGGCAATTTTTGAACAATCATCGAATTCATTAATTTAGGTACAGAATTAAAATTTGACTTGACACACATATGAACTCTGATCCTTTTGATAATTTTTGCTTCAGGAATCGAAGAACAAAAATGTAGAACGCGAGAGAGGGAATGAAGATGCCGAAGGAAATCAATATCACCACTATTTTTTATTGCATCGTTGACCTTTTCAACAAGGTCTTTGCAAAACTATTTTTTATTGCATTGTTCCCCTCTTAACGAGGTCATTGCAAAACTATTTTTCATTTGCATTGTTGACTTTTTCAACAAGGTCTTTGCAAAACTATTTTTCATTGCATTGCTGCCCTCTCAATGAGGTCTTTGCAAAACTATCTTTTATCTTGCATGGTTGCCCTCTCAACGAGGTCTTTGGAAAACTATTTTTCATTGCAACGCTGCCCTCTCAACGAGGTTTCTGCAAAATATTTTTCATTGCATCGTTGACCTTTTCAACAAGGTCTTTGCAAAACTATTTTTTATTACATTGTTGCCCTCTCAACGAGGTCATTGCAAAACTATTTTTCATTTGCATTGTTGACCTTTTCAACAAGGTCTTTGCAAAACTATTTTTCATTGCATTGTTGCCATCTCAATGAGGTCTTTGCAAAACTATCTTTTATCTTGCATGGTTGCCCTCTTAACGAGGTCCTCGCAAAACTAATTTTCATTGCAACGCTGCCCTCTCTACGAGGTTTCTGTAAAATATTTTTCATTACATTGTTGCCCTCTGAACGAGGTTTCTGCACAATATTTTTCATTGCATTGTTGCCCTCTCAACGAGGTATTTGCAAAACTATTTTTCATTTGCATTGTTGACCTTTTCAACAAGGTCTTTACAAAACTATTTTTCATTGCATTGTTGCCCTCTCAACGAGGTCTTTGCAAAACTATTTTTCATTTGCATTGTTGACCTTTTCAACAAGTTCTTTGCAAAACTATTTTTCATTGCATTGTTGCCCTCTCAATGAGGTCTTTGCAAAACTATTTTTCATTGCATTGTTGCCCTCTCAATGAGGTCTTTGCAAAAATATATTTTATCTTGCATGGTTGCCCTCTCAACGAGGTCTTTGCAAAACTATTTTTCATTGCAACGCTGCCCTCTCTATGAGGTTTCTGCAAAATATTTTTCATTACATTGTTGCCCTCTCAACGAGGTTTCTGCACAATATTTTTCATTGCATTGTTGCCCTCTCAACGAGGTCTTTGCAAAACTATTTTTCATTTGCATTGTTGACCTTTTCAACAAGGTCTTTGCAAAACTATTTTTCATTGCATTGTTGCCCTCTCAATGAGGTCTTTGCAAAATTATTTTTATTGCATTGTTACCCTCTCAACGAGGTTTTCCAAAACTGTTTTTCATTGCATTGTTGCCCTCTCAACGAGGTCTTTGCAAAACTATCTTTTATCTTGCATTGTTGCCCTCTCATCGAGGTCTTTGTAAAAATATTTTTCATTGCATTGTTGCCCTCTCAATGAGGTCTTTGCAAAACAGTTTTTCATTGCATTGTTGCCCTCTCAACGAGGTCTTTGTAAAAATATTTTTCATTGCATTGTTGCCCTCTCAATGAGGTCTTTGCAAAACAGTTTTTCATTGCATTGTTGCCCTCTCAACGAGGTCTTTGCAAAACTATTTTTCATTGCATTGTTGCGTCTCAACGAGGTCATTGCAAAACTATTTTTCATTGCATTGTTGCCCTCTCAATGAGGTCTTTGCGAAACTATCTTTTATCTTGCATGGTTGCCCTCTCAACGAGGTCTTTGCAAAACTATTTTTCATTGCAACGCTGCCCTCTCAACGAGGTTTCTGCAAAATATTTTTCATTGCATTGTTGCCCTCTCAACGAGGTCTCAGCAAAGCTATCTCTTATCTTGCATTGTTGCCGTCTCAACGAGGTCTTTGTAAAAATATTTTTCATTGCATTGTTGCCCTCTCAATGAGGTCTTTGCAAAACCGTTTTTCATTGCATTGTTGCCCTCTCAACGAGGTCTTTGCAAAACTATTTTTCATTGCATTGTTGCCCTCTCAACGAGGTCTTTGCAAAACTATCTTTTATTTTGCATTGTTGTCCTCTCAATGAGATCTTTGCAAAACTATTTTTCATTGAACTGTTGCCCACTCAACGAGGTCTTTGCAAAACTATCTTTTATCTTGCATTGCTACCCTCTCAACGAGATCTTTGCAAATCTATTTTTCATTGCATTGTTGCCCTCTCAACGAGGTCTTTGCAAATATGTTTATATTGCATTGTTGCCCTCTTAACGAGATCTTTGCAAATCTTTAATCTTGTATTGTTGCCCTCTCAACGAGGTCTTTGCAAATATGTTTATCTTGCATTGTTGCCCTCTCAACGAGGTCTTTGCAAAACTATTGTTCATTGCATGGTTGCCCTCTCAACGAGGTCTTTGCAAATATGTTTACCTTGCATTGTTGCCCTCTCAACAAGGTCTTTGCAAAACTATTTTTCATTGCATTGTTGCCCTCCCAACGAGATCTTTGCAAATCTGTTTATCTTGCATTGTTGCCCTCTCAACGAGATCTTTGCAAATCTGTTTATCTTGCATTGTTGCCCTCTTAACGAGGTCCTTGTGAAACATTTTATTTTCCATTAATACCCACTCAATGAGGTCTTAGTAGAAACTTTTTATCCTAATAATAAAAGTAGTGTCTACATCTTTGCATATTTCCTGATTCTCTAGAAGCATGCACTGCAAGATGCTCAAGAAATATGCCAAGAGGGGCAACTGTAGACACTATATTTTTACTTGATTATTTCATTTTATATTTATTCTTATTTTTTATATATTTATATTTTCATTATTCTTAATTTCTATTCTGTTTACATTTTTTACTCTTTATTGGGTCCTGAGTGCTTAAGGTTTGCTTGGCTAAATTTTGGACTACTTATCAATTGGAATTAAGGGTCCAATTTTTACTAAAAAAAGGAATTTGGGATTACAATAATAAAGCCTAATTCACCAAAGTTACAAAGTTGCAAAGGCCCAAACATTTTATATATATATAAATATAGATATCTCACAAAAATATAATACAAACAAAAAAAACAAACGAAAAATGCAATTTGAAAAAAGAAAAAAAGAAAACAACAGAAATTTAGGATTGGGGATGAGAGCACGTCTCTTCCACCCCATTGGCTGTTTTGTTTTTCTAAGTGGCCTTTTTCTCTCTCTCTCCTCACGGCTTTTCTTCCCGGATACCTCCAAAGATAACAGAATGGAGCCAAAATCTAAACAGCAACAGAAGAATTGTTGGGTTAATGGCCTCAGTAAGTGGTGGAGCAGCTTTTATTGTTGCTACTAATTGAATTATTTGCAAAGGACCCCAGCGTCTTTGTCAAGTTGGCTTTGTCTTCTTGCAATTTCCACCTTTAATTCAACGCAGCCTACACAAATTTTGTTAGCTAATGACAAGAAATAGAAAGTAAAATTAGCTTTTTGAAAAGAAATAATTTTTTTCATTTCTTTTATTGTTGCTACTAATTGAATTATTTGAAAATGACCCCAGCGTCCTTGTCGAGGCTTTGTCTTCTTGCAATTTCAACCGCTTTTATTGTTGCTACTAATTGAAATATTTGCAAAGGACCCTAGTGTCTTTGTCAAGTTGGCTTTGTCTTCTTGCAATTTTCACCTTTAATTCAACGCAGCCTACACAAATTTTGTTAGCTAATGACAAGAAATAGAAAGTAAAATTAGCTTTTTGAAAAGAAATCATTTTTTTTATTTCTTTTATTGTTGCTACTAATTAAATTATTTGCAAAGGACCCCAGCGTCCTTGTCGAGGCTTTGTCTTCTTGCAATTTCCACCGCTTTTATTGTTGCTACTAATTGAATTATTTGCAAAGGACCCCAGCGCCATTGTCAAGTTGGCTTTATCTTCTTGCAATTTTCACCTTTAATTCAACGCAGCCTACACAAATTTTGTTAGCTAATGACAAGAAATAGAAAGTAAAATTAGCTTTTTGAAAAGAAATAATTTTTTCATTTCTTTTATTGTTGCTACTAATTGAATTATTTGCAAAGGACCCCAGCGTCCTTGTCAAGTTGGCTTTGTCTTCTTGCAATTTCCACCTTTAATTCAACGCAGCCTACATAAATTTTGTTAGCTAATGATTGTTTTCAATTGCTAAAAAATTCATTGGAGAGAATTTCTGAAGTGATGATTATTTCCACTAAGGAGCTGTTTGAAAGATAAGTTTTGAAACATGAGAATCTTGAAAATTATTTCAATTCGGAAGAGTATGGAAGCTTGAGCAGATTGGTGACAACATACTTGATGGCACTTTCAAGACAATCCATAAAACAAATAGTGCACCTGCTGCTCCGGGACAGCTATTACTATTTCTGAAGAAATAGGCTATTGATGACGCCTGATCACTTCAGCTTGTTGATAAATCAGCTAATTATATTTTCTGTGGGGCCTCGTTTGATGAATTTTTCAAATATGGGACCATTATGCAATCAATGCATAACAAGACCCATTTGTCATTTCAAATAGCAAACCCCCACGTGATTCTCTTGCATAAATTAGCTAATCATGTTTTTTGTGGGGCCTCCTTTGATGAATGTTTCAAATATGGGACCATTATGTAATTAATGCATAACAAGACCCATTTGTCATTTCAAATAGCAAACCCCCCACGTGATTCTCTTGCATAAATCAGCTAATCATGTTTTCTGTGGGGCCTTGTTTGATGAATTTTTCAAATATGGGACCATTATGCAATCAATGCATAACAAGACCCATTTGTCATTTCAAATAACAAACCCCACGTGATTCTCTTGCATAAATCAGCTAATCATATTTTCTGTAGGGCCTCGTTTGATGAATTTTTCAAATATGGGACCATTATGCAATCAATGCATAACAAGACCCATTTGTCATTTCAAATAGCAAACCCCCCACGTGATTCTCTTGCATAAATCAGCTAATCATGTTTTCTGTAGGGCCTCTTTGATGAATTTTTCAAATATGGGACCATTATGCAACCAATGCATAACAAGACCCATTTGTCATTTCTAATCAGCAAACATCTCCACGTGATTCCCTCAGCCAACTTCTCTCCTTGTCAACTTTTCTTCTTGACAGCTGGGTGATCCTCCAAAGACAGCAAAAGCGGAGTCAGTAATATAAACAACAAATTGCACCAAAGAAAAAAAACGAAAAGAGGGGGGCCAAGCAAAGAAAAAATGTAGAGAGGGGGGCCAAGCAAAGAAAAATATATAAAGAGAGGCCAAGCAAAGAAAAGAGAGGAAGAGGGCCAAGCATAGCCAATCACAAGAGAAAAAAAAAAGAGTGAGAAAAGAAGAATAAAAAAGGGGAGTGCAGTTTTTGTTCCAGAGTTTTTTTTTTTTTTGGTCTTCTCTTTGAAATCTAATTTGTGGAAAGTTAGATTAGGGTGGAGAAAGTAACATACTTGCTTTCAGGGGAGATCCAACAGTGTTTTTCTTACATCAAACTCTCTAGTTTTAGTTGTTCTTGAAGTGGATCTTGATGCTTGTGGGCTACTTCAGTGGAAATAAACCTTGGATTCGAGTTTGAAGTGAGGAGGAAAGCGATTTTTTGGGAGCTGGAGGTTCCGGTATAGTGGCTGATAGTGTCCCGCTGGTTAGGCTCTTGGTGTTCGTAAACGAAAGTGGCATAGTTGGGGTTTGGTGATTCAAGGATCATCATTATCCAACCAGGGACTTACACTTTTTGCTCGGCTGGCTTGACCCATCTAGTAGCAGCAACCTTCCTTTCATTATTATATATATATATTGGTATATTTCCACTCCATTTTTTATTAACTTCATATATTTAGACTTGGGTTAGTTTTCTATTTGCTTTTGTTGTTTTTATGTATGACTAATTTAATGTTTACTTGTGATTTGGCCTGCATAATGTTACGATTAAGATGGTTTCAAATGGATAAAATAAAAGATATATAAAATAAAAAGGGAATAATTTGATGATAGGATAATAGGTTGAGTGATAAGAAAACCGTATTTCTATGGTAGTATTCCTTGAGTAATGTTTACTTTTTTTGTTAAATCATATTCCTTGGTGGGAGTAATTCAATGCCGTTAGTAATATAAAATGGGAGAATAGAAATACAAAGGTTTTAGTTAACAAAAGGAAATAAGATTTTCTTTATAAAAAGGACTAGCATTTTTTTTCTTTGAAAATAAAATAAGAAGACGAATTAATTCAAAGTTAGATTTCCTTCAAGAGCATCATTTTTCATAATTATTATTGTCATCCATGCGAGTAATGATATGCGGGGATAATGAGGGTCCGATCATGGAATCCGGTTCGGGAAGGTGAAAATTCACACTCGATCGGGTTCCTAGGTAAGAGATCCACTTTGAATCGGACCCAGACTTGGGCGAGGTTCACGATGGGTCTTGATAAAATCCTTACTATCCTTATTTTTAAAATTGATAAGATAACATTTCATATGCCATACATTTAGGCATCTAAATAAATTATAGGTGTTAGTTTTAAAAAATAAATAAATCAATAATGATAAATTCTTAAGCCAATAAGGACAATAAAACCTTTACGTTAAATAATAAAAGTAAAAGAGTGATCACCTATGTCTAACAAAATCTTTACAAGTGGTTTAAGTTATGAGGATTTAATCACGAAATCCGGTTTGGGAGGGTGAAAATTCACACTTAGTACGGATTTTTAGATAAGAGACCCATTTTGAATCAGACCCAGAATTGGGCGAGGTTCATCGTAGGCCTTGATAAAATCCTCGCCATTTTTTTTAATTGGCAAAAATAAGATTTTACTCCTCAAACATTCAAATGTTCAATAAAAATTGCAAATTTTGAAAAATCTCAAAACCAAAATATAAAAAAATAAAAAATGAACGTTGTTCAAACAAGAATTGAGTAATAAAATGGACTTTTGAAAAAAAGGCTATCCAATAGTTTCATTCTAAATGTCAATTTCTCAAAAAGAAAAAAATTGCTTTTCTTGAATAAAAAATGAATTTCCCAAAAAAAATCAAAAGTTGAAAGAATTCACTTGATATTTTTTAAAAAATGTTGATTTAAGATGATAATAATAAACCTTGATTCATTTAATGAATTTTGATCTCATTCAAAAATAATATAAAAAAATTTTTTGGAATATGGTTTTCTCTCAACTTTCCATAAGTATAAAAAAATTTCGAAACCTGCTTTTATTTTTTTAAGTTTACTTCAATAAAAATAATAGAAAATTACAAAAAACAAAAAAAATCAAACAAAAAGAAAAATTTTAAAGACATTTTCTTAAGGCCTAAATATTATTAAATTAATCGGTACCGTCATATTGACGGGCGTTGTGGGGGTGCTTACCCTTCCCCGCACGTAACCGTACTCCCGACTCCAGTTCTCCGTTCCGCGGACCTGGACCTCCCCAGCTTAAGTACGCCATCTAACGGCCAATGCTAAGTTAGGTAGATTCTTAATAGGTGACTAACCACACCTAAACAAAAAAGGTTAGTGGCGACTCCGTAATTGTCTCAAGTCCCAACCGTCATCGTTTAGAATAATGTTGCGACAAGTGTAAGCTTCTGGATAATTAGGAAATAAGCAAAGATGTAGACACTCTTTACTCATATGCCCACTAAACAGTAGTGGTGTTTTGAAAAAGATCACTCTTAATAGAACTGATTTGAAAATCAAAGAAACTATTCTAAACAAAACAAATTTTGAGAAATTACTGTAAGCAGAAATGATTTTAAATTTGAATAAATGGTCCTAAATAGAAACGATTGTAAGAAATCACCCTAAACAGAGATGATTTTAAACTTGGATACATTGTCTTAAACATTAATAATTTTTAGACAACAATCCTACACAGAAGTGATTTTAATTTTGAAGAAGTTGTTCAAAAGAGAAACAATTTTGAGAAAACCATCCTAAACAGAAATGATTTTAAATTTTGAAAAAATTGCCCTAAACAAAAACAATTTTAGGAAAACTACTCTAAACAGAAATGATATTAAGTTTGAATGAATTACCCTAGATAGAAACAATTTTGGGAAAACCAATCTAAAAAGAAATGATTTTTGAGAAAATTATTCTAAACAGAAACAATTTTGAGAAAACCATCCTAAACAGAAATGATTTTTGAAGAAATTATTCTAAACAGAATCAATTTTAGAAAATCACCCTAAACAGAAATGATTTTGAACTTTGGATAAATTGCCCTAAACAGAAACAATTCTAAGAATTCCACTTTAAACAGATATGATTTTTGAAGAAATTGTTCTAAACAGAATCAATTTTAAGAAAACTAACACACCCGGACCTAGCACGTCCTTTTCGTACGAACGGAATAGTGCAAGATGGCATAATATTTGAAAAATATGTCGGTCCGGCTGTGTCAAGTTTGAAAAGAAGATAAGCTTAAGACAAGACATAGTTGGAAGATAAGATTGGTAACCATGCATGGAAATTAGTAAATGCCAAAAAGACCTCCAATTAAGTCCCTAGAAATTTATTATGGGCCCCATTGGCACAAGAAAGCAAAGGATCTAGCCAATGGGTGAAAATGAAAGAAAGTTGAAAAAGGGAAAAAGTTTGACTCGGGACTCGAGTAGACCTGGTGTCGGGCTCCTCTATAAATAGGGGTGAGACAAAGCTTTTCTTCATTTCTCTTTTTCTTTTTCTTTTCTTTTTCTCCTGGAGCCAAATGGAGGCATTTTGGACAATTGGCAGATCCAGACAAACTGGAAGGAGTGCGGAATCGGCCTAATTGGCCACCCGAGCGGGTGGGCCTCTATGGCCCAGAATCAGGGCAGGGCGGGCCCGGCCGAGAGCGGAGCCCACGGATCCCCAGGGGCATTTTCGTAATTTTTCATCAAGTGTCCGATTTTTACCCGGGAACCTCCCGGACACTTTGCTAAGCGCCGAATCACATTCAAACCCAGTCATAGGTCATATTAGAGCCTCATAGGTGCATTCATAAATTGTAATTATGAATGCTAATGTATATTTCCGTGTACTAGGGCTTCGGTTGGATCGAGTGCGGCGATGCTCCGGAGGTTGAGCTACATGGAGCGCTTGGGAGTATACGATTCTCCCATCATTGTGAGTGACTTAGACTTCTCTGTCTAGCCACTGGGAAAAGAGGTTTTAAAAATGGTTTTAAAACATAAATGTTTTTCCAAAAAGGTTTTGGGATATGGGAAATCCACATACACACACCTGCTTGTGATATACCCACACAGTGAGTGGGATGTTTTAAAAAGAAATATATAGACTTACGTGTGTGTTTATACATTCTAAATATGTAATGTTATATATATATTTGAAATATCATTACTATGATTATAGAGGGTACGATGTCCTTGGGAGATGAGTGTTTGAGAGGTTTCCCCGGAGCTCCAATTTACGGGAGCGTGGACCGAGTTTGAGAGCATGCATGATACTCAGCCGTGGACCGCCTATCGAGGGGCACGGTGAGTCGAGCCTGGTTGGGAGAGGCGCGTAAGGAAACTCGTCAGAGCTCCAGTTCGCTGTGTTCCACCACAGCGAGGCACCACCGAGGGAAAGGGCTAGAGAGATAGAAAAGAGAAAAATATTATAAATAAGAAAAGAGTAGCCCTCGGTGCAGTGAGGCATAAGACAACCGACGGGTCGCGCCTCCAGTATGATAGGGATGCCAGCCAATTTTATGTATATATATATTTATTTATTTAAAATGTTTTTAAAAGAGGGTTCTCAGCATGAGAACCAGAAAATAATTTTAAAAGAAAAATATTTGTTTTATTATTATTTCATTTTATTTTATTTTATTTTATTTTATTTTATTTTGGATTTCTCCTATCCGCGCTAACCCAGATGGAGATTCTTAGAACCTCTGTCACTCATCTATATCCAATATGGATGGATGCAGGTTGGCGTACGGAATCATGCCATAGAAAGGAGGCTCACTAGGAAAGGTCGGTGGCTTAGGTTTAGTGGTTTCCGCTATGTAGGTATCATTTTTAATTAGTCCACTGGCATTGCTTATAAATTAATATTTTTATTAAATGATTTCTAATTAAAATTTTAGTTTTGTTTTGCAGGGATGATATCCATTTCAATGCCTTGCGGTGCTTCTGGTGCGTGACCGGCCGACACGTACTTCAAGACAGCGCGGCGGTTGCCACGTGGCCGACCCGGGCGGGTCAGGGTGTGACAATTTGAATGGTATCAGAGCAATTAAAAGATTCTGACTGTTTTCAAAAACTATATAGTATTTTCAAAGTATTTTTCAGCTACAAAGTATTTTCAAAAAGTTTTCAAACGTTTTTGAAGCCAGTGGATTAAATAGGTTAAAAATCCAGAGTTCGAGTATGTAGTTACTCGAAAGCGTCATAAATGATCATACCTACTCTTATAATACCTTCCTTAGCAGCAAGCCACCAAATAGTGTTCTCGAGTGTGGTCTTAAGTGAGAAGGCATCACGACCACCTTTTTCCTCGAGATTCGTGCAAGCAAGGCACGCTTTTCAAGAAACCCCCTAAACTCAAATTTCAATTTTCAATGTTCCTTTTACTCGATAGCTGATTTGTGCAAGGGACTGTATTTCTCTTGAGATGAAGAGATAGATGATGTCTCGTCCAGTCTTTCAACGAAGCCTAGTTAGAGGCGTACCAGTGGAAACTGGTTCGATGCCCACAACCTTCGATATTCAATCTTTGAAGTTGTGAACATCGAGACTCACTAGTAAAGCAGCGAGTGTCAAGCGTAAATTAGATGCGTTGCCCCAATTCTTTACACTAGTGACGTGTGAAACTTGGGAGGAAATGATGCGACTAGAACGAGGCTAAGAGGGGTATAACGTGTGTCAACGCTAACCTCACTTCTCTCGTTTCTACATCGTTGGTGTGTAGCCTTGGAGAGAGAGTCAGGTTAGAATGAAAGAAATCGGAGGAGTCAATCATGGAGGATGTGGTTGACCAAAAACCTCAGGACGTGAGATGAAGCATTCGAGCAATCTGATGAAGGATCGAGGAGGACATCATAAAGCATCAAGTGGAAGATGAAATGAAGCGACTACTGAAGAGTCTACAGGATGGCAAGTCCGGTGGGATAAGCCCACAGATTGTCTGGATGATGCTCCGAGGAGTGAGCATGAAGTGAGAGAAGTCGCAGCAAGAATTAGCTTACTTCCATTGTACTTACACAGTGGTGCGTAAGTGGTGTGTAAGTGGACAAAAGAGACCCTACTTGGAATCAATGGTGAAGAAGTATCCAAGGAAATTGGAAGAGAAAGAGTGAGCCCGAGATCTCAAGGAAGTGAGATATGGGGAGATCATTCAAGGATGTGAAAGGATTGATAAGAGAAAACCTTTAAAGGATCCAAGGATGGAAAAAAGGGAGAGTAAGGAAAAAGGAACAAAAGGGAAACCATTCTTGGGAAACGATGAGGAGGAATAAGGCAAGGATCATAAAATGGAAAATGAAGAGAGAATGAAAAGAGATCACATCCAAGTGGTCAAGGAGTAGTACGTCCGTTACTACTTGTTTGACCATTGGATACCAATGTTAAGAGGAGGAGACTTCTAAAGGATGATATGAAAGGACTTTGATGAAGATAGTGGGAAGTAAGCAAGCGAAGAAAGAGTGTAATGAGCAGTAATGATGAGAATGCCTGTATGCGTGCTAATGGAAGGCACGAAGAGAATTTCCTCCAGTATTCTGAAGACATCACCAGAAGGAATTGGTGAGAAAGAATAAGAGAGGAAAAGAGAAGAAACGTGAACCCTTAATCAAAGGTTAAAGAGATGTCGTGATGTAGTGCGGAGGCTTTCTTAATGAATAAAGAAAGCATGAAAACCCTAGGTAAAAGAAGATCCTAGGCTAATAAAAGAAGAACAAGGCTTAGAATAAAGAAAGACTTAGTTCAGTTGATGAACTAAGTTTGTTAACTGGGAATAGAGCCTTAAAAGAAGAAAAGCATAACCCATCACTAGAAAATTTTAACTTTAATTTGTGATAATGTCATAATAAACCATAGGTTAATAGCTCCAAATGACTGACCAGGATTAGTATAAGAATAAGACTAGAAAATTAGGGTTAGAGACAAAACCTAGGTGGGTAACTTAGAGATAGATTAAAGAAAAACATGGAAAAGGAGAATAAAAGAAGCTTAGAAAGAGGATTAAGAAAGATTCAGTGAAAAAAGTGAATAAAAGACTTAGAAACGGATGTTAGCTAAAGAGAGTGGAGCATAATAAACCCCGAACTCGAGTCAAGTCAAGGCACTACATCATAAAGCGAATAAATCAAGGAAAGGAAAGAATAAACAAGAATGACTGGAGGCCTGAACTGAAGAGCAAAAATGGGGTCAAGGGTATAAATGGGTTAAAGGAATAAGAAACCCCCGACTATGTGATTGTGGAAGAAGAGAACAAAAAGAGTTAAAATGTGAAGTGATGAAAAGAAAGGAAAGGAAAACCCTGATTAGTTAGACGATAAAAGAAAAGATAAAGAGGTTGGATAGAAAGAAAAATTGGAGAAAATATAAGAGAAGAAGCACTCGTAGGAAACGAGTAGATGGAGATGATGGTATCTTAATGGATGACGAGTAAGGATGATATCAATGAAAGGTAGACGAAAGAGCAATAAGAAGTGAGGATACCAAGGTATGGTAACACAAACAAGAGTATAAGGTTAAGGGATACGAAGGATAAGTTGAATCTTTTAGAAGGAGGGGAGTAAGCTAATTATGAGGATAAACTCCCTGAAGAATGATAAGTGAAGAAAAGATGTGAGAGATAAAGCCAAACCAAGCTAAGATGGAGTTGACGTGGGCAAGATAGTGAGGCTATGGAGGGTAGAGAAAGGTGTTGCCCATGATAAATAAACCATGACATCGAAAGACAAAGAAGAGATATCGATGGATTAAGAGCCGAAGGTGGCTAAGAGAAAGGAAACCCACGTGTATAGAGCAAGAGATGTGCGAACTGAGATAAAAAAAATGAAGTAAGAGAGAACCCCGAGTACTCAAAGGAAGGAGTACGAGGATAAGGAAAGAACTTAACCAAGCTCATAAACTTCTATGAGCACAGCCAGTGTAAAGAGTAGAAAAGAAATTCTAACACCTAAGAGAATCAAAGGTGTTAGAAGAAAAGAGGAATAAGGATGATAATGATGAAGAAAGTCAGAGAAGAAAGCAAAGAGGGAAGAATGAAGGTAAGGTAAGGGAAACCCTGGTTAAGGCGTGAAAGATCACACAATCGAGGTAAAGGAGTATGGAAAAGAGAAGGATGCGGAGATGACCCTAAGGAAAAGGGCATAAAGGTGGCGAGCCGTAGATGATGCCAAGGGGTGGCAATGGACCCAAGATAAGGGTAAGCCGGATGAAGAACAAGATATCTCAAGAGATAAGAAGTGTGAAGATAAATAAGCTATGAAAGGTGCCACACGAGTATAACGTGCATGAATTACGTTGTTCCGTGTTGATGAAAAGGCAAGAGAAGGTGGACCCCACAATGGACGTGGGAGGATGGAGAGGAAAAAAAGGAAATAGATGGGGATAAGGAAACCCCAAACAAATACTGTTGATGAAATGAGGAAAAGGAATTGACCATTAGCAAGAAGCTAATATGAAAGGAGGAGGTTGAAAGGAAGAGAAACACACGACACCTTCTGATGAGGGTACCTCAAAAAAATAAAATTTAAGGAATGCCTAAGAGGCAAGAGAAATGGTATGAATGGGTATGAGGTCGAGGCTCAAATGTGATGATTTGGGAGCCATGTGAGGCGTCCCTATGTGAGAAAGGGTCAGAGATCGAGATCTTGAATATCTCTGTGCTGACCACTCGAGAGGACCGACCCAGTATGTGATTGGGGAGAGTGTGAGACCTCCCAGAGTTCTCCATCCTTTTGAGGAGGAGAGATGAGATTTGATGGGCCATGGGCCTTGTATGTGATATGATGGGCCGAGGGCCCTATTTGTGATTATGATGGGCGGTCAGAGAATGGGTCAGCTTGTGAGAGCCAAAAGGGCATGATCTCTGATTCCTCTGTTATGATGTGGCCAAGTGTGGGCCAGTGTGTACTAGAGCTCAACTCATACGCCGTGAGTTATGAATGGAAGAGGATCAGAGAAAGAAGAGAACGGGAGTAAGAGACGAAACGAAGAAGTGAAACCAAGGTGGGGAAAGACAAGTAACTCACCGCATCCTCGCCACGGAGGCGAGGGAGTTAAGCAAAGATCTTTCCCAATAGCTTGGTTACAAGGATGAGTACAAGACCACGAATGACGAGCAATGCATCGGATGATGGCCTCGAAGTGAGAGGCAATGGTAATGAAAAAAAAGGAGAAGGAACTCCTAAGAAGAGTAAGAGGTGTAGAACCTCAGAAGAAACAAAAGGATAGTCTCATCAAGAGAGAGACTTGAAGGATGAGACAAGGACAAATGTGAAGATCGGACAAGCATAGCTAAAGCGAAGGAAGAACCTCCGAGTGAAACAATTGGAAAGAAGAAAGACTAACCCATAATTGGTAAAGGTAGGCTAAGTTAAGGAAAAGATGAGATTCGAACTCAAGAGTAGAGGAACATTGGAACCACTCTTGAGGAAGAGAATGATCAGAGTGCGCAGCGAAAGCGCAATAAGCTTCAACGGCGAATAGCGAGGTTAACACTATTCTAAAACGGAATGAGGGCTTCGAATGGAAGCCAAACCTCCCCAAGTTACCCTATTTAATTTCGAGGACTAAATTTTTAGAAGGAGGGGAGAGTTAACACACCCGGACCTAGCACGACCCCTTCGTACGAACGGAATAGTGCAAGATGGCGTAATATTTGAACAATATGTCGGTCTGACTGTGTCAAGTTTGAAGAGAAGATAAGCTTAAGACAAGACGTAGTTGGAAGATAAGATTGGTAACCATGCATGGAAATTAATAAATGCCAAAAAGACCTCCAATTAAGTCCCTAGAAATTTATTATAGGCCCCATTGGCACAAGAAAGCAAAGGATTTAGCCAATGTCTGAAAATGAAAGAAAGTTGAAAAAGGGGAAAAGTTTGACTCGAGACCAGAGTAGACCCGGTGTCAGGCTCCTCTATAAATAGGAGTGAGCCAAAACTTTTCTTCATTTCTCTTTTTCTTTTTCTTTCTTTTTCTTTTCTTTTTCTCTCTGGAGCCAAATGGAGGTATTTTGGACAACTGGCAGATCTAGACAAATCGACCGCCAGTTCGTGGCGAGATCTTGATGAGTTATTCCTAACTCCTTGACCTACGTTCCATTAAGTTTTCATGCTTATCCATGCATTGGTCTAGGAGAAATCCAAGCTCAAAGATAGGTTCAGCTTTTAGTTAGATTTGAGATCTAGGAACTTTGAGCTTGTAATTCTAATTTCTGCTCCGGTAAACGCGTCGTGGGAGGTGAGAGGAACCTCCATCTCGAATTTGACGTGAAACGGTGGACTGAGGGGCTCGGGATCTGAGAAAATGCCTCGGATCCCGAGAGGGGCCGAGCAGCTCCCGCGCGGAAGAGACGGCATGGCTGAGTCTTGCGCGGGACTCGGGCCAGTCCTCCGCGGGACTCGGGCCAGTCCCTCGCGGGACTTGGCCTAATTGGCCACCTGCGCGGGTGGGCCTTCTCCGGCCCCAATCCATGGCTGGGCCTGACCAGCCACGCGGGAGGGCCTCTATGGCCCATAATCAGGGCCGTGCGGGCCCGGCCGAGTGCGGGACCCACAGATCCCCAAGGGCATTTTCGTAATTTTTCACCAAGTGTCCGATTTTTATCCCGGAACCTCCCGGACACTTTTCTAAGCGCCGAATCACATCAAAACCCAGTCATAGGTCATATTAGAGCCTCATAGGTGCGTTCATGAATTGTAGTTATGAATGCTAATGTATATTTCAGTGTACTAGGACTCCGGTTGGATCGAGTGCGGCGATGCTCCGGAGGTTGAGCTACATGGAGCGCTTGGGAGTATACGATTCTCCCATCACTGTGAGTGACTTAGACTTCTCTGTCTAGCCACTGGGAAAAGGGGTTTTAAAAATGATTTTAAAACATAAATGTTTTTCCAAAAAGGTTTTGGGATATGGGAAATCCACATACACACACCTGCTTGTGATTTCCCACACAGTGAGTGGGACGTTTTAAAAAGAAATATATAGACTTACGTGTGTGTGTTTATACATTTTATATATGTAATGTTATATATATATATATATTTGAAATATCATTATTATGATTATTGAGGGTACGATGCCCTTGGGAGATGAGTGTTTGAGAGGTTTCCTCGGAGCTCCAATTTACGGGAGCGTGGACCGAGTTTGAGAGCATGCATGATACTCAGCCGTGGACCGCCTATCGAGAGGCACGGTGAGTCGAGCCTGGTTGGGAGAGGTGCGTAGGGAAACTCGCCAGAGCTCCAGTTCGCTGTGTTCCACCACAGAGAGGCACCACCGAGGGAAAGGGCTAGAGAGATAGAAAAGAGAAAAATATTATAAATAAGAAAAGAGATAGCCCTTGGTGCAGTGAGGCATAAGACGACCGACGGGTCGCGCCTCCAGTATGATAGAGATGCCAGCCCATTTTATGTATATATATATTTATTTATTTATTTAAAATGTTTTTAAAAAAGGGTTCTCAGCATGAGAACCATAAAAGAATTTTAAAAGAAAAATATTTGTTTTATTATTATTTCATTTTATTTTATTTTATTTTGGATTTCCCCTATCCGCCCTAACCTAGATGGAGATTCTTCGAACCTCTGTCACTCACCTGCATCCAATATGGATGGATGCAGGTTGGCGTACAGAATCATGCCATAGAAAGGAGGCTCACTAGGAGACGTCGGTGGCTTAGGTTTAGTGGTTTCCGCTGTGTAGGTATCATTTTTAATTAGTCCACTAGCATTGCTTATAAATTAATTTTTTTATTAAATGATTTCTAATTAAAATTTTAGTTTTGTTTTGCAGCGATGATATCCATTTCAATGCCTTGCGGTGCTTCTGGTGCGTGATCGACCGGCACGTACTTCGAGGCAACGCGGCGGTTGCCACGTGACCTACCTGGGCGGGTCGGGGCATGACAAAAACCATCCTAAATAGAAATGATTTTAAATTTAGGATAGATTGCCTAAACAGAAACAATTTTAAGAAAACCACTCTAAATAGAAATGATTTTTGAGGAAATTGTTCTAAACAGAAACAATTTTAAGAAAACCATCCTAAACAGAAATGATTTTAAACTTTGGATAAATTGCCCTAAACAGAAACAATTTTAAGAAAACCACTCTAAACAGAAATGATTTTTGAGGAAATTGTTCTAAACAGAAACAATTTTAAGAAAACCATCCTAAACAGAAATGATTTTAAACTTTGGATAAATTGCCTTAAACAAAAACAATTTTAAGAAAACCACTCTAAATAGAAATGATTTTAAACTTTGAATAAATTGTCCTAAATAGAAACAATTTTAAGAGCACCATCCTAAACAGAAATAATTTTAAGTTTTGAAGAAATTATTCTAAACAGAAATAATTTTAAGAAAACTATCCTAAACAGAAATGATTTTAAGTTTTCAACAAATTGTCCTAAACAGAAACAATTTAGGAAAACCACCCTAAACATAGATGATTTTAAATTTGAAGAAATTGTACTGATTTTGAGAAAACCATTCTAAACAAAAGTGATTTTAAATTTGAAGAAATTGTGCTAATTTTGAGAAAACCATTCTAAACAGAAGTGATTTTAAATTTGAAGAAACTGTACTAAATTTTGAGAAAACCATTCTAAACAGAAATGATTTTGAATTTTGAAGAAATTGTCCTAAACAAAAACAATTTTGAGAAAACCACTCTAAACAGAAATGATTTTGAACTTTTAAAGAAATTGCCCTAAACAGAAACAATTTTACAGAAATAATTTTGAGAAAACCATTTTAAACGGAAATGATTTTGAACTTTTGAAGAAATTGTCCTAAACATAAACAATTTTGATAAAACCATTCTAAACAGAAGTGATTTTAAATTCGAACAAATTGTGCTAATTTTGCGAAAACCATTCTAAACAGAAGTGATTTTAAATTTGGACAAATTGTGCTAATTTTACGAAAACCATTCTAAACAGAAGTGATTTTAAATTTGAAGAAATTGTGCTCATTTTGAGAAAATCATTCTAAACATAAGTGATTTTAAATTTGAGGAAATCGCTTTAAAAAGAAACACTTTTGAGAAAACCATCCTAAACAGGAATGATTTTAAATTTTGAATAAATTGCTTAAAAAAGGAAACACTTTTTGAGAAAACCATCCTAAACAGGAATGGTTTTAAACTTTGAATGAATTGCTTTGAAAAGAAATGCTTTTGAGAAAACCGTCTTAAACAGGAATGATTTTAAACTTTGAATAAATTGCTTTAAAAATAAAAGTTTTTGAGAAAACCATCCTAAACAGGAATGATTTTAAAATTTGAATAAATTGCTTTAAAAAGAAATGCTTTTGAGAAAATCGTCCTAAACAAGAATGATTTAAAACTTTAAATGAATTACTTTAAAAAGAAACACTTTTGAGAAAACCATCCTAAACAGGAATGATTTTAAAATTTGAATAAACTGTAGAAATAATTCATGCTAAACAGAACTGAATCACGGATAATTACCTGAAGCAAGAAAAGACCTTAAAGGAATTTTGGAGAATTACCTGAGGAGCTTCTTACACAAGACTAACCTCGCAATTTGAATTCAATTTGTGGCTGCAATCTTTGAACAATGACATGAGGCATAATGAATACACTTCTCGATACTCAAGGAATGAGCAAAGATGTATACACTTCTTATAAAAGCACAATGATAACAAATAAGATGAAGAAAAAATCCCATGATAGGAAAAAATGACCAAGCAATGACTCAAAGTTTTGATATAATGAAAATGCCCCAAAATTAGGGTATAACACTAAAAATGATCCAAGATTAAGGCAAAATGATGATGATGATAACCCAGGATTAGGGTGATATGATGACGATGACCCATGATTAGGGCAAGATGATGATGAGGACCCACGATTAAGGCAAGATGATGATGATGATAACCCAGGATTAGGGTAAAATGATTATAATGACCCACGATTAGGGCAAGAAGATAATGATGACCCAAGATTAGGCCAAGATGTTGATGATGACCTAAGATTAGGGTATGATGATGATGATGACCCAAGATTAGGGTATGATGATGCTGATGACCCACGATTAGGGTATGATAATGCTGATGACCCAAGATTAGGGTATGATGATGCTAATCGCCCATGATTAGGGTATGATGATGCTGATGACCCAAGATTAGGGTATGACGATGCTGATGACCCACGATTAGGGTATGATGATGATGATAACCCAGGATTAGGGCAGAATGATGAATGAATGACCCATGATAAGGTAAAATGATAAATAGATGACCTAGGATAAGGTGAATGATAAATTGATGACCCAGGGTAGGGTGAATGACAAATATGATGACCCAGGATAGGGTAAAAAGGACTAATATGATGACCCAAGATAGAGTGAATGATAAAATGACAAGATTATGATAATATGATAGCACTGATGAGATGACAAAGTAATGACAATGTGATAATGGAATGATGATAATGACAATGTGATGATAGGATGATGATGCTGCAGAGTGTTTAATGCATGCTCATTCTCTTTCTTTCAAGGTTCAAGATAGCATCCATGCTCAACCTGATTTTGGTCTAGGAATTTCTGACTTAAGATCTATGAAACATTTCCTGTAATTGCTTCTTAACCCCATTCTCTGACACACATGTGCTTTGAGTGCTGATTTCAAGTGTTGCTTTATGGATCTGGGATAGATGCCCCATGGACGTGGATGACAATCCTCATGCGAACATATTCCGGATACCAAATTATCGATTATCAAGCCTTGATCATTTCAACTTCACACATTTTTACCATTTGCTTTGATGATTGACCTCATGTATTATGGTATTTATTTGCCTATTTGCTCATCTTTTATGATAAAAATGTTATGCCTTTCACACTTGAAGCAAGCACATGGATCATATGAGAAAGCAAGAGATGACAAACAGATTCCAAAGATTCATGATAAGAAAGCTCATAACAGAAAAGTTTACACAAAACATAAAGCAGCAAGATCGATCGTAATGAAAATATAGAGAAAAGGAATACATGATTTCCAAATGATGAACGCGCAAACAACAAAGCTTTGGTCGTCTTATCCCTACCTTTGACTGATTCAATATGGATGACACTGACAATGTTTGACTATTTCTTGATTATCCTGATCTCATGAACAAACAAGATATCATTTGCTAGCTCGATACCTTTTTGCAGTGATTTCATTTTTCTACATTGTTTTCTTGGGTTTCAACTTAGGAACCAACCTCATTTGAATCTGAACTGCTTATTCAAATTTTCTACTTGAGCCACTAATTTTCATTATCGTTTCATTTTTTGCTTCTTTTTGCTTCTCTTTTTTTTTTGTTTTTTTTTCTTCCTTTTTTTTTGACCACTCCATCATGCACATAAGGATCAAAACTCTTTCAAACACTCGTTTAGAAAGTATGATTTAGTGATAAAAATTCATTCTTCTAAGGAAACACTTTTCAAGTCAAAGTATCCATACCTGATCGAAATGGACTTTTCAAAGCACATAACGTGGGTTAGGGATAAGGGTTCTGAAAGAAAGGATAAAAATGCCCAAAATTGTGTTTCCAGGGAAATTGAATCAAGGATCACTTTTTGGTCATATAAAGGATCATTTGTCTATGCATGTTATTTTCATTTGCCCCAACCTTATTCATCTTCTTATTTCTTTCCTTTTTTCCTTCTTCTCTCCTTTTTTTTTTCTTTTTACAAAATAAATCTGAGGCTTTCTTGATCACTCATGATTTATCTGGCCTTAATGTAAGAGTTTAAACAATCTCTTCATTTTTACCCCAGTGTGGGGGTGATCCTTGATTGGGTTCATCAGAAAGAAAGTTCATTAGGCTCAAAGGGGACAACAATGGATAATTTTTCTATAAGTGAAGGGAACAAGAAAGACGACCATTTTTCTTCCCAAGCATGGTTACATTTATCGAAGATTATTCCCTCAAAGGAATGTGATTTCGAAAACAACTATTTTTGAAAAGTAATGATTTCAAAATATAAGTTAAAATCTTAAGGATGCCCCACATGTATGATGATACGGTCAATTTTTGCTTTCTCTTTCTTCTTTTTTTTTATTCTCTTTCCTCTTTTTTTTGCCATTTGGATTCTCGATATATGAGTCTCATACTCTGCCATATCACCTTGTGCAGTCAGAATCAAATCTTGCTGTCACTGGGCATTGATCCCCATTCGAGGATATTAACTAGCTCTCATTCCATCCCCAATACATTTGATACCTCATCAAAGTACATTTTCTGCTTGTTTTCCTCCTCTATCTCAGTATTGAATATCGCCGTCAAAGAGGAGCTAATCATCATTATTGCTATCATCAAAATCATCTATATTAATGAACCAGTCAAAGTTGGGCTCGATCGGGCCATCTTTGCTGTCTTTACATTCATCACTTGGGATCTTGGGCTTTTAAGAGAAAAATAAGAAATATATACAGATATGTACACGATCCATGGATAGATAGACAAACAAATAGATCGAAGGGTAAAGACATAATCATATATACATAGGGAAAGAATAAGGATTAAAAAGGCAAGACTATATGAAAGATAAAATACGTATATGATAAAAAGTTTTGCAGAAATGCATGACATTAAAATCATAAATGACAAGCAAATAGAGAAATAAAGCCCACAACACATGGAGATCAACCACCAACACTCTTAGGCAGAAGTGTGGAATAAAAGACAAAATCGAGGCTCAACACATGTCAAATTCTGTTATCGACATCTCAAAAGCGTCCCAATTGTTCAAATTGGTCCCTGGTGCTAACTGCCAGACCCATGTTTTGCCGTTGCTTGATTCCTCATATTTCAACACAGATAATTCAGCATTAATAGCATTTATTCCATTCCTACCATGATTAGGAAATGAATTTGCCCCTACATTTGACTGCACACCGGTATCAAAAGTCAAACGACCTTCCTTGATAATCCCTTGTACCACTTCTTTCAATCTCATGTAGTTTTCAATACTATGCCCCTTAGTTCTTGAATGATAGGCACATGTTGCATTCTCATCAAACCATTTGGGATATGGAGGCTGTAAAAGGGTCGAGTACTGAACCGGTTCAATCATCTTGCTATTCAATAGCTTGGTGTATAGCTTTCTGTAAGTCATGGGATGGGCGTAAATTGTTTCCTTTCCTTTGGTGGTCTTGAATTCTAGTTTTGGGTGTTTGGTCTTGAAGAAGTGTAACTGGCGTTGGACACTGGGTATTGGTAACCATTTTGAGGTTGTGTATAGTTAGGAAGAGGAATTTTTGAGGTTGGCATTGGGAATCCTCTGCTTGCAATGTACATTAGGGGTATAAAAGGGTATCTACCAAGTGGAGGTAGTGGTGGAAAGGTGATTGTGTTTGCGAAAATTGTGATTGATTTTCTTGTGGTGGGTATACTGAGGGTTGGAGTTGAGAGAGAGGCATTGGATGAGTTATTGGAGGCATGTGTGGAAGTGTACTCCGGGAATATTGCCCTTTGGAATTATTGCCTGCGGTGGCCATGTTTTGTTGCCTCATACCAATCACCATTTCTGCCTTCTGATCAAGTTTTTTTTTTTTGCAACTCTTCATTTGCCTTCCTCAACTGCTCAATCTCAGTAGTTTGCTCTTCCATTATGATTTTAGACCATAATCTAGTATCATATCTGTGTGCTGAAAGTGCTATCTTGAAACCCTTGATGTAATCATAAGGATGAATCTGATTCCCTCATTATGAATGGAATGTATGTATGAACATGCTTGATGAAAATGCAACCATGGGATGCAAAAATAAGGGGAAGAAATGACAAAAAAGGAAATGTGTTAGCTCACCATTAAGATAAATTATATACATTGATGTGCATATACAAGTGAAATATGAAACAGAATAAAATGAAGCATGTCAATGATTAGATGTGACACGCCCAGACCTAGTCCGCACGTGTCAAGTTGTGTATTTATGTATAGTTGTCTGGCCAATATACCAAATTGGACCTTCCCATGGATGCCTTCAACTTCATTTAACTCTATTCCAAGCTTAAAAACTCTAAAATTGAAATTTCGAGTTGCGGGGACCACTTGGACACGAATTCCAATGAGTGTGGACTAGGTTGATCGAAGTCAACTTTAGTTTTGTTGACTCCGGTGCCGGAACTGGTTAGATCTGGCGTCGGACCTGACCGCATAAGTTGGGTCTCGGCTCACCCGAGACCCCATTTTCTCTTCTCTTCTCTGTTCTTCATTCTTCGAACCTTCTCTTCAAATTTCCTCCTAATCAAACCAAAAATCTCCCTTCAAACACTCAATCAAACATCATCACCAACTTCTCTTGCCTTCTTGAAGATCGAAACACCAAAATTTCCAAGAAATCACCAAATCTTCAAAATTGTTATTTCGGTGACAGTTTGTTCATCGAGCTATATCTTTCAATTCAACCATGGGAAGTGGCTGGGAATTTGGTATGTTGTTCTAGAGTCATCAATCTTTAATTTGATAGTTTATATGCATGATTTCGTGGTCTGTGCTAAGAGAATTCGTTGTTGGAAGTTGAGATTTCTGTTTCGCCCGAGACTATGTTAACCCTTAGTGTTTTGATTTGAATTCCGTGTATAATTGGTTGTTTAGTTTCATTTTTGAAGCTGTAGGATTTTAGTTTCAGTGTTGAGGAGTATGTGTTCCAAAATTCGTGCTGATTGGGGTTGAATCGGACTTGAATTGAGCTGAAGAAGATTGGTGGTCGAAACTCGGCCTTAAGTGCAGCAATGAATCGGCGCCGATCATGCTATGTTCTGGGGCTGGAGCATCACTGCTAGGCAATATTTGCCCCAATTCGGGTCTAGGGGCAAAATGGTCATTTTGCGACACTAGACCCCATTTGACCCAATTGACTTTAATTTACTTCAATTGACCTTCGGACTTGCCCAATTTTATTCCGAGACCTTAGAAACTCTAATTAGATTTTTACCTAGGTGTTTAATTTTTAGTCAATTGCCTTTATTAATCAAATTAAATTTTAATTTGATTATTTAGGTACGTGATTGTACGAGTTTCGAACCGGTAGCTATTTGAGTTAAGGCATTCGTGGGGTAATCGGGGAGTATACAACTCTCCTCTCTTGTGAGTGGCTTGGATTATATTGGTTGACCATTAAGGGTTAACCGTTTTCAAATTTCTTTATAAATGCTTTATTAAATTGTTTTTATATGTTTTGGGGTATGAAATGTCCACCCTCACACACCAAGTTTACAAAAGATTTAAAGGGTGGGATTTTCAAATATTTTTATAAATTGATATTATTAATAATTGTTTGGAGTACGATGCCCCTGAGAGACGAGAGATTGAGCGGGTTCCTCGGGGCTCCAATTTGCGGGAGAGTGGACCGAGTTGGAGAAGCATGCAAGATTCTCAGCCGTGGACCGTCTGTCGAGGGGCACGGTGATACAAGACCCTGGGAGAGGCGCGAAGGGAAGCTCGCCAAGGCTCCAGATTGCTGTGTTCTACCACAGCAAGGCAAACGTCAAGGGAATGGGCCAGTGAGTAAAGAAAAGTATTTTGAAGTATAAAGTAACCCTTGACGGTCCAGCGGGTGCCCCAGTGCACGAGTGTACCTTTTGGGACAATTTCAGAAGCCAGCCCATTTAGTAATATTATTATTGGTTTAATATTGTTTTGGCATGGGACTTCTTATAATTTTAATAAATGGTTTAATAAATTAATTTTGGATGATTTCATATCCCCAGCCTGAGGTGATCGGTCTTTATAACCGGGTCCCTCACTGGGTACAAGTATATTGTACTCGCTCCATTCACTTTTGTTGTCAGGTCATCAGGCTTCGGACGGCGGACGTCCCGGTGGTCAGTGATCCCAGTACGTCACTGAGGACACGATTTTGTAGGTGCCACCCCTTTTTGCCCTATGAATTTTGGCTCGGAATATTAGTGCATGTTATATATATGTATGTATATATATATTACTTTCCGCTGCATGGTGCACCGTAAAACGTGCCACTTTCTTTATAAATATTTTGAAATTGTATTTTCTATAATATCTTTCGTATGTTTTCATATATTGCTCGAATACCCTTTATTTTTATGCCTTGTGCCATCTTGGTTGCCCGCCTGACGAGGCACGCATCTCGAGGTGGTACGGCGGTTGTCACGTGGCCGGGCCTGCGGGTCGGAGTGTGGCAAGATGTATGATGTAAAAATGCATGGTTACAACAATTTAACCATAAAGGATAACTGGTCATTTCATCGGAACAATGCCGGGCACCCAAATATCCGTTGACCCAAAGATTGACATTGTTCGTCAGTCATGACTAATTTCCCTTTACGGTTCCTTTGTTGCGAATGATTCTATAATGAAATGTGTGACATGTGATGCCGGCAATAAAAAAGCAATAATCATGGATATTTAAGGAAACAAGAAGATTATAAGACAAAGCACAAACAACATATCAGTAAGTCATCATGAAATAAACATGTACAAGTAAAGTGAGAAAGAAAACAGATAGATTATACAAATAGCATATCAGTATATCATCATGAAATAAACATATATACAGATAAAATGAAAGAAAATCGACAGATTATACAAAAAGCATATCAACATATCATCATGAAATTAGCATATACACAGATAACATGAAAGAAAATCGACAGATTATACAAAAAGCGTATCAACATATCATCATGAAATTAGCATATATACAGACAAAGTGTGAAAAGACAGACAGATTATACAAACAATGTATAATCATGGAATAAGCATATATACAGATAAACATACAACATATCATCATGAAATAAGCACATATACACATAAAGTGAAAGGAATTGATAAAGGTTAGAAGGCGTTCCATTTCTGTGCCTTAAGAAATCAGGTTTTCTCCAAACGGGTTTGGCTCTATCTAAGTTAGAATTTAGGTTTTTCTACATGCTGGGTTTAAAGCTCTAGACAAGGGTACCCATCGGATAAGATGGGGTGGAGGCAACCCCGTCGCCCCCTCCTAAATAAAGGTGAAGTTCGGACTCCCGAACTTTTATGTTATGAATTTGTGTTGTGTGTGAGGTAGGGACTTGTATCTTTACCAATTGCCTTTCCATGAGGGAGCGAACATTCAGAGGAGCAGAAGCAAGAAGCAGAAAAAATTTCACTATCACATGTCAACACACGATCAGTACAATTCAAAGTATAAGATAAATAATTATGGAAAAATAATGGGGCAAGAGATAAGCATACAAGACAAGTATACATGGCATAAACAAGGAATTAAAACATGAAAAATACATACAAGTAACTAAAAAGGAAAAATGGTAAACACACAAAGCATGCTAGAAAATCAAAGCATATAAACATGCATAGGCTTAATATATAAATAAATGAGGGAAAATAGAAGGACAAATAATAAGCATGCAAGATATAAATTGAATAGGCATTCATGGTATATATAAGGAATTAAAACATGCAATACATACAAGTAATTAAAAGGGCAAAATGATAAATACACAAAGCATGCTAGAAATCAAAGCATATAAACATACATACAATATAAATCAAACGTGATGTATATGCAACATGCAATTTTGATAAACCTAATTTTGAAAAAACCTTTCTTTTCTTTTCTTTTAAAAAAAATTTTTAAAAAAATTTTTTTGAAACAATTATCAAAAATTTTTTGAATGAAATGAATCAATGCAATGCATGAAATGAGGTTTTAAAACATTTTATTGTCAAATCCAAGTAAAAGAATACTTAAAAAGAAGTGGCTTGACTCTCTAAAAAAAAGTCCCCAGTGGAGTCACCAAGCTGTCGAGACGTTTTATCGCTTCGACGATAAATGATATGGCGTGAAAAATGTTCGGTACTAAATAGTCGAAAAAAAAATGGAGTCGCCACTAACCTTTTATTTTTAATAGGTGTGGTTAGTCACCTGCTTGTTTAACCCAACATAAATCTAGAAATATTACTTCAAATTAAGGAAAGAAACTGGTCTACAAAAAGGATTTTAGGTTCCGGAGTCGGTTACGCTTGGGGAAGGATTAGCACCTCCAAGACGCCCGGAAATTGGTACCACAAAGTCTTAAAAATATTTTACTTGGAAAATGATAATAAAATGTATTTAAAAATCATTTTAAGAAAAACACAGTTTCAAATGTCGGAATAAATATTCCTTTTAATAAAGGATAAACATCCCGCTATAAAAGCTAAATTCGAAATTTAAAAGTTTAATGTCGGAATGAACATTCCTTTTAATGTGAAAATCCATAGCCCAATTTTAAATTTGAAGAAATTTCCTACTTAGAATGGAGATTCAATTTCTAAATAGGAATAAATATTCTTCTAAAATCAAAGTCAAATTTAAAAATGAGGATAAATATCCTTTTATGAAAAACAAAGGTTTAATTTTAATTTTAGAAAGTCTCAATTATGAAAATATTAATTGAAACCTTCTAGAAAACATTTTGTAAAAAGGTTGGGATAAACATCCTCATATTCTGGTTTTGAAATTTACGTTAAGAGACTTTAATTACGATTACTTAAATTAAAATCTCATAGAAGGATTTAATTTAAAAAAATATCGGAATAAATATTCCTTTTAATTTGATGAAGGGAATAATTTGACAAAAATTTAGTTTAATAGGAAAATCTTAGTAAATTTAATAAATTAAGACCTTTCAAAAAAAACTTTAAAAAATGAATGTCCTTTTATCGAATAAAACTGATTTTGAAAAAGAATTTTTAAAGATTTAAAGAATAAAAATTCTTTTTATTGAAGTTAAAAATGCCTTTTAATGAAAATAAAGTTTACTTGAAAGGTATTAATTAATTAAAGATACTAAAACCCTCGCAAAAAGGTATTTTGAAAAAAACTAAAGAAAAGGAAAAATAAAATAAATATTCCCTTTCATTGAAAAGAAAAGAGATTTTGAAAGTGATTTTTTTTAATAAAAGTTGGATTAATTTGAGAGGCCTTAACTTTAGTTGGAAAATTAAGATCTCTTAAAAAACTTTTAAAACATGTTTTTGAAATTAATGTTAGAATAAACATTCCTTTTAATTTAATTGGGCCTCTTAAACAAGAGATTTTCTCAAAAGAAAATGAAAATAAAACATAAGAGTAAATAATAAAAGATTTTGGAATAAACATTCCTTTTGTAAAAGAAGGTAATAATAATTTTTTTGAGTTCATTTGCCAATTTCAAGAAATTAAAGAAATCATAGACATGATGTATGCTTTTTATGAAAATTACATGAGAAAAGCATATTTTTAATTTTGAAGGGATGAAAAATTTTCCCGGGCCCGATCGGACTCCCGATTAGACACCGAAAAAACTTCCCATCGGGGAAAACCTTCAAAAACATTGGACTCCCGAGGCACCCTCCGGTTACCCCATGCACATGAATTTTTGAAAAAACGATACTCTAATTATCAAATGCATGATAAGATTGGATAAGGATCACAAAATATAGATATGGATAAGCATAGACAATAACAAAGATATGTAAAAATTTTATATAGTCATAATCACTAATAATGGATACATGGATATAGAAATTTACATGTAGAGTATAAATTAGCGTGGATAAACATATAGGATAATATTTACAAAAATGGCAATCATAAGTCATAAAATTATAATCATGGATAGTCCAAGGTCTAATATGAATAATTTGCAAACAAAGAGAGATATTAAAAATGGAATTAACTAACGTGAATATCAAATTGGATGAAACTTCTATATGATATAAATATTTACATGGCATGTCATTTACATATTAATTGGAAGAAAAAATATTCACAAATCTTCTAATCACAAGTATGGCAATTAATTATGTGTACAAGATAATAGTATGTGCATCTCGTAAGATAGGCATATGGGTATACATTTATATGAATGGTTATGTACATGTAAGCATAAGGCTATGGGAATGAGGACAGCACTCAAATTAAATATACATGAAATATAAAAAGCAAGCACCTTTCTAAATTAGATAAAATGTCCAGGAATCAGAATCATCAACAGATGTGATATGAAAATCATGAGACTAAGCATAAATATGCAAATAGCACGGCACACATTCCAAACGTACGATAATACAAGAAAAATGATCTAATATATACTATCAGATGACCTGCTTTGTACTATACACATATACACAAAATGGGTGAAGCATGGGAAACAATACCCTGACGAATTAAAATATACATATATATATAAAATCCAAAACGGTCATGAACAAATATATTCTAACATGTAAAACTAAAATTGAGACATGGAGCATGCACTGGGTTGCCATGGAAATTTATACACGAATCTAACAAGGCAAGAACATGACCAACACAAGTACATGATGAGCATAATTAATCAGCAAAAATATATACATGGTCTGAAAACTAAGCATAAAAGTCACAAATATTAGCAGCCAACAAATACAAAAGTAATCCAAGATTAACACCGAAAGTCATGGGTTAGAAAGAGAAAAAAAAAATTACCCAAACTGATAAGCAAATTGATGCAATCGGATTGATGGGCGGAAGAAATTTGTGGACCCAATATAAAAAGCTTTAGTTGACTTCTACAGCCAAAATGCCTCAGTCACTTTCTACTTTCTTTGTCGTGAAACCTCTCCTCCTTTTGTCCAACTTTTGCTGCTGTCGATCAGAATCAGGCCTCAAAGTTCTAGGCAATTGGCAAAACTTCAGATCCTTTCCTCCTTTTCTTCCTAAAACCGAACCTTTCTTTCCGAAATCAACCTCCAGGAAGACAGTTTACACTCCAAAGGGCGAACCTTCCTTGGTCACGATCCGAAATTTGCACCGTCCGATTACTATGGAAACAAAGTATGTTGTTCCTCTTGCCGAGCTGCTGCCCTTCACCATCCAGATTTGTGATGTGAGCCGTTAGAAAGAAGCCCCAAATATCAGGTATAAATCCTAACTCTCTGATTTTATTTTCTGAAAAAAAAAATTTTTTCTTTTCCATGCGGCTATATCTCTCCTTTTTTCCCCTTTTTTTTTTGAAGATGGCTGCTCTCTTTTCACAACAGTAGCTGACTGCTGAAGCTGGCTGTTGAAAAACCACCCCCGGTTCTATTTTTTTTCGGTCCTTTTAAACTAAAATTCTTAGGATTCTCATCCTATGTGGAAAAATGCTCATTGTTCATCCGATGGTCTCTATTTTTCAATTCAAAATTCCTCTTTTCTGCCCTTGATTAATTCTCTATGATTGGTTAAGTTCCCACGTCTCTCACTGTTCATTGGCTGAGCTTCACTTTGTCTCTCTTGCAGGGGTACCAGCTGGAGATGAGGACGAACGTGACCACTGTTGTGCTGGCAGAAGAGGCCGGGAATGTAGGAAAGGAAAGTCCTCAACTTATCTGTTAAATTTCCTGTGGTAAATTCTCTCGTTAATTCCCCGCTAATTGCTGACCTGGCTGTTTGTTTATTTGCACTCAATTTATTGTCTTTTGTTTGTTCTGTTTTGCTAGCTGTGTTGGCTTGATTAGCTCACTAATTTTGTTTTTGCAGATCAAATTTCCAGTGGCCTAATCCCTTAATTGTGCAATCTGTGAATTCGGGATTTTATGCCTCAATCTTCTGTACAGCTTCGTGCAATTTGGGTTGTGATATTTCTGTGATTTTGGGCTGAGATCATTTAGCAATAAAATTCATCCATTTGGTCCTCGTTACCGCACAAAACACAAGTAAAATAAAATTATCAAACAAATAAAAATGAAGGTTAATGGCAATAGCAAATGGGAAGAGAAATTAAAGGAAAATAATAATATAAATGGAAAATAGATAGCCATATAGAATGTCTACAATATTAAAACGGGACAATGAAAGTAATTTAGCAAATGGTAACCAAATTTAGATAATAAATTGCAACGGAGGTAAATGTTAATGACAATTGGACAAGGAAGTTAAATGGGAAATTAGTATACATATAAATGTAATGGAATACGGAAATTAAAAGGATTATACAGTAAAGGAGCAAAAATTAGAGTGTCTACAGGATTACCCATGTTTTCCCTAACCTCGATAGAGATTCATTCAACCTCTGTCACTCACCTGTATTCCACGTGGATAGATGCAGATCCGCGTATAGGGTCAGTAAATAGATTGGAGCCTCACTAGGAGACGTCGGTAGCTTAGGCTTAGTGGTTTCCGTTGCGTAGGTATTTCTTGAAGTTAATCCACTAGTATTGCTTTTAAGTTTATTATTTTATTAAAAGATTTTTAATTAAAAGTTTTAGTTATTTTGTAACGATGATATCCATTTTAATGCCTTGCGGTGCTTCTGGTGAGTGACTAGTCGGCACGTACTTCGAAGCAACGTGACGGTTGCCACGTGGCTGACCCGGGCGGGTCGGGGCATGACATCACTATTCCATTTTCCCATAAATCTTTCAACTTTTCTATCAATGGCTGCATATAAACATCAATATCTTTTCCAAGAGAATTACGCCCCAAAATCAGCAAAAACATCAATAAAAAAGTATCTTTCACACAGCTCCAATGTGGAAGATTATATGGTGCAAGAATTACAGGCTACATGCTATATGAAGTGCTCATGTAGCGAAATGGATGGAACCCATCATAGCAAGGCCAAGCCTAACATTTCGAGAATCTTATGAAAACTATTCATTCTCTTTATCAAATTGTTTCCATGCTTCACCATCTGATGGATGCCTTAACATGTCATCATCAATCATTTTTTCTTTATGCCACCTCGTGTCCTTTGCTGTTTTTCTGGACATAAACAACCTATGAAGTCTTTGTTTTAGTGGGAAATAACGTAAGACCTTCCAAGGGATTCATTTACGTCCATCATTGACATTCCACCTAGATGTACAACATTGTGGACATTCTTATCTTCCTTTGAACTCTCCCAAAAATAAGCACAATCATACTTATCAGCATGAATTGTCTGATAAGAAAGACCCAAGTCTTGCGGCATGCATTTAGCTTCATAGTAAGACGCTGGGATTGAACTCTTAGGATAACTACTCTTCAAAAATCCTAACAGCATATCAATCGACGCATTGCTCCAATGATTATACACCTTCAAATGAATAAACTTCACAACAAAAAATAACCTAGAGATATTACTACAACATGGTGATATCTCATGATGTGCCTCATTGAGTAAATCTTTATAAACCTCAGCATCTGACCTTCCAAATTCATAATTAGAACTCAACCTGTTTTCTATTTGCTGGTTTTCTCTTTCAGGGAATCTATATTCTAACAAATCATATAATCCACCCTCTCTAACCTTTTCATTGTCTAAGATTCCATCATTAAGATTACTTGCATCATCATGACCATGATTCATGACTTTTGGAATACTAAATTCAGATTGCTCACCATGGTAAACCAATTAGTATAAATTTCAAATATCCCTTTCAGTAGCAGATGGTCTTCTTCTTCATCTTGACTAAAAGAGAAAACATTCAAACAAGTTCAACAAGGACACCTAATGGTACATTGCCTCCCCATGTTATCACATACGAATTGCATGAAACACCAAACTCCAGACACATAACTTTTAAAAAATTTAGGCTCTTTCATCCAACTTTTATCCATAATGGCCCTAAACACTACAAAATTGAGAGGAATTAGGGACGACAAAAGTCATCCCCAAAACTTTCAAAGTTGTCCCTTAAAGGTGGTGGGATGACTGTAGTTGTCTCTATCAAGCATCCCCTAAAACTCCGTCCCCAAAACCTTAGGAGACAATTGCTCAAAAGTCGTCCCTAGTTTTTAGGGACGACAAACGTCCCCTAAGATTTAAGGATGATTATCATCCCCAAGATGACGAAAAAAATTTTAACCCTTTTAAGGACATCATTGTTCCCAGTTTGTCATCCCTAAATATGACATAAGGAGACATCAGTCATCCCCAAACATTAGATATAGAGACACAAAACATCCCCATATATAAATTTTAAGACTTTTTTTTTTAGGATATTAATATCCTAATTAAGACCTTATCTTAATAGCATCACAACATTTATACAACTAATTCAATATAATATTAAAGAATTTGATTTATGAATTTTCTTTTTGTTATATAGTAGGTCTACTAAAATATAGATCCATGAAAGCTATAATATCATAAGTACACAACCATTCTAATAGAGCCAAGAGGCTAATGGTTGAAACTTAAAAGTTATTAGCATTAAGTCTTACATGAAAATGAGACTTCCTTTTTAGGAAAATTACAAATAAGGGTAGTATCGAAAGCTCGATTCAACAGAGCCTTCACGTCAAAAGTCAATATATAGTTCCTTTAATACTCCAAAAGCATACTCCATTAAATTTCCTGCAAAATTCAAAGCAATACCAAAGCTTCAGTAAGTAAACAACACACAAAAACACCGAGAGAGAGAAAGAGAGAGAGTATGTGTGTGTGGTAAAAGAATGCATAAATTGCTAGGATATAATCATATTTTTTATTATCAATGATCACACCTAAGAAGTCTTTATCACAGCACCAACACTATATAACTAAACTTCAATCAAATCAGATTACATTATCCATGCATGAATTACAAAGTTAATGGAGCATACCTCTTATCTTTGCCTTTGTAAGAGCAAAATTTGTTCCATCATCCGCTCCATCCTCTGTTCATAATCCTTTAATTTAGTTTCATTATCTTTTAGTTTATCAGTTAGCTCCACTACTTGATTTTGTAACTGAGTAACTATTCTTGAATTTGAAGCAGAGATGCTGCTTTTTTTAATAGCTATATGGCCTGAACCTGTACCATGAACTTGGCCAGACTTTATCCCAAGGACCTTTGTTAAAATCATTTCTGAATTTAGCCCTTGACCATCATTTTCATCCTCCATGATCTTTATCTGTTCCTACAAAACGAAAAAATAATAAAACATTACACAAACTTTTAGTCATCATTTGGGATTTTACACAATTTTGTGGCATGCACACCATTCATAAATCACAAGGTAGCAAAACTATGAAGAAATTATAAAACTACAAACATGCTTACAAACATAAATCTCCTCTAACTTGGAGTCATGCCACTTTCTGTCCCCTTCTCTTGTTGTGAATCCATGTTGCGCCATCCAAAAATCAGAAGAAAAAGGCATTTTACAATTTCAGAATCCATCTGAAATATTAGTGACATGCTCGGACCTTGTCCGTACGTGTCAAGTTGTGAAATTTTTGTATAGTTGTAAAGCTATGTGACAAATTGGAGATTGTCATGCACATTTTGAACTTCCTTTCGCTCAATTATTAGCTTAGAAACCCTATTTTGTAGTACGGAGTCGATTGCGTGCACTAGGTGTTCGAAAATAGAGACAATTGGACCAAGTTCACCAAAGGTCAATGTAAAAAGGTTGACTTCGGCGCCGGACATGGTTGGGTTTGGCACCGGGCTTGATTGTTTATATGGGAGGTCAGTTGCCCAACCCTTTATTTTGCACCATATTCTCTTTTCTTTCAAGCTTCTTCGTATTCTCTCAATTCTCCACCATTTTCAACACTTCAATTCACCTTCAAACACTTCATTAAACACCACCATTAACTTTTTAGCCTCCTGGAAGATCAACAACACCAAATTCATCAAAAATTTCCAAGATTTTCAAACAATTCAATTTGAAGTCATTGTGTTCTTCAAGCCATAACTTTCAATTCAACCATAGGTTTTGGCTGACTTCTTGGTATGTTGTTCTCGACTCTTTAAGCTTCAATTTGACTTATTGAATTTCATGGATTGAGCTAGGAGATATCGTGAATTGAAGATCAAAGTTCATTTTTGTTCAAACCAATTGCACCCTTAGACTTTCAATCTGAATTTCTTACATGTTTAGCCATTCAAATCAGTTTTTGAAGCTACAAGCTCTTAGTTTAAATGTTGAAATATGTGTGTTTCAAATTTCATGTTAATTAGTGCCAAATCGAAGTAGAATCGAGCTTGGCAGAGGAGGAACCGCCTTATCAGCCTTTAACAGGGGCGAGTTCTGAGTGGGATTGCTCCAATCCCACGCTGGACTCCTCCAATCCCACGCTGGACTCACCAGTTTTGGGAGAAATCTCCCAAATTGGCTCACTCCCGCATAGGAGTGAGCCAAGGCAGTGCTGGACCTGCACTGTAGCAGAGGTATTTTGGTCATTTCATATCCCTAGACCCCAATTGACCATAATTGACCTCCGTACTTGTCCAATTTAGTTCTGAGACTCTAGAAACCCTAATTAGGGCATGCTTTGATGTTTAATTGTTAGTGGAATGTCTTTATTAATCAACTTAGATTTCAATTTAATTATTTAGGTAATAGATTGTAAAAGATCGAGCAGTAGTATTCGAGCTAAGGCATTCGAGGGGTTTACTCAAGAGTATACAAACCTCCCTTACTAGTGAGTAGCTTGGATTATAGTAGTTGACCATTGAGGGTCAAGTGTTTTCAAATTGCTTTATAAACTATTTTATAAAATTTTTATAATGTTTTGGGATATGGATTGTCCACCCTCGCACACGAGTTTATAAATGAATTTAAGGGTAGGTTTTCAAAAGAAAATATGAAATTATATTATTATGTTTTATTAATGGTTATAACCTATAAGAGATGAGCGATTGAGAGATTCTCGGTGCTCCGATAAGAGGGAGCGTGTGGACCGAATGAGGCATGCCACCGATCAAGTAGCCATGGACTGCTTTTTGATGGGCACGGTGAGTGTGAGACCCTGGGAGATGCGAGCAGGGAAGCTCGCCAAGGCTCGAGTGTAGTTGTGCTCTACCCACAGCGATCGCAATGTCAAGGAACGGGCCAAAGAATAAAGAAAATGGGTTTAAGATATGAGTTGAAGCCCTTAACGGTTCAACGTGGCACCCAAGTGCACGGGTGTACCTTTGGGACGATTTCAGATGCCAACCCATTTATGAGACTTGATATTTGATTTGATTTTTTAGGATTTCATCTATGATTTCAGAAAATGGTCTTATTAAATAAGTTTTTGGATTATTCATATCCCTAGCCTGAGGTGATCGGTCTTTATAACCGGGTCCCTCACTGGGTACATATATATTTGTACTCACCATATCCACTCATTTTTGTAGGTCACTCAACAGAGGATGGTAAACGTCCCGATGGACAGTGATATCTAGTTTTCCCTCCAGTCGACCACAATTTTGTAGGTTCCACCTAGATCCTTTGTGAATCTTGGCTTCAGAATAGTATTCTATTTTATTCTATCTTATCCGCTGCATATTTACATCGTAAAATGTGCCACTTTTATTAAATATACATCTTATGATATTTTCTATGTTATTTTCATTATATATTTACAAATATTGCTCGAGTACACTTTATTTATGCTTTGTACCATCTTGGATAGCCTGCCTTTCATGGCACGCATCTCGAGGTGATACGGCGGTGGTCACATGGCCGAGCCCTTGGGTCACGGCATGACAATTAGACACAATAAAAGATTACAAAATTCCTCAAAACAAAATAATTAAAAGTGTATAAAATAGTATAGCTCAAGGAATCCCTGGAACACAACATTTTACCTCATGGTATTCTACTTGGGCATATGCTTTGGAACTAGTGATAGCTATCATTTGCAAGTTTTCCCTGCACTTGGTATTTCTCTCACTTTTTTCCTACAATAAATTATAAAATATCATAAGTTATTAATAACACTTAATTATGAGAAAAAGAATTAAGCTTAATATTTATATGAAAAGCATACCTGAAATTTTGTAGAAGCAAAAATGCCTAACATAGCCTTCCAATTCTTTTCTATTTGGCTATCAGGAATATGTTGCATACGTTCCTCATCAGTTGAATGCTTTAGGTATTTTTCATTAAGAGAATTCTTCCATTTACAATACAGTGTCCTCATCTTATATAAACAAAATGTTTCAAACTTCTCTTTTCTTCCATTTTGGTGGACTTTCATAACTTACTTCAAAGTAATCCTAGCAACCAGCATACAAACATTGATATCACCAACACCCAACTTTAGTAGACAGAGCAAATATAATTCAAAAGCAAATTTATGCAACTAATGTTAAAAAAGTAAAAAAGATTTCATTACTTTCATAGAAAAGTTATCATAATCATGTTCATCAAGTGATGACTATGTTGAGCTTGAACTAACTCCCATTTATGTATAGGTGCTCCAATGGTAGACCTTGTACAATAGCCAATCCAAGAAGTTAAATGTGAAACATTATCACCAGTAGAACAATAATATGATTCAGGAGGTATATGAATCATCAACTTTTGTCTTTTCCCACCACTTATCTTATCTAACTCTATCCCTTTATATAATCCTCTACCCCCATGCCTATGTACCTTCCAAAAAGATAAAAGCACTGTAAGTACATTATTTTTGAAAAAACAAAAACAAATAGAATGACTTTGCTAGAATGGAATATTTCTTTGACTTCATTAAGAAAAGAAAATAACAAATAGAATAATTTGAATCTTAAAATCAATGATACTATTTAAAATACAGATATGTATTTCAAGGCCTTACAATCTGATATAGCACTCCAAAACATAGTTATAAGTAGAAACATAATGATGATAGCATATCCATACTTACCAACCATAAGTAAAATGGAAGCCGATTACGTGTTATGATGAACAGTATAGCCAACATTAGGGAGCTGAGAAGATATTTCTCTTTCTTATCCTAAAATCAATAATTCTTGTTATATTTTCACATTTATCCAACTTCATAGTATGATAAGAGAACAGTTTCTTACTTTGTCAAATTCTTGAATTTGTAGCTTGTCTCTCAATGGACAATCCAGTAGAAACATTATCTGAGGCTGTGTCTATAATATCTTCTTCCCTTCTCAATGTAAGAGGTTGGATTCTAGATTTGCCCCTATTTTTGCTTCTGTCCACGACCTACAATAAAGAAAAATAGGTTAGTACAGAATTGTATATATATTAATACATAATAAAATAAATACAAATTTAAACGTGCATCAAGAATTAATCATCATCGGATATATCAGTCATCCTCTTCATTATCATCCGATAAATTATAATTTTCGATTCCTACGTCGTCATCACCCAAATTAAGATTTGAAGAAACTTCACACTGAATTTGTTTTTCAATTTGTTGTACAACATCCAGTGGTACTTCATTAGCATCAATATCAATCCAATTCAAGTTTGCAACTTCATCATCATCCAATGGTGTTGTTGCATGACCATGATGGTCATAACCATCCTGTTGAAATGCTTCATCGTCATCAATTTCATCACATTCCAAATCCTTATCATTCACAGGAATGGGCAGATTGTAATGATCACAAGGTTGTGTCTTCATCACCATAAGCCAATTTGGATCTTTGATATAAAAGACTTGTTCTGCCTGACATGCTAATACAAAAGGCTCATTTGTCTTCAAACAACAATTAGAATTGACAGACATGATAGAATAGATATCTATTTTGTAGCCTAAACCTCTATTATGAACATCAAACCAACTGCATTTGAATAAATGAACTTTATTTTGGCCTACATATTCTAACTCCTAAACCTTTTCCAATATGCCATAGTACTCTTTTTCAAAAGTATTGTCATCACCCCTGGACATAATACCAATCTTTTGAGTTTTTCTGTGTTTTTTAAGCTCTGATGTGTGAAATCGAAAGCCATTAATAATAAAACCAGTAATAATAAAACTAGACTACGTCTTCAACTGTGAAGGACCTTCAGCCAAACAAAGAAGATCATGAGAAATAGAACCTTCAACATGTAATTTAGCAACCTACACGTGTAAAAATTGAATTTACATTAGTAAAATTGTTTTCCATACAACTAAATGATAATAGGAAAAAAATTTACTAGAGGGAATACTTACATGATGATAAAACCAATTAGGAAATTCAGAATTGTATCATCATATAAATTCAGCATGACTCATTTTTTTCAATGATTTTTTATATTGCCTATAAAATAGATAATAATTAAAAGTAAAGAAAAAGACATTAAGTTCATAAGAATTTAAAATTGAAAAAGAAAAGTGACTAAAAAAATACTTACTCAATGAATGGCCACACTTCTTCACAATTATTAAGCACATAGATATGAGTATTTTGCTTTGCCTCAGTATCTAGCCATTTATAATCAGGTTTCCCTAGGGTATGACCAACTTTTGTGAATACTCCCTAGCTACCAACACTAGCACAATCGTCATTATACTCATCATTACGAGGAGGCTGGTTGAATTTGGTGTCAATACCTTCTAGATATCTTGAACAAAATGTTAAACACTCATCAACAATATATGCTTCTGTAATTGAGCCTTCTGGTTGTGCTTTTTACGCACATATGACTTAAGAGTGTGAAAATATCTCTCAATAGGGTGCATCCACCTAAATTGCACTGGTCCAGCAATCTTAGCTTCACTCAGGCAAATGTAATAATAAGTGGACCATGATATCAAAAAAAATGGTGGAAAAATCATCTCAAGTTTGCGTAAAATCAGTGCAACTTTATTTTCAAGACTATTTAAATCCGTTTCATTTAAAGACTTACAGCACAAGTCTCTGAAGAAATCACTTAACTCAACTAGAGGTTCACATACATCTTTGAGTAAGATGCTCGCACTGCAACATGCAAAAGACACTGCAAAAAGATGTGATAATAATGGCTCTTCATTCCGGATACTTTACGCTCTTTCAAATTTACACACCGAGATACTTTTGAAAGATATCCATCTGGGGTCTTTAGATTAACCAACATTTCACACAATGCTTCTTTTTCTTTATTAGATAGCACATAACGTGCAACAGGAACAAACATATTGTTTCCTTTTGGAAAAGAGTGAAGTTCATGTCTAATTCCAAGCATAACCAAGTCATATCGACTATTGATTGTATCTTTTGTCTTGCCTGTAATATTCATTAAAGTCCCCAACACACTCTCACACACATTTTTCTCAATGTGCGTAACATCTAGATTATGTCTAATGAGAAAAGTATTCCAATAAGATAACTTAAAAAATATACTATTCTTTCTCCAATTGTCAACACTTTTAGAAGCATCATACTTCCTTTTAATACCCTTACCAAATGGCCTTTGATTGAACTTAGTAAGCTCCATTAGAACTTCTTCTCCTAATAATGGCATTACCTTTTCCTTCATTTCTATAGTCCCATCAAATGCTTTAACATTCGTACGCCACTTATGATTAAGAGGTAAAAACTGCATACTTCCCATGTAACAAATTTTTCTTAAACCCATTAAATAATCTGATTTCGTGTGCTTATGACAAGAAGGACAAGCCTTGTAACCTTTAGTTGACCACCCAGAGAGGTCTCATATGTTGGAAAATCACTAACAGTGCACAAGACTAATGCATGCAATCTAAAATTTTGTTTTGCATAATCATCAAATGTTTTTACCCCAACATCCCACAGCTCCTTCAACTCTTTAATTAATGGTTGCAAGAATATATCAATAGTCATTCCAGGACAATGCTCATCAAGTATAATCATTGATAATATAAAATATGGTTGTTTCATGCATAACCAAGAAGGTTGATTATAGTTAATTAGGACAACATGCCAAATACTATGTTGAGAGCTCAAGTTACCAATAGGTTGAATTCCATCGGTTGCCAAGCCCAACCTAACATTTCGAGGATCACTATCAAAAGAGGCATGATTCTTATCAAATGATTTCCACATTGGTGTGTCAGCTGGATGAAACATGTTAGGCTCATCTCAATGATTATCCTTATGCCACCTCATATCATGAGAGACACTAGCATTCATGAACAATCTTTGTAACCTAGGCTTAAGGGGGAAACACCGCAAAACTTTATGCGAAAATCTTTTATAATCTGACCTACCCTCCTTACTATCACGAACTTTCCACCTAGGCACGCCACAAATGGACAAGATGCTTCCTCTGTAAGTGAACCCCAAAACAAAGTGCAATTATACAAACAAACTTCATATTTTAGATACCCAAGCCCTAGCTGAGCCATATATTTTTTGGCACTACTATAGGACTCGGGATAAACTTGCCTCCCATTAGGGATCTACCTCCTTAAAAGACCAAGCAAGCCATTAAATGACATAATAGTCCAATGACCACGACTTTCAAGGTGGAGTAATTTCACAATGGCAGCCAATTTGGAGTGATCACAACCAGGATATAATTTTTCCTTAGCTTCACCCAAGAAACGGTAAAACTTTGCAGCTTCATCATTCGGTTTTTCAATTATCTCATTGGAACTAAGGTTACTAGACTTAAAACAAGGAGTAGTAGTAATGGACATAATAAAAATACTATTGACCAGTCCAATCATATCATCACAAAGAGTATCGTGCTCTCCAAAATCAGCATCATTGTCTGAATCTATAGACTCATCCCAACTTTCCCCACGAAAGAACCATAAGGCATAACTCTTAACTATTCTATATTTTATCAAATGATATTTCACATCAGACCTTTGTTTGTAAGTGACATTTCTACACTTTTATGCAAGGGCAATGAATTGTCTTTTCTATTGTTAGGTGTTCAAATGCAAACTCAAGAAAACTCTCAACCCCATTTACATAATTAATGTCTTTCCTATCCTCAATTTCCATCCAACTCTTGTCAAGTGCCATATTAGAAATAACTTGTATGTATTTGAAGACTAACGAAGCTGAAGATAGAAAATGAAAGAGTAAATATAATAGGATTGAAGAAGAGTGTGAATTTTTCTTTTTAATGTAAATTAAAGTACCCGAATGTTGAATTTGAAGCTTTCTTTTTTTCTTTCAACTCAAGAAAGTCGCAACCTATCAAAATCATTCCAACAGTCAAAGAGAATATTGGCTGATTCATTCTATATAATAAAAGTTCCAAACAAGTAGTTTGTTAAGAAGAAAGGGGGAAGTTCCTAATGCAATAGGATGAAATTGGTAGAACAATCCCTTGCTCAATTACAAAGCCACACAGATATTAAACAGGAAATTAGGGGGAGGCGGAAAGGGAGGGGAATTTGCTCCAGGCTGGCTATGCAATTAAAAAACCACACATATATAAGATAGAGAATCCCAATTAGCCTAATACAGTGTGTCCTTTCTTTTTCTTCTCTTTTTCTTTGTGAATTTCAAGGTTTTGCTATTGATTTCTATTTTCTAGTGTGAGAGAATATTTACAAATGCCTAGAAAAAAATCTTTAAAACTAGCTGCCTAGAGTGACAGAATAAGAAACATTATGAACATCACGTTCTTAACAACTAAGATAGACTCAGCCAATGACTAGTGGAAAGAAATGCACCTTTCCTATCCATATTACCCTTCCAGCCTTCCTGTCTTATAATGAAGGTAGATGACAACTAGCCTGAAAGACATTCTCAGTAAAAGTCACAGAACTATTTCTCTATGTCACTGAGATTTATACCCATTACTTTACATTTCACTCACTGATCCATTACAAAAAAAAGAAGAAGAGTTAGATGTCTCCATTATCCTTTTTATTTTAGATTGGTTAGTACTAATTAATGTCCCCCTTTCTTGTCCCTAAAATTAATAGATGTAGGTAGAGCCTATAGATACCTCACTAGCTATAGGTAGAATAACTTAGCCTCTTGTATCTTTTTTGGGTGGTGAATCCCAATCTAAGCCTACATTGTTACAAAAAGGTACTTAGCAAAATCATTTTCACAAAATAAAACAACTATCACAATATCTACAATACATGGAAACCGAGAGCTATATTTTAAACTTTTATTCCTTTTTTCTTCACCATAACATTTTTATCAGAATATCTACAATACATATTTATGAAATTTTTTAGTAATTTAATAGTTTTAGTAAAGAAAAGAAAAATGATGGATCAATTAGTACCTCATTTTCAACAATAGAAGTTTTTTAGTACTATTTCCCAATAAAATCAAATCAAGGATCTTACATGCAAAGGCAATATTACAACAAATGGAACTTAATAAACTTTGCAAATACTTAAAAATGGAACCAGCATGGGTTGGAAAATTTTCCAATGACTACCAAATGAAACTTACTGAAACGCTTGGAGAATAAGGAAATGGATAACTAAACCAGCATTATAAGTAGTTTAGATTGCTCAACAAAGCAAAAAACAAAGGATTACTTGTGAAAGCCTAGGCAAAACCCAATTTCCAAAGATTTAGCCAGTTCAGTTATTTCATTTCACATTATTTACATCTAGAATCCATGGCATTGAAATACACATCACATTGAAATACATATCACATATCACCAACAAGCATCATAATAACTTCCACGTAGAGTCAGGAAAACAGCAGGGAGTATGAATTAAAAATATGTAATTAACTAATTTAAATCTAGAAATATCAATAGTTCATTTAAACCAAACTTAAGAATTCAAATTAAAAATTAAGTTATCAACATTTGGAGTAGAACTGCCATGAAACTAAAAGTCAAAGAATGCTTGACATTATACTTTATTAGTTAATTTGATTTGTAGCTCTTAAATATTAATTAACCTCATCAATTAAATTGTAAACAGACCACGTACAATATTCATAATAATAATAATAAAAACCTAGACAAATCATTATTCCTATTCCACATGTATGTTTGAAATTATAACCATTTTAGTTAAAGCCTCTCCCCTTCTCATCTAAATTAGTTAAAGCTACTTATCATTAATTGCATCAAAAAGATGAATACAAAATGAAACCTCCTTCAATATTTAGCCATCTTAATCGAATAATAATGAATCATCTATTTCCCCTAGATCAAATATATAGTCAAAGAGATCGGATATACGCATCAAATAGTAAAGGAAATTAGCAAATTAGTCTCAAAATTTTCAGAAAATGCTACCAAATTTTAGCATTCTAGCATTCAAGGAAGATTCCTACAAAAATATATAATAAAGGAAAATTAAACGTGTAAGCAAATTTTCAAGTAAATGACACAAATTGATTGTTCTAATTTGCTTACCCAGAAAATGCAGGAAAGGAATAAGAAATTATGGAGGATTATTGATTTGAGTTGATCAATGACTACATAAAATCACCATAAAGCTCACTTCCAGGCTCCCTTTTTCCCTATATTTTCTCAGCAACCAAATTAGGAGAGAACTTTAGATCTCCAGCTAAGAAAACATGAGATTTTCTCGAGAAAACTCAATAAAGAAGAAAATGAGAGAGAGGGAAATAGGTTGAGAGGATCAAGAGAGAGAAATAAAGAAAAATAGAGTAAAGAAAGAGAGGAGAGAAGAGCTTCTTTGAGAAAAAAATAACGTCCTAATTATTTTGGGTCCTTTGTCTTCTTCTTTCTATTTTTCCTTTTCCTTTTATATTTTCCTTTAGTAAGAATATGGTTGTAATGTTTTGAGCTTAACTTTATAGTCTTTTTATTTTGGGTCGTCCCCAAAATTTTTTGCTGCAAGTATTAGGGACATTTCCACACAAACGTCCAAATTACTTTTAATTTTATATATCCAGGGAGAGACACTTGATAATAGTCATCCCCCTATCTTGTCCCTAAAACTTCTCAATTACAAACGTGAAAGAATATGAAAGGTTGCAAGAGCATTTTATTCAGCTTGGACTGCAAAGGAGTGTAAGTAAAACAACTCTTTATGTAAAAGCATTTAAAACTAAAGTTTTGATAGTATCTGTGTATGTAGATGATCTTTTAGTCATAGGAAGCAGTTCTGAGAAAATCGAAGCATTTAAACTGATATGATGAAGGTTTTTGAGATGACAGATCTCAGACTGATGTCTTTCTTTCTTGGAATGGAGATCAAATAAATTCCATGTAGGAATCTTCATACACCAACAGAAGTACAGTGTAATACCTGTTCTGAATTACTGTTTCTTCTAGTCAGTCCGGCATGCATCATTTAGTAGGAAGACATGAAAAATATAGTTTAAGCCTTACATAAGTTATGGATAGGATATAAGTGGAATTAAATGAATTGTTAAAGAATTAGTAGTAAGGTTAGAAATTTAGACTGAAATTGTTAACAAATGACAGGGAATTTTAAAATTTCACTGCCAATGGAATAAAAGGAAATTGTCTGAAGAATAAAAATATACACTGAAAATTTTATTACACTGACTTAGGATATAGATGGAATTTTAGTGATTGTTGGAGGACAAAATGGGAACTAAGAACAAAATTTTCTTTTATGGATTTAAGTATCTAATGACAAGTGGCAATGGCTTAGGAATGGATGGCTTGGATTAAAGAAAATTTCATCATCATTTTGACTAGTGAAATCCGGCCATGGTGGAGAAAAATCTAGAAAATTCATACAATTTATTTAGTTGTCTTCAACCTTGAGAAATGAAGAACACTTTCACCATTGTTGAACCTTGCAAGCTTCCTCCATAAATCACAAGTCCTAAATTCTCCAAACAAGCCTACTAAAATTACCTATCAAATTAAACCTCTTGATTAGCCCATCAACATTCCTAAATCAATTTCAATAAATTCAAGCTAAGTGAGGAGAAATTGCAATTGGAAAGTCTAGGGTTCTTGGTGGATTTTCACAAATCAATGAGACCAGACAATACAGAAGGACAAGGAACCTGTGGAGAAAAAGCCGGAATAGCTTGGACCTCACCGTGAGTGGATAACGAAATTTTAAATCTCTACTCCTTATTGTTTTGTTAAATGTGGTTTCATGAAAGTTTATTATTATGCTATGTGTTTAGAGAAATGGCTTATTTGAATGTGTATTGAATGATGCTAAATGTGAATGGCCCATGGAATATGATGGCTAAATTGAAATGTTTGGTTTTGAGAATTGAATATGGAAAATGGTTTTGAGATAAAATTGCTAATATTGATTTCAAAACATTGAAAGTTTTATTACATAATTTTTCAAAGATAATGTTTTATTCGAAGTAAATATAAAAAGGTTTGCAAGCCATCACAATTCCAAGATGTGACTATACGGTGGCCTCCATGGGAGGATTTTAGTTACTACAGTAACCGCATAACCACGGACCGCCTTTTGAGGGGCGTGGGAATGCCGTGTACACCTTGGACAGGGAGGCGCGGAGGGAAACCCGCAAGGTAAATTCGAGTTCGTCCTGTGGTATCCACCGTTCAGGACGGGACTCGGTACTCAGTTGTCGACCTCGGCCAAGGCGACAACCTGAGTGAGGAATTGACGGACTAGACTATATGATTCATGGGCCAAGGTTTGGAAATTCTTGTTTTGCCTATGTTCTTAAAATATTTCTTCTTTATTTTACTTTAAAGACTTTTACTATATTGTTGCCTTAATATGTTATCCACTCACTGGGTAACTCTATTACTCACCCGTGTTTTAATAAAATATTTTCAGGTTGTAGACATTAACCATTAACCGCGCTAGTAGGTACGTTGTGGTGGGAGAACTGCTAGGCTTTTTGCTCTAGTTTGACCAAGGGTGAAAAAGTCAACCTTTGTATTATTTTTCAAAAATTCGTGTAGGACCCACCGAGTAAGTGAATGTCGGTTTAAATAGCTATTTCACCCTTTTAATGTGTCTAATAATATTCGAAGCTGTTACCGTATTTTTCTGAATCCTGTAGCTTGGTTTAAAAATTCACCGAAAAATATGTCGTAAACCTAATGGCATTTTCGTAAATATTATGAAGTTTTGGTGCTTTGTGTTTACATGAATTTTTATGCCATGACAGTTCGGTATTTTATCTGTTCTGAATTGTCTGCATGTTAGTTAAGTGTTTTAAGTATTAAACTGGATGAAAACTGTATAAGAAAAAAATTGGTAAAATGACCATTTTAGCCTTGCAACCTTTGAAGTGTATTCTAACCTAATAGAATGCATTTCGAGGGTTGCGGCGATTGTTACGTGCCCAATTGTGGTGTTGGGGCGTGACATACAGTCAAGAAGTGTTGAAGAAATTCAAGATGGAAATTGCAAGCCTGTTGCAACACCACTATCTCTTGGTGAAAATTTTTATAGGGAAGATGGGTATGAAAAGGTAGATAAAAGTTTGTACAGAAGTTTGATAGGTTGTCTATTGTATCTTGCAGCTACAAGACCAGACATAATGTTTGTTGTGAGCCTGCTGTCCAGGTTTATGCATTTACGAAGTCAGAATCATTTGAGGGCAGTGAAAGAAATGCTAAGGTATGTGAAAGGTACAGTCAGCTTTGGTGTTCTTTACAAGGCCACTGAGGAATCAAGCTTGAGAGGGTACTTTGATAGTGATTGGTGTGGTTCAATTGATGATCTTAAAAGCATTTCAGGGTATTTATTTTCATTTGGAAGCGGAGCTTTTGCCTATATGTCTAAGAAGCAGGAAACAGTTACACAATCAACTGCAGAAGCTGAGTACATTACTGCTGCAGCTACTGTGAACCAAGCCATTTGGTTAAAAAATGTGCTAATTGACTTATTCAAGCCACCTGCAGATCCCATTGTGACAACCAATCAGCTATTGCAATTGCTAGGAATCATGTTAACCATGGTCAAACCACGCATTTCAAGATCAAGTATCATTTTGTGAAGGAAGCTCAACAAGAGAATAAAGTTAGCCTTATTCATTGCAGTGAATTTGTCAGAGATAAGTTAAGTGTTTGCAATTGTCTAGATAAGGAGTAGTGTTGACAGTAGCTGGTCAACTTCACTGTAGCAACTGGTAGTTAAGTTGGTTAACATTTAAGGTAGGTGCCAACGTTTCATCCAATCAGGATGAAGCATTTTGAAGACTTTTGTTCAAGACAGTGGAGCTGTAAGTGGCTGAAGGAGATTGGACTGTAGCCGACTTTGCCACCATTTCAACCCATGAAAATCTTTCAAATACAACTTGTTTTCCTTTTTAATCAACATCAAAGTTTCTGATTAAGATTATTCAAGCAGAAACCATAATTGTCTTGGAAATGCAATTAACAAGTTGTAAACTTTGAATTATAAATTGAAGCAATCGAAATGAAGCGGTATGCCATGACAAACTAGTTTTAACTCAATTCTGTTCTTCACTTAATTTCTATTCTCAACCTTTCTCTGAAGCTGAGTTGTTTTTTAAACCAACACAAACACTCATTAGATATATATGTCTCTGCTATAGATCATTCTGGATGAGCTTTATTTTGAACATATCGCTTTAAGCTACTAAGAAACCTAATAGGCCCAGAAAATAAATATGGTAAGATTTGGATTATTAATTAAGTTAAAGAAATGTTAAAAAAATTAAATGAAAAATACCTTTCAATAGGAAACATCCAACGATATTGGATGAGTCCTCCAAGTAAGGCCTCACGTGGCAAATGAATGGCTAGATGTACCATTACATCAAGAAAGGCTGGTGGAAATTTTTTTTTCTAACTTGCACAAAATCAAGGCAATATCAGCTTGCAATATCTCCAACTACCTTTTCTTTAGTGTCTTATAGCATAAACATTGGAAAAAATAACGTAAATCATCCAAGGCATGAAGCAAATTCTTTGAAACATACTTTCACGTGGCAATTGGAAGAATCCTTTGTAAAAGAACATGAGAATCATGACTTTTCAACCCTGACACTTTACCTTCTTCCGCATTTACACAGTGTGATATATTAGATGCATATCCATCAGGAAACTTTACCGATCTCCAAAACTCGCAAAATTCTCTGATTTTAACTTTTGACAAAATGTATGGAGTTGGAGGCATTATGTAAGAACCATTAGAAATACCTTTGCAAATATAATTCCTTTCTAATTTTCATATACTGCAAATCCAATCTTGCTTGTAATGTGTCATTAGTTTTCCTTTCGATATTCAGGAAAGTACCTATTAAATTATCACAAATATTTTTCTCAATGTGCACAAGGTCGAGATTATGCCTAAGCAACAATTTCTCCCAATATGGTAACTCAAACAATATGTTTTTTGTCATCTAATTCAACTCCACATCAGTTTGCTTTCTCTTCCTATTATTTGGATGCTTGCCAAGTACATCATTTTTTAAAAGTTTTTCTATACTCTTTAATTGTTTTAACAAGTCACTACCTGATAAATTCTTAGGCTTTGGCCTCCCTTCTTTATTCCCATCAAACAATTTGCCCTTCCTCCAACGATGATTAAGAGGCAAATATTGACGATGATCCATAAAAGCTAACTTATTCCTTAATTTCCCAGAAGGAGCATCCTTGTTACAGACTGGGAATGCCAAGTATCATTTTATACTCTAACCAGATATGTCCCCATACGCCGACAAATCATTTATAGTCCACGGAATAGCTGCATACGTCTTGAAATTTTGCTTTAAATGGGCATCATAAGTCACTATTCCATTTTCCCATAAATCTTTCAACTCTTCTATCAATGGCTACATATAAGCATCAATATCTTTTCCAAGAGAATTATGCCCCGGAATCAGCAAAAACATCATCAAAAAAATATCTTTCATACAACTCTAAGGTGGAAGATTATACGGTGCAAGAATTATAGGCTACATGCTATATGAAGTGCTCATGTTGCCAAATGGGTTGAACCCATCCGTAGCAGGGCCAAGCCTAACATTTCAGGAATCTTGTAAAAACCATTCATTCTCTTCATCAAATTGTTTCCATGCTTCACCATATGATGGATGCCTTAACATGTCATCATCAATCCTTTTTCCTTTTGCCACCTCATGTCCTTTGCTGTTTTTCTAGACATAAACAAACTATGAATTCTTAGTTTTAGTGGGAAATAACGTAAGACCTTCTAAGGGATTCACTTACATCCATCATTGACTTTCTACCTAGATGTACCACATTGTGGACATTCTTATCTTCCTTTGAACTCTCCTCGAAATAGAGCACAATCATACTGACAAGCCTGAATTGTCTCATAAGAAAGACCCAAGTCCTGCATCATGCATTTAGTTTCATAGTAAGAGGCTGGGATTGAACTCTTAGGAAAACTACTCTTCAAAAATCCTAACAGCATGTCAATCAATGCATTGCTCATACAATTATACGCCTTGCAATGAATAAACTTAATTCACAACAAAAGATAACCTAGAGATATTACTACAACATGGTGATATCTCATGTTGTGCTTTATTGAGTAAATCTTTATAAATCTCAGCATCTAACCTTCCAAATTCAAAATTATAACACAAACTATTTTCTAATTGCTGGTTTTCTCTTTTAGGAAATATATATTCTAACAGATCATATAATCCATCCTCTCTGTCCCTATTCAAACCAAAAAAAAAAGTTCAATAAAAAACCAATTAATTTATCTTAGCTTCAACTATGAGATTTTATAATCAATATACGTGGTATTTCCTACAAATTTGAGCAGACAACTAGCATGTAAAATGACATCAATATATATGTCTCCAAATTACGACTCTCGTAATTACAACCCAATCACTAACAAGTATTCAACAGTTTACTTTCTATGGTCGATAAATGTCACAGTACTTTACTTAAGTTAATATGACTTATTAGCCTTGTTTAAGAGCTGCTAATTTGATGCTAAGTGCCATATAATTTCTTAACAAAATCTTTAGGTTTAAAATTGAACTGCAACTGAAGCTAAAAGTTTGAAACAGTACACTATAGTAATTAAAATACTCAGAGCAAGATATTTCCTTTGGCATATCTTTCACTTAAAACATAATATCTTAATCAGTGAGCAAGATCTAGCTTAAAGAGGAAAAAAAGAAAGAAGGAAAAAGAGAATTTCAATTTTGGTAAATATTACCTACCTAAGTATGCATATGTATAAGTTGTTTTTTAATACTGAAAGTAAAGAATATACAATCTCACTTTTCCTAATCAAGCTAGTTGATATTCACTGAATCATAGCATAGCAGCTCGGAAAGCGAAGTACCTTTTGGTAAGGTTATGTGCAAATTAGGCACCCTTGCCTTTCTCTCCTTCTCTATTTCTTTTTAACAACAAGAAGTTAAAAAGATTCACTATGGTTACATTTTACATTGATTAATCAATCACCCTAACTATTAATAGAAAGTCAAAAGATAATTAACAATAGCAATGACATGGCAATTAGTAGTCAAAAGAAAGGAATGCAGTGAATGAGAAAAAAAAATAGAATCACCTCTTCTAAACTCACTCTGAACTGAAAATGACTTGCAGACCACAAAGAAACAAAATTATTCCCTGGAGGAACAAATTGAAAGGATAATTCTTCTTTTTCGGTACATAAATGAAAGGACAATATTACACATGAAAAAGATCGGAATTTAACTTTGTTATACCTATTTTTTAGACCAATAATATTGAAAAAAGAGTTACTGTTGGTATAAGGAACAAGAAGAGAAAGAAAATCTATGATAAAGTGTTGAGCTTAGAGAAGAGGAAGCCACTATGAATAACAAGGAGTCCACACCTATAGTGGTTCTTTGGTGAGAAAAAAGGTCACTATTAAAAAAAAGAGAGAAAAATTCTCAGTCCTACTAAACTTAGTTAAACGATGTGTAATTTAAGGGTATTAACTTTAAAAATAAGCACTAATTAATATGATTTATAAACTAAAAACCCTTAAATAAATAATTTTAAGAATGGACTAGATATTTTATTATAAAAAAGTTATAATGATCAAATCTCAATCTAAGAAACATATTTTGTCAAAATCAAAATTCATATTTTTATAATTTATATAGAGAATTTTTTTTTACCAGATATTAAATGGACATTAAACAATCAGCAAAGGCTAAAAAGGAAAACGCAAACAATTGTTTCTAATTTGAGGTCATACCTATTTGTACCGAAGTTCTACTAAATTCTAATATGTTAACAATAAGATTAACAATTAACAGAAATATTTAAAAAATTAAAGAAACTCACTATCAATTTTATGGTCAAAATCTACCATTGTTGCTTATGACCATTGAAGTCAGGACCTGATTTTATCTCCATTTCCATAGCTTGACAAATACATAAAGCCACCCATGCTTAATCTCACTTCTATGAGCTATACTTAACCTCATAGAAAGTTGAAGAAGAGGTTTTCTCCCTCATTTTCCCCCCATCTTCCTCTTCTTCCTGCTCTTCTCTCAAGTGAAAAGCAAAGTAAACCCTACGCTTACCCAAATGATAACCCGATTGAATCCTTATCAAATTTTCATGGAATTCATGGATTTAAGTCATCAAAATCATCCTTGGAGCTTGCAATTTCGTGGGTTAAGCATTGGAAGGAAGAACAACAAAGTTTGGTGGTGCGGTGACAAAAAAATTGAGCTCTAAGGAGGGAAGGATTTCGTGGGAAATCTAACACGAGTTGGAAGGAAAGTTTGAGATACGCAATTTCAACTTCAAACTGCCCTTAGAATCATGTTGATTGGATTTGAGGTGAAAAAGATATGCATTTTATAAGTTAAATAGTGAAAATGGCTTTTTGAGTGCATTTTGGATTGTATTTGAGTTACATTAATGTTGTTAATGTATTAAGTGAAGTTCTAGGCATGTTTTAATAATGTTTTGAGGTAAATTTGATGATTGATTAAGTTAGAATGGAGTTCAAAGTGTTAAGGATGAAAATGGTGTGAGAAAAGGATGGAATTTTGGTATTATTCGTGGATAGGTAGTGCTAGGTAACTTATGGTTGGACGTCGGCCATAAATAGGGAAAGGAAGATCCCTGGTCGAACTCAGTCGACCCCAGCCCATTTTATGGCCGACTTAAAAAACAGAAAGGTTCCCCCATGTTTGCCTCGTTTTGTCCCGCTCAACTCTAATTCGATTTTCGACTTCTCTGGACTTTCCAAAACCTTAATTAAGCATGGGTAAAGGACCATTTGAGGTAGATAACCTCTCATATGAATCATGAATTAAGGGTTGATCACTTAGGCTACAAATTGGCCAAAATCGGAGAAGTGTTGACCTCAAGATGGCTTAACGGAGTGCATTGAGGTGGCTCAAGGTGGCCAAAATCAGGTAGCGTACTTTAAGCGAAAAAGCATAAAGATGCATAGCATGTCGATGTAGAATGTTATCTTGAGTTTTTTTAAGGCTTTTAACATGTTGTTTTCAATGTCTTAACTTATCTTCTAGGAGGTGAAATCTTAGTCCAAGGCAAGGTGCAAATATGTGGACTTATGGGAGTGTTTACCCTCCCAAAGTTATGAATGGATAATAACTCAATATTTTGATGATATAAATGCTCTAGTTTTCTAACCATGTGTTTGAAATTATATGAAAAGCTTATTTTGAGTGTGGATACTTGTTGATGATTTACCAAGCATGTTTCTTGATGAATTACCTATGTTTTTACACTATGCGTAGTTGATTGCACATAATGTGCTGGATTTGGTTTTGGGCTAGACCCTCTTAACTTGCTTGATAGCATGGTTTTATATTTATGATCTTAAGTCATATGTGTATGGTTTTATGAGATGGTGAAACTAGGCGAGTAAGGCCACTATGTGTTTGTACGGACGAGTCCTATGCACTTAGACCTACGTTTTGTTTTAGCTCCGGTTGGAGTAACGTATGGTCTTCAGATTTGGTCTTAGTTATCGGATAAGACCCGTAAAGGTCTAGCAATGCCTTACCAAATTGTGATGGCTGGGCCAATGCCAAGATAGAGGGTTTTATAATGAGAAAAACCATGTGAAAAGCCCTTGGCGGGGTTATGTTTTCCAAGGCTACCCATGTTTTGGGAATGCACCGAGTCATTGTTGTTGGTTTGATAACCACATTATGTTGAATCCTTTCTTACTTTAAACATGTTTTAGGATCTATGAACTATGTTTTAGTTCATACTTGATACATGCTTGATTTGGTCAGACGTATATATTTGGCTATTGAAATTGTATCCATACTCTTGCAAAATGTTTAAGCCTTTCATAAATGTTACTATCACTCATTGAGTACATGTTAGTACTCACCAATCATTTTCGTTTACATGTTTTGCAGTCTCTTAGTTAGGTTGTACATTCATCCCTCAAGGTGTCCATGGTGGTTCGATTGATTTGTGTAGAGTCTCTCTCTTAGAGATAGCCCATGTAATCGAGCTTGATCTCATGATTGGTAAGGGATTTCATTGGAGAAAAGAAGGACAAAGGAGACCGATTTTTAAATTTTGATTTATTAAAGTACTTTAATTTATCTTTTAAAAGTTGTAGATTTATGAAAGGGTTGGGATTTTCAAATTCCTTTTTATTCAAAACTTTACATTTTAAGGTCATTGAGACCAAACTTGTAAAAATTGACCTAATTTTGACTTTCGATTAACTTTGGTCAACCCTCATGAAATTTGTTAAATTTTATTTAAACTTTATTTATAAATTATTTAACCAATTAAATGAGTCTCCAAGGGTGGGTGTGTCACGCCCCGACACGACAGTCGAGCACATAACAATCACCGCAACTCTTGAAATGCATTCTATTAGGTTAGAATACACTCCAATGGTCGCAAGGCTAACAAGGTCATTTTACACATTTTTCGATCATACAGTTTTAATCGTACCAAGTAGTTAAATCACTTAACTATCGAACAAATCAAAATAGATAAAACCTCAAACTACCATAGCGTAAAAATTCATTTATACATAAGATATCCAAACTTCAAAATATTTACGTAAATGCCATTAGGTTTTTCGACATATTTTTGTAGAATTTATTTACGGACTTCTAGAACTTAGAAAAATATCACGTTAGTTTCGAAAAGTCTTAGACTCATTAAAGAAGAGAACTGGCTATTTAAAACGATATTTACATACTCGGTGGGACCTACACGAATATTTAAAAAATAATACAAAAGAGTTGACTTTTTCACCTCTGGTCAAACTGGTGTAAAGTGCCAAATATTTTCCCACCACAATGTACCCTAGTAGCGTGGTTGATAACTACAGCCTGAAAATATTTTTAGTAAAAACACGAGTAAGTAACAAGGTTACTCAGTGAGTGGATAATATATTTAAAACAGTAGTATAAGAAAAATCTTTAAATTTAAAATAAATAAAGAAAACTTAATAACATAAACAAAGTAAGAACTTTCAAACCTTGGCCTACGAATCATCTATTTTATTCTATCAATTCCTCACTCGAGTTGTTGCCTTGGCCGAGGTGGACAACTGAGTGTTGAGTTCCATCCTGAACGGTGGTGCCACAGGACGAACTCAAAGTACCTTGCGGGTTTCCCTCCGTGCCTCCCGTCAAGGTATGTCTACTATCGCCACGCCCCTCAAAAGGCGGTCTGCGGCTACTTGGCTATTGCAGTAACTTAATATCCTCCCATGGAGGCCACCATATAATTACATCTCTTGGAATTGTGATGGCTTGCAAATCTCCTTTTTATTTGTTTCAACTAAAACAATGCCTTTGAAAAATCCTTTGAAAATCATATAACAACCTTTCAATATTTCAAAACTAATAGTACTAATTTATTTCAAAACCATTTTTCACATCCATGTCTCAAAATCTAAATCTTCCAATTTACCCATCACATTCCATGGGCCATTCACAATTATTCTCAATCTTTATTTAGCACCTTTCAACTAAATCATTTTATTAAGTAACATTTAACAAAATAACAAAACTGTAATTTGAACATTGTCATCCATTCACAGTGAGGTCCGAGCTATGCTTGGTCGTCCTCGACCGGTTCCTTATCCTTTGGAGGTGTCCGAACTCCTAATTATTCATACATTTACTGGGTTCCCATAACCTTATGAAATATTGAGTTAGAACCTAAACTACATGCAATGTTATGCAATGTGATGCAATTACTTGGCAATCTAACACTTAATTAATCTTCCTCATTAAAAATCTTACTTCAATTTACTCCAAAATAAACACATTTCACTTAAATCCACAAAATGGAAAAATGCCATCTCTCCTAGACAAATTCGACATGCCACATTGTAACATTGCAATTTCCTTTCCAATGTGATTCAATTGCATTTTCTAGTCTAGCACACTCACAAAGACAATATACTTTAATCCTAAACTTCCTTAGATCCAATCTAGCTTGCAATTCCCAATTCAAAAATTTTCCATAACTTTTCTAATTTTCTAGATTCACAAGTCTACAAGCAAAATCAAACTAAATTGACTTGGTATTCATGTTTAGCATGCCAAAAACTCATTCTTGGATCAAAATTAGGCATACTTACCTTTGATTTGTAAACTTCCACGAAGAACCCTAAACCTTCAAGGCAAAATTCCTCCCACATTAGCTTGTATTTCTTGAAATTGGGTTGGGAATATTAATGGGCAAGTCAAGAGCTTCAAGTTAATTAGAAAATTTGATGGACTTGTTTGGCAAAGTTTGGACTTGTATTTATGGAGTAAGGTTTTCAAGGTTTCAACAATGGAGGTTTTGCTCATCTCAAGGTTGAAGACAACATGAAATTTGGTGAATTTTCTAGTCCATTACACATGTCATGGCCGGATTTTTGAAGACCAAGGGTGGGGGAAATTTGGCTCAATCCTAACCCTCCATTCTTAAAGCTTTGACACTTGTCACAAGATGGTTTAATTCTAAAAGTAAAAATTCACTCTTAGTTACCATTTTACCCTCTAAGAATTACTAAAATTCCACCTATATCCCAAGCCAATAGAATAAAATTTTCAGTGTCTAGTTTCATTCTTCTTACAATTTACTTCTGAACCATTGGCAACAAAATTTTCAAATTCCCTGTCATTTGTAAACAATTTCAGTCTAAATTTCTAACCTTACTACTAATTCTTAACTAATCACTTAATCCCATCCATGTCCTTTTCATAACTTAAGTGAGACTTTACCATATTCTCTTACTAACTAACGCAAGCTCTAATTGTCGGAAAGAAACAGGTATTTGGTACAGGTATTACAGGGTGCCATTGTCCTGGATTTGGCAAGTTGTAGGTTAAATTCACAAAATTTAAAGTTTAGGGTGACAATTGTCAATTTTGGACAAGTTCAGGGATGGAAATTGGTATTAAGCTGTAAATTATCCCATAGATATATTCGCTGTACCCGTTTTATTTTAAGCTGTTTTATTAAATAGCTTTCTATTATTATTATTTTCTAATTACTAATTAGTTTTAGTTTTTAATTGTTTTATAGCAATGATACTTAATTTAAGCATTGTGTTGTCTCAAGTGTGTTCTAGTTGCATATACCTTGAGGTAGCACAGCGGTTATCATGTGGCCAAGCTTATAAGTCAAAGCGTGACAGTTTGTTTCAGCATTTGGCACCAGTTCAGTACGATTGGCTTGCCTTGAGTTCAATCACAATGTGATGGTGATTGCAAACGTGGCAAGTCTGCCATTGTGTCACACCCTGAACCCACTTGGCTCATACACGTGATGACTGCTGTGACACCTCAAAGTACGTGTCGACCTCTCACGTACTCGAAAGCACCGTAAGGCATAAATTAAGTATCTTCGCTACAAAACATTTAACTAAAACTTTAATTAGAAAACATTTATAATAATAATAATTATAAATCATTTAATAAAATAATTTGATTAAATTTGAGTACCAGTGGATTAGCTTAGGGAAATACCTACGCAGACTAAAAACTCCTAAGCCACGGATCTATCCTACTAAGCCTCTGATCTATCTGTCGTCCTCGCACGTGGTAATTGCATCCAACAAAGTTGGCTACAGGTGAATGATAGAGATTCAGTGGGTTTCCATTAGGGGTTCAAGAAGCGGGGATAATCCAAAAAAAATTATAAAAAAATTATTTTAGTTTTCAAAATCTTTTCCCAAAATCCTCTTTTCAAATTAAAATAAATAATTTAAATAATTTAACTTAAATCTAAAAATAATTTTCTAAATGGGCTGGCAACAAAACACTGAATGCCCGACCAGTTGATCATATGCCTTACTGCACCGAGGGTTGTCTCTTATCTCTCAAAATATTTTCCCACTTTCTTTTTCTCACCCGTCCCCTCGAAGGTGCCTTCGCTGTGTGTGGAGCACAGCTGTAATAACCCTGGCAAGTGTCCCCCTACTGCCTCTCTACTCCAGGGTTTCCACTCACCGTGCCCCTTGATAGACGGTCCATTGTTACTTAGTCAGATGCGTGCTCCGTTCAGTCTATATGCTCTCTCATGGAGCACCAAAAACCACTCAATCTCTTATCTCGCCTCTCATCATCATCAAATATATATATATATAAACATAAATAAAATAAATTTAATAAACATTTATAATTTTCTAAAATTATCCCACCCACTAAATTGGTGTATCATAAATAAAAATGTATGAGGTGGATTACCCGTATCCTAAATCATTTATAAAACATTTGAAAATCATTTTATCTTTTAAAACATCTTGAAAACGTTTAACCCTAATGGCTAACCAATGAAATCTAAGTCACTCATAGTACTGGAAGATTCATATACTCCTAAAGGATCCACGTAGATTAATCTCCAGAGCATCGTTGCACTCAATCATCCAGAATCCTAATTATGCGGAAGTACTTGTGAGCATTCATAATTAAATCTATGAATACACTTATGAGGCTCTGCCATGACCTAAGATGATCTTTGGATGTGATTCAGGGCTTAGAAAAGTGTTCCGGTAGGTTTCGGGTCAAAAACAGATGCTTAGGGCAAAATTATGATTGTACCCCACAGGTTTGGCTAACTCTTGCGCGGGACTGACCAAGTCACATGTCGAACTCGATCGAGATGGCCATTCTGCTCACTCCAGCAAAGTCATCTCCTGCACGGGAGATGCCATAAAATTGAGTCCTGCACAGGAAAGAGTTGACTCTCAAGCGGGAGGCGAAACATGTACAGAAAGCCCAGGAACGGACTTTCACCTCGGTTTTTAAGCCTGGTGCTCCATGGAACATCCTACAAATTGAGACAAACTATCCCTATAACATCTACTATGACTTTAATGAAAGAAAAATCAAAATCATTGAGTCAAAGTTCCTAAAATTCAAATCTAAACTTAAATTTAACTAACAAACTAAAACTAAATTTGAGCTGTGATTTCTCCTAAAACAATGCATGGATTTACGTGCCACAATAGGCAAAATAAAGATCGAAGTGAATACTATAACATACTAGAAACTCCCCTTGATTCGTCGGTCGGATTGTCTGGATCGGTCAAAATTCTGAAATACTTCCGTTAGGAAAAAAGAGAGAAGAGAGGGAGAGGGAAAGAAAAGAAATGAGGGGGAGAGCTTGGCCTTCCCTTTATATAGGACCAATCAGGCCTACTTAGCCTCGGATTGGACTTTCTCTCATTTTTTCCAACCTCTCCGTTTCTCGAGCCTTGGCTCTATTCTCTAACCTTTTTCACTGTTGGACTCTATAAAAATTAGTTATGGACTTAAAGGACGTCCAATTGGTGTTTAGTTGTTTTCCATGCATTGGGTTTACCTCATCTTCTAACTCCATCTTATCTGAATTTTAACATCTTTTCATAATCTGACACATCCGAGCCAGCATATTATTTGTACTAATACACCATCTTTGACTGTTTTGATTGGTACTAAAAAGTTTAATTAGGTCTGGGTGTGTCACATTACACTGATGTCTCAAATTTTTTGTTGAAAAGGTCCTTACTTTCTTTTCTTAAAAAATTGTGAAGAGATTGTTTTTTAATTAATACCCTATTTTAGTCATTTCTCATTGTCATATCACTACCACCATTGATTTACCAAACACATTTTTCTCATTGCTGATTTTGTTATCCTTGTTATAATTTTAATCTCGCCACTATAGTAACTAATTTCTCAATTTCAATCTCAGCAGAGCCAATCTCACTGCTCTACCAAAAGAAGCCTAATTGTTTGTAACAATGATACTCAATCATACCTTGCATTGTCTCTCTGTGTGTGTTTACGTGCTTGTACTTCGAGGCAGTGTGGAAATTGCCACATAGCCAAGTACACAAGTCGACATGTAACAAAGATCATCAGCAAGTGCAAAGATATTGAAAGTATTCGATAACAAATTTCTCTCCTTTTGATTCAGACTACTTTTCTTGAAAGTTCACCATTCTAGAACGCCATTTATTTATAAACTTGTGCGTTAATTATCCCATGCTTGTCTAAAGGTCTAACAAGAAACGATAAAGGGAAGAGCAACTTCAATGGTAGAGGAGATTATACCATGGAAAAGGAGTTGATCTTATTAGAACCAAAGCTCATATTTTGGATTGGGAGCAGTTTGTGAAGAGGAAAAATTGGACGAGGTAAAAGTAATTAAAGTTGGAGGTGGAGCCTTTTGTACCTTTAACAAAGCCAAGGAACTTGTGACTAAGAAGAAGAGAGTTAAACTGTGCTTTCTAGGCAGGATAGTAGAAAGTAGTAAGTTTGATTGAAAGTTGAGTGGTAGAATTAATTGTGATTATTGGAGATGTAGTAGTTGAGTGCTTAGAAGAGTTGCAGTTTCAATAGAGGAAGTATTGGAAGAGTTTGTCATTGTGATGAAGTTGAAGATCGAAATATAAAAAATTGGCTCTTATGCAAAAGCTTTGATTACCTTAAGAGGCCATTTGGTTAGGGGTTATGTCACACCTTGATTCGAAGGTCGAGAAATGACAACCACTGCGTGCTATAAATTATGAACGGTGCGCTTCACTCACAACTTGAAGCTCGCAATGCTTATAGTACTTTAAACCTAATTAGTAAAATAATTGTAATGTTTGTATGTAATAAATAAGGTAGTTTCAAATATATGTGCATCACAATATTTAAATGATAGCAATTACTTTATAAAACTCATACATTTTGTTTTTCTACACACTCATAAAACGTTTACAAAAATATAGACGGTATTAGCATATTATATAATTGTTCCAAAATAGACTCAAAATCAGGTCAGTGGATCCAATCTCAGTAATAGAGAAGTCATATTGACTTACTATTCACTGTCTGGTAGTGAGCCACACTTCCTAGCGATTTACTTATTATGGACGTCCTATTGGTCTGAAAACAATTAAAAAAAGAAAGAAAGAAAAGATATAAATTATACTCAGTGAGTGAAACTAGACCAAAAAAAAATTTAATTGGGTAAAGTATAAATGCTTATATTGTAGAAATTAAATTGGAAAATATAACGATTCATAAAATGTTTGAATTGTCACCTTATCTGAAAGTATGAGATTATTTACCTTAAAGCAAGAAAATTAGGATAAATATTCAAAAATTTTCATAATTTAATAGTAAATAAAAACAAGCAATCAAGTTGTGAGAAAATATATTTTAGACTTGCCCAAACTATACTCAAACTCACATCTAGCCAAGATGGAGTTTGAGTCCGTCGAGGGATCGTAAGTTTCATTTAAGTTTATCAAAATGCCCAACCTCTACGTTGGCATGAGCCTTCACCACGGGTGATATGTGCTATATCCACTGTACTCCCACGGGGATCAAATAATCAAATATCAGTGTGCATAATCAAACCCTGAATCATCCATCCTATGTGGGAGTTAATCGCTTACTCATGCCGCCTCAACAAGGTCGGATGTGAGAAGCGCCACTACAATGTTTAACAACTAATCCACCACAATCATAATGTGAGACAGCATAATTCAACCAAACATTTTCTGGCCAACGGGCTCATTATAAAAACTAAGTTTAGCAACATTAGTTTCCATTGATTTCACCACATATCTAGACATTTAATTGTAAAAGTCATAGGGTAGGTTAATTCATGTCAAAATCATAAACATTCAAAATTCATAAACAAATATCAATTATCGTAAATTAATTTAGATTAAAAATCAAGCCATTGTTTTTAAAATCAATTCTAAATAGTAAAACATTTTTACTTATTCAAACTAGAATTTAGGTCCGTAAAAGTTTCACTCACAAGTCTGGGGAGGATTTACACTCCATTCCTTGTCTTTAGGAGAGGATTCACCACCTATATATTTATATTTGGACAATGGATTAACACATGGCAATAGAAATAGATTTTTAGGTGAACATGCAAAATTCTTATTTTCCTAATTATTAATTTGAGTTCTAAAAAGCGACTTTGTGTTCTAGGGTTTAAATAAATGGAGTTAGGGTATGAGGAAGTTTGTTTCACTTAACAAAACTTGTTTGTTGACTTAATTTGGCATAATTATGTATAATAAATATTTTGAACGATTTTGTCCCTAGAAGAGGAAAAATTCGGCCTATGTGTTTAAGGTGAAGAAAAGTTTGGTCATTTTGTTTCTTTAAGTTTAGACATGTTACTAATGCACACTAACTATGAGGGAACTAAATTTGTAAGCTTACATTAAGTCTTGAAGCAAAATACTTAAATTTTTCATAAACTTGGGATGACCATTTTCCTCCATAAATTTCGTATGATTTATCAAACTATCTATATTAATTTATCATTTCATTTATGTCTTATACAAGTCTTGAATTTTATCCAATTGAACTTTTATACCCTACTTGTCCAAGGTGATCATATTATGGCATAAGCTAGATTTATTTTACAATTACCAAAATTACAATTTTTCTCATCAATGTCTCGGTTCTTATTTCTTCCTAATTCCATTAAATTATCATCCATGGAATAAAATGTTAAGGTTTTTTAGTAAAATACCACACTTCCTCTAGGATGGTATTCTACTACATAAATTCATCTAACTAGGTAATAACCCTATTTAAGGAATTTTCCATTAAATTAAATATTTCTAATTTCAATTAAGCATCTAAGAATACAATTTTCTAATCTACCTCCTAGTCTTATTAATTAAAATCTCCTAGGGTTTTGGAGTCATAAACCATTTTAAATATGCATGAATAAAATTTACAAAATAAAAGTTTTTAAAGGAAATTTGCATACCTAGTTGGAAAGAAAAAGAAAAGAGAAGGAAAACCCCTTGAAATCCTTAAAGAAATGAAGTTGAATTTGCTTGAAGAAACTTGAAAACCAACCGTGAATTTCTTTGATGAAGTTTTAATTTTGTAGGTTTGATGGAGATTTTCTTGGTTAGAAATGCTTGATGGAAATCTATGATGGAGGAAATGGAGTTGGGAGTTGAAGAAAGCAAGGAGAAAGCTAAGGTTGAAGGAAGAAAATGGAGGGAAAGGAAAGATTGTTTTTTGTTGGGGGGGGGGGGGGGTGGCAGTGCTCGGCCATATGAGGAAGAAAAGGGGAGAAAGGAAAAAAATTCTTGTCTAGAAAAATCTTGTCTTTAGAAAAACCATGACTTTCTTTAAGTAACAAAAATACCTTGTCAATTTTATCAATTCCCAATATGTCCCATGAAAGAAATTATTAAATTAAGAATTTTATGAAATTAATTTGAAATTAGGTCACCTCATGAAAAGGAAAGTCAACTAGCCAAAGTAACCATCCAATTTAACTATCTAAATGAATTCACTCCAGGAAGTTAAAGTACATTGTTAAGTTTTTTAAGGGTAAAATGGTAATTATATATTAGATTATTGCACAGCAACTAGGTAGTTTTCAAGTTTCAATAGTGTATAATAGTATGGAACCCTCCAATACTGTAGGAAAAATCGTTATCAATGAAGAAAAATTTAATTTGTAATTTTGCAAATATTTACGAAAATACCATTGGACATACAACATTTTGACATTTTGTTCTACAATTTTTCTCGTCAACTTAGGATGTTCAGAAAAATGACATGATAGCTTCGAATTTTCTTAGACACACTAAAGAAGATAACTGGTAGTTTAAAAAGTCATATATTGTCATGCCTCGACCCGCCCGAGTCGACCACGTGGCAACCGCCCGCTACCTCGAAGTACGTGCCGGGGCTCACGTACCTCGAAGCACTGCAAGCCATGAATTGAGTATTTTCGCTGCAAAACAACTAAAATTTTAGTTAGAAATCATTTAATAAAATCATTAACTTTAAAAGATGTACCAGTTGACTATCTTAAAAGAATACCTACACAGCGGAAACTACTACTCTTAAGCCACCGATGCCTTCTAGAGAGCCTCCGATCTATCTGCTATCCTCATACGCAGATCTGTATCCATCAATATTGGATACAGGTGAGTGACAGAGGTTCAATGAATCTCCATCAGGGGTTAAGGAAACTGGGGTAATCCAAAACATAATAACAAAATAAATATTTTTCTTTTCAAATCTCTTTTCGAATTCTCCAAATGATAATTCCCTTTAAAACCATTTAAATAAATATATAAATAAAATGGGCTACCTCTATCAAACTGAAGGCTCAACCCGCCAGTCGTATGCCTCACTGTACAGAGGGCTATCTCTTTTCTTTTTAAAATATTTTCTCATTTTCCCTAGCATGTTTCCTCGATGGTGCCAGACGCTATGGTGGAACACAGCTACATCGAGCCCTAGCGAGCTTCCCTACATGCCTCTCCCAGGGTCTGCACTCACCATGCCCCTCAAAAGGCGGTCCACGGCTGCTTCATTGCATGTCTCTCAACTCGGTCCATGCTCCCTCAAACCGAAGCCCCGAAGAACCCTCTTAATCGCTCATCTCACATCCCATCCATATATATATATGTATAAAATATATACATTTAAAACATACAAACATAAATATAAGCACACACACATAAATCTTTATATTTTCTTTTAAAAATCCCACTTTCTACATGGGTATATCACTGTGCAAATTTGTGTGCCTATGGATTTCCCCATATCCCAAAACCTTTGAAAATCATTTATGTTTTTAAAACCTTTTTAAAACCTCTGGTCCCCAGTGGCTGGGCAAAGAAATCTAAGCCACTCACAGTGTTGGGAGGTTCGTATACTCCCAAGAGATCCACGTAGCTTAAGCCTCCCGAAGCATCTCCGCACTCGATCATCCAGAACCCTAATACACGGAAATAGATGTTATCATTCATAATCAAACTATGAACGCACTTATGAGGCTCTAGCATGACTTAAGAAACTGTTTGCATGTGTTCTGGAGCTTAGAAAAGTGTCCGGGAGGTTTCGGGGTCAAAATCGGACACTTGATGAAAAATTACTAAAATGTCCCTAGGGTTCGGAGCGGGCCCCACAAAAATAAGGCCACTCCCTCGCGGGACTTGGCCAAAATAGCCACTCCTATGCGGGAGTGACTCGGCTTCCGCACGGGAGCCGGTCTCTTACCTCGAGAACCAAGGTTTTTCCTCTGTTTTTGAGCCCCTCGGTCCACTATTTGACCCAAAAATCGAGATGGACGTTCCTCACACCTCCCATGACGCGTTTACCGAAGCAAAAAAGAGAATCACAAGCTCAAAGTTCCTAGATCTCAAATCTAAGCTTAAAATCTAACAAAAAGCTAGACTAATTTTGAGCTTGGAACTCTCCTAGACCGATGCATGAAAATGCATGAAAACTTAATTAAACGTAGATTAAGGTGAGTAGAATAACATACCAAGATCTCACCTTGATCCTTCGGTCGGACTGTTCGGATCTGCCAAAAGTCCAAAATTACTCCGAGAGAACAAATGAGAGGAGAGGAAGAGAGGGAGAAGAAAAATGAGAAGGGAGAGCTTATCTCCCCACTATTTATAGGTAAGCTCGACACCGGGCCTACTCGGATCTCGGGTCAGATTTAATTCCCCTTTTTTCCACTTTTCATAATCTCGATCCTTGGCCAAATCCTCCGACCAAATCACCAATGGATATCCAATCTATTGGCTATTGACTTAAAAAAGTCCAATTAGTGCTTCCATGCATGGTCACCTGTCTCATCTTCCAACTCCGTCATATCTTATTTTCCATTTCTCTTCATCATCTTAACACATCTGAATCGACGTATTCTCAAGTTAATACACCATCTTATACTATTCTGGTTGTACAGAAAAGTAGAATTAGGTCTGGGTGTGTCATATATACCCTCGGTGAGATGTATAGAATTTCAGAAAAATAATTCAAAATGGTTGACTTTTACTTCCTAGGTCAAAATTTGTCTTAGGTGTTTTGAAGCTTAATTCTTCAAAATGGGAAAAATTTCACTAGGTAAAAGTTGTTCTTATTATTACTAAGAATACATCTATACACATACTAAGTATGAAAACTCTCATCACATAAGTCTACAGCTCCAAACTAGGCAAATCTAAGGCTAGGCATTACAGGTTAAGTTACATAACCTCAGTTGTGTGGCCTTTGTTATCTTATATGCCCTTATTTGATTCAAAGTAATGAAATAACTAAGATTATATCATATTACTGCCATGTCAGCATACAACCTCAAAATATGGTAATGTGATAATATCACCCCTGACACAGTGATCGAGCACGTAACAACCGCCGTGAATCCTTGAAGTGCATTCTATTGCATTAGAATACACCCCAAAGTTCCGCAAGGCTAAAATGGTAATTTTACATTTTATTTTCATGCAATTCTGAAGTTTCAATAGTTTATGAGAACATAGAATCATTCAATGCAAAAATATAAAGACAATTCATTAGATAAAAATTCGAGTCGCAAAAACTTGCACATATTTACGAAAATACCATGTTTTACGACATATTTTTCTACAATATTTTCCCAGATCTATGGCACTCAACAAATTCCCACAACAGCTTAAATATTCTAGGATGCGCTAAAGATAATAACTGCATAACTTAAAAGTCACATATACCTTCAGTGGGACCTACGTGAATTTTTTAAGAATATTACAAAAAGTTGACTTTTTACCTCCTTGGTCAAACTCTTCCTAGGTGTAGGACCTTTTGCCACCGTAACCTTCCTTACAATGCGGAAATCGTCTACTACCTGAAAATGACTCTAAGATAAAACACGGATGAGTACTAAGTACCCAGTGAGTGGATAACTAGTAAAAATATTAACAGAAATATTGAAATTTACCAAAAATAGGGATTAGTTCAAATATTTTAATAGTTCAAATATTAGAAAGTAATATAAAGGAACAGTTAGGAATAGAGATTTCCAAAAAATAGGCCCATAGGTTGAAGATACCTGACACGCCCAGACCTAGTCCACACGTGTCAAGTCTTATATTTATGTAAATTATTTGGCCAAGAAACCTAATTAGATTTTTTTTATAGATGTTTTGAACTTCCTTTAGCTCAATTTCGAGCCAAGGAGACTAAAATTTTATCTGGAGATGGTGGGGCCCTTTGGCACGAAGATCGAGGTGTGAAGGTCGTTTGAAATCTAAAAATCTGTGAAATTGGTGATAGTTTGGTCTTCTAGCTATAACTTTCAATTCAACCGTGGGAATTGGCTGAATTTTTGGTATGTTGTTCTAAACTCATCAAGCTTTAATTTGATAGCTTATACGTATGATTTCGTGGTCTAAGCTGAAGGTTATGCTCAATTGAAATTGAAATTCGTTGCTGCCCAGAAAATTCTACACTTTGATGTTTTGATTCAAATTTTTGCATAGTTGGTTGTTTTAATCCATTTATGAAGCTATAGGGTCTTAGTTTAGGTACTTAAGATTGCTTGTTTCAAATCTTGTGCAATTTGATGGTAAAGCGAAGTAGAATCGAGCTGAAGAAGAAAGGAGCCCAAAACTCGGCCTTGTTGCAGTGAAGATCCGGTGTCGGGCAAGCAGTGACCCGGGGACTAATCATCCCTGCTGGGAAATATTTCCCAATTCGGGTCTAGGGGCAAAATGGTCATTTTGCAACCCAAGACCCTACTTGACCCCAATTGACTCCAAATGGCTTCCGTTGACCTCCGAACTTGTCCAATTTTATTCCGAGACCTTAGAAACTCTAATTAGATTTTACCCAGATGTTTAATTGTTAGCCAATTGCTTTTATTAATCAAATTAGGTTTTTAATTTGATTATTTAAGTACATGATTGTACGAGGTTGGGCACTAACATGCGAGCTTAGGCATTTGTGAGGATTTATTCAGGAGTATACAAACCTCCCTCACTTGTGAGTGGCTTGGATTATAGTGGTTGACCATTGACGGTCAACCGTTTTCTAATTGTTTTATAAATTGCTTTATTAAATTGTTTATAATGTTTTGGGGTATGAAATGTCCACCCTTACACACAAAGTTATAAAGGATTTAAAGGGTGGGAATTTTAAAAGACTTTATGAATAATTATTATTATGATTATTAGGGGTACGATGCCCCTAGGAGTTGAGTGATTGAGTGGGTATCTCAGTGCTCCAATTATGTGGGAGCGTGGACCGAGTTTGAGAGCATGCAAGATTCTCAGTCGTGGACCGCCTATCGAGGGCACTGTGAGACAAGACCCTGGGAGAGGCGCGAAGGGAAGCTCGTCAGGGCTCCAGTTGCTGTGTTCCACCACAGCAAGGCTAACGTCTAGGGAACGGGCCAATGAGTAAACATAAAGAATTTGAAATACGAGATAGCCCTTGACGGTCCAGCGGGGTACCCAGTGCACGAGTGTACCTTTGCGACGATAGCAGAAGCCAGCCCATTTATGAATAATAAATTTGATATTTGTTTTAATATCAGATTTCATATGATTTACTAGAGGATTTATTAAATGAAATTTGGTTTATTTCATATCCTCAGCCTGAGGTGATCGGTCATTATAACCGGGTCCCTCACTAGGTACATATATATTTGTACTCACACCATTCACTTTTGTTGTCAGATCATCAGGCTTCGAACGACAGGCGTCCAGGTGGTCAGTGATCCTAGTATACCACTGAGGACACGATTTTGTAGGTGCCACCCTCCTTCCTTGTGAATCTTGGCTCGGAATAGTATTACACATCATTATTATATATATTATCTTTTTTCGCTGCATGTTTGCACCATAAAACGTGCCACTTACACTTATAAATATTTTAAATAATATTTGTAAATTATTTCTCATATATTGCTTATATACCCTTTATTTTATGCCTTGTGCCATCTTAGATTGCCCGCCTGACGAGGCACGTATCTCGAGATGGTACGGCAGTTGTCACGTGGTCGAGCCTGCTGGTCGGGGCGTGACAATTCGATTGGTATCAGAGCAAATTTTAAAATTATACCAAGCCGAGGAGTTCACATAGTTTTGAGATTTCTGATTTTTGGGTTAGAATTAAAGGGTACGATTAGTATAGATATTTCTGTTTACTGACCTAGATTTTATGTAGTGTTACGCCATGACACCTAGAAGAAAGAATATTCCCGATCCTTCCATACCTACCATTGATCCCCCGGTACCTAAGCGGACAGGTCGGCCACGTAGGCAGCCTGAGGTACAGCCTAGTGTAGACCTGGAGACCACAACAATCCCGGATGAACCTATTCCACCTGTTCCACTTGTTGATGAGACGCATCATCAGGGGTTCCATACTGAGGTTCCACCTCCCCCACCTCCGACGACTGCCACACCGGTGCAGTACATGCCGGTTGATTTTGAATGGATGTTTGATAGTTGGCCCAACAGATTCTTGTCATCACAGATGGTCACTGGTGCATATCCACCTAGCGGTACTACACCACCCGTACATCCGTCACCGCCGATGCCGACACCGACACCGTCGTACTTTCAGCCAAGCGGTGCAGCGAGCAGTTCTGCTGGTGCCATTTCTTCAGAGAATCGTTTGGTGAGGTTCCTTTGTATCATGAAGGGACTAGACACCCCAAAACTCTCCGGCACTTCTGCCGATACAGCGTGGGATTGGCTGCATTTTGTCACCAAGAACACAGAGGGTATGGGTATGACTTCTGAGGAGCGAGTGAGTGTGGTTACCCAATATCTTCAAGGGCCGCCACTATGTTGGTGGACTAACCTTGAGAGCCGAACAATCGGACCAGTGACATGGAAGATGTTCATTACCGAGTTTCGACAGAGGTTTATATCGGAGGAGATGGAGATGAGGCGATATGGCAAGTTCTTCCGACTGCGGCAAGGCACTATATCTGTCGAGCAGTATGAGACGGAGTTGCGGAGACTTTCAGATCATCTTCCATCCATCACCGGGGAGGCCCATTGTCTTCAGTTTTTCAACGGCCTTCGATGGGAGATTGTACAGTTCATGAAGCCAACTTCTAAAGCCACCTTCGAGCAGTGTCGACAGAATACGTTGTGGGCGGAGGCTATGATTACTCAGCGTTAGCCAGAGAGATCGAGTTCGAGTGGTCAACGACCTTCCGATGTACCGATGGATTTGGGGCTGAGACATACTTAGAGTACATATTTCGACGGTGGGATATCTAGGGGCAGTTCAGCCGAGTCCTCAGTACCACAGATGTCACCTTCTCTACCACCGCATCCATCTAGTGGTCGAGGAAAAGGAAAAATGGGATTTGGGTCCATGGTCAGAGGATGGTTTGGAAAGAAGAGAGGAGAGTCTGGACCACGGTGTCCAACTTGCAAACGCTTTCATTCTGGTACGTATAGGGCTGGACCCCGATGTTTTCAGTGTGGAGGTGTCATCGGTTGTTGGCATGCTGACTCTGCTTTCTCATTGACTGCTCCCAATTTTTGCGTTTTCTCAGGGGCACACTCAAAGATACAGAATGAATGCAGCTGGCAGAACAAGTTGGCACATGCTAGAGACTGTTGCTCTAAGAGGACCCGTGACCCATCTTTTGAACCCCATGTAGAATCACGTTTTCTACTTCCTCTCATATCACCAAAAGTAGTTGCATGTATTCCTATCAACACCGTATGATCATGAGAGCAAGAGAGAGAAATGTGTGTGCGTTGCTTTTGTATAAATATGTATATATAAATATATGTATATGTATATATAAATGTATGTATATATATAAATATATGTACGTGTATATACAAATATATGTATATATATTCATATACATCTACACATAAATATATATATTCATATATATATACATATAAATATATATATGCATATAAATATACACACATAAATATATATATATATATACATATATACATACATACACACATATATATTTTTCATGATAACCAAATTAATTCGGTTGGTCTTTGCATGGAGGTCGAGTTAACTCGGTCTCGACTTCTCGATTTTGGTTCAAAATTACCTGCGAGGTAATTAAAATAAAATAATAAGACAAAATAAAATAAAATAAAATAATAGTAATAATAATAAATGAACATAAATACTAAACTTAAAAGGATAAGTAAAATGGAAATTTGAAAATGTCAAACCAATTAACTAATTAACTTGAATTAAAAATAAGTGTCTACAGTTGCCCTTCTTGGCATATTTCTTGAGTATCTAGAAGTGCACGCTTCTAGAGAATCAAGAAATAAGCAAAGATGTAGACATCGCTTTTATTATTAGAACAAAAAGTTTCTGTAAAGACCTCGTTGAGAGGGTATTAACGGAAAATAAAAAGTTTTGCAAAGCCCTCGTTGAGAGGGCAACAATGCAATAAAAATAGTTTTGCAAGGACCTTGTGGAGAGGGCAACAATGCAAGATAAATCATTTTACAAGGACCTCGTTAAGAGGGCAACAATGCAAAATAAACAAATTTGCAAGGACCTCATTGAGAGGGCAGCGTTGCAATGAAAAATAGTTTTGCAAAGACCTCGTTGAGAGGGCAACAATGCAAGATAAACAAATTTGCAAGGACCTCGTTGAGAGGGCAGCGTTGCAATGAAAAATAGTTTTGCAAAGACCTCGTTGAGAGGGCAACAATGCAATGAAAACATTTTACAAGGACCTCGTTAAGAGGGTAACAATGCAAAATAAAAAAATTTGCAAAGACCTCGTTGAGAGGGCAGCGTTGCAATGAAAAATAGTTTTGCAAAGACCTTGTTGAGAGGGCAACAATGCAAGATAAAAGATAGTTTTTCAAAGACCTCGTTGAGAGGGCAACAATGCAATGAAAAATAGTTTTGCAAAGACCTCATTGAGAGGGCAACAATGCAATGAAAAATATTTTGCAGAGACCAAGTTGAAAAGGCAACAATGTAATAAAAAACAAAGTACTGCGGAAAGCCTGTAAGGGAAACATTGCATTGAGATATGGACTGCTGGACATTCCTTTGACCTGTAAAAGATACTTACGTCCTATCCTGATCAAATAAATGAAGGAATGATAGGCCATTTTTTATGAAGATGATCATGTTATGATGTATGAAATGTTCAATGCTTGACGACAAGTTTTAATGTCCCCTTGATCCATATTCCTGGTAACATGAAATCCTTTGGTAAATTCAAACATCTCTCCATTTGCTCTGACTTGATAAATCTTAGGCGCATCAATGCTTTTCTCAACCCAAAAACTTTGATACTACTTCACATTACTAGTGATTTGGCTTTCAGTTTTCCTTTTGGGGACCTTCCCTCGACATTTTGTTCGTCAAACCTGGCTCAATACCTTTAAATGAAAAACGAGCATTTTCATGCATGTTTTGTTTTCCACTTGCTTATACATATTTTGAAATTCATGAACAATCTTAATGCAAACATCGGATAAATCAAAAATTTCATTGCATAGTTAAGAAGTGAGACCAAAGTAAACAGTCAATCTATTTGATTCAAACTCAAGCAAGATAGGCAAGGTTTGTAAAGATTGGAGAAGGATAATGGTGCCTCCCGACAATGAATACTCAGAAACATGTGCATGCGGGATCTGAGTTCTTTTGATTGGCTAACAATACCAACGTCGTTGACAACTCAGTCCATTGAGTGATCCGATCTTGCCCCAATTAGACCCACTGAGAATTGATTTAGCTCATTGAAATGCTATGCTTATACCTTTCTCTTCCTCCAGCTTAAGCCGCCTTTTTAGGTTTTCAACTTAAGCGACCCCCAATCGATCTAAGCTGCCCTTTCGGGTTTTCAACTTGGACCTCTCCTTTTCTTTCTTCCTTTTTTTTATTTTTATTTTTTTTTCACTTTTTTTTAATTTCTTCTTATTTCTTTTTCTCTTCAGGCATAATATTTCTTCACAGCATCGGCATTAATAGGGTTCGGAAGCTCCCTTCCATCCATTTCTTGTAAAATCAAAGCTCTACCAGAAAAGAGCTTTTTGACAACATATGGGCCTTCCCAATTCGGTGCCCATTTGCCTCGAGTATCTCGTTGATTTGGGAGTATCTTTTTTAGCACTAATTCCCCTTCGCTGAACTGTCTCGGTTTCACCTTCTTGTTATAAGCTCACATCATTCTTTTTTGGTATAACTGGCCATGGCAAAGTGCGGCGAGACGCTTTTTTTCAATTAAGTTTAACTGATCGTACCTTTCTTGGATCCAATCTGCCTCATCCAAGTTCACTTCCTTGAGTACCCTGAGAGATGGAATTTCCACTTCAATGGGCACCACTGCTTCCATTCCATATACCAGTGAAAAAGGAGTTGCCTCAGTAGATGTCCTTACTGCAGTGCGATAAGCAAGAAGAGCAAAAGGTAACTTTTCATGCCAATCCTTATAAGTTTCACTCATCCTAGCCACAATCTTCTTAATGTTCTTGTTGGCTACCTCCACTGCCCCATTCATCTTAGGTCGATAAGGCGCAGAGTTACTGTGAGTAATTTTGAACTGAGAACACAATCCCTTCATCATTCCATTGTTCAAATTTTGAGCATTATCTGAGATAATCCGTTCCGGAAGGCCATACCTGCAAATGATTTCCTTTTCCAAAAACTTAGTGACCACTGACTGAGTGACAATGGCATATGAGGCTGCTTCAACCCACTTGGTAAAGTAGTTAATCATTACAAAGATATACTGGTGACCATTTGATGCTTTCGGAGTAATCGGGCCAATAACATCCATTCCCCACATCGAGAAAGGCCAAGAAGGTGCCATAACATGTAGCGGATTGGGGGGAACATGAATTTGATCCGCATAAATCTGACATTTGTGGCACTTTCTAGTGTAATTAATGCAATCTGATTCCATGGTCAACCAGTAATGGCCGGACCTCATAATCTGCCTAGCCAATTTGTGACCACTAGCATGACTTCCACAAACTCCCTCATGTACTTCACCCATAATTCTCTGAGCTTCCTTAGCTGCCACACATCTTAACAAGACTTGATCTCGGGTTTTCTTGTATAAGATCTCTCCATCCAAGTAGAAGTTCGTTGATAATCTTCGAATAATCTTCTTGTCATTTCCTGAAGCATGATCGGGATACTTTTGATATTTAAGGAACAGTACAATATCACAATACCATGGTTTGCTATTTTCTTCCTCCTCAACATTCATGCAATGCGTCGGTTCACTTTTCCAGTCAATCCTAATAGACGGAATCTCTGTGTCTGTGCCAACTTTAAACATGGAGGCCAACGTAGCCAAACCATCTGCGACTTGATTCTTTTCTCGAGGTTTATGATGGAAGGAAACCTCCTTGAAGTTCTTTATAAGATCCTTGATATAATCATGGTAAAGGACTAACTTTGAATCTCTTGTCTCCCATTCTCCCTTTAACTGATATATCACAAGCGCAGAATCACCATACACTTTCAAAGTCACCACTTTTCTTTCTATGGCCATTTGAATGCCCAGAACATATGCTTCATATTCTACCATATTATTGGTGCACCTGAAATCCAACCTTGTGGTAGCTGGGAAGTGATTACCCTCTGGGGATGTCAATACTGCCCCGATCCCATGGCCAATTACATTTGATGCCCCATCAAAGCACATTGTCCATGTCTCATTGTCTTTTGATTCCTCACCGACTTGGAATATTGCCATTAAATCTTCATCAGGGAAATCAAACTCCATAGGTTCATAATCATCGTCAACCCTTTCTGCCAAGAATTCTGCCACAACACTTCCTTTGATGGCCTTTTGGGAGACATACTGCATATCATATTCCGATAACAATACCTGCCACCGAGCAATCCTTCCCGACAATCCTGGTTTCTCAAATATGTATCTAATGGGGTCCAACTTTGCTACCGATAAAGTGGTGTGGTACAACATGTATTGCCTCAATCGATGGGCGGCCCAAGCTAATGCACAACACATTTTCTCTAATAGAGAGTATTTGGCTTCATATTCTGGGAATTTCTTACTCAAATAGTACACTACATGTTCTTTCTTTCCATTTTCATCTTGCTACCCCAGTACACTTTGTCGCAACGTTGCCGAAAACGACGAGTTTGGGACTTTACGAAATGTATGGAGTCGCCACTAACCATTTTTGTTTAGGTGCGGTTAGTCACCTATTAAGAATCTATCAAACTTAACATTGGCCGTTAAATGGCGTATTAAGACTGATAGGTTCCGGTCTACGGAACAAACGAATCTGGGTTCGGGAGTACAGTTACGTGTGGGGAAGGATTAATACCCCCACAACGCCCGCCAAACGACGGTACCGATTAGTTTAGTATTAATTAGGCCTTAATAAAAATTAATAATTAACCTTTTAATTTTCATCTTTGATTTTCGTGTTTCCATATTTTTATATTTTTCATTTAATTTTTCCTTTTTTCTTTTCATTTAAGTTTGATTTTATTTTTTTTTATTATAAAAAAAAGGTCCAATAGTTTATTGAAAATTTTTATTTCCGTTTGTATTATTTTTTATTTTGTGGATTTTTTATTTTGGAATTTTCTTGATCAATTAATGATTATATGCTTAAAAGCCTCTTATAAATCCTCATCGCTACCACTATGAAGTTTAAAGAGACCATTAAACTCAGAGTACTTTCCGAAAGAATCGCTGCCATGACTCTTGGGAAATATCCTTTCACCATTATTAATTAGGAAAAATTAGTTTATTATTGTTATTATTATTATTATTTCTTCCCATCTTCTCTTTTTTTTATTGTGTAACTTTTTCTTATTAATGACTATGTATCTGAAGATCTCTTATAAATTTTTATCGCCGCCACGATGAAATTTAAGGAGACCTTTAGATTCGGAGTACTTCCCGAAAGAGTCGACGCCACGACTCCTGAGGAAAATATCTTTTCATAATCACAAAACAAAAAAACTTAATTTGTTTTCTTCTTATTTATTATTTATTAGTCTCTTAAATTAATGACTATGGGTCCAAAAACCTCTTATAAACACTCAACGCCACCACGATGAAATTTAAGGAGGGTTTTTTAGATTTGAAGTAACTCCTGAAAAAATTGCCGCCACAACTCCTCAGGAAAGTATCCATTCATAATCACTAATTAATTAAAAAAAATATTAACTTATAATTTAGAGATTTAGCCATTAAGTCTATTTTATTATATAGACTAATTAACAAATGAGTTTTATTTATTAATAATTATATCTATCTTTTATTTAAAAAAAATTTATAAATTTTCATCGCCGCCACGATGGAACTTATAAATAGTTTTGGAGGGTTTCCCGAGAAGCTCGCCACCACGATTCCCTGAGAATGTACCTCTTTCATAACCACTAATTTGAGAAAATTTTAAATCCATGGATTACTTAGAAACCTTAGCCTTTAAGCCCATTTTCATTCGTTAACCAAAATTTTGTATTTTTTATTATTATATCCTATATCCGAAAATTAAGTATAAATCCTCATCGCCTCAACGATGGAATTTATAGGCCGTTTTAGAGGACTTTCCTGAGAGACTCGCCGCCACGATTACCCGAGAAAGTATCCTTTTGTTTATCATTATCATTATTATTATTATTATTTTAAGAAAATGGATTCCTTTGAAAGGTTGAATTTTCATTGATTAACTAATAATTTTTATATTATCTTATTTACCCATTTTTATCACTTATTGGTTTGAAGATTACTTATAAATCTTCATCGCCGCCACGAGAAAATTTATAAATAATTTTCGAAGAATTTTTCAAGAAAACTCGCCACCACGACTCCTTGAAAAATAATCCTTGGTTAATTGACTATGCTTAATTAAGCAAGTAATCAATTCATAACACTAATAATATAAAGCAAACCCCTTCAAACTATTAAAACCATTTATCCTTTTTTATAACATTTTTTATTTCTTTATTTTAACAAAGCAAATCTTTTTCATGGATTCACTACCCTAAACTAACAACGTATATCTATTAACAATTTAATGATTGGTAGGCAAGCAAGCTGACATTAACAAATTAAGAAAACCATAATAAGACACAAGCATGAAACAAAAATTTGATAACATAGTATTTCAAACTAATTAAAGCTACTTGACTTTTCCTTCACTCTAATGAAAGCAACAATTTTTACCATCAAAATAAGAAAGCAACCATCTTTCTTTCATTCATATTACTCTATTCAAAGCCCCCACGTGTGTTAGCATTTCGAACAGCAATAAGACGAATCAACAGATATTATCAAGGCAAAAATCATATGCAAATAAGAGCACACAATGTAACTGTTAGGACATATGCACACAAATATCACCAAATCCTTAACCTTTGGACTTTTGTGACAAGAACATATACTACCAACCTATGGACACAATAAAAGAAACAACTTTCTGATTTTCCTTTGATTAGTAAAAAAAAAAACATCTTTCTTCCTTGTCTACCCTTTATTAGTCGAAAGGACCATGAGGATATAAGAGTACATGAAAAGTAAACACAAATAGGAATTTTCTTTTTATTTTATGGTAGGGATCAAGATATAAAGACAAAAAAAAAAACTCAGAACATTCAACTTTCATCGGAACCCAACAGTATAATCCAATCAAAAGAGAGTAAGAATCCAAAGCTTAGAAACTTATACCCAAATAGTGTTTGAACCTGGTCTCTTATCCCTTTGCTCTTTCTTCTACACGTTTCTTCTTCTTTCCCTTGGACTCTTTTTTTTCCAAGGTCAACAATGGCTGCTACTCTTTAGTTCCCTAAGCGTAACCTAACCTTTCCTTCCCCGCTAACCTTTTTTTTTACAACCGAAAGCTTTCTCCTTTCCTCCCTCTCTCTGTTTGTTTCTCTTTTTTTTTTCAAACCTTTCACCGCCCCCTCTCCCTCTACGTTTTTCTTTGGTTGGCCTCTCTTTATATATTTTTTCTTTGCTTGGCCCCCCACTTTACATTTTTTTCTTTGCTTGGCCCCCTATATACATTTTTTCTTTGCTTGGCCCCATCTTTACATTTTTTTCTTTGCTTGGCCCCCTCTTTACGTTTTTTTCCTTTGGTTAGCCCCCTTTGTCTTTTTTTTTTTTTATCTTTTTTTTATCGTGAAAGTTGTTGATGGTGCTTTTTGTTTTTGTAAGGCTGAGAACGGAAAGCAACAAAGGATTTGGGAGCTCAGTGGGGCCTTTGCAAGTTTTCCACACTTTTTTTAGGGACATACCGCCAACAGCATTGAGGGAATCTCGGAGCTGAGTGAGCAGAGATAAACCAGCTGGCATTTGGGATGATTTTGATTTTTGATTTTTTTCGTCTTTATTCCCCTTTTTAATTTGATGGGTCTTCTTTCTTCTCCCATTTTAATCTAAAGGTCCTCATTTATTGGCCTTGTAATCCCTACCTCACCCCTTCTTTCTTTGCTGCAATTGGTTGTTTATATTACTGACTCTGCTTTCTCATTGGCTGCTTTTATTTTCTTTTGTCTTGAAGGGGTATCCAGCTGCATGAAAGTGCAGTTGTGCAAGGTGATGTAAATTTGTGGCTGATTAAGTCAACAATTGTTGGCTCCACAGCAAAAATTGAAAACAGATGGAAAGCAATGAAGAATTCAAAAGAAATAAAAACAAAATGACAAAATGATTGAATAGAATGAAAGAACAATAAACCAAATTTGTGGCTGATTAAGTCAACAATTGTTGGCTCCATAGCAAAAATTGAAAACAGATGGAAAGCAATGAAGAATTCAAAAGCAATAAAAACAAAATGACAAAATGATTGAATAGAAAGAAAGAACAATAAACCAAATTTGTGGCTAATTAAGTCAACAATTGTTGGCTCCACACCAAAATGGAAAACACGATGAAAGCAATGAACAATTCAAAAGAAATAAAAACAAAATGACAAAATGATTGAATAGAATGAAATAACAATAAACCAAATTTGTGGCTGATTAAGTCAACAATTGTTGGCTCCACAGCAAAAATTGAAAACAGATGGAAAGCAATGAAGAATTCAAAAGAAATAAAAACAAAATGACAAAATGATTGAATAGAATGAAAGAACAATAAACCAAATTTGTGGCTGATTAAGTCAACAATTGTTGGCTCCATAGCAAAAATTGAAAACAGATGGAAAGCAATGAAGAATTCAAAAGAAATAAAAACAAAATGACAAAATGATTGAATAGAAAGAAAGAACAATAAACCAAATTTGTGGCTAATTAAGTCAACAATTGTTGGCTCCACACCAAAATGGAAAACACGATGAAAGCAATGAACAATTCAAAAGAAATAAAAACAAAATGACAAAATGATTGAATAGAATGAAATAACAATAAACCAAATTTGTGGCTGATTAAGTCAATAATTGTTGGCTCCACACCAAAATAGAAAACACGATGGAAAGCAATGAACAATTCAAAAGAAATAAAAACAAAATGACAAAATGATTGAATAGAATGAAAGAACAATAAACCAAATTTGTGGCTGATTAAGTCAACAATTGTTGGCTCCACACCAAAATGGAAAACACGATGGAAAGCAATGAACAATTCAAAAGAAATAAAAACAAAATGACAAAATGATTGAATAGAATGAAAGAACAATAAACCAAATTTGTGGCTGATTAAGTCAACAATTGTTGGCTCCACACCAAAATGGAAAACACGATGGAAAGCAATGAACAATTCAAAAGAAATAAAAACAAAATGACAAAATGATTGAATAGAAAGGAAGAACAATAAACCAAATTTGCGGCTGATTAAGTCAATAATTGTTGGCTTCACACCAAAATGGAAAACACGATGGAAAGCAATGAAGAATTCAAAAGAAATAAAAACAAAATGATAAAATGATTGAATAGCAAGAAAGAACAATAAACCAAATTTGTGGCTGATTAAGTCAACAATTGTTGGCTCCACAGCAAAATTTGATCCGAATAGAATCAAAGAATAACAAACAAAAACCGTGGTTCATGAAGTCAAAAATTGTTGGCTTTGCAACTTTGAGGGACAAGACCAACCCCACCATTAAAATCAAATCCTTCAACTGTAAAAGCTATTTCACACAGTGACTTGCACTCACATTGCCGCGTGTTGTAGAAGGTAGCAAAACAAAGTTGGGTGGTTGATGAGGAAGTGGTAGTGATGTACATGGTCTTTAGTGTATATACATACATATATATATATATGTAAATATAGATACACGCATATAAAAATATAAATACAAAAATATATATATATATGTACCTATAAATATATATGCATATAGATATGGCCTTTGTTGGCTTTTGCATGGCTTCTGACTTGCATTGAAGTTGAGTCAGTTTGGCTTTGGCTTCCTGGTTTTGGTTCAAAATTACTTGCAAGGAAATGAGACAAAATTAAAATTAGATTATGTAAAATAAAGTAATAGTAATAAACAAAAATAAACTAAACTTAAAAAGGATAAGTAAAATAAAATTTGGAAATGATCAATTAATTAATTTTTTTTTGCAGTAGAAACGATCAATTAATTAATTGACTAATTAACCAATTAATCAGCTAATTAACTAATTAAAGTTTAAAAACAAGTGTCTACAGTTGCCCCTCTTGGCATATTTCTTGAGTATCTAGAAGTGCACGCTTCTAGAGAATCAAGAAATAAGCAAAGATGTAGACACCGCTTTTATTATTAGAACAAAAAGTTTCTACAAAAACCTCATTGTGAGGGTATTAACGAAAAATAAAAAGTTTTGCAAAGACCTCGTTGAGAGGGCAACAATGCAATAAAAACAGTTTTGCAAAGACCTCGTGGAGAGGGCAACAATGAAAGATAAACAAATTTGCAAGGACCTCGTTGAGAGGGCAGCGTTGCAATGAAAAATAGTTTTGCAAAGACCTCGTTGAGAGGGCAACAATGCAAGATAAACAAATTTGCAAGGACCTCGTTGAGAGGGTAGCGTTGCAATGAAAAATAGTTTTGCAAAGACCTCGTTGAGAGGGCAACAATGCAAGATAAACAAATTTGCAAGGACCTCGTTGAGAGGGCAGCGTTGCAATGAAAAATATTTTGCAGAGACCAGGTTGAAAAGGCAACAATGTAATAAAAAACAAAGTACTGCGGAAAGCCTGTAAGGGAAACATTGCATTGAGATATGGACTGCTGGACATTCCTTTGACCTGTAAAAGATACTTATGTCCTATCCTGATCAAATAAATGAAGGAATGATAGGCATTTTTTATGAAGATCTAATGCTATCATGTGATGATCATGTTATGATGTATGAAATGTTCAATGCTTGATGACAAGTTTTAATGTCCTCTTGGTCCATATTCCTGGTAACATGAAATCCTTTGGTAAATTCAAACATCTCTCCATTTGCTCTGACTTGATAAATCTTAGGCGCATCAATGCTTTTATCAACCCAAAAACTTTGATACTACTGCACATTACTAGTAATTTGGCTTTCAGTTTTCCTTTTGAGGACCTTCCCTCGACATTTTGTTCATCAAACCTAGCTCAATACCTTTGAATGAAAAACGAGCATTTTCATGCATGTTTTGTTTTCCACTTGTTTATACATATTTTGAAATTCATGAACAATCTTAATGCAAACATCGGATAAATCAAAAATTTCATTGCATAATTAAGAAGTGAGACCAAAGTAAACAGTCAATCTATTTGATTCAAACTCAAGCAAGATAGACAAGGTTTGTAAAGATTGGAGGAAGGATAATGGTACCTCCCGACAATGAATACTCAGAAACATGTGCATGCGGGATCTGAGTTCTTTTGATTGGCTAACAATACCAACGTCTTTGACAACTCAGCCCATTGAGTGATCCGATCTTGCCCCAATTAGACCCACTGAGAATTGATTTAGCTCATTGAAATGCTGTGCTTATACCTTTCTCTTCCTCTAGCTTAAGCTGCCTTTTCAGGTTTTCAACTTAAGCGACCCCCAGTCGATCTAAGCTGCCCTTTCGGGTTTTCAACTTGGACCTCTCCTTTTCTTTCTTCCTCTTTTTATTTTTATTATTTTTTTCACTTTTTTTTAATTTCTTCTTATTTCTTTTTCTCTTCAGGCATAATATTTCTTCACAGCATCGGCATTAATAGGGCTCGGAAGCTCCCTTCCATCCATTTCTTGTAAAATCAAAGCTCTACCAGAAAAGACCTTTTTGACAACATATGAGTCTTCCCAATTCGGTGCCCATTTGCCTCGAGTATCTCATTGATTTGGGAGTATCTTTTTCAGCACTAATTCCCCTTCACTGAACTGTGTCGATTTCACCTTCTTGTCATAAGCTGTCATCATTCTTTTATGGTATAACTGGCCATGGCAAAGTGTGGCGAGACGCTTTTCTTCAATTAAGTTTAACTGATCATATCTTTCTTGGCTCCAATCTGCCTCATCCAAGTTCACTTCCCTGAGTACCCTGAGAGATGGAATTTCCACTTCAATGGGCACCACTGCTTCCATTCCATATACCAGTGAAAAAGGAGTTGCCCCAGTAGATGTCCTTACTGCAGTGCGATAAGCAAGAAGAGCAAAAGGTAACTTTTCATGGCAATCTTTATAAGTTTCACTCATCTTAGCCACAATCTTCTTAATATTCTTCTTGGCTGCCCCCACTGCCCCATTTATCTTAGGTCGATAAGGCGTAGAGTTACTGTGAGTAATTTTGAACTGAGAACACAATCCCTTCATCATTCCACTGTTCAAATTTTGAGCATTATCTGAGATAATCCGTTCCGGAAGGCCATACCTGCAAATGATTTCCTTTTTCGAAAACTTAGCGACCACTAACTGAGTGACACTAGCATATGAGGCTGCTTCAACCCACTTGGTAAAGTAGTCAATCATTACAAAGATATACTGGTGACCATTCGATGCTTTCGGAGTAATCGGTCCAATAACATCCATTCCCCACATCGAGAAAAGCCAAGAAGGTGCCATAACATGTAGCGGATTGGGGGGAACATGAATTTGATCTGCATAAATCTAACATTTGTGGCACTTTCTAGTGTAATTAATGCAATCCGATTCCATGGTCAACCAGTAATGGCTTGATTTAAATCTCGATAATCTACGCACATCCGCACTTTTCCATCCTTCTTTGGTACCGAAACTATATTAGCAACCCACTCTGGGTACTTTGCTACTTCAAGAAAACCGGCATCTAACTGCTTCATCACTTCTTCTTTTATTTTCAATAGCATATCTGGTTTCATTCGCCTTAGCTTTTGCTGAACTGGCTTGCATTCTGGCTTGATCGGCAACTTATGCACTACAATTTCTGGGTCTAGACCTGGCATGTCTTGATACGACCATGCGAAAACATCTGAATATTCTTTTAGCAAGTCAATCAACTGTTGCTTTTCTTCCTCTGATAAAGTGGTGCCTATTTTCACTTCTTTCTTATCCCCTTATGTACCCAAATTTACCAACTTCGTGGTTTCCTTTTGAGACAATATTTGTCTTTCCTCTCGCTCAACCAATCTTAGTAAGTCTTGGGGTAGATCAGAGTCATCAATATCATCACTATCAACTTCCCCAGTATCAATCAACCTTTCAAAATCGAACTCAAGCCTACTACTCATGTTATCTTCACATTCATTGACTGTGGACCTGCAAAGGAAGGTTTGAAACGGATATATACAAAGAAACAGAATAGGGATACATAATAAATAAAGCAATGAATTATGAAAGAAAGTTAATAGGTAGCATTCAAGAGGAAAGTATAGGAATTAAAATTTTTAATGTAAACTTGGTTGCATTAAAATCTGAGCATGCATCAATTTGTCATTGAGTTTCAAATTATGTATAAACAAAAAGAAAGCCTTAAAACATCCATAAAAATACTTATCAACGCTCTTAGGCATAAGCGTCGATATGACAAACAGAAGTTCAAAGTGATTACATCTGCTCAAAAGAAAGTACAGTTAGAATTTCCATGACGGACCAATTGTCCAATTCGATAGCAATGGAAGTCTCAAAGATCAAAGTGTCCAACTGATCTGACTCTTCTTCATCGATGACTTGGATGGCTACATCTTGCAGAGCTCTTTGTACTGACTGAACTGATGCCGTCATCAAACCATGCCGACCTATATTAACCCATCCGGCTGAGACAAAAGATTGATTGATGTGAGGAAACTCCATCCTTCCCCACTCCACATTTCTCCCTTCTAATCTAGCCAATCTCCGGTTCTTTTTCTTCTCCTTCATTTGCTGCTTCTCTTTCCAAGATGGCCTAAAGCCTAAGCCAAATGTGTTATCTTGGCTGGGCCAATCTATTAAATCACATTTCCCTTGCAAATTCGTACCTAATCCTTTCCCATCTGACCAACCCTTATCTTGCATCTGCTTCTTTTGGACAACTAAGTCAACTGGCTTTTGGCTCGCGCCTTTCTCGGACATGACTTCCGCAATTTCAAAGGATCGAAATGAGCATTCTAGAGCCTCTTCAGCTGCCTCAATATACGGAGAATCTGATGATTGAGCTACCATTATATCCTCTTCCCCCTTTACTGTCACAATAATCCTTTCTACTATGAACTTAACCTTCTGATATAATGTTGAAGGAATTGCCCCAGCGAAATGGATCCACAGTCGGCCCAGCAAGCAGGTATAAGAAGGGTTGATATCCATAACTTGGAATACAAGCTCAAATGTGACCGGACCAACCTGGAAAAGAATTTCCATAGTGCCTAACACTTCTCTCCGAGTTCCATCAAATGCCCGGACGATTAAGTTACTTGACTGCACATGGGACATGTCAATCGGTAATTTCTGTAGAGAACGAAGAGGCATCACATTTAAGGCAGACCCATTATCTATAAGTACTCTGGCCATGGTATACCCTTTACAGCGGGTGGTAATGTGAAGGGCTTTAGGGATACCCCTACCTCCCGAAGGTATCTCATCATCTGTAAAAGTGATATAGTTGGATGTACCGATACTACCAACTATATAGTCCATGTCAACTATAGAAATATTCTTGGACACATAAGCTTGGCTCAAAGCTTTTAGTAATGATTCTCGGTGGGCTTATGAATTTAACAGTAATGAGAGTAATGAGATACGAGCTGGAGTTTTGTTCAACTGATCCACCACACTGTATTCACTCTGTTTTATTATCTTGAGGAATTCTTCGGGCTCATTAACATTGGCACCCCTAGCCATTTCCTTCTCTAACACCACATCTTGTACAATTACCGGCCCTTCATCTACCTTGGCCTTTCCTTTCGAAGTTTCGGCATTATCAGAAGAATAGATCCTACCACTCCTAGTAATCCCATCAACATCAGACACTAGCGGGACCACCGATTCACCAACTTTTTCCATAGTAGAAAAGCTACATTCATATTTCCATGGAACTTGATGCTCATCCTTGTAAGAGAAAGGTTGGGGAAGATTAACTACAAGTGGCCAAGCAGGTGTGGGAGCTGGCTTCTCATCATAGTATACTACAAAAGGTTTACGTTTAGGTGGCTTATCATAATATACCACAAAAGGCTTTGGTTGTGGATGAGTCTCTATGACAGGTGTAATAAGTGTGGGAACAAATGGTTTTGACTTTAAGGGATCATCATAATGAACCATAAATGGTTTCGGCCTTGGAGGCTCATCATAATAGACTACAAACGGTTTCACTGTTTCTCTTCCATCGCCCACTACATTCACATCTAAGTCCCCAGTCTCTACATAAAACTCTATCATAGATTGATCCATTATTCTCTGTACCATTTTACGAAAATGAGTACAGCACTGTATGTCATGATTTGTCTCACCACAATAACAACAATCTCCTTAATTTCCAACTCTTTCCCTCGAATCATTTGGGCCTTGACCAAAGCCCTGAATATGACTACCATAGGGGTTGTGACCTCTTCAACTAACCTCTTGATGTATTCACCCCCACTGACCATGTTCACAGTTGTCCCTCCATGGTTAGGTAACGGATTTTGCCCTACATTAGGCTGCTGATTCTTATTAAAGTTGAGTTTTCCCTCCTTCACCAAGTCTTGAAGTTTAAGCTTTAATGCATAGCAGTCTTCAGTAGAGTGGCCGGCTGCACCATTGTGATAGTCACAATGCTCATTGGGTTTATACCAATTAGGATATGGAGGAGTATAGGTTCTAGTGACACGAGGCTTTTCCACTAAACCTTGTTGCAATAATTGAGGGAGTAAGGCAGTGTAAGTGTAAGGAATGGGATCAATGTGGGTTCTGGGTGGTCGATTTTGTCTTTGGATGTTTCCACTATTTGGGGTTAAAGTGTTTGGGGTAGGGAATGCTTGTGTGGTAGGCATAGGTTGGAAAGCTGGCCCAGAGGCAATATAATTGGTAGTAGGAGCTGGGTATTGGTATGGGGTTGCTGGACGGTTATATGAACCTTGAGGTTGTTGGTAGCCACTGGTCGGGTATCGATAATGCGCATACCCCTGATATGAATTCTGATATTGATACTGAGGTCTGGGTTGGTATCCTCCATGTCCAGTTGCATTTACTTCTCCCTCTTTTTTTTAGGGTTTTGGTTATTCTTAGTTGAACTAGACTCAGACCCTTCAATCTTGCCACTCTTTATGGCACTTTCTACCTTTTCCCCGATTAACACCATGTCTGTAAAACTCTTTGTTGCCCTTGACAATAGATGGCTGTAGTATGGGCCTTTCAGCGTATTAACAAACATCCTAGTTGTCTCCTTTTCAGTTAAAGGGGGTTGAACTTGGGCAGCCATATCCCTCTATCGCTGGGCATATTCATTGAAAGACTTAGTACTCTTCTTCTCCATGTTCTGCAACGTTAACCTATCAGTTACCAAATCAGACATATGCTGGTATTGGCTGATAAAAGCCCGAGCCAAGTCATACCACGAATGAATGTTGCGCCTGTCAAGCCTATTATACCAACGGGTTGCTAACCCGGTAAGACTATCCTGACATAAATGAATGAGCATCTTATCATCTTTAGAATAAGCCGCCATCTTTCAACAATACATAGTAATGTGGTCATGAGGACAACTTGTTCCACTATACTTTTCGAATTCTGGAACCTTAAATTTTGGTGGTATCACCAATCCATCCACCAAACTCAATTCACTAGCATTAATAGTACCATATGCCTTAGTTCCTTCCATAGCCCTAAGCCTCTCCTCAATCTGGCTTAGTACATGTTGATTTCCCCCTTTCCCTGTGGATACATCTTTTTCCAACTGGACCATATGACCAACATCAGGAATGACCACTGGGTTGGTAGGGGTACGTCCGGGTACTGGAGGTGCCATGTTAAATGTAGGAGGTGAAGAATACTGAGCTGCAGATAGGGACCCGCCGTTAACAACGGTGGGTTGAGGTTGTGGGACAAAAGGATATCCACTAGGTGGTGGTGGTGGAAAATTGGGTATGGTTGGGCATGCAGGTGGTATAGGCGCATTCACATTTTGGGTTGGTTGAGGTAAAGACAAATTTGGCTCAAGGCCAAATGGGTGGGAAGAGGTGTTTTGAGATGATTGTCCTGTAGGGTTCCCACCCGTATTTGCCATGTATTGCTCCCTCATACTGCTCATCATTTCTGCCATTTGGTCTAATTTCAATTTCAGTTCTTCATTTGTCTTTCTCAAAGTTTCTATCTCGGCCACTTGTTCTTCCATGATAATTCTGGTATGCAATCTGGTAAGGTATCTCCTGGGTTGCCGCTCTATCTTGAAACCTTTGTTACCACAAACGTGAATTAGGATATTTGTTATTACTCTTTTTTTTAATGCAGTAGATGAATAGATGCATGGATGCAGATGCAATGCAAAGGTACTTGTAGTTTGCCAATTGAAATTCAAAAGATTCTTCGATTCATTCCATTAAGGCCAAGCTCATTAAAAAACAATATTTGCCCACAACGTTTCATTCACAATATGAGAACTAAATTTTATAATCTGATCACATTCCTCAACAATGTCCTCTAAAATGTAAACAGTCCCTTGTCCAAATGACCGTCTTGGCGGGATGTTCTGTAGCATCTCCTTACTTCTCTTCTTCAACTTTTCTGCAACAGGGATGATCTTCTTCATTTCTTGAAATAGTAGCTCAGTTTGGTGACTGTTCACATTATAACCCACCAAGCATTTATTATGACACGCTATGGCCCTATAGAAAACCTTTTCGAAGTCGTCCAGAGTATTCCTTGCTTGAAGTAAATCTTTAGTCGTGATGTTCACATTTGTTTCGAACTCTTTAACCTTTTGCTCCAAATTCCTAACTTGCTGGGTCAATCCTTCAATTTCTCTCATGGCATTCCAAAGTTGTTGCATTGCTATGTCTTTTTCTGCTTGCAGCTGAGCATTGTTCCTCATTTCATTCCTTAGCCCTCTTGTGCTTGATGCATTCCTCTTTTTAACTGGGCACATCTTTCTCTCTCACGGTTGTATGCAGATATTGCTTGGGCCTTCTCTACTTCCAATCGTTGCTTCCTTCCTCTTTCTTGATTTCTCTCGATCTTTAATTGGCTGACCTGTTGAGTCAATGTTTCTATCCCTCCCTGGTCAATAATTGAGTTGCGATTCTTTTCAAATTCCAGCTGTTCATGGAGCATCTGGTGGGTTTTTTGTGCATTCAATAATTTCTTTTCTGACTCATCCCTTTGTCCTCTTGCTTCAGCTTCTTTTTTCTTCATTTCCCCAAACTCTTTCTTCAAATTGCACCATTCTCCAACTAACTTAGCATTCTCCCTAACCATCCTACCAACAGTATTTTCAGCATTGATGCGGTTCTCCATCTCGATGGTATAACTGGTTTCAGCATGGCTTTTAGCTTCCACTAACTTGAGTTTTTCTTCTTCCCATTGGCACTTCTCTTCAGCCCTTTTAAGTCTAATCTCGTCTATTTGTTGTTGCAAGGCCATCATCTTATCCATTATCTCTGGCTTTGTTAATTGCTTCCCTTTTTCTTTCTGTAAGGATTGCTTATACCTCTCACTAGTTTCCTTAGCATGCTCACACTTGTCTTCCCACACATCTTTCTCTTTTATCACTTCGATAATCTCTATTTCTGCCCATCCAAGTGCTTCTTCCACTATCTTCTTACCATGGTTTGCCATATCCACATCGGATTTTAGTTCCACTTCTTTCTTTTCAAACTCTTTCTTTTGGCTCTCTAACTCGGCTTGACATGCCGTCAACTGTCCTTTCAATTCATTCACCATCAATCCTTCCTTCATCCTTTTGTTTTCGAACAAGAGTTGAGCATACCTATCTTGGAAATGTGGGCCTAACTTGCGCTTTGCATCTTTTGTGAGGGGAGGCTTCAATCCTTGGATCCTGTCTTTATGCCATTCTAGATATTCTGGAGTACATCTTCCTTGCAAATTGGACACCGGTGTTCGAAGAACTTTCTTATTCCATCTTTCCCCAACTTTTCGGCCGTCCAAAATCTGCTGCAAAGTATCATGAGGGATGTCAATGCTATCAAGGCCGTGAGTAGCGGGTATGAATTGTTCTGCACCCAACTGTCTCATAAACAGTAGAGAGGAAAAAGAAACCGTTCCCAAAAGTCCTACCAAAGGAATCCACGGGTCATTTTCACACGAGTAGACTACGCCTCTCCCTTTCATCCATGCTGCTTTTCATAGAACATCCTTGCTTTCAAGTGTTTCGAACCATTTGAGCCATTCTTGCTGAGACTTTTCTTCCCACTTGATGTTGAGATATTCATCGAGAGTATTACGAACCTTAAAGTAGTACCACGTAAACTTCTTTACCGAACTTGGTAGATGACTCTTAAACCATACTGTCAGTAACTGAGCACATCCCTGAAATCGTCCTTTACCCATTTTTCTGCAAAACATCAATGAGCGAGCCGTTTCTGCCATAATAGCGTAAACTGGACTGTACCCATTCTGTATTTGGTAAACCAAGTCTAGAACAACCACATCTATTTCTCCCACAACTCTAAGGAATATGACCATCCCATAAATCAACACTGCCATGAATACATGTGCCTTTTCATTTCCTAAGTTGTCTTTCATTTTCTCCAGCCAGAATCTAGTTGGGTGATTCTTTGGGGTGACCTTTTCCTCGATCAAATCAGTGAACTTCTTCATGAAACGAGCTTCCTTTTGACTCCTCCAATAAACCTTTTCTTCATTCTCTTGACTCTCTTGATTTATTTCAAGATTTTCATCACCCAATTTGATTAGTTGCTGGTACTCCTCAACAGTGGGGAACATCTCTACTTCATTAAACACGAAACACCTGTACGATGAATCGAAAAAATTGACCATCGCCATTAGCAACTCTTCATCCACACTAATAAAAAGCAAAGACCCGACTTTACCAAACTTTTGTTCAAACCCCTCTTTATATGGTAACCTCTGCCACAACTCCTTAAGCTCGGCAAGATCATTCTGTTTTACATCCATCTTTACTTTTTTCAATATTGCTAGTCGAGGGCAATCCCCATGTACTTCTCTTCTCTTCAAATTAAGAGCTGCCACCTCTACAAACTTATCTCGATCTGTCTCAAAACTACCTTCTTCTCTTTAAATGGCGAAGGTCTCTTTAAATGGCGAAGGTCTCTTTTATATCTCAGATTGTCCTTATTGCCGGTCTAATCCTAGGCAAATAAGGCCCCCAATCCTCACCCATTATAGGCTCATTTGGAAAGGGTTCAACCTGAGTGAGGGTGTTTCGCTCAACCCATCCGGGGACAAGATTGTCCCTCGAAGTGACACACCCGGACCTAGCACGACTTTTCTGTACGAATGAAATAGTACAAGATGACGTATTAATTAAACAATGGGTCGGTCCGGCTGTGTCAAGTCAGAAGAGAAGTTAAAATTAGGATAAGACGGAGTTTGAAGATAAAGTAATTAACCGTGCATGGAAATTAGTAAATGCCAAAAAGACCTCCAAATAAGTCCCTAGAAATTTATTATGGGCCCCATTGGCACAAGAAATCAAAGGATTTAGCCAACGGGTAAAAATGAAAGAAAGTTGAAAAAGGGGAAAAAGTTTGACCCGGGGCCCGAGTGGACCCGGCGTCGGGCTCCCCTATAAATAGGGGAGGGGCCGAACCTTTCTTTCATTATTTTCTTTTCTTTTTCTTTCTTTTTTCTTCTTTTCTCTCTGGAGCCGACCGGAGGCATTTTGGACAATTGGCAAAGTGGGACATGCCCGGCTATCAGATCAAGGTGAGTTTTCAGTATGTTGTTCTTCTCACCTCGATCTACGTTATGTTAAGTTTGCACGCACATCCATGCATCGGTTTAGCCTAGATCCAAGTTTTCAGCTTTTAACCAGATTAAAGCTTTAAACTCAAATAAATGGATTTCGGGCCGGTGGAATAAGGTGAGTTTTTAGTGGGTTATAGTATTCACCTTATTCTACGTACCATTCCGTTTTTACGCATTTCTGTGCACCGGGTGTGAGTAAATCGGAGATTTAGTCAATTTGTGCTAAATCTCGGTCTACGGGAAAATTGGACCGGTGTTTCTCGTTTCTGCCTCGGCATATCCGTTGTGGATGCCATGAAGATCGTCTCTTTAAGTTTGTACGTCGAAAGGAGGAGAAACGAGTGCGAAAACCGGGGAAGAGACCGGCCGAAGAACTGGCCGATCGAGTCCCTGTTTAGATATTTTCAATATATTATTATTATATTAAAAGATATTTATATATTATATTAATATATTTAGACATTTATATATAATATTATTATATCTTAGATATTTATATATTATATCATTATAATGTATAAATATCTCATAGGTGGGCTTTTTGAGCCCAATTTCGAGTAGAATTTGGCCCAACCCGTGTGGGGCCCAGCCTAGTTCGGGTGTGGGGCCCACGGGCCCCGGGGGGCATTTTGGTAATTTTTCGCCGAGAGTTCGATTTTAACCCCGAAACCTCCCGGACACTTTTCTAGGAATCGGGCCCGGCCCGAGTGGCCCATGGACCCCCAGGGGTATTTTCATAATTTTTCACCAAGTGTCCAATTTTTACCCCGAAACCTCCAGGACACTTTTCTCAGCCCCGAATCATATTCAAGCCCAGTTGTAGGTCATGTTAGAGCCTCGTAGGTGCATTCATAAATTTAATTATGAATGCTAACGTATTTCCGTGTACTAGGGCTCCGGGTGAATCGAATGCGGCGATGCTCCGGAGGTTGAGCTACATGGAGCGCTTGGGAGTATACGAATCTCCCAATACTGTGAGTGACTTAGACTTCTCTGTCTAGCCACTGGGGAAAAGGGTTTTAAAAATGATTTTTAAAACATAAATGTTTTTCAAAAAGATTTTGGGATATGGGAAATCCACATACACACACCTGCTTGTGATATACCCACACAGTGAGTTGGATGTCTTAAAAAGAAATATATAGACTACGTGTGTGTTTATATATTTTAAATATGTAACGTTATATATATATATACATTTGAAATATTATTATTATTATTATGGTTATTGAGGGTACGATGCCCTTGGGAGATGAGTGATTGAGAGGGTTCCTCGTGGCTCCAATTTACGGGAGCGTGGACCGAGTTTGAGAGCATGCATGATACTCAGCCGTGGACCGCCTATCGAGGGGCACGGTGAGTCGAGCCTGGTTGGGAGAGGCGCGTAGGGAAACTCGCCAGAGCTCCAGTTCGCTGTGTTCCACCACAGCGAGGCACCACCGAGGGAAAGGGCTAGAGAGATAGAAAAGAGAAAAATATTATAAATGAGAAAAGAGATAGCCCTCGGTGCAGTGAGGCATAAGACGACCGGCGGGTCGCACCTCCAGTATGATAGAGATGCCAGCCCATTTTATATATACATATATATTTATTTATTTATTTAAACTGTTTTTAAAAGAAGGTTCTCAGCAAGAGAACTAGAAAAGAGTTTTTAAAAGAAAAATATTTATTTTATTATTATTTTATTTTACTTTATTTTGGATTCCCCTTATCTGCCCTAACCCAGGTGGAGATTCTTAAAACCTCTGTCACTCACCTGTATCCAATGTGGATGGATGCAGATTTGCGATCGGAGTCAGCCATAGAAAAGAGGCTCACTAGGAGGCGTCGGTGGCTTAGGCTTTGTAGTTTCCGCTGTGTAGGTATTCTCTCAATTAGTCCACTGGCATTACATTTAAAGTTAATTATTTTATTAAATATTTTCTAATTAAAGTTTAGTTTTATTTGACAGCGATGATGCCCATTTATGCCTTGCGGTGCCTTAGGTGCGTGACTGGCCAGCACGTACTTCGAGGCAGCGCGGCAGTTGCCACGTGGCCGGCCTGGAGCGGGTCGGGGCGTGACACGAAGGCCAGTTACTTTACCCCCCAATCTAAAGGTAATCCGGCCGCCATCGGATATGCATGAATGTGATAAGTGCCGTGTCAGGAAGGAACTGCAAACCTTTACCAATCATCGTAATACCCGTCTAATACCTCTTGCCAAAAATCACAAAAATGATTAATAATAAAGAAAAATATTTACACAATAAAGAAAATATAAACATGTAAAATATCAATATTCACATAATAATGAAAATCAGCAACATCCATAAAGTAAAGAAAATGAATATCTACAAATGCAAAGAACACATCAATATCCATGAAGGAAAAACCTCAAAGTAGAAAAACAAAAAAAGGTTAATTATTAGCCTTTATTAAAAATCTAAATCTGTTAAGGCCTTTAATTAATACTAACATCATCTCGGCTCGACTCTCTAACCAGTCCCCAGTGGAGTCGCCAAGCTGTCGCAACGTTACCGAAAACGACGAGTTTGGGACTTTACGAAATGTATGGAGTCGCCACTAACCATTTTTGTTTAGGTGCGGTTAGTCACCTATTAAGAATCTATCTAACTTAACATTGGCCGTTAAATCGCGTATTAAGACAGATAGGTTCCGGTCTACAGAACAAACGGATCTGGGTTCGGGAGTACAGTTACGTGTGGGGAAGAATTCGCACCCTCACAACGCCCGCCAAACGACGGTACCGATTAGTTCAGTATTAATTAGGCCTTAATAAAAATTAATAATTAACCTTTTAATTTTCATCTTTGATTTTCGTGTTTCCAAATTTTTATATTTTTATTTAATTTTTCCTTTTTTCTTTTCATTTAAGTTTTATTTTATTTTTTTTATTATAAAAAAAAGGTCTAATAGTTTATTGAAAAATTTTATTTCTGTTTGTATTATTTTTTATTTTGGAATTTTCTTGATCAATTAATGATTATATGCTTAAAAGCCTCTTATAAATCCTCATCGCCACCACTATGAAGTTTAAAGAGACTATTAAACTCAGAGTACTTTCCGAAAGAATCGCCGCCACAACTCTTTGGGAAATATCCTTTCACCATTATTAATTAGGAAAAATTAGTTTATTATTGTTATTATTATTATTATTTCTTCCCATCTTCTCTTTTTTTTATTGTGTAACTTTTTCTTATTAATGACTATGTATCCGAAGATCTCTTATAAATTTTTATCGCCGCCACGATGAAATTTAAGGAGACCTTTAGATTCGGAGTACTTCCCGAAGGAGTCGCCGCCACGACTCCTGAGGAAAATATCCTTTCATAATCACAAAACAAAAAAACTTTGTTTTCTTCTTATTTATTATTTATTAGTCTCTTAAATTAATGACTATGGGTCCAAAAACCTCTTATAAACACTCAACGCCACCACGATGAAATTTAAGGAGGGTTTTTTAGATTTGAAGTAACTCCTGAAAAAATTGCCGCCACAACTCCTCAGGAAAGTATCCATTCATAATCACTAATTAATTAAAAAAAATATTAACTTATAATTTAGAGATTTAGTCATTAAGTCTATTTTATTACATAGACTAATTAACAAATGAGTTTTATTTATTAATAATTATATCTATCTTTTATTTAAAAATTTTTTATAAATTCTCATCGCTGCCACGATGGAACTTATAAATAATTTTGGAGGGTTTCCCGAGAAACTCGCCTCAACGATTCCCAGAGAATGTACCTCTTTCATAACCACTAATTTGAGAAAATTTTAAATCTATGGATTACTTAGAAACCTTAGCCTTTCAGCCCATTTTCATTCGTTAACCAAAATTTTGTATTTTTTATTATTATATCCTATATCCGAAAATTAAGCATAAATCCTCATCGCCTCCACGATGGAATTTATAGGCCGTTTTAGAGGACTTTCATGAGAGACTCGCCTCCACGCTTACCCGAGAAAGTATCCTTTTGTTTATCATTATCATTATTATTATTATTATTTTAGGAAAATGGATTCCTTTGAAAGGTTGAATTTTCATTGATTAACTAATAATTTTTATATTATCTTATTTACCCATTTTTATCACTTATTGGTTTGAAGATTACTTATAAATCTTCATCGCCGCCACGAGAAAATTTATAAATAATTTTCAAAGAATTTTTCAAGAAAACTCGCCACCACGACTCCTTGAAAAATAATCCTTGGTTAATTGACTATGCTTAATTAAGCAAGTAATCAATTCATAACACTAATAATATAAAAGCAAACCCCTTCAAACTATTAAAACCATTTATCCTTTTTTATAACATTTTTTATTTCTTTATTTTAACAAAGCAAATCTTTTTCATGGATTCACTACCCTAGACTAACAACGTATATCTATTAACAATTTAGTGGTTGGTAGGCAAGCAAGCTGACATTAACAAATTAAGAAAACCATAATAAGACACATGCATGAAACAAAAATTTGATAACATAGTATTTCAAACTAATTAAAGCTACTTGACTTTTCCTTCACTCTAATGAAAGCAACGATTTTTACCATCAAAATAAGAAAGCAACCATCTTTCTTTCATTCATATTACTCTATTCAAAGCCCCCACATGTGTTAGCATTTCGAATAGCAATAAGACGAATCAACAGATATTATCAAGGCAAAAATCATATGCAAATAAGAGCACACAATGTAACTGTTAGGACATATGCATACAAATCTCACCAAATCCTTAACCTTTTGACTTTTGTGACAAGAACATATACTACCAACGTATGGACACAATAAAAGAAACAACTTTCTGATTTTCCTTTGATTAGTCAAAAAAAAAAAACCATCTTTCGTCCTTGTCTACCCTTTATTAGTTGAAAGGACCATGAGGATATAAGAGAACATCAAAAGTAAACACAAATAGGAATTTCCTTTTTATTTTATGGTAGGGATCAAGATATAAAGACAAAAAAAAAAACTCAGAACATTCAACTTTCATCGGAACCCAACAGTATAATCCAATCAAAAGAGAGTAAGAATCCAAAGCTTAGAAACTTATACCCAAATAATGTTTGAACCTGGTCTCTTATCCCTTTGCTCTTTCTTCTACACATTTCTTCTTCTTTCCCTTGGACTCTTTTTTTTTCGAAGGTCAACAATGGCTGCTACTCTTTAGTTCCCTAAGCGTTACCTAACCTTTCCTTCCCCGCTAACATTTTTTTTAGAACCGAAAGCTTTTTCCTTTCCTCCCTCTCTCTGTTTGCTTCTCTTTTTTTTTCAAACCTTTCGCCGCCCCCTCTCCCTCTACGTTTTTCGTTGGTTGGCCTCTCTTTATATATTTTTTCTTTGCTTGGCCCCCCTCTTTACTTTTTTTTCTTTGCTTGGCCCCCTCTTTACATTTTTTCTTTGCTTGGCCCCTCTTTACGTTTTTTTCCTTTGGTTGGCCCCCTTTGTCTTTTTTTTTATCTTTTTTCAATCGTGAAAGTTGTTGATGGTGCTTTTTCTTTTTGTAAGGCTGAGAACGGAAAGCAACAAAGGATTTGGGAGCTTAATGGGGCCTGTGCAAGTTTTCCACATTTTTTTTAGGGACATACCGCCGACTGCATTGAGGGAATCTCGGAGCTGAGTGAGCAGAGATAAACTAGCTGGCATTTGGAATGATTTTGATTTTCGATTTTTTTCGTCTTTATTCCCCTTTTTAATCTGATGGCTCTTCTTTCTTCTCCCATTTTAATCTAAAGGTCCTCATTTATTGGCCTTGTAATCTCTACCTCACCCCTTCTTTCTTTGCTGCAATTGGTTGTGTATCTTACTGACTCTGCTTTCTCATTGGCTGCTTTTATTTTCTTTTGTCTTGAAGGGGTATCCAGCTGCATGAAAGAGCAGTTGTGCAAGGTGATGTGAATTTGTGGCTGATTAAGTCAACAATTGTTGGCTCCACAGCAAAAATGGAAAACATATGGAAAGCAATGAAGAATTCAAAAGAAATAAAAACAAAATGACAAAATGATTGAATAGAAAGAAAAACAATAAACCAAATTTGTGGCTAATTAAGTCAACAATTGTTGGCTCCACACCAAAATGGAAAACACGATGGAAAGCAATGAAACAAAATGACAAAATGATTGAATAGAATGAAAGAACAATAAACCAAATTTGTGGCTGATTAAGTCAACAATTGTTGGCTCCACACCAAAATGGAAAACACGATGGAAAGCAATGAAACAAAATGACAAAATGATTGAATAGAATAAAAGAACAATAAACCAAATTTGTGGCTGATTAAGTCAACAATTGTTGGCTCCACACCAAAATGGAAAACACGATGGAAAGCAATGAACAATTCAAAAGAAATAAAAAAAAATGATAAAATGATTGAATAGAATGAAAGAACAATAAACCAAATTTGTGGCTGATTAAGTCAACAATTGTTGGCTCCACACCAAAATGGAAAACACAATGGAAAGCAATGAACAATTCAAAAGAAATAAAAACAAAATGATAAAATGATTGAATAGAAAGGAAGAACAATAAACCAAATTTGTGGCTGATTAAGTAAACAATTGTTAGGTTCACACCAAAATGAAAAACACGATAGAAAGCAATGAAGAATTCAAAAGAAATAAAAACAAAATGACAAACTGATTGAACAGAAAGAAAGAACAATAAACCAAATTCGTGGCTGATTAAGTCAACAATTGTTGGCTCCACAGCAAAATTTGATCCGAATAGAATCAAAGAATAACAAACAAAAACCGTGGTACATGATGTCAAAAATTGTTGGCTTTGCAACTTTAAGGGACAAGACCAACCCCACCATTAAAATCAAATCCTTCAACTGTAAAAGCTATTTCACACAGTGACTTGCACTCACATTGCCGCATGTTGTAGAAGGTAGCAAAACAAAGTTGGGTGGTTAATGAGGAAGTGGTAGTGATGTACATGGTCTTTAGTGTATATACATACATATATATATTTATGTATATATATATACACACATATAAAAATATATATACACAAAATATATATATATATATGTACCTATAAATATATATGCATATAGATATGGCCTTTGTTGGCTTTTGCATGGCTTCTGAGTTGCATGGAAGTTGAGTCAGCTTGGCTTTGGCTTCCTGGTTTTGGTTCAAAATTACTTGCAAGGTAATGAGACAAAATTAAAATTCAATTATGTAAAATAAAGTAATAGTAATAAACAAAAATAAACTAAACTTAAAAAGGATAAGTAAAATAAAATTTGGAAATGATCAATTAATTAATTTTTTTTTGCAGTAGAAACGATCAATTAATTAATTGACTAATTAACCAATTAATCTGCTAATTAACTAATTAAAGTTTAAAAACAAGTGTTTACAGTTGCCCTTCTTGGCATATTTCTTGAGTATCTATAAGTGCACGCTTCTAGAGAATCAAGAAATAAGCAAAGATGTAGACACCGCTTTTATTATTAGCACAAAAAGTTTCTACAAATACCTCATTGTGAGGGTATTAACGATGAATAAAAAGTTTTGCAAACACCTCGCTGAGAGGGCAACAATGCAATAAAAATAGTTTTGCAAAGACCTCGTGGAGAGGGCAATAATGCAAGATAAACAAATTTGCAAGGACCTAGTTGAGAGGGTAGCGTTGCAATGAAAAATAGTTTTACAAAGACCTCGTTGAGAGGGCAACAATGCAAGATAAACAAATTTGCAAGGACCTCGTTGAGAGGGCAGCGTTGCAATGAAAAATAGTTTTGCAAAGAACTCGTTGAGAGGGTAACGATGCAAGATAAACAAATTTGCAAGGACCTCGTTGAGAGGGCAGCGTTGCAATGAAAAATATTTTGCAGAGACCAGGTTGAAAAGGCAACAATGTAATAAAAAACAAAGTACTGCAGAAAGCCTGTAAGGGGAACATTGCATTGAGATATGGACTGCTGGACATTCCTTTGACCTGTAAAAGATACTTATGTCCTATCCTGATCAAATAAATGAAGGATTGATAGGCATTTTTTATGAAGATCTAATGCTATCATGTGATGATCATGTTATGATGTATGAAATGTTCAATGCTTGATGACAAGTTTTAATGTCCTCTTGATCCATATTCCTGGTGTAGACACTTATTTTTAAATTTTAATTAATTAATTAACTGATTAATTGGTGGATTAGTCAATTAATTAATTACTCATTTTTACATTTTATTTTTCCTTTTTAAGTTTAGTTTAATTTTGTTTATTCTTATTACCTTATTTTACTTTATTTAATTCTAATTTCATACCGTTAATTTGTAGGCAATTTTGAACCTGAAACCGGGAAGCCAAATCGCCAAATCGATTCAGTCATCATGCAAAGGGAAAGCTATGTAAAAATCGACTGAGTCAACTTGATTATGATGTAATATATATATATATGTATGTGTGTGTGTATATATATATATATACTTATATGTATATGTATATTTATAAATATATATTTCTATATATGTACATAGATATATATACATATATATATTTGTGTATATATATATAAATGTATATTTATATGGATATATATTCATAGATGTATACATATATATTTAAATATGTATATATATACATGTATATATACGTATAATACATGACAAAGCCGAATCAACTAGGACCACTACCATGCAAAACCAAAGAGGACCGCGGACTCCGCACCACCTTCCATGGCTAAATCCAATCCTCCTGGCAGTGTTGCACCTTCAGCTGTTGAAGTATCTACGAAGGCTACCGAGGGTCCCAAGGCCACCGTGACTGCTGCAGACTCGGTCGCAAGGGATAGCAGCGGTCCTGTTAACGATATCGCGAAGAAGATTCGCCGAGCTGAGAGGTTCGGCGTTCCCGTCCAGATGTCTGAGCAAGAGAAACGTAATTCCAGGGCTGCGAGGTTCGACACTGCGCCCAGCTCAAATGGTTCAGAAGCATCTAAACAATCAGAGGAGCTGGAGAGGAAGGCCCGAGCAGAGAGGTTTGGGCTTGCCATACCTGCTACAGCTGCCGATGAGGAGGCAAAAAAAGAAAGCTCGTCTTGCTAGGTTTGCACCATATTCCAAATCTGATACAGTGGAAGAAGAAAAAGAAAAGCAAGGGCAGCAGCAACCTCAACGCTGTAGTAAGGACAGCTTCCTCCATCTTATGTGCACTCCATGCAATAGCTACAGCTGCAGCAACAAACAGCCACCCCGTCATTACTCATCTTCATTACTCCCCCAACTCAGCAACAAGCAGCCACCCCTTCTTGCTCATTACCTGATATTTTCTCTTGTTCCTCTCCGGCTTTCCTTAGCTTAGCTTCTTTTCTTTTCACATGGCCGAGGTTTTAGACGAAGGCGAGTTTTGGCTTCCGCCTCAGTTTTTAACCGACGATGACCTGTTCGTGGACAAGACTAAGGCCAAGGACAATCCCAAGAATCTCAAAGATGGGTTTGGCTTCGAGCTCGATGGTTCTAAGTCTCTGTTTCCCTACGACTTCCCTTACGGGTTTGGGTGCTTTGGGTTCTCTTTAGATCTAAGTTCTCCAGTTGAGTCCGTGGTCGGTTCTATCGAAACCGAGAGTGACGAAAAGGATTATCTCGTTGGGTTAACTCGTCAAATGGCTTACTTCACTCTGGAAGATGATTTTCGACGAAACAACCGAGCCTTTGCCTCTAAAAACTCGAAGGGATAGGCCTTGTCCGGTTCGCCACAATCGACTCTCTATGCGTTAGGGAACGGTTGCGGTTGCTAGCAATGGTCCAGCCGAGGAAGCCCTAACTGTCAATCACGGGTATAGTCACCACCGGTAACATGGGATCTGCTATTTGCGGCTGCGGGTGAAGTAGCACGGATGCAGATGAATGAAGAATCATACGGTGGATCCAGCAATAGAGGTCTCTTCGGTCCACCAGCAAGAACAACAATATCCTCTCCTCTCCCCGTCACCCTCCTCTGCTTGAAAGCGCTCGTCAACTTTGATTCGATTCGGTGTAATGTATGTGAAGTTGATATAGTCTACTAACCAAAGTCTGCAAAACTGTTTCTAAGAGTGAGAGGAGATGTTTCCCAGCCATACAAGAGGTTCCAATTGAGACAGGAGAATAGAATGTGAAAGTAGTATTCTTTGCAGACTCTGTGCTCTTTAAATTCATGGATTGAAGTTGAACTTTGAGCGCAGGTGATGGCAAGGTAGCTGTGATGTCAAAGTTGAAGCCCATGCTACTGTCAAGCTCCAAGAGTCACTCTATGAAATCGAGCAGGCCATCTGTTTCCAACTTTGATGCCCTGTTCCTTCACGTGAGCTACACAACCCCACGCCAGCTACACTCTGCTGGCCATTAGATACCCTTCCAAAGATGACAAAAGGGGGAAGTCATGATTTTTTTTTACTCCCTTTTTTTCTGGGACTTGTCTAAAAAAAAGTAGTGACTGGTGTCTTCAAAAAAGGAGAGCTTCATTTTGCTTTTAAAAAGAGAGCACGGAGAGGAAATGAGCTTCAGCCATTCTTCCAAAAAAAAAGACAAAAAGAAAAGAAAGAAGAGCACCGAGGAGCATTTTTTTTCAAGAAACAGAGAAGGAGAGAGCACAGAGGTAAAGATAGGGCTGAAGTATTTCTCTTCAAACAAAAAAATAGAGAGAGTAGAAGAGAGAAAGAGAGTCTAAGGAGAAAGGGAAGAAATTTTTTCTTCTTCTTCTTGATCTATTTTAACGGTTTGGCTAGAGAAAAATAGAGAAAAGGCTTATTGTGTATCAATTTTTAGCCATTCTCTTCTCCACAAAGCCATTGTTTTTAGTTTTGATATAAAAGTTCATCCTTTCTTTAGGTAAAATTCTTACTTTTATTTGTGTAAAAATTATTTCTTTATGCTTTAAATGTAATATTATTGTATTATTATGTTAATCTTGTGCATAAAAATATTAGCTTTCTCTCTTATAATGATATTTATGATCCATGAAGCATTTGTATATTGCAAAGTGATTTATTATGTTTAATATATGTTTTAATATGTTCAATATGAGGCCTTTCTATTTGTTTGTCTATTTTATTCTATTAATATGTCGCTTTTCTTAAATATTTACATGATTATATAAAAAGTTTCTAACTTTCTTGTTTTATACCCTTATTTATTACTTTTAAAGCTTACTTATATGTTCAATATGCTTGTTTAATATAAAATTTTAATCTTGACTAAAAAGATTACATTTTTTTAGCTTATGTTCATCTTTGATAGATTAAAAACCTAACCTTGGTTATAAAGATCACAACTTTAAGATGATAAACTTGTTTGCTTAATTAAATGTTAAGTCTAGGATTAACAATTGCATCTTTTTGCTTGTGGATATTTTTGCTTGATTAAAAATGAAAGCTTGGTTAATAAAAATTGAATCTTTAAGTTTATTTTATTTTTTATTATTTTTATTTATTTAAATAGAAATAATCTTTGATTTAAAAAAAAATTGAAATTGAATTTTTAAACTTATATAAATGCATGTTTAGGTTAATATTTAAATTTTTTATCCTAGAAATTATCTTTTTGCCCTTGAATATGTGTTTTGTCTAACATAAAAATTTATGCTTGTATATAAAATTACCTCTTTGCCCTTATGGATATGTTAGCTTAATTAGTAATTACATCATGCGTTAAATTACTGTTTTACCCTTTTATGTATGCTTTTTAATTAAAAATTTAATTTTGTATGTAAAATTACCCTTTTTTGCCTTTGCATGTATTTTTGCTTAAGTAGAAATTATATCTAGCATTAAATTACCTTTTTGCCCTCATATGTATGCTTAATTAAAAATTTAATCTTGATTGAAAAATTACCTTTTTACCCCTGTATATATGTTTATTCAATTATGAATTAAATTTTGAATGATATTAATCCTTGACCATGAATATGTATTTGTTTAAATTAAGCTTACTTATTTGTGTTAAATTAATTGTTATGCAATTTGATTTTATAAAAATTGATTGTAAATTTCCATGTCCTATTTATTTTATCATATCATATTGTGTAATTAATTGTGTATGTATATACTAACCCATGTTTCATTGTCTCATTCATGCATAATTAAAATTAGAACATTGGTTTTCAAAAATTCATATGCATGGGGTAACTGAAAGATGCCTTGGGAGTATGAGGTTTCTGAAGGTTTTCTCTGATGAAAAGTTTTTTCGGTGTCTAATCGAGAGTCCGATCGGGCTCGGGAGAATTTTTCATCCCTTCAAAATTAAAAAATATGTTTTTCATGTAATTTTCATAAAAAGCATGCATCATCTTTATGATTTTCTTTAATTTCTTAAAATTTGCGAATAAACTCCAAAAATTTTCTTTTTACAAAAAGGAATGTTAATTCCAAAATCTTTTATTTGTTTATTTTTACTTTTATGTTTTATTTTTATTTCATTTTAAGAAAATCTCTTGTTTAAGAGGCCCAATTCATATTAAAAGGAATGTTTATTCCAACATTAATTTCAAAACAATGTCTTAGAAGTTTTTTGAGAGATCTTAATTACCCAATTATAGTTAAGGCCTCTCAAATTAATTCAAATTTTGTTAAAAAATCACTTTTAACATTTCTTTTTCCTTTTTTATTTGAAAGGGAATATTTATTTTCTTTTGACCCTTTTTTTTAAATTTTTCAAGATACCTTTTTGGGAGAACTTTAGTACATTTAATTAATTAAGACCCTTCAAGTAAACTTCATTTTTATCAAAAATGTATTTTTAACTCCAATAAAAGGAATGTTTATTTTTTTAAAATCTTTAAAATTCCTTTTTTAAAAATCAGTTTTATTTGATAAAAAAGACATTTATTTTTGAAAGGTTTTAATTTATTAATCTACTAAGGTTTTCCTACTAAACAAAATTTTTGTCAAATTATTCCCTTCAACAAATTAAAAGGAATATTTATTCCGATATTGTTTTAAAATTAAATCTTTCTAAGAGAATTTAATTTAAGTAATCATAATTAAAGTCTCTTAATGTAAATTTCAAAGCATGAATTTGAGGATGTTTATCCCAACCTTTTTTTTTGTAAAATGTTTTCTAGAAGGTTTCAATTAATATTCTCATAATTAAAACTTTCTAAATTTAAAACTAAACCTTTGTTTTTCAAAAGGATATTTATCCTCATTTTTAAATTTGACTTTGATTTTTGGAGGAATATTTATTTCTATTTAGAAATCGAATTTTCCTTCTAAGTAGGAAATTTCTTCAGATTCAAAATTGGGCTATGGATTTTCATATTAAAAGGAATGTTTATTCCGACATTAAGTCTTCAAATTTCGAATTTAGCTTTTACAATGGGATGTTTATCCTACATTAAAAGGAATATTTATTTCAACATTTGAAATTATGTTTTTCTTAAGTTGATTTTAAACACGTTTTATTATTATTCTCCAAGTAAAATATTTCAAGACTTTTGTGGTATCGATTTCCGGGCGTCTTGGGGGTGCTAATCCTTCCCCAAGCGTAACCGACTCACGAACCTAAAATCTTTTTCGTAGACCAGTTTTCTTTCCTTAAACTTGACGTAATCTTTCTAGATTTACGTCGGGTTAAACAAGTAGGTGACTAACCACACCTATTAAAAATAAAAGGTTAGTGGCGACTCCATTTGTTTTTAGACTGTTTAGTCCCAAATATTTTTCACGCCATATCATTTATCGTCGGAGCGGTAAATATTGAGACCAGAAGTTGTCAAACTAATTGAGACCATTCTTTTCAGAATTATGGCAAATATTGAAAAGCCCAAATTCCAAATTTTGGATGTAAGTGGCAATAACTACTTGTCATGGTGTCTCGATATTGAACTACATCTCCAAGGCCAAGGTCTTGCAGCTACCATTGGTGAAAATGGAAATACTAATGATAAAGATAAGGCAAATGCTTTGATTTTTATCCGTCGGCATCTAAGTGATAGCCTAAAAGTTCAATATCTATCTGTCCGAGATCCCTTGATCTTGTGGACGAGATTGAAAGAGCGGTATGATCACACCAAAACTGTCATCCTCCCTCAAGCACACTATGATTGGCAACATCTGAGGTTGCAGGATTTCAAGTCCGTGTCCGATTATAATTCGGCTTTGTATGATATTGTGTCACGGCTTGAACTTTGTGGTGTTAAGCTTACTGAGGTTGAGCTTTTAGAGAAAACATTCTCCACCTTTCATGCTTCGAATTTTGTATTGCAACAGCAATACCGGCAGTGCCAGTTTAAAACATATTCTGAATTGATCTCAGTCCTGTTGACTGCAAAACAAACAAATGAGTTGCTGCTTAAAAATCATGATTTAAGACCTGTTGGCTCTAAGGCATTTCCTGAAGCAAATACCGGCTCAAGTAAGAATGTTGGCCGTCCTAGAGGCCGTGAGCGCAGGCATGGGAATTTTTTCCGTAAGGGTGGTGGGAGATTTAACCGTAATATAAATAACTCCCCACACAACCCTAAAGGTAAAAAGCCCATGAAGAAGCATGATGATAGTACCTGTCATCGTTGTGGAATGACTGGTCATTGGTCACGTACCTGTCGTACGGCCAAACATTTGGTTGATCTATACCAAGCATCCCAGAAGGAGAAAAGCAAGCATGTTGAGACCCATGCCATTGACCTAACTGAGACTGATGCTGAAGTCAATAAGGTTTTGGTCAATGAAAACTGTCATATTCTTGGCAATGAAAAACCTTTTGAGGTTTCTGATTTCTTTTTATAATGTTGATGAAAATAATAAGTCCCCAGAAATAGATCATGAGGGTTTTCATCTATGTTTTGCCATATCCTTGGATAATTATGTTACCAAGGAAGATATTAAATAAATATGGTCGTCAATAAAATCATGAGTTTTATTCCATATTTGTTGATTTATATTTTGCATCATATTATTAATTTGTTAAATTTTATGGAACTTGACACCTGAAGTTGTCAAGATAAATGCAAATGGGACACATTGAGAAAAAGGAAGATATATGTTTGCTTGATAGTGCTACAACGCATACTATACTTTGTGGCAAACACTTTTTCTCAAATGTGACATTGCGCAAGGCAAATGTTCAGACAATATCTGGTCCTGTTAATATTATAGATGGCTGTGGGACTGCCATAGTTATTTTGCCAAATGGCACAACATTGTATCTTGAAGATGCATTGTTGAGCGGTAGATAAAAAAGAAATCTACTTAGCTACAAAGATGTACGCCGTAATGGGTACCATCTAGAAACAATTAATGAGCAAAATAAGGAATTTCTTTGCATCACTTCCTACAAGATGGGCCAGAAGACCATCCATGAGAAGTTGGAAGCTTCTAGTATGGGATTATATTATGTCCGAATACGAGCTATAGAATCATATGCTACGATGCCCTGGAAACTAGTGAACCCTGATGTGTGCGGACTTTGGCATGATTGCCTTGGTCATCCAGGAGCTACAATGATGCGAAGAATCCTTAAAAATACTCGTGGACACCCTTTAAAAGATACAAAGGTGTTGTTGTCCAAAGATTACATTTGTGAATCTTGTTCACAAGGAGAGCTCATTACCAAACCTTTCATGACAAAGGTTGATTACGAATCCCCTTCATTCTTGCAGAGAATCCAGGGTGATATCTGTGGGCCAATTCAGCCTGCAAGTGGACCATTTAGATATTTTATGGTACTAGTGGATGCATCCTGCAGATGGTCCCATGTTTGCCTATTATCAACGCGCAACGTCGCCTTTGCACGTTTGCTTGGACAGATAATAAAGCTTCAAGCTCATTTCCCAGATTATCAAATTAAAAGCATAAGAATGGATAATGCTGGTAAGTTCACATCAATGAATTTTGATGCTTATTGCGCTTCATTAGGAATTGAAGTTGAACATCCTGTCCCACATGTTCATACTCAAAATGGATTAGCAGAATCCATGATTAAGCGCATTCAGATTATTGCTCGAACTTTATTGATGAGGACAAAGCTCCCATCCTCAGCGTGGGGTCATGCTGTTTTACATGCTGCATCTTTAATTAGATTGCGCCCTACTACTTCTCATTTATATTCCCCTCTTCAGTTAGTCTTGGGCCAGGAGCTAGACATTTCATATCTTCGCACCTTTGGTTGCGCGGTACAAGCGCCTGTAGCACCACCGCAAAGGACCAAAATGGGTCCCCAGCGCCGTTTGGGCATTTATGTTGGGTTTGATTCACCGTCCATTATTCGGTTCCTTGAACCATTGACGGGTGATTTATTTACCGCTAGATTTGCGGATTGTCATTTTGATGAGACAGTATTCCCATCACTTGGGATGCCAAAAGCTTCCACAAATGGAAAGCAGAAAAATGTCGAGATTTTCTCATGGAATGAGAAAAGTTTGTCTCATTTAGACCCAAGAACACCTGAATGTGAAAATGAGGTGCAACGATTGATCCATTTACAAGCTATTGCAAATCAAATGCCTGATGCATTTAATGAGACTGCTAAAGTTACAAAGTCTCACATCCCAGCTGCGAATATTCCAGCTAGGATTGATGTTCCTGTAGAACCACCCGAAATGGATCTAAATGGCCCGCGCCTGAAGCGTGGTAGACCAATGGGATCAAAAGGCACTGTTCCTCGAAAAAGAAGGGGGAGGAATTTAGAATTTGCTCCAGTTGAGCTTATTAATCTTTCTCGAGGAAACCAAATTGCTCCTGAAGTGGCACAAGTTCATGAGCATATTGCCCCTGAAATGGTACAAACCCATGAAAAGATCACCAATCTTGGGAATACTGAAATTTCCATCAGTTATTGTAATGAGATATGGGATCAAAATGAGATAATCATCGATGATGCATTTGCTCTCTCAGTTGCTCATGAGATTATGAATGATGATTATGAACCTCGGTCCATAACCGAATGCCGTCATAGGCGAGATTGGCCTAAATGGGAGGAAGCAATCCAAGCTGAATTGACTTCCCTTGCCAAACGTAATGTTTTTGGGCCTATTACTAAAACCCCCGACAATATAAAACCTGTTGGATACAAATGGGTCTTTGTCCGGAAACGAAATGAGAGAAACGAGATCGTGAGGTATAAAGCCTGACTCGTAGCCCAAGGTTTCTCGCAGAGGCCTGGGATAGATTATGATGAAACATATTCACCAGTAGTGGATATAGTTACCTTTCGTTTCCTTATAAGTTGGGTTGCCCAAGAAAATTTTGAAATGCGTCTTATGGACGTTGTGACGGCATACTTATATGGTTCATTAGATTCCAATATCTATATGAAAATTCTCGAAGGTTTCAAAATGCCTGAAGCATGCACTCCCCGCAACTTATTCTCAATAAAGTTGCAAAGATCTTTATATGGGTTAAAGCAATCCGGCCGCATGTGGTACCAACGTTTAAGTGAATACCTGACTAAGGAAGGGTACATAAATGATCCCATCTGCCCATGCGTGTTTATTAAAAGATTTGAAACCGGATTTGCTATTATAGCAGTTTATGTCGACGACATGAATTTAATTGGGACTCCTGAAGAGTTATCTGAAACTGCTGAATATTTGAAAAAGGAGTTTGAGGTTAAAGATTTGGGAAAACCAAACTATGCCTTGGTCTAGAGCTTGAGCACAATAAGAATGGAATACTTGTCCATCAGTCAGCATACACTGAAAGATTGCTTAGACGTTTTAACATGGACAAGGCTCACCCATTGGGCACCCCTCTGGTTGTAAGGTCTCTTGACCCCCAAAAGGACCCGTTTCGTCCTAAAGAATCTGGTGAGGATATACTTGGTCCTGAAGTACCATACCTCAATGCAATCGGGGCTTTGATGTACTTGGCACAGTGCACGAGACCAGATATCGCTTTTGCGGTAAATTTGTTGGCACGTTTCAGTTCTGAGCCAACCCGGAGACATTGGAATGGGATTAAACATATCTTCCGTTATCTTCGAGGAACCATTGATTTGGGGTTATTCTATTCTAAGAATACTACTAACTCTGGTTTAGTAGGTTATGCTGATGCAGGATATAAATCTGATCCGCACAGAGCTCGCTCCCAAACCGGTTATCTATTTTGCTATAATGATACAGCCATTTCTTGGCGTTCCACTAAGCAAACACTAGTTGCTACATCTTCCAACCACTCTGAAATTATTTCCCTCTATGAGGCCGAAAGAGAGTGTGTTTGGTTAAGATCTATGATATCACATATTCACAATGCTAGTGGATTCAAACCGGTGATAGATTCTCCCACTATAATTTATGAGGATAATGCTGCTTGTGTTGCACAAGTCAGGGGAGGATATATTAAAGGTGATAGGACCAAGCACATCTCGCCGAAATTTTTCTATACTCATGAACTCCAGGAAAGTCGACAAGTTGATGTTAAACAGATTCGCTCCGTCGATAATCTTACAGATTTATTTACCAAATCTTTGCCAACATCAACATTTGAGAAATTAGTTTATGGCATTGGTATGCGGCGAGTCAGTAAAATGCAAGATTGATTTCCCCAGAAGTGGAAATGTTTAGATGCTCCAGAAGTAGCAGTTTATTTTATCTCAGGGGGAGCGATTATGGACATAAGTGCACTGTACTCTTTTTTCCTTCTGTCCGGTTTTTGTCCCACTGGGTTTTTCCGGCTTAAGGTTTTTAATGAGGCAGTAATAGCACGTCCAATCAGGATACTGAAGTAGGCCCACTTATATTGTCTTGAAGACAAGCACATATTGTCCTGAAGACATATTAGACAGACTTAATTGTATTGTACTCTTTTTCCCTTATGTTCGATTTTTGTTCCCACTGGGTTTTTCCAACTTAAGGTTTTTAACGAGGCAGTACACGTCCAATTTTAATAGTAGCATTTGTCCAAGGGAATATTAATTGTTTACATCCAAATATTGGAAAAAGAAAAGATGGATGTAAAACAGAATGATCTTGCCGAGCTTAAGGAGTTGTGGCAGAGGTTACCAGATAAAGAGGGGTTTGAACAGAGGGCAATCCCCATGTACTTCTCTTTTCTTCAAATTAAGAGCTGCCACCTCCGCAAACTTATCTCGATCTGTCTCAAAACTACCTTATTCTCATTCCATGGCGAAGCTCTCTTTTGAATCTCAATTGGAAACTTGCAAATACCTAGTAGATGCATGCAAAATACAAATGGGATGCCCAAAGGAGAAACCAAACAAAGAAGAAAATCACAAAATTAGTAACAAAAACATACAAAACAAGAGCTAACTCAACTGATTAATTGAAATAACACGACATTCTAAAATAATTGCCCCTCTCTCTTTTTCTTTTATTAGAGAGGGGACATTATTGCCAACATGGCAGGTAGGTCTTCCTATTGTGGGTAAGATGCTTACCCACTTTACAATTCCTTTACATGATCGAAATAGAGAAAGGTAAAGAGCATTCCTTCATGTGTTCCTAGCATAGTAGTCACCTTACGGCTTTGGCCCTAGCTAGGGTCACTCATCATAACTACATGCTGGTGGGTCCCACAACCTAAAAGGTTCTCAGATTGTCCTTACTGCCGGTCTAATCCTAGGCAAATAAGGCCCCCAATCCTCACCCATTATAGGTTCATTTGGAAAGGGTTCAACCTGAGTGAGGGTGTTTCGCTCAACCCATCCGGGGACAAGATTGTCCCTCGAAGGCCAGTTACTTTACCCCCTAATCTAAAGGTAATCCGACCGCCATCGGATATGCATGAATGTGATAAGTGCCGTGTGTGGAAGGAATTGCAAACCTTTACCAATCATCGTAATACCCGTCTAATACCTCTTGCCAAAAATCACAAAAATGATTAGTAATAAAGAAAAATATTTACACAATAAAGAAAATATAAACATGTAAAATATCAATATTCACATAATAATGTAAATCATCAACATCCATAAAGTAAAGAAAATCAATATCTACAAATGCAAAGAACACATCAATATCCACGAAGGAAAAACCTCAAAGTAGAAAAACAAAAAAAAGGTTAATTATTAGCCTTTATTAAAAATCTAAATCTGTTAAGGCCTTTAATTAATACTAACATCATCTTGGCTCGACTCTCTAACCAGTCCCCAGTGGAGTCGCCAAGCTATTGCAACGTTGCCGAAAACGACGAGTTTGGGACTTTACGAAATGTATGGAGTCGCCACTAACCATTTTTGTTTAGGTGCGGTTAGTCACCTATTAAGAATCTATCTAACTTAACATTGGCCGTTAAATGGCGTATTAAGACAGATAGGTTCCGGTCTACAGAACAAACGGATCTGGGTTCAGGAGTACAGTTCCGTGTGGGGAAGGATTAGCACCCCCACAACGCCGGCCAAACGACGGTACCGATTAATTCAATATTAATTAGGCCTTAATAAAAATTAATAATTAACCTTTTAATTTTCATCTTTGATTTTCGTGTTTCCAAATTTTTATATTTTTCATTTAATTTTTCCTTTTTTCTTTTCATTTAAGTTTTATTTTATTTATTTTATTTTTATTATAAAAAAAAGGTCCAATAGTTTATTGAACATTTTTATTTCCGTTTGTATTATTTTTTATTTTGTGGATTTTTTATTTTGGAATTTTCTTGATCAATTAATGATTATATGCTTAAAAGCCTCTTATAAATCCTTATCGCCACCACAATGAAGTTTAAAGAGACCATTAAACTTAGAGTACTTTCCGAAAGAATCGCCGCCACGACTCTTTGGGAAATATCCTTTAACCATTATTAATTAGGAAAAATTAGTTTATTATTGTTATTATTATTATTATTTCTTCCCATCTTCTCTTTTTTTTATTGTGTAACTTTTTCTTATTAATGACTATGTATCCGAAGATCTCTTATAAATTTTTATCGCCGCCACGATGAAATTTAAGGACACCTTTAGATTCGAAGTACTTCTCGAAGGAGTCGCCGCCACGACTCCTGAGGAAAATATCCTTTCATAATCACAAAACAAAAAAAGTTTGTTTTCTTCTTATTTATTATTTATTAGTCTCTTAAATTAATGACTATGGGTCCAAAAACCTCTTATAAACACTCAACGCCACCACGATGAAATTTAAGGAGGGTTTTTTAGATTTGAAGTAACTCTTGAAAGAATTGCCGCCACAACTCCTCAGGAAAGTATCCATTCATAATCACTAATTAATTAAAAAAATATTAGCTTATAATTTAGAGATTTAGCCATTAAGTCTATTTTATTATATAGACTAATTAACAAATGAGTTTTATTTATTAATAATTATATCTATCTTTTATTTAAAAAAAATTTATAAATTCTCATCGCCGCCACGATGGAACTTATAAATAGTTTTGGAGGGTTTCCCGAGAAGCTCGCCACCACGATTCCCCGAGAATGTACCTCTTTCACAACCACTAATTTGAGAAAATTTTAAATCTATGGATTACTTAGAAACCTTAGCCTTTAAGCCCATTTTCATTCGTTAACCAAAATTTTGTATTTTTTATTATTATATCCTATATCCGAAAGTTAAGGATAAATCCTCATCGCCTCCACGATGGAATTTATAGGCCGTTTTAGAGGACTTTCCTGAGAGACTCGCCGCCACGATTACCCGAGAAAGTATCCTTTTGTTTATCATTATCATTATTATTATTATTATTTTAAGAAAATGGATTCCTTTGAAAGGTTGAATTTTCATTGATTAACTAATAATTTTTATATTATCTTATTTACCCATTTTTATCACTTATTGGTTTGAAGATTACTTATAAATCTTCATCGCCGCCACGAGAAAATTTATAAATAATTTTTGAAGAATTTTTCAAGAAAACTCGCCGCCACGACTCCTTGAAAAATAATCCTTGGTTAATTGACTATGCTTAATTAAGCAAGTAATCAATTCATAACACTAATAATATAAAGCAAACCCCTTCAAACTATTAAAACCATTTATCCTTTTTTATAACATTTTTTATTTCTTTATTTTAACAAAGCAAATCTTTTTCATGGATTCACTACCCTAAACTAACAACGTATATCTATTAACAATTTAATGGTTGGTAGGCAAGCAAGCTGACATTAACAAATTAACAAAACCATAATAAGACACATGCATGAAACAAAATTTTGATAACATAGTATTTCAAACTAATTAAAGCTACTTGACTTTTCCTTCACTCTAATGAAAGCAACGATTTTTACCATCAAAATAAGAAAGCAACCATCTTTCTTTCATTCATATTACTCTATTCAAAGCCCCCACATGTGTTAGCATTTCGAATAGCAATAAGACGAATCAACAGATATTATCAAGGCAAAAATCATATGCAAATAAGAGCACACAATGTAACTGTTAGGACATATGCATACAAATATCACCAAATCCTTAACCTTTTGACTTTTGTGACAAGAACATATACTACCAACGTATGGACACAATAAAAGAAACAACTTTCTGATTTTCCTTTGATTAGTCAAAAAAAAAAACCATCTTTCTTCCTTGTCTACCCTTTATTAGTCGAAAGGACCATGAGGATATAAGAGTACATGAAAAGTAAACACAAATAGGAATTTCCTTTTTATTTTATGGTAGGGATCAAGATATAAAGAAAAAAAAAAAAACTCAGAACATTAAACTTTCATCGGAACCCAACAGTATAATCCAATCAAAAGAGAGTAAGAATCCAAAGCTTAGAAACTTATACCCAAATAGTGTTTGAACCTGGTCTCTTATCCCTTTACTCTTTCTTCTACACGTTTCTTCTTCTTTCCTTTGGACTCTTTTTTTTTTCCAAGGTCAACAATGGCTGCTAATCTTTAGTTCCCTAAGCGTTACCTAACCTTTCCTTCCCCGCTAACCTTTTTTTTTAGAACCGAAAGCTTTCTCCTTTCATCCCTCTCTCTGTTTGCTTCTCTTTTTTTTTCAAACCTTTCGCCGCCCCCTCTCCCTCTACGTTTTTCTTTGGTTGGCCTCTCTTTATATATTTTTTCTTTGCTTGGCCCCCCTCTTTACATTTTTTTCTTTGCTTGGCCCCCTCTTTACATTTTTTCTTTGCTTGGCCCCCTCTTTACATTTTTTTCTTTGCTTGGCCCCCTCTTTACATTTTTTTCCTTTGGTTGGCCCCCTTCGTCCTTTTTTTTTATCTTTTTCTGATCGTGAAAGTTGTTGATGGTGCTTTTTGTTTTTGTAAGGCTGAGGACGGAAAGCAACAAAGGATTTGGGAGCTCAATGGGGCCTGTGCAAGTTTTCCACATATTTTTTAGGGACATACCACCAATTGCATTGAGGGAACCTCGGAGCTGAGTGAGCAGAGATAAACCAGCTAGCATTTTGGATGATTTTGATGTTTGATTTTTTTCGTCTTTATTCCCCTTTTTAATCTGATGGCTCTTCTTTCTTCTCCCATTTTAATCTAAAGGTCCTCATTTATTGGCCTTGTAATCCCTACCTCACCCCTTCTTTCTTTGCTGCAATTGGTTGTTTATCTTACTGACTCTGCTTTCTCATTGGCTGCTTTTATTTTCTTTTGTCTTGAAGGGGTATCCAGCTGCATGAAAGAGCAGTTGTGCAATGTGATGTGAATTTGTGGCTGATTAAGTCAACAATTGTTGGGTCCACAGCAAAAATGGAAAACAGATGGAAAGCGATGAAGAATTCAAAAGAAATAAAAACAAAATGACAAAATGATTGAATAGAAAGAAAGAACAATAAACCAAATTTGTGGCTAATTAAGTCAACAATTGTTGGCTCCACACCAAAATGGAAAACACGATGAAAGCAATGAACAATTCAAAAGAAATAAAAACAAATTGACAAAATGATTGAATAGAATGAAAGTGTTGTGAAAAATATGTTAATTAAAATTGACTAAGCAAGAACAAGAAATAAGAATAGGAGAAATTGAGAATTAAAGGAACAAGAGAAAGAGAGAGAGAGAGATGGAAATGGAAATAAGATTGAAGGAATTGTAAGTATCATTAGGGAGAATGAATCCCAATTTATAGGCATCAAATGGTAGGCTATACAAGTTGGCAATTTGCACATATTAGCCCCATTATTATCATCACAATAATCATAATTTGGACAATTTGTACAACTTGCATTTGTCCACTTTCATAACCTAATTTGCATAATTTGCATTTGTCCACTTTCATAATAATTTGCACAACTTGCATTTGTCCACTTTCATAATACTCCCCCTTGGACAAATGCTACTATTAAAATTGGACGTGTACTGCCTCATTAAAAACCTTAAGTCGGAAAAACCCAGTGGGAACAAAAACCGAACATAAGGGAAAAAGAGTACAATACAATTAAGTCCGTCTAATATGTCTTCAGGACAATATGTGCTTGTCTTCAAGACAATATAAGTGGGCCTACTTCAGTGTCCTGATTGGACGTGCTATTACTGCCTCATTAAAAACCTTAAACCGGAAAAACCCAGTGGGACAAAAACCGGACAGAAGGAAAAAAGAGTACAGTGCACTTATGTCCATAATCGCTCCCCCTGAGATAAAATAAACTGCTACTTCTGGAGCATCTAAACATTTCCACTTCTGGGGAAATCAATCTTGCATTTTACTGACTCGCCGCATACCAATGCCATAAACTAATTTCTCAAATGTTGATGTTGGCAAAGATTTGGTAAATAAATCTGTAAGATTATCGACGGAGCGAATCTGTTTAACATCAACTTGTCGACTTTCCTGGAGTTCATGAGTATAGAAAAATTTCGGCGAGATGTGCTTGGTCCTATCACCTTTAATATATCCTCCCCTGACTTGTGCAACACAAGCAGCATTATCCTCATAAATTATAGTGGGAGAATCTATCACCGGTTTGAATCCACTAGCATTGTGAATATGCGATATCATAGATCTTAACCAAACACACTCTCTTCCGGCCTCATAGAGGGAAATAATTTCAGAGTGGTTGGAAGATGTAGCAACTAGTGTTTGCTTAGTGGAACGCCAAGAAATGGCTGTATCATTATAGCAAAATAGATAACCGGTTTGGGAGCGAGCTCTGTGCGGATCAGATTTATATCCTGCATCAGCATAACCTACTAAACCATAGTTAGTAGTATTCTTAGAATAGAATAACCCCAAATCAATAGTTCCTCGAAGATAACGGAAGATATGTTTAATCCCATTCCAATGTCTCCGGGTTGGCTCAGAACTGAAACGTGCCAACAAATTTACCGCAAAAGCAATATCTGATCTCGTGCACTGTGCCAAGTACATCAAAGCCCCAATTGCATTGAGGTATGGTACTTCAGGACCAAGTATATCCTCACCAGATTCTTTAGGACGAAACGGGTCCTTTTGGGGGTCAAGAGACCTTACAACCATAGAGGTGGTCAATGGGTGAGCCTTGTCCATGTTAAAACGTCTAAGCAATCTTTCAGTGTATGCTGACTGATGGACAAGTATTCCATTCTTATTGTGCTCAAGCTCTAGACTAAGGCATAGTTTGGTTTTACCCAAATCTTTAACCTCAAACTCCTTTTTCAAATATTCAGCAGTTTCAGATAACTCTTCAGGAGTCCCAATTAAATTCATGTCGTCGACATAAACTGCTATAATAGCAAATCCGGTTTCAGATCTTTTAATAAACACGCATGGGCAGATGGGATCATTTATGTACCCTTCCTTAGTCAGGTATTCACTTAAACGTTGGTACCACATGCGGCCGGATTGCTTTAACCCATATAAAGATCTTTGCAACTTTATTGAGAATAAGTTGCGGGGAGTGCATGCTTCAGGCATTTTGAAACCTTCGGGAATTTTCATATAGATATTGGAATCTAATGAACCATATAAGTATGCCGTCACAACGTCCATAAGACGCATTTCAAAATTTTCTTGGGCAACCCAACTTATAAGGAAACGAAAGGTAACTATATCCACTACTGGTGAATATGTTTCATCATAATCTATCCCAGGCCTCTGCGAGAAACCTTGGGCTACGAGTCAGGCTTTATACCTCACGATCTCGTTTCTCTCATTTCGTTTCCGGACAAAGACCCATTTGTATCCAACAGGTTTTACATTGTCGGGGGTTTTAGTAATAGGCCCAAAAACATTACATTTGGCAAGGGAAGTCAATTCAGCTTGGATTGCTTCCTCCCATTTAGGCCAATCTCGCCTATGACGGCATTCGGTTATGGACCGAGGTTCATAATCATCATTCATAATCTCATGAGCAACTGAGAGAGCAAATGCATCATCGATGATTATCTCATTTCGATCCCATATCTCATTACAATAACTGATGGAAATTTCAGTATTCCCAAGATTGGTGATCTTTTCATGGGTTTGTACCACTTCAGGGGCAATATGCTCATGAACTTGTGCCACTTCAGGGGCTATATGCTCTCTTTGAATATTATGTTGTGCCACTTTAGGAGCAATTTGGTTTCCTCGAGAAAGATTAATAAGCTCATCTGGAGCAGATTCTAAATTCCTCCCCTTTCTTTTTCGAGGAATAGTGTCTTTTGATCCCATCGATCTACCACGCTTCAGGCGCGGGCCATTTAGATCCATTTCGGGTGGTTCTACAGGAACATCAATCCTAGCTGGAACATTCGCAGCTGGGATGTGAGACTTTGTAACTTTAGCAGTCTCATTAAATGCATCAGGCATTTGATTTGCAATAACTTGTAAATGGATCAATCGTTGCACCTCATTTTCACATTCAGGTGTTCTTGGGTCTAAATGAGACAAACTTTTCTCATTCCATGAGAAAATCTCGACATTTTTCTGTTTTCCATTTGTGGAAGCTTTTGGTATCCCAAGTGATGGGAATACTGTCTCATCAAAATGACAATCCGCAAATCTAGCGGTAAATAAATCACCCGTCAATGGTTCAAGGAACCGAATAATGGACGGTGAATCAAACCCAACATAAATGCCCAAATGGCGCTGAGGACCCATTTTGGTCCTTTGCGGTGGTGCTACAGGCACTTGTACCGCGCAACCAAAGGTGCGAAGATATGAAATGTCTGGCTCCTGGCCCAAGACTAACTGAAGAGGGGAATATAAATGAGAAGTAGTGGGGCGCAATCTAATTAAAGATACAGCATGTAAAACAGCATGACCCCACGCTGAGGATGGGAGCTTTGTCCTCATCAATAAAGTTCGAGCAATAATCTGAATGCGCTTAATCATGGATTCTGCTAATCCATTTTGAGTATGAACATGTGGGACAGGATGTTCAACTTCAATTCCTAATGAAGCGCAATAAGCATCAAAACTCTTTGATGTGAACTCACCAACATTATCCATTCTTATGCTTTTAATTTGATAATCTGGGAAATGAGCTCGAAGCTTTATTATCTGTCCAAGCAAACGTGCAAAGGCGACGTTGCGCGTTGATAATAGGCAAACATGGGACCATCTGCAGGATGCATCCACTAGTACCATGAAATATCTAAATGGTCCACTTGCAGGCTGAATTGGCCCACAGATATCACCCTGGATTCTCTGCAAGAATGAAGGGGATTCATAATCAACCTTTGTCATGAAAGGTTTAGTAATGAGCTTTCCTTGTGAACAAGATTCACAAATGTAATCTTTGGATAACAACACCTTTGTATCTTTTAAAGGGTGTCCACGAGTATTTTTAAGGATTCTTCGCATCATTGTAGCTCCTGGATGACCAAGGCGATCATGCCAAAGTCCGAACACATCAGGGTTCACTAGTTTCCAGGGCATCGTAACATATGATTCTATAGCTCGTATTGGGACATAATATAATCCCATACTAGAAGCTTCCAGCTTCTCATGGATGGTCTTCTGGCCCATCTTGTAGGAAGTGATGCAAAGAAATTCCTTATTTTGCTCATTAATTGTTTCTAGATGGTACCCATTACGGCGTACATCTTTGTAGCTAAGTAGATTTCTTTTTGATCTACCGCTCAACAATGCATCTTCAAGATACAATGTTGTGCCATTTGGCAAAATAACTGTGGCAGTCCCATAGCCATCTATAATATTAACAGGACCAGATATTGTCTGAACATTTGCCTTGCGCAATGTCACATTTGAGAAAAAGTGTTTGCCACAAAGTATAGTATGCGTTGTAGCACTATCAAGCAAACATATATCTTCCTTTTTCTCAATGTGTCCCATTTGCATTTATCTTGACAACTTCAGGTGTCAAGTTCCATAAAATTTAACAAATTAATAATATGATGCAAAATATAAACCAACAAATATGGAATAAAACTCATGATTTTATTGACGACCATATTTATTTAATATCTTTCTTGGTAACATAATTATCCAAGGGTATGGCAAAACATAGATGACAACCCTCAGGATCTATTTCTGGGGACTTGTTATTTTCATCAACATTATATAAAGAAATCAGAAACCTCAAAAGGTTTTTCATTGCCAAGAATATGACAGTTTTCATTGACCAAAACCTTATTGATTTCAGCATCAGTCTCAGTTAGGTCAATGGCATGGGTCTCAACATGCTTGCTTTTCTCCTTCTGGGATGCTTGGTATAGATCAACCAAATGTTTGGCCATACGACAGGTACGTGACCAATGACCAGTCATTCCACAATGATGACAGGTACTATCATCATGCTTCTTCATGGGCTTTTTACCTTTAGGGTTGTGTAGGGAGTTATTTATATTACGGTTAAATCTCCCACCACCCTTACGGAAAAAATTCCCATGCCTGCGCTCACGGCCTCTAGGACGGCCAACATTCTTACTTGAGCCAGCATTTGCTTCAGGAAACGCCTTAGAGCCAGCAGGTCTTAAATCATGATTTTTAAGCAGCAACTCATTTGTTTGTTCTGCAGTCAACAGGACTGAGATCAATTCAGAATATGTTTTAAACTGGCGCTGCCGGTATTGCTGTTGCAATACAATATTCGAAGCATGAAAGCTGGAGAATGTTTTCTCTAAAAGCTCAACCTCAGTAAGCTTAACACCACAAAGTTCAAGCCGTGACACAATATCATACAAAGCCGAATTATAATCGGACACGGACTTGAAATCCTGCAACCTCAGATGTTGCCAATCATAGTGTGCTTGAGGGAGGATGACAGTTTTGGTGTGATCATACCGCTCTTTCAATCTTGTCCACAAGATCAAGGGATCTCGGACAGATAGATATTGAACTTTTAGGCTATCACTTAGATGCCGACGGATAAAAATCAAAGCATTTGCCTTATCTTTATCATTAGCATTTCCATTTTCACCAATGGTAGCTGCAAGACCTTGGCCTTGGAGATGCAGTTCAATATCGAGACACCATGACAAGTAGTTATTGCCACTTACATCCAAAATTTGGAATTTGGGCTTTTCAATATTTGCCATAGTTCTGAAAAGAATGGTCTCAATTAGTTTGACAACTTCTGGTGTCAAAAATGTTTAGAAGGAAATCTTTACACAATGAAAATTAAAATTATCTTATGTATAGAAAATAAATTTTGTATGGAATCAAACCTTCAGAACTTACCAAACTTCAAACTTGCTTTACTTTAGATTGATCGTGCTGATAACGTGTTGTGAAAAATATGTTAATTAAAATTGACTAAGCAAGAACAAGAAATAAGAATAGGAGAAATTGAGAATTAAAGGAACAAGAGAAAGAGAGAGAGAGAGATGGAAATGGAAATAAGATTGAAGGAATTGTAAGTATCATTAGGGAGAATGAATCCCAATTTATAGGCATCAAATGGTAGGCTATACAAGTTGGCAATTTGCACATATTAGCCCCATTATTATCATCACAATAATCATAATTTGGACAATTTGTACAACTTGCATTTGTCCACTTTCATAACCTAATTTGCATAATTTGCATTTGTCCACTTTCATAATAATTTGCACAACTTGCATTTGTCCACTTTCATAATAGAAAGAACAATAAACCAAATTTGTGGCTGATTAAGTCAACAATTGTTGGCTCCACACCGAAATGGAAAACACGATGGAAAGCAATGAACAATTCAAAAGAAATAAAAACAAATTGACAAAATGATTGAATAGAATGAAAGAACAATAAACCAAATTTGTGGCTGATTAAGTCAACAATTGTTGGCTCCACACCAAAATGGAAAACACGATGGAAAGCAATGAACAATTCAAAAGAAATAAAAACAAAATGACAAAATGATTGAATAGAAAGGAAGAACAATAAACCAAATTTGTGGCTGATTAAGTCAACAATTGTTGGCTTCACACCAAAATGGAAAACACCATGGAAAGCAATGAAGAATTCAAAAGAAATAAAAACAAAATGACAAAATGATTTAATAGAAAGAAAGAACAATAAACCAAATTTGTGGCTGATTAAGTCAACAATTGTTGGCTCCACAGCAAAATTTGATCCAAATAGAATCAAAGAATAACAAACAAAAATCGTGGTTCATGAAGTCAAAAATTGTTGGCTTTGCAACTTTAAGGGACAAGACCAACCCCACCATTAAAATCAAATCCTTCAACTGTAAAAGCTATTTCACACAGTGACTTGCGCTCACATTGCCGCGTGTTGTAGAAGGTAGCAAAACAAAGTTGGGTGGTTGATGAGGAAGTGGTAGTGATGTACATGGTCTTTAGTGTATATACATACATACATACATATATATATGTAAATATATATACATATTATGAAAGTGGACAAATGCAAGTTGTGCAAATTGTCCAAATTGTGATTATTGTGATGGTAATAATGGGGCTCATATGTGCAAATTGCCAACTTGTATAGCCTACCATTTGATGCCTATAAATTAGGATTCATTCTACCTAATGATACATACTTACAATTCCTTCAATCTTATTTCCATTTCCATCTCTATCTCTCTCTTTCTCTTGTTCATTTAATTCTAAATTTCTCCTATTCTTATTTCTTGTTCTTGCTTAGTCAATTTTAATTAACATACTTTTCACAACACGTTATCAGCACGAGTGTTCTAAAGTAAAGCAAGTTTGAAGTTTGGTAAGTTCTGAAGGTTTGATTCCATACAAAATTTATTTTCTATACACAAGATAATTTTAATTTTCATTGTGTAAAGATTTCCTTCTAAACATTTTTGACACCAGAAGTTGTCAAACTAATTGAGACCATTCTTTTCAGAATTATGAAAAATATTGAAAAGCCAAAATTCCAAATTTTGGATGTAAGTGGCAATAACTACTTGTCATGGTGTCTCGATATTGAACTGCATCTCCAAGGCCAAGGTTTTGCAGCTACCATTGGTGAAAATGGAAATGCTAATGATAAAGATAAGGCAAATGCTTTGATCAGACCAAAACTGTCATCCTCCCTTGATCTTGTGGACGAGATTAAAAGAGCGGTATGATCACACCAAAACTGTCATCCTCCCTCAAGCACAATATGATTGGCAACATCTGAGGTTGCAGGATTTCAAGTCCGTGTCCGATTATAATTCGGCTTTGTATGATATTGTGTCACGGCTTGAACTTTGTGGTGTTAAGCTTACTGAGGTTGAGCTTTTAGAGAAAACATTCTCCACCTTTCATGCTTCGAATATTGTATTGCAACAGCAATACCAGCAGCGCCAGTTTAAAACATATTCTGAATTGATCTCAATCCTGTTGACTGCTGAACAAACAAATGAGTTGCTGCTTAAAAATCATGATTTAAGACCTGTTGGCTCTAAGGCATTTCCTGAAGCAAATGTCGGCTCAAGTAAGAATGTTGGCCGTCCTAGAGGCCGTGAGCGCAGGCATGGGAATTTTTTCCGTAAGGGTGGTGGGAGATTTAACCGTAATATAAATAACTCCCCACACAACCCTAAAGGTAAAAAGCCCATGAAGAAGCATGATGATAGTACCTGTCATCGTTGTGGAATGACTGGTCATTGGTCACGTACCTGTCATACGGCCAAACATTTGGTTGATCTATACCAAGCATCCCAGAAGGAGAAAAGCAAGCATGTTGAGACCAATGCCATTGACCTAACTGAGACTGATGCTGAAGACAATAAGGTTTTGGTCAATGAAAACTGTCATATTCTTGGCAATGAAAAACCTTTTGAGGTTTCTGATTTCTTTTTATAATATTGATGAAAATAATAAGTCCCCAGAAATAGATCTTGAAGGTTTTCATCTATGTTTTGCCATACCCTTGGATAATTATGTTACCAAGGAGGATATTAAATAAATATGGTTGTCAATAAAATCATGAGTTTTATTCCATATTTGTTGGTTTATATTTTGCTTCATATTATTAATTTGTTAAATTTTATGGAACTTGACACCTGAAGTGGTCAAGATAAATGCAAATGGGACACATTGAGAAAAAGGAAGATATATGTTTGCTTGATAGTGCTACAACGCATACTATACTTTGTGGCAAACACTTTTTCTCAAATGTGACATTGCGCAAGGAAAATGTTCAGACAATATCTGGTCCTGTTAATATTATAGATGGCTATGGGACTGCCACAGTTATTTTGCCAAATGGCACAACATTGTATCTTGAAGATGCATTGTTGAGCGGTAGATCAAAAAGAAATCTACTTAGCTACAAAGATGTACGCCGTAATGGGTACCATCTAGAAACAATGAATGAGCAAAATAAGGAATTTCTTTACATCACTTCCTACAAGATGGGCCAGAAGACCATCTATGAGAAGCTGGAAGCTTATAGTATGGGATTATATTATGTCCCCAATACAAGCTATAGAATTATATGCTACGATGCCCTGGAAACTAGTGAACCCTGATGTGTTCGGACTTTGGCATGATCGCCTTGGTCATCCAGGAGCTATAATGATGCGAAGAATCCTTAAAAATACTCGTGGACACCCTTTAAAAGATACAAAGGGGTTGTTGTCTAAAGATTGCATTTGTGAATCTTGTTCACAAGGAAAGCTCATCACTAAACCTTTCATGACAAAGGTTGATTATGAATCCCCTTCATTCTTGCAGAGAATCCAGGGTGATATCTGTGGGCCAATTCAGCCTGCAAGTGGACCATTTAGATATTTCATGGTACTAGTGGATGCATCCTGCAGATGGTCCCATGTTTGCCTATTATCAACACGTAATGTCGCCTTTGCACGTTTGCTTGGACAGATAATAAAGCTTCGAGCTCATTTTCCCAGATTATCAAATTAAAAGCATAAGAATGGATAATGCTGGTGAGTTCACATCAAAGAGTTTTGATGCTTATTGTGCTTCATTAGGAATTGAAGTTGAACATCTTGTCCCACATGTTCATACTTAAAATGGATTAGCAGAATCCATGATTAAACGCATTCAGATTATTGCTCGAACTTTATTGATGAGCACAAAGCTCCCATCCTCAGCGTGGGGTCATGCTGTTTTACATGCTGCATCTTTAATTAGATTGCGCCCTACTACTTCTCATTTATATTCCCCTCTTCAGTTAGTCTTGGGCCAGGAGCCAGACATTTCATATCTTCACACCTTTGGTTGCGCGATACAAGTGCCTGTAGCACCACTGCAAAGGACCAAAATGGGTCCCCAGCACCGTTTGGGCATTTATGTTGGGTTTGATTCACCGCCCATTATTCGGTTCCTTGAACCATTGACGGGTGATTTATTTACCGCTAGATTTACGGATTGTCATTTTGATGAGACAGTATTCCCATCACTTGGGATACCAAAAGCTTCCACAAATGGAAAGCAGAAAAATGTCGAGATTTTCTCATGGAATGAGAAAAGTTTGTCTCATTTAGACCCAAGAACACCTGAATGTGAAAATGAGGTGCAACGATTGATATATTTATAAGCTATTGCAAATCAAATGCCTGATGCATTTAATGAGACTACTAAAGTTACAAAGTCTCACATCCTAGCTGCGAATATTCCAGCTAGGATAGATGTTCCTATAGAACCACTCGAAATGGATCTAAATGGCTCGCGCCTGAAGCGTGGTAGACCGATGGGATCAAAGGACACTATTCCTCGAAAAAAAAGGGGGAGGAATTTAGAATCTGCTCTAGATGAGCATAATTCTGCTCTAGATGAGCATATTAATCTTTCTCGAGGAAAGCAAATTGCACCTGAAGTGCCACAACATAATATTCAAAGAGAGCATATTGCCCCTGAAGTGGCACAAATTCATGAGCATATTGCCCCTGAAGTGGTACAAACCCATGAAAAGATCACCAACCTTGGGAATACTGAAATTTCCATCAGTTATTGTAATGAGATATGGGATCGAAATGAGATAATCATCGATGATGCATTTGCTCTTTCAGTTGCTTATGAGATTATGAATGATGATCATGAACCTCGGTTTATAATCGAATGCCGTCATAGGTGAGATTGGCCTAAATGGGAGGAAGCAATCCAAGCTGAATTCACTTCCCTTGCCAAACGTAATGTTTTCGGGCCTATTACTAAAACCCCCGACAATGTAAAACTTGTTGGATACAAATGGATCTTTGTCCGGAAACGAAATGAGAGAAACGAGATCGTGAGGTATAAAGCCCGATAGATTATGATGAAACATATTCACCAGTAGTGGATATAGTTACCTTTCGTTTCCTTATAAGTTGGGTTGCCCAAGAAAATTTTGAAATGCGTCTTATGGATGTTGTGACGGCATACTTATATGGTTCATTAGATTCCAATATCTATATGAAAATTCCCGAAGGTTTCAAAATGCCTGAAGCATGCACTCCCCGCAACTTATTCTCAATAAAGTTGCAAAGATCTTTATATGGGTTAAAACAATCCGGCCGCATGTGGTACCAACGTTTAAGTGAATACCTGACTAAGGAAGGGTACATAAATGATCCCATCTGCCCATGCGTGTTTATTAAAAGATCTTAAACCGGATTTGCTATTATAGCAGTTTATGTCGACGACATGAATTTAATTGGGACTCTTGAAGAGTTATCTGAAACTGCTGAATATTTGAAAAAGGAGTTTGAGGTTAAAGATTTGGGTAAAATTAAACTATGCCTTGGTCTAGAGCTTGAACACAAAAAGAATGGAATACTTGTACATCAGTCAGCATACACTGAAATATTGAGCACCCCTATGGTTGTAAGGTCTCTTGACCCCCAAAAGGACCCGTTTCGTCCTAAATAATCTGGTGAGGATATACTTGGTCCTGAAGTACCATACCTCAATGCAATCGGGGCTTTGATGTACTTGGCACAGTGCACGAGACCAGATATCGCTTTTGCGGTAAATTTGTTGGCACGTTTCAGTTCTGAGCCAACCCGGAGACATTGGAATGGGATTAAACATATCTTCCGTTATCTCTGAGGAACCATTGATTTGGGGTTATTCTATGCTAAGAATACTACTAACTCTGGTTTAGTAGGTTATGCTGATGCAGGATATAAATCTGATCCGCACAGAGCTCGCTCCCAAACCGGTTATCTATTTTGCTATAATGACACAGCCATTTCTTGGCGTTCCACTAAGCAAACACTAGTTGCTACATCTTCCAACCACTCTGAAATTATTTCCCTCTATGAGGCCGGAAGAGAGTGTGTTTGGTTAAGATCTATGATATCACATATTCACAATGCTATTGGATTCAAACCGGTGATAGATTCTCCCACTATAATTTATGAGGATAATGTTGCTTGTGTTGCACAAGTCAGGGGAGGATATATTAAAGGTGATAGGACCAAGCATATCTCGCCGAAATTTTTCTATACTCATGAACTCCAGGAAAGTCAACAAGTTGATGTTAAACAGATTCGCTCCGTCGATAATCTTGCAGATTTATTTACCAAATCTTTGCCAACATCAACATTTGAGAAATTAGTTTATGGCATTGGTATGCGGCGAGTCAGTAAAATGCAAGATTGAATTCCCCAGAAGTGGAAATGTTTAGATGTTCCAGAAGTAGCAGTTTATTTTATCTTAGGAGGAGCGATTATGGACATAAGTGCACTGTACTCTTTTTTCCTTCTGTCCGATTTTTGTCCCACTGGGTTTTTCCAGCTTAAGGTTTTTAATGACACAGTAATAGCATGTCCAATCAGGACACTGAAGTAGGCTCACTTATATTGTCTTGAAGACAAGCACATATTGTTCTGAAGACATATTAGACGGACTTAATTGTATTGTACTATTTTTCCCTTATGTTCGGTTTTTGTTCCCACTGGGTTTTTCCGACTTAAGGTTTTTAACGAGGCAGTATACATCCAATTTTAATAGTAGCATTTGTCCAAGGGGGAGTATTATGAATGTGGACAAATGCAAGTTGTGCAAATTATTATGAAAGTGGACAAATGAAAATTATGCAAATTATGTTATGAAAGTGGACAAATGCAAGTTGTGCAAATTGTCCAAATTGTGATTATTGTGATGGTAATAATGGGGCTCATATGTGCAAATTGCCAACTTGTATAGCCTACCATTTGATGCCTATAAATTGGGATTCATTCTCGCTAATGATACATACTTACAATTCCTTCAATCTTATTTCCATTTCCTTCTCTATCTGTCTCTTTCTCTTGTTCCTTTAATTCTAAATTTCTCCTATTCTTATTTCTTGTTCTTGCTTAGTCAATTTTAATTAACATACTTTTCACAACAATACACACATATAAAAATATATATACAAAAAAATATATATATACGTAAATATATATATATGTACCTATAAATATATAGGCATATAGATATGGCCTTTGTTGGCTTTTGCATGGCTTCTGACTTGCATGGAAGTTGAGTCAGCTTGGCTTTGGCTTCCTGGTTTTGGTTCAAAATTACTTGCAAGGTAATGAGACAAAATTAAAATTAGATTATGTAAAATAAAGTAATAGTAATAAACAAAAATAAACTAAACTTAAAAAGGATAAGTAAAATAAAATTTGGAAATGATCAATTAATTAATTTTTTTTGCAGTAGAAATGATCAATTAATTAATTGACTAATTAACCAATTAATCAGCTAATTAACTAATTAAAGTTTAAAAAAAAGTGTCTACAGTTGCCCCTTTTGGCATATTTCTTGAGTATCTAGAAGTGCACGCTTCTAGAGAATCAAGAAATAAGCAAAGATGTAGACACCGCTTTTATTATTAGAACAAAAAGTTTCTACAAAAACCTCATTGTGAGGGTATTAACGAAAAATAAAAAGTTTTGCAAAGACCTCATTGAGAGGGCAACAATGCAATAAAAATATTTTTGCAAAGACCTCGTGGAGAGGGCAACAATGCAAGATAAACAAATTTGCAAGGACCTCGTTGAGAGGGCAGCGTTGCAATGAAAAATAGTTTTGCAAAGACCTCATTGAGAGGATAACAATGCAAGATAAACAAATTTGCAAGGACCTCGTTAAAAGGGCAGCATTGTAATGAAAAATAGTTTTGCAAAGACCTCGTTGAGAGGGCAACAATGCAAGATAAACAAATTTGCAAGGACCTCGTTGAAAGGGCAGCGTTGCAATGAAAAATATTTTACAGAGACCAGGTTGAAAAGGCAACAATGTAATAAAAAACAAAGTACTACGGAAAGCCTGTAAGGGAAACATTGCATTGAGATATGGACTGCTGGACATTCCTTTGACCTGTAAAAGATACTTATGTCCTATCCTGATCAAATAAATGAAGGAATGATAGGCATTTTTTATGAAGATCTAATGCTATCATGTGATGATCATGTTATGATGTATGAAATGTTCAATGCTTGATGACAAGTTTTAATGTCCTCTTGATCCATATTCCTGGTAACATGAAATCCTTTGGTAAATTCAAACATCTCTCCATTTGCTCTGACTTGATAAATCTTAGGCGCATCAATGCTTTTCTCAACCCAAAAACTTTGATACTACTGCACATTACTAGTAATTTGGCTTTCAGTTTTCCTTTTGAGGACCTTCCCTCGACATTTTGTTCGTCAAACCTAGCTCAATACCTTTGAATGAAAAACGAGCATTTTCATGCATGTTTTGTTTTCCACTTGTTTATACATATTTTGAAATTCATGAACAATCTTAATGCAAACATCGGATAAATCAAACATTTCATTGCATAATTAAGAAGTGAGACCAAAGTAAACAGTCAATCTATTTGATTCAAACTCAAGCAAGATAGACAAGGTTTGTAAAGATTAGAGGAAGGATAATGGTACCTCTCGACAATGAATACTCAGAAACATGTGCATGCGGGATCTGAGTTCTTTTGATTGGCTAACAATACCAACGTCGTTGACAACTCAGCTCATTGAGTGATCCGATCTTGCCCCAATTAGACCCACTGAGAATTGATTTAGCTCATTGAAATGCTGTGCTTATACCATTCTCTTCCTCCAGCTTAAGCAACCTTTTCAGGTTTTCAACTTAAGCGACCCCCAGTCGATCTAAGCTGCCCTTTCGGGTTTTCAACTTGGACCTCTCCTTTTCTTTCTTCCCCTTTTTATTTTTATTTTTTTTTACTTTTTTTTAATTTCTTCTTATTTCTTTTTCTCTTCACGCATAATATTTCTTCACAGCATCGGCATTAATAGGGCTCGGAAGCTCCCTTCCATCCATTTCTTGTAAAATCAAAGCTCTACCAGAAAAGACCTTTTTGACAACATATGAGTCTTCCCAATTCGGTGCCCATTTGCCTCGAGTATCTCGTTGATTTGGGAGTATCCCTTTCAACACTAATTCCCCTTCACTGAACTGTCTCGATTTCACCTTCTTATCATAAGCTCGCATCATTCTTTTCTGGTATAACTGGCCATGGCAAAGTGCGGCGAGACGCTTTTCTTCAATTAAGTTTAACTGATCATATCTTTCTTGGATCCAATATGCCTCATCCAAGTTCACTTCCCTGAGTACCCTGAGAGATGGAATTTCCACTTCAATGGGCAGCACTGCTTCCATTCCATATACCAGTGAAAAAGGAGTTGCCCCGTAGATGTCCTTACTGCAGTGCGATAAGCAAGAAGAGCAAAAGGTAACTTTTCATGCCAATCTTTATAAGTTTCACTCATCTTAGCCACAATCTTCTTAATATTCTTGTTGGTTGCCTCCACTGCCCCATTCATCTTAGGTCGATAAGGCGCAGAGTTACTGTGAGTAATTTTGAACTGAGAACACAATCCCTTCATCATTCCACTGTTCAAATTTTGAGCATTATCTGAGATAATCCGTTCCGGAAGGCCATACCTGCAAATGATTTCCTTTTTCAAAAACATAGCGACCACTGACTGAGTGACACTGGCATATGAGGCTGCTTCAACCCACTTGGTAAAGTAGTCAATCATTACAAAGATATACTGGTGACCATTTGATGCTTTCGGAGTAATCGGTCCAATAACATCCATTCCCCACATCGAGAAAAGCTAAGAAGGTGCCATAACATGTAGCGGATTGGGGGGACATGAATTTGATCCGCATAAATCTAACATTTGTGGCACTTTCTAGTGAATTAATGCAATCCGATTCCATGGTCAACCAGTAATGGCCCTCATAATCTGCCTAGCCAATTTGTGACCACTAGCATGAGTTTCACAAACTCCCTCATGTACTTCACCCATAATTCTCTGAGCTTCCTTAGCTGCCACACATCTTAACAAGACTTGATCTCGGGTTTTCTTGTATAAGATCTCTCCATCCAAGTAGAAGTTCGTTGATAATCTCCGAATGATCTTCTTGTCATTTCCTGAAGCATGATCGGGATACTTTTGATATTTAAGGAACTGTACAATATCACAATACCACGGTTGGCTATCTTCTTCCTCCTCAACATTCATGCAATGCGCCGGTTCACTTTTCCAGTCAATCCTGATCGACGAAATCTCTGTGTCTGTGCCAACTTTAAACATGGAGGCCAACGTAGCCAAAAACATCTACGACTTGATTCTCTTCTCGAGGTAAATGATGGAAGGAAACCTCCTTGAAGTTCTTTATAAGATCCTGGATATAATCATGGTAAAGGACTAGCTTTGAATCTCTTGTCTCCCATTCTCCCTTTAACTGATATATCACAAGCGCAGAATCACCATACACTTTCAAAGTCTTCACTTTTCTTTCTATGGCCATTTGAATGCCTAGAACACATGCTTCATATTCTACCATATTATTGGTGCACCTGAAATCTAACCTTGCGGTAGCTGGGAAGTGATTACCCTCTGGGGATGTCAATACTGCCCCGATCCCATGGCCAATTGCATTTGATGCCCCATCAAAGCACATTGTCCATGTCTCATTGTCTTTTGATTTCTCACCAACTTGGAATATTGTCCTTAAATCTTCATTAGGGAAATCAAACTCCATAGGTTCATAATCATCGTCAACCCTTTCTGCCAAGAATTCTGCCACAACACTTCCTTTAATGGCCTTTTGGGAGACATACTGTATATCATATTCCGATAACAATACTTACCACCGAGCAATCCTTCCCGACAATCCTGGTTTCTCAAATATGTATCTAATGGTGTCCAACTTTGCTACCAATAAAGTGGTGTGGTACAACATGTATTGCCTCAATCGATGGGCGGCCCAAGCTAATGCACAACACATTTTCTCTAATGGAGAGTATTTGGCTTCATATTTTGTGAATTTCTTACTCAAATAGTACACTGCATGTTCTTTCTTTCCATTTTCATCTTGCTGCCCCAGTACACATCCCATAGAGTTTTCAAACACAGTGAGGTACAAAATCAATGGCCTTTCGGGTACCGGAGGCACCAATACTGGTGGATTAGTAAGATAATCCTTGATTTTCTCAAAGGCATTCTGACATTCTTCGTCCCATTCACCCGGATCCCGCTTCTTGAGTAATTTGAAAATGGGGTCGCATTTAGTAGTCAACTGTGAAATGAATCTGGCAATGTAATTCAATCTCCCAAGAAAACCTCTAACTTCTTTCTGGGTTTAAGGCAATGGCAAGTTTTGGATGGCTTTGATCTTATCCGGGTCTACTTCAATCCCTTTTTCACTAACCACAAACCCTAACAACTTTCCAGATGTTGCCCCAAATGTGCACTTGGCTGGATTCAACCTAAGCTTGTATTTCCGTAACCTTTTGAACAACTTTCTCAAATTAGTTATATGCTCATCCACTGTTCGAGCTTTTGCAATCATATCATCTACGTACACTTCAATCTCCTTATGCATCATATCATGAAACAAAGTCACCATGGCTCTTTGGTAAGTAGCACCAGCATTTTTAAACCCAAATGACATGACATTGTAATTGAAAGTCCCCCACACAGTGATGAAGGTTCTTTTTTGCTTATCTTCAAGTGCCATCTTAATCTGATTATACCCAGAAAACCCATCCATAAATGAGAACATAGAATAACGGGCAGTATTATTGACCAAATTGTCGATATGTGGTAGAGGAAAATTGTCCTTAGGATTGGCTTGATTTAAATCTCGATAATCTACGCGCATCCGCACTTTTCCATCCTTCTTTGATACCGGAACTATATTAGCAACCCACTCTGGGTACTTTGCTACTTCAAGAAAATCTGCATCTAACTGCTTTATCACTTCTTCTTTTATTTTCAATAGCATCTCTGCTTGCATTCTGGCTTGATCGGCAACTTATGCACTACAATTTCTGGATCTAGACCTGGCATGTCTTGATATGACCATGCGAAAACATCTGAATATTCTTTTAGCAAGTCAATCAACTGTTGCTTTTCTTCCTCTGATAAAGTGGTGCCTATTTTCACTTCTTTCTTATCCCCTTCTGTACCCAAATTTACGAACTCCGTGGTTTCCTTTTAAGGCAATATTTGTCTTTCCTCTCGCTCAACCAATCTTAGTAAGTCTTGCGGTAGATCAGAGTCATCAATATCATCACTATCAACTTCCCCAGTATCAATCAACCTTTCAAAATTGAACTCAAGCCTACTGCTCATGTTATATTCGCATTCATTGACTGTGGACTTGCAAAGGAAGGTTTGAAATGGATTTATACAAAGAAATAGAATAGGGATACATAATAAATAAAGCAATGAATTATGAAAGAAAGTTAATAGGTAGCATTCAAGAGGAAAGTATAGGAATTAAAATTTTCAATGTAAACTTTGTTGCATCAAAATCTGAGCATGCATCAATTTGTCATTGAGTTTCAAATTATGTATAAACAAAAGGAAAGCCTTAAAACATCCATAAAAATACTTATCAACGCTCTTAGGAATAAGCGTCGATTTGACAAACAAAAGTTCAAAGTGATTACATCTGCTCAAAAGAAAGTACAGTCAGAATTTCCATGACGGACCAATTGTCCAATTCGATAGCAGTGGAAGTCTCAAAGATCAAAGTGTCCAACTGATCTGACTCTTCTTCATCGATGACTTGGATGGCTACATCTTGTAGAGCTCTTTGTACTGACTGAACTGATGCCGTCATCAAACCATGCCGACCTACATTAACCCATCCGGCTGAGACAAAAGATTGATTGATGTGAGGAAACTCCATCCTTCCCCATTCCACATTTCTCCCTTCTAATCTAGCCAATCTCCGGTTCTTTTTCTTCTCCTTCATTTGCTGCTTCTCTTTCCAAGATGGCCTAAAGCCTAACCCAAATGTGTTATCTTGGCTGGGCCAATCTATTAAATCACATTTCCCTTGCAAATTCCTACCTAATCCTTTCCCATCTGACAAACCCTTATCTTGCATCTGCTTCTTTTGGACAACTAAGTCAACTGGCTTTTGGCTCGTGCCTTTCTCAGACATGACTTCCGCAATTTCAAAGGATCGAAATGAGCATTCTAGAGCCTCTTCAGCTGCCTCAATATACAGAGAATCTGATGATTGAGCTACCATTACATCCTCTTCCCCCTTCACTGTCACAATAATCCTTTCTAGTCTGAACTTAAACTTCTGATATAATGTTGAAGGAACTGCCCTGGCCAAATGGATCCACAGTCGACCCAGCAACCAGGTATAAGAAGGGTTGATATCCATAACTTGGAATACAAGCTCAAATGTGACCGGACCAACCTGGAAAGGAATTTCCATAGTACCTAACACTTCTCTTCGAGTTCCATCAAATGCCCGGACGATTAAGTTACTTGACCGCACATGGGACATGTCAATCCGTAATTTCTGTAGAGAACGAAGAGGCATCACATTTAAGGCAGACCCATTATCTATAGGTACTCTGGCCATGGTATACCCTTTACAGCGGGTGGTAATATGAAGGGCTTTAGGGATACCCCTACCTCCCGAAGGTATCTCATCATCTGTAAAAGTGATATAGTTGGATGTACCGATACTACCAACTATATAGTCCATGTCAACTATAGAAATATTCTTGGACACATAAGCTTGGCTCAAAGCTTTTAGTAATGATTCTCGGTGGGCTTTTGAATTTAACAGCAATGAGAGTAATGAGATACGAGCTGGAGTTTTGTTCAACTGATCCACCACACTGTATTTGCTCTGTTTTATTATCTTGAGGAATTCTTCGGGCTCATTAACATTGGCACCCCTAGCCATTTCCTTCTCCAACACCACATCTTGTGCAATTATCGGCCCTTCATCTACCTTGACCTTTCCTTTCGAAGTTTCGGCATTATCAGAATAATAGATCCTACCACTCCTAGTAATCCCATCAACATCAGACACTGGCGGGACCGCCGATTCACCAACTTTTTCCATAGTAGAAAAGCTACATTCATAATTCCATGGAACTTGATGCTCATCCTTGTAAGAGAAAGGTTGGGGAAGATTAACTACAAGTGGCGAAGTAGGTGTGGGAGCTGGCTTCTCATCATAGTATACTACAAAAGGTTTACGTTTAGGTGGCTCATCATAATATACCACAAAAGGCTTTGGTTGTGGATGAGTCTCTATGACAGCTGTAATAAGTGTGGGAACAAATGGTTTTGACTTCAAGGGATCATCATAATGAACCATTAATGGTTTTGGCCTTGGAGGCTCATCATAATAGACCACAAACGATTTCACTGTTTCTCTTCCATCGCCCACTACATTCACATCTAATTCCCCAGTCTTTTGATGTATTCACCCCCACTGAGCATGTTCACAGTTGTCCCTCCATGGTTAGGTAACGGATTTTGCCCTACATTAGGCTGCTGATTCTTATTAAAGTTGAGTTTTCCCTCCTTCACCAAGTCTTGAACTTTAAGCTTTAATTCATAGCAGTCTTCAGTAGAGTGGGCGGTTGCACCATTGTGATAGTCACAATGCTTATTGGGTTTATACCAATTAGGATATGGAGGAGTATAGGTTCTAGTGACACGAGGCTTTTCCACTAAACCTAGTTGCAATAATTGAGGGAGTAAGGCAGTGTAAGTGTAAGGAATGGGATCAACGTGGGTTCTGGGTGGTCGATTTTGTCTTTGGATGTTTCCACTATTTGGGGTTAAAGTGTTTGGGGTAGGGAATGCTTGTGTGGTAGGCATAGGTTGGAAAGCTGGCCCAGAGGCAATATAATTGGTAGTAGGAGCTGGGTATTGGTATGGGGTTGCTGGACGGTTATATGAACCTTGAGGTTGTTGGTAGCCACTGGTCGGGTATCGATAATGCGCATACCCCTGATATGAATTCTGATATTGATACTGAGGTCTGGGTTGGTATCCTCCATGTCCAGTTGCATTTACTTCTCCCTCTTTTTTTTAGGGTTTTGGTTCTTCTTAGTTGAACTAGACTCAGACCCTTCAATCTTTCCACTCTTTATGGCACTTTCTACCTTTTCCCCGATCAACACCATGTCTGTAAAACTCTTTGTTGCCCCTGACAACAGATGGCTGTAGTATGGGCCTTTCAGCGTATTAACAAACATCCTAGTTGTCTCCTTTTCAGTTAAAGGGGGTTGAACTTGGGCAGCCATATCCCTCCATCGCTGGGCATATTCAATGAAAGACTCAGTACTCTTCTTCTCCATGTTCTGCAAGGTTAACCTATCAGGTACCAAATCAGACATATGCTGGTATTGGTTGATAAAAGCCCGAGCCAAGTCATACCACGAATGAATGTTGCGCCTGTCAAGCCTATTATACCAACGGGTTGCTGACCTGGTAAGACTATCCTGACAGAAATGAATGAGCATCTTATCATCTTTGGAATAAGCCGCCATCTTTCGACAATACATAGTAATGTGGGCATGAGGACAACTTGTTCCACTATACTTTTCGAATTCTGGAACCTTAAATTTTGGTGGTATCACCAATCCATCCACCAAACTCAATTCACTAGCATTAATAGTACCATATGCCTTAGTTCCTTCCATAGCCCTAAGCCTCTCCTCAATCTGGCTTAGTACATGTTGATTTCCCCCTTCGCCTGTGGATACATCTTTTTCCAACTCAACCGTATGACCAACATCAGGAATGACCACTGGGTTGGTAAGGGTACGTCCAGGTACTGGAGGTGCCATGTTAAATGTAGGAGGTGAAGCATACTGAGCTGCAGATAGGGACCCGTCGTTAACAATGGTGGGTTGAGGTTGTGGGACAAAAGGATATCCACTAGGTGGTGGTGGTGGAAAATTGGGTATGGTTGGGCATGCAGGTGGTATAGGCGCATTCACATTTTGGGTTGGTTGAGGTAAAGACAAATTTGGCTCAAGGCCAAATGGGTGGGAAGAGGTGTTTTGAGATGATTGTCCTGTAGGGTTCCCACCCGTATTTGCCATGTATTGCTCCCTCATATTGCTCATCATTTCTGCCATTTGGTCTAATTTCAATTTCAGTTCTTCATTTGTCTTTCTCAAAGTTTCTTTCTCGACCGCTTGTTCTTCCATGATAATTATGGTTTGCAATCTGGTAAGGTATCTCCTGGGTTGCCGCTCTATCTTGAAACCTTTGTTACCATAAATGTGAATTAGGATATTTGTTATTACTCTTTTTTTTAATGCAGTAGATGTATAGATGTATGGATGTAGACGCAATGCAAAGGTACTTGTAGTTTGCCAATTGAAATTCAAAAGATTCTTCGATTCATTCCATTAAGGCCCTCCTGATCACACTCCTCAACAATGTCCTCTAAAATGTAAATAGTCCTTTATCCAAATGACCGTGTTGGCGGGATCTTCTGTAGCATCTTCTTAGTTCTCTTCTTCAACTTTTCTGCAACAGGGATGATCTTCTTCATTTCTTGAAATAGTAGCTCAGTCTGGCGACTGTTCACATTATAACCCACCAAGCATTTATTATGACACGCTATGGCCCTATAGAAAACCTTTTCAAAGTCGTCCAGAGTCTTCCTTGCTTGAAGTAAATCTTTAGTCGTGATGTTCACATTTGTTTCGAACTCCAAATTCCTAACTTGCTGGGTCAATCCTTCAATTTCTCTCATGGCATTCCAAAGTTGTTGCATTGCTATGCCTTTTTCTGCTTGCAGCTGAGCATTGTTCCTCATTTCATTCCCCAGACCCTCTTGTGCTTGATGCACTCCTCTTTCTAACTGGGCACATCTTTCTCTCTCACGGTTGTATGCAGATATTGCTTGGGCCTTCTCTACTTCCAATCATTGCTTCCTTCCTCTTTCTTGATTTCTCTCGATCTTTAATTGGCTTACCAGTTGAGTCAATGTTTCTATCCCTCCCTGGTCAATAATTGAGTTACGATTCTTTTCAAATTCCAGCTGTTCTTGGAGCATCTGATGGGTTTTTTGTGCACTCAATAATTTCTTTTCAGACTCATCCCTTTGTCCTCTTGCTTCAGCTTCTTTTTTCTTCATTTCCCCAAACTCTTTCTTCAAATTGCACCATTCTCCAACTAACTCAGCATTCTCTGTAGCCATCCTACCAACAGTATTTTCGGCATTGATGTTGTTCTCCATCTCGATGGTATAACTGGTTTAAGCATGGCTTTTAGCTTCCACTAACTTGAGTTTTTCTTCTTCCCATTGGCGCTTCTCTTCGGCCCTTTTAAGTCTAATCTCGTCTATTTGTTGTTGCAAGGCCATCATCTTATCCATTATCTCTGGCTTTGTTAATTGCTTCCCTTTTTCTTTCTGTAAGGATTGCTTATACCTCTCATTAGTTTCCTTAGCATGCTCACACTTGTCTTCCCACGCATCTTTCTCCTTTATCGCTTCGATAATCTCTATTTCTGCCCATCCAAGTGCTTCTTCCACTGTCTTCTTACCATGGTTTGCCATATCCACGTCGGATTTTAGTTCCACTTCTTTCTTTTCAAACTCTTTCTTTTGGCTCTCTAACTCGGCTTGACATGCTGTCAACTGTCCTTTCAATTCATTCACCATCAATCCTTCCTTCATCCTTTTGTTTTCGAACAAGAGCTGAGCATACCTATCTTGGAAATGTGGGCCTAACTTGCGCTTTGCATCTTTTGTGAGAGGAGGGTTCAATCCTTGGATCCTGTCTTTATGCCATTCTAGATATTCTGGAGTACATCTTCCTTGCAAATTGGACACCGGTGTTTGAAGCACTTTCTTATTCCACCTTTCCCCAACTTTTCGGGCGTCCAAAATCTGCTGCAAAGTATCATGAGGGATGTCAATGCTATCAAGACCATGAGTAGCGGGTATGAATTGTTCTGCATCCAACTGTCTCATAAACAGTAGAGAGGAAAAAGAAACCGTTCCCCAAAGTCCGACCAAAGGAATCCACGGGTCATTTTCACACGAGTAGACTACGCCTCTCCCACTCATCCATGCTGCTTTCCATAGAACATCCTTGCTTTCAAGTGTTTCGAACCATTCGACCCATTCTTGCTGAGACTTTTCTTCCCACTTGATGTTGAGATATTCATCGAGAGTGTTACGAACCTTAAAGTAGTACCACGTGAACTTCTTTACCGAACTTGGTAGATGACTCATAAACCACACTGTCAGTAACGGAGCACATCCCTGAAACCGTCCTTTACCCATCTTTCTGCAAAACATCAATGAGCGAGCCGTTTCTGCCACAATAGCGTAAACTGGACTGTACCCATTCTGTATTTGGTAAACCAAGTCTAGAACAACCACATCTATTTCTCCCACAACTCTAGGGAATATGACCATCCCATAAATCAACACTGCCATGAATACATGTGCCTTTTCATTTCCTAAGTTGTCTTTCATTTTCTCCAGCCAGAATCTAGTTGGGTGATTCTTTGGGGCGACCTTTTCCTCGATCAAATCAGTGAACTTCTTCATGAAACGAGCTTCCTTTGAACTCCTCCGATAAACCTTTTCTTCATTCTCTTGACTTTCTTGATTTATTTCAAGATTTTCATCACCCAATTTGATTAGTTGCTGGTACTCCTCAACAGTGGGGAACATCTCTACTTCATTAAACATGAAACACCTGTACGATGAATCGAAAAAATTGACCATCGCCATTAGCAACTCTTCATCCACACTAATAGAAAGCGAAGACCCGACTTTACCAAACTTCTGTTCAAACCCCTCTTTATCTGGTAACCTCTGCCACAACTCCTTAAGCTCGGCAAGATCATTCTGTTTTACATCCATCTTTACTTTTTCCAATATTGCTAGTCGAGGGCAATCCCCATGTACTTCTCTTCTCTTCAAATTAAGAGCTGCCACCTCCGCAAACTTATCTCGATCTGTCTCAAAACTACCTTCTTCTCATTCCATGGCGAAGGTCTCTTTTGAATCTCAATTGGAAACTTGCAAATACCTAGTAGATGCATGCAAAATGCAAATGGGATGCCCAAAGGAGAAACCAAACAAAGAAGAAAATCACAAAATTAGTAACAAAAACATACAAAACAAGAGCTAACTCAACTGATTAATTGAAATAACACGACATTCTAAAATAATTGCCCCTCTCTCTTTTTCTTTTATTAGAGAGGGGACATTATTGCCAACATGGCAGGTAGGTCTTCCTATTGTGGGTAAGATGCTTACCCACTTTACAATTCCTTTACATAATCGAAATAGAGAAAGGTAAAGAGCGTTCTTTCATGTGTTCCTAGCATAGTAGTCACCTTACGGCTTTGGCCCTAGGTAGGGTCACTCATCATAACTACATGCTGGTGGGTCCCACAACCTAAAAGGTTCTCAGATTGTCCTTACTGCCGGTCTAATCCTAGGCAAATAAGGCCCCCAATCCTCACCCATTATAGGCTCATTTGGAAAGGGTTCAACCTGAGTGAGGGTGTTTCGCTCAACCCATTCGGGGACAAGATTGTCCCTCGAAGGCTAGTTACTTTACCCCCCAATCTAAAGGTAATCCGACCACCATCGGATATGCATGAATGTGATAAGTGCCGTGTGTGGAAGGAACTGCAAACCTTTACCAATCATCGTAATACCCGTCTAATACCTCTTGCCAAAAATCACAAAAATGGTTAGTAATAAAGAAAAATATTTACACAATGAAGAAAATATAAACATGTAAAATATCAATATTCACATAATAATGGAAATCATCAACATCCATAAGGTAAAGAAAATCAATATCTACAAATGCAAAGAACACGTCAATATCCACGAAGGAAAAACCTCAAAGTAGAAAAACAAAAAAAGGTTAATTATTAGCCTTTATTAAAAATCTAAATCTGTTAAGGGCTTTAATTAATACTAACATCATCTTGGCTCGACTCTCTAACCAGTCCCCAGTGGAGTCGCCAAGCTGTCGCAACGTTGCCGAAAACGACGAGTTTGGGACTTTACGAAATGTATGGAGTCGCCACTAACCATTTTTGTTTAGGTGCGGTTAGTCACCTATTAAGAATCTATCTAACTTAACATTGGCCGTTAAATGGCGTATTAAGACAGATAGGTTCTGGTCTACAGAACAAACGGATCTGGGTTCGGGAGTACAGTTACGTGTGGGGAAGGATTAACACCCCCACAATGCCCGCCAAACGACAGTACCGATTAGTTCAGTATTAATTAGGCCTTAATAAAAATTAATAATTAACCTTTTAATTTTCATCTCTGATTTTCGTGTTTCCAAATTTTTATATTTTTCATTTAATTTTTCCTTTTTTCTTTTCATTTAAGTTTTATTTTATTTTTTTATTTTTATTATAAAAAAAGGTCCAATAGTTTATTGAAAATTTTTATTTCCGTTTGTATTATTTTTTATTTTGTGGATTTTTTATTTTGGAATTTTCTTGATCAATTAATGATTATATGCGTAAAAGCCTCTTATAAATCCTCATCGCCACCACTATGAAGTTTAAAGAGACCATTAAACTCAGAGTACTTTCCGAAAGAATCGCCGCCACGACTCTTTGGGAAATATCCTTTCACCATTATTAATTAGGAAAAATTAGTTTATTATTGTTATTATTATTATTATTTCTTCCCATCTTCTCTTTTTTTTATTGTGTAACTTTTTCTTATTAATGACTATGTATCCGAAGATCTCTTATCAATTTTTATCGCCGCCATGATGAAATTTAAGGAGACCTTTAGATTCGGAGTACTTCCCGAAAGAGTCGCCGCCACGACTCCTGAGGAAAATATCCTTTCATAATCACAAAACAAAAAAACTTTGTTTTCTTCTTATTTATTATTTATTAGTCTTTTAAATTAATGACTATGGGTCCAAAAATCTCTTATAAACACTCAACGCCACTACAATGAAATTTAAGGAGGGTTTTTTAGATTTGAAGTAACTCCTGAAAGAATTGCCGCCACAACTCCTCAGCAAAGTATCCATTCATAATCACTAATTAATTAAAAAAAATATTAACTTATAATTTAGAGATTTAGCCATTAAGTCTATTTTATTATATAGACTAATTAACAGATGAGTTTTATTTATTAATAATTATATCTGTCTTTTATTTAAAAAAAATTTATAAATTCTCCTCGCCGCCACGATAAAACTTATAAATAGTTTTGGAGGGTTTCCCGAGAAGCTCGCCACCACGACTCCCCGAGAATGTACCTCTTTCATAACCACTAATTTGAGAAATTTTTAAATCCATGGATTACTTAGAAACCTTAGCCTTTAAACCCATTTTCATTCGTTAACCAAAATTTTGTATTTTTTATTATTATATCCTATATCCGAAAATTAAGCATAAATCCTCATCGCCTCCACGATGGAATTTATAGGCCGTTTTAGAGGACTTTCCTGAGAGACTCGCCACCACGATTACCCGAGAAAGTATCCTTTTGTTTATCATTATCATTATTATTATTATTATTTTAAGAAAATGGATTCCTTTGAAAGGTTGAATTTTCATTGATTAACTAATAATTTTTATATTATCTTATTTACCCATTTTTATCACTTATTGGTTTGAAGATTACTTATAAATCTTCATCGCCGCCACGAGAAAATTTATAAATAATTTTCGAAGAATTTTTCAAGAAAACTCACCGCCACGACTCCTTGAAAAATAATCCTTGGTTAATTGACTATGCTTAATTAAGCAAGTAATCAATTCATTAACACTAATAATATAAAGCAAACCCCTTCAAACTATTAAAACCATTTATCCTTTTTTATAACATTTTTTATTTCTTTATTTTAACAAAGCAAATCTTTTTCATGGATTCACTACCCTAAACTAACAACGTATATCTATTAACAATTTAATGATTGGTAGGCAAGCAAGCTGACATTAACAAATTAACAAAACCATAATAAGACACATGCATGAAACAAAAATTTGATAACATAGTATTTCAAACTAATTAAAGCTACTTGACTTTTCCTTCACTCTAATGAAAGCAACGATTTTTACCATCAAAATAAGAAAGCAACCATCTTTCTTTCATTCATATTACTCTATTCAAAGCCCCCACGTGTGTTAACATTTCGAACAGCAATAAGATGAATCAACAGATATTATCAAGGCAAAAATCATATGCAAATAAAAGCACACAATGTAACTGTTAGGACATATGCACACAAATATCACCAAATCCTTAACCTTTTGACTTTTGTGACAAGAACATATACTACCAACGTATGGACACAATAAAAGAAACAACTTTCTGATTTTCCTTTGATTAGTCAAAAAAAAAAACCATCATTCTTCCTTGTCTACCCTTTATTAGTCGAAAGGACCATGAGGATATAAGAGTACATGAAAAGTAAACACAAATAGGAATTTCCTTTTTATTTTATGGTAGGGATCAAGATATAAAGACAAAAAAAAAACTCAGAACATTCAACTTTCATCGGAACCCAACAGTATAATCCAATCAAAAGAGAGTAAGAATCCAAAGCTTAGAAACTTATACCCAAATAGTGTTTGAACCTGGTCTCTTATCCCTTTGCTCTTTCTTCTACACGTTTCTTCTTCTTTCCCTTGGACTCTTTTTTTTTCCAAGGTCAACAATGGCTGCTACTCTTTAGTTCCCTAAGCGTTACCTAACCTTTCCTTCCCCGCTAACCTTTTTTTTTAGAACCGAAAGCTTTCTCTTTTCCTCCCTCTCTCTGTTTGCTTCTCTTTTTTTTTCAAACCTTTCGCCGCCCCCTCTCCGTCTACGTTTTTCATTGGTTGGCCTCTCTTTATATATTTTTTCTTTGCTTGGCCCCCCTCTTTACGTTTTTTTCCTTTGGTTGGCCCCCTTTTTTTTATCTTTTTTTTATAGTGAAAGTTGTTGATGGTGCTTTTTGTTTTTGTAAGGCTGAGAACGGAAAGCAACAAAGGATTTGGGAGCTCAATAGGGCCTGTGCAAGTTTTCCACATTTTTTTTTGAGGGACATACCGCCGACTGCATTTGGGATGATTTTGATTTTTGATTTTTTTCATCTTTATTCCCCTTTTTAATCTGATGGCTCTTCTTTCTTCTCCCATTTTAATCTAAAGGTCCTCATTTATTGGCCTTGTAATCCCTACCTCTCCCCTTCTTTCTTTGCTGCAATTGGTTGTTTATATTACTGACTCTGCTTTCTCATTGGCTGCTTTTATTTTCTTTTATCTTGAAGGGGTATCCAACTGCATGAAAGAGCAGTTGTGCAAGGTGATGTGAATTTGTGGCTGATTAAGTCAACAATTGTTGGCTCCACAGCAAAAATGGAAAATAGATGGAAAGCAATGAAGAATTCGAAAGAAATACAAACAAAATGACAAAATGATTGAATAGAAAGAAAGAACAATAAACCAAATTTGTGGCTAATTAAGTCAACAATTGTTGGCTCCACACCAAAATGGAAAACACGATGAAAGCAATGAAGAATTCAAAAGAAATAAAAACAAAATGACAAAATGGTTGAATAGAATGAAAGAACAATAAACCAAATTTGTGGCTGATTAAGTTAACAATTGTTGGCTCCACACCAAAATGGAAAACACGATGGAAAGCAATGAACAATTCAAAAGAAATAAAAACAAAATGACAAAATGATTGAATAGAATGAAAGAACAATAAACCAAATTTGTGGCTGATTAAGTCAACAATTGTTGGCTCCACACCAAAATGGAAAACACGATGGAAAGCAATGAACAATTCAAAAGAAATAAAAACAAAATGACAAAATGATTGAATAGAAAGGAAGAACAATAAACGAAATTTGTGGCTGATTAAGTCAATTGTTGGCTTCACACCAAAATGGAAAACACGATGGAAAGCAATGAAGAATTCAAAAGAAATAAAAACAAAATGACAAAATGATTGAATAGAAAGAAAGAACGATAAACCAAATTTGTGGCTGATTAAGTCAACAATTGTTGGCTCCACAGCAAAATTTGATCCGAATGGAATCAAAGAATAACAAACAAAAACCGTGGTTCATGAAGTCAAAAATTGTTGGCTTTGCAACTTTGAGGGACAAGACCAACCCCACCATTAAAATCAAATCCTTCAACTGTAAAAGCTATTTCACACAGTGACTTGCACTCACATTGCCGCGTGTTGTAGAAGGTAGCAAAACAAAGTTGGGTGGTTGATGAGGAAGTGGTAGTGATGTACATGGTCTTTAGTGTATATACATACATACATATATATATATGTAAATATATATACACACAAAATATATATACGTAAATATATATATATGTACCTATAAATATATATATATATATATATGCATATAGATATGGCCTTGGTTGGCTTTTGCATGGCTTCTGACTTGCAGGGAAGTTGAGTCAGCTTGGCTTTGGCTTCCTGGTTTTGGTTCAAAATTACTTGCAAGGTAATGAGACAAAATTAAAATTAGATTATGTAAAATAAAGTAATAGTAATAAACAAAAATAAACCAAACTTAAAAAGGATAAGTAAAATAAAATTTGGAAATGATCAATTAATTAATCATTTTTTGCAATAGAAATGATCAATTAATTAATTGACTAATTAACCAATTAATCAGCTAATTAACTAATTAAAGTTTAAAAACAAGTGTCTACACACATCCCATGGAGTTTTCAAACACAGTGAGGTACAAAATCAATGGCCTTTCGGGTACCGGAGGCACCAATACTGGTGGATTAGTAAGATAATCCTTGATTTTCTCAAAGGCATTCTGACATTCTTCGTCCCATTCACCCGGATCCCGCTTCTTGAGTAATTTGAAAATTGGGTCTCATTTAGCAGTCAACTCTGAAATGAATCTGGCAATGTAATTCAATCTCCCAAGAAAACCTCTGACTTCTTTTTGGGTTTTAGGCGGTGGCAAGTTTTGGATGGCTTTGATCTTATCCGGGTCTACTTCAATCCCTTTTTCACTAACCACAAACCCTAACAACTTTCCAGATGTTACCCCAAATGTGCACTTGGCTGGGTTCAACCTAAGCTTGTATTTCCGCAACCTTTTGAACAACTTTCTCAAATTGGTTATATGCTCAACCACTGTTCGAGCTTTTGCAATCATATCATCTACGTACACTTCAATCTCCTTATGCATCATATCATGAAACAAAGTCACCATGACTCTTTGGTAAGTAGCACCAGCATTTTTCAACCCAAATGACATGACATTGTAATTGAAAGTCCCCCACATAGTGATGAAGGTTGTTTTTTGCTTATCTTCAGGTGCCATCTTAATCTGATTATACCCAGAAAACCCAACCATAAATGAGAACATAGAATAACGGGCAGTATTATCGACCAAAGTGTCGATATGTGGCAGAGGAAAATTGTCCTTCGGATTGGCCTGATTCAAATCTCGATAATCTACGCACATCCGCACTTTTCCATCCTTCTTTGGTACCGGAACTATATTAGCAACCCACTCTGGGTACTTTGCTACTTCAAGAAAACCGGCATCTAACTGCTTTATCACTTCTTCTTTTATTTTCAATAGCATCTCTGGTTTCAATCGCCTTAGCTTTTGCTGAACTGGCATGCATTCTGGCTTGATCGGCAACTTATGCACTACAATTTCTGGATCTAGACCTGGCATGTCTTGATACGACCATGCGAAAACATCTGAATATTCTTTTAGCAAGTCAATCAACTGTTGCTTTTCTCCCTCTGATAAAGTGGTTCCTATTTTCACTTCTTTCTTATCCCCTTCTGTACCCAAATTTACCAACTTCGTGGTTTCCTTTTGAGGCAATATTTGTTTTTCCTTTCGCTCAACCAATCCTAGTAAGTCTTAGGGTAGATCAGAGTCATCAATATCATCACTATCAACTTCCCCAGTATCAATCAACCTTTCAAAATCGAACTCAAGCCTACTGCTCATGTTATATACGCATTCATTGACTGTGGACCTGTAAAGGAAGGTTTGAAACGGATATATACAAAGAAATAGAATAGGGATACATAATAAATAAAGCAATGAATTATGAAAGAAAGTTAATAGGTAGCATTCAAGAGGAAAGTATAGGAATTAAAATTTTCAATGTAAACTTTGTTGCATCAAAATCTGAGCATGCATCAATTTGTCATTGAGTTTCAAATTATGTATAAACAAAAGGAAAGCCTTAAAACATCCGTAAAAATACTTATCAACACTCTTAGGCATAAGTGTCGATTTGACAAACAGAAGTTCAAAGTGATTACATTTGCTCAAAAGAAAGTACAGTCGGAATTTCCATGACAGACCAATTGTCCAATTCGATAGCAGTGGAAGTCTCAAAAATCAAAGTGTCCAACTGATCTGACTCTTCTTCATCGATGACTTGGATGGCTACATCTTGCAGAGCTCTTTGTACTGACTGAACTAATGCTGTCATCAAACCATGCTGACGTACATTAACCCATCAGGCTGAGACAAAAGATTGATTGATGTGAGGAAATTCCATCCTTCTCCACTCCACATTTCTCCCTTCCAATCTAGCCAATCTCCGGTTCTTTTTCTTCTTCTTCATTTGTTGCCTCTCTTTCCAAGATGGCCAAAAACCTAAGCCAAATGTGTTATCTTCGCTGGCCCAATCTATTAAATCACATTTCCCTTGCAAATTCCTACCTAATCCTTTCCCATCTGACCAACCCTTCTCTTGCATCTGCTTCTTTTGGACAACTAAGTCAACTGGCTTTTGGCTCGCGCCTTTCTCAGACATGACTTCCGCAATCTCAAAGGATCAAAATGAGCATTCTAGAGCCTCTTCAGCTACCTCAATATATGGAGAATCTGATGATTAAGCTACCATTATATCCTCTTCCCCATTCACTGTCACAATAGTCCTTTCTACTCTGAACTTAACCTTCTGATGTAATGTTGAAGGAACTACCCCGGCCAAATGGATCCACGGTCGGCCCAACAAGCAAGTATAAGAAGGGTTGATATCCATAACTTGGAATACAAGCTCAAATGTGACCGGACCAACCTGGAAAGGAATTTCCATAGTGCCTAACACTTCTCTCCGAGTTCCATGGAATGCCCGGACGATTAAGTTACTTGACTGCACATGGGACATGTCAATCGGTAATTTCTGTAGAGAACGAAGAGGCATCACATTTAAGGCAGACCCATTATCTATAAGTACTCTGGCCATGATATACCCTTTACAGCGGGAGGTAATGTGAAGGGCTTTAGGGATACCCCTACCTCCCGAAGGTATCTCATCATCTGTATAAGTGATATAGTTGGATATACCGATACTACCAACTATATAGTCCATGTCAACTATAGAAATATTCTTGGACACATAAGCTTGGCTCAAAGCTTTTATTAATGATTCTCGGTGGGCTTTTGAATTTAACAGCAATGAGAGTAATGAGATACGAGCTAAAGTTTTGTTCAACTGATCCACCACACTGTATTCGCTCTGTTTTATTATCTTGAGGAATTCTTCGGGCTCATTAACATTGGTACCCCTAGCCATTTCCTTCTCCAACACCACATCTTGTGCAATTACCGGCCCTTCATCTACCTTGGCCTTTCCTTTCGAAGTTTCGGCATTATCAGAATAATAGATCCTACCACTCCTAGTAATCCCATCAACATCAGACACTAGCGAGACCGCCGATTGACCAACTTTTTCCATAGTAGAAAAGCTACATTCATAATTCCATAGAACTTGATGCTCATCCTTGTAAGAGCAAGGTTGGGGAAGATTAACTACAAGTGGCGAAGTAGATGTGGGAGCTGGCTTCGCATCATAGTATACTACAAAAGGTTTGAGTTTAGGTGGCTCATCATAATATACCACAAAACCTTTGGTTGTGGATGAGTCTCTATGACAGGTGTAATAGGTGTAGGAACCAATAGTTTTGACTTCAAGGGATCATCATAATGAACCATAAATGGTTTCGGCCTTGGAGGCTCATCATAATAGACCACAAACGGTTTCACTGTTTCTCTTCCATCGCCCACTACATTCACATCTAAGTCCCCAGTCTCTACATAAAACTCTATCACAGATTGATCCATCATTCTCTGTACCATTTTACGAAAGTGAGTACAACACTATATGTCATGATTCGTCTCACCACAATAACAACAATCATCCTTAATTTCCAACTTTTTCCCTTGAATCAATTGGGCCTTGACCAAAGCCCTGAAGATGACTACCATAGGGGTTGTGACCTCTTCAACTGACCTCTTGATGTATTCACCCCCACTGACCATGTTCACAGCTGTCCCTCCATGCTTAGGTAACGGATTTTGCCCTACATTAGGCTGCTGATTCTTATTAAAGCTGAGTTTTCCCTCATTCACCAAGTCTTGAACTTTAAGCTTTAATGCATAGCAGTCTTCAGTAGAGTGGCCGGCTGCACCATTGTGATAGTCACAATGCTCATTGGGTTTATACCAATTAGGATATGGAGGGGTATAGGTTCTAGTGACACGAGGCTTTTCCACTAAACCTTGTTGCAATAATTGAGGGAGTAAGGCAGTGTAAATGTACGGAATGGGATCAATGTGGGTTCTGGGTGGTCGATTTTGTCTTTGGATGTTTCCACTATTTGGGGTTAAAGTGTTCGGGGTAGGGAATGCTTGTGTGGTAGGCATAGGTTGGAAAGCTGGCCCAGAGGCAATATAATTGGTAGTAGGAGCTGGGTATTGGTATGAGGTTGGTGGACGGGTATATGAACCTTGAGGTTGTTGGTAGCCACTGGTCTGGTATCGATAATGCGCATACCCCTGATATGGATTCTGATATTGATACTGAGGTCTGGGTTGGTATCCTCCATGTCCAGTTGCATTTACTTCTCCCTCTTTCTTTTTAGGGTTTTGGTTCTTCTTAGTTGAACTAGACTCAGACCCTTCAATCTTGCCACTCTTTATGGCACTTTCTACCATTTCCCTGATCAACACCATGTCTATAAAACTCTTTGTTGCCCCTGACAATAGATGGCTGTAGTATGGGCCTTTCAGCGTATTAACCAACATCCTAGTTGTCTCCTTTTCAGTTAAAGGGGGTTGACCTTGGGCAGCCATATCCCTCCACCGCTGGGCATATTCAGTGAAAGACTTAATACTCTTCTTCTCCATGTTCTGCAAGGTTAACCTATCAGGTACCAAATCAGACATATGCTGGTATTGGCTGATAAAAGCCCGAGCCAAGTCATACTACGAATGAATGTTGCGCCTGTCAAGCCTATTATACCAACGAGTTGCTGACCCGGTAAGACTGTCCTGAAAGAAATGAATGAGCATCTTATCATATTTGGAATAAGCCGCCATCTTTCGACAATACATAGTGATGTGGTCATGAGGACAACTTGTTCCACTATACTTTTCGAATTCTGGAACCTTAAATTTTTGTGGTATCACCAATCCATCCACCAAACTCAATTCACTAGCATTAATAGTACCATATGCCTTAGTTCCTTCCATAGCCCTAAGCTTCTCCTCAATCTGGCTTAGTACATGTTGATTTCCCCCTTCCCCTGTGGATACATCTTTTTCCAACTCGACCGTATGACCAACATCAGGAATGACCACTGTGTTGGTAGGGGTACGTTCGGGTACTGGAGGTGCCATGTTAAATGTATGAGGTGAAGCATAATGAGCTGCAGATGGGAACCCGCCGTTAACAACGGTGGGTTGAGGTTGTGGGACAAAAGGATATCCACTAGGTGGTGGTGGTGGAAAATTGGGTATGGTTGGGCATGCAGGTGGTATAGGCGCATTCACATTTTGGGTTGGTTGAGGTAAAGACAAATTTGGCTCAAGGCCAAATGGGCGGGAAGAGGTATTTTGAGATGATTGTCCTGTAGGATTCCCACCAGCATTTTCCATGTATTGCTCCCTCATACGGCTCATCATTTCTGCCATTTGGTCTAATTTCAATTTCAGTTCTTCATTTTTCTTTCTCAAAGTTTCTATCTCCGCCGCTTGTTCTTCCATGATAATTATGGTTTGCAATCTGGTAAGGTATCTCCTGGGTTGCCGCTCTATCTTGAAACCTTTGTTACCACAAACGTGAATTAGGATATTTGTTATTACTCTCTTTTTTTTTAATGCAGTAGATGAATAGATGCATGGATGCAGATGCAATGCAAAGGTACTTGTAGTTTACCAATTGAAATTCAAAATATTCTTCGATTCATTCCATTAAGGCCAAGCTCATTAAAAAACAATATTTGCCCACAACTTTTCATTCAGAATATGAGAACTAAATTTTACAATCTGATCACACTCCTCAACAATGTCCTCTAAAATGTAAACAATCCTTTGTCCAAATGACCGTGTTGGTGGGATCTTCTATAGCATCTCCTTACTTCTCTTCTTCAACTTTTATGCAACAGGGATGATCTTCTTCATTTCTTGAAATAGTAGCTCAGTCTGGCGACTGTTCACATTATAACCCACCAAGCATTTATTATGACACGCTATGGCCCTATAGAAAACCTTTTCGAAGTCGTCTAGAGTCTTCCTTGCTTGAATTAAATCTTTAGTCGTGATGTTCACAATTGTTTCGAACTCTTTAAGCTCTTGCTCCAAATTCCTAACTTGCTGGGTCAATCCTTCAATTTCTCTCATGGCATTCCAAAGTTGTTGCATTGCTATGTCTTTTTTTGCTTGCAGCTGAGCATTGTTCCTCATTTCATTCCTCAGACCCTCTTGTGCTTGATGCATTCCTATTTCTAACTGGGCACATCTTTCTCCCTCACGATTGTATGCAGATATTGCTTGGGCCTTCTCTACTTCCAATCGTTGCTTCCTTCCTCTTTCTTGATTTCTCTCGATCTCTAATTGGCTTACCTATTGAGTCAATGTTTCTATCCCACCCTGGTCAATAATTGAGTTGTGATTCTTTTCAAATTCTAGCTGTTATTGGAGCATCTGGTGGGTTTCTTGTGCACTCAATAATTTCTTTTCTGACTCATCCCTTTGTCCTCTTGCTTCAACTTCTTTTTTCTTCATTTCCCCAAACTCTTTCTTCAAATTGCACCATTCTCCAACAAACTCAGCATTCTCTGTAGCCATCCTACTAACAGTATTTTCAACATTGATGCGGTTCTCCATCTCGATGGTATAACTGGTTTCAGCATGGCTTTTGGCCTCCACTAACTTGATTTTTTCTTCTTCCCATTGGCGTTTCTCTTCGGCCCTCTTAAGTCTAATATCATCTAATTGTTGTTGCAAGGACATCATCTCATCCATTATCTCTAGCTTTGTTAATTGCTTCCCTTTTTCTTTCTGTAAGGATTGCTCGTACCTCTCACTAGCTTCCTTAGCATGCTCACACTTGTCTTCCCATGCATCTTTCTCCTTTGTCGCTTCGATAATCTCTATTTCTGCCCTTCCAAGTGCTTATTCCACTGTCTTCCTACCATGGTTTGCCATATCCACATCGGATTTTAGTTCCACTTCTTTCTTTTCAAACTCTTTCTTTTGGCTCTCTAACTCGGCTTGACATGCCGTCAATTGTCCTTTCAATTCATTCACCATCAATCCTTCCCTCATCCTTTTGTTTTCGAACAAGAGCTGAGCATACCTATCTTGGAAATATGGGCCTAACTTGCACTTTGCATCTTTTGTGAGGGGAGGCTTCAATCCTTGGATCCTGTCTTTATGCCATTCTAGATATTCTGGAGTACATCTTCCTTGCAAATTGGACACCGGTGTTCAAAGCACTTTCTTATTCCATCTTTCCCCAACTTTTCGGGCGTCCAAAATCTGCTGCAAAGTATCATGAAGGATGTCAATGCTATCAGGACCGTGAGTAGCGGGTATGAATTGTTCTGCACCCAACTGTCTCATAAACAGTAGAGAGGAAAAAGAAACCAATCCCTAAAGTCTGACCAAAGGAATCCACAGGGCATTTTCACATGAGTAGACTACGCCTCTCCCACTCATCCATGCTGCTTTCCATAGAACATCCTTGCTTTCAAGTGTTTCGAACCATTCGACCCATTCTTGCTGAGACTTTTCTTCCCACTTGATGTTGAGATATTCATCGAGAGTGTTACGAACCTTAAAGTAGTACCACGTGAACTTCTTTACCGAACTTGGTAGATGACTCATAAACCATACTGTCAGTAACGGAGCACATCCCTGAAACCGTCCTTTACCCATCTTTCTGCAAAACATCAATGAGCGAGCCGTTTCTGCCACAATAGCGTAAACTAGACTGTACCCATTCTGTATTTGGTAAACCAAGTCTAGAACAACCACATCTATTTCTCCCACAACTCTAGGGAATATGACCATCCCATAAATCAACACTGCCATGAATACATGTGCCTTTTCATTTCCTAAGTTGTCTTTCATTTTCTCCAGCCAGAATCTAGTTGGGTGATTCTTTGGGGCGACCTTTTCCTCGATCAAATCAGTGAACTTATTCATGAAACGAGCTTCCTTTGGACTCCTCCAATAAACCTTTTCTTCATTCTCTTGACTTTCTTGAATTATTTCAAGATTTTCATCACCCAATTTGATTAGTTGCTGGTACTCCTCAATAGTGGGGAACATCTCTACTTCATTGAACACGAAACACCTGTACGATGAATTGAAAAAATTGACCATCGCCATTAGCAACTCTTCATCCACACTAATAGAAAGCAAAGACCCGACTTTACCAAACTTCTGTTCAAACCCCTCTTTATCTGGTAACCTCTGCCACAACTCCTTAAGCTCGGCAAGATCATTCTGTTTTACATCCATCTTTACTTTTTTCAATATTGCTAGTCGAGGGCAATCCCCATGTACTTCTCTTCTCTTCAAATTAAGAGCTGCCACCTACGCAAACTTATCTCGATCTGTCTCAAAACTATCTTCTTCTCTTTCCATGGCGAAGGTCTCTTTTGAATCTCAATTGGAAACTTGCAAATACCTGGTAGATGCATGCAAAATGAAATTGGGATGCCCAAAGGAAAAACCAAACAAAGAAGAAAAACAAAAAATTAGTAACAAAAACAAACAAAACAAGAGCTAACTCAACTGATTAATTGAAATAACACGACATTCTAAAATAATTGCCCCTCTCTCTCTTTTCTTTTTTTTTTAGAGAAGGGACATTATTGCCAACATGGCAGGTAGGTCTTCCTATTGTGGGTAAGATGCTTACCCACTTTACAGTTCCTTTACATAATCGAAATAGAGAAAGGTAAAGAACATTCCTTCATGTGTTCCTAGCATAGTAGTCACCTTACGGGTTTGGCCCTAGCTAGGGTCACTCATCATAACTACATGCTGGTGGGTCCCACAACCTAAAAGGTTCTCGGATTGTCCTTACTTCCGGTCTAATCCTAGGCAAATAAGGCCCCCAATCCTCACCCATTATAGGCTCATTTGGAAAGGGTTCAACCTGAGTGAGGGTGTTTCGCTCAATCCATCCGGGGACAAGATTGTCCCTCGAAGGCCAATTACTTTACCCCCTAATCTAAAGGTAATCCGACCGCCATCGGATATGCATGAATGTGATAAGTGCTTTGTGTGGAAGGAACTACAAACCTTTACCAATCATCGTAATACCCGTCTAATACCTCTTGCCAAACAAAAATCACACAAATGATTAGTAATAAAGAAAAATACTTACACAATAAAGAAAATATAAACATGTAAAATATCAATATTCACATAATAATCAAAATCATCAACATCCATAAAGTAGAGAAAATCAATATCTACAAATGCAAAGAACACATCAATATCCACGAAGGAAAAACAAAACAGATTAATTATTAATCTTTATTAAAAATCTAAATCTGTTAAGGCCTTTAATTAATACTAACATCTTCTCGGCTCGACTCTCTAACCGCTCCCCAATGGAGTCGCCAAGCTTTCATCGGTTGTTGGCATGTTGACTCTGCTTTCTCATTCGCTGCTCCCAATTTTCGCATTTTCTCAGGGGGCACACTCAAAGATAGAGAAAGAATGCATCTGGCAAAACAAGTTGGCACAAGCTAGAGACTGTTGCTCTAAGAGGACCTGTGACCCATCTTTTGAACCCCATGTAGAATCACATTTTCTACTTCCACTCATATCACCAAAAGTAGTTGCACGTATTCTTATCAACCCCGTATGATCATGAGAGCAAGAGAGAGAAATGTGTGTGCGTTGCTTTTGTATAAATATGTATATATAAATATATGTATATGTATATATAAATGTATGTATATATATATAAATATACGTACGTGTATATACAAATATATGTATATATATATTCATATACATCTACACATAAATATATATATTCATATATATATACATATAAAAATATATATGCATATAAATATACACACATAAAATATATATATATATATATATACATATATACATACATACACACATATATATTTTGCATGATAACCAAATTAATTCGGTTGGTCTTTGCATGGAGGTCGAGTTAACTCGGTCTCGACTTCTCGATTTTGGTTCAAAATTACCTGCGAGGTAATTAAAATAAAATAATAAGAAAAAATAAAATAAAATAAAATAAAATAATAGTAATAATAATAAATGAACACAAATACTAAACTTAAAAGGATAAGTAAAATGCAAATTCGAAAATGTCAAACCAATTAACTAATTAACTAGAATTAAAAATAAGTGTCTACATGAGGTACGGGTCACCTGGCGTACACGTGCCCATCTGCCGCCTCTGCACCTCCTAGACAGAGTTTTGGTCAGCCTCCGGCCAGACCGAGCTGTTACGGAGGTTTCCATCCTTTCCAGCCAGCGCGACATTCTTATACCGCCCTCTCTTCTTCTTAGCAGCATTTGAGTGCTGGTAGCAGTTCTGCACCTTCGAGGCAACCCCCATACCAGCAGCAGTAGCAGCAGCATATTCAGGTTTATGCCATGTTACAGAAGGACGCCGACGCTCGTCTTGATGTAGTCACCAGTAAGTATATATTTAAATATTCCTGGACAGTTATTTTTTGCGAATAAAGATATCATTGTGCTCGTAACTACTTGTCGAGCAAAAGTAACCGCTTTAAAAAATTCTTGGACATTAGGCGTGATAGTTATTTTTGATCAACCGGCGTATGTGGTTATGGACACTGGAGCTGCCTTGTCATACATTAATACCAAGTTCGCCGTGCATGTGGATCGATCGTTATCGCCCTTGGGGTACGAGTTATTGGTGAATACATCTCTAGGTGAAAGGATGGTTTCAAAATACAGTGTACAGAGGATGTGCAGTGAAGCTGGAAAACCTTACATTCGAAGCGGACTTAATTCCACTTCAAATGTCCGACTTCGATGCCATTTTGAGGATGGATTGGCTTGGGAGACATCGCGCTCAGATCTACTGTGAGCACCATTTGGTGAGGATTCCACTACCTGACGGCAGCATGATTGACTTCCATAGCGAGCGCAGAGGCACACTGAATGTCATCTCCACCATCAAAGCAAGTAAGCTACTACTTAAAGGGTGTAAAGCTGTGTTAGCCCATGTAGTAGACAATTCAGTGGAAGAGCCTAAAATTGAAGATATTCCGGTAGTTAATGAGTTTCCCGATGTCTTCCCCGATGAATTACCTGGTTTGCCTCCTGAGAGAGACTTCGACTTCTCGATTTAAGTTTATCCTGGTATGACCCAATTTCTATGGCTCCATACCGAATGGCACCCACTTAACTTATTGAGTTGAAGCAACAACTCGCTAAATTGTTGGATAAAGGTTTCATTCGGCAGAGTACTTCACCTTGGGGAGCCCCAATTCTGTTTATGAGAAAGAAAGATGGTTCCATACGGCTCTGCATCGACTACCGCAAGTTGAATGCGGTGACTGTGAAGAATAGATACCCATTACCTCGTATTGACGATCTATTCGACCAGCTTCGAGGAGCCGGAGTATTCTCCAAGATTGACTTGCGATCGGGCTACCATCAGTTGAAGATACGAGAGGAAGATATCCACAAGTCTGCCTTTCGTACCATATACGGACATTACGAGTTCTGTGTAATGTCGTTTGGACTTACCAACACTCCAGCGGCATTCATGGACCTGATGAATCGTATATTCCATCCGTATCTAGACCGATTTGTCATCGTCTTCACTGATGACATATTGGTTTATTCAAGAAACTGGCGAGAGCATACTAACCATCTTCGTGTTGTGCTGCAAACTCTTTGAGATCACCAGCTCTATGCTAAGCTCTCCAAGTGCCATTTTTGGTTGCAGCAAGTTGGATTCCTTGGACATGTCATGTCTAGGGATGGCATATTTAAGGATTCCAGCAAGATTGAGGCAATCACCAATTGGAAATGTCCCACAAATCCCAATGAGATTCGAAGCTTCTTGGGACTAGCTGGATATTATAGGAGATTCGTGGATGGATTCTCCGCAATTGCTGGACCATTAACTAAATTGACCCACAAGAATACCAAATTCGAGAAATACGAAGAGAGTTTCCAGAAGTTGAAGGACAAGTTGACGACAGCACCTGTACTTGCCCTACTTGTAAGCGGTAAGGAGTTCACTGCATACACCGATGCATCGTACAATGGGCTCGGATGCGTGTTGATGCAAGATGAACGGGTAATTGCATACACTTCCCGTCAATTGAAACCGAACGAGGTCAAGTATCTAGTACATGATTTGGAGCTTGCAACCATAGTCTTCGCCTTGAAGATTTGGCGTTACCATTTATATGGTGAAACTTGTCGCATCTACACCGATCACAAGAGCCTTAAGCACTTTATGAGTCAGCGTGATTTGAATATGCGGCAAAGGAGATGGCTAGATCTCATCAAGGATTACAATCTAGTAATCGACTATTATCCTGGTAAGGCAAACGTAGTTGCAAACGCTTTAACCCGAAACGCAGTTACTTCTTTGGCCACAATCAGAGATATCCACTTGTCAGAGTTGGTGGAGTTAAGGCCAACTGGAACCAGATTGGCCTACGATCATCACGATGGTGTATTGATTGCTCAAATTCTAGCTAAGCCAATGCTAGATGATCGGATTCATGATCTCCAAACTTCTGATCCGAGATTGCAACAAGAACTTCAGAAGTTATAGTTGGGTGAACCATCGGAGTTTTCAGTTTACAGTGATGGAGTTCTACTATTTCAGAGTCGAATTTGCATACCACACGACCTTGACCTTAAAGGCACCATTCTACAGCAAGCTCATTCTTCTCTATTTACCATGCACCCAGGCAGCACTAAGATGTATCGAACCATCAAGGATCATTATTGGTGGCCTGGAATGAAAAGAGAAGTTACTGAATTCGTGGTGAGATGCTTGACGTGTCAACAAGTGAAAGCGGAACGTCGAAAGCCTTTCGGGACACTTCAACCTCTTCAAATTCTCGAATGGAAGTGGGAACACATCACCATGGATTTCGTAACTAGTTTTTCGCACGTTAAACGTGGGATTGATGCTGTGTGGGTGATTGTCGACCGACTCACCAAGTCTACACACTTTCTCCTAGTGAGCATGAGGTGGAGTGTAAACCAGTTAGCGCAGCTTTACATGAATGAAATAGTTAGTCTCCATGGAGTCCCAGCTTCCATAGTTTCGGATCGAGATCCGAGGTTCACTTCACAGTTCTTGAGCAGCTTTCAGCAAGCAATGGGAACTCAACTTCGTTTCAGCACTGCCTTCCATCCACAGACTGACGGTTAGTCGGAACATACAATCCAAATATTGGAAGACATGCTGTAAGCATGTGCACTTGAGTTTACTGGTGGATGGGACTCGTACCTAGTGTCAGTGGAGTTTGCCTATAACAACAACTACCAATCTAGTATTGGTATGGTTCCGTATGAAGCCCTGTACGGAATGAAGTGTAGAACCCCATTGTATTGGGATGAAGTGGGCGAGAACCGAATCTTCGACAAGGCAGAGATTGAACTCACCACTAGAAAGGTGAAGTTCATTCGAGAACGACTTCAAGCAGCACAAGATCGAGATCAAAAGTATGCGCAACGGAGGAGGACGCCTTTGGAATTCCAAGTGGGAGATCGAGTTTTCCTAAAGGTCTCTCCTTGGAAAGGCGTTATTCAATTTCGTAAGGCGGGAAAGCTAAATCCGTGGTACATTGGTCCATTCCTTATCATAGAATGGATTCGACCGGTGGTGTATCATTTGGAGTTGCCACTCGACATGGCTCGGATACATGATATGTTTCATGTATCTATGCTCCAAAAATATGTACCTGATCCGCCGCACATTCTTCAAACTCCACCTGTGAAGCTGAAGAAAAGTTTGAGCTTTAGGGTTCGATCTGTAGCCATATCAGATTGAGACGTTCGATCCCTGAGGAACAAATCGGTTCCTTTGGTGTGAGTTTTATGGAAAAGCTCGTAAATCGAGGAGCATACTTGGGAGCCCGAGAGCGATATGAGACATGACTTCGCCCATATATTTGACAACTAGTTTAATTGAATTTCGGGGATGAAATTTTTGTAAGTGGGGGAGAGTTGATGCACCCGGACCTAGTCCGCACGTGTCAAGTCTTATATTTATGTAAATTATTTGGCCAAGAAACCAAATTAGACTTTTTTATAGATGTTTTGAACTTCCTTTAGCTTAATTTCAAGCCTATAAGCCTAAAATTTTATCCGGAGATGGTGGGGTCCTTGGGCACAAAGACCGAGGCATGAAGGTCGGGTTGACCAAAGGTCATCCCAGATGGGTTGAATGGGTTGACCAAAGGTCAACCCAACCAATTAAAATTTGGTGGTCAGCCAACCGACCACCATTTCCTCTTCATTTCATCTTCTTCTCTTATTTTCTTCTTCTCTTCAAATCTTTTTAATTTCCCTCAAATTTCCAGCCTTCAACTGTCACTCCCCGACCAGCCCGGGTCGGCCATGTGACAACCGCCGCGTTGCCTCGAAGTACGTGCCGACCGCTCACGCACCTGAAGCACTGCAAGGCAAACAAATGGATATCATCACTGCAAAACCTTTAAAACATTAATTAAAATCATTTAATAAAAATTATCAACTTTATGAATAATGCCAGTGGATTAATTTAGGAGAAATACCTACGCAACGGAAACTACTAAACCTATGCCACCGACGTCTCCTATTGAGCCTCCTTTCTATAGCCGACTCTGTACGCAAATCTGCATCCATCCACATTGGATACAGGTGAGTGATAGAGGTTCTAAGAATCTCCATCTGGGTTAAGGTAAATAAAGGGAATCCAAAATAATAATAAAATAAATATTTTTCTTTTGAAAACTCTTTTCTGGTTCTCCTGCTGAGAACCCTCTTTTAAAACTCTTAAATAAAATATATATATATATCTCTCTCTCAAATAGGCTGGCACCTCTTTTATACTAGAGGCTCAACCCGTCGGTCATTTTATGCTTCACTACACCGAGGGCTATCTCTTTTCTCATTCAATAATATTTTCTCTTCTCTATCTCTCTAGCCCTTTCCCTCGGTGGTGCTTCGCTGTCGTCGAACACAGCGAACTGGAGCCTGGCGAGCTTCCCTACGCACCTCTCCTAACCAGGTCTCGTCTCACCGTGCCCCTCAATAGTCTGTCCACGGCTGAGAATGTAGCATGCTTTCCTCCAACTCATCCACGCTCCCGCAAATTGGAGCCCGAGGAACATCTCTCTCAATCACTCATCTCGCAAGGGTATCGCACCCTTAAAAATCATAATAATAATAATAATATTTCATAATTATATTTATATGTATAAAACATACATTTTTTAAATATATAAATACACACACGTAAGTCTTTATATTTCTTTTTAAAACATCCCACTCACTGTGTGCGTATATCACAAACAAGTGTGCGTGTGTGGATTTCCCCGTATCCCAAAACCTTTTTGAAAACATTTATGTTTTAAAAATATTTTTAAAACCTTTGCTCCCAGTGGCTAAACAAAGAAGTCTAGGTCACTCACAGTATTGGGGCTCAACCTCCGGAGCATCGCCGCATTCGATTCACCGGAGCCCTAGTACACGGAAATATACATTAGCATTCATAACTAAATTTATGAATGCACCTACGAGGCTCTAATATGACCTAAGCCGATGTTTAGAAGTGTTTCGGGGCTTAGAAAAGTGTCCGGAAGGTTCTGGGGTAAAAATTGGACACTTGGTGAAAAATTACGAAAATGCCCATAGGGGTCCATGGGCTGCCAACTCGGACTAGGCCCTGCCCGGTTTCTGGGCCAGACAGGCCCTCCACATGGCTGGGTCAGGCCCGGCTTGTTTCTGGGCCCAAAGGCGCCCCATGTGAGTTGGGTCGAGCCCAACTCAGATTGGGCCGAGCCCAACTCAGATTGGGCCAAATGGCCCAGTCCGGCGCAGGACCTGGGTCGCGGGTCTCTCCCTTGTGGGAGCCACTCGCAGGCCTCGGGATCCGAGGCTTTTCCTCGATTCTGGAGCCCCTCGATCCACTGTTTCGTGTGAAATTTGAGATGGAGGTTCCTCTCACCTCCCAGGACACGTTTACTGGAGCAGAAACGAGAATCACAAGCTCAAAGTTCCTAGATCTGGAATCTAAGCTAGAAATCTAACTAAAAAGCTGAACCTAATTTTGAGCTTGGATCTCTCCTAGACCAATGCATGGAGATGCTTGAAAACTTAGAAAAACATAGATCAAGGAGTTAAGGAGAAAAGAGAAAAGAGAAAGGAGAGAAGAGAGAAAGAGAGAAAATGAGGGGGAGAGGCTCGGCCTTCCCCTATTTATAAGGGAGCTCGACACCGGGTCTACTCGGGCCCCAGGCCAGACTTTCTCCTCTCTTTTTAAACCTGTCAAAACTTTGATCCTTCGCCCGATTCACCGACCAATTCACCAATGGACTTCCATGCATGGTCATCAATCTCATCTTCCAACTACGGCTTACCTTAAGTTTGACTTCTCTTTTGACTTGACACAGCCAGACTGACATATTGTTTAATTCATACATCATCTTGCACTATTCCGTTTGTACAAAAAAGTCGTACTAGGTCCTGGTGTGTCATTAACCCCTCATCAAACACTTCATTGATCATCATAAACAACTCCTTTAGCTTCCTTGAAGAACAAATTTGTCAAGAGATTTCGAAATCTAAAAATCTGTCAAATTGGTGACAGTTTGTTCTTCGAGCTATAACTTTCAATTCAAACATGGGAATTGGCTGAATTTTTGGTATGTTGTTCTAAACTCATCAAGCTTTAATTCGATAGCTTATATGCATGATTTCGTGGTCTGAACGGAAAGTTATGCTCAATTGAAATTGAAATTTGCTGTTACCCAGAAAAATTTTGCACTTTGATGTTTTGATTCAAATTTTTGCATAGTTGGTTGTTTTAATCTGTTTACGAAGCTATAGGTTCTTAGTTTAGGTACTTAAGATTGCTTGTTTCAAATCTTGTGCAATTTGATGATAAATCAAAGTAGAATCGAGCTGAAGAAGAAAGGAGGCCGAAACTCGACCTCGTTGCAGTGATGATCCGGTGCTGGGCAAGCAGTGACCCGGGGATGAATCATCCCTGCTGGGAAATATTTCCCAATTCGGGTCTAGGGGCAAAATGGTCATTTTGCAACCCAGGACCCCACTTGACCCAATTGACTCCAAATGACTTCCGTTGACCTCTGGACTTGTCCAATTTTATTCCGAGACCTTAGAAACTCTAATTAGATTTTACCAAGATGTTTAATTGTTAGCCAATTTCTTTTATTAATCAAATTAGGTTTTTAATTTGATTATTTAGGTACATGATTGTACGAGGTTGGGCACTAACGTGCGAGCTTAGGCATTCGTGAGGATTTGTTTGGGAGTATACAAACCTCCTTCACTTTTGAGTGGCTTGGATTATAGTGGTTGACCATTGAGGATCAACCGTTTTCTAATAGTTTTATAAATTGCTTTATTAAATTGTTTATAATGTTTTGGGGTATGAAATGTCCACCCTCGCACATAAAGTTATAAAGGATTTAAAGGGTGAGAATTTTAAAAGACTTTATGAATAATTATTATTATGATTATTAGGGGTACAATGCCCCTCGGAGTTGAGTGATTGAGTGAGTTCCTCGGTGCTACAATTATGCGGGAGTGTGGACCGACTTTGAGAGCATGCAAGATTATCAGCCGTGGACTGCCTATTGAGGGGCATGGTGAGACGAGACCCTAGGAGAGGCGCGAAGGGAAGCTCACCAGGGCTCCAGTTGCTGTGTTCCATCACAGCAAGGCTAACGTCAAGGGAACGGGCCAATGAGTAAAGATAAAGAATTTGAAATATGAGATAGCCCTTGACGGTCCAGTGGGGTACCCAGTGCACAGGTGTACCTTTGCGACGATATCAGAAGCCAGCCCATTTATGAATAATAAATTTGATAGTTGTTTTAATATGGGATTTCATATGATTTTACTAGATGATTTATTAAATGAATTTTGGATTATTTCATATCCCCAGCCTAAGGTGATCGGTCATTATAACCGGGTCCCTTACTGGGTACATATATATTTGTACTCACACCATTCACTTTTGTTGTCAGGTCATCAGGCTTCGAACGACAGGCGTCCAGGTGGTCAGTGATCCCAATATGCCACTGAGGACACAATTTTGTAGGTGCCACCCTTCTTCCTTGTGAATCTTGGCTCGGAATAGTATTGCACATCATTATTATATATGTTATCTTTTTCCGCTGCATGTTTGCACCGTAAAACTTGCCATATACAATTATAAATATTTTAAATAATATTTGTAAATTTTTTCTCATATGTTTTCATATATTGCTCGTATACCCTTTATTTTATGCCTTGTGCCATCTTGGATTGCCCGCCTGACGAGGCACGCATCTCGAGGTGGTACGGCAGTTGTCACGTGGCCGGGCTCGCAGGTCGGGGCGTGACAATACCATTCATCAATTCCTCTACCCAAGCTGTGGCCTTGGCCCGAGGTCGACACTGGGTAACCGAGTTTCAATCTGCCTGGCGGTGCCACAGAACGAACTCACAGATGCCTTGTGGGTTTCCATTCACACCTCCCACCAAGGCTAAAACCACACTCACCTGTGCCCCTCAAAAGGCGATTCGCGAGCTACTTAGTTACTATAGTAACGATAAGTTCCCCTCGTGGGGCTACCGCGAGTAACAAGCTTACAACCTCGATGGTCTATCCATAATATCATTTCATCACATCAGATACTAGCATCAACATTTTTCAAAAACATAGGTTCCTTTCTCCATCCATAATTTAGGAAATAAATTTCATCTTAACACAGTAGGATTTCATAAAATCTCATCAACCCACTTATCAATACTTTAATTTAAGAAGTCCAAGCAAACCAAAGCATTAAATCCAAAAAAATATTAAATCAAGTACAAAGGCAAATTTTGGGTTAGTCATCCGCTCACTGTTTTTGACGACTGATTTGTTCTTGATCTTTGCCTGCAGTTTGCTTTTCTTTAGTTTGTGCAGTGCCTATATACAACAATGAATGTTGGATATATTCCAATGTTTAAATATAAGGTACTAGACATTACACAATTCCTAACCTATATGCATGGAGTGCATGAAATGCAAGGCCAATTACTAATTTTTCTTGATTTCTTCTTTTTCCTTAACTAACCCATATATTTTCCTTCATCAATTTCCATTCAATTTGCAACTAACCAATGTCCATTGCACTTCAATATTTTCCGCCAACACTCCCAATTTCACCCAATTGATATTTTTTTTTTTCATTTCTAAAATATCCATCTTCATATTTACCCTTAAACTAATCCAAAAATATAATCGAACTAATTAAATCTTGCAAATTGGGCATAATAATATTTTCCTTTAAAAGTTTCAGCACCCATTCTTTTATATTGTAAATTCTTTCTTCAATTCATTCAAAAATCAAATCCTAGCAATTTAATTCTCCAACACTAATTTAATTCAACTTGTAAATTCTTTTAACACCTATACTTTATGAATAAAAAATTCATAACATAATCATCTTTCTCTCCCAAAATTTCACATACAAAATTCACATTTTATGCCAAATTAACCTAATATTCATAATGAGCATGCCAAAATCTACAACATAACTCAAAATTAGGTATGCTTACCTTATGATTTTTTTCAACTTCAACATAAACCCTAATTCTTCTTCTTCAAATTACTTCCAACCAAGCTCAAATTCCTCAAAATTGATAGAGGGCTATTGATGGGCTTGTAGAGAGCTTCAATTTGATTATAAACTTAAAGGGATTTTGATGGATTAAATTAGGAGAAATCAAGGTGGAAGAAATTTGGTGGAAATAGAGAAAATGGAGAAGTTAGAGAAATTTGGAGAAAGTTATGGAAATTTCTTGAATTTCCATGAGCTTGGCCGGCCATGGGCTTTAAAAATGGCCATGGCACATGACCAAATAAAACCTTATGGTAAAATGACCGTGTTGCCCCCATGGATAATTTTACCCCTGAAAAATTTAAAAATTTCACTTATGTCCCTAGTCAATTCCAAACCTTATACACTGTCCTAATTTATTTTTCAAGCCCTATTGAGTTATTTTACGAGTCACAAAAATTTCAACCTCCTCACCGTTTGTAAGCTATTCTAGATCAAACTTTTACCGCATTTTTCACCAAAATTTCTAACTACCCATCTTACACTATAACATTTTTCATACTCTAGATTATGATATGCATGATGCTATCTACTAACATAAAATTCATAAAGCGGGTAACTGTAAAATTCGCGGAGCAGGTGTTACAGATAATCTCCAAATTCTTAGATAACGTGAGATTACAAGGTTATTTTAAAATTTTTCCTACTTTGCCATCAATATTTTACCCTTCTCAGCCACAATAACCTCATGTAATTGGTAAATTACAACATTCTTTTTAAGCATATTTTTGTTTTCGTAATAAGCATATGACTAAACTTAACTTATGTAATTATTAAACTATTAAATATATGTTAGTTCAATTAAACTAGAAGCACAATTAACATAAACTTAGCTTATTAATCATTAAAATATTAATTATATATTAATATTTTGTGAATATGACTTATCCAATTATTTTCTTCACAAGGCTTAAGTATATAGTATCTATTTTTTTCCGTATGTAATTAGGCATAATTTAATTTGATAAAACAAATAATGTTATTTTGTTAAGTTTTATGAAGATAAATTTTTTTGTTAGTCATATATAATTATTGAATAAAATGACTTGAAAAATGTAGGTACATAGCACAAAAAAGAAATAAACTATAAGTCTTTAAGTGAGGGTATGATAGTAAAATATCAAATAATTGATAGAAAATATAACCTCCAACTAAATAGATTAATTTAACATTGACAGATAATGAATCAAACACAATGTGATGATCTTTTAGGTTATGTGCAATAGGTTATCTTAATGAACGTAATTACATTATTTAAGATTATATCATATTACCCAAACCAAGCGCCTCCTAATGGGGTGTTGGTTAGGGGTCATGTGACTAGTGTTTGGCTTATTATACGGCTTTGTTTGGTTTAAAGTAATCACATAAGTAAGATTATATAGTATGACCACCGCGTTAGCATTTTGGGCCAAAATCTGACGATGTGATAACCTCTAATTCTTAGATAATATAAGATTGCTAGGTTATGTTAACATTTTTTTTTGCTTTACCCTCAATATTTTACCCCTTTAGACAACAACAACCTCATGTAATTGGTAAATTACAATTTTTTTTAAGCATAAATTTTTTTGATAAGAAACATATAATTAAATTCAACTTATATAATTATTAAATTATTAATTATATGTTAGTTCAAGTGAACTAGAAGCATAATTTCTTTTTTGTCAAAGTATAATTAATTAAACTTATATTAGCATGCATAATTATTAAAATATAAATTATACAATATTTTATACATATGAATTATCCAATTATTTTCTTCACAAGACTCAAGTATATAGTATCTATTTTTCCCTTATGTAAACTAGGCATTTTTTAATTTGATAAAATAAATAAATATTATTTTTATAAGTTCTATGAAGGTAAACTTGTTTTGTTAGTTATATATAATTGTTAAAATAAAAAGACTTGAAAAATATAGTGTACATAGCATAAAAAATAAATTAACTAACTCTTGAAGTGAGGGTATAATAATAAAATATCAATTTTAACAGAAAACATAACTTTCGTCCAAACAAATAATTTATCTAACATTGACAGATGTTAAATCAAACACAATTTGATAATTTTTTAGGTTATTTGCACTAGATTATCTTAATGGAGGTAATCACATAATTGAAAGGTATCTCAAATTACTCGAACCAAATGTCTCCTAAAGAAACCTAACAAACGGTAATTGAGGGTGGAAGTATCAAACTTTTATTGAAGCTATATATATACAGTTATAGGAGATACAACAAAAGTTTTACAAAACAGAAGATTACAACACGATAGAATTAGATCTATTTATTAGTTATCCAAACTACTCATTCTATCCATTTTGCTTGTCCATTTCTTCTTTTAAAAAAAATCCTAATTTGTTTTTCACTCACCATAAATAAACAATAAAAATAATTGAATTGCCTTTGTAATCATTCCCTTTTTCTTTTTCTTTTTCTTTTTCTTTTTCTTTTTCTTTTTCTTTTCTTAGTGTGACGTTTTATTATACAAAATCAAAAAGACTTACAAGCATCAAGTATAATAAGGTAACTTAATAATTTTTTCTTAAACTTCATGGAAATCAACGCTAGACAAACATTTTAGGATTAATGGAGTAATAAGGTTAATTAGTTTAATCCAAGTACAAGTATTGTTACTTTTTTTTTCAAATTTAAAATTTAGAGAAGAAACTTATAATTTAATTGGAATATATATATATATATATATTATTGACTCCATAAACCACGAAAAATTAGTGCTCTTTTAGATGAAGTTTTACCTCTCTTTCTATGGTTAGTGCCTGGTGGTTGTGTCACGGGCTCATGCTTGAGGCTATTGCACCGTGCGGCCTAAGGCAAGCTAACTAGCTTATAGCTCCTTCGTAAGCCTTACTCACTTTGCTAAGGTGTTGGACACTTAGCACAAAGATGGGAAAACGAGTGGAGAAATGATAAGATGGAGAACTTAGAATTCAAGAGAATGGAATTCTATTAATGAGAACAAATATACAAGAGCTCACTCTAACTCTCTCTAAGTTGGTACTCTTACACAACTCTACTACTCAATGCCAAATGAAGGTGGGGAGCACCCCTATTTATAGTTGTGGAGGCCATGGTCTAGATCCTTCCTACAAGTTGTCTTACAACTTGCATAATGGATGACAACTAAGGCATCTAGATCCTTCCTACAAGTTGTCTTACAACTTGCCAAAAGATGACAACTAATGGTAGGCTATGCAAGTTGGCAACTTGCACCACTTGACCAACTTGCACAACTTGTATATGCTTCTAAAGTCTTCTAGATCCTTCAAGAGTGCTCACCATGCTAGGCCCCTCTAGGCCATTCTTGACCCTTCCCAAGGCTTCTAGGCTAGTCTAGGTTCGGCTAGCCGATATGTGCCCTTTCCAAAGCCAGAATTGCCCGTTGTCTCGTACATGATCACTCCGGAAGGCCTTGGTCCGTGACAATCTCCCCCAACTATTCTGGCGACGACCCCGTCGCCTCTTCCTCCTAGAAGTGCTTGATGTGATCCTCGAACTGCCATAATGCCTTGGCCGGTTCCCAACTCGCCTCGCTTGGTGGGAGTCCCTTCCATTGGACTAAGTATTCATGCCTTGGCATATGACTAACTCTCCTCACTACTCGGTCGGCTAAGATGCTCTCTACTTCCTTGTCATAGGAAGCCTTGATTCCAACCGGTGCTCGATGAGATTCCCCACGACTAGGATCATCATCATCTCCATAATAAGGCTTAAGCATGCTCACATGGAAAACTGGATGTACCTTGAGTTTGGGCGGCATGTCAAGCTTGTAGGCGGCCTTGCCAACTCTCTTGATAATCTTGTATGGTCCCTCATATCGACGAACAAGACCCTTGTGTAGTCCCTTGTACCGCAACACCAAGTGAAGCTTCACAAGCACTAAGTCTCCCACTTGGAATTGTGCATCCCTTCTCTTCCGATCAGCCCACTTCTTGGTACGCTTGGTTGCCTTGTGAAGATAAGCCCGAGCTAGGTCGGCTTGCTTCTTGCCACTCCTTGGCAAACTTGTAGGCCGATGGATTTGGCCCCGTGTACCCCGATGCAATCGAGCTAGGAGTAAGTGGTTGTTGCCCCGTCACAATCTCGAACGGACTCTTCCCCGTAGACTCGCTCCTTTGCAAGTTGTAGGAAAATTGGGCAACGTCCAAAAGCTTGGGCCAATCCCTTTGGCTAGCACTCACAAAGTGCCTAAGATATACCTCCAACAAGTGATTTACTCGCTCGGTTTGTCCATCCGTTTGGGGATGTACACTAGTGGAAAAGTTCAAGTCAGAGCCCAAGAGCTTGAACAACTCCGTCCAAAACCGTCCCGTGAATCGGGCATCTCGATCACTCACAATCGTTCTTGGCACACCCCAATACTTGACAACATGATTGAGGAACAACCGAGCCACTCCTTCCGCATGACACACCTTTGTAGTGGCGATGAAAGTCCCATACTTAGAGAATCTATCCACTACCACCATGATGCCTCCATACCCGTCCACCGTACGTAGTCCCACAATGAAGTCCATAGAGACACTCTCCCATGGACGCTCCGGAATAGGCAATGGCTCCAAGAGTCCCGTCGGTGTCTTTTGCTCCACCTTGTCTTGTTGGCATACTAGACAAGTCTTCACATATGCCTCGATGTCATCTCGCATCCTTGGCCAATAATACCGCTCCTCCATAAGAGCAAGTGTGCGATGCATCCCCGGGTGTCCAGCCCACTTTGAATCATGACACTCTTGCATGACTTTCTTGCGTAGCTTCCCATATAGTGGCACATACAACCGGTTCCCCTTGGTGTAGATCAAGTCTCCGTCGATCCAAAATCTCCGGGTTTTGCCTTCCTTTGCATAGGTCATGATAGTCTTGGCTGTAGGATCATGAGGTAGCCCTTGCTTGATCTCTTCCACAAGACTACTCTCTGGTCGACTGATGGCGACTAGCTCAGCTTTCCTACTTAGTGCATCCGCCACTAAGTTAGCCTTACCCAGCTTGTACTCCATAGTGAAGTCAAACTCCACAAGAAAATCTTGCCACCTTGCTTGCTTGGGAGAAAGCTTCTTTTGAGTTTGGAAGTAGCTCGTGGCAACATTGTCCGTCTTCACCACGAACTTCGATCCTAGGAGATAATGCCTCCATGTGCGCAAGCAATGAACCACCGCGGTCATCTCTTTCTCTTGGACCGTATAGCGCCTCTCGGTCTCGTTGAGCTTCCGACTCTCAAAGGCAATTGGGTGATTATCTTGCATCAAGACACCACCAATAGCATAGTCCGATGCATCCGTATGCACCTCATATGGCTTTGTGTGATCCGGCAAAGCTAGCACAGGCTCCTTGGTCACCTCGTATTTTAGTCTCTCAAAGGCGTGTTGGCACTTCTGGCTCACGCTTGAGGCTATTGCACCGTGCGGCCTAAGGCAAGCTAACTAGCTTATAGCTCCTTAGTAAGCCTTGCTCACTTTGCTAAGGTGTTGGACACTTAGCACAAAGATGGGAAAACGAGTGGAGAAATGATAAGATGGAGAACTTAGAATTCAAGAGAATGGAATTCTATTAATGAGAACAAATATACAAGAGCTCACTCTAACTCTCTCTAAGTTGGTACTCTTACACAACTCTACTACTCAATGCCAAATGAAGGTGGGGAGCACCCCTATTTATAGTTGTGGAGGCAATGGTCTAGATCCTTCCTACAAGTTGTTTTACAACTTGCATAATGGATGACAACTAAGGCATCTAGATCCTTCCTACAAGTTGTCTTACAACTTGCCAAAAGATGACAACTAATGGTAGGCTATGCAAGTTGGCAACTTGCACAAGTAGACCCCACACAACTTGCACCACTTGACCAACTTGCACAACTTGCACAACTTGTATATGCTTCTAGAGTCTTCTAGATCCTTCAAGAGTGCTCACCATGCTAGGCCCCTCTAGGCCATTCTTGACCCTTCCCAAGGCTTCTAGGCTAGTCTAGGTTCGGCTAGCCGATATGTGCCCTTTCCAAAGCCAGAATTGCTCGTTGTCTTGCACATGATCACTCCGGAAGGCCTTGGTCCGTGACAGTTGTTCCAACCTCCAACCACTAAAAAGAAGTCTTCAGCTCTTCACCTCTCTTTCTACGGTGACTTTCGATGCCCATCCAAAAGATAAAATTAAAGGGAAATGATCACATGGAATATATTGCATGAAAATTACCACAGAACCAAGAGGTAATGTCAAATTTAACCACTAAATTACTATATAAGTTTTAAAATTTATGACATTTATTGTGATAAAATTTAATTTAAATGTACGACTATAATTGTAACACGTCTTGGTTATATCGTAATTTTAATGAAAACATTCCATAGGATCATCACTCACTCTAAGATTGCGAATACAATATAAGCCTATAGACTATGAGGGTTTGTCAATTCTCTTTTGTGCATATTACACTTCTTTTTTTTTTTTTCCTTTTTGGAAAACGGAAAATGAGAATTGAATTATAATTACTTTTTTTCTTTAATTTGATTGATATAATTGGGGAATTGCATTTTTTATCCTAATACACTTCAACTTGAAAATGCTTTTAATTAGATTCAACTGCTACAAACAGCAGTGAAAATACTTCTAAAGAAAACAAATTATTTGGATGAAACAGGTAAGTACGTAACATAGTGATATTCCTAGTTCATATCAATTTCTCCATCCCAAAGTTCCTCAAGCGTCTTGAAAGGACCATTTTCGGTGATCCAATCTTCACCACGGTGCCCTTTGCTTTGTGGGAGATTATTTATCTCTTTCAGCTCATCTTCGCTCAATGACCAGCTGAATAGCTCTATGTTTTCCTTCATCCTCTCTGGGTTGAAGCTCTTCACCACTATAGTCACCCCTATTTCGTGTGCCCATCTTAGACATATCTGTTTAATTTGGATCAGTAAAATTATCAGCCTTTAATTTCAAAACAACAATAGAACAGAAGGAACAATAAGAAGCACCTGAGCAACACTCTTCCCTTTGGCCTTGGCGATTTCCTTGAGCACCTCAGACTCCATAACTCTGTTGCTACCCCAGAAGGTGCCTGCGGCTCCCAGTGCAGAATAGCCTGTAACAATTATCCCATTTTCATTGCAAAAGTCTCTCAGCTTCTTTTGATTCCACAGTGGGTTTAGTTCCACCTTGTCAAAAATCGGTTGTAGCACCAAAGTTAATTACTTCAGTCCCAATCGAATTCTTCAAGAGAGAAAGAAGAGTTAATAATATAGAACCTGATTAACAGCTGGGGGGATCTTTCCAAAGGCAAGGATGTCAGCTAGCTTTTTGCTAGAAAAATTGCTGACTCCAATAGATTTTGTGAGGCCAAGCCTCTGGCATTCTTCCATGGCTGCCCATACGGCACTGAAATCCATAGGGAGGGACTCTGCCTTGTTTACTGAGAACTCTAAAATTCCAGGTGGCAAGCTTAAAGGCCAGTGAATAAGATAGAGATTGAGGTACTCCAACTTGAGATTTCTACAGAAAAATTTAAAACAGATTCGAACATTAGACAAAATAAATTTCCAGATGTGGAGGAATGGCCAGACGACTATAGATGCTATCTCTTACTGTAAACTTCTCTGAATGGCAGGGAGAACACAATCTGCATGAGCATCGCTGCACCAAAGCTTGGAAGTGATGAAGAGCTCATCGCGAGATTTGATTAAACCAAGCGAAATGGCTTCTTTGACCGCTTCGCCAAGGTTATTCTCTGATCCGTACACATAAGCTGTATCAAAGTGCCTATAACCAAGCTCAATTGCTTGGAGGACCGCCTTCTTTGTAACTTCTGGCGCTACAGGCGGGTCCACTGCCGTGCCAATGCCCAAAACTGGTATTTTCTGCCCACCTGAGCTCAAAACATATTTTGGAATACTAAGAGAAATGTCTGCCATCTGCTATTTGCTGTGTTAGACTAAAAAATCTTTGCCTTTGTTTCAGTCTGAAGCAAGTGGAAGGCCTTGGTGAGTTGGTGTTCAATTAAAGGTTTGAGCCCGTAGAGCTTCCCTGATCTCTGGCTGCTACGATATGACCGCGCTCGATGGATACGACAAGAAAATGTCACATTAAGGTTTTGAATCTTTTAATTTTTTGGTATACTTTATCAAATTTATGTGGACTTGCTTTATTCAACTCTTGCGTGCAATGAAGTTTAACACCGAGTGAAGGGAACCTAGACCAGATTTTGTTTTGGTCAAAAAGAAACCTACACCAATAATTGAATTTTTTTTTTTAGCAAAAAGGGGAATGGATAAAAGAAGAAGAAGAGAGCCCGCAGACCTTCCCTGATCTCTCGCAGGTACGATATGACTGCGCTCGATGGATACAAAAAGAAAATGACGCATTAAGGTTTTATTCTTTTAATTTTTTGGTACATTTTATCAAATTTATGCGGACTTGCTTTATTCAACTCTTGTGTGCAATGAAGTTTAACACCAAGTGGAGGGTACCTAGACCAAATTTCGTTTTGGTCAAGAAAGAAATTTACACCAATTATTGAATTGTTTTTCTGAGCGAAAAAGAAATGGATAAAAGAAGAAGACGAAGGAAAAATGAAAAGATACATCATTCGTGCATTTCTAGGACTAGGACTTCAAGCAAAGCTAACCACAATCTTCGGGGCATTTATTTAATGTTGCTAGGTATAATTGTTTTCTTTTAGTTTTTACACGGGCGTTTATTGCTAGGATTTGGCAATTGTAATGTTTAACTAGTTATTAAACGTTAAATCCTCGCAAAACCAAGAATTATTCTATAATTTTCACTTCCATTGCATGAATCATCTTTCTTCCAGTTTGCGTTTTGTTGTGGATTTGGGTTCGGTAGAAGACAAAATTTTTAAGTAGAAAACTTTGGGCGAGAAGTTAGAATTTCATCAAAGCTCATCTATAAAAATATATTAAAGCTAGCTGTTAAGTGCCAAAATAGACATATTTTCTTACATTAATCTCTATGGATTTAGGCCTTTAATCATATAGATCAAGCTTACTTAGCTTTGTTTCACTCTGTAGGTGTCAATTGCGGCAATTGAGTGAAAATGATGGAATTGAAGAGAAAAGGAGCAAAAACAAATCAAGTGGGAAGACAAGATGTGAAGAACACAAAGTTGGAAATCCTGATAGATTAGATAGATCTTAAAGATGGCTAATTTTCATAATCTTAGAGACTTCAATTCTATTTGTGGTCTCATAAAAGTCGTAGAGAACATCTTGGGCTTTTTGGAATGCTAAAAAACGTCAAAATCGGAGTTCGTTTGACCCTCCAAATGCCTATTTTACGAAGGACTATCAAACAGAGGCCGGGTCTGCCCGACCAATCCGTGTATGGATTTGCACCAATCTGTGGATAGATTCCAAAGGCACGGAGAACTTCTTTCCTTGCACGATCAATCCATGGACGGATGTATACATAACCGGGGACGGATATGCTCACTTTTGGCACTCCGAAATAATGTGTTTTGGCCCTCTAGCTTCATTTCTTTGAGCCACATAGGACTCTAATCACTCAATGACATCAAGACATGTGTAAAAGGTTATGAAAGAGCTTGGGAAGAGGCAAAATGACCCTCACTTACCTTTGTAATCCTTTTAATAACTTAGGGGTAATTTTGTAATGTACAATAAATCTTTTTTCAACCCTTATTAGTGAGAAAAAGGTGTACTGAGAGGATTTGTCTAAGAAGTCTTTGATTGGTTTTGGAGAGTCTTTGAGAAGTCTTGGATCAATCTTGTATTTTTCCTAAAAACCATTTTAGTAAAGTTTCCTCTCTTTATTTTCTTTCTTTACAATTTAATAGTTGCTTTACTTCAATCTATTATATGAATTGATTCTTTGATTTGCAATTGTGAGACACTTGCGATTAATTAATGTCTTACCCATTGATTGTTCTTTAATTCCTTGCACTTAGAAGATGATAATTTTGCTTATTATCTTGTCTATTGAATTGCTTGATTGATTAGTTGCAATAGTTGATTGGGTGATTCAATTGGCTTGCTAATCTTTGAATACCCATCCTTGATTTCAGGGGTTCTTAGAACTTAGGTAGCAATTGGATGTATTGGCTACATTCAAAGGAATTAAGGATACAACTTGAATGATATATTCTAGGTATATTGTTATTTGTTACCAACTAACATCTTCCTATTGATCAATGCTCTTCATTGATTGAATTTGAATCGCTAGGATTTGGATTAGCAATAGAGGAAAGGAATGATGATGAAACTTGAGTAATTGTTAATCTATGCTTAAGGAAAGATACAATTGATGTGATGCTAGATTCTAATCAATTAAGTTAGCCAATTGATGGGGGAAATAACCATTTAGTGAGTCTAGGACCAATTACTATATCAAGGGATTAGTTCTACAATAGATTGGAGGCTTTAATCACCATTTACTTCTTTCTTAATGCTAGTGAGATAGTTTCTTTACTTGCTTTAGTTGATTACACAAACCTCCCTATTTATGTTTAATTTCTTGTTTACTATTTTCGAAAGTATCAATAAATCATAGTAGCTCTCTGTAGGATTTGACCCTCACTTCCTTAGCTACATGTTAGAGTAGTGAGGTTATTTTTGGTGCTCAGTGACACACATCATTAGCTTAAAAAATGAGATTTGTATACTCTCAAAAGATGCCCATGATCGGTTTTAGGACCATCATTGTAGGGTTTTGGGAGCAAAAATACAACTTTGCCCTTGAAAGGGCATAACTAGTGCTGATTTTGAGCTGGTTCAATGCTAGACTCTTTTGATACAAGGCCATTCCGGTTGAAGAACACATCTAGTGTCAGTTGTCTTCTGGTGTTTTTACCCAAATTCTTCTTTTATTCTCTTAGATCAAATCATCTCAATCATCCAACAATTCTGCTACAGTTTTTACACAATTCAATCTCACAACACCTACAATCACCTCCTAGCTTTAACTGTCTAAAATACTAACTTAGACTATATAAACTTCAATCCTAACTCCATTTAACACCTAAAAAGCTAAACCTAAAATTTTAACTAACCTAACTTCCGATCTATTGCATGAATTAAGGCAAACAAGCATGCATTTTAAAGCTTAAAAAGTCTTCTACAATGTACCAAAAGTTGAGCTTGATCTACTAGCTAGGTTTAGAGAATTGATCAAGATTTCAAAATAACTTTAATGGCTCCTCTTAACTCCTTTTTTTGTTTTTCTTGTTTCCTCTTTGATTTACAGCGAGGTAGAGGATTTGATTTGGGATGTTTAGAAGAGTGTTTTAAGGGTAGTTGAGGTGGTGGTTTGGGTGGAAGAGATGGAAGAGAAAGGAGGAGGAAAAAGGAAGAGGAAGAGGAAGAGGAAGAGGAAGAGGAAAAGGAAGAGGAAGAGGTCTATTGATCGACTCACATTAGTTATGGCATGGTCTAAAGCCGAAAGTGCTTAAGATATGCGCTTGAGATATTTTTCTCTTACCTTTTCTTTTGTTTTTCTCAAACTTTCTTTGTGACACCTCGACCCGAAGTCTTTGTCACGCCTCAACTTGCCTGGGTCGGCCACGTGGCAACCACCGTGCTACCTCGAAGTATGTGTCTGCAGCCACGCATCTGAGGTACCACAAGGCTTGAAATAGATATCATCGCTAGAAAACAAAACTAAAATTTTAATTAGAAATTATTTAATAAAAATAATTAACTATAAAAGAAGTATCGGTGGATTTAATTAAAAGGAAACCTACACAATGGAAACCGCTACGCCTAAGCCACCGATGCCTTCTAGTGAGCCTCCATTCTAGTTGCTGACCCCGCATGCGAATTTGCATCCATCCACATTGGATACAGGTGAGTGACAGAGGTTCAATGAATCTCCATCGAGGTTAGGGAAAACGAGGGTAATCCAAAATAGAATAAAGTAAAATAAAAATAAAATAAATAATTTTCTTTTCAAAAACTCTCTTCTGGTTCTCAAGCCGAGAACCTTCTTTTAAAACTCTTTAAATATATAAAAATATATATACATATCTCAATATGGGCTGGCATCTCTTTCATACTAGAGGCTCGACCTGTCGGTTCGGTTTTATACCTCACTACACCGAGGGCTATCTCTTTCTCTTTAAACACATTTTCACAATTTTTCTTTCTCTAGCCCGTTCCCTGGCAAGCTTCCCTACGCACCTCTCCCAAGGTCTCGTCTCACCGTACCCCTCGATAGGCGGTCCACGACTGAGAATCATGCGTGCCTTCTCCAGCTCGGTCCACGCTCCCACATATATTGAAGCCCCAGGGAGCCATTCAAATTCTCATCCCTCAAGGGTATCGTACCCTCAATAATCATAATAATAATATTTCATTTATATTTATTTAAAACATGTAAACACGTGCAAGCTTTTATATTTTTAAAATCATCCCACCCTCTAAGTGGGTGTATCACAAAATAAAAAGTGTGTCGTGGATTACCCTTATCCCAAAAGCAGTTGTAAAACCTTTTTAAAGCAATTTATATTTTTAAAACATTTAAAAATGTTTGTGCCTAGTGGCTAAGCACTGAAAACAAGGCCACTCACAGTATTGGGAGGTTCGAATACTCCCAAGCGCTCCATGTAACTTTAGCTGAGCATCGCCGCACTCGATTCAACCGGAGCCGTAATATACGGAAATATACGTTAACATTCACGAACAATAATGAATGCACCTATGAGCTCTAATATGACCAAAGACTAGGTTTGGATGTGATTCGGGGCTTAGAAAAGTGTCCGGGAGGTTCCAGGGTTAAAATCGGACACTTGATGAAAAATTATGAAAATGCCCCTAGGGGCACATGGGCACCATATGGGCTGGGCCAGGCAGGCCCCCCTTGTGGTTGGGTTAGGCCCAGCTGGATTCTGGGCTGAAAGGCCCACTTCCCACGTGTTTGGGCCCAAAAAGGCCCACCCGCACTGTTGGGGCAAAAGGCAATGTCCCATGCGGGACTTAGCCAGCAGGTCTCTCCAGCGTGGGAGAGACTTGGCTCCCATGAGAGAGCAGTGGTTTGGCCTCGGGAACTGAGGCTTCTCCTAGGTTTCCAAGCCCCTCAGTCCACCGTTGGAGGTAAAACTTAAGACGTACGTTCCTTCTACCTCCCATGACGCGTTTACCGGAGCAGAAACGAGAATCAGAAGCCCAAAGTTCCTAGATCTCGAATCTAAGCTAGAAATTTACTAAAAAAGCTAAACTATCTTTGAGCTTGGATCTCTCCTAGACCAATGCATGGAAATACGTGAAAACTTAGAAAAACGTAGATCAAGGAGTGAAGAATAGCATACTAGAATCTTACCTTGATCCTTCGATCGGTTTGTCCGGATCGACCAAAAGTCCAAAATTGCTCCAAACAGCAATTGAGAGAAAAGAGAAAGGTGAGAAGAGAGAAAGAGAGAAAATGATGGGGAGAGGCTTGGCCTCCCCCTATTTATATGGGAGTCCGGCGCCGGGTTTACTCTGGTCCCGAGCCAGACTTTTTCTTCTCTTTTTAATCTCCCAATATTTCGATCTTTGGCCCGATCCACCGACCAATTCACCAAGGGACATCCAATCCATTGGCTATGGACTTAAAAAAGTCCACTTTAGTGTTTCCATGCATGGTCGCCTGTCTCATCTTCCAACTACATCTTATCTTAGGCTTAACTTCTTTTCTTAATTAGACACATCCGGACCGACATATTGTCAACTCAATACGCCATCTTATACTATTCGATTAGTACGAAAACGTCGTACTAGGTCCGAGTGTGTCAACTCTCCCCTCCTTCTAAAAATTTCTTCCTCGAAATTAATTGAGGTAGGTTTGGGGAGATTCGGCTTTTATTCCAAGCCTTCCTTTCGTTTTCGAATAGTGTTCGCATCACTATTCGCTACTGAAGTTCATTGTGCTTCTGCTGCGCACTCTAATCACTTTCTTCTTAAGAGCAGTTTCATCGTCCTTCTACTCTTGAGTTTGAATCTTATATTTTTCTTAACGTAGCCTACCCTTATCCAATTATGGGTTAGGCTTTCTTCATCCCAATTGTATCTCTTGGAGGTTCTTCCTCCACTTCAGTCGTACTTACTCGATCATCTCACTTTGACTTTGTCTCATCCTCTAAGTCTCTCTTGATGAGACTATCCTTTTTGTTATTTCTGAGGTTCCACACCTCTTACTCTTCTTAGGAGCTCTCTTCTCATGTGCATTGCTACTGCCTCTCACTTTGAGGCTATTCTCTGACGTATTCCTCTTCGTTTCATGGTTTTGTACTCGTCTTTGTAACCCAGCTATCGGGAAAGACCTTTGCTTAACTCCCTCGCCTCCGCGGCGAGGATGTGGTAAGTTAATTGTCTCCCCCCCACCTTGGTTTTGCTTTTTCGTTTCGTCTCTTACTTCCATTCTCTCTCTTTATGGCGTATGAGTCGAGCTCTTGTACACACTGGCCCACACTCGGCCACATCACAACAGAGGAATCAAAGATCATGCCCTCTCAGCTCTTATAATCTGACCCATTTTTTGACCGCCCATCACAATTACACATAGGGCCCTCGACCCATCATATCACATGCAGGGCCCACAGCCCATCACATTTCTCATCCTCTCAGAGTTGGAGAACTCTGTGAGGTCTCATGCTCTCCCCAATCACACACTGGGCCGGTCCTCTCGAGTGGTCATCACAAAGATCCTTAAGATCTCGATCTCTTATCCTTCCTCTCATGGAACGCCTTACGTGGCTCCCAAGTTATCCATACCTGAGCCTTGACTTCATACCCATACACACCATTTATCTAGCCTCTTAGGCTTTTTCTCTTATCCTTTAGACCTCTCGGGCCTCTTAAAAGAGGCTTTCTTTCACCCACTGACATTCCTGTCAACGCGGGACGTAGCCGATAGCATCATGTCGTGATCGTTGCACACTCTTTATCTTTTTGTTTCCCTTCACTATGACTTCCTTTTCCTCCTTTCATCAACAGTCTTATTTGGGGTTTCCTTAACTTTTATTTTCTTGAGGTACCCGCTTCAGGAGGTGTCGTGTGTTTCTCTTCCTTCCAACCTCCGTTCTTCACATTAGCTCCATTGCTAATGGTTGATTTCTTTTTCCTCTTTTCACTCGCCCACAGTCCATTATGGGGTCCACATTTCTCTTGCCTTCTCGTTAATGCGGAACATCGTAATTTATGCTCGTCACACTCATGCTGCATTCTTTGTAACTTCTACATCTTCGTATTTTTCTCTTGAGGTTTCCTTTCCTTTCACTTAACTTGATCTTCTCTCTGGTCCATAGCCATCTCTTGGCATCATCCAGAAACTCCTGTCATCTCCATACCCTTTTCCTTAGGGTAATCTCCATATCATTTCTCTTCTTCATACTCAACCTTGATTTACGTGATCTTTCACGTCTTATCCAAGGTTCCCTTTACCTTGGCTTCACAGTTTCTCTTCTTGGTTTCTTCTATGACTTTCTTCGTCGTTCTCATTCTTATTTCTCTTTTCTTTTAACACTTTTGATTCTCTTGGGTGTTTGAATTTCCTTTCTGCTCTTCATACTGGCTATGCTCATAGAAGTTCATGAGCTTAATCAATTCCTTTTCTTGTCCCCGTACTCCTTCCATTGAGTACTCGAGGTTCTTTCTTGTCATCCTCTTTGTCCCAGTTCCCGCATCACTTACTTTTCCTATGTGGGTCTCTACTTATCTTAGCCGTCTTTGGCTTTTGATTTTTTGTTATGTTTCATCTTTGTCCTCCTCATCAAGTTTTAATGATCGTGGACAACACCTTTCTCTACCATCCATTGTCTTACAATCTTGTCCGTGCCAAACTAACTCCATTTTAGCTTGGTTGAACTCCATATCCCACATCCTTTCTTCACTTATCATTCTTCGTGGAGGTTATCCTTAAGGTTAACTTACTCCCCTTCTTTTAAAAAAAATTTACTTATCTTCCGTATATATATATATATTTCCAATCTCCTCTTCTCCTCATTATAACCATACTTATTAGGGCTTTTTTTTCCTCTCGTTACACCAATCCACCCTTTTAACCCTTATGTTCTCTTCTTCCATAATCAAGTAGTCGGGGGCTTTTCCTTTCCATTCACCAATTTATATCCTTAACCCCCTTCTTATCATGGCAACTCTGACCTCCAATCATTCTTGTTTATTCTTTCTTTCTTTTGACTTATTCATTGTATGATGTAGTGCCTTGGCTTGACTCAAGTTTGGGGTTTATTATGCTTGACTTTCTTTAACTAACATCCGTTTCTAAGTCTTTTATTCACTTTCTTTCACTAGATCTTTCTTTTTCCCCTTTCTAGGCTTCTTTTAATCCCCTTTTTATTCCTTTTCTTTAACCTATGATTCAATATGAATCCTAATTTCCTAGTCTTAATCTTTTACTAATCCTATCCAGTCATTTTGGGGTTATTAACCTATGATTCATTATGAAATTATTGCTAATTAAAGTTAAAGTTTTCTAGTGATATGTTATACTTTTCTTCTTTTAAAGCTCTATTCCTAGTTAGCCTATGCTTAGTTCATCAATTGAACTAAGTCTCTATTTCTTCTAGGCCTTATTCATCTCAATTTTAGCCTAGCATTCTCTTTTACCTAGAGTTTTATGCTTTCTTCCTTTATTAAGAAAGCCTCTGTACTACATCACGACATTTCTTTATCCTTAGTTTAAAGGCGTGCTTTTCTTTTCTTTTCCCCGTTCTTCTTTCTCACCAGTTCCTTCTGGTGATGTCTTTTCAATTATGAAGAACGTTCTCTTCGTACTCATTATTTTCACATATGCAAGCATTCCCATCATTGTCGTGCATTGCCCTTCCTCCGCTTGCTTACTTCCCATTGACTTTGTCAAGATAATTTCTTATTATCCTTTGGAGGTCCCCTCCTTACTTTTTTTATCCATCCATCAATAAGGGGTTCATCACCTTTAATCCCCTTAAGATTGGAGGTCTACAGCTTATCTTTGTTCTTATTCCATTTCCTCCATCTCCATTTCCTTTCTCTTCTTTCTCCGATATTTTCTCTTAACATTGGTATCCAATGGTCAGGCAAGTAGTAATGGATGTACTACTCCTGGACCACTTGGATGTAATCTCTCTTCATTGTTCTCTTATTTTCTGTTTTGTTATTCTTGCCTTATTCCTCCTCATCGTTTCCCAAGAATGGCTTCTCTCTTGTTCCTCCTTCCTTACTCTTCATGTTTGCCATCCTTGAATCCTTTAAGGTTTTCTCTTATCAATCATTTTCACATCCTCAAGTGATTCTCCATTATCTCACCCTTCGTGATCTTGGACTCACTCGATCTCTTCCAACTCCCTTGGATGCCTCTTCTCCATTGACTCCAAATGAACTCTCTTTCGTGCATTAATACCCCGTTTCTTTCACCACTTTTACCCACAGTGTAAGAATAAGGGAACGTGGCTAGCCTTTGTTGCAACTTATCTCACCTCATGCCCACTCCCCGGAGCATCATCTAGGCAATCTGTGGGCTTATCCCACCAAACTTGCCATAGTGTTGGGTCGGCCCCAACTACCTTACATGATACCTCAAGGCCTAGGTGTTCGGCGGCCAGTGCACTGCAGCACTTCTCGAAACCTAGTCGCCAAGGGTTTTCTTGCTCCTTGTGGGCTCTTTGGTGATCTCTTCACTTGGCTAGCTCTTCCTTGGTCTTACTTTTCATCTTTCCCTTTTTGTTACCTTGTGAGGTCCTCTTCGATCTTTCATCCCTTTACTCAAATGCTTCATCTCACGCCCTGAAGTTTTGGTCAACCACGTCTTCCGTGATTGAACTCTTCGATTTCTTTCATCCTAACCCAACTCTCTCTCCTAGGCTACACACTGCTGGTGTAGAGAGCGAGAGAAGTGGGGTTAGCGTTCACACACGTTATGCCTGCCTTGGCCCCTTGCCTCATTCTAGTCGCTTCATTTTGATGTGAACCCCATAAATTGAATCTAGGAACCCACGAACAAGTTGATGAATGAAGTTCCAGGAAAGCCAAAATCAGTTTAGAACTCAAGAAAAACCTTGACCCAATGTTTAGAGAAACAAGAACCAAAGGTATAAAGAAGGATAATTGACACCACACTCTAGAAAGGAAGAGATTGAGAGTGATAAGTCAGAAGAACGCCACAAGGAATTAACCTTGATAAGTTCAGAAGTTCAATGAAGAACAAACCAAGTGAATAATCTCACCAAATTCATAAAATTCCAATCTCCCAAGTTTAGAACAAGAATTGATGATTTAAAGGCTAAAGAAAACCCTAATAAATCTTCCAGCAAGATTTACTCCTAAAAATAAGGAAGTTCCTAAAATTAAGGAATGTGACTTTAAGGCTTCCTTATTTTCAGGAATACAGCAAGATTTACTCCTAAAAATAAGGAAGTTCCTAAAATTAAGGAATGTGACTTTAAGGCTTCCTTATTTTGAGGAATGCAGCAAGATTTACTCCTAAAAATAAGGAAGTTCCTAAAATTAAGGAATGTGACTTTAAGGCACCATAAAATCAGCTAGAAATCTCTTAAAACTTCAAAATAAAACCAAGTCTGAAAACCAGAATCCAATTAGGCCGAAAACAACTAATTAGGCCCTATTAAATGCTTCAATTAAGTTGATAACACCAATTGATTCCTCCAAGCCCAATTCAGCTCCTATTGTTGGTTGTTTAGCCCAAACAGCTTGAATTAGTCCATTAAGGGCTTCCTTCATCCTTTTAGCTTTAGCTCGAGTTATTGGACCTCCACCAATGAATAATGGATCATCATGTTGTGTTGAACCAGATTGGTCCATCCTTTGCATGTCCTTAACTTGGATTCCATCATTCCCCCTCTCTTGAAAAGGATTCGTCCTCGAATCTTCACCATCTACATTAAATGGAGAAAGATCAGAAACATTGAATGTAGCACTAACATTATACTCACCTGGTAGATCCAACTTGTAAGCATTGTCATTTATGCGCGCAATGACTTGGAATGGTCCATCTCCTCTTGGCTGCAACTTGGAACGACGTTTCAACGGAAAACGTTCTTTCCTCAAATGAACCCAAACTCAATCTCCGGGTTCAAAAGTCACTTTCTTACGCCCTTTGTTGGCTTGAGTAGCATATTGTTCTGTTTTCTTCTTTATTTGCTGCCTAACCTTTTCATGTAATTGCTTCACCATTTCAGCCTTCCTTTTGCCATCCAAACTAGCGCGCTCATCAATTGGTAAAGGTGTTAAATCCATTGGAGTCAAAGGATTAAACCCATACACAACTTCAAAAGGTGAAAGGTTAGTAGTAGAATGGATAGAACGATTATAAGCGAATTCAACATGTGGCAAGCAATCCTCCCAATTTTTCAAATTCTTTTGAATGATAGCACGCAATAAACTAGACAAAGTTCGATTAACTACCTTAGTTTGCCCATCGGTTTGTGGGTGGCAAGTTGTAGAAAACATAAGTTTAGTACCTAGCTTACCCCACAAGGTCTTCCAAAAGTAGCTCAAGAACTTGGCATCTCGGTCTGAAACAATGCTCCTTGGCACACCATGAAGCCGCACTATCTCTCGAAAGAATAAGTCTGCAATGTGATTAGCATCATCTGTTTTATGGCATGAAATGAAATGTGCCATTTTAGAAAACCTGTCCACAACCACAAAAACAGAGTCATTACCCTCTTTTGACCTTGGTAAACCTAAAACAAAGTCCATGGAAATATCTACCCAAGGTTCATTTGGTATAGGCAAAGGAGTATACAATCCATGAGGTAAAGATCTAGATTTGGCCTGTTTGCAAGTTATACATTTCTCACAAATTCTTTCTACATCACGTTTCATATGTGGCCAAAAGAAATGCTCAATAAGGACTTCCAATGTTTTTCGAACACCAAAATGTCCCATTAGTCCACCTCCATGAGCCTCACGAACCAACAACTCCCTTAAAGAACATATAGGCACACACAATCTATTTTCTCGAAATAAAAAACCTTCATGCCTATAAAATTTACCAAAGGCAGCATGTTCACAAGCTTCAAACACATTAGCAAAGTCATGATCAGAAGAATATAAATCCTTAATGTATTCAAAGCCTAATAATTTAGTATCCAAAATAGAGATCAAGGCATACCTTCGAGATAAAGCATCTGCCACGACAGTTTCCTTACCTTGTTTGTACTTGATCACATAAGGAAAAGATTCAATAAACTCCACCCATTTTGCATGGCGTTTATTCAACTTACCTTGGCCCTTCAAATGCTTTAAGGATTCATGATCAGTATGAATGACAAACTCCTTTGGCCACAAATAGTGTTGCCATGTCTCCAAGGCCCTCACCAAAGCATACATCTCCTTGTCATGAGTTGGGTAGTTCAAGGCTGCCCCATTGAGCTTTTCACTAAAATAAGCAAGGGGTCGATTTTCTTGCATCAAAACAGCCCCAATACCGATTCCTGAAGCATCACACTCAACTTCAAAAGTTTTAGCAAAGTTAGGTAAAGCAAGTAATGGTGCTGAACTTAACTTGTCTTTAATCAAATTGAAAGCTAATTCTTGTTCACTACCCCACTTGAATCCAACACTTTTTTTAACAATTTCAGTCAATGGTGCAGCTATAGTGCTAAAATCTTTAACAAACCTCCTATAAAAACTAGCCAATCCATGAAAGCTTCGCACCTCAGTTATTGATTTTGGTGTAGGCCATTCTCGAATAGCCTTAACCTTTTCTTCATCAACCTCTATTCCCTTAGCACTAACAACATATCCAAGAAATACAACCTGACTAGTGCAAAAAGAACATTTATTGAGGTTTGCATACAACTTCTCTTCACGCAAAACACTTAGAACCTTTTGTAAATGATCAAGATGCTCATCTAAGTTTTTGCTATAAATCAGAATATCATCGAAGTACACAACAACAAACTTAGCAATAAAAGCACGCAAGACATGGTTCATTAATCTCATGAAAGTACTAGGGGCATTACTTAACCCAAAAGGCATAACCAGCCACTCATATAAACCATACTTAGTTTTAAAGGCAGTTTTCCATTCATCACCTTCTCTCATGCGAATTTGATGATAACCAGATTTCAAATCAATCTTAGAGAAAATACAAGCACCATGCAATTCATCAAGCATATCATCTAACCTAGGAATGGGATGGCGATACTTTACCGTAATCTTGTTGATAGCTCTACAATCAACACACATTCTCCATGTTCCATCCTTCTTAGGCACAAGTAGAACCGCAACAGCGCAAGGACTCAAACTTTCTCTCACATACCCTTTAGCTAGCAACTCCTTAACTTGCTCTTGAAGTTCCTTTGTCTCCTCAGGATTACTCCTATAGGCTGGTCGGTTAGGAATTGATGCACCGGGAATGAAATCAATTTGATGCTCTATTCCCCTAAGTGGTGGTAAACCATCAGGAACTTCTTCAGGGAAAACATCAGTGAATTCCTGCAAAAGAGACTTAGCAGCACTAGGCAAAGATTGGTTAAGATCATTAGTATTAAAATAAGCCTCTTTGTACAAAAGTACAATCATTGGCTGTTTTGAATAAAAAGCTCTCTTAACCTCATTTTCTTTTGCATAGAAACTTGCTTTTCTTCTCTCTTGCTCTTGAGACTCTTCTTTTTCCTCTTTTTTTGTGTTTTTAGCCTCTTTTTCATTTTCAATCCCATTCTTTTTACCACTTCCCTCAGCCTCACTTTTTCTTTTCTCATGTTTGGCCTCACTCTTTCTTTTCTCACATTTGGCCTCACTCTTTCTTTTCTCACATTCTTTTTTAATTCTCACTTGATCTTCATAAACTTGCTGAGGTGTTAATGGTACAAGAGTTATTGGTTTCCCATGCATTACAAAAGAATACTTATTTGTGCGCCCATCATGCATAGTATTCTTATCATATTGCCATGGTCGACCTAAAAGCATATGGCCAGCATGCATAGGTATAACATCACAAAGCACCTCATCATGATACCTACCAATGGAAAAAGAAACCAGCACCTGTTTGCTAACCTTAATTTCCCCACACTCATTCAACCATTCAAGCTTATAAGGTCTAGGATGCTTCATAGTAGGCAGATTCAATTTCTCAACCAAAAGAGTGCTTGCTACATTAGTACAACTCCCCCCATCAATAATAAGGCTACATACCTTATCCATGATGTGACAACGTGTGTGGAAGATGTTGTCTCTTTGTGCTTCATCCTCCTCCTTCACTTGCATATTCAAAACTCTCCTGGTGACAAGGATTTCACCAGTAACCGGATGTACTTCTTCTTCACTCTCCTCCAATGGTGTGTCATCATCAGACTCACTTTCAGTCTCAACTTCACCATCTCCCCTTAAAATCATCACTCGCTTATTCGGGCATTGGGATGCAATGTGTCCCTTTCCCAAACACTTAAAACATTTGATATCTCTATTTCTAGAAGTTTGGGGGTTAGATTTACCTCTATCTATGCTAGAACCAGCATCCTTGCTTTTAGATGATTCGGACTTGCTCACAAAATCAGCCTTGTCTTCCTTTTTGCTCCAAGCTGATTTCGAAGAAGAACTTGAATTCTGTCCGAACCGTGCTGAACCCTTTCTTTTGAGTTGCCGCTCGACCTTCATGGCCATGTGTACCATATCCTCCAACTCTACATAATGTTGCAACTCCACCACATTTGCAATGTCCCTATTTAGGCCATGTAAAAATCGTGCCATGGTTGCCTCTCGGTCCTCTTCCATATTAGCCTTAATCATGGCTATCTCCATCTCCTTGTGGTACTCCTCCACACTCTTGGATCCTTGGGTTAGGCCTTGCAACCGCTGGTACAAGTCCCTATAGTAATGACTTGGAATAAATCTCCTCCTCATAACAGCCTTCATCTCTTCCCAATTATCAATTGGCCTCTCCCGATTTCGTCTCCTAGTCAAAACAAGTTGATCCCACCAAATAATAGCATAATCAGTAAATTCAACAGCAGCAAGTTTTACCTTCTTCTCTTCGGAGTAATTATGGCAATCAAAGACTAGCTCCACTTTCTTCTCCCACTCCAAGTATGCATCAGGATCATTTTTACCCGAAAAGGGTGGAATCTTCATTTTAATACTCCCCAAGTTTCGATCATAATTACCCATCCTCCTTGCTCTTTGACCACCTCTATCATGATTGAATCTGTTATTGGCCTCTCTTGGATAAAAATCATCATGGTCATCATCATCTTCTTCCTTCTCTTCATGTTCATCATGGTATTGTCGCCTTTCTCGCCTTTGCACATTAGGAACCTCACGAACTTGATTCCTTTGCAAAACAGCAATAGCTGCATCTTGTCTCTCCATTTTATCCATGATTTCACCAAATCTGACCTCCATGCGCTCTAAGTGTTGTCGCAAAGCGCGTTGTTCAAGTGTCTCTGTCCTTCCTTCCTCAGCCATTATAGTAGTCTGAAAAGATTAGATTTGCCAAGAAAAGAAATCCTCACAAGTGTTTACACTCAAGTGTGTTTCACTCTTTTATGGCTTTTAAACTATGATGGTAACACTCTTGCCTTTTACCACCCAATTCACTTAAATAAGTTCTTTAAGGAACTAAAGAAAATCTAATCAAGAGCAATTACCTTGCAATGCCCAGCCAACTTACCCAAATAAAACTCAATCGATTAGGACTCAAGGAAAAGCATAAAAGATAGAGAGGATATAAAAGAGAAGAAATATGAAACAAAAGACTCAAAGAACGGAATACTGATCAGGAATCAAAGAAAGATGCTCAAATCAAATCTGTCCTTTTTGCCAAAATCACACTTCCACTTGTTTTCTTTGTTTTCTGATTCTTTTCACTTTCTTTTTTTGCTTTCTCTTTTTTTTTATCTATTTCATTTTTTTTAATTGAGGCAATAATAAAAAAAAACAAACTAAACGGAACAGATATGAAAAATAAAAAGAGCCATTAACAAAAAAAGAACAAACTGACCAGATTTATAAGATTTATAAGATTTGGAGATTCAAAGAAACGAAACAAAATGAAAAAGAAAGGTTAAAGAAGAAATAACCAGATTTGCAAGAATTGATAACTTTCAGAATGAAAGAAACAAATCAAACAAAGGGAATGAAACAATCAAAACAAAAAACGCAATGAAACTGATTTAGATACCAAAAGCTCTGATGCCAACTGATGTGAACCCCATAAATTGAATCTAGGAACCCACAAACAAGTTGATGAATGAAGTTCCAGGAAAGCCAAAATCAGTTTAGAACTCAAGAAAAACCTTGACCCAATGTTTAGAGAAACAAGAACCAAAGGCATAAAGAAGGATAATTGACACCACACTCTAGAAAGGAAGAGATTGAGAGTGATAAGTCAGAAGAACGCCACAAGGAATTAACCTTGATAAGTTCAGAAGTTCAATGAAGAACAAACCAAGTGAATAATCTCACCAAATTCATAAAATTCCAATCTCCCAAGTTTAGAACAAGAATTGATGATTTAAAGGCTAAAGAAAACCCTAATAAATCTTCCAGCAAGATTTACTCCTAAAAATAAGGAAGTTCCTAAAATTAAGGAATGTGACTTTAAGGCTTCCTTATTTTCAGGAATGCAGCAAGATTTACTCCTAAAAATAAGGAAGTTCCTAAAATTAAGGAATGTGACTTTAAGGCTTCCTTATTTTGAGGAATGCAGCAAGATTTACTCCTAAAAATAAGGAAGTTCCTAAAATTAAGGAATGTGACTTTAAGGCACCATAAAATCAGCTAGAAATCTCTTAAAACTTCAAAATAAAACCAAGTCTGAAAACCAGAATCCAATTAGGCCGAAAACAACTAATTAGGCCCTATTAAATGCTTCAATTAAGTTGATAACACCAATTGATTCCTCCAAGCCCAATTCAGCTCCTATTGTTGGTTGTTTAGCCCAAACAGCTTGAATTAGTCCATTAAGGGCTTCCTTCATCCTTTTAGCTTTAGCTCGAGTTATTGGACCTCCACCAATGAATAATGGATCATCATGTTGTGTTGAACCAGATTGCTCCATCCTTTGCATGTCCTTAACTTGGATTCCATCACATTTGCTCCCAACTCTTACATGTCACTATTGTAAAGAATGGGGGAATGCATCTAATTTAAGGTTTCAAACTCGCTGCTTTACTAGTGAGTCTCGATGTTCACAACTTCAAAGGTTGAACATCAAAGGTTACGGCCATTGAACCAGTTTCCACTAGTAAGCCTCTAAGTAGGCTTTCTGGGAGGATTAGACCAGACATCATCTATCTCGTCATCTTAAGGGAAATACCATCCCTTGCACAGTTTAGTTGTCGAGTAGAAGGAACATTAAAAGCTAAGAATTTGAGTTTGGCGAGTCTCTTGGATAGCATGCCATGCTTGTACAAATCTTGAAGAAGAAGGTGGTCGTGATGTCTTCTCACTTAAGACCACACTTGATAACACTATCTGGTGGTTCGCTGCTAAAGAAGGTACTCTAAGAGTAGGTTTGATCATTTACGACACTTTCGAATAAGTACATACTAGAACTCTTGAGTTCTAAACCTATTTAATCCACTGGCTTTGAAAACGTTTGGAAATGTTTGAAAACACTTTGAAAATACTTTATAACTTTTGAAAACAGTCAGAATCTTTTAAATGCTCTGATACTATTAAAGTTTTCATGCCCCAAGGGTCGGCCACGTGGCAACCATCGAGCTACCTTAAAGTACGTGTCTGCAGCCACGCATTCGAGGCACCGTAAGGCTTGAAATAGATATCATTGCTAGAAAACAAAACTAAAATTTTAATCATAAATCATTTAATAAAAAAAATTAACTATATAAAATAAGTACCAGTGGATTTAATTAAAAGGAAACCTACGCAACGGAAACCGCTGCGCCTAAACCACTGACACCTTCTAGTGAGCCTCCATTCTACTTGCTAACCCCGTATGCGAATCTGCATCCATCCACATTGGATACAAGTGAGTGATAGAGGTTCAATGAATCCCCATCGGGGTTAGGAAAAACGAGGGTAATCCAAAATATAATAAAGTAAAATAAAAATAAAATAAATATTTTTCTTTTCAAAAACTCTCTTCTGGTTCTCCAGCCGAGAACCCTCTTTTAAAACTCTCTAAATAAGAAAAATATATATACATATCTCAATATGGGCTGGCATCTCGTTCATAGTAGAGTCTCGACTTGTCGATCATATACGTCACTACATCGAGGGCTACCTATTTCTCTTTAAACACATTTTCACAATTTCTCTTTCTCTAGCCCATTCCCTCAGTGGTGCCCATCGCTGTGGTAGAACACAGTTACTTGGAGCCCTGGCAAGCTTCCCTACGCACCTCTCCCAGGGTCTCGTCTCATTGTGCCCCTCGATAGGCAGTCCATGGCTGAGAATCATGCATGCCTTCTCTAGCTCGGTCCACGCTCCCACATATATTAGAGCCCCGATGAGCCATTCAAATTCTCATCTCGCAAGGGTATCCTACCCTCAATAATAATAATAATAATATTTCATATATATTTATTTAAAACATTTAAACACATGCAAGCTTTTATATTTTTAAAATCATCCCACCCTCTAAGTGGGTGTATCACAAAATAAAAAGTGTGTCGTGGATTACCCTTATCCCAAAAGCAGTTGTAAAAACTTTTTAAAGCAATTTATATTTTTAAAACATTTAAAAACGTTTTTCCCTAGTAGCTAAGCATTGAAAACAAGGCCACTCACAGTATTGGGAGATTCGTATACTCCCAAGCGCTTCATCTAACTTTAAACCCCGGAGCATCGCCGTACTCGATTCAACCAGAGCCCTAATACACGGAAATATACATTAGCATTGATGAACAATTATGAATGCACCTATGAGGCTCTAATATGATCTAAGACTGAGTTTGGATGTAATTCAGGGCTTGGAAAAGTGTCCGAGAGATTCCGGGGTTAAAATCGGACACTTGGTGAAAAATCACAAAAATGCCCTCGGAGGCCCATGGGTCGCCCATACGGGCTGGGCTGGGCTAGGCAGGCCCCCCCTATGGCTGGGTTAGGCCCAGCTGGATTTTGGATCGAAAGGCCCACTTCCAACGGGTTTGGACCCAAAAAGGCCTACCCTCTCAGTTGGGCCAAAAGGCCATGTCTTGTGCGGGACTTTGCCAACAGGTCTCTCCTGCGCGAAAGCCGTGGTTTGGCCTCAGGAACTGAGGCTTCTCATCGGTTTCTGAGCCCCTCGGTCCACTGTTGGACGTAAAACTTGAGACGTACGTTCCTCGTACCTCCCACAATGCATTTACCAGAGTAGAAACGAGAATCACAAGCCCAAAGTTCCTAGATCTCGAATCTAGGCTAGAAATTTACTAAAAAAGCTAAACTATTTTTGAGCTTGGATCTCTCCTAGACCAATGCATGGAAATACGTGAAAACTTAGAAAAACATAGATCAAGGAGTTAAGAATAGCATATTAGAATGTTACCTTGATCCTTCGATCGATTTGTCCGGATCGGCCAAAAGTCCAAAATTGCTCCAAAAGAGTAGTTGAGAGAAAAGAGAAAGGAGAGAAGAGAGAAAGAGAGAAAATGATGGGGAGAGGCTCGGCCTCCCCCTATTTATAAGGGAGTCCGGCGCCGGGTTTACTTGGGTCTTGGGCCAGACTTTCTCTTTTCTTTTTAATCTCTCAATATTTCGATCCTTGGCCCGATCCACCGACCAATTCACTAATGGACGTCCAATCCATTGGCTATGGACTTAAAGAAGTCCACTTTAGTGTTTCCTTGCATGGTCACCTCTCTCATCTTCCAACTACGTCTTATCTTAAGCTTAACCTCTCTTCTTAATTAGACACATCTACATCGACGTATTGTCAACTTAATATGCCGTCTTATACTATTCCATTAGTACGGAAAAGTCGTACTTGGTCTGGGTGTGTCAGTCTTGGCCATGTGTGAGTTGCCATGCTACCTCGAAAGTTATGTCGGCTAACAAAACACCTTGAAGACAACACAAATCATTTATTGGATCCATCGCTTAAACACATATATCAAATATCGACTACATAAATCCAAATAAACTCATAATCAATATCACATAAGTATACATATATTACAAATATATATATCATAAAATATACTTTCCAAATATTCATACTTAAATATCACAAGCCTCACATAGGCTAAATATCCCCAAGTGTTCAAATATAAAATCATAACAACTAAAGCATATGCAGAAGCATGAATAAAACTAATTGCAAAATTCAAAACCATAATTGGATCACCGAACTACTGTTTGTGTTTCACCTACTAGTAGATGGATGGACGCCTTAGCAATTAATCTCTGAAGTATACTCCTTCTGAGCCTTAATCTCCCGAAAGAGAAGTAAGTGAGGGCGTGAGTATATAAGTACCTAGTGATACGGTTTAGAAACAATGTAAAAGACAATAATGGATTAGGTATATGCTAATACCAAAATCATCTGGCCAAAAAAAAGAACCAAAATCAAATTTGTAAATCATCGTTTACTTTATTAATTTAATCCCACTAGTAAAATCATTTTCATAAAATGATTTTTGCTAGGGCAGCTGAAATAGATTGAGCCTCATCCGTCAACGAGTTCAAACCGTTGGGAGAATTTCTCATCATTCATTTATTAATATACATAATAATATACATTTCATACTTTATGCCATTTTCTCCCAACATTGCCATACGTAGTTGTCTCAAAACAACTACAATACACCCTGGTGAGTCACCCTTTGTGCCTCTCTACTCCAGGGCAGTCCACTTATGTCTCCTTTTTGGAGTACGGTCCAAAAGTGCCTATAACCAAGCTAGCAATAAGCCCCTTTAGGGCAGTCCCTCATGGACTTATAATCAGCAAACATTCACCAAAACATATTTTATTCATACGTAAGCATATATTATTTGGTCTTATCCCAAATTCAGTGCATACTTGTGAGGTGATACAATATATCTCAAAACATAAAATATTTATTTAAAACATTAAAACAAATTGCCATCAATGTCACTAAACATTGGGGCAAAACCACTCACTGTCATGGAGTGTAGTATATTCCCAATCAATCCAACTAAGTAGTCAGAGCTTTGCCTCAGTCCTGATTCACCGGCGCTCCTAATTTCATTTAAAACATCCACTAAAATCATTTTCAAAAATGAAAATATGCTCATGCAAACTCAAGCTAGTCCTAATAGGCTCTATCGGGATTAGAAAAAGGTCTAAACTTAATTCAGCGTCAAAAATGGAAAAAATCAGAAAAGTCAACTTTTGGATAACGGTGAAAGTCAATGGTCAACTAGTCAACCATCAGCCAGTCGCCAAAATCTGAAAAAATTTCCAGATTCTACCCAAACCAAAAATCTGGCAGATTTTCTATCGTAACTTCAAAATTCCATAACTTTCATTCTACAACTTGGATTAAGGCGTATAGTATGTCTTTGGAAAGCTCTAAGAGTGTACTTTAAAAAGTTCTTTAGTATCAAACTCAGATTCTTACTATAATCAGTTCAAAAAAATTGATCGAACTAACTGTCACCAAATTCGGGTTCTACACAGTGACAGAAACTTCAAAAATTCGTAGCTCAAAATCTAAGCATTTTCTAGAGAAAGTGTATGGACAAAAGTTGTAGAAAACTTATCAAAGATTCTCCAGTTAAATTTTCATAGCAAATGGAAACCATTTTCCCTAGCCAAAACCCATAAAAACATAGAGTTTCGAAATTCACATCAAGCTAAAAATTCCATATACTTGGTTCCTAATTTGCTTAGGCATTAAGCATCACTTTTACGTCAAATGGAAGCTAATGAAGAGTAGAATAACTTACTTAAATGGTTTGAAGAATGGTTTACTAGATTTACTTAAATCTAGAAAAAGATCCTTAAACTTTAGCTTCAATTTGTGCTCCAACCAAGCACTTCTAGCTTCAGTGAATCCCAAATGATGAAAGTACTTAGAGAGTAGAGCAGTCTAGTGTGTTTGTTTGCTTCGATCCATGAAGAAATGAAATTTTTGCTTTTAGGAGGTGAGGAAGTCGGGAAGGAGAGGAAAAGAAAAGAATTCTTCCTTTGGCCACTATTTGGCCTTTTTATACAATTGCTGAAAAATGACCATTTACCCTCAACCTCATCCTCAAACTTCAATCTTGCCACAACTTAATTACACTTAACTATACTTAGAAAATTTTAATACCACCAAAGTTTATACATTAGGACCTAAGCAGTACATTAGACTGGGGTTGGAGTCCACAACTCTCCCTTCCTTACAAAAATTTCATCCTCGAAATTACAAAGAATCAGTAGGGAACAGGTATGGATAGTTCCTCTTCATCTCATCTTCAGGCTCCCAAGTCTGTTCTTCAGTCTTAGCACTTCTCCATAGCACCTTAACCAATGGAATATGTTTATTCCTCAAGGATCGCTATTAACGATACAAGATAGCCATTGGTTCAACTTCAAAGTTCAATCCTTGATCAAGCTCAATTGAAGGAGCTTCAAGGATATGGGAAGGGCCGGGTACATACTTTTTTAGCATTGAAATATGGAACACGTTATGAATACGCTCCAACTCAAGTGGCAACTTCAAACGATATGCCATAGGATCAATCCTTTCAGTGATGAGGAATGGGCCAATATACCTCGGGTTAAGTTTACCCACCTTCTGAAATCAAACTGCACCCTTCCAAGAAGAGACTTTGAGAAACACTTGCTCTCCCACTTGAAATTCCAAATCAGTCCTTATCTTGTTTGCATAGCTCTTTTGCCAGTCTTAGGCAGCTTTCAACCGGTCTTTAATTATTTTCACCTTTTCAATAGTCATCTCCACAATCGCCTTACCAATTGTTTGTCGTTCTCCCATTTCATCCCAACAAAGCAGAGTTTGGCAGTTTCTCCCATAAAAAACTTCATAGGGTGCCATGCCAAAACCAGCCTAGTAACTATTATTATAGGCAAACTTGGCCAATGATAGGTGTGTGTTCCAACTCCCTTGGAAATCAATCAAACAAGCACGTAACATATCTTCCAAAGTTTGAATTTGTGTGCTCAGACTGCCCTTTAGTTTGGGGATGAAAAGCAATGTTGAAATTCAACTTTGTCCCTATTATTCTTTGTAATCTTGCCCAGAAACGAGATGTAAGTTTAGGATCTCGATCCGAGACAATTGAAATAAGTGTAACAAGCCGACAGGTTTCTGATGTTCTGCCTTCACTTGTTGACAAGTGAAGCATTTAGACACATACTCGGCAATCTCTCTCTTTATAGTAGACCACTAATAGCTGTCTTTGATGGTTTGGTACATCTTTGTACTTCCAGGATGAATAGCAAATGCATAGGAATGAGCTTCCTCCATGATGGCGTTTTTAAGTTCAAGATTAACCAGAACACAAACTCTTTCTTGGTAAAGTAGCACCCCATCATGCCTTACTCAAAATTCAATTTCTTCACCTATTTGTAGTTTCTCCACTTCAATCATCAACTTTGGGTCATTAAACTATAGCATGTTGATTTGTTTAAGTAAAAAAAGTCTTATAGTGAACTAAGCAATCAACGCATCATTAATCTGGCTAAAACACAATCTAGCACCACTAGATCGAATTCCCAGTAGTAGTTGTAGATAACTTGCAGCTCAATGCATCTACTACTACATTAGATTTGCCAGGATGATAATCAATCCTTAGATCATAGTCTTTAATTAGATCTAGCAATCTTCTTTGTCGCATGTTAATCTCCCTTTGTGTCATGAGGTACTTCAAACTCTTATGATCAGTCTAGATGTGACACTTTTCCCCATAAAGGTAGTGTCTCCAAATCTTAAATACAAAAATATAGTTGCAAATTCTAAGTCATGCACAGGATAGTTTTCCTCATGCTTTCTCAACTGACGAGAACCATAAGCAACAGCTTTTACCTTTTGTATAAGGGTGCATCCCAAGCCCTATCTAGGCATCAGTGTAAACTACATACCCCTTAGCAAAACCTAGCAAGGTAAACACTGGCTTGTAGTTAAACACTCTTTGAGCTTCTAAAAGCTAGCTTCACATTTTCATCCCAAAGAAACTGAACACTTTTGTGTGTCAAGCGAGTAAGTGGGGCAGCTATCGAAGAAAACCCTTCAACAAATATTCGATAATAACCGACCAAGCCAAGAAAATTGTGAATCCCAATGGCGTTCTTGGGTTGTTCCCAATTCAAAATAGCTTCAACTTTGCTTGGGTCTACAAAAATTCCTTCGTTTGTCACCACATACCCTAAGAAAGTTATTTGCTATAGCTAAAATTGACATTTGGATAGTTTGGCATACAATTGGTGTTCTCTTAATGTTTACAACACAATGCAGAGATTCCTAGCATGCTCACGCTTATTCTTGGAATAGATCAAAATTTCATCAATAAAGACAATGACGAATTGATCAAGATATGGATGAAACAACCTATTCATCAAGTCCATGAATGCCGCAGGTGCATTGGTAAGACCAAACGGCATCGCTATGAACTCGTAATGTCCATACCTAGTGTGAAAAACAGTCTTAGGAACATCACTTTCCTTAATCTTTAACTGATGGTATCAAGATCGAAGATCGGTCTTAGAAAAAATGCTTGCACCTTGCAACTAATCCAATAAGTCATTTATACGGGGCGAAGGATACCTATTTTTAATAGTGACTTTGTTCAATTGTCTGTAGTCGATACAAAATCGGAGAGATCCATCTTTCTTCTTCACAAATAACACCGAAGTACCCCAAGATGAGGTACGTGGGCAGATGAATCCCTTTTCAAGTAATTCAACGAATTAACTTTTTTCCAATTCTTGCATCTCATTAGGACCCATCCGGCACGGAGTAATGGAAATTGGATCCATACTAGGCTGCAGGTCAATTGAAAAATCAAATGCTCTTTTTGGTGGTAATCTAGGTAATTCCTCCGAAAAATATCAGAAAATTCTCTAACTATAGAGATAGAATTAATATCTATTTCATCAATTTCATGGTTTATTATATGAGCTAAGAAAGCTGGACACCCCTTCCAAAGTAACTTACTTGCTTGCAACATCAAAATCACACAAGATGGCAAAACTCGGTGTTGTCCCACAAAATAGATGGGTTGTTTACCAAGCTTTTGAATAATAGCTGTCTTGGTGGGACAATCAATAGAAACTCCATGGTTTTCCATCCAATCCATACCCAGAATAGCATCAAAATCTACCATTTGTAGTGGAATCAAGTCAACTGGTAGAACTTCACGCTCAATGCCCACTTTATAGTTCTTGTAAACTGTGTTCCGAATTAGCTCTCCTCCCAAAGGAGTACGCACTAATAATTCACAATCTAGAGGGGACAAATTTCTATTGGAATGGATGGAAAAATTGGTGCTTACATATGATCTAAAAGACCCAGTATCCATGATCACAAATGCAAGTTGGCCAAAGATAGAAATAGTACCTAAGTAAACATTTTCTAAGCTTAATGGGAAATTTTATACATGAATGCATCATGCTTATTAAAATACTTTAATTGAAGAAAATAATGCTTCAAAATTTTTTCAGCGTTACTTCTCACCATGTCTGGACATGTGTTGGCACCTTCTTATGTCATAGTGTAGGTTTGGGTCTGTTGTTTGTTCTAAGAGTGACCCTGAAATGAACTACCTCCAGCTCTAAAGGTACGAACATTACTTGTAGTCTGATTACTTATACCTCCTTGATTACCACGACCTTGATTCCTTTTGTTTCCACGACCAAAGTTAGAAAGCTTTGAAGTCTAGCCTCCACGCCTAAACTAAGCAACAGCAGGACTAGGGCACTCCTTTATTACATGGTCAGGACTGCCACATTGATAACAATGCCTAGCTTATGGGCATGATACCACATGATATCTAAGACAATTTGCACATTGATCAGGCTGTGATTCTTTTTTCCTACCAAACCAATTTCTAAAAATGGAAGCCACTTTAAACTTTCCTTTCCAAGCACCAAACTGCTGACTCACATTTGGAGAACTAACTAAGCTATTGTTAGAACCATCACTCATAGAATCAAAACTTCTACTTTTCTCGGATGACTGATCAGAGGCAGAAGAATCAGATATTCTTTTCATTCCACTCCCAAATCCCCTATTTTGAAATCAAACTCTTCTCTCTTCATCCAGTTTCTCTGCATTAATTACTGCTTGCACCTTTTGTTTATAAGATGCTCCAAGAATATCTGTCATATTTTCTCTAACTTCAAATTTCAAACCAAAAGTAAATTTAGTATACAACTTAATTTCAGAGAAAGAATCCCAAGCAAAAAACCCAATCAACTTTCTCAATTCATTCTCATACTCCTTTACAATCAAGTTGCCTTACTCCATACCGTAAAAAGTAACTCTTTTTGTTTCTATCTCCTCTTAAGGATAATACTCTTCAAAAAACTTTTTCATGAATTCTTCCTAATTCAAATGCCTACCATATCTCAATTTAATATTTTGCCACCACCTTTTTGCACAACCATCCAAAAATCTAGTAGTAATGATTTGTCGGTCTTCGTGACCAATGTTCAAAATATCCAGAGCATCAATAATGCACAATAGCCACTCTTTAGCATCAACTTTCGGATCATCACTAGTAAAGTTTGGTATTCTCATTTTATTAGCTTTTGGAATTGTTAGAACCAATGACTCTGACGGAGATTAAGGATTATTTGGATCATAAGGGTGACCACCAAAATGTTCAAGAAGAGGAGGATCAACTGGTGGTGGTGATGGTGGGTTATTTGGTAGGGGAGGTGAATTATAAGCAGGAGGTGGAGGATTGTAAGCCAAAGACGGAAGAGGTGGAAGTGGTGCCTCAACTCCAGCCGTAGCAAACACTAGAATGAAGTAAGTATTCCACCAATCAATGTAACTTTAAGGTGAAGGATTAGGAGGCTGTGGCGGCATAAAGTTGGCCTCATCCTCTCCCACATCATGGACAAACACACGGTTTGGGAATTCCACTGTTACTGGATCAGGTTATGATAACTGACCACAAGCACGTTGTGGAGGTCGGCCACGCTGTGCAGGTTGGCCTTGCAATGGAGGTCGGCTTCGATCGTGTCCAGTTCCAGTTCCTGCACCAGTTCTAGTTTCGGTTCTGCCTCTTCCACGCGACATAATTCTATTCAATTAAATGATAGTTTAGTAAGTTATCATAATGGCTAATAAACTTTACAGATAAGAGATGACTAAGAAGAATTATAAGCTACTTAAATACCTAATTGACTCTTAATATCCTAAGGTGATCCAATGTGTTTTTAAAACATTTTTAAAACAAATTTTCTAAGCTTTAAACACCAATAAAACTGTCATGCCCCATCCCGAAGGCTCGGCCATGTATCAGTGGCCGTACTGCCTCAAAAGACGTGTTGGCCAACAAAATACCTCGAAGACAGCACAAGCATTTATTGAATCTATCGGTCAAACACAAATATAAAATATCGACTACATAAATCCAAATCAACTCATAATCAATATCACATAAGTATACATATATTAAAAATATATATATATATATCATAAAATACACTTTCCAAATATTCATACTTAAATATCACAAGCCTCACATAGGCTAAATATCCCCAAATGTCCAAATATAAAATCATAACAACCATAGCATATGCAGAAGCATGAATAAAACTAACAATAGAATTCAAAACCATAATTGGATCACTGGGCTACGATTTGTGTTTCACCTACTAGTAGATGGATGGATGCCTTAGCAATTATCTCTAAAGTATACTCCTTCTGAGCCTTAATCTCCCAAAAGAGAACTAAGTGAGGGGGTGAGTATATAAATACCAGTGATATGATTTGAAAACAATGTAAAAGACAATAATGGATTCGGTATATACTAATACCAAAATCAAATTTATAAATCATCATTTACTTTCTTAATTTAATCCCACCAATAAAATCATTTTCATAAAAATGATTTTTGTTAGGGCAGCTAAAATAGACAAAGCGTCATCCGTCGACGAGCTCAATTCGTTGGGAGAATTTCTCATCATTTATTTATTAATATAACATAATAATATACATTTCATACTTTATGCCCTTTTCTCCTAACATTGCCTTAGTTGTTTGAAAACAACTACACTACCCCTTGGTGACTCACCCTCTAAGCATCTCTACTCCATGGTGGCCCACTTGTGTCTCCCTTTGGGAGAACAATCCACAAGTGCCTATAACCAAGCTAGCAATAAGCCCCTTTAGGGCAGTCCCTCATGGACTCATAATCATCAAACGTTCATCAAAACATATTTTATTCGTACGTAAGCATATATTATATGGTCCCATCCCAAATTTAGTACATACTTGTGAGGAGGTACAATATATCCGAAAACATAAACATTTATTTAAACCATTAAAACAAGTTGCCATCAATGTCACAAAACATTGAGGCTAAACCACTAACTGTCAAGAAGTGTAGTATACTCCCAATCAATCCAACTGAGTAGTTGGAGCTTTGCCTTGGTTTTGATTTGCTGGTGCTCCTAATTTCATTTCAAACATCCATTAAAATCATTTTCAAAAATGAAAATATGTTCATGCAGACTCAAGCTAGTCCAAATAGGCTCTATTGGGATTAGAAAAATGTCTAAACTTAATTCGGGGTTGAAAACAGACAAAATAAAAAAGCCAACTTTTAGGTCAAAGGTCAAAGTCAATCGATCAGCCAGTCACTAATGACTGGCCAGTTGCTAGAATCTGGAATATTTCCAGATTCTGGTCAAACCAAAAATCTGGTAGATTTTCTGTTCTAAGTTCAAAATTCCATAACTTTCATTCTACAATTCAGATTAAGGTGTATAATATGTTGTTGGAAAGCTCCAAGAGTCAATTTAAAAAAGTTCTTTGGCATTAAACTCAGATTCTTACTACAACAAGTTCAAAAAAATTGGTCAAGCTAACGCCACCAAATTTGGGTTCTACACAGTGATAGAAATTTCAAAAATTCATAGCTCAAAATGTAAGCATTTTCGGGAGAAAGTGTATCACAAAAGTTGTAGCAAACTCATCAGATATTCTTTTGTTAAATTTTCATAGCAAATGGAGACAATTTTCTCAGCCAAAACCCTCAAAAAACATAGAGTTTCAAAATTCACATCAAGCAGAAAAATCTATATACTTGGTTCACAATTTGCTCAGCCATTAAGCATCACTTTTACATCAAAGGGAAGCTAATGAGGAGTTGAATAACTTACTTAAATGGTCTGAAGAATGGTTGGCTAGATATCCTTAAATCTAGGAAAAGATCCTCAAATTTTAGCTCCAATTTGTGCTCCAACCAAGCACTTCTAGCTTCAATGGGTCCCAAATAATGAACGTACTCAGAGAGTAAAGCAGTCTACTATGTTTGTTTGCTTCGATCCATGAAGAATTGAAATTTTTGCTTCAGATGAGAGGGAGTCAAGAAGAAGAGGGAGAAGAAAAGAATTCTTCCCTTGGCCACTATTTGGCATTTTTATACAATTGGTGAAAAATGACCATTTTCCCTCAATTTTATCCTCAAACTTCAATCTTGCCACTGCTTAATTAAATCTCTGGCTTAATTACACTTAGCTACACTTAGAAAATTTTAATACTACCAAATTTTATACATTGGGAGCTAAATAGTACATTAGATTGGGGTTGGAGTCCACATTCTCCTAGTTATACCTAAGTCCGGAATTGAATGAATCGACACCGAACTATAGTATCGAACCTTCTCTTTTGCCACCTATTTGTTTGTTTCGGCTCCAATTCAATCTAATCTCTTTCTCAGACTTTAATACACTTCTCTTAGGCCACATAAACATGATTATTTCTCTTATTAACAACTAGTTTGGTCACTTACACGTTCCATGAGTGTACAAACACAATTAGGGTTTCAATTGTTCTAGAACTAGCTTGCCAATCCATGCCGTATATATTTTGTTATCATCCAACTCTGCCATGTCCTATCCTCAGTATATACTTTATCCTTTATATCTGAGTTAAACTTCTTTTCGAACTAACACATTTCCCATACCAAGTTCACGTCTCCCATTGCTTTGATAGTAAGCAAAGTACATAAAAAGGTCCAGGTGTGCAACTCTCATTTCCTTCTAAAAATCTTTTTTATGAAATTCCAAATTATATCATGGGAAATTTTGGCTTTTGCTTCAGTGTTTGAACTTCCTCTTATTTTTATCAGAGTTTACCCTATTTCAAGTTATGGATTAGGGCTCACTGCGCTTTGGTTGCACTAGTCTGATATCTCTTCCTTGGTGTCTCTTTTCTAAGTATCCCTAATACTTTGCAAGTTTGAAGATTGCTCTTTTACAATTCGAAAAATAGAGTGAACCATCTTAACTTCACCTCTTTCTAAAGCTTAACCCTTTTATAGTATTTGATGGTTGGACAAGTAGTTAGTTGTCTACTACTTGTTGCCCATTTAAACATGGAATGTATCCATTCTCCACTTTCCATCAATTAGTTCTCCAGCATCCTTCTTTGATCTATCCTTGCGAGCACATTCTGTATTTCATATTTAGTATTTAGTAGTTAGTGTTCACCATGAGATCTCTTGTATTCATCCTTGTAGCCATGATATTAGGGAAGGTTCCAAATTAAGTCCATTACGTTTAAAGCAGCGGTGTACGGTAATTTAACTTACTCCCGATACCATGCTACCTATTTTTTTTTTCTTGGCTCTCTTATCTTTACCTTTACATTTTTTCTAATCACATGACATATGAGTTGAGCTCTAGTACATACTTGCCCACTATTGGCCTATTAGATTAAAGGAAATCAGAAATCTCACCTCCTGGCTCTCATGTACTGACTCACTATCTAACTGACCATCTGTGTCTCAATCATGGCCCTTAACTATTCTTATCTCTCTCACATCTTCTTTTTGATGGAGAATCTTTAAAAGGCCCATGTTTTCCCAACTATATACTCTTAGTCAGTGAGTGTAGTCATCTCAGAGATCCTCAAGATCATGATGTTTAATTCTCTCATTGTGGGATGCCCCTCACGACTCTCAAGTCACATGTGTGTGAGCCTCGACTATATCTCGTCTCATACCACATCTTTTCTATGACACTTTGTGGTATTTCTTTGGAGTATCATCCATATAGGGTGCAGTGCACATGTTCTTATTTCATCCGTTTGACTCACCCCATACTTTAAGCTTTCTTCCCTTATCTTTCCTTGTCAGCACCGTCTTTACTTTTCTTGCCATCCCATGTCTAATTTGGGTCATTAGAATATCCTTTCTTCCATTATCCACCAAGCATTTCTCTTTCTCTACTGCTCTTATCTTTCTTTCGTTCTTCATTTCTTAGTGGTTGTGTCATACTTTTTTCGTTTAACTTCTATCATTCTCTTTACAAATCGCACATCCGAATGCCTATATTTGCACATGTTCTTCAAAATCTATCTTTTACTGACACACCCGGACCTAATCCAACTTTTTCGTACCAACAGAACAGTGTTGACGGTGTATTAATTTGAACAATACCTCAGTCTGAATGTGTCTAGTTATGAAAAGAAGTCAAACTCAGGATAAGACAGAGTAAGAAGATGAGGTGATTGACCATGCATGGAAGCAACTAAACTCCAATTGGACTTCCTTTAATCCATAGCCAATGGGTTGGATATCCATTGGTGTAAAAGTCAACGGATTAGGCCAATGATCGAGATTAAAAGAAGTTGAAAAGAGAAGAGAAAGTCTGGCCCAGGGTTCGAACAGGCTCGGTGTCAAGCTTCCCTATAAATAGGAGGGGCTGAGCCTCTCCCCCCTCATTTCTCTCTTTTTCTTTTTCTCTCATCTCTCTTTTCTCTCTTTTGCTCTTTTGGAGCAACTTCAGACTTTTGGTCAATCCGAACAAACCGACTGACAAATCAAGGTGAGTTTCTACCATGTTGCTCTACTCACCTAGATTTACGTTATGCTTAGTTTGCACGTATTTTCACGCATAGGTCTAGGAGAAATCTCGGTTCAAAGTTAAATCTAGCTTTTTAGCTAGATTTAGATTTAGATTTTAGATCTAACAACTTTGAGCCGATGATTTTCATTTTTCTTTTGGTAAACACGTCGTGGGAGTCAAGGGAATTGTATGTTTCGAATTTCAGGCGACACGGTGCAGCAACGGGCCCGAAAATTGAGAAAATGCCTCGGTTATCAAGCTCTTAGCTCATCTACCGTGTGGGAGCCGAGCCACTCTCGTGCGGGAGTGACCATTTTAGCCAAGTCCCGCACTGGAGTCAATTTGATTAGAAGGGTAAAAACGTAATTTTGCACTAAGTGTCTGATTCTGACCCGAAACCTTCCTGAACACTTTCCTAAGGTGCATTCATAGATTTATTATGAATGCTAATGCTTATTTCCATGTAATTAGGGTTCTGGATGATCGAGTGCGGTGACATTCCGGAGGCTAATCTTCGTGGGACAATTAGGAGTATACGAACCTCCAGCACTGTGAGTGGCCTTGTGTTCAGTGTTTAGCCATTTAGGGCTAAACCATTTTATTATTACTAAAATGTTTTAATTAAATGTTTTGGGATTCGGGTATTCCCTCACACCGCTACACACGTTGTTATATGCCACAGGAGCAAGGGTTTTGAGAAAATTAAATTTATAAGATGTATGTATGTATGTATGTTTTTATATTTAAATATGAAATGCATGACATGAATGCCCGACGGGCCATGATCATACATATGAGAGGACTCGATGAGACTCGGCACTTCATGTGATGGAGCGAGTGGACCGAGATGGAGCATGCATGCGAGGTAGCCGTGGACCGCCTTTTTGAAGGGGCACGGTGAGTGTATGACCTAGAATAGAGAGGCAAAGAGGGAGACTCACTAGGGCTAATGTAGCTACCACCACACAGCGAATGGCATCGTCGAGGGAACGGGTTTAGAGTGAGATACCGATGTCTTTCTACATATAATATTTTCACAAGAAAAGATTTTAAAAGAAAATAGTTCCTTATTAAAGGAAAGTGTTAAAAAGAAAAGAAAAGAAATAGCCCTATACGATACGAGATCCTTGACCACGGCCAAGGTCGAGCCTCGTTGTGTTTTCACGACCAGCCCATATTTAGATGTTGTTGTTATTATTATTATATTATTATTATTATTATTATTGTTTTACCCAGAAAGGATTTATGGCAAATGTTTTGAAAAAGGTTTTTAAAAGAAACACATAATGTTTTCTAAATTGCTTTAGAATTACCCAAACTCCCTAAACCTATTTGACTTTGCATTGAACGTCTGTCACTCACCTATATCCAATGTTGTTGGATGCAGTTCCCATGTGCGAGGATGCTAGATGGATCTGAGGCTCATAGGAGTGGTTGGTGGCTTACCAGTTAGTAGATTCCAATGTGTAGGTTATCCTTTAAACTAGTCCACTGGTGCTCTTTTTATTATTTATTATTATAAATGTTTTCTAATTAGAGTTTAGTTTTTTTTATGGTTTTGTAGTGATAATATTCTTTCTATGCCTTATGCCATCTCGGATAGCCCGCCTTTCATGACACACATCTCGAGGTGGTACAGTGATTGTCGTGCGGCCGGACTGACGGGTCGGGGCATGACATTTACTATCTTCCTCTCATCCTTCATTGGCTGTGCTTATAAAAGTTTATAAGTTTAACCAATAGTTTTCTTGTCACCTTACTTTTGCCTTTAAATTTTTAGCTTTACCTTCTCATTCTGTCTTGGTTCCCCTATCTTTTAACTCTTTCTTGTCGCTTTCTTCCTTTAAGTTTCCAACTTTACTTCTTTCCTTCTGCCTAATCTTTACGTTCATCCGTTCTCCATCTTCTATTCTGTTACGTCTTTTCTCCTTATATATTTATCGTTCCTTGCTTTCGTCTCTAAGCTTAATCATTTTAAATTATTCGGTTCTTCTTCTTCTTCTTCTTCTTCTTCGTCTTTTTCTTCTTTTTCTTCTTCTTCTTCTTATTGAATGAATGTTCCAACTAATTCTTCACACCACTTTCCTTACTTATATTATTGTTGGAATTAGCCATAACCTGATTAGGTTTATACTTTCCTTTATGATCATCATGTTGGATGATAACCACATTGTGGTTGGGAAAATACCTTCTATCATACTCCTTAAGTACTTTCGTCTAAACCACTCTTCCTATATCCTTTCTTCACTTAGCTTCCTTTAGGGGAGGATTTATCCCATAGGATTAAGTTGCTCCCCTCCTTCCAATAAAACTATTAACCTGTTTTTTCTATCTTTTGACTCATTCCTCACCTCACACTTTTTCTTTTTGAACTTACCTTTTTACTTGTATTTGGCAGATGGACGAGTAGTGAGAAATCCACTATTCATCACCTTATGCCGATGCAAATGTCTCCACCTTTGCTTTTCCTTTTGTGTTTCCTACCATCTCCCCTCTATTATCTTATTTCTCTTACTCCGCATCTTGCCTTCTCTATTTACTTATCGATTTTCATCATCATACTCCATCATTACCTTATCTATTTTTTCTTGTTGTTAATATTCCACCATTGATTCCTTGGTGGATTTCCTTCTCCATTCTTGTATTGATTTTTCTTTTCCATCCAACTTCTTTACTTCCTTATATCTCCTAGACTTGATTAAACCTTCCATTCTTGCAACTAGGTTAGACTTTAACTCATTTCTCTATTTGCAAGTGGCATGGAGTAGCACATTACCCAGCTTAAACTTTAGATTTATTTTAATTAGTTTTCTTATTTGGCTATCTAGGTCCTTAAGTCTTTTAGGGTCCGTCTGGTAGGAAGGAAAGAAAGAGGTAATGGAGGAGATTTACTCATTTTATTGGTTGTGATTATAAAAATTATACATCACATTTTATAACTCAACCATTGGATTAGAAAAATTTCCTTTCTTACCCTTTTCTTCCTTCCTACCAAGTAGACCCTTAGTGATTAACCTTAAATTTATTCCTTAATTGACTATCTTTGTTAAATCCCAAACCTTAAACCCATAAATCTTATTCATTAAGTTTCTTATTAGAATTAGGTTTCATCTTTTAATTTGTATAATTAGCTATTCTAGAGCTATTAATCTACGGTTTATTATAGAATTGAGATTGTTTTTAAAGGTTTCTAGAGGATTTAAGTCCCTAAAGTTAATTATTTCTTCATTTTAGTTTACTTCTAATGGTCCTAAGATCCTAAAACTAATAATGTTCTTATCTTGTGCCAGCAATTAGCCTAGAAAGTTTACTTCATATTCTATTTTAAGTTTCTTTATTATTTTAGCCTCTGCGCTACATCGTGGCACCTTTAAACATCCTTGCTTAAGTGCTTTTCCTTGTTCTACCCATCACTCCTCCCTTCCGATCTAACTTCATCACTAAGCCATTCTGCAATGCCCAGTCCCAAATTAATCTAATTCGAAGCCATAGATTAATGTAATGAGAGTTTTTATGTTTAGTATGTGTATAGATGTGTTCTTAGTAGAAATAAGAACAATTTTTACCTAGCGAAATTTTTCCTATTTTGAAGAAATAGGCTTCCAAACATCTAGGACAAATTTTGACATAGGAGGAAAAAGTCAACCTTTTATAGTATTTTTAAAAAATTTCATACGTCCCACGTAGTGTGTATTCGACCTTCCAAACTATGTATTTTTCTTCTTTAGTGTGTCTAAGAATATTTGAGACTGCCATGGTATTTTTCTAAACATTCTAGGTCGACAAAAGGATACTTCCTTGAGACTGTTGCACATGATGGCGTTAAGTTGTGGGATCTGTTCAAATTAAAAAACTTTCGATCATTTGAATTATATGATCAAGACACACCGACTAATTCTGTGGATTTTGACCATAGTAGAAGTTACCTTGCAAATGCTGGCTCAGATGTGAGAGTTTACCAAGTTGGCAGTGTCAAAGCATGAAGAGAAAATGTCCCTTGCTTCCATTTTGGCAACATGTGCCAGCATGGCCTTTTGTAGAGATGCCCTCTTCTCTTTTTAAGAATACCCCTGCAAGGATCACCGAAATGAAGTCAGCAATAAAGCCAACCAATAGGAGTAGAGAAAGAAGGGGCAAAATAGGGAAAGTGTGGCAAAAATTGATGGTAATAAGATGAAAAGAATGAGAGCCGTTGGATGAGGCAAGAAAAGAGAGGGGGTATAAAGTCATCTTCAACAAGCAGCCAAGGTCGAAGAGAGGTCTTTCTTTTTTTTTTTTGGAAAAGCTGGTTTACAAAAAGAAAAACAGAGCATTTTTTTCCTTTGGCTTTTAAAAAAAAAAGCAAATCAGTCCAAAAGGACCAAAAGGAAAGGGAAGGAAAGCACATAGAAGAGAAACACGAGGGAAATGAGGGATTTTTCGGTTTTCTTTCATTTTTTTTTTGAGAGTAAGGCTGGCTGGAGAAAAAGAAGAGTGCTAGTTTTGTTCCTAAAAACAAAAGCCATTCTCTTCTCCAAGGTAAAATAGCCATTCTCAAAGAAAAAGAAATCTGTAATAGATAGAGAGAAATTTTTCTTTGCAAAGGTTTTTGAGTCCTTTTGTAAATAAAGTTCTTCTTTAAAGAAAAAATTCTTCCTTTGGAGGTAAAATTGTTATCATTAACTTTGGTTCTTATGCTTATGCGTGGCTTTTGCTTGTTTATATGCAAACAACTTTAAGCTTATCTCTTTGGGGGTTGTCTTTCTGCGATTTTTGAAACCTAACATTTATATCTTGCTTAGTCCAATATTTTGTTTTGAATAAAAAGTCTCATCTCTTTGAGAACGTGTATGTGAATGTATATTTTGGTCATGAAGCTTGTATCTTTAAACCTATACGTGTATCTAATTAGATTAAAAATTCAATTTTCATCATAAAATTTGCGTCTTTAAACCTGTATGTGTATCTGATTAGATTAAAATTTTAATTTTGACCATAAAGCTTATATCTTTAAACCTATATGAGTATCTGATTAGATGAAAATTTTAATTTTGACTGTAAAGGTTACATCTTTAAACCTGTATCTGTATCTGATTATATTAAAAATCCAATTTTGATCATAAAGCTTGCATCATTAAACCTGTATATGTATCTGATTAGATTAAAAATTTAATTTTTGACCATAAAGCTTGCATCTTGAAATTTGTATGTGTCTGATTAGGTAAAAATTAATTCTTTGGTATAAAAATTGTATTTTTAAATTTGTATAAATCTTGGTGATTATTTGAAATTGATAACTTGTTTGGTTGATTTGTTTACATATATTAAAATTTGTTATCATGCTTTTTTTTAAGGTAAAATTAATTTTAATTTTAAATCTCCATATTTTATTCATTTATTATATTATGTTATTATTTATATTGGTGAACTAACCTTTGATTGTATTTTTCTTGTCTCACTCATGCATAACTAACTTTAGAACATCAAATTTCAAAAATTCATATGCATGGGGAACCGGAGGGTGCCTCGGGACTCCGAGGTTTCTGAAGGTTTTTCCAGATGAAAAGTTTTCTCTGTGTCTAATTGGGAGTCCGATCGGGCTCGAGGGAAGTTTTCATCCCTTCAAAATAAAACTATATTTTTCTCATTTAATTTTCATAAAAAGCATATACATATCATGTTTATGATTTCTTTAATTTCTTAAATTTTAAAAATGAACCCTACAAAAAATATCTTTTTACAAAAATGAATGTTAATTCCAAAATCTTTTATTTTTTATTTATTTTATTTTTACTTTTATGTTTTATTTTCATTTTATTTTAAAAAAATCTCTTGTTTAAGAAACCCAATTAAATTAAAAGGAATGTTTATTCCGACATTAATTTTCAAATATATTTTATAGTTTTTATTAAGAGATCTTAACTACTCAATTATACTTAAGGCCTCTTAAATTAATCCAATTTTTATTAGAAAATCATTTCCAAATTTTTTTATTCTATTCAATGAAAGGGAATGTTAATTTTCCATTATCATTTTTTTGAAAATTTCAAAATATTTTACTGGGAAAAATTTAGTATATTAAACCAATTAAGGCCTTACAATTAAACTTAGTTTTATTTAAAAACATTTTTTTAAACTTAATAAAAGGGATATTTGTTCCTTAAATTTTCAAAATTCCTTTTTCAAAATTGGTTTTATTCAACAAAAAGGACACATTTATTTTCCTACATCATTTGTTTTTTAAAAAGGGGGTTTCTTTTGAAAGGTCTTAATTTGTTAAATCAACTAAAGTTTTCTAATTAAACTAAATCTTTGTCAAATTGTTCCCTTCATTAAAGTTAAAAGGAATATTTATTCTGACATTATTTTAAAATTAAATCTTTCTAATAGATTTTAATTCAAGTAATCATAATTAAAGTCTCTTAATGTAAATTTCAAACATGAATTTGAGGATGTTTATCCCAATCTCTTTGTAAAGTGTTTTCTAGAAGGTTTCAATTGATATTCTCATAATTGAGACTTTCTAAAATTTAAATGAAGCCTTTGTTTTCATAAAAAGATATTTATTCTCATTTTTAAATTAAACTTTGATCTTAGAAGAATATTTATTCCTATTTAGAAATTGAATCTCCATTCTAAGTAGGAAATTTCTTCAAATTCGAAATTGGGCTATGGATTTTCACATTAAAATGAATGTTCATTCTGACATTAAACTTTTAAATTTCGAATTTAGCTTTTATAATGGGATATTTATCCCACATTAAAAGGAATATTTATTCCGACATTTAAAATTGTTTTTTTTGAATGAATTTTAACACATTTTATTATTATTTTCCAAGGAAAATAATTTTAAGACTTTTGTGGTACCGATTTCCGGGTATCTCGGGAGTGCTAATCCTTCCCTAAGCGTAATCGACTCCCGAACCTAAAATCTTTTTCATAGACCAGTTTCTTTCCTTAGCTTGACGTAATCTTTCTAGATTTATGTTGGGTTAAATAAGTAGGTGACTAACCACACCTAGTAAAAATCAATGAATAAAAAACCGAACCGTTTCATGAACCGTTTGACTAACTGGTTCGCAGTCTAACCAGTTCAACCGGTCCAACCACCTGTTCAACTAAAATTATTAAAATATGTATTTAGGCTTCCTTTAAGTTTGTTGAGAAATCTGTTATGTGTCAAAAATAGTTTTAGATTGGGCTTGTTGTTATTAGCCCAAGTAGAAAGTTAGTCTTTTGCTTTTGGGCTATTTGTAATTAGGTATGGGTTTTTATTTTATATAGGTTTATAGGATCCAATATATATATTGCTAACATCACAAATCATTAGGGCTATTTTTTCAATGAATTGAATTATCCTTATCCTTCTCCCAACTCTTTCTCTGTTGTCTGTTCTTCTTCTTCACAGTTGGAAAATTTTTTCCAGATTTCTTCCTCCCTCTTTTAGTTTCTTGTCTTGACAAATACTTATATTTGCCACTTGTCAGACTTTCATAAACGGTTCTTCTCCATGTAAATGGGTTTCTAGTGAGCAACAAATTGGAAGAATTTCCAAGTAAATTACCAATAGTAGAGTTTTTCAATCTTGTTCAGTCTGATCTCATCCAATCTCGAAGTTTCCCATATATATATATATATATATATATGTCCTTGCCTTGAATGTTCTCAAAGTTGATACGGGCTGATTTGATGTCTCAAGAAAATATGAAACTCCTGAAACTCATCTGCTGGACTTCGTGCCATCAAGCTAGTCTTTGAAACCAAAGAACCCGCCCAAAAAAAAAAACACACACACCAAAAAGTTTAAAAAAGTTTAAATTTCTGGCTTATTGGTTTAACCGGTTCTATTGGTTTTTGGTTCAAAATGGGTTAATGACGGTTCTAACAAAAAGCGGTTTTATGATACTTATAAAATCGAACTGATGATCGATTCACGGTTCAATCGGTTGAACCGATCGATCCGGTCTGATTTTTTATTCCTTGGTAAATAAAAGGTTAATGGCGACTCCATTTTGTTTTTAGATTGTTTAGTCCGGAGCATTTTTCACGCCAAATATCATTTTTCGTCGGAGCGGTAAAACGTTTCGACAGCTTGGCGACTCCATTGGGGACCTTTTTTTGAGAGAGTCAAGCCACTTCTTTTTAAGTCTTATTTTACTTGGATTTGATAATAAAATGTTTTAAAATTTCATTTCATGCATTGCATTGATTCATTTCATTCAAAAATTTTCCAATAATTGTTTCAAAAAAATTTTCAAAATTTTTTCAAAAATCTTCGAAAAAGAGAGAAAAGGAAGGATTTTTTTCAAAATCAGGTTTATCAAAATTGCATATTGCATATACATCACATTTGATTTATATTATATGTATGTTTATATGCCTTAATTTTCTAGCATGCTTTGTGTTTTTAATTACTTGTATATGTTTTGCATGTTTTAATTCTTTTTCTATGCCTTGATCTTTTAGCATGCTTTGTGTCTTAATTAATTGTATATATTTTGCATGTTTTAATTCCTTTTGTATGTCTTGATTTGCTAGCATGTTTTTAGTGTTTACCTTTTTGCCTCTTTTAATTACTCATATATGTTTTGCATGTTTTAATTCTACGTATAATGCCATGAATGCCTATACAGTGTATATCTTGCATGCTTATTCCTTGACCTTTTATTGTCTCGCATTTATTTATTTGTTAAGCTTATATTTTGAATTGTACTGATCGTGTGTTGACATGTGATAGTGAATTCTCCTGCTTCTTTTTATGAATCTCTTCTAGTTCCTCGTATGTTTGCTGCTTCACCGAAAGGCAATTGGTAAAGGTGCAAGTCCCTACCTCACACACAACACAAATTCATAACATAAAAGTTCTGGAGTCCAAACTTAACCTTTATTTAGGAGGGGTCAACGGGGTTGCCTCCACCCCATCTTGTCTGACGGGTACCCTTGTCTAGAGCTTTAAACCCAGCATGTAGAAAAACCTAAAATCTTACCTAGATAGAGCCAAACCTGTTTGGAGAAACCCAGTTTTTAGGGCACAAAGGAGGGACGGCTTCTAACCTTTATCAACTCCTTTCACTTTATCTGCTTATTTCATGATGATTTGTTGTTTGTTTCTGTATATATGCTTATTTCATGATGATATGTTGTCTGTTTATCTGTATATATGCTAATTTCATGATGATATGTTGATATACTGTTTGTATAATCTGTTTGTTTTCGTCTCCATTTTTTCTATAGATGTTTATTTCATAATGATATACTGACATGCTATTTGTATAGTTTGTATGTTTTCTTTCTCACTTTATCCATGTATATGTTTTCTTTCTCACAGTCCAGAACTGTAATGGAAGAACAAGCCACCGAGATTGAGCAGTTAATGAAGACAAATGAGGAGTTACAGAAGAAACTGAATCAGATGGCAGAAATGGTGGCCAATATGAGGCAACAAAACATGGCTAACTCAGGTAATAATTCCAATGGGCAATGTTCCCATAATACACTTAGCCCACAAATGCCTTTCTCCCATTACCAATCTTCAATATACCATCGCAAGAAAATCAAACACAATTTCCGCAACCAACCATAAACACATTTAGCTTCCCACCACCGCCTCCACTTGGTAGATACCCTTTTATACCCTCGATGTTCACTGCAAGCAGAGGACTCCCAACGACAACCCCACAAATTCCTCCTCCCATATACACCATGGCACCTCCTGTCCCCGAATATGCCCCAGCTAAGCCTGTGATTGTGCCCGATGAACAGTTTGAGAGAGAGATAGGCTGGGTTGAAAGCCAGAAAATGTTGAGTCAAATAGAGGAGTGGCTTAAAGCCATGAAGGGCACCCATGCTATTGGCACTATTGATGCATATGAGTTAAGTTTAGTTGATGGATCGGTGATCCCACCGAAGTTCAAAGTGCCTGAGTTTGAGAAGTACAAAGGGACTGCATGCCCTAAGGACCATATTACCATGTACTGCCGAAAGATGGCCGCATATTTCTGAGATGATAAACTATTGATTCACTGTTTTCAAGATAGCCTTATGGGATCTGCAATGCGGTGGTACAACAAGTTGGATAGGCAGGGTATTCACTATTGGAGTGATTTGGCTCGAGCTTTCATTGATCAGTACAAGCATATGACGAATTTAGTGCCCAATAGACTGACTTTACACAACATGGAGAAAAAGTCTTCCGAGTCATTCATTGAATATGTCCAGAGATGGAGGGACATGGTGGCTCAGATTCAACCTCCCTTAATTGAGAAAGAGACAACAAGGCTATTCATCAATACTTTTAAAGCTCCATATTATAGCCATATGCTAGCTGGTGCGACCATGAGTTTCATTGACATGGTTTTAATTGGAGAAATGGTGGAGAATGCACTCAAGACTGATAAGTTAGATGATGGGAAGTCCAATGCAACCAAAGAGAGTTCTAAGAAGGAGGAAGGTGAAGTGAACACTATCGGGTGTGGAGTATACCAACAACAATATCAATATCCATAACCCCAATGCCAACACCAATACAATCCCCCCAGTTACATACCACCTCAGAACACCTACCAGTGTCCTCCTCCCAACTATACACAACCTGAAAATGCTTACCAATACCCAATGTCCAACATTAGTTACACTACTCCAAGACCAAACACCCAAAACTGAAATCCAAGACCACCTAAGAAAAGGAAACAATTTACTCCCATACCTATGGCTTACACAGAGCTATACACCAAGTTATTAAATAGTAAGATGATTGAACCGGTTCAGTACTCGACCCTTTTGCAACCTCTATATCCTAAATGGTTTGATGAGAATGGAACATGCGCCTATCACTCAGGAGCTAAGGGGCATAGTATTGAAAACTGAATGAGATTGAAAGAAGTGGTACAAGGGATTATCAAGGAAAGTCGTTTGACTTTTGATATAGGTGTGCAGCCGAATGTAAGGGCAAATTCGTTTCTTAATCATGGCGGGAATGGAGTGAAAGCTATTAATGCTGAATTAGCTATGTTGGAATATGAGGAATCAAGCAACAACGAAACATGGGTCCGGCAGTTAGCATCGGAGACCAATTTGAACAATTGGGAGGTTTTTCGATCATGTTAGTAGATTTTGACATGTAATAAGCTTTGGGAATTTTGAACACTTTTATCCTACACTTCTGCCTAAGAGTGTTGGTGGTTGATCTTTATATGTTATGGGTTTTACTTTCATATTTGCTCTATCATTCATAATTTTGATGTTATGCATTCTTAAACTGTCTGTCATGTACATATTTCATATCATAATTCTATTCATGCTTTCTTCTATTTACCCTTGTTATTTGTTCTTCCATCTTATTTTTTATTCATGGATCAAATATATATATGTATATATATTCCTTATTATCCATTGATTCACAGAACCTCAAATGATGAATGCAAAAATAGCAAAGATCATCCTTTCGAGCCCAACTTTGATCAGTTCATTAATGCGGATGACCTTGATTGTCACGCCTCGACCCGCTCGGGGTCAGCCATGTGGCAACGCCGTGCTGCCTCGAAGTACGTGCCGACCGGTCACGCACCAGAAGCACCGCAAGGCATTGAAATGGATACCATCGCTGCAAAACAACTAAAACTTTAATTAAAAATCTCTTAATAAATTATTAAAGTTAAAAGCAATGCCAGTGGATTAATTTAAAGGAATACCTACGCAACGGAAACCGCTAGCGCTAGGCCATCGACGTCTCCTAATGAGCCTCCATTCTATTAGTTGACCCCATACGCGAATCTTCCATCCACATTGGATACAGGTGAGTACAAAGGTTCAATGAATCTCCATTGGGGTTAGGGAAAACAGAGGTAATCCAAATATACTAACAATAAAATAAATAAACTTGTTTTCAAAAGTTCTTTCATAATTCTCCAAATGAAAATTAGATTAAAAACCTTTAAAATAAAAATACACCAAACGGGCTGGCATCAATATATTGAAGGCACGATTGGCCAGTTATATGCCTTACTGCACCGAGGGCTATCTCTTTTCACTTTGAAACCATTTTCTCTTTTTCATTTTCTCTAGCCCGTTCCCTCGGTGGTGCCTATTGCTATGGTGGAACACAGCGCTCTTAAGCCCTGGTGAGCTTCCCTACGGGCCTTTCCCAAGATCTCGTCTCACCGTGCCCCTCGGTAGGCGGTCCACGGCTGAGAATCAAGCATGCTCTTTCCAACTCGGTCCACGCTCCCATTTATATTGGAGCCCCAAGGAGCCACTCAATTACTTATCTCGCATTCCAATTATATATTTTTCATATATATATATATTCAAACATATATATTTAAAACATTTAAACAAACATAAGCTTTCAGATTTTTAAAATCATCCTATCCTTGAAATGGGTGTATCACAAAATAAAAAGTATGTGTCGTGGATTACCCTTATCCCAAAACAGTTGTAAAAACTTTTGAAACAATTTATATTTTTAAAACATTTAAAAACATTTTTCCCTAGTGGCTAAGCACTGAAAACAAGACCACTCACAGTGTTGGGAGGTTCGTATACTCCCAAGCACTCCATGTAACTTTAACCTCGGGAGCATCACCGCACTCGATTCAACCGGAGCCCTAATACATGAAAATATATGTTAGCATTCATAATTAAATTTATGAATGCACCTACGAGGCTTTAATATGACCTAAGACAATGTTTGGAAGTGTTTCGAGGCTTAGAAAAGTGTCCAGGAGATTCCGAGGTAAAAATTAGAGACTTGATGAGAAATTACAAAATGCCCTGGGGGCCCATGGGCCACCCACTCGGGCTGGCTAGGCAGGCCCTCCCATGTGGCTAGGTCAAGCCCAGTTAGATTCTAAGCCAAAAGGCCCCTTTCCCACGGGTTTGGGCCTAAAATGGCCCATCTACACTGTTGGGCCAAAAAGGCCATGTCCCGCAGGGGATTGACCTAAGTCTCGGGCGGGAGAGACTTGGCTCCCACGCGGAAGCCACGTGCCTGCCTCGGGATCTTAGGCTTTTCCTCGGTTCCCGAGCCCCTCGGTCCATGGCTTGGCACGAAAATTGAGATGGACGTTCATCACGCCTCCCATGACACGTTTATCGAAGCAAAAACGAGAATCACAAGCTCAACGTTCCCAGATCTCGAATCTAAGCTAGAAATTTAACTAAAAAGCTAAACTATCATTGAGCTTGGATCTCTCCTAGACCAATGCATGAAAATGCGTGAAAACTTAATAAAATGTAGATTAAGGCGAGTAGAATAACATACCAAGATCTCACCTTGATCCTACGGTCGGTTTGTCCGGATTGGCGAAAAGTCCAAAATTGCTCCGAAAGAGCAAATGAGAGGAGAGAAGAGAGGGAGAAGAGAAAGTGAGAGGCGAGAGCTGATCTCCCCCTATTTATAGGCACGCCCGACATCGGGTCTACTCGGATGCCGGGCTAGACTTTTTCCCCTCTTTGAAACCTCTCATAATTTCGATAATTGGCCTGATCCACCGACCAATTCACCAATGGACCTCCAATCCATTGACTATGGACTTAAAGAAGTCCACTTTAGTGTTTCCATGCATGGTCACCTATCTCATCTTCCAACTACGCCTTATTTTAAGCTTAACTTCTCTTCTTAATTAGACACATTCGGACCAACGTATTGTTGAATTATTTTGCTGTCTTATACTGTTTTGTTTATATGAAAAAGTCGTATTAGGTCCGGGTGTGTCATTGATGATAGTGATGATGATGATTACTCTTTTCCCCTGACCATATGAGATTGATTGAGCGAGAAAACAAATAGATCTTGCCTCACAAAAAGACTACTGAATTGATCAATATAGGTGATGATGAGGGAAAAGAAGAAGTCGAAATTGGCACTTCCTTTACATTGGAACAAAAAGAGAAATTGGTGTTACAACTCAAATGATATGCTGATGTCTGTGCTTGGTCCTACCAAGATATGTCAGGTTCGAATACTGAGATTGTGGTACACAGAATACCAATCTTGTTCGAGCTTAAACTAGCGCAATAGAAATTGAGAAGAATGAGGCCTAAAATGTTCCTAAAGATCAAAGAAGAGGTGAAGAAGCAATGAGATGCGGGATTTATGAAGGTGGCCACTTATTCTGAATAGGTAGCAAATGTAGTGCCAGTCCTAAAGAAAGATGGCAAGTCTGAATGTGTTTAGATTACCGAAACATCAACAGAGCCAGTCCAAAAGATAATTTTCCATTACCCCACATTGATACTTTAGTCGACAACACGGCTAAACATGAAACATTTTCTTTCATGGACGGGTTTTCGGGGTACAACTACATTAAAATGGCTATAGAAGATAAGGAAAAGACTACTTTCACCACCATATGGGGCACGTTCCAATATAATGTGATGACCTTTGGTCTCAATAATGCCGGGACAACTTATCAGAGAGCTATGGTAACTCTTTTTCATGATATGATGCATAAGGAGATTGAGGTTTATGTTGATGATATGATTGCCAAAGGTCGGAATCCAGAAGAGCATATGACTGGTCTGAGGAAGTTGTTTGAAAGACTACGCAAGTATCGGTTGAGGTTGAACCCGGCCAAATGTACCTTTGGCATCACTTTCGGGGAAGCTATTGGGTTTTATTGTTAGTTAAAGGGGCATCGAGGTAGACCCGGATAAGATCAAAGCCATTCAGAATTTTCAACCTTCGAAAACTCAAAAGGAAGTAAGAGGTTTCTTTGGAAGATTAAACTATATCTCCCGCTTCATTTCTCAGTTGATTGCAGAATGTGACCCGATTTTCAAGTTTTTGAAGAAGAATAGTACGAGAGAATGGGATGAAGATTGTCAGAAAGCCTTCGATAAGGTCAAGGAGTATTTGTCGAGCCCACCGGTGTTGGTACCTCGTGTGCCTGATCGACCTCTAATTTTGTATCTGACAGTGTTGGAAAACTCTATGGGCTATATTTTGGGGCAACATGATAAAACCGGCACGAAAGAGTAAGTGACCTACTATGTCAGCAAGAAATTCATAAAGTACGAGGCCAAGTATTCTTAGATAGAAAAGATGTGTTGCATATTGGCATGGGTGGTTCAGAGATTAAGGCAGTACATGTTGTATAGCACTACCTGGTTGATAGCTAAATTAGATTATTGAGAAGGCTAGCTCGTTGGCAAGTGCTATTGTCAGAATATGATATAGTATATGTCTCCTAGAAAGCAATCAGAGGAAGTGATATTGCTGAATTTCTAGCCGATAGAGTGGTTAATGCTTATGAACCCGTGGAGTTTGAGTTTCCTGATGAGGATTTGATGTCAATATTCCACACCAAGCCAGAGGAGGGAAAAAATGGAGAATGTATCAAATACACTAGGGCATGGAATAGGAGTTGTCCTAATAACCCCAAATGGAGATCAATACTCAGCAACAACAAGGCTTGACTTTGACTACACAAACAATATGGCGGAGTACGAAGCTTGCATTTTAAGAATTTAGATGGCAATAGAGAAGGAAATGTCATAAGTGCCAGATTTATGCTGATCAGATTCACATGCCTCCCAAACCACTACATGTGATTTTTTCTCCATGTTCTTTCTCAATATGGGGCAAAGATGTTGTTGGGGCAATTGCACCAAAAGCTTCTAATGGACATCAATTCATTTTAGTGGCCATCGATTACTTCACCAAGTGGGTCGAAGCAATTTCTTATGCAAATATAACACAGTTAGTGGTCACCAAGTTTGTGAAGAAGGAGATCATCTGCGGATATGGGTTGCCGAAAAGAATAATCATCGACAATGCCAAGAATTTGAACAACAAGATGGTAGAGGCAGTGTGCTCTCAATTCAAGATCAAGCATATCAATTCTACCCTTTATTAACCTAAGATGAATGGGGTAGTTGAAGCAGCAAACAAGAACATCAAGAAGATAGTTGAGAAGATGATAGTGACCTATAAAGATTGGCATGAGAAACTTCCTTTTGTTCTACATGCTTACCGTACTACTGCAAGAGCATCCACCGAGGCAACTTCATATTTCTTTGGTCATGGAATAGAAGCAATTATACAGTTGGGATAGAAATCTCGTCTTTGAGAGTATACAAAGAAGTAAAGCTCAAATAGTCAGAATGGGTGCAAGAAAGATTCGACCAACTGAACTTGATTGAAGAGAAAAAAGTTCAAAAAGCACTTTGCCATGGTCAATTATATAAAAAGATAATGATGCATGCATATGACAAGAATGTGCGTCTGAAGAATTGGTGCTGAAGAAAATTCTGCCTAATCAATATGATCCTTAAGGAAAATGGACTCCGAATTAAGAAGGTCCTTATGTGGTTAAGAAAGCATTCTCGGGAGGTGCCATAATCCTGCAAGAAATGGACGGAGATGAATTGTTACATCCAATCAATGCCGATGCTGTCAAGAAACACTACACTTGAAGAAAAAAAGGAAAGAAGAAAGAAGAAGAAAAGAAAAAAAAGGGAAAAAAAGAAAAGAAAAGAAAAAAAATTGAAAAGAGCGTCTCAAATTGAAAACCTGAAAAGGCGACTTGATTCCGAAAAAAGAGAAAAGAAAAGGTGGGATTTGGTGTAAACCCGAAAAGGGCGGTTCAGATCAAATTAGGTTGGTTCCTAAGCTGAAAACCTGAAAATGCAATTTAGGCAAGTTGAGAAAGTACGGCAAAATGGGTACCTAACTTGGACAAGAGATCTTGTTCGGTTATGGGGGTTAGAGTAATCAGAAATCATCAAACCTTGTTAAGCGTCACTTCAGCAAAGATGAGGCGGTCAAAGGCAGGGCGTAAAATGGTCGACACTTTGTTATCTGTGCATTCATCACATTAAGGTCATATGCCCTTCTTCTTCTTTTGTTATAAACTTGTTTGTTAAATCCTTGTCATGAACTTGTTATAAGTTTGTCTATAAATATATTTTGCATTGCTTTCCTTTAATATGATCCATGTGTTTCCTTTAAATATGAATTGTATAATTTCTTTGTCATGAAAGTGTGAGCAAATAGGTAAGTGAATGCAATAACATTTGAAGTCAACTCCCAACACAAAAAGGAAAGAAATGTGAGGGTAAACGTGAGCTCAACAACATACTTTTGGTGCCTAAAGCAGGGTGACATGTGAATGAAATTATCTCAAACTGGGATGTTCAGGCAAAAATGATTTGAAATAAGGGTTTGGGGCATGTTTATGCCAGAAAAGATGTGACAAGAAGATGATCTCCAATTCCGAAGAATGTAGGTCGGACCAAGCCAAAAGGCTATCTTGAAACCTTTGAGGCAAAGTAGAAAGGCATTATCATTTAAGCATAAGCGTGCAAATTGCATCATTTCAGTGTTATTCCTGATAAACATTCATCATACATCCTGTCATTGTTCAAAATTGCAGGCATAAATCCAATTCAAATTGCGAGGTCAGTCTTGTGTAAGAAGCTCCTCAGGTAACTCTCCAAAACTCCTTTAAGGTCTTTTCTTGCTTAAGGTAATTATCCGTGATTCAATTCTGTTTAGCATGAATTATTTCTACAATTTATTCAACGTTTAAAATCATTTTTGTTTAGGATGGTTTTCTCAAAAGTGATTCTTTTTTAAAGAAATTTTTTCAAAGTTTAAAATCATTTCTGTTTAGGATGGTTTCTCAAAAGTGTTTCTTTTTTAATTAAAATCATTTCTGTTTAGGGTGGTTTCTCAAAAGCATTTCTTTTTAAAGCAATTCATTCAAAGTTTAAAATCATTTATGTTTAAAATGGTTTTCTCAAAAGTATTTCTTTTTTAAAGAAATTTTTTCGAAGTTTAAAATCATTTCTGTTTAGGATGGTTTTCTCAAAAGTGTTTCTTTTTTAATTAAAATCGTTTCTATTTAGGGTGGTTTTCTCAAAAGTATTTCTTCTTAAAGCAATTCATTCAAAGTTTTCTGTTTAGAATGGCTTTATCAAAAGTGTTTCCTTTTAAAAGCAATTTATTCAAAATTTAAAATCATTTTTGTTTAGAATGGTTTTCTCAAAAGTGTTTCTTTTTTAATTAAAATCGTTTCTGTTTAAGATGGCTTTCTCATAAGAGTTTCTTTTTAAAAGCAATTTATTCAAAGTTTAAAATCATTTCTGTTTAGGATGGTTTTCTCAAAAGTGTTTCTTTTTGAATTAAAATCATTTCTATTTAGGATGGTTTTCTCAAAAGCATTTTTTTAAAGCAATTCATTCAAAGTTTAAAATCATTTCTGTTTAGGATGGTTTTCTCAAAAGCGTTTTTTTAAAGCAATTCATTCAAAGTTTAAAATCATTTCTGTTTAGAATGGTTTTCTCAAAAGTGTTTCTTTTTAAAAGCAATTTATTCAAAGTTTAAAATAATTTCTATTTAGGATGGTTTTCTCAAAAGTATTTCTTTTAATTAAAATCATTTCTATTTAGGATGATTTGCTCAAAATTGTTTCTGTTTAGGACAATTTCTTCAAAATTTAAAATCATTTCTATTTAGGGTGGTTTTCTAAAATTGTTTCTGTTTAGGGCAATTTCTTCAAAATTTAAAATCATTTTTGTTTAGGAGGATTTTTTTAAAATTGTTTTTGTTTAGGGCAATTCATTCACAGTTTAAAATCATTTTTGTTTAGGAGGGTTTTCTTAAAATTGTTTTTATTTAGGGCAATTCATTCACAGTTTAAAATCATTTCTGTTTAGGGTTGGTTTTTCAAAATTGTTTCTGTTTAGGGCAATTTCTTCAAAGTCTAAAATCATTTCTGTTTAGGGTGATTTTCTTAAAATTATTTTTGTTTAGGGCAATTTATTCAAGGTTTAAAAATCATTTTTGTTTATGGTGGTTTTCTTAAAATTGTTTCTGTTTAGGACAATTTATTCAAAGTTTAAAATCATTTCTGTTGAGGACGATTTTCTTAAAATTGTTTCTGTTTAGGACAATTTCCTTGATCTTGAAATCATTTCTCTTTAAGAGTAATCTTTTTCAAAACACCAGTATTGTTTAGTGCATATTAAGTAAAGGGTGTCTACATCTTTGCTTATTTCTTAATTATCCAGAAGCTTATACTTCTGGATCATTAAGAGATAATCAAAGAGGGGTAACTATAGACACTTATTTTAAATTTTAATTAATTAATTAACTGATTAATTGGTTAATTAGTCAATTAATTAATTGATCATTTCCAAATTTTATTTTACTTATCTTTTTAAGTTTAGTTTATTTTTTTTTATTACTTTTACCTTATATTACTTTATTTATTTTAATTTTATCCTATTACCTTGCAGGTAACTTTGAACAAAGATTGGAAGCCAAGGCCGAGTTGAATCAACTCCCATGCAAAGCAAGCCAAAGAACCGAGTCAACTCGGTTATTATGGAATATATATATATATATGTGTATGTATATGTATATATATATATATGAATATATATATATATATATATGAATATATATATATATATATGAATATATATATATATACAGATATTTATATGTATATGTATATATATATATACACACACACCAAAAGCCAACATTTTGCCCGCATGATGGATTTACTTGGGCATGCTGGACATATCAATGAAGCCTTGAGAACTTCGACGTTGGGACCCACATATAGGGAAGCCTATTGGCAATCCACTAGTTGGTTATAAAAAATGGATCACGTGCATCTCATGAGAACTTGTTCATCTAAATTCTCCATGCCATTGCTTCATAAATTCTAGAAAAAATGGTGATGCATGCATATGGAATATTTCGTTAAAGAAATGTGTTATTGGTCCCAATGGCCACGCATTCGCTGTAGCTCGTGTGAAATGGAGTGGAGATGGAGTCATATATACAGGCTCCCGGTGTACAATCAAAATATGGGAAACTTCACAGGGGAAGCTAATTCGCAAATTGAAAGGTCATGGCCATCGAGTTAACTCCCTTACATTGAGCGCGGAATATGTTCTTCGAACTGGAGCTTTTGATCATATTGGCAAAGAATATTCATCTCCAAGGGAAATGAAGAAGGTTGCTCTAGAAGGATACAAAAAAATAAAGGGCAGTGCCCCAAAAAGATTGGTTGCAAGAGCTAATGATTTTACCATGTTCCCTTGGGAACCTGTTGTTAGCAAACACCATAAAATTTGCACGACTGGTCATCAGTGGTTTGTAAACCGTGTCTATTTCTCACCTGATGGGCAATCAATGGCTTGTGCATCGTTCGATAACTCAGTCAAGTTGTGGAATGATATTACTGGAGAACTTGCTGCTACTGTTAGAGTTAGTTGAACTCCAGCACTGTTCACTGGAAGTTAAGTTAGTTAGTTTGCTGTTTTTTGTGCAACTCACTTCCTCCAATCAAAAGCAAGCATTTCAACCACCTTTGAAGTAAAGTTAGTCAATCAAGCAGCTGACCAAGCTACCTGCTTAGGGCGGTGGAGTCATTAAGTGGAGATTTCAGATTGGACAGCAGCCACCCTTGTTGCATTTTTGAATCAATAGCAGCTCAAGTTTCTGCTGCAACTTGTTCTGTTTTAACCATGTTTTAAACTGAGTTTAAGCTTGATTGTAAGTTGCTGTAATCTTGGAACTTGTAATTAACAAGTTGTATTTTTTTTGAAATCGTGTATAGGTTTAGTTTGAATCAATGGAAATAGTTAAAGCCTTCTTTCATCAGTTTGAGCTCTTGTTCTTTTTGTTTTCTTCACTTAGTTTCATTTTAATCTGTTTTCAATCAGTTTTAAGTTTGAAATATTGAAGCTAAGTGTTCTTTGAATCCAACAATTGGTATCAAGAGCAAAATAGATCTTTGTAGGACCTGTAAACCTTGAGAGAAAACCAGAGAGTTGTGAGGCAGCAAAGACCCTTTAAACCTTCATGTGCAATTCAAATGGAGTCATCCAGCAACCATCTTCCTCATCCTCCAGTTTTCAAAGGTGAAAACTACCACATTTGGAGTGTCAAAATGAAAACTCACCTTCAAGCTCTCAAATTGTGGGACTTGGTAAATGCTGGCCGAGAACCATCTCCATTGGCCAGAGATTCAGATGATGATATTAGAAGATATCAAGATGAGGTAGCAAACAAGTTCAAAGCCCTCACCATCATCCAAAACTCTATCTCGGATGAAATTTTCACCAGGATCATGGCATGTGACACACCTTGCAAAGCCTGGAATCAGCTCAAAGATGAATTCCAAGGTTCTGATAGAACAAGAAAACAGCAACTAGTCAATCTCAAGAGAGACTTTGAAAATCTGACAATGGGAGATGAAGAAACAGTAAAGCAATATGCAGATCGTGTCACAGCAACTGTCAACAGAATCAAAATGCTTGGTGATGATAGCTACACTGATAAAAGAGTGGTGGAGAAGATCATCAACACACTTCCAGAGAAGTATGATTCAACCATCATCTCCATTGAGATAACCTCAGACATCACTACCATCAGCTTGCAAGAGCTGCTAAACTCAATGTATTCTTCTGAACAGAGAATAGCAAACAGACAACAAATGAAGGTTGAAGGGCCTATGGTGGTGAAACACAAAAACAAAAAGAAACAAGGAGACAGGAAAGACAAGGGCAAAAAGCAAGCTGAGTCCAGCAAAGAAGGTGAAAAGAAAAAGTTTCCACAGTGTTCTCATTGCAAAAAGGACACTCATTTAGAAAAATTTTGCTGGTATAGGCCTGATGCAATTTGTGGTGCCTGTAAGTAGCAAGGCCATGTAGAGAAAGTTTGCAAAAACAAGGTAAGACAGCTAACTACACAAGCTCAAGTGGCAGATGACAACACACAGCAAGATGAGCAACTGTTTGTAGCCACCTGTTATGTTTCAAAGAAGCCAGCCAGCTCAACTTGGTTGATTGATAGTAGCTGTTCACATCACATGGTGGCAGATGAGAAAATGTTTAAGTACCTGGATAGATCTTACTACTCTCATGTGGAGATAGGCAATGGAGACTACCTTGATGCAGTAGGAAAGGGTGAGGTGTTTGTTCAAACACCCTCAGGTACAAAACTGATCCCCGATGTTCTGCTAGTACCTGCTGTGTCCAGAAACCTCATTAGTGTTGGTCAATTGATGGAAAAAGATTATGCATTAGTATTTAAAGGGAAATCCTGTACCATTTATGAACCATCTGGCCATGTATTAGTAACATTGCCTATGGTAAACAGAAGTTTCTATTTAAAGTTGCAAGATGAATTTGCCTGCTCGAGCTTAGTTGATGATTCAACCATCTGGCATAGAAGAATGGGACACTCAAACTACCATTCTCTAAGCCATATGCAGAAAAACAAAATGGTTGAGAATATGCCTGCAATTACAGAACAACAAAGTGTGTGTGCTGTCTGTCAGTTTGGTAAACAAAGCAGACTTCCTTTTCTAGTTCAATCCACTTGGAGAGCATCTCAGAAGCTTCAAATAGTTCATTCAGACATTTGTGGACCTCAAAGAACCATATCACTAAGTGGCAGTAAGTTCTTTGTGTTGTTCATTGATGATCTAACCAGGATGACTTGGGTGTATTTCTTGAAACAGAAATATGAAGTTGCTGAGATTTTCTGGAAGTTCAAAACCTTTGTGGAGAATCAAAGCAGTTGCAGATTGAAGGCTATAAGGTCTGATAATGGAACTGAGTACACTTCTGAGAAGTTTCAACAATTTTGTGATGAGGCAGGCATACAACATCAGCTAACAGTCACTTACTCACCTCAGCAAAATGGAGTAAGTGAGAGGAAAAATAGGACTGTGATGGAAATGGCCAGGTGTTTGATGTTTGAAAAGAAGTTGCCAAAGAGATTTTGGGCAGAAGCTATGAACACAGCAGTTTACCTGTTTAATAGATCATCAACAAAGGCTGTGAGGAACAAAACACCCTTTGAAGCTTGGTTTGGAATCAAGCCTTCACTTGAGCATCTTAGAATCTTTGGCTGCATTTGCTACACCTTAATTCCCAGCGTGAAAAGAGATAAGCTGGAGAAGAAAAGTGAAGTAGGCATTTTCATTGGCTACAGCAACGACTTAAAAGGTTACAGAGTATACAACCTTGCTGTCAACAAGATTGTAGTCACAAGAGATGTCAAATTTGATGAAGAAGCAGTTTGGAGCTGGCCTGATGATGAAGTTCAACCTCAAATTGATAAAGAGGTTGGATTCAATCAAAATTTTAATGAAGATGAATCTGTTAATGTGGATGATCCACCAATCCGAGGCACCAGATCACTGTCAGTTGTGTATGAAAGCTGCAATGTTGCTGTTCTGGAACCTGCAGATCACCTTGATGCTTTGAAATCTGCTGGTTGGATAGATGCAATGCAGGAGGAGCTGAGGATGATAGAAAAGCATCAGACTTGGCAACTGGTTGACAGACCAGAAAAATAGAAGGTAATTGGTGTCAAGTGGGTTTACAGAACCAAATTGAACTCTGATGGTTCTGTGAACAAGCTGAAGGCCAGACTGGTGGTGAAAGGATATGCTCAGCAGTTTGGAGTTGATTACTCAGAGACTTTTTCTCCAGTGGCTAGGCATGATACTATCAGATTACTTCTAGCCTTGGCAGCTCAAAAACAGTGGAAAGTGTTTCAGCTTGATGTTAAATCTGCATTTTTGAATGGCAAGCTGAATGAGCATATTTATGTTGAGCAACCAGCTGGATTTGAGGTCAAAGGAAAAGAAGAAGAGGTCTATTTGCTAAAGAAGGCCTTGTATGGCCTAAAACAGGCTCCAAGGGCCTGGTATGAGAGACTTGATCAGCACATTCTACAAAATGGATTCCAGAGAAGTGTAAGTGAGCCAACTTTATACATTAAGTCATCTAATCATGATTTGTTGATAGTTTCAGTATATGTTGATGATCTTCTACTGACTGGAAGCAATGCTGGTATGGTGGAGGAATTTAAAAGGGATATGCTGAAGCATTTTGAAATGACAGACCTTGGTTTGATGAGTTTCTTTCTTGGCATGGAGATTCTACAAATAGAAAAAGGGATCTTTATCTGCCAGCAAAAGTATTGCAAAGAAGTGCTGAAAAAGTTCAACATGGACAACTGCAAATCTGTTTCCACTCCACTCACACTTGGTGAAAAACTTTGTAGGGAAGATGAATCACAGAAGGTTGATGAAAGCATGTTCAGAAGTGCAATTGGCTGCCTTCTGTACTTAACAGCAACTCGACCTGACATCATGTATGCTGTAAGTCTTCTTTCCAGATTTATGCATTCACCAAGTGAGACTCATTTTAAAGCTGTCAAAAGGATTTTAAGGTATGTGAAAGGTACAACCTGTTTTGGAGTGCTGTTTGAGAAAGTTGCAGAGCTTAAGCTTGAAGGATATGTGGATAGTGACTGGGCAGGATCACCAGATGACATGAAAAGCACTACAGGGTACTTGTTCTCATTTGGTTCTGGAATATTTTCATGGAATTCAAAGAAGCAAGAAACTGTGGCACAATCTACTGCAGAAGCTGAGTACATTGCAACTGCTGCAGCAGTGAACCAAGCACAATGGTTGAAGAAAATATTGGCTGATCTTTGCCACACTTCAACTGAGGCAATCACCATTCACTGTGACAATCAAGCTGCAATCTCAATAGCCAAAAATCCTGTTTTCCATGGTCGAACTAAACATTTCAAGATTAAGTTTCATTGTGTAAGGGAAGCTCAACAAGCTAAGGAAGTAAGTTTGATATACTGCAGCTCAAATGAGCAGCTGGCTGACATCCTCACAAAGGCTTTACCTAAGCCTAGGTTCGAGTACCTCAGAGAGAAGCTGAGAATGTGCTATTATTCAACTAAGGAGGAGTGTTAGAGTTAGTTGAACTCCAGTACTGTTCACTGGTAGTTAAGTTAGTTAGTTTGCTGTTTTTTGTGCAACTCACTTCCTCCAATCAAAAGCAAGCATTTCAACCACCTTTGAAGTAAAGTTAGTCAATCAAGCAGTTGACCAAGCTACCTGCTTAGGGCGGTGGAGTCAGCAAGTGGAGATTTCAGATTGCACAGTAGCCACCCTTGCTGCATTTTTGAACCAATAGCAGCTCAAGTTTCTGCTGCAACTTGTTCTGTTTTAATCATGTTTTAAACTGAGTTTAAGCTTGATTGTAAGTTGCTGTAATCTTGGAACTTGTAATTAACAAGTTGTATTTTTTTTTTGAAATCGTGTATAAGTTTAGTTCGAATCTATGGAAATAGTTGAGGCCTTCTTTCATCAGTTTGAGCTCTTGTTCTTTCTGTTTTCTTCACTTAGTTTCATTTTAATCTGTTTTCAATCAGTTTTAAGTTTGAAATACTGAAGCTAAGTGTTCTTTGAATCCAACAGCTACATTCCGTGGTGATGTTCGACCATTTTATCAGATTAGCTGGTCAGTAGATAGCAGGCTTCTTCTAAGTGGGGACAAAGTCTCTACTTTGAAAGTTTGGGATATTCGTACACAAAAAAATTGAGACGAGACCTCCCGAGCCATGCAGACGTAGTTTTTGCTGCTGATTGGGGTCAGGGAGTGGCTGATGCTCGAGAAAAAGAGATTGCATCCTGGGATTACCAATAGTATTATTTCTGAGTTAACAGAATGTAATACAACTCTATCACAACAGCATAAAAAGCACCAGACACCTCCAACATTGGCTTTCATTGACGCTGTGGAGAGGCATATTTCGAAGTATCATACAACTGAAGTCCAAGCTTTCACAGTCCATGTCGCAAATAACTATTTTTTAGCTTCTTCCCTTGACACAATGTGGTGCTTTTATGATCTGTCTTCCGACGTATGCTTGACACAGGTTGAAGACCCTTCAAACTCCATGGGTTATACATTTGCTACCTTTCATCTGGACGGTCTCATCTTTGGAACAGAGACATCAGAAGCTACTGCTAGAATTTGGGATGTAAAGTGTCGGGGAAATGTTGCCAACTTTGATGGATACACTAGGGCACTAACAGCCATATCTTTTTCAGAAAATGGTTACTTCCTTGAGACTGTTGCACATGATGGCGTTAAGTTGTGGGATCTGTGCAAATTAAAGAACTTCCGATCATTTAAATTATATGATCAAGACACACCAACTAATTCTGTGGATTTCGACCATAGTAGAAGTTACCTTGCAAATGCTGGCTCACATGCGAGAGTTTACCAAGTTGGCAGTGTCAAAGCATGAAGAGAAAATGTCGCTTGCTTCCATTTTGGAGACATGTTCCAGCATGGCCTTTTGGAGAGATGCCCTTTTCTCTCTTTAAGAATACCCCTGCAAGGACCGTTGAAATGAAGTCAGCAATAAAGCCAACCAATAGGAGCAGAGAAAGAAGGGGCAAAACAGGGAAAGCATGGAAAAAATTGATGGTCATCAAATGAAAAGAATGAGAGCCGTTGGATGAGGCAAGAAAAGAAAATGGGGGTATAAAGTCATCTTCAACAAGCAGCCAAGGCCGGAGAGAGGCCTTTCTTTTTTTTTTTTGGAAAAGCTGGTTTACAAAAAGAAAAACAGAGCATTTTTTCCTTTGGCTTTTAAAAAAACGCAAATCAATCCGAAAGGATCAAAAGGAAAGGAAAGGAGAGCACATAGAAGAGAAACACGAGAGAAATGAGGGACTTTTCAGTTTTCTTTCATTTTTCTTTTGAGAGTAAGGCTGGCTGGAGAAAAAGAAGAGTGCTAGTTTGTTCCTAAAAACAAAAGCCATTCTTTTCTCCAAGGCAAAACAGCCATTCTCAAAGAAAAATAAATTTGTAATAGATAGAGAGAAATTTTTCTTTGCAAAGGTTTTTAAGTCCTTTTGTAAATAAAGTGTTCTTCTTTGAAGAAAAAATTCTTCCTTTGGAGGTAAAACTGTTAACATTAAATTTGGTTGTTATGCTTATGTGTGGCTTTTGCTTGTTTATATGCAAACAGATTTAAGCTTATCTCTTTGGGGGTTGTCTTTCTGTGATTTTTGAAACCTAACATATATATCTTGCTTAGCCCAATATTTTGTTTTGAATAAAAAGGCTCATTTCTCTTTGAGAACATGTATGTGAATGTGTATTTTGGCCATAAAGCTTGCATCTTTAAACTTGTATGTGTATCTGACTAGATTAAAAATTTAATTTTGATCATAAAGTTTGCATCTTTAAACCTATATGTGTACTTGATTAGATTAAAAATTTAATTTTGACCATAAAACTTGCATCTTTAAACCTGTATGAGTATCTAATTAGATGAAAATTTTAATTTTGACTGTAAAGGTTACATCTTTAAACTTGTATCTGTATCTGATTAGATTAAAAAGCCAATTTTGATCATAAGCTTGCATCTTTAAACCTATATGTCTATCTGATTAGATTAAAAATTTAATTTTTGACCATAAAGCTTGCATCTTGAAATTTGTATGTGTGTCTGATTGGGTAAAAATTAATTCTTCGGTATAAAAATTGTATTTTTAAATTTGTATAAATCTTGGTGATTATTTGAAATTGATAACTTGTTTGGTTGATTTGTTTACATGTATTAAAATTTGTTATCATGCATTTTTTTACGGCAAAATTAATTTTAATTTTAAATCTCCATATTTTATTCATTTATTATATTATGTTATTATTTATATTGGTGAACTAACCTTTGATTGTATTTTTCTTGTCTCACTCATGCATAACTAAGTTTAGAACATCGATTTTCAAAAATTCATATGTATGGGGAATAGGAGGGTGCCTCAACAGTTCGAGGTTTCTGAAGGTTTTTCCAGATGAAAGGTTTTTTCAATGTCTAATCGGGAGTCCGATCGAGCCCGAGGGAATTTTTTATCCCTTCAAAATGAAAATATATTTTTCTCATTTAATTTTCATGAAAAGCATATACATATCATGTTTATGATTTCTTTAATTTTTTAAAATTTGAAAATGAACCCTATGAAAAATATCATTTTACAAAAATGAATGTTAATTCCAAAATCTTTTATTTTTATTTATTTTATTTTTACTTTTATGTTTTATTTTCATTTTATTTTAAGAAAATCTTTTTCTTAAGAGGCCCAACTAAATTAAAAAAATGTTTATTCCGACATTAATTTTCAAACATATTTTAAAGTTTTTTTTAAGAGATCTTAACTACTCAATTATAGTTAAGGCCTCTTAAATTAATCCAAATTTTATTAGAAAATCATTTCCAAATTTTTTTATTCTATTCAATGAAAGGGAATATTAATTTTCCATTATCATTTTTTTGAAAATTTGAAAATATTTTACTTGGAAAACTTTAGTATATTAAACCCATTAAGGCCTTACAATTAAACTTAGTTTTATTTAAAAACATTTTTTTAAAAACTTAATAAAAGGGATGTTTATTCCTTAAATTTTCAAAATTCCTTTTTCAAAATTGGTTTTATTCAACAAAAAGTACACATTTATTTTCCTACATCATTTTTTTGTAAAAAGGGGTTTCTTTTGAAAGGTCTTAATTTGTTAAATCAACTAAAGTTTTCTAATTAAACTAAATCTTTGTCAAATTGTTTCCTTCATTAAAGTTAAAAGGAATATTTATTCTGACATTATTTTAAAATTAGATCTTTCTAAGAGATTTTAATTCAAGTAATCATAATTAAAGTCTCTTAATGTAAATTTCAAACATGAATTTGAGGATGTTTATCCCAATCTCTTTGTAAAGTGTTTTCTAGAAGGTTCCAATTGATATTCTCATAATTAGGACTTTCTAAAATTTAAATTAAGCCTTTGTTTTCATTAAAAGATATTTATTCTCGTTTGTAAATTAAACTTTGATCTTGGAAGGATATTTATTCCTATTTAGAAATTGAATCTCCATTCTAAGTAGGAAATTTCTTCAAATTCAAAATTGGGCTATGGATTTTCACATTAAAAGGAATGTTCATTCCGACATTAAACTTTTAAATTTCAAATTTAGCTTTTATAATGGGATATTTATTCCACATTAAAAGGAATATTTATTCCGACATTTAAAATTGTATTTTTTTAAAAAAAAATGAATTTTAACACATTTTATTATTATTTTTCCAAGGAAAATAATTTTAAGACTTTTGTGGTACCGATTTTCGGGTATCTTGGGGGTGCTAATCCTTCCCTAAGCGTAATCGACTCCCGAACCTAAAATCTTTTTCATAGACTAGTTTCTTTCCTTAGCTTGACGTAATCTTTCTAGATTTATGTTGGGTTAAATAAGTAGGTGACTAACCACACCTAGTAAAAATAAAAGATTAGTGGCGACTCCATTTTGTTTTTAGACTGTTTAGTCTGGAGCATTTTTCATGCCAAATATCATTTTTCGTCGCAGCGGTAAAACGTCTCGACAACCTCAAATCCCTATATGTAGGATGGTGGAAGAATCACGAGATAAAGTACCCCAATGCCAAGAGACAAAACAGAAAAGTTCATGGAGGAAACCAAATATGGAAGTGAAGAGGAGAGGTGGAAGATTAAGCGGCTAGGGCAGTCGAGAAGAGAACTTGGGTATATATATGGGCTGTGGGCAATGAATTGATAGAAGAAAAGATATTGGGCTTGTGGGCTTTTAATGACAGGCCGCTAAGAGTGTCACGCATAGCCTCTAAATTGCTAACCCGATTGTAGCTAAACAAAATTTCTGACTTGCTGGCCATTGAGAGGCTCTCTTGTAGCCTCTAAATGGCTACCCAGTTTGTGCTTCAAAATTTTGTCTCAGAATACAGGCCTCGATAGTGATAGAACCAGCATAAAGACCAAGAGTGTGTATTGTAATGTAGATCGAACTTGCTCAGAATATGAAAAATGAATGTACCATGCAGCTAAATTGGGAAATAATGAATAGAAAAGTATGTAGACATTGGATGCAATAAAAGTGATATGAAAATGAATGAAGGAATGAAGTTACCCAAATTAGTGCATGACATTGCATTGCTACATCAACTCCAGCTGAGCAAGCTACAAAACATAAACTAAAATGAATTAAAATGAAATACAAACTAAAATGTAAGAAAGAAAAACAAATATAAAGAATAAAAGGATAGGAATTGGGTTACCTCCCAATAAGCGCCTTCATTTAATGTCTTTGGCTAGACATTGCTTGGAAATCTCAAGTGGAATAAGAAGGAAATTCCACAAAATTTGTCTCTTGAACTAAAAAGGGCAGGCTCTCATGATATAGCTTTAGTCGGTGACCATTGACTTTAAAAACTTTGTGGGTGGACAAACTCCTAATTTCCACAGCCCTATCAGCATATACATTGATCAACTCAAAGGGACCAATCCATCGACTTTTCAATTTGCCCGAAAACAACTTCAATCTTGCATTGTGGAGCAGCATCTTTTGTCTTACAACAAAAGATTTTCGAGTTAGAATTCGATCATGAAACACTTTTTTTTAGCCTTATAAATTAAAGCATTTTCAAAAGCATCATTTTGAATCTCCTCCAACTCTTGGATTTGAAGCTTCCTATGGTTTTCGGCATCATCAATGTCCATGTTGCACTGTTTGACAGCCCACCAAGCTCTATGCTCTAATTCTATTAGCAAATGGCATGCTTTACCATACACTAATCAAAAGGGTGACATGCCCAAAGGAGTCTTATATGCAGTCCAATAAGCCCATAATGCATCCTCTAGACGTGCACTCCAATCTTTTCATGTTGGCTGGACAGTTTTCTCAAGAATAGCCTTGATTTATCGATTAAAATTCTCAACTTGTCCACTAGTTTGTGGATGATAAAGGGTGGCTGTTCGGTGGAGTATACCATATCTCTTAAACAAAGCCTCAAAAGTTCTATTACAAAAATGTTTTCCTTTGTCACTTATGATGGCTTTGGGAATTCCAAACCTGCAAAATATGTTAGCTCACACAAAAGTAGTGACTGTTTTGGCATCTTGGTGCTTGGTGGCCTTGGCTTCAATCCATTTAGAAAGATAATCACATGCTACAAGAATATAATTGAAACCAAGTGAATTGGGAAATGGTCCCATGAAATCAATACCCCAAATATCAAAGAGTTCACATACTATAATGGAATTTAAACGCATTTGATCACTTGGTCCTATGTTCCCAACCCGTTGACACCTATCACAAGTTTTACAAAAATGGTGGGCATCCTTAAAAAGTGTTGGCCAAAAGAAGCCACACTCTAGAACCATCCTTGTCGCAACATTGCCGCAAACGACGGGTTTGGGACTTTACGAAATATATGGAGTCGTCACTAACCATTTTTGTTTAGGTGCGGTTAGTCACCTATTAAGAATCTATCTAACTTAACATTGGCCGTTAAATGGCGTATTAAGATAGATAGGTCCCGGTCTACGGAACAAACAGATCTGGGTTCGGGAGTGCAGTTATGTGTGGGGAAGGATTAGCACCCCCACAATGCCCGCCAAACGATGTTACCGATTAGTTCAGTATTAATTAGGCCTTAATAAAAATTAATAATTAACCTTTTAATTTTCATCTTTGATTTTTGTGTTTCCAAATTTTTATATTTTTCATTTAATTTTTCCTTTTTTCTTTTCATTTAAGTTTTATTTTATTTTTTTATTTTTATTATTTAAAAAAAAGGGTCCAATAGTTTATTGAAATTTTTTATTTCCGTTTGTATTATTTTTTATTTTGGAATTTTCTTGACCAATTAATGATTATACGCTTAAAAGCCTCTTATAAATCCTCATCGCCACCACGATGAAGTTTAAAGAGACCATTAAACTCAGAGTACTTCCCGAAAGAATCGCCGCCACGACTCTTTGGGAAAATATCCTTTCACCATTATTAATTAGGAAAAATTAGTTTATTATTGTTATTATTATTATTATTTCTTCCCATCTTCTCTTTTTTTTTATTGTGTAACTTTTTCTTATTAATGACTATGTATCCGAAGATCTTTTATAAATTTTTATCGCCGCCACGATGAAATTTAAGGAGACCTTTAGATTCGGAGTACTTCCCGAAAGAGTCGCCGCCACGACTCCTGAGAAAAATATCCTTTCATAATCACAAAACAAAAAAAAAACTTTGTTTTCTTCTTAAGACTATGGGTCCAAAAACCTCTTATAAACACTCAACGCCACCACGATGAAATTTAAGGAGGATTTTTTAGATTTAAAGTAACTCCTGAAAGAATTGCCGCCACAACTCCTCAGGAAAGTATCCATTCATAATCACTAATTAATTAAAAAAATATTAACTTATAATTTAGAGATTTAGCCATTAAGTCTATTTTATTATATAGACTAATTAACAAATGATTTTTATTTATTAATAATTATATCTATGTTGTGAAAAGTATGTTAATTAAAATTGACTAAGCAAGAACAAGAAATAAGAATAGGAGAAATTGAGAATTAAAGGAACAAGAGAAAGAGAGAGAGAGAGATGGAAATGGAAATAAGATTGAAGGAATTGTAAGTAAGTTTCATTAGGGAGAATGAATCCCAATTTATAGGCATCAAATGGTAGGCTATACAAATTGGCAATTTGCACATATGAGCCCCATTATTACCATCACAATAATCACAATTTGGACAATTTGCACAACTTGCATTTGTCCACTTTCATAACCTAATTTGCATAATTTGTATTTGTCCACTTTCATAATAATTTGCACAACTTGCATTTGTCCACTTTCATAATACTCCCACTTGGACAAATGCTACTATTAAAATTGGACGTGTACTGCCTCGTTAAAAACCTTAAGTCGGAAAAACCCAGTGGGAACAAAAAAACGAACATAAGGGAAAAAGAGTACAATACAATTATGTCCGTCTAATATGTCTTCAGGACAATATGTGCTTGTCTTCAAGACAATATAAGTGGGCCTACTTCAGTGTCCTGATTGGACGTGCTATTACTGCCTCATTAAAAACCTTAAGTAGGAAAAACCCAGTGGGACAAAAACCGGACAGAAGGAAAAAAGAGTACAGTGCACTTATGTCCATAATTGCTCCCCCTGAGATAAAATAAACTGCTACTTCTGGAGCATCTAAACATTTCCACTTCTGGGGAAATCAATCTTGCATTTTACTGACTCGCCGCATACCAATGCCATAAACTAATTTCTCAAATGTTGATGTTGGCAAAGATTTGGTAAATAAATCTGCAAGATTATCGACGGAGCGAATCTGTTTAACATCAACTTGCCGACTTTCCTGGAGTTCATGAGTATAGAAAAATTTCGGCGAGATGTGCTTGGTCCTATCACCTTTAATATATCCTCCCCTGACTTGTGCAACATAAGCAGCATTATCCTCATAAATTATAGTGGGAGAATCTATCACCGGTTTAAATCCACTAGCATTGTGAATATGTGATATCATAGATCTTAACCAAACACACTCTCTTCCGGCCTCATAGAGGGAAATAATTTCAGAGTGATTGGAAGATATAGCAACAAGTGTTTGCTTAGTGGAACGCCAAGAAATGGCTGTATCATTATAGCAAAATAGATAACCGGTTTGGGAGCGAGCTCTGTGCGGATCAGATTTATATATTGCATCAGCATAACCTACTAAACCAGAGTTAGTAGTATTCTTAGAATAGAATAACCCCAAATCAATGGTTCATCGGAGATAACGGAAGATATGTTTAATCCCATTCCAATGTCTCCGGGTTGGCTCAGAACTGAAACGTGCCAACAAATTTACCGCAAAAGCAATATCTGGTCTCGTGCACTGTGCCAAGTACATCAAAGCCCCGATTGCATTGAGGTATAGTACTTCAGGACCAAGTATATCCTCACCAAATTCTTTAGGACGAAACGGGTCCTTTTGGGGGTCAAGAGACCTTACAACCATAGGGGTGCTCAATGGGTGAGCCTTGTCCATGTTAAAACGTCTAAGCAATCTTTCAGTGTCTGCTGACTGATGGACAAGTATTCCATTCTTTTTGTGCTCAAGCTCTAGACCAAGGCATAGTTTGGTTTAACCCAAATCTTTAACCTCAAACTCCTTTTTCAAATATTCAGCAGTTTCAGATAACTCTTCAGGAGTCCCAATTAAATTCATGTCGTCGACATAAACTGCTATAATAGCAAACCTGGTTTCAGATCTTTTAATAAACATGCATGGGCAGATGGGATCATTTATGTACCCTTCCTTAGTCAGGTATTCACTTAAACGTTGGTACCACATGCGGCCGGATTGCTTTAACCCATATAAAGATCTTTGCAACTTTATTGAGAATAAGTTGCGGGGAGTGCATGCTTCAGGCATTTTGAAACCTTCGAGAATTTTCATATAGATATTGGAATCTAATGAACCATATAAGTATGCTGTCACAACGTCCATAAGACGCATTTCAAAATTTTCTTGGGCAACCCAACTTATAAGGAAACGAAAGGTAACAATATCCACTACTGGTGAATATGTTTCATCATAATCTATCCTAGGCCTCTGCGAGAAACCTTGGGCTACGAGTCGAGCTTTATACCTCACGACCTCGTTTTTCTCATTTCGTTTCCGGACAAAGACCCATTTGTATCCAACAGGTTTTACATTGTCGGGGGTTTTAGTAATAAGCCCAAAAACATTACGTTTGGCAAGGGAAGTCAATTCAGCTTGGATTGCTTCCTCCCATTTAGGCCAATCTTGCCTATGACGGCATTCGGTTATGGACCGAGGTTCATAATCATCATTCATAATCTCATGAGCAACTGAGAGAGCAAATGCATCATCGATGATTATCTCATCTCGATCCCATATCTCATTACAATAACTGATGGAAATTTCAGTATTCCCAAGATTGGTGATCTTTTCATGGGTTTGTACCACTTCAGGGGCAATATGCTCATGAACTTGTGCCACTTCAGGGGCAATATGCTCTCTTTGAATATTATGTTGTGCCACTTCAGGAGCAATTTGGTTTCCTCGAGAAAGATTAATAAGCTCATCTGGAGCAGATTCTAAATTCCTCCCCCTTCTTTTTCGAGGAACAATGTCTTTTGATCCCATCGGTCTACCACGCTTCAGGCGCGGGACATTTAGATCCATTTCGGGTGGTTCTACAGGAACATCTATCCTAGCTGGAACATTCGCAGCTGGGATGTGAGACTTTGTAACTTTAGCAGTCTCATTAAATGCATCAGGCATTTGATTTGCAATAGCTTGTAAATGGATCAATCGTTGCACCTCATTTTCACATTCAGGTGTTCTTGAGTCTAAATGAGACAAACTTTTCTCATTCCATGAGAAAATCTCGACATTTTTCTGCTTTCCATTTGTGGAAGCTTTTGGTATCCCAAGTGATGGGAATACTGTCTCATCAAAATGACAATCTGCAAATCTAGCGGTAAATAAATCACCCGTCAATGGTTCAAGGAACCGAATAATGGACGGTGAATCAAACCCAACATAAATGCCCAAACGGCGCTGGGGACCCATTTTGGTCCTTTGCGGTGGTGCTACAGGCACTTGTACTGCGCAACCAAAGGTGCGAAGATATGAAATGTCTGGCTCCTGGCCCAAGACTAACTAAAGAGGGGAATATAAATGAGAAGTAGTGGGGCACAATCTAATTAAAGATGTAGCATGTAAAATAGCATGACCCCACGCTAAGGATGGGAGCTTAGTCCTCATCAATAAAGTTCGAGCAATAATCTGAATGCGCTTAATCATGGATTCTGCTAATCCATTTTGAGTATGAACATGTGGGACAGGATGTTCAACTTCAATTCCTAATGAAGCACAATAAGCATCAAAACTCTTTGATGTGAACTCACCAGCATTATCCATTCTTATGCTTTTAATTTGATAATCTGGGAAATGAGCTCGAAGCTTTATTATCTGTCCAAGCAAACGTGCAAAGGCGACATTGTGCGTTGATAATAGGCAAACATGAGACCATCTGCAGGATGCATCCACTAGTACCATGAAATATCTAAATGGTCCACTTGCAGGCTGAATTGGCCCACAGATATCACCCTGGATTCTCTGCAAGAATGAAGGGGATTCATAATCAACCTTTGTCATGAAAGGTTTAGTAATGAGCTTTCCTTGTGAACAAGATTCACAAATGTAATCTTTGGACAACAACACCTTTGTATCTTTTAAAGGGTGTCCACGAGTATTTTTAAGGATTCTTCGCATCATTGTAGCTCCTGGATGACCAAGGCGATCATGCCAAAGTCCGAACACATCAGGGTTCACTAGTTTCCAGGGCATCGTAGCATATGATTCTATAGCTCGTATTGGGACATAATATAATCCCATACTAGAAGCTTCCAGCTTCTCATTAATGGTCTTCTAGCCCATCTTGTAGGAAGTGATGCAAAGAAATTCCTTATTTTGCTCATTAATTGTTTCTAGATGGTACCCATTACGGCGTACATCTTTGTAGCTAAGTAGATTTCTTTTTGATCTACCGCTCAACAATGCATCTTCAAGATACAATGTTGTGCCATTTGGAAAAATAACTATGGCAGTCCCATTGCCATCTATAATATTAACAGGACCAGATATTGTCTGAACATTTGCCTTGCGCAATGTCACATTTGAGAAAAAGTGTTTGCCATAAAGTATAGTATGCGTTGTAGCACTATCAAGCAAACATATATCTTCCTTTTTCTCAATGTGTCCCATTTGCATTTATCTTGACAACTTCAGGTGTCAAGTTCCATAAAATTTAACAAATTAATAATATGATGCAAAATATAAACCAACAAATATGGAAAAAAACTCATGATTTTATTGACGACCATATTTATTTAATATCTTCCTTGGTAACATAATTATCCAAGGGTATGGCATAGATGAAAACCCTCAGGATCTATTTCTGGGGACTTATTATTTTCATCAACATTATAAAAAGAAATCAGAAACCTCAAAAGGTTTTTCATTGCCAAGAATATGACAGTTTTCATTGACCAAAACCTTATTGACTTCAGCATCAGTCTCAGTTAGGTCAATGGCATGGGTCTCAACATGCTTGCTTTTCTTCTTCTGGGATGCTTGGTATAGATCAACCAAATGTTTGGCCGTACGACAGGTACGTGACCAATGACCAGTCATTCCACAACAATGACAGGTACTATCATCATGCTTCTTCATGGGCTTTTTACCTTTAGGGTTGTGTGGGGAGTTATTTATATTTCGGTTAAATCTCCCACCACCCTTACGAAAAAAATTCCCATGCCTGCGCTCACGGCCTCTAGGACGGCCAACATTCTTACTTGAGCCGGCATTTGCTTCAGGAAATGCCTTAGAGCCAGCAGGTCTTAAATCATGATTTTTAAGCAGCAACTCATTTGTTTGTTCTGCAGTCAACAGGACTGAGATCAATTTAGAATATGTTTTAAACTGGCGCTGCCGGTATTGCTGTTGCAATACAATATTCGAAGCATGAAAGGTGGAGAATGTTTTCTCTAAAAGCTCAACCTCAGTAAGCTTAACACCACAAAGTTCAAGCCGTGACACAATATCATACAAAGCCGAATTATAATCGGACACGGACTTGAAATCCTGCAACCTCAGATGTCGCCAATCATAGTGTGCTTGAGGGAGGATGACAGTTTTGGTGTGATCATATCGCTCTTTCAATCTCGTCCACAAGATCAAGGGATCTCGGACAGATAGATATTGAACTTTTAGGCTATCACTTAGATGCCGACGGATAAAAATCAAAGCATTTGCCTTATCTTTATCATTAGCATTTCCATTTTCACCAATGGTAGCTGCAAGACCTTGGCCTTGGAGATGCAGTTCAATATCGAGACACCATGACAAGTAGTTATTGCCACTTACATCCAAAATTTGGAATTTGGGCTTTTCAATATTTGCCATAATTCTGAAAAGAATGGTCTCAATTAGTTTGACAACTTCTGGTGTCAAAAATGTTTAGAAGGAAATCTTTACACAATGAAAATTAAAATTATCTTGTGTATAGAAAATAAATTTTGTATGGAATCAAACCTTCAGAACTTACCAAACTTCAAACTTGATTTACTTTAGAACACTCGTGCTGATAACGTGTTGTGAAAAGTATGTTAATTAAAATTGACTAAGCAAGAACAAGAAATAAGAATAGGAGAAATTGAGAATTAAAGGAACAAGAGAAAGAGAGAGAGAGAGATGGAAATGGAAATAAGATTGAAGGAATTGTAAGTAAGTTTCATTAGGGAGAATGAATCCCAATTTATAGGCATCAAATGGTAGGCTATACAAATTGGCAATTTGCACATATAAGCCCCATTATTACCATCACAATAATCACAATTTGGACAATTTGCACAACTTGCATTTGTTCACTTTCATAACCTAATTTGCATAATTTGTATTTGTCCACTTTCATAATAATTTGCACAACTTGCATTTGTCCACTTTCATAATAATCTATCTTTTATTATATAAAAAAAAGGTTTATAAATCCTCATCGCCGCCACGATGAAATCTATAAATAGTTTTGGAAGATGTCCCGAGAAGCTCGCCACCACGATTCCCCGAGAACATACCATTTTCATAACCATTAATTTGAGAAAACTTTAAACTCATGAATTACTAATAAACCTTAGCCTTTAAATACATTTTAATCCATTAACCGAAAGATTTTTTATTATTTAATTTTATATACAAAAATTAAGTATAAACCCTCATCGTCACCACGATGGAATTTATAGGCCGTTTTAGAGGACTTCCTCGAGAGACTCGCTGCCACGATTACTCGAGAAAGTATCCTTTTACTTATTATTATTAGTTTTATTATTTTTTTTAAAAAAGGTATTATTTCCTTTGAAAGGTTGAATTTTCATTGATTAACTAATAATTTTTATATTCTCTTCTTTACCCATTTTTATCATTTATTGGCTTGAAAATTACTTACATATCCTCATCGCCGCCACGAGAGAATTTATAGGTAATTTTCAGAGAATTTTTCACGAAACTCGCCACCACGATTCCTTTAAAAAATACTCCTTAGTTAGTTGATTATATTTAATTAATTTTGAATAGCAATATAAATATATATATCTCTCTTGATTCTTTTATTAATTTTGAATAACATCATATATATAACTCTACTCCTCACCTGTCTTTGGGCTTATTTTCTCTTTTTTATTATTTATTTAAAATGAATAATATCTTGATAATCTGTTACCTGCATTTTATCTACAATAAGATATTCTAGCTAAGCAAAGATATTGGAGTCACAAGTATGAACACAAAATATATGCACAAAGAAATAAAGGAAGGAACTTTTCAGTACAAGAAACATGACCAAATGATCAAACAAGGGAGTACGTCAACTCAAATCCCATGTGTTAAACTTTACATGCTTTTCTTATTTTCAAAAAAGCAAACACTTTTTTGCTCTTTTTAAGCGTATATTGCTTGGATCTAAAACTTATTTATTGATATTATTATGGGTAAGCAAGCATGATAAGTTTGACCAAAAGAACAAGCATGATAAGACAACAAGATTAAATAAATGAAGAACATGTCAGAAGATGGAACAAGGATGTTGAGCTTAGTATTGTACCCACGAAGGTAGGAAGGACCCAAACAAGTGACCAAGTTTCTTCTTTTCTTTCTGTTAAGACCACGTTACCGTCTTTTCGTCCCTCTTCCAAAAAATTGACCTCTCATTTTCAAGACCACTGCTCTCTCTTTTTTTTCAAACCCTTCGCCGTCCCCTCTTCCTCCTCTCTTACTGAAGGAAACAATCCTTTTTATAGTCCTTTCTCCCCTTTTTAATCTGATGGCTCTTCTTTTCTTCTCCCATTTTGATCTGAAGGTCCTCATTTATTGGCCTTGTAATCCCTACCTCACCCCTTCTTTCTTTGCTGCAATTGGTTGTTTATATTACTGACTCCACTTTTGCTGTCTTTGGAGGATCACCCCGCTATCAAGGAGAGAAGCTGACAAGGAGAGAAGTTGGCTGAGGGAGTCACGTGGAGATGTTTGCTGATTAGAAATGACAAATGGGTCTTGTTATGCATTGATTGCATAATGGTCCCATATTTGAAAAATTCATCAAAGAGGCCCTACAGAAAGCACAATTAGCTGATTTCAATCTTTGTGTCTTTGCAGGGCATCCAGCTGGTAAGAGAATCACGTGGGGGAGCTGCGCTATTTGAAATGACAAATGGGTCTTGTTATGCATTGATTGTATAATGGTCCCATATTTGAAAAAAATCATCAAACGAGGCCCTACAGAAAGCATAATTAGGCATGCTGTAATTTTCAAATGGATGGCTTAAAAGTTGAGTAGCCCTTTTAAGAACTGATTTTAGAACAACAGATGCACCATCCCCAACAGGGCTTCCAAGGGGCCAAAGTGGTGGCTGCTCTGAGGAACAAACAACCGCAACGAGGCAAGCACAAAGTGCACGAAGATCCATGCCGTTAACACATAGAAACTGTCTTTGCAGGATTGCTAGTTGTCTCGGCTGCTGCCTGACGAGAAACTTATGGCCTTTTGGAATAATGACTCTCTTAGGAATACACTGTCGTCCTCGGGAGCACAACTAACCACATGCACACCTTTGCTAAGTGAATCAACAAGCTGAAGTGATGAGGCATCATCAATAGCCTATTTCTTCAGAAATAGTAATAGCTGTCCCGGAGCAGTAGGTGCACTATTTGTTTTATGGATTGTCTTGAAAGTGCCATCAAGTATGTTGTCACCAATCTGCTCAAGCTTCCATACTCTTCCGAATTGAAATAATTTTCAAGATTCTCGTGTTTCAAAACTTATCTTCCAAACAGCTCCTTAGTAGAAGTAATCATCACTTCAGAAACTCTCTCCATTGAATTTTTTAGCAATTGAAAACAATCATTAGCTAACAAAATTTTCTGAAGGCTGCATTGAATTAAAGGTGAAAATTGCAAGAAGACAAAGCCAACTCGACAAAGACGCTGGGGTCCTTTGCAAATAATTCAATTAGCAACAACAATAAAAGTGGTGGAAATTGCAAGAAGACAAAGCCTCGACAAGGACGTTGGGGTCCTTTGCAAATAATTCAATTAGCAGCAACAATAAAAACAGTGGAAATTACAAGAAGACAAAGCCTCGACAAGGACGCTGGGGTCCTTTACAAATAATTCAATTAGCAGTAACAATAAAAGCGGTGGAATTGCAAGAAGACAAAGCCAACTCGACAAGGACGCTGGGGTCCTTTGCAAATAATTCAATTAGCAGCAACAATAAAAGCTGCTTTACTTTCGGCACCTGCTGAGGCCATTTGAAAAGGGTGGGTCCTTTTTGGTTTAGCCTTACTTTCTTAGCTGTCATCGGTTGTTGGCATGCTGACTCTGCTTTCTCATTGGCTATTCCCAATTTTCGTGTTTTCTCAGGGGCACACTCAAAGATAGAGAAAGAATGCAGCTGGCAGAACAAGTTGGCACATGCTAGAGACTGTTGCTCTAAGAGGACCCATGACCCATCTTTTGAACCCCATGTAGAATCACGTTTTCTACTTCCACTCATATCACCAAAAGTAGTTGCACGTATTCCTATCAACACAGTATGATCATGAGAGCAAGAGAGAGAAATGTGTGTACGTTGGTTTTGTATAAATATGTATAAATAAATATATGTATATGTATATATAAATGTATGTATATATATATAAATATATGTACATGTATATACAAATATATGTATATATATATATTCATATACATCTACACATAAATATATATATTCATATATATATACATATAAAAATATATATGCATATAAATATACACACATAAATATATATATATATATATACAGATATACATACATACACACATATATATTTTGCATGATAACCAAATTAATTCGGTTGGTCTTTGCATCGAGGTCGAGTTAACTCGGTCTCGACTTCTCGATTCTGGTTCAAAATTACCTACGAGGTAATTAAAATAAAATAAAATAAAATAATAGTAATAATAATAAATGAACACAAATACTAAACTTAAAAGGATAAGTAAAATGGAAATTCGAAAATGTCAAACCAATTAACTAATTAACTAGAATTAAAAATAAGTGTCTACAGTTGCCCCTATTGGCATATTTCTTGAGTATCTAGAAGTGCACGCTTCTAGAGAATCAAGAAATAAGCAAAGATGTAGACACCGCTTTTATTATTAGAACAAAAAGTTTCTGCAAAGACCTGGTTGAGAGGGTATTAATGGAAAATAAAAAGTTTTGCAAAGACCTCGTTGAGAGGGCAACAATACAATAAAAACAGTTTTGCAAGGACCTCGTGGAGAGGGCAACAATGCAAGATAAATCATTTTACAAGGACCTCGTTAAGAGGGCAACAATGCAAAATAAACAAATTTGCAAGGACCTCGTTGAGAAGGCAGTGTTGCAATGAAAAATAGTTTTGCAAAGACCTCGTTGAGAGGGCAACAATGCAAGATAAACAAATTTGCAAGGACCTCGTTGAGAGGGCAGCGTTGCAATGAAAAATAGTTTTGCAAAGACCTCGTTGAGAGGGCAGCATTGCAATGAAAAATAGTTTTGCAAAGACCTTGTTGAGAGGACAACAATGCAAGATAAAAGATAGTTTTTCAAAGACCTCGTTGAGAGGGCAACAATGCAATGAAAAATAGTTTTGCAAGGACCTCATTGAGAGGGCAACAATGCAATGAAAAATATTTTGCAGAGACCAGGTTGAAAAGGCAACAATGTAATAAAAAACAAAGTACTACGGAAAGCCTGTAAGGGAAACATTGCATTGAGATATGGACTGCTGGACATTCCTTTGACCTATAAAAGATACTTATGTCCTATCTTGATCAAATAAAGGAAGGAATGATAGGCATTTTTTTATGAAGATCTAATGCTATCATGTGATGATCATGTTATGATGCATGAAATGTTCAATGCTTGACGACAAGTTTTAATGTCCTCTTGATCCATATTCCTGGTAACATGAAATCCTTTGGTAAATTCAAACATCTCTCCATTTGCTCTGACTTGATAAATCTTAGGCGCATCAATGCTTTTCTCAACCCAAAAACTTTGATACTACTGCACATTACTAGTAATTTGGCTTTCAGTTTTCCTTTTGAGAACCTTCCCTCGACATTTTGTTCGTCAAACCTAGCTCAATACCTTTGAATGAAAAACAAGCATTTTCATGCATGTTTTGTTTTCCACTTGTTTATACATATTTTGAAATTCATGAACAATCTTAATGCAAACATCGGATAAATAAAAAATTTCATTGCATAGTTAAGAAGTGAGACCAGAGTAAATAGTCAATCTATTTGATTCAAACTCAAGCAAGATAGACAAGGTTTGTAAAGATTAGAGGAAGGATAATGGTACCTCCCGACAATGAATACTCAGAAACATGTGCATGCGGGATCTGAGTTCTTTTGATTGGCTAACAATACCAACGTCATTGACAACTCAGCCCATTGTGTGATCCGATCTTGCCCCAATTAGACCCACTGAGAATTGATTTAGCTCATTGAAATGTTATGCTTATACCTTTCTCTTCCTCCAGCTTAAGCCGCCTTTTCAGGTTTTCAACTTAAGCGACCCCCAGTCGATCTAAGCTGCCCTTTCGGGTTTTCAACTTGGACCTCTCCTTTTCTTTCTTCCTTTTTTTATTTTTATTTTTTTTTTCACTTTTTTTAATTTCTTCTTATTTCTTTTTCTCTTCAGGCATAATATTTCTTCACAGCATCGGTATTAATAGGGCTCGGAAGCTCCCTTCCATCCATTTCTTGTAAAATCAAAGCTCTATCAGAAAAGACCTTTTTGACAACATATGGGCCTTCCCAATTCGGTGCCCATTTGCCTCGAGTATCTCGTTGATTTGGGAGTATCTTTTTCAGCACTAATTCCCCTTCACTGAACTGTCTCGGTTTCACCTTCTTGTCATAAGCTCGTATCATTCTTTTCTGGTATAACTGGCCATGGCAAAGTGCGGCGAGACGCTTTTCTTCAATTAATTTTAACTGATCATATCTTTCTTGGATCCAATCTACCTCATCCAAATTCACTTCCCTGAGTACCCTGAGAGATGGAATTTCCACTTCAATGGGCACCACTGCTTCCATTCCATATACCAGTGAAAAAGGAGTTGCCCCAGTAGATATCCTTACTACAGTGCGATAAGCAAGAAGAGCAAAAGGTAACTTTTCATGCCAATCTTTATAAGTTTCACTCATCTTAGCCACAATCTTCTTAATGTTCTTGTTGGCTGCCTCCACTGCCCTATTCATCTTAGGTCGATAAGGCGCAGAGTTACTGTGAGTAATTTTGAACTGAGAACACAATCCCTTCATCATTCCACTGTTCAAATTTTGAGCATTATCTGAGATAATCCATTCTGGAATGCCATACCTGCAAATGATTTCCTTTTTCAAAAACTTAGCGACCACTGACTGAGTGACACTGGCATATGAGGCTGCTTCAACCCACTTGGTAAAGTAGTCAATCATTACAAAGATATACTGGTGGCCATTTGATGCTTTCGGAGTAATCGGGCCAATAACATCCATTCCCCACATCGAGAAAGGCCAAGAAGGTGCCATAACATGTAGCGGATTGGGGGGAACATGAATTTGATCAGCATAAATCTGACATTTGTGGCACTTTCTAGTGTAATTAATGCAATCCGATTCCATGGTCAACCAGTAATGGCTGGAACTCATAATCTGCCTAGCCGATTTGTGACCACTAGCATGAGTTCCACAAACTCCCTCATGTACTTCACCCATAATTCTCTGAGCTTCCTTAGCTGCCACACATCTTAACAAGACTTGATCTCGGGTTTTCTTGTATAAGATCTCTCCATCCAAGTAGAAGTTCGTTGATAATCTCCGAATGATCTTCTTGTCATTTCCTGAAGCATGATCGGGATACTTTTGATATTTAAGGAACTATACAATATCACAATACCATGGTTTGCTATCTTCTTCCTCCTCAACATTCATGCAATGCGCCGGTTCACTTTTCCAGTCAATCCTGATCGACGGAATCTCTGTGTCTGTGCCAACTTTAAACATGGAGGCCAACGTAGCCAAAGCATCTGCGACTTGATTCTCTTCTCGAGGTAAATGATGGAAGGAAACCTCCTTGAAGTTCTTTATAAGATCCTGGATATAATCATGGTAAAGGACTAGCTTTGAATCTCTTCTCTCCCATTCTCCCTTTAACTGATATATCACAAGCGTAGAATCACCATACACTTTCAAAGTCTCCACTTTTCTTTCTATGGCCATTTGAATGCCTAGAACACATGCTTCATATTCTGCCATATTATTGGTGCACCTGAAATCCAACCTTGCGGTAGCTGGGAAGTGATTACCCTCTGGGGATGTCAATACTGCCCCGATCCCATGGCCAATTGCATTTGATGCCCCATCAAATCACATTGTCCATGTCTCATTGTCTTTTGATTCCTCACCGACTTGGAATATTGCCATTAAATCTTCATCAAGGAAATCAAATTCCATAGGTTCATAATCATCGTCAACCCTTTCTGCCAAGAATTCTGCCACAACACTTCCTTTGATGGCCTTTTGGGAGACATACTGTATATCATATTCCGATAACAATATCTGCCACCGAGCAATCCTTCCCGACAATCCTGGTTTCTCAAATATGTATCTAATGGGGTCCAACTTTGCTACCAATAAAGTGGTGTGGTACAACATGTATTGCCTCAATCGATGGGCGGCCCAAGCTAATGCATAACTCATTTTCTCTAATGGAGAGTATTTGGCTTCATATTCTGTGAATTTCTTACTCAAATAGTACACTGCATGTTCTTTTTTTCCATTTTCATCTTACTGCCCCAGTACACATCCCATGGAGTTTTCAAACACAGTGAGGTACAAAATCAATGGCCTTTCGGGTACCGGAGGCACCAGTATTGGTGGATTAGTAAGATAATCCTTGATTTTCTCAAAGGCATTCTGACATTCTTCGTCCCATTCACCCTGATCCCGCTTCTTGAGTAATTTGAAAATTGGGTCGCATTTAGCAGTCAACTGTGAAATGAATCTGGCAATGTAATTCAATCTCCCAAGAAAACCTCTGACTTCTTTCTGGGTTTTAGGCGGCGGCAAGTTTTGGATGGCTTTGATCTTATCCGAGTCTACTTCAATCCCTTTTTCACTAACCACAAACCCTAACAACTTTCCAGATGTTGCCCCAAATGTGCACTTGGCTGGGTTCAACCTAAGCTTGTATTTCCGCAACCTTTTGAACAACTTTCTCAAATTGGTTATATGCTCATCCACTGTTTGAGCTTTTGCAATCATATCATCTACGTACACTTCAATCTCCTTATGCATCATATCATGAAACAAAGTCACCATGGCTCTTTGGTAAGTACCACCAGCATTTTTCAACCCAAATGACATGACATTGTAATTGAAAGTCCCCCACACAGTGATGAAGGTTGTTTTTTGCTTATCTTCAGGTGCCATCTTAATCTGATTATACCCAGAAAACCCATCCATAAATGAGAACATAGAATAACGGGCAGTATTATCGACCAAATTGTCCTTAAGACTGGCCTGATTCAAAGCTCGATAATCTACGCACATCCGCACTTTTCCATCCTTCTTTGGTACCGGAACTATATTAGCAACCCACTCTGGGTACTTTGCTACTTCAAGAAAACCGGCATCTAACTGCTTCATCACTTCTTCTTTTATTTTCAATAGCATCTCTGGTTTCATTCGTCTTAGTTTTTACTGAACTGGCTTGCATTCTGGCTTGATCGGCAACTTATGCACTATAATTTCTGGATCTAGACCTGGCATGTCTTGATACGACCATGCGAAAACATCTGAATATTCTTTTAGCAAGTCAATCAACTGTTCCTTTTCTCCCTCTGATAAAGTGGTGCCTATTTTCACTTCTTTCTTATCCCCTTCTGTACCCAAATTTACCAACTCCGTGGTTTCCTTTTGAGGCAATATTTGTCTTTCCTCTCGCTCAACCAATCTTAGTAAGTCTTGGGGTAGATCAGAGTCATCAATATCATCACTATCAACTTCCCCAGTATCAATCAACCTTTCAAAATCGAACTCAAGCCTACTGCTCATGTTATCTTCGCATTCATTGACTGTGGACCTGCAAAGGAAGGTTTGAAACAGATATATACAAAGAAATAGAATAGGGATACATAATAAATAAAGCAATGAATTATGAAAGAAAGTTAATAGGTAGCATTCAATAGGAAAGTATAGGAATTAAAATTTTCAATGTAAACTTTGTTGCATCAAAATCTGAGCATGCATCAATTTGTCATTGAGTTTCAAATTATGTATAAACAAAAGGAAAGCCTTAAAATATCCATAAAAATACTTATCAACACTCTTAGGCATAAGTGTCGATTTGACAAACAGAAGTTCAAAGTGATTACATCTGCTCAAAAGAAAGTACAGTCGAAATTTCCATGACGGACCAATTGTCCAATTCGATAGCAGTGGAAGTCTCAAAGATCAAAGTGTCCAACTGATCTGACTCTTCTTCATCGATGACTTGGATGGCTACATCTTGCAGAGCTCTTTGTACTGACTGAACTGATGCCGTCATCAAACCATGCTGACCTACATTAACCCATTCGGCTGAGACAAAAGATTGATTGATGTGAGGAAACTCCATCCTTCCCCACTCCACATTTCTCCCTTCCAATCTAGCCAATCTCCTGTTCTTTTTCTTCTCCTTCATTTGCTGCTTCTCTTTCCAAAATGGCCTAAAACCTAAGCCAAATGTGTTATCTTGGCTGGGCCAATCTATTAAATCACATTTCCCTTGCAAATTCCTACCTATTCCTTTCCCATCTGACCAACCCTTCTCTTGCATCTGCTTCTTTTGGACAACTAAGTCAACTGGCTTTTGGCTCGCACCTTTCTCAGACATGACTTTCGCAATCTCAAAGGATCGAAATGAGCATTCTAGAGCCTCTTCAGCTACCTCAATATACGGAGAATCTGATGATTGAGCTACCATTATATCCTCTTCCCCATTCACTTTCGCAATAGTCCTTTCTACTCTGAACTTAACCTTCTGATGTAATGTTGAAGGAACTGCCCCGGCCAAATGGATCCACGGTTGGCCCAGCAAGCAGGTATAAGAAGGGTTGATATCCATAACTTGGAATACAAGCTCAAATGTGACCAGACCAACCTGGAAAGGAATTTCCATAGTGCCTAACACTTCTCTCCGAGTTCCATCGAATGCCCAGACGATTAAATTACTTGACTGCACATGGGACATGTCAATCGGTAATTTCTGTAGAGAATGAAGAGGCATCACATTTAAGGCAGACCCATTATCTATAAGTACTCTGGCCATGGTATACCTTTTACAGCGGGTGGTAATATGTAGGGCTTTAGGGATACCCCTACCTCCCGAAGGTATCTCATCATCTGTAAAAGTGATATAGTTGGATGTACCGATACTACCAACTATATAGTCATGTTAACTATAGAAATATTCTTGGACACATAAGCTTGGCTCAAAGCTTTTAGTAATGATTCTCGGTGGGCTTTTGAATTTAACAGCAATGAGAGTAATGAGATACGAGCTGGAGTTTTGTTCAACTGATCCACCACACTGTATTTGCTCTGTTTTATTATCTTGAGGAATTCTTCGGGCTCATTAACATTGGCACCCCTAGCCATTTCCTTCTCCAACACCACATCTTGTGCAATTATCGGCCCTTCATCTACCTTGACCTTTCCTTTCGAAGTTTCGGCATTATCAGAATAATAGATCCTACCACTCCTAGTAATCCCATCAACATCAGACACTGGCGGGACCGCCGATTCACCAACTTTTTCCATAGTAGAAAAGCTACATTCATAATTCCATGGAACTTGATGCTCATCCTTGTAAGAGAAAGGTTGGGGAAGATTAACTACAAGTGGCAAAGCAGATGTTGGAGCTGGCTTCTCATCATAGTATACTACAAAAGGTTTAAGTTTAGGTGGCTCATCATAATATACCACAAAAGGCTTTGGTTGTGGATGAGTCTCTATGACAAGTGTAATAGGTGTGGGAACAAATGGTTTTGACTTCAAGGGATCATCATAATGAACCATAAATGGTTTCGGCCTTGGAGGCTCATCATAATAGACTATAAACGGTTTCACTGTTTCTCTTCCATAGCCCACTACATTCACATCTAAGTCCCCATTCTCTACATAAAACTCTATCACAGATTGATCCATCATTCTCTATACCATTTTACGAAAATGAGTACAGCACTGTATGTCATGATTCGTCTCACCACAATAACAAAAATCATCCTTAATTTCCAACTCTTTCGCTTGAATCAATTGGGCCTTGACCAAAGCCCTAAAGATGACTACCATAGAGGTTGCGACCTCTTCAACTGACCTCTTGATGTATTCACCCCCACTGACCATGTTCACAGCTGTCCCTCCATGGTTAGGTAACAGATTTTGCCCTACATTAGGCTGCTGATTCTTATTAAAGTTGAGTTTTCCCTCCTTCACCAAGTCTTGAACTTTAAGCTTTAATGCATAACAATCTTCAATAGAGTGGCCGGTTGCACCATTGTGATAGTCACAATGCTCATTGGGTTTATACCAATTAGGATATGGAGGGGTATAGGTTCTAGTGACACGAGGCTTTTCCACTAAACCTTGTTGCAATAATTGAAGGAGTAAGGCAGTGTAAGTGTAAGGAATGGGATCAATGTGGGTTCTGGGTGGTCGATTTTGTCTTTGGATGTTTCCACTATTTGGGGTTAAAGTGTTTGGGGTAGGGAACGCTTGTGTGGTAGGCATAGGTTGGAAAGGTGGCCCAGAGGCAATATAATTGGTAGTAGGAGCTGGGTATTGGTATGGGGTTGGTGGACGGGTATATGAACCTTGAGGTTGTTGCTAGCCACTGGTCGGGTATCGATAATGCGCATACCACTGATATGGATTCTGATATTGATACCAAGGTCTGGGTTGGTATCCTCCATGTCCAGTTGCATTTACTTCTCCCTCTTTTTTTTAGGGTTTTGGTTCTTCTTAGTTGAACTAGACTCAGACCCTTCAATCTTGCCACTCTTTATGGCGCTTTCTACCATTTCCCCGATCAACACCATGTCTGTAAAACTCTTTGTTGCCCCTTACAACAGATGGCTGTAGTATGGGCCTTTCAGCGTATTAACAAACATCCTAGTTGTCTCATTTTCAATTAAAGGGGGTTGAACTTGGGCAGCCATATCCCTCCACCGCTGGGCATATTCAGTGAAAGACTCAGTACTCTTCTTCTCCATGTTCTGCAAGGTTAACCTATCAGGTACCAAATCAGACATATACTGGTATTGGCTGATAAAAGCCCAAGCCAAGTCATACCACGAATGAATGTTGCGCCTGTCAAGCCTATTATACCAACAAGTTGCTGACCCGGTAAGACTGTCCTGAAAGAAATGAATGAGCCTCTTATCATCTTTGGAATAAGCCGCCATCTTTCGACAATACATAGTGATGTGGTCATGAGGACAATAAGCAGGTGGTATAGGCGCATTCACATTTTGGGTTGGTTGAGGTAAAGACAAATTTGGCTCAAGGCCAAATGGGTGGGAAGAGGTGTTTTGAGATGATTGTCCTGCAGGGTTCCCACCCGCATTTGCCATGTATTGCTCCCTCATACTGCTCATCATTTCTGCCATTTGGTCTAATTACAATTTTAGTTCTTCATTTGTCTTTCTCAAAGTTTCTATCTCGGCCGCTTGTTCTTCCATGATAATTATGGTTTGCAATCTGGTAAGGTATCTCCTGGGTTGCCGCTCTATCTTGAAACCTTTGTTACCACAAACGTGAATTAGGATATTTGTTATTACTCTGTTTTTTTTAATGCAGTAGATGAATAGATGCATGGATGCAGATGCAATGCAAAGTACTTGTAGTTTGCCAATTGAAATTCAAAAGATTCTTCAATTCATTCCATTAAGGCCAAGCTCATTAAAAAACAATATTTGCCCACAACTTTTCATTCAGAATATGAGAACTAAATTTTACAATCTGATCACACTCCTCAACAATGTCCTCTAAAATGTAAACAGTCCCTTGTCCAAATGACCGTGTTGGCGGGATCTTCTGTAGCATCTCCTTACTTCTCTTCTTCAACTTTTCTGCAACAGGGATGATCTTCTTCATTTCTTGAAATAGTAGCTCAGTCTGGCGACTGTTCACATTATAACCCACCAAGCATTTATTATGACACGCTGTGGCCCTATAGAAAACCTTTTCGAAGTCGTCCAGAGTCTTCCTTGCTTGAAGTAAATCTTTAGTCGTGATGTTCACATTTGTCTCAAACTCTTTAACTTCTTGCTCCAAATTCCTAACTTGCTGGGTCAATCCTTCAATTTCTCCCATGGCATTCCAAAGTTGTTGCATTGCTATGTCTTTTTCTGCTTGCAGCTGAGCATTGTTCCTCATTTCATTCCTCAGACCCTCATGTGCTTGATGCATTCCTCTTTCTAACTAGGCACATCTTTCTCTCTCATGGTTGTATGCAGATATTGCTTGGCCCTTCTCTACTTCCAATCGTTGATTCCTTCCTCTTTCTTGATCTCAATCAATCTTTAATTGGTTTACCTGTTGACTCAATGTTTCTATCCCTCCCTGGTCAATAATTGAGTTGCGATTCTTTTCAAATTCCAGCTGTTCTTGAAGCATCTGGTAGGTTTCTCATGCACTCAATAATTTCTTTTCTGACTCATCCCTTTGTCTTCTTTCTTCAGCTTCTTTTTTCTTCATTTCCCCAAACTCTTTCTTCAAATTGTACCATTCTCTAACTAACTCAGCATTCTCCGTAGCCATCCTACCAACAGTATTTTCAGCATTGATGCGGTTCTCCATCTCAATGGTATAACTAGTTTCAGCATGACTCTTGGCTTCCACTAACTTGAGTTTTTCTTCTTCCCATTGGCACTTCTCTTCGGCCCTCTTAAGTCTAATATCATCTATTTGTTGTTGCAAGGCCATCACCTTATCCATTATCTCTGGCTTTGTTAATTGCTTCCCTTTTTCTTTCTGTAAGGATTGCTTATACCTCTCACTAGCTTCCTTAGCATGCTCACACTTGTCTTCCCACGCATCTTTCTCCTTTATCGCTTCGATAATCTCTATTTCTGCCCTTCCAAGTGCTTCTTCCACTATCTTCTTACCATGGTTTGCCATATCCACATCGGATTTCAGTTCCACCTCTTTCTTTTCAAACTCTTTCTTTTGGCTCTCTAACTCAGCTTGACATGCCGTCAACTGTCCTTTCAATTCATTCACCATTAATCCTTCCTTCATCCTTTTGTTTTCGAACAAGAGCTGAGCATATCTATCTTGGAAATGTGGGCCTAACTTGCGCTTTGCATCTTTTGTGAGGGGAGGCTTCAATCCTTGGATCCTGTCTTTATGCCATTCTAGATATTCTGGAGTACATCTTCCTTGCAAATTGGACACCGGTGTTCGAAGCACTTTCTTATTCCATCTTTCCCCAACTTTTCGGGCGTCCAAAATCTGCTGCAAAATATCATGAGGGAAGTCAATGCTATCAAGACCGTGAGTAGCGGGTATGAATTGTTCTGCACCCAACTGTCTCATAAATAGTAAGAGGAAAAAGAACTCGTTCCCCAAAGTGCGACCAAAGGAATCCACGGGTCATTTTCACATGGGTAGACTACGCCTCTCCCACTCATCCATGCTGCTTTCCATAGAACATCCTTGCTTTCAAGTGTTTTGAACCATTCGACCCACTCTTGCTGAGACTTTTCTTCCCACTTGATGTTGAGATATTCATCGAGAGTGTTACGAACCTTAAAGTAGTACCACGTGAACTTCTTTACCAAACTTGGTAGATGACTCTTAAACCATAAGGTCAGTAACTGAGCACATCCCTGAAACCGTCCTTTACCCATCTTTCTGCAAAACATCAATGAGCGAGCTGTTTCTGCCACAATAGCGTAAACTGGACTATACCCATTCTGTATTTGGTAAACTAAGTCTAGAACAACCACATCTATTTCTCCCACAACTCTAGGGAATGACCATCCCATAAATCAACACTGCCATGAATACATGTGCCTTTTCATTTCCTAAGTTGTCTTTCATTTTCTCTAGCCAGAATCTAGTTGGGTGATTCTTTGGGGCGACATTTTCCTCGATCAAATCAGTGAACTTCTTCATGAAACGAGCTTCCTTTGGACTCCTCCAATAAACCTTTTCTTCATTCTCTTGACTCTCTTTATTTATTTCAAGATTTTCATCACCCAATTTGATTAGTTGCTGGAACTCCTCAACAGTGGGGAACATCTCTACTTCATTGAACACGAAACACCTGTACAATGAATCGAAAAAATTAACCATCGCCATTAGCAACTCTTCATCCACACTAATAGAAAGCAAAGACTCGACTTTACCAAACTTCTGTTCAAACCCCTCTTTATCTGGTAACCTCTGCCACAACTCCTTAAGCTCGGCAAGATCATTCTGTTTTACATCCATCTTTACTTTTTTCAATATTGCTAGTCGAGGGCAATCCCCATGTACTTCTCTTATCTTCAAATTAAGAGATGCCACCTCCGCAAACTTATCTCGATCTGTCTCAAAACTACCTTTTTCTCTTTCCATGGCGAAGGTCTCTTTTGAATCTCAATTGGAAACTTGCAAATACCTGGTAGATGCATGCAAAATGCAAATGAGATGCCCAAAGGAAAAACCAAACAAAGAAGAAAAACACAAAATTAGTAACAAAAACAAACAAAACAAGAGCTAACTCAACTGATTAATTAAAATAACACGACATTCTAAAATAATTGCCCCTCTCTCTTTTTTCTTTTTTTTTAGAGAGGGGACATTATTGCCAACATGGCAGGTAGGTCTTCCTATTGTGGGTAAGATGCTTACCCACTTTACAGTTCCTTTACATAATCGAAATAGAGAAAGGTAAAGAACGTTCCTTCATGTGTTCCTAGCATAGTAGTCACCTTACGGGTTTGGCCCTAGCTAGGGTCACTCATCATAACTACATGCTGGTGGGTCCCACAACCTAAAAGGTTCTCAGATTGTCCTTACTGCCTGTCTAATCCTAGGCAAATAAGGCCCCCAATCCTCACCCATTATAGGCTCATTTGGAAAGGGTTCAACCTGAGTGAGGGTGTTTCGCTCAACCCATCCGGGGACAAGATTATCCCTCGAAGGCCAGTTACTTTACCCCCTAATCTAAAGGTAATCCGACCGCCATCGGATATGCATGAATGTGATAAGTGCCTTGTGTGGAAGGAACTACCAACCTTTACCAATCATCGTAATACCCGTCTAGTACCTCTTGCCAAAAAAAAATCACAAAAATGATTAGTAATAAAGAAAAATATTTACACAATAAAGAAAATATAAACATGTAAAATATCAATATTCACATAATAATGAAAATCATCAACATCCATAAAGTAGAGAAAATCAATATCTACAAATGCAAAGAACACATCAATATCCACGAAGGAAAAACAAAAAAGATTAATTATTAATCTTTATTAAAAAATTAAATCTGTTAAGGCCTTTAATTAATACTAACATCTTCTCGGCTCGACTCTCTAACCGTTCCCCAGTGGAGTCGCCAAGCTGTCGCAACGTTGCCGCAAACGACGGGTTTGAGACTTTACGAAATATATGGAGTCGCCACTAACCATTTTTGTTTAGGTGCGGTTAGTCACCTATTAAGAATCTATCTAACTTAACATTGGCCGTTAAATGGCGTATTAAGATAGATAGGTCCCGGTCTACGGAACAAACAGATCTGGGTTCGGGAGTACAGTTACGTGTGGGGAAGGATTAGCACCCCCACAACGCCCGCCAAACGACGGTACCGATTAGTTCAGTATTAATTAGGCCTTAATAAAAATTAATAATTAACCTTTTAATTTTCATCTTTGATTTTCGTGTTTCCAAATTTTTATATTTTTCATTTAATTTTTCCTTTTTTCTTTTCATTTAAGTTTTATTTTATTTTTTTATTTTTATTATTAAAAAAAAGGGTCCAATAGTTTATTGAAAATTTTTATTTCCGTTTGTATTATTTTTTATTTTGTGGATTTTTTATTTTGAAATTTTCTTGATCAATTAATGATTATATGCTTAAAAGCCTCTTATAAATCCTCATCGCCACCACGATGAAGTTTAAAGAGACCATTAAACTCAGAGTACTTTCCGAAAGAATCGCCGCCACGACTCTTTGGGAAAATATCCTTTCACCATTATTAATTAGGAAAAATTAGTTTATTATTGTTATTATTATTATTATTTCTTCCCATCTTCTCTTTTTTTTTATTGTGTAACTTTTCCTTATTAATGACTATGTATCCGAAGATCTCTTATAAATTTTTATCGCCGCCACGATGAAATTTAAGGAGACCTTTAGATTCAGAGTACTTTCCGAAAGAGTCGCCGCCACGACTCCTGAGGAAAATATTCTTTCATAATCACAAAACAAAAATAAAACTTTGTTTTCTTCTTATTTATTATTTATTAGTCTCTTAAATTAATGACTATGGGTCCAAAAACCTCTTATAAATACTCAACGCCACCACGATGAAATTTAAGGAGGGTTTTTTAGATTTGAAGTAACTCTTGAAAGAATTGCCGCCACAACTTCTCAGGAAAGTATCCATTCATAATCACTAATTAATTAAAAAAAATATTAACTTATAATTTAGAGATTTAGCCATTAAGTCTATTTTATTATATAGACTAATTAACAAATGAGTTTTATTTATTAATAATTATATCTATCTTTTATTATATAAAAAAAAGGTTTATAAATCCTCATCGCCGCCACGATGGAATCTATAAATAGTTTTGGAAGATGTCCCGAGAAGCTCGCCACCACGATTCCCCGAGGACATACCAATATCATAACCATTAATTTGAGAAAACTTTAAACTCATCAATTACTTATAAACCTTAGCCTTTAAACACATTTTAATTCATTAACCAAAAGATTTTTTATTATTTAATTTTATATACGAAAATTAAGTATAAACCCTCATCGTCACCACGATGGAATTTATAGGCCATTTTAGAGGACTTCCTCGAGAGACTCGCCACCACGATTACTCGAGAAAGTATCCTTTTACTTATTATTATTAGTTTTATTATTTTTTTTAAAAAAAGTATTATTTCCTTTGAAAGGTTGAATTTTCATTGATTAACTAATAATTTTTATATTCTCTTCTTTACCCATTTTTATCATTTATTGGCTTGAAAATTACTTACATATCCTCATCGCCGCCACGAGAGAATTTATAGGTAATTTTCAGAGAATTTTTCACGAAACTCGCCACCACGATTCCTTTAAAAAATACTCCTTAGTTAGTTGATTATATTTAATTAATTTTGAATAGCAATATAAATATATATATCTCTCTTGATTCTTTTATTAATTTTGAATAACATCATATATATAACTCTACTCCTCACCTGTCTTTGGGCTTATTTTCTCTTTTTTATTATTTATTTAAAATGAATAATATCTTGATAATCTGTTACCTGCATTTTATCTACAATAAGATATTCTAGCTAAGCAAAGATATTGGAGTCACAAGTATGAACACAAAATATATGCACAAAGACATAAAGGAAGGAACTTTTCAGTACAAGAAACATGACCAAATTATCAAACAAGGGAGTACGTCAACTCATATCCCATGTGTTAAACTTTACACGCTTTTCTTATTTTCAAAAAAGCAAACACTTTTTTGCTCTTTTTAAGCGTATATTGCTTGGATCTAAAACTTATTTATTGATATTATTATGGGTAAGCAAGCATGATAAGTTTGACCAAAAGAACAAGCATGATAAGACAACAAGATTAAATAAATGAAGAACATGTCAGAAGATGGAACAAGGATGTTGAGCTTAGTATTGTACCCACGAAGGTAGGAAGGACCCAAACAAGTGACCAAGTTTCTTCTTTTCTTTCTGCTAAGACCACGTTACCGTCTTTTTGTCTCCCTTCCAAAAAACTGACCTCTCATTTTCAAGACCACCGCTCTATTTTTTTTTCAAACCCTTCGCCGTCCCCTCTTCCTCCTCTCCTGCTGAAGGAAAAAATCGTTTTTATCGTCCTTTCTCCCCTTTTTAATCGGATGGCTCTTCTTTTCTTCTCCCATTTTGATCTAAAGGTCCTCATTTATTGGCCTTGTAATCCCTACCTCACCCCTTCTTTCTTTGCTGCAATTGGTTGTTTACATTACTGACTCCACTTTTGCTGTCTTTGGAGGATCACCCAGCTGTCAAGGAGAGAAGCTGACAAGGAGAGAAGTTGGCTGAGGGAGTCACATGGAGATGTTTGCTGATTAGAAATGACAAATGGGTCTTGTTATGCATTGATTGCATAATGGTCCCATATTTGAAAAATTCATCAAAGAGGCCCTATAGAAAGCATAATTAGCTGATTTCAATCTTTGTGTCTTTGCAGGGCATCTAGTTGGTAAGAGAATCACGTGGGGGAGCTGCGCTATTTGAAATGACAAATGGGTCTTGTTATGCATTGATTGTATAATGGTCCCATATTTGAAAAAAATCATCAAACGAGGCCCTACAGAAAGCATAATTAGGCATGCTGCAATTTTCAAATGGATGGCTTAAAAGTTGAGTAGCCCTTTTAAGAACTGATTTTAGAACAACAGATGCACCATTCCCAGCAAGGCTTCCAAGGGGCCAAAGTGGTGGCTGCTCTGAGGAACAAACAATCGCAACGAGGCAAGCACTAAGTGCACGAAGATCCATGCTGTTAACACATAGAAACTGTCTTTACAGGATTGCTAGTTGTCTCGGCTGTTGCCTAATGAGAAACTTATGGCCTTTTGGAATAGTGACTCTCTTAGGAATACACTGTCGTCCTAGGGAGCACAACTAACCACATGCACACCTTTGCTAAGTGAATCAACAAGCTGAAGTGATGAGGCGTCATCAATAGCCTATTTCTTCAGAAATAGTAATAGTTGTCCCGAAGCAGAAGGTGCACTATTTGTTTTATGGATTGTCTTGAAAGTGCCATCAAGTATGTTGTCACCAATCTGCTCAAGCTTCCATACTCTTCCGAATTGAAATAATTTTCAAGATTCTCGTGTTTCAAAACTTATCTTCCAAACAGCTCCTTAGTGGAAGTAATCATCACTTCAGAAACTCTCTCCATTGAATTTTTTAGCAATTGAAAACAATCATTAGCTAACAAAATTTGCTGAAGGTTGCGTTGAATTAAAGGTGAAAATCACAAGAAGACAAAGCCAACTAGACAAGGACGCTGGGGTCATTTGCAAATAATTCAATTAGCAGCAACAATAAAAGCGGTGGAAATTGCAAGAAGACAAAGCCTCGACAAGGACGCTGGGGTCCTTTGCAAATAATTCAATTAGCAGCAACAATAAAAGCGGTGGAAATTGCAAGAAGACAAAGCCTCGACAAGGACGCTGGGGTCCTTTGCAAATAATTCAATTAGCAGTAACAATAAAAGCGGTGGAAATTGCAAGAAGACAAAGCCAACTCGACAAGGACGCTGGGTCCTTTGTAAATAATTCAATTAGCAGCAACAATAAAAGCTGCTCCACTTTCGGTACCTGCTGAGGCCATTTGAAAAGGGTGGGTCCTTTTTGGTTTAGCCTTACTTTCTTAGCTGTCATCGGTTGTTGGCATGCTGACTCTGCTTTCTCATTGGCTGCTCCCAATTTTCGACTTTTCTCAGGGGCACACTCAAAGATAGAGAAAGAATGCAGCTGGCAGAACAAGTTGGCACATGCTAGAGACAGTTGCTCTAAGAGGACCCGTGACCCATCTTTTGAACCCCATGTAGAATCACGTTTTCTACTTCCACTCATATCACCAAAAGTAGTTGCACGTATTCCTATCAACACCGTATGATCATGAAAGCAAGAGAGAGAAATGTGTGTGCATTGCTTTTGTATAAATATGTATATATAAATATATGTATATGTATATATATATAAATATATGTACGTGTATATACAAATATATGTATATATATATTCATATACATCTACACATAAATATATATTCATATATATATACATATAAAAATATATATGCATATAAATATACACACATAAATATATATATACATATATACATATATACATACATACACACATATATATTTTGCATGATAACCAAATTAATTCGGTTGGTCTTTGCATGGAGGCCGAGTTAACTCGGTCTCGACTTCTCGATTCTGGTTCAAAATTACCTGCGAGGTAATTAAAATAAAATAAAATAAAATAATAGTAATAATAATAAATGAACACAAATACTAAACTTAAAAGGATAAGTAAAATGGAAATTCGAAAATGTCAAACCAATTAACTAATTAACTAGAATTAAAAATAAGTGTCTACAATCCTTGTGGTTCTTTAAGAACTATGGTGTCCACCACACTCTTGAGTATGGCAAAAGGAAAGAATAGATGGAAATTCATTATTCGGGACACACCTCCTAATTATCAAATCAACACAATATTTCCATAAGAAAGGTTCATCCCAAACAAAGAATTTACTATCATGTTTCAATTTATCTTTTCTAGCCTTAGACATGCCGTGAGGAAATTGATTTGTGACAAGATAATTGACCAAATCAGCATACCAAGGAGAAGAATTTGTTACCATCAAGAGCTACTCATCCGGAAATGCATCATTAATTGGAGAAGCCTCTTGAGAAGTCACCAATCTATTCAAATGATCAGCCACTTGGTTTTCCTTGCCTTTCTTGTCTTTGATTTCAAGATCGAATTGTTGTAGCAGCAAAATCCACCGTATCAACCTTGGTTTCACTTCCTTTTTGTTAAAAAGATATCTAAGAGCTTCATGGTCAAAAAATACTACTTTAGTACCCAACAAATAGGAAAAAAATTTGTCTAGAGCAAATACAATAATAAGTAGCTCCTTTTCAATTGTGGTGTAATTCTTTTAGGCTTTATTGAGGGTCCTGGACGCATAATAAATCATATAAGAATCACGTCCAATCCTTTGCCCAAGAACAGGCCCCAATCCATCACTAGCATTGTGCATGAGCTCAAAAGGGTGGTTCCAATTAGGTGGTTGAAGAACCGAAGCTGATGTGAGAGTAGTCTTAGGAGTATCAAAAGCTTTCTTGCATTGTTCATCAAAGATAAAAGGGTTAATAGCCAAATTTGCCCTCAACCTTTCACAAATGAACCAAAAATGTGCCAAACCTTTTTTCTGACCCTAATTGGCCCCCAACCTTTTATTTTTGACCATTTTTACCCAATTTGGACGGAAATTTCAAATTTGAAGGACAAATCGTTCAATTTCTGTCACGTCATTTCCATGTCAGTGGGGCCACCATCTGAAAAGTTGAAAAAAAACAACTGAAATTTTAGTATCCAGATGCTTCACCCGCACTTCCTCCTCCACCGCCATTGCCACCTTTGCTTCCATGGCTGCCAACTCCTCCATAACCAGCACCACCAGCTCCACCTCCTTTGCCACCTCCACTCCCATATCCAGAAGCTCCACCAGCACTACCTCCACCTCCACCTTTGTCTCCGCCACCACCACCTCTACATATCCACTAACACCTCCATATCCACCACCACCACCTTCTCCACTACCACTGCCACCTACATATTGTCCTCCTATAATTACATAACCACTACCTCCACCACCTCTAGAACCGCCTCCAATGAGGCCGGCACCATATCCACCACTAAGATGTGCAGTACCTGAAAGGTGAGAAGCTACTTCGCCGAAACTGAGAAGTGTTCTAGTGGCAGAATAGACACCTATACCTAATAACACAAATAAAACTGGACTGAATAACTTCTTGATAGCCATGGGAATGTTTCAAATCCCACGACCTTGGCTTAGAAATGGAAGTGAAGGTGGGTATATATAGGGAATGGATAGGAGCCCAAAACGAAAAAAATGTTTGCTGCAATTGTGGCTGGCCCGTAAAATGGTGGAGTTGGTAGTAAGCTAGCGCCTTTGTTCGTCACCACAAAAGCGAAGATGGTGATACCGACAGCGACTAAGATCAGGAAAAACATAAAGATGAGGTAGATGAACAGCAGCGCAGGCACGCCAAATAGCACGCCGATGAAGCCTAACACGGAGAAAATCATGAGACAGGTTTCGATCACGAGTAGCGGCGTGTCGAGGAAGCATTCACAATCTGTGAAGGCATCTTCTTTGAGCAAGAATCCTATATATATATGGTTCGACTTTTTTTTGCGTTAAAAAAAATTGATTTCAATTGTTTTTTTTTGAACTTTTCATATGGTGGGTCCACCTGACGTGGAAATTAAAATCCATGTGGAAGTGACGTGGCAGCAATTTAACGGCTCGTTTGTTAAATTTGAAATTTCCGTCCAAATTGTGTAAAAATGGTCAAAATAAAAGGTTGGGGACCAATTAGGGTCAAAAAAAGGTTTGGCACATATTTGGTTCATTTGTGAAAGGTTGAGGGTAAATTTGGCTTTTAAGCCAAAGATAAAAGGAATACCTTGCTGCAACAAGCGACACAAAGGGCCTGCTATCTTGGAAAAGTCTTAAATAAATCTTCTATAGAAGCCGGCATGCCCAAGAAAGGATCGCACCTCCTTAACGGAGCTAGGATAGGGCAGATTTTGGATCACTTCTACCTTGGCTTTATCAACTTCAATGCCCTTAGAAGAAACTATATGGCCGAGTACTATCCCTTGCTCCACCATAAAATGGCATTTCGTAAAGTTCAGCACAAGGTTAGTCTTAATGCATCTAGCCATGGTTAAAGTAAGATTATGAAGGCAAGCATCAAAGGTCTCTCCATAGACCGTAAAATCATCCATGGAAACTTCAATAATCTTCCCAACAAATTCTGAAGAGTTTTACAATGAAAATGATTTTCAACATAACTTTTCTGCTCTAAGAACTCCCCAACAAAATGGAGTAGTTGAAAGGAAAAATAGGACTTTGTAAGAAATGGCAAGAACAATAAATTGTGAAAACAACTTGCCAAAATATTTTTGGGCTAAAGCCACAAACAGTGCTTGTTACATTCTTAATAGGGTTTCAATTAGACCAAAAATTTCTAAAACTCCATATGAGCTTTATAAAGGGAGGAAACCAAACATTTCATATTTGAGGAGCTTTGGCTGCAAATGCTTTGTTTTAGATAATGGAAAACACCCTATGGGCAAATTTGATGCTAAAAGTGATGAAGCTATTTTTCTTGGGTATTCCTTGAACTCTAAATCATATAGAGTGTTCAATAGGAGAACACTAGTTGTAGAAGAGTCTGTTCATGTGGTTGTTGATGAATCTAACAATGCACCAAGAAAGGTAGTGCATGTTGATGATGATGATGATGTAGGTGAACTGGACTCAAAAATGGAGAAAATGAAGATTTATGAGGAGCCAACAAATGAATCTTCTACCTTGGAGAGAAGTGAAGTTGAACCACTTCTTGAAGATCTACAAAGAAGAGAAGAACTTCATGAAGATCTACTTAAAGCATGGAAGTATGCCAAGAGCCATCCAAAAGAGCAAATACTTGATGATCCCTCTGAAAAGGTAAAAACAAGAAGACAACTTATAGAGACATGGGAGCATGTGGCCTTCATCTCACAATTTGAGCCTAAAATCTTCGAAGAAAGAAGAAAATTGGATGATTGCCATGCAAGAGGAACTAGCCCAATTTGAAAGGAGCAAGGTTTGGACCTTGGTTCCTAGGCCAACTAACCATCCTATTACTTGTACTAAATGGGTATTCATAAATAAGATGGATAAGTTAGGTAATGTGGTAAGAAACAAGGCAAGACTTGTTGTCAAGGGATACAATGAAGAGAAAGGCATTGATTTCGATGAAACTTTTTCTTCTGTAGCTAGATTCAAGGCTATTAGGTTATTTCTTGCATATGCATGTTACATGAATTTCAAACTTTTTCAAATGGATGTGAAAAGTGCGTTTTTAAATGGTTTTATTCAAGAAGAGGTCTATGTAGATCAACGTCTTGGTTTTGAAATTCATGACAAGCCCAATCATGTGTATAAACTACAAAAAGCTTTGTATGGGCTAAAACAAGCTCCTAGAGCTTGGTATGAAAGACTTTCAAAATTTTTGATTGAAAAGAATTTTAAAAGGGGTAGTGTAGATATCACTCTCTTTACTAAAAGTAGTAAAAATGATCTTCTCATTGTACAAATATATGTTGATGACATTATATTTGGTGCTAATAATGAAAAATTGTGTGAGAGTTTTGCTAATGAAATGCAAGAAGAATTTGAAATGAGCATGATGGGAGAGAGTTGAATTTCTTCCTTGGTCTTCAAATAAAGCAAAGTGAGGATGGCATCTTTGTCAATCAAGCCAAGTACACCAAGGACATGCTAAAGAGGTTTGGTTTGATGGACATGAAGGGAATTGGAACCCCCACGAGCCCCTCAACAAAACTAGATAAAAACGAGAAAGGCAATGAGGTAGATCAAAAGCTCTATAGAGGTATGATCGGATCACTTCTTTACTTGACTGCTAGTAGACCTAATATCATACTAAGTGTATGTCTATGTGCTAGATTTCAAGCATGTCCTAAGGAATCACATTTGGTTGCTGTTAAGAGAATCTTTAGATACCTTTTGAAATACTCAAAACTTAGGTCTATGGTATCCTAGAGGCAGTTCTTTTGATCTTTTAGGCTATTCTGATTATGTTTTTGCTGGTAGTAAAGTGGATAGGAAAAGCACCAGTGGTGCTTGTCAATTTCTAGGAAATATGCTTGTGTCTTGGTCTAGTAAGAAACAAAATTCTGTAGCACTCTCCACTGCTGAAGCTGAGTATATATCCTTAGGTAGCTGTTGTGCTCAAATTTTATGGATTAGGCAATAACTTAGTGACTATGGCATGAAAATAGTACAAGTTCCCATTTTATGTGATAACGCAAGTGCTATAAATATCTCCAAAAATCCAGTTCAGCACTCTAGGACTGAGCATATCGAGATTAGGCACCATTTTATTAGAGATCATGTGCTTAAAGGAGATATTAAAGTAGAGTTTGTGGACACCTTGGACCAATTAGCTGATATATTCACAAAACCCTTGAATGAGGATCAATTTTGCAAAATGATGAGAGAGCTCGGTATGACAAATGTGCATGAACTCAAATTATGATGAATTGTTTGATGATGCATGTTTGATTTACTATTAATTTGTTGTTATGAACCTTAATTGCATAAAACTTGATCTTGTCAATGTATATATATTTCATGTGATTAAAAAATTCAAGTTCCCACTCCTAAAAATGATTCTTCAAAGGGTTGAATCGATTGGGAATTTAGCTCAATCGGTTTTACATAAATTTGAAAAAACCTATTTTCAAAGTTCATTAAACTCAATCGATTCACCCCTTTAGTTAACCAATTGAACATTTCTATGAAAAAGATTTTAAAACTATTCTCCGAAATTTCAATCGATTCAACTCTGTGGTTAACCGATTCAACATTTCTGTGTCAAAGTTTTAAAAGTTTGAACTTCAAAATCTAATCGATTCACAAAAAGTTTTAATTGATTCACTTTCAAAAACTTTCAAAATAAAAATCCCAAACAGAAAGTTTCAATCGATTCAGTCTTGGACTGAACTGATTGAATAAAGTCTGGAAGAAAACATCAGAACTTGCCAATTTATTTAAGTGTTTCACTCAATCGGTTGAACTCATCGGGGCTATATATAACCCAACGGTTCTCACACTCTCAAAATCGTTTTGAATCGATTCAATTTCAAAACTTTTCACTTTCCCTCACAAAAACTCTTCAAGAAACTCTACCATCTACAAAACCCAACCCCCAATTCGTCCTTTAAACACAAAATCAACATCCTTACACTCCAAAATTCGAAAATCCCCAATTCCCAAAACCTAAAAACCTCAAATGGCACCCAAAAAATGAATTCCACAACAAGGAGAGGGTCCAAGCAAAAAGGTGAAGCACGTGGGCAAAAAGTTGAGCAAGGGGAAGGGAATTGCCAGTGGGAATCCTGCTAGTGGTTGTGTTCGAATCCAAGAGGGAGGTAATGAAACTTAATTCATAAAAAGAGATATGATGAGATTATGTCATCTAAGGAGGTTATTTGTGGTAGGGAGATTGATTGGAAAGGATTCGAGAACTATACTTTTCATGATAGTCTTCGAAAACTCTTTATGGATGCCAAGTGGTTTGTTTTGAGTAATTTTCTGGATAGAGACTATAGTGATTTATTAGTTAGAGAATTTTACTCAAGTATTCCTAAGAATCAAGACGAGTTACGAGAGAATGTAGAAATCAACACTGAGGGTATACTTGCCTTTGTTTGTGATAGAGAGATCTTGATTACTCCTAAAGAACTAAGAAGCTTGTTGAAAATAGAATTTGAGAATGGTGCATATTCTAGGCCAACTGAGTTTACATGTGGACTACCATGGAAAGAGATTACTGGCTTAGATGAAAGTTTTGGTCTCAAGAACTCAGTCTTGAAGATCAAAACTTTGGAACTCAGACTATTACATGTTTTCATCAGCACCACACTCTATGGGAGGTCAAGGAGTTTTAGCACTGTGACACAAGAAGACGTTTGGTTGATGTTTTCTGCTATGCATGGTGGAGAAGTTAACACTGCTCGATTTCTGATTGAGAGAATGAAAGAAATAGCTTAGAGCAAGAGATCGAAGTCGACTTTTGGGAATATCATCACTAAATTGTTGAGGAATTTGGGGTCAGAGGTACCAAAATGACTTGAAAGTAAGCACTCACATTCCTTTTAACTCCTCAAGTCTTCAGAAAATGCATTATGTCTTAGATGGTAACAACTGGATCAAGCAAATAGTGAAGACAACCAAGATAGTGCTAGAGAGCCAGAAAATGAACCACAAAAAGAAGAAGAGGCAACATAAGAGCAAGCTCAAGAAGAAGTACCAGAACAACCTCAAACACCTCAAGATGATTGGATTGGGTTGATATTGGACACTGTGTTGAGAATGGAGACATCTTTGGGATAAGAAATTCGGGAGTTCAAGCAACTAGTTTTAACTAGGTTAGATGCTTTGGACAAGAAGGTGGAGGAGATTCGTAAACAATCAGGGGACCAATACTTTGATATTGGTGACTTGGATCATGGGAATGAACAAAGGGCTGACTTGGAACAGCAAGTGCAATAGCAAGAGACTGATCAAGAAAATGTGCCCCAGCAAGAGCCTGAGCAAGAAGAAGAGCAAGTGGTAGAGGAAGAGATGGCAACAGCCACTCAGACTATGGAGACAGTCATCTCCAACCTTATTGCAGCATCCGAGCCTATCCCAACCGAGCCCATCCCATCTACTCCATCCTCACCTAAACCCCAACCCAAAGCCTCCTCTCCTACCCTTCAGTATCAAAAGAAAAGACAAAGGAAACCCAAATCCAATCTTTGATGCTTTTTAATGATGTCAAAAAGAGGGAGAAATAAATTGTGATTGTGTACAGACTTAAGGGGAGCTTGATTATGTTTTTAACATTGTTTTGCTTTGCTTTACTTATCTGATGAATCAAACTTTGGAAATTTTACATTTGTGGAACATTGATTTGCAAATTACTTGAAGCTATATATTTGATATCTTGTTCAGGTTTGATTTTATGATTGTGATGCTTACATGTAGATGAAATTATCTATTCTTTGAAATACATGTATAGGTATGTGTATGTACAAAGTGTAGGGTGAAGAGAGCATATATTCATGGGGAGCTATTGCTCAAAATCTTAGCATTTGCACATTTATGTTTTAACTTAGATTAACCTTTTTAAGTTTGTTTAAAAGTTAAATGCCAAATTAAAACTAAGCTACTACTAGAGTATAATGGTAAGCAAAGGTCGTTCCCACCAAGGATTGATTATTGAACTTCTTCAATTCCTAACTAGCAAACAAGGCAAAAGAAAAATTCTTGAGTTTGGAAATAAGAGTAATCTAAAAGTGAACAAAGCAAATAAAATAAAAAGATGTAATCAATAATAGAAAACTTCAGTTTAAAACAATCATCCCTCTTGAATTAGATAAATCGCCAAAGGCAATCAAACAAAATATCTAATCTTGCATAGAATAGGCGTAAGTTAAAGTACTTAAGTTTCCTATTAACCTCTATCTTTCCTTAGGTTTAGCCTAATTAATACTCGAGTTTCTTAAGAAGGCCCTTTTCATCAAATCAATTCAATATCCCAGCAATATGAATTTAAATATGACAAAAGCATGAGAAACAAGAAAGATATTAGCGTATATGAACAACAAACCTACACCGGCGTAATTTGTTTAATTCATATCCGATTTCCCCCTAGATAAGCAACTAAGATGTATGAGACCTTAATTCTATCTAATTTACTACTTGTGACTAGAGTTACTTACAATTCCGGATAAACAACTCTAAATCTAGCAATCAATTAACATATAATCTTAACTAGTATGCATCCTAGGCAAAAAAATATGGAATCATAAATGTTATGCTAAGAAGAAATCAGAATGCAAGCAAAACGAAATTAATTAAGCACAAACAAAGCCTCACGATCTTCTTCTCCAAGAGTTCAAAATTGCTTCAAACTGAAAATAAGAATTTAGCAACACATAGCAGGAGAGAGAACACAAGAAGAAAATAAAATTACTAGGAATTGTGTATTTTTACAATGGGTGGCTGACTCTTTATATATAGGAGAGTCTAGTAGCCCTAAACTTAACTTGGAAGAAAACCTAATTCTAGAAGAAGTCTTTTTCAGCAGTTAGGAATCCTTCTTCAAGTAGGAGAAAAGATAGCACACTCCATATGCCTTGCACATGCTTCATTAAAAGGTTATCCTACTCCAATTAGGACTTCTCTGCAAGGGCTGATCCACATCCTTCTAGGACTTGGGCCAAGCTTAAATATCTTCAATAATATGTCTAGAGTCAAAGGCCAATTAAGCAAAAATGTGCTCAAGTCCATCTCCAATCCGAAATTGCTCCAAAGCCCAAATTAAGAAGCTCTCTCTGATTTCCGCAAGATCTCTGGACTTCTCTATATTTTAGCCTTTTGACAGCCCAAACGAACTCCGATTTGTACGATCTTTAGCATTCAGGAAAGCTTGAGATGTTCTCTACAACTTTGATGAAGAACTCAAACTCAAATAAGGGCTCTAAGGATGTCAAATCTGGTCATCTTTTCAAACTATCTGCACAGGAAAAATCTCAAATTTCCAGATTTAAACATCTTTTATTCCAAAGCTTCCTTTTAGCTTCCTATCACACAAAATCACTCAAAATAACTTATTTAGAGGTAATAAACACTTAAATCATCAAAGATAAGCAATAAAACATAGTAGAAATAAGTGCCTATCAAATTCCCCCACACTTAGCCTTTGCTAGTACGCTAGCAAACTAAGAAAAACTAAAAACTAAACCATATTGATTCCACTTTCGTAAGTGTACGGTAGCACTTAGCATGTGACACAAGCCTTTAAACCCCTAAGTGTCCCTAGAGGAGGAGTTATAGTCTCCTAAGGGTTTACCATAATGATACCCACAAACATTGCCTACATAACCTTTTTCAATCAAATTCCAAAATCATGAGAATCGTAAGTAAGAGCACAATTAAATAATCTATAGAACATAATATATCAAAAACGAATCACTTTTCCAGTCAAAATAAGAAAGTAACACAATAACATCTTAAATTAAGCAAACATGCATCAAGTCAGGTAATCCTCACTGGATATTCTCTCTTCCACACAAGTGTTTAAGATATTCAAGGGCATACTCACTATCCATTGAAAACATACTTACCATAAGCTTGCAATGTATCTAATCTCCACTACTCCAATCTACACATATGCATGAACCAAAAGGACTTAAACATAGGTTGTAATGGGGCCATGGGTAAGTAGGATAAGAAAGAAAAGATAAAGAGATCAAAATAAGGTTCAAGAATTAGTAGAGCATAGAATAGGTTCAAGAATTAGTAGTGCAGAATAAAACATGGGTAGATTTAGCTTTGAATAGCCCAACTCTTTGTACAATTCATCACTCCGCCAAAATTCAACTTCCTTTACACCTTTCTTTCTTTCTTTCTTTCTTTTTAAGCACTAGGAATCATTGCCAATCTTCTTTTATAGTGTCTTCTTTCTTTTTCTTACAATGCTTTTGCATTTTCTTTTTTTTTTTTACACTCTAATTCTTTTCAATTTCATTTGGCAAAGTTCCCACTTTTTTCAAGCCATGCATCAATCATATAATCTCCCCTACACTTCTTCCTTGTCTACCTTTTAAAAAATAAAACACATGTAAGTAAGCTCTAGTAAATCAAGAATAAGGGTAGAGAATACTTGTTTTTCTTTTAGGCTCAAGGTTCTTTAAGATATGGGTAAACAAAGAAAAAGGCAAATCATATACATATAGGCTCAAGGGGTTAACTAAGTGATTATTTAACAAGGGTTGGCTTAATTTGGCTTAAATGCAATCCTAAATGCCTTTTGTTTATGTTCAAGCATATGCATAGCAAACATGTAATCTCAAAAAGATACAAAGCAAGTTCTAGAAGTAATGCAATCAATAGGATAAACCACTCAAGAAAAGAATAGATTGTGAGGATTTAACAATCTCATAGGCTCAAAATCTCACAGGTTCATAGTACCTAACTCAATAGCATGCTTACTTAATCTAATCAATTCTCATGTCACAATGATTATAAAAAAGCAAAGCAACTCAGATCATCAATATCATGCTTCAATCATACTTAACTTAGCTCTAACCTATGAAAATCATGCTTTTGTCATTCAATTGAAAGGTTAATATACCTAAAAGTCTCCTAAACATAAAAACAAACTAAACTAAACATAACCAAACTCATGCAAAATGAAAGATAAAGGTGTTTTTAGAGCAAAGAGCAAACCAACAAGTGGAACCAGCAAGCTCTTGACACAAAGTTGAACCTATATCAATCACAAAAAAAATTGCATTAGTTTAAAAAAAAATCAACAGAAACATAAACTAAGTAAGTAAAAACTCAAAATCCTTCCCCCCACACTTAAATACTACATTGTCCTCAATGTAGGAAGAAGAATGTTAAAATGAAGAAAAACAGCAAAGAAAGAAAAAGAAACACAAATCCCAATGAAGCTTAGGTTGTCTCCCAAGAAGCGCCTTTGTTTAGTGTCTTTGGCTAGACCTCCTCCTTTTGCTACTCTTCATAAATTGGATCCTCCAACTTAAGTTCTTCCACACTTTGGATTTGAACTCCATCATAGTAAGGCTTAAGTCGATGACCATTCACTTGAAGTACCTTTGATGTTGCCAAACTTTGAATCTCCACTGCACCATGAGGGAAAACATTAGTAATAACAAAAGGACCAAGCCATCGAGAACGAAGCTTACCAAGGAATAAACTAAGCTTTGTATTGTAAAGAAGAACTTTTTGGCCAAGTTCAAAACTCTTCCTTAAAATCATCTTGTCATTCCATGCTTTTGTTTTCTCCTTGTAAATCCTTGAGTTCTCAAAGGCATCATTCCGAATTTCCTCAAGTTCTTGCAATTGCAATTTTCTATGCATTCCAGCATCACAAAAGTTAAAATTGCATTGTTTAGTGGCCCATCATGCCTTATGCTCAAGTTCCATGGGAATATGACAAGGTTTGCCAAAAACAAGCCTATAGGGAGACATCCCAATAGGTGTTTTATAGGCTGTCCTATATGCCCATAGTGCATCCTCAAGTCTTGCACTCCAATCTTTCCTATTAGGATTGACGGTTTTCTCAAGTATGCTCTTCACTTCTCTATTGGAAACTTCAACTTGCCCACTAGTTTGAGGATGGTACGAAGTGGAAACCCTGTGTGTGATCCCATACTTCTTCACTAGTGCTTCCACCACTCTATTGCAAAAGTGTGTTCCTTTGTCACTGATCAAAATGCATGGAATCCCAAACCTAGAGAAGATGTTAGATTTGACAAAATCTACAACAACCTTAGCATTATCAATCTTGGTGGCTTTAGCTTCCACCCACTTTGAAACATAATCACATGCAAGTAAAATATATATATTGCCAAAGGAAGAAGGAAAAGGACCCATGAAATCAATACCCCAAACATCAAATATTTCACAAACAAGTATAGAGTGTAAAGGCATTTGATCTCTATGTGAAAGTTTCCCTACCCTTTGACATCTATCACAAGACTTGCAAAATAAATATGCATCTTTAAACAAAGTAGGCCAATAAAAACCACATTCTAATATCTTCCTAGCAGTTCTTTTAAGTCCAAAATGGCCTCCACATGCATAAGAGTGACAAAAAGTTAGGATATAATGAAATTCAGATTGAGGTATACATCTCATAACTAATTGATCAGAGCAATACTTCCAAAGATAAGGATCATCCCACACATAATATTTAGCATCACTCTTTATCTTATCCTTATGAGATTTACTTACATCACTTGGCAATTGTCTAGATACAAGGTAGTTAACAATGTCAGCATACCAAGGCAAAGAATCATGCAAAGCAAGTAAATTTTCATAAGGAAAAGAGTCACTTAGGGGGGTGGTGTCTTCAGGTTGCATAATTCGGTTCAAATGATCAGCCACAAGGTTTTCAGCACCTTTCTTGTCTTTACTCTCCAAGTTGAACTCTTGCAGCAGCAAAATCCATCGTATAAGCCTCGGTTTTGCCTCCTTTTTTGCTAGTAGGTACCTAAGTGCTGTATGATCAGAATATATAATTACTTTAGCACCAAGCAAATAAGAACGGAATTTATCTAAAGCAAATATAATAGACAAGAGTTCTTTTTCTATGTTGGTGTAGTTTCGTTGGGCAGCATTTAAAGTCCTAGAGGCATAGTATATCACATGTGCCTCCTTTCCAACTCTTTGTCCCAAAACAGCTCCAATGGCATGATCACTTGCATTGCACATAAGTTCGAATGGTAAGTTCCAATTCGGAGGTTGAATGATTGGAGTGGAAGTAAGTGTTTTCTTCAACCTATCAAATGCTTCCTTGCAATTTTCATCGAACTTGAATTCCACGTCTTTTTGTAAAAGGTGACATAGAGGTGATGCTATTTTTGAGAAATCTTTGATAAACCTTCTATAAAAACCTGCATGGCCAAGAAAAGAACGAATCTCCCTTACATTGGAGGGGTAAGGCAGGTTTTTTATAATGTCTATCTTAGCCTTATCTACCTCTAGACCTTTAGATGAGACTATATGCCCTAAAACAATACCTTGTTCTACCATAAAGTGACATTTTTCAGAATTTAAAACAAGGTTAGTTTCAATGCATCTTTCTAAGATCAATTTGAGATTATGTAGACAAGCATCAAAAGAATCTCCATAAACGGTAAAATCATCCATAAATACCTCTATGATGTTTTCCACATAATCTTGAAATATGCTCATCATGCATCTTTGGAAAGTGGCTGGAGCATTGCAAAGTCCAAAGGCCTTGCATCTATAAGTAAATGTGCCAAAAGGACATGTGAATGTTGTCTTCTCTTGATCTTCAGGAGCAATTGCAATTTAGAAGTAACCTAAAAAACCATCAAGGAAACAATAAAATTGACAACCAGCTAATCTCTCAAGCATTTGATCAATAAAAGGGAGAGGAAAATGGTCCTTTCTAGTGGAAGCATTGAGCTTCCTATAGTCGATGCACACACGCCATCCAGTTTGCAATCTTTGAGGCACAAGCTCTCCTTCTTGGTTCTCAACCACGGTTATACCTGATTTCTTAGGAACCACTTGTGCGGGGCTAATCCACTTGCTATCGGAGATTAGATAGATCATTCCTACTTCAAGAAGCTTGAGGATTTCCTTCTTGACTACATGCATCATAGGTGGATTAAGTCTTCGTTGAGCCTCTCTACTTGGTTTAGCATTATCCTCCAATAAGATGCAATGCATGCATTTGAGGAACTGATTCCCTTGATGTCGGCAATCGTCCATCCTATAGCTGTTTTGTGATCACAAAGTACTCGAATCAATTTCTCCTCTTGCAAAGGTGTTAAGTAATTGGATATGATCACGGGCAAGGTCTCATCATCTCCTAAAAAGGCACATTTCAAGTGGATAGGTAAAGGTTTAAGCTCAATCTTTGGTGCCTACAAAATTGAAGGGAGAAGCTTATTAGTACTTATAGGTAAATCAACATAGGTTAAGTTAAATCTAGATGAGATTAAAGGTAAAGAATCCAAATCCAAAGTTGATTCCACTATGTTTTCTCTTGTTGCCAAAGGCCATTTGTTGCAATCTTGCCTTGTGTAAGAATTAGCTAATGCCACCTCAAGAGCATCCTCATTATGCAAGCTTAAAACATGATGAGACAACACATCAAGAACATCAATAGAAAAAACAGGATGTACATCACTAGGGTACCTCATTGCTTCAAAGATATTGAAGCGAACAATCTCTCCATCAAACTCCATGGTGAGAATACCCTCATAGACATCTATCTTTGTCCTTGCTGTCCTCAAAAATGGTCTCCCAAGTAGTACAAGAACAACTCCAGGGTTATCATCATCTTCCATCCTAAGTACATAAAAATCAACGGGAAATACCAATTCGTTTACCTGCACCAAAACATCTTCAACAAGCCCCTCAGGGTAAACATTAGATGTATTTGCCAATTGTATGATAACTTCGGTTTCAATAAGATTTCCTAGATTTAGAGCTACATAAATGGAATAAGGCATAACATTTATAGAAGCACCTAAATCACACAGCTTTTTCAAACCTATTGTTACCAATTGTACAAGGAATAGAAAAAGAACCTAAATCCTTACACTTTGGAGGGAGTTTTCTTTGAATAACAGCGGATACATTCTCCCCCAAACTTACCTTTTCGTTTCCTTTAAGCTTCCTCTTGTTGGTACACAAATCTTTTAGGAACTTAGCATACCTCGGTTCTTGCTTGATTTCATCAATCAAAGGAATGTTCACATGCACCTTCCTAAAAGTTTCCCATATATCCTTTTCTTGATCTTCTTTCTTAGATTTAGCCAACCTAGAAGGGAAAGAAGGAGCAAACACATTAGCACTAAAATCTGGATTTAAGGGAGGTGAGTGTACCTTAGGAAGTAAGGAATCGGATGTGCGGGCAGCATCAATTGAGGACTGATCTTGCTTTGGTTGTTCTTGAAAACCTTCTTCCTTTTGTTTAGGAATTATTTCCCACTCTTTACCTAGGTCATCCTCTTGCAACTCCTTGGACTTTTTGGGAGATTCTACCTTTTTTCCACTTCTCAATTCATTTGCATTAGCATTCTCTTTTGGATTGACAATTGGTTGAGAAGGAAACTTGCTTGAAATTTTGGAATTGATCTCATTAACATTTGTTGCAAGTTGTCCCACTTGAGTTTCCAAATTCCAAATGCTAGTCCTTGTTTCCTGTTTAAAACACATAGAATCCTCAACTAATGTTTTAAACATATCATTAAGTGACATATTAGAAGTAGAAAGAGAGGGTTGAGAATCTTGTGTCCTATTTTGCTGGAAATTCATTTTATTGTGCACATTTGATCCTCATTGATTTCTATAGCGAAGGTTTGGATGATCCTTCCATCCAAGATTGTAGGTGTTGGAGTAGGGATCATACTTTCTTTGCTGTCTAGAGAATCCTCCAATGGCATTGGCTTCCTCATTGTGCTCCTCATGCAAGGTCGGACAAGCATCGGTAGGGTGTCATTTATGTGAGCATATTCCACACACCCTTTGTGTCAAGCCACCTATAGCAAAATTTTCAAGCAAAGAGGTAAGTTTATCTAGTCTTTGATCAATATTACTACTACTTACCTCATTTACTCTTCTTGTTGATGCAAAATCTCCTGTCCCAAATTGATGAGTGTTTTCAGCTATATCTTCAATCAATTCTCTTGCTTGATTAGGAGTCTTATTCATCAATGCTCCTCCACTAGCTACATCTAGCATTTTTCTATCCATAGGTGATAAGCCAATATAGAAAAATCTCAAGATAAGTCGTTCAGAAAATTCATGATGTGGGCAACTATTGATTGCACAACTTCTTGTATCTCTCCCAATACTCATACAATGTCTCTCCTTGTTGTTGGCGAACTCCACAAATTTCCTTCATAAGGTTTTTGGTAAGTGTGGCAGGGAAGAACTTTTCCAAGAAAAGTCTTTTCATCTCACTCCAACTTGAAATAGATCCAGGGGAAAGGGAGTACAACCAATCTTGAGCCTTGTTTGCCAAGGTGAAGGGAAACACTCTCAATTTGACATTATCATCGGTCTCATTGGTGGTCTTGAGAGTTGAACAAGATAAATAGAACTTTTGAATATGCTTGTGTGGATCTTCACCTGACAAACCATGAAAAGTAGGCAACAACTGTAAGAGACTAGATTTAATCTCAAAATTTGACTCTAAGTCAGGAAAATTAATGCAAAGTGGAGGAAGATTAATATTGGGAGTAGAGAGCTCCTTGAGGGTCCTTTGCACTTGAGCATTGTTTTATGCCATGGTTGCTCTTTCTAAGAGAGTTACTGGTGATGGTAGTGATGAGGAAGATGAAGATGAGTCTTCTTTTGCCTCAAAAGGAAGAATAACTCTCTTTGGAGTGTGGAGTGAAGTAAAGGTAGGGAGAGCTCTATTGAGTTGTTCTCTGAGGTTCTCAAACTTCTTTTTGTATTCTTCGTCCTCTTGAGTCATGCAATTCTTACAAAAGAAGGAGTTTAAAGGTTAAATAACATGAAAACAAAGGAAAGGAAAATAAAAGAAAAGAGAGAAAAATAAAAAGAAGAATTTTCAGAATCAGGAAAACAAAAATCGGCCCAGAAACTGATGAAAATTGCAGAATCTCGCAAAAATAAGGGAGGCCAGTAGCATAGCTACTGGTTTTGCTCAGCTCGTCGTTTTCCTTTAGAAACGTTGGGGTGGCACGCCGAGTATTGCTTCAGGTTGATACCTACTTCGAAATCCTGTAAAAACGCTAGAAAAGGAATTGAATTAGTATCTTCAATCCCTGGCAACGGTGGCAGAATTTGGCGTGTCGTTAAATGCCAAATTAAAACTAAGCTACTACTAGAGTGTAATGGTAAGCAAAGGTCGTTCCCACCAAGGATTGATTATTGAACTTCTTCAATTCCTAACTAGCAAACAAGGCAAAAGAAAAATTCTTGAGTTTGGAAATAAGATTAATCTAAAAGTGAACAAAGCAAATAAAATAAAAAGACGTAATCAATAATAGAAAACTTCAGTTTAAAACAATCATCCATCTTGAATTAGATAAATCGATCATAGGCAATCAAACAATATCTAATCTTGCATACAATAGGCGTAAGTTAAAGTACTCAAGTTTCCTATTAACCTCTATCTTTCCTTAGGTTTAGCCTAATTAATACTCGAGTTTCTTAAGAAGGCCCTTTTCATCAAATCAATTCAATATCCCAGCAATATGAATTTAAATATGACAAAAGCATGAGAAACAAGAAAGATATTAGCCTATATGAACAACAAACCTACACAGTCGTAATTTGTTTAATTCATATCTGATTTCCCCATAGATAAGCAACTAAGATGTATGAGACCTTAATTCTATCTAATTTACTACTTGTGACTTGAGTTACTTACAATTCCGGATAAACAACTCTAAATCTAGCAATCAATTAACATATAATCTTAACTAGTATGCATCCTAGGCAAGAAAAATATGGAATCATAAACGTTATGCTTAGAAGAAATCAGAATGCAAGCAACACGAGATTAATCAAGCACAAATAAAGGCTCACGATCTTCTTCTCCAAGAGTTCAGAATTGCTTCAAACTGAAAATAAGAATTTAGCAACACATAGTAGGAGAGAGAACACAACAAGAAAATAAAATTACTAGGAATTGTGTATTTTTACAATGGGTGGCTGACTCTTTATATATAGGAGAGTCTAGTAGCCCTAAACTTAACTTGGAAGAAAGCCTAATTCTAGAAGAAGTCTTTTTCAGCAGTTAGGAATCCTTCTTCAAGTAGGAGAAAAGATAGCACACTCCACATGCCTTGCACATGCTTCATTAAAAGGTTTTCCAACTCCAATTAGGACTTCTCTCCAAGGGCTGATCCACATCCTTCTAGGACTTGGGCCAACCTTAAATATCTTCAATAATATGTCTAGAGTCAAGGCCAACTAAGCAAAAACGTGCTCAAGTCCATCTCCAATCCGAAATTGCTCCAAAACCCAAATTAAGAAGCTCTCTCTGATTTCTGCAGGATCTCTGGACTTCTCTGTATTTTAGCCTTTTGACAGCCCAAAAAAACTCCGATTTGTGCGATATTTAGCATTCTGGAAAGCTTGAGATGTGCTCTACAACTTTGATGAGAACTCAAACTCAAATAAGGGATCTAAGGATGTCAAATCGGGTCATCTTTTCAAACTATCTATACAGGAAAAATCTCAAATTTCCAGATTTAAACATCTTTTATTCCAAAGCTTCCTTTTAGCTTCCTATCACACAAAATCACTCAAAATAACTTAGTTAGACGTAATAAACACTTAAATCATCAAAGATAAGCAATAAAACATAGTAGAAATAAGTGCCTATCAAAAAGGATGTCATCATCAAAAAGGGGGAGATTGTTGAACCCTAAGTGTTTTTTATGAATACAAAACCACCCAATTAGATGTTTTTAATGAATCTAAGTTAAGGGTGCAGATTCTTTAAAGGCAAAAGTGAAAGTGCTAAATGTTAAGGATTCAATAGATGGAGGTTCTGTCCCAATCGATTGAACAAGGTTGGACTGAGGTTATAAAGCACAAACCCAAGACATTTAGCCGATTGCGCAAGTTAGTCAACCGATTGAGCAACTAGTGGAAAGAAGAAGAAGTTGGAAGTCAGAGATATTCAACCGATTCATAGAGGTGCTCAATCGATTAAGGAAGAACAAGTGAAAACTAAGAAGTCTGAAGCTGAAGAAATTGAACTGATTCAGCCCTATGCTCAATTGATTCAGCACCCTGAAGAAAATAGGCAGCTGAAGAAATTGAACCAATTGAGGGGCAATGTGAATCGATTGAACAGAAAAAACTAGAAGTCCAAAAGACAGCATCAGAAATATTGAACCAATTCAGTAATGGCCTCAACCGATTCAACAGTGTCAGAATAGTATAACGGCTAATTTTTTCAAAGCTGCAACTTGGCCTCTCTCTTCATTAAATGCCCCAACGGACAGAATTAACTCTTTAGCTATTTAAGGGGGTCTTAAATGCTGAAGAAAAACAACAAATTAAATAGCATTTACTATACTTTCCTTGTAAATTAATCTCTCTTTTGTCCCTAACCTTTCACACTTTGTGAGAGAAATTTGAGTGAGCTAAAACCCTTGTACATCTTAGGTCTTGTTAGAGATCAATTATTGTACTCAATTTTATGTTTTCTTGTATTCTTAGAGGTGAGGGAATCACTCTAAGTGGGTTGTATCAACTAGGAGATCCTAGGTTGATTTGTATTGAAGCTTGGGAAGAGCTTTCCTTGTAAAGGCATTGTGGAAGCTAGAATTCCACTGCTGTAGTGAAGAAGAGATTGAAAATCCCTGATTGGGAAGATCAAGGTAGTGGATGTAGGTGAAGAACACAGAAACACTCTAAATAGAAGTGTTATTTCTTCTTTACTTGCTTTACATTGCAAAGAACTCATCCAATCATCCAAAACAACCCCAAACACCAACCACCTCACTGCCAAAAGTTCCAATTGAAGTAGCACCTTCGAAGAAGAAGTCAAAAGTGCTATTCACCCCCCCTTTAGCACTAATCTAAGGGACCAATAGAAGTTTCCTCTGAAAAATAGCTGAGACATTTTCATTCATCCTTATGCATTCATTTCCCTTCAACTTCCTCTTATTAGTATAGAGATCTTTAAGGAATTTCAAATACTATGGAACTTGCTTGATGGCATCCACTAAAGGAATGTTCACTTGAATCTTCTTAAAAATTTCCCAAACATCCTTTTCCAAGTCTTGAGTAGGTTTCTTGGCAAGTCTAGAGGGGAATGGGGCACGAACTTGAGTGATCAAGTCTGGATTGGAAAAGGGTCAAGGTGCCTTTAACTTTGACATAGCTAGTATAGCTAAAGTAGAAGCTTCATGGTCATTTTTCCCACATTCTGACTAGCAGGCCATTTAGAGGCTTCATCAGAGCCTCTAAATGGCTGGGAATAAGGAGGTGAAGCATGGACATAAGTCAACCCTAGCAGCTGAGAGGCTTCGTCAGATCCTCTAAGTGGCTTTGAACATTTTCCAGATTCCTTGGTGCCTGATAACTACCTCTCAGAGTCTCGCTTAGAGCCTCTAAATGGCTCAGAGTTCTACTCCTTATTGATATTTAAAATATTCGGCCAGACTTTAACTTCTCCATCTAGGTCCTCCTTTATCAATTCTTGCCTAGATTGACCTTCTAGCTTCTTGCCATTCCTCAAATAAATTGCATGAGCAGTTCCCTAGGATTTTTCAATGGTTGAGAACGGAGTCGATCGGATCCTCTTGCTTGTATCTCATTCAAAGTGCTAGCTACTTGACTCATCTTAATATTCATATTTGCCACTTGCACCATCAGTTATTGCATATCAACCTTAAACTTGTTATGTCTCTCCTTTTGTTGCACAGAATCCTCGATCAGTTGAGGGATAATATCATTATACTTGTTGGATGATGAAGAACGGTCTTGATGAGGTTGATTATTCCAATTGTGCTAAAATTATGATGAAGCTGATTACTTTGACTGAAAGGGAGCTCTCGGTTGCTGGAATGAAGAGGTTTGATTTCCATACCTGAATGCTGGGTTGTCCTTCCACCCCAGATTATAAGTGTTGGAATAGGGGTCATATTTCCTTTGCTTTCCATTAAAGCCAACAGCCTTGCAATCCTGGGTTGACTCTTCTAACAATGAAGGACATGCATTAGTGGTATGATTCAGCATAGAATAGATTCCATAAACACGAAATACTCCAAAACTTGGAGCTTGCTACCCCATGATGTATGTAGAGAGTTGGGCAAGATGTTGATGAATAAGAGCCAAGTGTTGTTGAAATGAAGTGTGCTCTACTTCATTGACATTCTTAGTTTGAGGCCTTACTCTTCGAGTGTCAAACTGCTGAGAGTTTGTAGCCATGGTATCAATAAGTCTTCTTACCTCAATAAGAGTCTTAGCAAAAAGAGCTCCTCCACTAGCTGCATCCAACCATTTTCTATTGAAATCCACAAGACCTTCATAAAAGTGCTGCATCAATTGTTGTTCATCAATTCAGTGATAGGGACAGTTGTCCAATAGCTTCTTGAAATGCTCCCAATACTCATAAAGAGATTCCCCATCTGATTGTTGAATACTAGCAATGTCTTTCCTTATGTTGCTAGTTTTTATAGCTGGAAAGTAGTGCTCCAAAAATGCTTTTTGTAGTTCATCCCATGATGCAATTGAATAAAGTGTTAGAAAATAGAGCCAATTACTAGCTACTCCTTCCAAAGAGAATGGAAATGCTCGCAAAAGTACTTGCTCCTCTGTAACCAGTTGGCTTTGTGGTTCAACACACCACTCGAAGCTTACTTAAATGAGCATGGGGACATTCCCCTGCCAATCCCTGAAACTTAGGGAGTATATGTATCACTCATGATTTCAGCTCATGGTGCAGCCGATTCTTGCAACCGAATGCATAGTGGTTAGTGGTTAACACTAGGAGCACCATATTCTTGCATGGTTAGCTCTCTTGCTAGAACAACTTGTTGAGCCATATTTAATGATTCTTGTTCAGAAAATCTGTTTGTATTGACAATAGGTTCTAGAGATAGGTCCTGAAATTCAGATTGGAAAGAATCTTCAGAGTGTAAAGATGAACCTTTGACTTGTTCAACAAAATTTCTGATATTCCTTTGCTTAACTATAGTATCACAATCTAGCATGCAAGTGTTCACAAGGAAATTAAGCACAAACAGAGTTCTAACAACTATATTGAACAAAAGAGGAACCAAACAACAACACTATAGCAGTAAACTCAACTAGAACTTTAGCCAAACAGCAAGTATTCACAAGATTGCTATTAAACACAGCTACCAACAACTAGTACTAGTTTATGCATATATTCAAATAAAAAAAGAACAGAAATCAAAAGACAAATTTAAGTTAAACAAAATCACAAAAGAACACAAAACAAACTATAGCAGCAAAAGTGAAAAGAGTATGGTTAGCCATGGTCGTCGGCAACGGCGCCAAATTTTGGTAAGCACTTGTCGAGGTACTCCAAAAATAATAACCGAACACTTAGAGATTTGTAGCTAAGCAGTCTAGGTTGATCCATAGGGAGCTCGATTCAACAATCTTTTTTTCACTATTGTTGCAAAAAAACAACTTCAAACAAATTAAAAATCTCGAAATAGTGGTTTAGATCAATAAATCAACTAAATCGAAAGCTGTAAATTGAAGAGAGTGGTTTGTAATATTGAGTTGAACAAAAGAACTAATCAATTAACAAGAATTAAATGCAATTAACAAAGAAATCAGATTAATGAAACTCCAATCTAGCAAGTAATAGTTATCAACTTGAACTAATGGATCATTGATCCTTGATCTCCAATCTAATCATCCAATCCTATTATAGTTAGCGTAGCTTAAGGTACTCCAGTTTCTCCTAAGCCCGATCACTCCTTAATCGTTGAAGTTAGCCAGCTCGGTCACTCGAACTAACTCTCTTCCGTCGTAATCAACCAATTCCTTAACAGCTATAAGTTTAAATCATAAGAGAGCGTTACAATCTAGAGCAATATTAGCTAACTAGAGCCATGTGAGCTCAGGGCATCTCCATGTAACTCTCCCCTTCAATTTCCTTAAATCTAATCTAAGATTTGATTGCTACTCGGTTCTAAGCAAAATCTACAATTACAGATAGCAAATTGCCTAGAATAGCTCGTGAATTGAAGAAACCCAAGCAATGTGGCCATCACTACTTATGAATCCCCAAAACCACTTGATATCTAACACTTCTAATATCAATTTGCTCCGAAAATTGAAGAATACAATAGAGTTGGAAGCTTTGAGTTCAATAGAGTTGGAAGCTTTAAGTTCAATAGAGTTGGAAGCTTTAAGTTCAAGATCTTACCATTGATTGAAGAAGAATTACAATTACAAGCTAAATTGGATTAGAAGTACTTAGCCACTCATGGAAGAAGAAGAAACCTCCATGAAAGTTGAGAGAATTCTTGAATCTTCAGAGAACTAAGTTATTACAAGAAAGAAAAATGAATTTTTCATGCTAAGCTCAGATCTGAAAGTTACAATTCAAATTCCAAAAGCTAACTTTTATAGTCTAACTAAAAAGATGTAAATGTACTAATCTATCCTTTCCTAAATCATGATTACAAAGTTAAGTGAGGATAAATATGTCTTTTCTAGCTTCTTAGCCCAGCTAATTGGCATATGAGAGAAGTCTCGTGGCTTGACTGAGTCAAATTCAAGTTTGAATTTCTGTTGTAACCGCTCCCTCAAAAAGCGCTTCTGTCTTAACCATATCAGACCTGGCCACTGAAAGGCTCTCACGTTGCCTTTAAATGGCTAGTTTTCTTTGCTTCCTGACTTCTGAACTCATGAACAGCTATTGAGAGGCTGTATCAGAGACTTTCAGTGGCTACAAACTTTCTTCTTTGTTTTACTCCCAAAATGGACTCTTTTAACATGTATTTGCAATTTCTTCATTATTTCACCTACAATTGGAAAACGCATCAATTAGTAATTCGTTAAAGTACTTAGGTGTCTATTTCAACCAAATTATAATGCAAATACATGTACAACTTTAGCTCTAACACTGACTAAGGGGACACAAATGAAAATTTTGAATTTTTCGAGGGCAAAATTATCCACGAGGCCAAAATGGTCATTTTTTCATAAGATTTTTGGTCATGTGGATGGCACATGACCATTGGCCATATAAAATGGCCTTGGTTGGCCATGTTCTTGAATTTTCAAGAACACTTCACTTTTTTTTTCTTCTTCATCTTTTTCCTTTTTAAAGCCAAATTCCTTCCACCTAGAATTTTCCTAATTTAATCCATAAACCCCCCACAAGTTTATACTAAAATTGAATCAATAGCCCTCTATCAATTTTGAAGAATTTAAGATTGATGGGAGTAATTTGGAGAAAAAGATTAGGATTTATTTTGAAGTTGGAAAAAATCATAAGGTAAGTATATCTAATTTTGAATTATGTTGTAGATTTTGGCATGCTCATCATGGATATTAGGTCAATTTGGCATGAAATGTGAATTATGTATATGAAATTAAGGAAGAAAGGAATTCCCATGTTATGGATTTTATATACATGAAATTTATGTGCCAAGAGAAGTTTACAAGTTGAATTTGAGTTGACACACCCGTACCTAATGCGACTTTTCTATACAAACAGAATAGTGTAAAACGGCGTATTAAGTTGATAATACGTCGGTCCGGATGTGTCTAATTAAGAAGAGAAGATAAGCTTAAGATAAGACGTAGTTGGGAGATTAGACAGGTGACCATGCATGGAATCACTAAAGTAGACTTCTTTAAGTCCATAGCCAATGGATCAGACGTCTATTGGTGAATTGGTTAGTGGATTGGGCCAAGGATCGGAATTATGAGATGTTTCAAAGAGGGGAAAAAGTCTGGCCCGGGGTCCGAGTTGACCCAGTGTCGGGCTAGCCTATAAATAAGGGGAGATGAGCTCTCCCCTCTCATTTTCTCTTTTCCCTCTCTTCTCTCCTCTCATTTGCTCTCTGGGAGCAATTTTGGACTTTAGGCCGATCCAGACAAACCAATCGAAGGATCAAGGTAAGATTCTAGTATGCTATTCTTAACTCCTTGATCTACATTTTTTTAAGTTTTCACACATTTCCATACAGTGGTCTAGGAGAGATCCAAGCTCAAAGTTAATTTAGCTTTTTAATTAGATTTTAAGTTTAGATTTTAAGTTTTCACACATTTGAGCTTGTGATTCTCGATTCTGCCTCGATAAACGTGTCGTGGGAGGCATGAGGAACGTCCATCTCAATTTTCGTGCCAAGCTATAGATCGAGGGGCTCGAGAATCGAGGAAAAGCCTCAGATCACGAGGCTTACACGCGGCACGAACGCGGGAGCCGAGTCTCTCCCTCACAGGAGAGACCCGCTAGCCAAGTCTCGCTCGGGACACGGCCTTTTTGGCCTAATCGCTCTAGTGGGCTTTTTGGGCCAAAATTCGTGAGGGTGGGCCATTTTGGGCCCAAACCTGTGGAAAAGGGGCCTTTCGGCCCAGGGTCCGACTAGGCCTGACCCAGCCACATGGGAGGGCCTGCCTGGCCCAGCCTGCATGGGCGACACATGGGCCCCCAGGGGCATTTTCATAATTTTTCACCAAGTGTCCAATTTTTACACCGAAACCTCCCGGACGCTTTTCTAAGCCCCGAAACACTTCCAAACATCGTCTTAGGTCATATTAAAGCCTCGTAGGTGCATTCATAAATTTAATTATGAATGCTAACGCGTATTTCCGTGTACTAGGGCTCCGGATAATCGAATGCGGCGATGCACCGAAGGTTCAAGTTACATGGAGCGCTTGGGAGTATACGAATCTCCCAATACTGTGAGTGGCCTTGTTTTCAGTGCTTAGCCACTAGGGATAAAATGCTTTTAAATGTTTTAAAATATAAATTGTTTTAAAAAGATTTTACTATTGTTTTGGGATAAGAGTAATCCACGACACGCACTTTTTATTTTTTGATACGCCCACTTAGAGGGTGGGATGATTTTAAAATATAAACACTTGTGTGTGTGTTTATGTGTACGTTTTATGTTTTAAATATATAAATATGTTATATACTTATGATATATTATTTTAAGATTATTGAGGGTACGATACCCCTGGAAGACAAGTGATTAAGTAAGCTCCTCGGGGCTTCAATATGTACTGGAGCGTGGACCAAGTTGGAGAATAAGCATGCACGATTCTCTGTCGTGGACCGCCTATCGAGGGGCACGGTGAGACGAGACCCTGGGAGAGGCGCGTAGGGAAGCTCGCCAGGGCTCCAGGTAGCTATGTTCCACCACAGCGATAGGCACCACCGAGGGAATAGGCTAGAGAAAGAGAAATTGTGAAAGTGTGTTTAAAGTGAAAAGCCCTCGGTGCAGTAAGGCATACGACCGGCCAGTAGTGCCTTTAATGTATTGATGCTAGCCCATTTTAGCTATAAATTATTTTAAATGTTTAATCAAATTCTCACTTGGAGAATTTGAAAGGAAGTGTTGAAAACAAGGTTTTTATTTATTTTATTTTATTTCTATTATTATATTTTGGATTACCCATGTTTTCCCTAACCCCGATGGAGATTCATTGAACCTCTGTCACTCATTTGTATCCAATGTGGATGGATGTAGATCCGCGTATGGGGTCAGCAAAAAAATGGAGACTCACTAGGAGATGTCGGTGGCATAGGCTTAGCGGTTTCCATTGCATAGGTATTCCTTTAAATAAATTCACTGGTATTGCTTTTAAGTTTATTATTTTATTAAAATATTTTTAATTAAAGTTTCAGTTGTTTTGCAGCGATGATATCCATTTCAATGCATTGCGGTGCTTTTGGTGCGTGACCAGTCGGAACTTACTACCACGCCCCGACCCTCCCGGGCCGGCCAGGTGGGAACTACCATGCTACCTCGAAGTACGTGTTTGCAGCCACGCATCCGAGGGACCCCAAGGCTTGAAATAGATATCATTGCTGCAAAACAAAACTAAAATTTTAACTAGAAATCATTTAATAAAATATTTAATTTATGAGCAACACCAATGGATTAATTTAAAAGAATACCTACGCAAGGGAAACAGCTAAGCCTAAGCCACCAACGCCTCTTAGTGAGCCTTCGTTCTATTTGCTGACCCCGTACGTGGATCGGCATCCATCCACATTGGGTACAAGTGAGTGATAGAGGTTCAATGAATCTCCATCAGGGTTAGGGAAAATTGGGGTAATCCAAAATATAACAAAAATAAAATAAATAAGCTTGTTTTCAAAATCTCCTTTATAGTTCTCCAAAGGAGAATTAGATTTAAAACCTTTAAAATAAATGTATACTAAACGGGCTGTCATCTAATACACTGAAGGCACGACTGGCCGGTTGTATGCCTTACTACACCGATGGCTATCTCTTTTCTCTTTAAACACACTTTCACAATTTTTCTTTCTCTAGCCCGTTCCTTCGGTGGTGGCCAATCGTGGTGGAACACAGCTCTGGAGCCCTGGTGAGCTTCCCTACGCGCCTCTCCCAAGGTCTCGTCTCACCGTGCCCCTCGATAGGCGGTCCACGGCTAAGAATCAAGCATGTTTCTCCAACTCGATCCATGCTCCCACATATATTGGAGCTCCGAGGAGCCACTCAATTACTCATCTTGCATCCCCCTCATGTATTCATTATATATATATATATATTCAAAACATATATGTTTAAAACATTTAAACACACACAAGCTTCTAGATTTTTAAATCATCCCACCCTCTATGTGGTTGTATCACAAAATAAAAAGTGCGTGTCATGGATTACCCTTATCCCAAAAGTAGTTAAAAAACCTTTTAAAACTATTTATACTTTTAAAACATTTAAAAACGTGTGTCCCTAGTGGCTAAGCACTGAAAGCAAGGCCACTCACAGTATTGGGAGGTTCGTATACTCCTAAGCGCTCCATGTAGCTTAACCTCTGGCGCATCGCCGCATTGGATTCACCCGGGGCCCTAGTACACGAAAATACGTTAGCATTCATAATTAAACTATGAATACACCTATGAGGCTCTAGCATGACCTAAGACTGGGCTTGAATGTGATTTGGGGCTTAGAAAAGTGTCCAGGAGGTTTTAGGGTTAAAATCGGACTCTAGATAAAAATTACCAAAATGCCCGAGGGGGCCCGTGGGCCCCACACTCGGACTGGGCTGGGCCCTATACGAGTTGGGCCAAGTTCTACGCGAAATTGGGCTTAAAAGGCCCTCCAATGAGATATTTATGTATTATAATGATATAATATATAAATATCTAAAATATATTAATATAATATATAAATATCTTAAATATAATAATATAATATAAAAATATCTAAACAGGGACTCGATCGGCCTGTTTCTCGGCCAGTCTCTCCCCCAGTTTTCGCACTCGTTTCTCTTCCTTTCGACATACAAACTTAGACAGGCAATTCTCATACTATCCATGACGGATCCGCCAAGGCATAAACGAGAAACACCAGTCCAATTTTCGTAAAATCAAGATTTACCGTAAATTTACTAAATCTCTGATTTATTCTCACACGGTACACAGAAATGCGTGAAAACGGAGTATGACGTAGATTAAGGTGAGTACTATAACATACTAAAATCTCACCTTATTTCACTGGCCCGATATCCGCCGAGTTGAGTTTTAATATTAAACCAGTTAAAAGCTAAAAACTGAGATCTACGCTAAACCGATGCATAGAAATGCGTGCAAACTTAATATAACGTAGATCGAGGTGAGTAGAATAACATACTAGAAACTCACCTTGTTCTGCTGGCCGGTTTGTCCGGATCTGTCAATTGTCCAAAATGCCTCCGTTTGGCTTTAGAGAGAAAAAGAAAAGAAAATGAAAGAAAAAGAGAAAGAGAAATAAGGAAAAGCTTCGTCTTTCCTTTATTTATAGAGGAGCCCGACACAGGGTCTCCTCGGGTCCCGGGTCAAACTTTTTCCCCTTTTTCAACTTTCTTCCATTTTCACCCGTTGGCTAAATCCTTGGATTTCTTGTGCCAACGGGACCAATAATAAATTTGTAGGGACTTAATTGGAGGTCTTTTTGGTATTTACTAATTTCCATGCACGGTTAATTAGTTTATCTTCCAACTTCGTCTTATCCTAATTTTAACTGCTCTTCTTAATTAGAGACATCCGGACCGACGTATTGTTCACTTAATATGCTATCTTACACTCTTCCATTTGTACAAAAAAGTCGTATTAGGTCTGGCTGTGTCACGTACTTCGAGGCAACGCGATGGTTGCCACGTGGCCAACCCGGGCAGGTAAGGTCATGACATGAGTAACACGGGAGGTTTGAATTTGCTAGAAATTAATCTTGGAAGGTGTCAAAGGAGCAAGGTGCAATATAGAATGATTAAGCAAAGATTTCCAAGAGGAATTTCAATTTTGCAAAAAATTGTATTCTTGGAGTAGTTTGGATGTAAATGTGGAAATAGAAATTTTGGAGATGCACAAATATCAGTTTGATGAAATTTGGGGACATTGGCCAAAATTTTCAAGGTATAATTCGTATTGGTTCCTTCTAAGTTTGAATAGAAATTGATGAAGAAAACAAATATATGCAAGCTAGTTAAGGAGAAAAAAGAAATCCAAAAATTTAAGTAGTTAGTCTTGCATTACATGCATTGCATGCACATAGCTCAGATTATAACTTGTACAATATTTAGTAGTTCATGCCTGAACATTGAAATGTATCCAACATTCGATGTTTTAAGAACTGTACAAGCTAAAGGAAAGAAAATCGCAGACGAAGACCAAGAACAAATTAGTCGCCGAGAATAGCAGGTGGAACTTTATTAGACCTAAATTCAAGTTTTGATGAACTAAAATACTTTACTACTTGAGATGGCTTTCTATTGCATAATGTTTGCTTTCCTTGAGCTTAAACTTGATTATGACACATAAGATTTTCTCATAAACTTTAAATCTCGATAATCTTGAGGTGAATGGATTTATTTCATTATTTATAATAATAAAATGTTTTTATATATGCCAAATTTGATTAAACTTGGTATAATTGAATTCGATTCTATTGATGGGCTAGTTGGTCGAATGATGTACAATTGGATTATGACATTTTCATGATATCATTTTATGTTGGGTCATTTGGGCAAATGATATGGATGAATTGTGATATCTTTTATACATGTTTATCATCATGATTCTGGTGGATGAATGGTTAGTCACTACAGTGGCGCTTCTCACGGACCAACCTTGTGGAGGCGGCGTGAGTAAGCAGTTGACTCCCACATGGGAGGATGGTACAAGGGATTTATTGTGCACACTATTTTTGTCATTATTTAGTCTCTGTGGGAGTACTGTGGACATAGCCATGTACCACTCGTGGTGAAGGCTCACGTCAACCTTAAGGATGGCCATTTTGATGAATTAAAGTAAATCTTAAAAGTCCTCGACCGACTTGAGCCCTATCTTGGCCGAGTGTGGGTTTGGGTACGGTTTTTGGCAAGCCTAAAGGATAAAATAAATCTTTTTGAAATTTTATTTGTTTACTTTCACCAAATCTCCAATTATGGACTCTTAAAATAATCGAACTACTTTATGAAATGTTGGATATATATGGATTTTCAATTTCTAAGAATTTATGTACTTTATCTTATTTGTTTAAAATAGGCTTGGTAAGCCTAAAATAAAATAAAATTAATTTTCACAGTTTCACTTCTTATTTTCATTCATTACTAAGTTACAGGTTTTTTTTTTAGTTTTTGACCTAAATTTTCTCCTTTTTCTAGAATAAGAAACCATTTACATACGGTTAAGACAATAATTAAATATTTTTGTGCGTTGTTGAATTTCTAATTCATAACTTCAAAATTTTAGATATTATTACTTCAATTGTTTAAAAATTGGTCTTCTTTCATATACTGAGTATAATCCATATACTCATCTTTTTTTTAAAAAAATCTATTTTCAGGATAGTGAATCGTACATAAAGGGTAAATTACTAGGCATCAAGACTAAACTCCAGACTTCTCTTCGTAAGTCTGTATGACTTGTACACCTTATTGTTGGATCCACTAGCATAGTTTGAACTACTTCTAGACTTTCATTTGTTTACGTTTTCAATTTAAAAGACTGTTTTGTAATATATAAAAGTTACGTATATTTTGTTTATAAAAATAATTGAAAAGAGTTTTCCAACTTTTACTATTTTTGATATACATGTATAAGTATACATGGATGTGTGGACTTTATAAAATGACTGTTTCATTCAAGCCTTAAACTGTATGAATATTTTAGAAATTTTTTTTCCATCATGCACGAGAAGCTATAATTAATTTACTAAATGGGTTCGAGATGTTATAGGCCTTGCATGCTTTGAGTTATGGGTGAAGCATGCCGTTCACAATTCATGGAATGTGGCGATTGTCACATTCTTGATATTCAGATCGGGGTGTGACAATTTCTGTGTGTTTAGAGGATAAACGCACTAAAATGGCTGAAACGAAGCCTTAAGTAGATGTGATGGTGAGGTGCAATTTCTTAGTTGGCACCAACCCAACTGTGTTGAAGCCACTTGACCTTTTAGGTCAAATTGAAAAATTGTGATTCAACCGCAACTCGTTTTCTTGCTTTTATCCCTACAATTTTGCTTTTTTTTTCTTTTACTTTTCATTAAAGATTTTTATCCCTTTTGGTCTTTTCACATTTTCATCTAGTCGACACCGTTCTTTTACCAAAAACATTTTTTTGAACGCTAGTTTTATTCTCATTTCTATAATTCTAATCTCACCCGTACAATAACTAATCTCTCAATTCCAATCTCTTTGGAGCCAATCTCACCTCTCTACCAAACAAAGCCTTTATCCGATTCCCTCAACCCTATTTGACTTTTTATTGAATCCGAGTCACTCACTAGGTATACAACCTACATTCACCATTCTTTTGTTTCCTATTTTTCAAGAAATAAGAGTTCCAAGCTCACTAGCATGTTTCGGTGGCCGTAAGAGTAATTTATTCCACTGTGTAGGTTTTTCTTAGATACATCCACTAGTACTTGTAATACCTGCTTCGCGAATTTAATTTTTAACAGATCATGCCATGCATTATATAATGTGAAATAAGGAGAATATCTTAGAGTTAATTGGATAGTTGGAAATTTTGGTGAAAAATACGAGAGAAGTTCGAACTAGTATAGCTTACAAATAGTAAGGAGTTTGAAACTTCTATCAAGCGTAGAATAGCTTAACAAGGCTTGAAAAATAATTTGGGACAGTGTAAAAGGTTCGGGACTGACAAAGGACATAATTGGAATTTCTAAAATTTTTAGGGGCAGCATCGTCCATTGGGGCAAAATGGTCATTTTGCCATACAATTATTTTTGGCACATGGCCAAAAAAAAATGGGCATGGCCGGCCTTGCACTTGGAGATTCAAGAAAATTCTCCCCATTTTTCTTCCATTACATCAAAATTTTCCTACCTTGAATTCTCCTAAATTAATAAAGCCTCTACAAGTTTATACTCAAATTGAAGTCTCAACAAGTCTATCAATAACCCTCAATCAATTTTAAGGAATTTGAGCTTGTTTGGGAGTAATTTGGAAAGGAAAAATTGGGGTTTACATTGAAGTTGGAAAATCATAAGGTAAGCATGCTTAATTTTGAGCTATATGGTAGATTTTGACATGCTTATTATAGATATTAAGCCAATTTGGCAAGAAATGTGAACTTTGTATGTGAAATTTAAGGAGAAAAAAATGGTCATGTTATGAATTTTAAATTCATGAAATATATGTGCCAAAGGAATTTATAAGATAAAGTGGATTAATGTAGGAGAATTGAATTATTAGAATTTGATTTTTGAATGTATTGATGAAGGAATCGGAAATGTGAAGGTATGGGTGTCAAAATTTTTCAAGAGAAAATGCAAGGTATTAATTTTGCAAAACCAAATTAGTTTAATTGTATTCTTGGAGTAAATTGGGTGTAAATATGAAAATGGAAATTTTGGAGATAAGCATATACTAGTTTGGTGAAACTAGGGATATTGGTCGAAAAGTTTGAGATGCAATTGGTATTAGAAGTTTATGAATTTGAATAGAAATTGATGAAGGAAAAATATATAGGTTAGCTAGGGAGAAAGGAGGAATCAAGAAAATTTAGGAATGAGCTTCGCATTTCATGCATTGCATGCATATAGGGTAGAGTAGAAATGTTGCAATGTGTGGTAATTTGCATTTAAACATTGAAATGTATCCAACCTTTGATGTTTATATAGGAACCACACAAGCTAAAAGGAAGGAAATCACAGACGAAAATCAATAGCAGATCCCTCGCAATGAACAATGAGTGGATAACTAACTAAATTTTTATGTTTATACTATATTTGAAATTTTTGGATTTAATGTTTTGAGGTATTGAGTTTTTGAAATAAATTTAACTATAAGTTGGCCTATGAGATGACCATCTTGAGGGCTAAATTTAAATGTGTCACATATGTGTTATAAAATCTTATGAAATCTTACTACATTGCTATGAGACTGATATTCTTGAATTTATAAATTTGAGAAAAGAGCCAATGTGTTGCAAAATGTTGATGATACTACTTTATGTGATGAAATGGTATTATGGCAAGCCATCTTGGTCATTAACTTGCTACTTGCGGAAGCCCAGGAGGGGAATCATTGTTATTGAAGTGACTAAGTAGCTCGTAGACCTCTTTTTGAGGGGCACAAGTGAGTGTGGTTTCTGCTTTGATGGGAGGCGAGGGGGAAAACCCACAAGGTAATTATGAGTTAATTCTGTGGCATTGCCAGGCAGAATGAAACTTTTTTACCCAATGTCGACCTTGGCCAAGGCGATAGCTTGGGTAGAGAATTTGACGGACTATATTCATGACCTCATGGACCTATTTTATTTAAATCTCTAGTCCCAATTGTTCATTTATATTACTATGTTTTCTAAAATATTTAAACTATTGAAATACTTGAACTTATTCTTAATTTTGGTAAATTTTGATCTTACTATTAATATTTTTATTAGTTATCCACTCACTGAGTAATTATTACTTATTCGTGTTTTATTATAAATCCAATTTTAGGCCGTAGATGTTCTCCGCATTGTTAGGAAAAGTTGTGGTGGCCAAAGTTTCAATCCTATGAAAAAGTTTGACCAAGATGGTAAAAAGTTAACATTTTGTAATATTTTTCAAAAATCTACATAAGTCCCATTGAGGGTATATATGACGTTTCGAACTACCCAGTTATCTTCGTTAGTATGTCTAAGAATATTTGAAACTATTGTGGTATTTTTTTGGGTATTATAAGCCTGGAAAAATTTTATCAAAAAATATATCGCAAAATCCAATGGCATTTCTGTAAATATATGCAAGTTTACTACTCAAATTTTTATTTCACAAATTGTTATTATATTTTTGCACCGAATGATATTATCTTTCTAAAAACTATCGGAACTTGAGAATTACATTATTACTGTGCGAAAATAAAATGTAAAATTACCATTTTAGCCTTGCGAAACGTTGGGGCTTATTCTAATGCAATAAGATGCACTTCAAGGGTTTGCGGCAATTGTTACGCACTCGGTCACTGTGTCGAAATGTGACAGTACTGGTTGAGTTTTCAATTGTTTTTATCAAAAATTTTTCTTTTTCTTTATTATTATTATTATTGTTGTTATTATTATTATAATTATTATATATTTTAATTCTTTAAATTTCTAATTAAGTTTCAATCTCCAATTGTTTTACATCAATGGTACATAATTTAAACCTTGTGTTGTCTTAGGGTACATGCCAATTGTATGTATTTCGAGATAGTATAGCAATTGCCACATGGCTGAGCCCACGGGTCAGGGCGTGACAGTTCATATATTTATTTTTGATTATGATGGTGAGCATTTTCCCCGACCTTTTGAGTCATCGATGGGGACTATGGTCGATTTCTACCTGCCTTACTACATATATACTTATATATGTATGGTTTTTGATAAAACAATCTAGCATAGGGTGTGTTTTCACTAAATTGTGTTTTACTTACTATTTTGGATGAAACCGTATCCTTTTGCCCTTGTCTTTTACTTTGTTTCCAAATCTCATCACTGGATCTGTAAACTCAATATGTTGTTTAAAATTCTCAAATATGTTGTTTAAAATTCTCAAGTATAAGATTCCTCCATACTTAGACTCTTGTTAGTGGCTAGTCGATGGCCTAGAACTCTCCTTCTAATTGTTGTAGGTTTTCCACTTCTAGTTGTGATCCACTATGGTGATTTGACCTTCAGCTATATTTTTTATTTTATATTCACTTATAGTATATGTTATTTTCAGATATGATCTTGTATTAAAGAATTTATTTCATAAAAACACTTTTGGATTTGTATTTGGTTTTATGTGATATTACTAATAAATGCCTTGCGGTGTTTCGGATTGTGTAGTGGCCGACACATACTTTGAGATTGTTACGGCCTGAGAGGAGCCATGAATCCCACATCGACTATGTACTAGAGATGGTTTTGGGATATAAGTTTTTACACTATCTTCAACCTGTGAGGTACCTTTTGTAGGACAAAATCGTAAGGCCAAGAGGGTCAAATCGTACAATACCTCACAACTCGATGTGAGTGACACACCCGGACCTAATCCAACTTTTCCGTAACAACATAACTGTGTAGACGGTGTATTAATTTGAACAATACGTCGGTCCGAATATGTTTGATTATGAAGAGATGTTAAGCTTAGGATAAGTCGGAGTTGAAAGATGAGATAAGTAACCAGGCATGGAAGCACTAATTGGACTTTCTCTAAGTCCATAGCCAATGGATTGAATATCCATTGGTGTAAAAGTTGGCGAATTAGGCCAAGGGTCAAGATTAATAGAGGTTGAAAAGAAGAGAGAAAGTCTAACCCAAGGTCTAAGTAGGCCCGACGTCGAGCTTCCCTATAAATAGGGGGAGGTCGAGCCTCTTCCCCTCATTTTCTCTCTTTCTCTCATTCTCTCATTTCTCTTTTCTCCCTTTTGCTCTCTTAGAGCCATTTCGGACTTTTGGCCTATCCAGACAAGCCAATCAACAAATCAAGATGAGTTTCTAGTATGTTATTTTACTCACCTCGATTTCTGTTTTACCTAATTTGCAAGTATTTCTGTCTGTTGGTCTAGGAGAAATCTCAGTTCAAATTTAAATTTAGCTTTTTAGTTAAATATAGATTTAGATTTTAGATTTAAGAACTTTGAGTCGATGATTCTCATTTTTGTTTTAGTAAATGCATCGTTGGAGTCATGGGGATTGCATGTCTCGATTTTTAGGCCAAACCATGGAGCAACGGGCTTGAAAAACAAGGAAAAGCCTCAGATTTCGAGCTCTCAGCACTTTTCCCGCATGGGAACCGAGTCAATCCTGTGCTGGAGTGACCTTTTTGGCTAAGTCCCACATAGGACTTGGTCAAACCTTTGTATGAGCCAATTTTGTCTGGGTAAATGTCTGATTTGGACCCGAAACCTTCTCGGACACTTTTCTAAACCCCGAAACACATCCGAACATCATCTTAGGTTATAGTAGAGCCTCATAGGTACATTTATAGATTGATTACAAATGCCAACGTGTATTTCAATGTAATTAGGGTTCCGGACAATCAAGTGTGGCGACGCTCCGGAGATCAATCTTTGTGGGACAATTGGGAGTATACGAACCTCCCAACACTGTGAGTGGCTTCATTTTAGTGTTTAGACATTCAGGGCTAAACGCTTTTATTATTATAAAAATATTTTAATTAAATGTTTTGGTATTCGGGTATTTCCTCACACCGCCACACACGTTGTATGCCACATGGGTAAGGTGTTTTAAGATAATTAAAATTATAAGATGTATGTATGTATGTTATTTTTTTATATATAAAAATGTAAGGTATGATATGAGTGCCCAACGGGGCATGATCATACTAATGAGAGACGAAGTCCCAAAGAGGACTTGATGTGACTCAATGCTTCATGTGATGAAGCGAGTGGATCGAGATGGAGCATGCATGCGAGGCAGTTGTGGACCACCTTTTTGAAGGGGCAAGGTGAGTGTATGGACCCTAGAGTAGAGAGGCACGTAGGGAGACTTGCCAGGGTCGGTGTGGCTGCAACCACACAGCAAATGACACCGTCGAGGGAACAGGCTTAGAGAGAGATACTTACATCTTTCTATATATATATATATAATCAAAAAGATTTATAAGAAAATGATTTCCTTTCTAAAGGAAGTTTTAAAAGGAAAAGGAATAGCCCTCGACGATACAAGATCCTCGATCACGGCCAAGGTCGAGCCTCGTTGTATTTTCACGATCAGCCCATTGTTAGATGTTATTATTATTATTATTATTGTTTTACTCAGAAATGATTTGGGGAAAATATTTTGAAAAATGGTTTTAAAAGAAACGTGAAATGTTTTCTAAATTGTTTTGGAAATTACCCAAGCTCCCCAAACCTATTTGACTTTATATTGAACCTCTGTCACTCACCTGTACCCAACTTTGTTGGATGCAGTTCGCACGTGCGAGGGCACTAGATCGATTGAAGGCTCATAAGAGTGATTAGTGGTTAGTAGATTCCACTGCGTAGGTTATCCCTCAAATTAATCCACTGGTGCTCTTTTTAATATTTTATTATTATAAATGTTTTCTAATAAAAGTTTAGTTTTAATGGTTTTGCAGTAATGATACTCTTTCTATGCATTGTGCCATCTTGGATAGCCCACCTTTCACGGCATGCATCTTGAGGTGATACGACGATTGTCGCGTGGCCGGACCAACGAGTCGAGGCGTGACAATTTGCTTGGTATCAAAGCAAATAAAAGATTCTAAATGTTTTCAAAAGATGAAAAGAATTTTCAAAGCATTTTCAAACGTTTTTAAAACCAGTGGATTACCTAGGTTTAAAACTCCAGAGTTCGAGTATGTAATTACTCGAACGTGCTATAAATGTCCAAACCTACTCTTAGAATGCCTTCCTTAGTAATATGCCACCATATAAGATATCCAAGTGTGGTCTTTAGGTGAAATCACACTATGACCACCATTTCCTCAATATTCGAGAAAGCGTAATAAGCTTTCCGAGAAAGTCCCCTAAGACTAATTCTTCAACTTCTAATGCACTTCCTACTCGTTACTCAAACCCAGCAAGGGATAGCAAGTCCCTTGAGATGACGAGATATGTGATATCTCATCCAACTCTAGATGTCTATTCAGAGACTCGCCAGTAAAGAAAACCAGTTCGATGTCCAACCTATAAGGTGGTGAACATCTAGACTCTCTAGTAAAGAAGCGAGTTTGACATCTAGCCCAGCCAAAATATGTCACGCCCCGACCCACCCGGGCTGGCCACGTGGCAACCGCTGCGCTACCTCAAAGTACGTGTCTGCAGTCACGCACCCGAGGCACCGCAAGGCATTGAAATGGATATCATCGCTGCAAGCAAAACTAAAATTTTAATTAGAAATCATTTAATAAAATATTTTAATTTTAAAAGTAATGCCAGTGGACTAATTAAGAGAATACCTGCACAGCAGAAACTACTAAACATAAGCCACCGATGTCTTCTAGTGAACCTCTTACTAAAGCTGAATCCGTACGTAAACCTGCATCCATCCACATTGGATACAGGTGAGTGACAGAGGTTCTAAGAATCTCCATCTGGGTTTGGGGAAATAAGGGAAATCCAAAATAAAATAAATAAAATAAAATAATAATAAATATTTTTCTTTGAAAACTCTTTTAAAAACTCTTTAATAAATAAATATATAAATCTCAAATGGGCTGGCATCTCTATCATACTGGAGGCATGACCCGTCGGTCACCTTACGCCTCAATGCACTGAGGGCTATCTCTTTTCTCATTTATGATTATTTTCTCTTTTCTATCTCTCTAGCCCTTTCCCTCGGTGGTGCCTCGCTGTGGTGGAACACAGCAAACTGGAGCTCTGGCGAGTTTCCCTACACGCCTCTCCCAACCAAGCTCGATTCACCGTGCCCCTCGATAGGCGGTCCACGGCTGAGTATCATTCATGCTCTCAAACTAGGTCCACGCTCCCGCAAATTGGAGCCCCGAGGAACCCTCTCAATCACACATCTCCCAAGGGCATCGTACCCTTAATAATCATAATAATAATAATAATATTTCATAATTTATATATATATGCATAAAACATTTATATTTAAAACACATAGTCACACACACGTAAGTCTTTATATTTCTCTTTTAAAACATCCCACTCACTATGTGGGTATATCACAAACAGGTGTGTATGTGTGGATTTCCCATATCCCAAAACCTTTTTTGAAAAATATTTATGTTTTAAAATCATTTTTAAAATCCTTTTTCTCCAGTGGCTAAACAAAGAAATCTAAGCCACTCACAGTGATGGGAGATTCGTATACTCCCAAGCGTTCCATGTAGCTTAACCTCCGGAGCATCGCCGCATTCGATTCACCCGAAGCCCTAGTACACGGAAATATACGTTAGCATTCATAATTGAATTTATGAATGTACCTAGGAGGCTCTAGTATGACCTAAGATGATGTTTGAATGTGGTTTGGAAGACTCGAAAGTGTTTTGAATCCGTTTGGGGTCAATTAGGGTTTCGGGAGGTACAATGACCATTTCGCCCCTAAAGGGCAAGAACGGCACCGGTTCTCTTCGACTCGAAGGTCGGTGACCGACAAGCAGAAACGGCGTCGGTTCTGCATGGATCTGGCGCAGGATCTGTTCTGGGTTTCAAACCCGAGAATTCTTCAATTTTTCTCTTAGCTCAAAAACCGATGCAATCGTCCATCAATTTAGCTACAATTTCATATGCATATGCCTTAATGCATCCATGACACGTTTACCGAAAGAAAAATGAGAATCACAAGCTCAAAGTTCCTAGATCTCGATTTTAAACTTAAAATTTAACTAAAAGTTGAACCTAACTTTGAACTTGGATCTCTCCTAACCGATGCATGGAAAGACGTGCAAACTTAGAAAAAACGTAGATCGAGGAGTTAGGAACAACTCACCAAGATCTCGCCTCGAACTTGCGGTTGGTTTGTCCAGATCTACTAATTGTCCAAAATGCCTCCATTTGGCTCCAGAGAGAAAAAGAAAAAGAGAAATGAGGAAAAGCTTCGGCTCACCCCTATTTATAGAGGAGCCCGACACCGAGTCCGCTCGGGCCCCGGGTCAAACTTTTCCCCTTTTTCAACTTTCTTTCATTTTCACCCATTGGCTAAATCCTTTGCTTTCTTGTGCCAATGGGGCCCATAATAAATTTCTAGGGACTTAATTGGAGGTCTTTTTGGCATTTTACTAATTTCCATGCAAGGTTAATTACTTTATCTTCCAACTCCGTCTTGTCTTAAGCTTATCTTCTTTTCTGACTTGACACAGCCGGACCAACATATTGTTTAATTATCGCATCATCTTGTACTATTCCGTTCGTACGAAAAGGTCGTGCTAGGTCCGGGTGTGTCAAAATATGACTTCCCCATTCTCTACACTTGTAACATGTAAGAGTTGGGAGAAAGTTGAGGTGGTAACATCAAGACAAGGGGCCAAGATGAATCAGACTACCCAAAAAGACTAACACAACCTCTCTTATTCTCTACACCACTTGTGTGTAGATTATGAAAAAGCATTAGGTTAGAAGGAAGGAGTCAAGAGATACGAGATCACAGAGGATGAGGTTGAGAGAACCTCATAAAATGAGATAAAGCATCCGAGTAAAAGGATGAAAGGTGAAGCCAAGGAAGAGCTAACCAAGTGTAGGGGTCGATAAAGGACCCATACGAAGCGAATTAACTCCTCTCACTTGCTACACTAACCACGTGTAGACCTTGAGAGGAAGTTCAGAAAGGAAGGTGACTGAAAGTCAAAGCAAGGAGATCGACAAGAAGTCCACATGGGACAACTCAACCTCTTTCTCTCTCTCAATTTCTACACTATTGTGTGTAGACTCAGAGAGAGAGCAGCGAAGGCAAACGAAAAAAGAATCATTAATTCTACACCATTTGTATGTGCATCTTGAAAGAAAGTGCGATAGAGGTGGATGAAAAAAAAGCCACCCAAAGTCAAAAGGATTGGTGCTTGAAGATGTTAAGACGTGAGAGAAATGACCAAAGAGTGGGATGATAGAGGTGGAATACTTCAGGAAGAGAATAACTCAAACCCCTCTAACAAACCAACCAAACACCTCCCATCTTCTACACTATTTATGTGTAGACTTTGGGATAGAGTCAATCAAGGAGAATCACCCAAGGATTGTAGAAAAGATCGAGTGAGCCCAAGATCGTGAGAAGCGGGTTAAGGGAGGGTCACTCGAAGATGTGACGAGGACTAATAAGAGAAAACCCTACAAGACTCGAGAATGGCAGAGGGATAGTAAGAAAGGAGAATAAGAGATAAGGAGGAAGAAAGTAAGGATGGCGAAATAGATAATGAAGAATGGAAAGAGATCTCATGTCCATATGCCGGATACATAGTGGACCCTTCATTGTGTATCTAGCCTTTGAATCCTAATGTTAAAGGCATTCAAGGAGCAAATTGGTAATGAGAAGAATGGAAGGAGATCTTATCCATATGATCGATGAGTAGTAGATTGATCGGCACAATATTATACTTACTTTATGTGCTTATTTCCTATGATTATTGTGCCTATCTTATCTTATTTCCACTCATACAAGTATGGTTTTGTATTTTAAGGTTCTAAAAGAGCTTTGAGTGGAGAAATGAGCATTTGAAGATTAAAAGAGTCAAATTGGAAACAAAGGAAAGAAAGGAGATTGAAATGTCAAAGTAAAGATGTTGGCAAATTGGAGACACCTAAAAGATGGATGATTTTAACCACTTTAAAGCCTTCATTTGCAATTAGTCTTCACCAAATTTGTAGAGAACATCCTAAGCTTTCCGGAATGCCTAAGAACACCCCAATTAGAATCTTTTTGGCCATCTAAATGCTTATTATATGGACACATGTAGCAGCAGGGGAGAAAATCATTGACCGGGGACCAAGGGTACTTAGCTTGGCGCCAAGGCTCATGCCAAATGCATCAAACAAAGCTAAGGAGCCAAGCTTGCAATGCAAAACTGGCTTAGTTTTATATCACCTAAAGGCAAGAAAGGAAATTCCAAGTTGGCTTAGCGTTGAGCACAAGAGGTTGGCGCCAAAGGAAGTTTTCTGCACCAAATGAGAAAGCCACGGCGAATCAAGGCAAGCCAAAAGAGTTACCTTGGCACCAAGGCAAAACTGCCCGGTGCCAAGCCTAGTCATCACAACTCGGCACTCGACTTAGTCCAACTCAGCAGGAAATGTCTCCAACGCCCTTCCTAACTCTTTATTAGAAACTAGGTCATTAAGGGTAGAGATGTAATTAGGTCATTTAAATACTGATTTTTCTTGAAAAGTATAGACATATTATAGATTACAGATTTTGAGATTTTGAGTTTTTCAAAGAGTTTTAGAGAGAGAATTCATTAGTAAGAGGGAGGGGGCTCTCCCATCTCTCTCCGTTTGTATTTCTTTATTTTTAATGCAATTTCCTTTTGTCTCCCATCAATTAATGAGGGGGTAGACTTTAGTTTTCTCCAATCTATATTTTAATTATCTTTATTGTTAGTTTGTGATGAGATTCTTGTGCTTAATTATTGAATTAAACCTTGGGTATTCTTTGATTGCTTATTATTATTGATTGTGTTTACTTGATTTGCTTAATTGGACCTTTACTCTTAGGTTAATCAAGATTAACACTAGCTAAATTTAATCTAATGAATCTTTAGTAGTTAGATTAGATTATTAGTAGCAAGTGGGTAGATTAGTTCCTATCCATAGCAATCAAAGGGATTATCTCAAGCAAACGTGCAAAGTGTTTTGTTAGATAAGTGCAGGCTAATGTCTATTTAGATCGATTAATGCTTTACTTGACCTGTTCGTGGTTGCCGCAAAGGAATCATGCTTGATTGGGTAAAAGAGTCTAGTTTGGCAAGTGATAGGTACCAAAATAGGCTAATTAAGAATACACCAGGACTTAAGGGAAGTGATAGTATCTTAAGTCTATGCCTACTCACCATAGATTGATTCAATATTCTTAGTGAGTCTAGGAATCACATTTCTAGTCAATTAGATAATAAATCATAGGTTGGAGGTTTTAGTTAAACAGTTAGTTTTATTCTTTATCATTTACTATTTTCTTTATGCTTGGTTCAATATTTATCTGTTCATTTTCTACAAGCCCCCTGTTCTTTACTTTTATTATTTAGTCTTTGTAGAGTAAGTTTATAATTGCCACTCTCCTCGTGGAATCGACCCTTACTTGCCCTGCTACGAGTAAGTGAGGTATTATTCTTTTGATGGCGTAATGACCGTAAATCATAGATCCATTACTACTTGTCCAACATTAGATACCAATGTCAAGAGAAGATAATAGAGAAGGAAAAGAAAAGAAGTAGAGATGGAGGAAATGGAATAAAGAGAAAGATAGATCGGAAACCTCCAGATCCAAAAAGGTTAATAAGTAATAAACCCCTCATTATTTAGTCAATAAAAATAAGAGGACAAAGGGGAAGACCCTCAGAGGATAATAATGAAAGGACCATGATAAGGTCAATGGGAAGTAAGCAAGCAAAGTGAGAAAAATGGACGACAACAGCGGAAACATCTGTATGCGTGCAAGTAAGGAAACGAAAAGAATCTTTCCCCTATGGTCAAAAAGACATCATCAGAGAGAAACTGGTGAGGAAGAAGAAGTGGAAAAGAAAAGAGAAGTGAATGTTGAAACAAAGGATATAAGAGTACTGTGACGTAGTGGGAAAGCTTTCTTAATAAAGGAAGAAAGCATAAAGCATTAGGTAAATCAAAATTCTAGGCTAATGAAAGGTGAATAAGGCCTAGGAAGAAGAGAAACGTAGTTCAATTGATGAACTAAGTTTAGGTTAACTAGGAGTAGAGCCTTAAAAAGGGAAAAGAAAAGCATAACACAGTTTAGAAAACTTTAACCTTAATTAGTAATATTTCATAATAAACCATAGGTTAATAAAACTGCAATGACTAGGTAGAATTTGTAAGCATAAGGCGTAGGAAACAAGAAATTGAGGCAAAACCTAGGTAGATAACCTAGGGATAAGTTTAAGAAAAGGAATAAAAAGGGGTTTTAAAAGCCTAGAAAGAAGATTAAGAAAATCTAGTTAAACAAAGTGAATAACAGACTTAGAAAACAAATATTAGCTAAAGAAAGCTGAGCATAATGAACCCTAAATTCGAGTCAAGCCAAGGTACTACATCATACTACGAATAGGTTAAAGAGAGGAAAAAAATAAACAAGGATGATTGGAGGTAAGAGCTGTCGAGATAAAAGGGGTTAAGAATGTAAAGAAAACCATCAACAATTTAAGTTATAAGAAAAAATAAGAAGGTTGGATAGAAAGAAAATTTTGAGAAAAGCAGGAAAAGAGAGTATGTAAAGAGAAAAGTGGATCGACTTTGGTAAAGGTCAAAGAAATAGTGAAATAAAGGAATTAAGGGTAAAGAGTCAAGGAGCGAAAAGGATAAATCAGAAATTTGAAGGAGGGGAGTAGATTAACCCTATAGGATAGATTCCCCTCAAGTAAGGATAAGTGAAAAAAGGATGTGGGAAAAGAAGTCTAAGCTAAGATAAATTGGAAATAGCCAAGTGCAGACAAAATTAGAAAACGTTGGATGGTAGAGAAAGGTGTTGTCCGTGACAAATAAACCTTGGTGTGGGGAACAAAGAAGAGATATCAAAGAAAGAACAGCTGAGGAAGGCTAAGATAAAGAGACCCTCGAGCAAAAAGCAAGAAATACAGGAATTAAGACAGAAAGAATGACAAGGACAACCCCGAGTATTTAATGAAAAAAGTACGGGGATAAGAAAAGGAACTGGACAAGCTCATAAGCTTCTATGAGCACAGCCAATATAAGAAAAGAGAAAGAAAATTCTAGCACCTAAGTGAAGTAAAGGTGTTAGAAGAAAAGAGAAGTAAAGATAAAGACAATAAAGAATGTAAGGAAAGAAAGCAAGGAAACAAGAAATGAACGTTGAGCAATAGAAACCTTGGATAAGGCGTGAAAGATCATGACAACCAAGGCAAGACAAAGTCAGCAGCGAACCTAAAATCCTAATGCGAGGGGTATGGAGATGATGAGAGCCGCAGACGATGCCACAGGATGGCAATGGACAAGAGATAGTGAAAGGATAAGAAACCCTAAGAGAGAGGAATGTGAGGATAACGGAAGGTGCAAACGATACCATATGATTTCAACATGCGTGATTAGTCTAGCCCAGTATAGACGGGAATGCAAGAAAAAGGTGGATGCCATAATAAACTGTGGGTGAATGAGAGAAAGAAAGAGAAAGAGAAAGAGAAGGGGAAAAGAAACCCCAACTCGAGCTGTTAATAAAATAAGGAAAAGAGAACAATCTATATCAAAGAAGATAAAAGATGTTGAGAGCATAAAGAGGCCAAAAGATATGGCATGGGTGAGTATGTAGTCGAGACTCAAGTATGGATGACTTGGGAGCCATGGGAGGCATCCCTATGTAAGGAATGATCAGAGATCGAGATCTTGAGGATCTTTGTGATGACCACTCGAGAGGACCGGCATAGAGTGTGACTAGGGAGAGCATGAAGCCACCCAGAGTTCTCCATCCCAGAGAGGATGAGAGATGAGATGGGCTGAGGGCCCTGTATGAGATGAGAGGGCCGAAGGCCCTGTATAAGATATAGATGCGCAATCAAAGAGTGAGTCAGATTGTGAGAGCTGAGAGGGCATGATCTCTGATTCCTCGAGATGATATGGGCAAGAGTGGGCCAGTGTGTACAAGAGCTCGACTCATATGCCATATGATGAAAAGAAAAGATAGCAATAAGGAAAGAGAAGAAAACCAAGAAACGAAATAGAGAAGAAGGCTCAGGTAAGGGAAGGACAAACTAACTCACCGCATACCTTGACACACCTGGACCTAATCTAACTTTTTAGCACAAACGGAATAGTGTAAGACGGCGGATTAACTCAACAATATATCGGTCCACATGTGTTAAGATGAAGATGAGAAGTGGAAATTAGGATAAGACAGAGTTGGAAGATGAGACAAGTGACCATGCATGGAAGCTCTAATTGGACTTATATGAGTCCATAACCAATGGATTGGATATCCATTGTGAATTGGTCGGTGGATTAGGCCAAAGATTGAGATTATGAAAGGTGGAAAAGAGGGAATTAAGTCTAGCCCGGGATCCGAGTAGCCCCGGTGTCGGGCTTACCTATAAATAGGAGGGGAGTTAAGCTCTCCCCTCTCATTTCTCTTCTCCCTTTCTTCCTCTGCTCTCATTTGCTCTCTCGGAGCAATTTTGGACTTATGCTTGATCTGGACAAACCGACCGAAAGATCAAGGATAGATCTTGGTATGTTATTCTACTAACCTTAATCTACATTTTATTAAGTTTTCACGCATTTCCATGCATTGGTCTAGGAGAGATCCAAGCTCAACATTAGGTTTAGCTTTTTAGCTAGATTTTAGCTTAGATTTGAGATCTAGGAACTTTGAACTTGTGATTCTCGTGTTTGCTTCAGTAAACATGTCGTGGGAGGTGCGAGGATTGTTTGTCTCGATTTTCAGGCCGAACGGTGGGGCGAGAAACTGGGACACCGAGGAAAAGCCAATATTCCCGAGCCTTGGAGGCGGCTCCCTTGCGAGAGCCGAGTCACTCCCATGCGGGAATGACCTCTCGGCTAGTCCTGCGCAGGAGTGGCCCTGTTCATGAGGGGCCCACCCTAACCCTAGGGGCATTTTAGTAATTTTTCATCAAGTGTCTGATTTTGACCCCGAAACCTCCTGGACACTTTTCTAAGCCCCGAAACATGTCCAAACACTCTCTTAGAGTCATGCTAGAGCCTCATAGGTGCATTCATAGTTTGATTATGAATGCTAACACGTTTTTCCTTGTATTAGGGTTTCGAATGATCGAGTGCCGTGATGCTCCGAAGGTTAAGCTACGTGGATCTTTTGGGAGTATACGAACCTCCCAGCACTGTGAGTGGCTTAGATTTCAGTGCCTAGCCACTAGGGTAAAACATTTTCAAAAGATAAAATGATTTTCAAAGGTTTTGGGACACTGGCAATCCACCACCATACACACACTTATTTGGTGATATACCCACGTAGAGAGTAGGATGTTTTAAAAAGAAATATAAGGATTTATGTGTGTGTGTGTGTGTGTGCGTTTATTTTTATGTTTATGTGTTTTAGGTATGTATATTTTATACATATATATATATATATGATATTTGATGCGGATGGGAGGCGAGATAAGCAATCGAGTGGTGCCCTTGGTGCTCTGATTTGACGGAGTGTGGACCGAGTGAGAGCCATGCATGGACGTAGCCGTGGACCACCTATTGAGGGACACGGTGAGTGGAGACCCTGGGAGAGGCGCATAGGGAAGCTCACCAGGGCCCGATGTAGCTATGTTCCACAACAACATCTGGCACCACCGAGAGAACGGGCTAGAGAAAGAGAAATGTTTTAGAAAGAAAAGAGATAGCCTTCGGTGTAGTAAGGTAGACTACCAGCCAGTCGTGCCTCCAGTATGTTCGAGTCTAGCACATTTTATTTATATATTATTTAAATGGTTTTAAATCAAATTCTCATTTGGAGAATTTGAAAATAGATTTTGAAAAGAAAAATATTTATTTTTATTATTGTTATGTTTTGGGATTACCCCTGCTTCCCTAACTCCTGATGGAGATTAATTGAACTTCTGTCACTCACCTGTATCCAATGTGGATGGATGCAAATCTGCGTATGAGAATAGCAGATAGATCAGAGGCTCACTAGGAAGCGTCGGTGGCTTAGGTGTAGTAGTTTCCGCTGCATAGGTATTCCTTTAAATTGGTCCACTAATGTATTACTTTTAAAGTTAATTATTTTATTACTTGATTTCTAATAAAATTTTGGTATTGTCTTACAGCGAAGATACTCTTTCTATGCCTTGTGCCATCTTGGATAGCCCACCTTTCATGGCACGCATCTCGACATACCTCACCTTAGAGGCAAGGGAGTTAATCTGAAGTCCTCCTTGACATCTTATTTACAAAGATGAGTACAAGACATCAAGTAGACAAGGAATACGTCAAAGAATGGCCTCAGAATGAGAGGCAATGTTAAGGAAAGGGAAAGAGACTTTTAAGGAGAATAAGAGGAGGGGAACCTTAGGATTAATAAGGAGATAGTCTCGTTAAGAGAGGCTTTAAGAAGAAAACAAGGAATAAGCACAGCTGAGATGGAGCAAGGCCCTCCAACTGATACAACTAGAATGAAGCAAGCCTAACCTACTCATGGATAAGGATAGGCTCTGATAAAGATAAGTTGAAGTCAAACTCAAGAATAGAATAGTGAGAAAACTGTTCTTGGGAGAAAACGATCGGAAAAGATCGAGACACAACGAGAAAATTCAGAGACGAATAGTGATGTGAACATTATTCGAAACTAAGAAGGCTGCTTGGAGTAGAAGCCAAATCTCCCCCATAGCTACCTCGGTGATTTGGAGGATGAAATTTTTTTAAGGAGGGGAGAGTTGACACATCCGGACCTAATCTAACTTTTTTGTACCAACGAAACAGTGTAGACGGCGTATTAATTCAAACAATACCTCAATCTGGACATGTCTTATTATGTTTTTTAAAGGCTAGGATAAGACGAAGTTGGAAGATGAGATAAGTAAGCATGCATGGAAGCACTAATTGGACTTTCTCTAAGTCCATAGCCAATGGGTTCGATATCCATGGGTGTAAAAGTCGATGGATTAGGCCAATGGTCAAGATTAGGAGAGGTTGAAAAGAGGAGAGAAAGTCTGGCCCTGGTTCGAGTAAGCCTGGTGTCGGGCTTCCCTATAAATAGAGGGAAATTGAGCCTCTTCCCCTTATTTTCTTTCTTTCTCTCATTTCTCTTTTCTTTCTTTTGCTTTCTCAGAGCCATTTCAGACTTTTGGCCGATCTGGACAAACCGACCGACAAATCAAGATGAGTTTCTAGTATGTTATTCTACTCACCTCGATTTACATTTTACTAGTTTGCACATATTTTCATGCCTTGGCCTAGGAGAAATCTCTGTTCAAAGTTAAACTTAGATTTAGATTTAAGAACTTTGAGCCGATGATTCTCGTTTTTGTTTCGGTAAATGCATCGTCGGAGTTGTGGGGATTGCATGTCTCTATTTTCGGGCCAAACTGTGCAGCAACGGTCCCAAAAATCGAGGAAAAGCCTTGAATTTCAAGCTTTCAGCAAGTCACTTGTGCAGGAGCAGAATCACTCCTGCGTGGGAGTGACCTTTTTGGCTATGTCCCTCGCGAGAGTCAATTTTATCTTGGGGTAAAATTGTAATTTTACCTTAAGTGTTCGATTTTGACTTAAAATTTTGTCGAACACTTTTCTAAGCCCTAAAACACATCTAAACATCATCTTAGGTCATAGTAGAGCCTCGTAGGTGCATTCATAGATTGATTATGAATGCTAACACGTATTTCCATGTAATTAGGGTTCCGGATGATCGAGTGCGGTGACGCTCCGGAGATCAATCTTTGTGGGACAATTAGGAGTATACGAACCTCCCAACACTGTTAGTGGCTTTCTTTCAGTATTTAGCCATTTAGGGCTAAACGCTTTTATTATTATAAAAATGTTTTAATTAAATGTTTTGGAATTCGAGTATTCCCTCACACCGCCACACATGTTGTATGCCACATAGGTAGGGTGTTTTAAGATAATTAAAATTATAAGATGTATGTATGTATGTATGTATGTATGTATGTATGTTATGTAGGTAAGGTATGAGATGAGTGCCCGACGGGGCATGATCATACTAATGAGGGACGGAATCCCAAAGAGGACTCGATGAGACTTGGTGCTTCATGTGATGAAGCGAGTGGACCGAGATGGAGCATGCATGCGAAGTAGCCGTGGACTGCCTTTTTGAAAGGGCACGGTGAGCGTATGGACCCTGGAGTAGAGAGGCACGGAGGGAGACTCGCCAAGGCCGGTGTAGCTGCAACCACACAGCAAATGGCACCGTCGAGGGAACGGGTTTAGAGAGAGATACTTACATCTTTCTATATATATATATATATATATTTTTTTTTTCATAAGAAAAGATTTATAAGCAAATGATTTCCTTTCTAAAGGAAAGTTTTGAAAAGAAAAGGAAATAGCCTTCGACGATACGAAATCCTCGACCACGGCCAAGGTCGAGCCTCGTTGTGTTTTCACGGTCAAGCCATAGTTAGATGTTATTATTATTATTATTGTTTCACTAAGAAAGGATTTGAGGCAAATATTTTGAAAAGGGTTTTAAAAGAAATGTGTAATGTTTTCTAAATTGTTTTGGAAATTACCCGAACTCCCCAAACCTATTTGACTTTACATTGAACCTCTATCACTTACCTTTACCCAACTTTGTTGGATGCAGTTCGCATGTGTGAAGGCGCTTGATGGATTGAAGGCTCATAGGAGTGATTGGTGGCTTAGGAGTTATTAGATTCCACGGTGTAGGTTATCCTTCAAATTAATCCACTGGTGCTCTTTTTAATATTTATTGTTATAAATGTTTTCTAATAAAAGTTTTGTTTTAATGGTTTTGCAGTGACGATACTCTTTCTATGCCTTGTGCCATCTCGGATAGCCCACCTTTCATGAGACGCATCTTGAGGTGGTACAGTGGTTGTCGCGTGGTCGGACCGGTAGGGCGGGGTGTGACAGTGAGCCCATGACAGTGTCTTCAATTACCCTAATTTGGAATCATAGACTATTTTAATGAAGGTTTCTGTACTTGGTATGTGTGTAGATGTGTTCTTAGTGGAAATTAGAACAACTACTACCTAGTGAAATTTTCCCATTTTGAAGAATTAGACTTCTAAAGATCTCGGACAAACTTTGACCTAGGAGACAAAAGTTAACCTTTTTGGTAATATTTTTCAAAAATTCCGTACATTCCACTGAGGGTATATTTGACTTTTCAACCATCCAGTTATCTTCTTTAGTGTATCTAAGAATATTCGAAATTGTCACGTTAATTTTCTGAATATTCTAAGTTGGAGAAAAAATTGCAGAAAAGAATGTCGTAATGCCCAATGGCATTCTTGTAAATATTAGCAAATTTACAAATTGAAGTTTTTTTTCATTGAAAATTATTTTTCCTACAGTATTGGAGAACTCTACATTGCAATACACTATTGAAAATTGAAAATTGCCTAGTTGCTACATAAAGATCTAATATATAATTACCATTTTACCCTTGAAAAACTTAACAATGTATTGCAACTCCCTAAAGCTCATTCCCTTAGATACTTAAATTGGATAGTTATTTTGACTAGTTGACTTTCGTTTTCATGGAGTGACCTAGTTTCAAATTAATTTCATAAAATTCCTAGTTTAATCATTTCTTTTATGGGATCTAATGGTAATTTGTAAATTTAATAAAGGGTATTGTCGTCAACTAAAAAAGGGTCTTGACTTTTCTAGAGAAGTCAAGGTTCTTCAAACAAGATTTTTTTGCTTTCTTCACCATTTTTCCACCAAGTTCTATGTTTCTCCAAATAATTCTTCATAAACCTACGAATTCATCTTCTTCTCCATTTTTCTTCCACCAACACCAAACTTTTTCCTTTTTTTTCAACTTCCAAATTCACACTTTTCTCCAAAATCCTCCATCAAATTTTTGAAACCAAGAAAATCTTCATCAAAAAATTTCAAGGGTTAGCTTTCAAGATTCTTCAAGAAAATTCAATTTCATTTCTTCAAGGATCGATTTCAAGAAAATTTATACCCTTTTCTTTCTCCACTACCATGTAGATATGTAAATTCTCTTTAAAAGGTTTTGTTTTATAAGTTTTATTCATACAAATTCATGCATATTAATATAGTTGAAACCCTAAAAGCCCTAGAATATTTTTATTTCATAAAGCTAGGATGTAAATTGGTAATTTATATTCTTAGATGCTTAATTAAAACAAGGAATACTTAAATTGATGAAAAGATTCCTTAAATGAGGTCAATATCTAGTTAAGTGAAATTATATAGTAAGATGCCGTCCTAGAGAAAATATAGTATCTTACTAAAGAACACTAACATTTTATTTTATAAATAATAATTTGATAGGATTAGAAAGAAATGTAAACCAAGAAAATGATAAAAAGAGATTTAGTTTAATATATATAAAATAAACCTAATTTATATGATAGTGTAGTCATCTTGAATAAGTAGAGTATAAAAAATTTAATTGGATGCCATTCAAAGTCTATACAATTATAAATGAAGTGGAAAATTTATATGAATGGTTAGTTTAATTATGAAAGTTTCATGGAGAAAAATGGCTATTCCAAGTTTAGGAAAACTAAAGCATTTTGCTTTAAACCCTAATGTAAACATACTAATTTAGTTTGCTTGTTGTTATTGTGCCTCAGTAATATGTCTAAAACCTTGAAGAACTAAAATGACTAAATTTTTCCCACCTAAAAACCCATTAGCCGAAATTTTATCTTCTAAGGACAAAATAATCCAAATTTTTCATTGCTCATAATTACATCAAATTAAGTTTGCAAGAAAGTTTTGTTAGGCGAAACAAATTTGCTTATACCTTAACTTTACTTGTCTAGGCCCTAGAACACAAAATCCTCATGTAGAACTCAAATTAATAATTAGTAAAGTATGCATTTTGCATGCTCACCTCATCTAACAACCTTTTCCATTGCTATGTGTTAACACATTATCCAAATACAAATATATATAGGTGGTGAACCGCCTTCCAATGGAAAGGAACGTTTGGTATAGTAGGAGTGTAAACCCTCTGCTTACTTGTGAGTGGGACTGTATTGGACCTAAATTTAAGTTTGAATGGTTTAAAATGTTTTACTATTTAAATTAGCTTTCAACTACAAAAGGTTTGATTCCTTGAACTAAATTGATTTATGATGGTTATTTATGATCTTGACATGGATTAACTGACCTACTTTAAAATTTTTGCAATCAAATGTTTAGATTATGTGGTGAAATTGATGGAAATTAATATAGTTAGAATTGATTTCGACAATGGGTTAGTTGGCCAAATGGTATACGATTGAATTATATTATTTTACATTATGATTTGGATGGATGAGATGTTAGTCACTGCAGTGGCGCTTCTCACGGTCCGACCTTGTGGAGGTGGCATGAGTAAGCAGTTAACTCCCACGTGGAATGAAGTGATACAGGGGTTGTTTGTGCACACTGATATTTGATTATTTGATCTCTGTGGGAGTACAGTGGACATAGCCACGTACCATCCGTAGTGAAGGCCCATGCCAACGTCGAGGTTGGGTTATTTTGGTGAACTTAAATAAAACTTATGATCCCTCGACGGACTCAATTCCATCTTGGCCGGATGTATGAGTTTGAGTACAATTTTGGCAAGCCCAAAATAGATTTTCTCACAAAGTGATTGTTTGTTTTTATTTACTGTTTCATTTTGGAATTTTTTTCTAATATTTATCTTGATTTTCTTACTTTAAGATAAACAAATTAACTCATACTTTCGAATAAGGTGACAATTCAAACATTTTATGAATCGTTATATTTTCAATTTAATTTCTACAATATATGCATTTATACCTTACCTAATTAGATTTGTATTCTTGGTATAGTCTCAGTCATTGAGTATAATTCATATACTCACTCTTTTCTTTTTAAAATTTGTTTTCAGACAAGTAGGACGAGTATAAAGTGTAAATCGCTAGGAATTACGGCTCACTTCCGGACAGTAGATAGTAGGTCAGTACGACTTATCTATTACTAATATTAGATCCATCGGCATGATTTAGAGTCTGTTTTTAAACCTAGTCTATATAAATTGTGGAACTATTATATAATGTGCAAGTATCAATTTTGTTTTGTAAAAGTTATCTTAAAACTTTGGTGTGAGTGAGTATGTAGGAAAACAAAGGCATGAGTTTTATAAATTAATGGCTATTATTTAAATTTTGTACTGGATATACGTTTTGAAGCTACTTTACTTATTATTTACAAATCTTACAATTATTTTACTAATCGGATTCAAAGTACTGTAAGCCTTGCAAGCTTCAAGTTATGGGCAAAGCGTGCCATTCACAATTCGTAGCACATGGCGGTTGTCACATCCTCAACCTTCGAATCGGGGGTGTAATAAAGATAGCATAATGACTATCACATCACGAGGCCCGAGGGTTGGAGTGTGATAATTTTAAATTAATTGTTCGAATTAAAATATTTAATTAACTACAAATTTAGCACACATGATCCATATAAAGATCAAAACACATTTATAAACATTAATGATGTGTTTAAAAAATAAGAATTTAAAATATTAGTAAAAGAAATTAGAATTCATAAGGACATAAAATGAAAAACAATAAGAGGCAAAGTCCCAACAGCCCAAAAAGTAAATATTTGCCGCAACACTTTGTCGTAATGTGACAAAGTGTTGGCAAGAGACTAAAATTCATTAGAGAGACCTCTCATCACTATACTATAGTTGGCAAGAGACTATAATTCATTAGAGAGACCTCTCATCACTATACTATAGTTGGCTCCCTCTCCCTACCTCTCATCTCTATCTATAAATCTATAAATCTATAAAACTAAATTAAAAGAGTCTCCTTAAGGAGATTGAAGGAATGGGGGCATTATATGGCGTCAATTGGTTGGATTTTTTTTTTCATTTTATTTTCTTTCTTTTCTTTTTCTTTTTCTTTTTCTTTTCTTTTGTTTGATTTTCTTTGTCTTTAATTTAATTTTTAATTTTTTTAATTATTTTAATTTGTCCCCATTGGATCATTTTTTTTTAATTTCACTTATTTATTTATTTATTATCTTATGTTTCATTTTCTCTTTTCTTTTCTTTAATTAATTTAATTATTTTTATTTTTAATTAATTTAGATTTATTTATTATTTTAATAGCACATGGATTGTGACTATTAGAAAGAAAAATAAAAACGTTATTTTCAATTATAAGTAAGGGAACATATCTTTATAGAGAAAAATAAAAATTATTTCAAATTATAAGTAAAGGTTTTTTTTCTAAAAATATTAAAATATCATATGATTAGTCTTGAGCTAAAGCTTGAGAATACCCTTTGTTAAACAAAATGAAAATCATATGATTAAATTAACACTTTAATTTGGCTAAAAAATTTAAAACTTTTATAAAGTTCAATCAATATAGTCATAAAATTTGATTAATGATTCAAATTTATAATCTATGTTATTTTTGAAATTATTACATAGGTATGACCTACCACGTCTCTGTAAATTATATTTTTCAAAACTTAAGCTAAACTTGTCATTAAATTTTTTAAATAAAATTTAGAAGTTATTTTGAATTGGCACAATTTTAGTGGTCGTGGACCACCATTGACGTAGTAGGTCGGACCTGTATAATAATTTCTCATATTTTTTATACTATATCAAGTATAATATTTAATATATAATAAAAGTTTAATTATTGATAAACCGATTTGAAATAAAGCATAAATTGTAATTTATTAAATTATGATACACTATAATAATTTACTAAAATATGGTTGGCTTTTTCAAATTATCCATATGGACGGAAAAAAAAAATCTTTTAGCATTTTCAAACTTTATACTAGATAAAATTTTAATGAAATAAAAAAAAAAAAACTTTCAAATACCTGCGCAACCAATTAAAAGTAAGTTTTTGGAAATGACCACTTAATTTGCGGTTAATGATATCAATTGTTTGTGGAAAGCAACATATAGGGAGGAATTACTAGAAATGACAATTTTATTAGACATCTTTAGAAAGTTTGACCAGCTATATTTTAATAATACCGGGGTAGCGGCGTCTGTTTCTAGTACTATAATAAATAGAAGGTGATGACCTTAATAACATGGACAATAATGCACCCATGTTTAGATATGTTATCATGTCATGTAGCTCGCAAATAATTTCTTTTATGGAAAATTCATAGAGCCATATGATATATTGACTCGCCAAACAATAATCAAACGGTGACAAAACAATACATCCAATCAGAGATAATCCAATCTCCTTTTGATGTTTTACAAGTATTTTTTGTAATGTTGGGTCTTATTTTTGTAAGCAACTCAGCCAATTAACTTATGTTTATTCATCCACAACCTGCAAGATTCCTGAATTTTTCTTTTTTTTTTTTTAATTTTAACTCTTAGCTTTTAGTTCGTAAATGCCACATTAGATATTTCATCCCCAGCTACAGCAGTATTGTTAGAAGAGCACCATGCATCATCAGTGATAAACTGCATCCATGAGTCATCTTTATCTTCCTCTTCGATGCACGAAGTTGAGGCTAAGGTAAGATCCGGTGACGTGGTTTCAGAGTCATTGATAACACCTTGCGAGCACTCCATCAGCGATAAACTACACTGCGCTTGCTGATCTTCTGTTTCCGGGCACATCGCATTTTTCTTGAACACGCGACATAGTGCATATGAATCCTGCTAGTATATAAGAGGACAATATAAGTCCATAAGCAAAAGAAAAACAAATAAAAATTAGGGAAATAATGTTTGCACACACGGATAGGCACGCTTCTTATTTGCCAAGATATTGATTTGTATGAGCTAGTATGGCGTACCTGTGTAAACAATATAGTTATAAAATCTAAACATAAACATAAATGAACACATAAATTAATGCAAGATAAAAATATCAAAAGCAAATCCGTTTAGTACTCTATGAGAGCCCTCATGGACAAGGGGCATTAATGCTAAATTGGGAAGTTCGATGGCTTATGGGGGTGTTTTTGGAATAAAGTAAAAGGTGTATACGTTGCCGACATCTTACACTGTCAAAGTATGTGGACGCAGCTTTGGGGATATTGTAAATGTAGTTATAAGCAGGAATGGCTTCTCTAATCATGCCTTAGAATCTACAAATCTAGATCAAAGCGGGACGAAAAAGTTTCAAAAGTAAACAAAATAATAGCTAGTTCTAGTTACTTTTTGTCTTATTACAAAAAAGCCAAGTGGAGCCTAACTTTTCCTGACTAGAGAGGTGTAACAAGACTCTAGCAAGCAACGAATATGTCACCTATTTTTTTACCAACTACTATTATTTAATATTATGGTAAAATTAGACTGATAAAGCAAAAGTGGCTAAGTGCTCTAACTTTGCATGCAAGTCATGCATTTCCCACGTCGACGCTAGACTTTGATCAGTCGTCCGTTCCTCATTAGTCTGTTAATCTTTGATATCTCAAATCATGTGCTAAGCCTTGCCTTTATCTTCCTTTTTGCGCTTTGATGTGAAAGAAGTGGTAAAAAAACACAAAGAAAATGTTGCTTCAATGAGAAAACACAATGCTGGTTGCTTTTCAACTCGGTTCGGAAGATATCGTAATTATCATTGTAATAAAGAATAAAGCAAACAAAGTGATAATTTATATATGCACATAATGTATTCCAAGAATGAACTATTGTTTCAGTGGAAGGCTTAGTCCAAGGAATAGGTAAATGAAAAGTGCAACTCCACAATGGACCTGGATTTGGTTTCTCCCTATGTTGAGGTCCGGATGAGTCAACCTGAAATCGGAACGATCGGATGGTCCTCAACGATTCTCTGAGTCTCGTCTGGTGGCAAGTCACCTGCAAAACAATTAGAGGAGATCGGCTTGCCACCGAACGAGACCCAGAGGATTGTCCAATCGTTATGATTTCAGGCTGACGCATCCATACCATACCTCAACACTCTATTGGGCCAATATCGATAATATATTACAATATGACGTCTAAGGAGGGTAAAAGAAAAGAGAATTAATAAAATTAGTAGAAGGTAATGATATAGATAATCAAGATGTGCAATATGTACGTATGTGGATATTCTTTACTAAAGCAGATTATAACTAAAGGAAATGAGCATACTATCAACGCCCATCTTGGCTCTGAGTCTGACAGGACCATAGAACCGGTACCTGGTGTATGTTCTTGAGTGTGCAAATGACGAGATATACTATAATTAATTAGTACTTCTATAATTTATATATTTTCCAATAAGTGTCTTTTATTAAACTTTATCATGCACCAACTACCTGAATCCCACAGGTGTCCTCGCACTCCTTATCATCAAGCCGGTATTCATGCATAACCCAGTCCGTCCTAATTCCCTGAGGGGCACGGCCTCGGTAGTAAACCAGCGTCTTCTTCATTCCAATGGCTCTACTCTGACAAGTAACTCTCCTGTCCTTCCCTGTAGATTTCCAATACCCAGCTCTTGTGGCTCTGTTGGTCCTGAACCCATTCGGGTATTTTCGATCTCTGGGTCCAAAGAAGTACCATTCCGGATCTCTACTCGGCAAAAACGATTTTTCTGTCATATATAATATAAAAGACTCTAATTATTGACAAATTGATCAGGTGTAATGTTGCTTCACATTTTTGCCATAATTCAAATTTTAAAAGGTTCATGTGAAATTCATTTGTGTACTCTTTTGAAGAAAATATATTAATGTTACAACGCTAGCATGCGATCAATGCAACATTTGGTTTCATCCCAATTTCTTATATTACATAGATATGAAAGCCATAGCGTCATTGAACTAGAAGACTGAGTTGCAGAAAACGGGAAAAAAGAGAGAAGAAAAGAAGAAGAAGAAGAAGAAGAAGAAGAAACACAGAAGAACAGAGTGATGATCATACGAGTAAGGTTAAAGAGAGGAGACCTGCTAACTCCCATGGTTCACATTTGTAGAGATCAACCTCGGGAATGATGTCGAGTTCAATTTCTTGACCATTTATTTTCCTTTTGAGATAGTAATTCACGAGCTCTTCATCAGTGGGATGAAACCTAAAACCAGGAGGTAATCCCACGGGTGCCATTTCCTTGAACTAGGAGCTTTGCAAAGTCTTTCCCTTTGTCACTGCTATGATCATTGTGTTATATAAAAGGATTCAAAGTAGGCTCTCTTTGAATTATTTTTCACTTTTTCTTTAATAGATTCTTGGACAAACGTTTCTGACAAGCCGCTCCAAGATCTTTAATATTTTCCGATTCCAATGGTCATCCACTTTGCATATTTAGAGAGTCAATGAATTTTACAATATAACTATTAAGTAGAGTGCTTAATAACAATTTTTATTTGTTTTCGTACACCTAATTAATTTGATTTAAATTTTAAATATTGAATTATTAAGCCAATTTTTGGGTTTCTTTTCAGCCTTATTAAGCCATTTTGAACTTGGGCCTCCATGGAATTAACAAGGCCTAGACCCATTTTAGCTTTGGGCTCAATATAATTGGATCCTACAGCTTGTCACCTTGAGGGTATTATATTTCATAATCTATTATTCTTGAAGTCCATTATAGATTATTTACGCATTTTTCCAATTGAAGATTGTTAGCAAAAATACTTTGGATTATGATGCCTTCAGGGTTGATTACATAAGTTTTAAAGAGAATGTATTCAAGAGGGCTATAGCCTATTGCTAATTGGACACAACTTAGGTGTTGTTCCTTGTATCATTTTCATGTCAGAATCCAAAAAAATCTTACCAAATGTTCCTTTACATAACTAAGCATTTAACACCATTTCTCCATTAAAAGCAAACATTAAATGTTGAATAATGTGAAAGGGTACATAACAAAATTTTATTGGATACCGACATGAAAAGAGTATAAGAAATGTGATTTAAGTTTTATCCTTACTAATTTGCCCTAGGTGAAGGAAAAAGAGTTACTCAGAGATATATTTGCCTGTGGATCAAGTATATGCTTTGTATGAGGAGCTAGCTTGATGCCAAGGATTTGGAGTGTGCCAGAGAAATCTACAGGCACCGTCTAAAGCTCATTCCCCCATGATAGTTTTTCATCCTCAATTTTGGATTCCGGTAGCAGAGCCAGACACTATGACCTTATTAATTGATGAAAACAAAAAAAATTGAAAAAAAATGTGATTAATCATGATGAGTAACGTTTTTTTTTTTTTCACTTTCATCCAAAAAAAATCAGATGTGTCAACATTAATATTATTTTAAGCTCTTCACTCATGATGGATGCACTGGCTATGGACTATGGTAGCGTGATGACTCTGCAATTAGGACCTTGAATGCATACTAACACCTCACTACACCAAAAATGACTTATAAAAGCACTTTTAATATGTTGCTACATGTAGAAAAAATGCTACCTGAGACTTAACATAGCACTTTTGCATATGTTTTATCTACGGCCGTTGTCTTTAACCGTTGTCTTTTCCCTATAACGCTTTTACAAGACTATAACATCAATTTAAAAAATGTTTTTATTTCTGATTTATAACAACACTTGTATATGTTTTAAAAACAATTTTCAAAATGCTACCAAAGCATATAAATCATAATACTGTGAAAGTGCTTCTATAAATCAATATAAATGCCATCTATTACATATTATAACACTTGAAAGTGTTAGGAATCATTTATGGAAGCACATTGCTGCATCACTTATTATTACATTTAACACTATTTTTAAAAATGCTACTAAAAGACAATTATAAATAAATAAAATAAGTAGATAAAACCTCAATAAATTTACAATATTACAAGAAGCCATCCAATACCATTTTAAACTAGATAAACAAGGAAACAAATGAGACTAATTATTCCTCCTAATCATTAAAATAATGTTTTATACTATTACAAAATTTTTTTTTTTTGGTAGTAAAACAGGAGCAGGATATCATTAAATAATAGACCTAAACAAAGTATGGCCTATTTAATCAAGTTTAAGTAGGCGCATAATAAAATCAGGTGGTTCCTGATACAAAACCAGATTGTCTTGAATAGAATTACAAAGTAAGCTGCTCCCCTACTTTAGCAAGAGCATCAGCGCAGGAGTTAGCCTCTCTGAATGCGTGCTGCAGTTTTGTTTCCTCAAACCCGGTCAGCAGGAACCTGCAATCAGAGATAAGGGGCTCGAGATGAGGGATAGTGCAAGAGGAATTACTGACAGCAGAAATGACAACAGTTGCATCACATTCAACCACCAATTTTTTGAGTTGAAGTTGTTTAGCAAGCATAAGACCATCTCTAAGTGCCCAACACTCCGCGGGAAAATTGGTGCTTCTACCAATATGTCTTACAGAACCTATAATCCACTTGCCTAAATGGTCTCTAATGAGAGCTCCAGCTCCACCTTTGCCTGGGTTCCCAAGGGAGGACCCGTCAGTGTTAAGTTTAAACCACCCCATATCAGGCGGTTTCCATGAAACAGAAACAAAGGAGGGAGTTGCACTCTTCTTAACATTTGAACTAATGGCAAAGAGCTCAACTGCTTTCATAGTAGCAGTATTATGGGCGGACTCTACTGGAGGGTGACGATTGCCAAAGGCACAAGAGTTTCTATACAGCCAGATTTCCCAAAGTGTATGTAAGAATAAAATACCACCGCACAAAGGCACTTTTATCAAGTGAAAATCTTTTAAGCCAATCTTTCAGTTGGAGGGAACTTTGCACCTGCAAGCCCAATCTTGTCCAAATGCTCACAGCCACTTGGTAATCTCTAAAGATGTGTTGCATATTTTCATACTCAAGATTACACATAGGGCAGAGGGTTGGAATATTCAAAACCCTATGAACCAACAAGTCCCTGGTAGGTAAGATTCCACGTAGACATTCCCAAAAAAAGACTTTAAGTTTAGGTAAAACATTGAGTTTCCAAACCAGTTCCAATTCTCATTAGTAATCACCTCATTCCTTGCCAACATATAAGCAGATTTTATGGAGAATTTCCCGTCCTTAAAAGGAATCTAGTAAAAAGAGTCTTCTTTGTTTTGCAAGAGTTGACAAGAGATAGACAAGACTGTTTCCAATAAATCCTTAGGCAGGGTAAAGGAGATATCACAGTGGGAAAAAAGGAAATCCTTGACAGATAACTTCTATTCATCTTTCATCAAAGGACCTTCAATCAGTGTCCATACCGGACCAATACCCAGCCAATTTTCAAACCAGAAGCTTGTACTGTTACAAAATTTCAAAACATATAGGATCCCACCATTATCTCATTCATCAAAAGCAATATGATCCTATAGCAAAGTCTGCAGCAAAGTCATCACTCAAACGTTAAGGACCAAACTTCTAAACTGCTGGATCCTTAAGAAACATTAAATCCTAGTATTATCTTTGTCACTTTTGTAAAATTCCAAGAATCTCAATTTTTAGTGCAACATGTATGTTATGAATCGATTTCATTGTCAAACATATATAGATGGCACAAGAACAGTAAACACTAAGTTTACACTGCCAATGTTTTAGACAATATCCCAGACCCTTTTTCCAAAGTAAACACAATACTTGTTTGGAATGAGGAACTATAATATGAGAAACTCGATAACTCTGAAGTAAACAAAAAGTAATCATAACTTAAAAGAATGAACAAAGCACACTTTAAAGGGCTTATCAGTCCTTGAAATTATTGGATCCCTAGCAATGTTTTCAAGAGACATTTTTATAGCCTAAAAACGAAGATTATGCTCATCGTATTAGCTCCAAAAAACTAACTCCTATTTCATACAAGATTGACATCCATTTAAGAGATTTTACATGATAATGCAAATCTAGACATCAAGTACCAATAATTTATTGTCTAATTAGATCTTTTCGTGTCAACCCATTCATTATTGTATGTCTAAAGAACATTTCTAATAATGGTAAACAAATATGGACAAATTAATCGCATAACTTGTCGTGACATAGAGAAGTTTCAGCAGAAGTATTCCATACCTTAAATGCTCTGGAGAGAACATCCCTTTTGATACTCACATACTCACTTTGCCTGAAAAACACAAGAGGACCCCATATCATTCATCAAAGCCTCTCATCAGTACATATTCTAATGGATTTAATTATCACCTTAGCGCTAAAAATGAGAGCAAAGCAGGGATGGTACAAGTAAAAAAATAAAGAATGGCAACATAAATACTTCCTAAACAGTTCAGCTATAAACTCTCAGGTAGCCTTTTTTCAGTTGAAGTATCGTGAGACATGCGTGAATCCACAAAGCTGCATAGTTAAACTTGCATTTAAACGTAATGATGAGGAACCGACAACCAGAAAGCTGAATATGATCTCAGAAACTACAATTACCTCGACATTCATTGGCTCAAAGTCTTCATTATGAGCCAAACACAAGTTCCCACAGGTTTCGGAAGGTCCACTAGTTCCACTTAACCTATTGTAAAAAGAAAATAACAATCATGAGAAAAAAATATAACATATTTTCAAATGAAGACTAGTTAGCACTACTCTAAAAGGGAAAACTTACAGATCTCCATCAAAGCACAGGGCAAAGTCACCACAACCTCCAAGAGCTAACAAATCATTCGAACAAATAATAATAATGTTTGGCACCTGTTTAGATAAGCATGACTGAAGATTAGAGCCTACAATAGCATGGAAAATCGTTTAGCATCAGCTCAAGCAAGGTGCTTCAGAATTTTTCAGATTTAAAGGAAACTAATATCTCACTCCATGAATAAGCCACATATAAATCCATCAGCTCACCATATATGGTTGTGAATACAAAAGTCTGATTTGTTCCCTATCATAAAACAAGGGAAATAAAGCTAAGAAAACGTAGAATCATAGTTTACATGGTAAGAAATGAAACAACATATAGAAGCACGGCAAACATACAGTGAATCAGAAAACGAAACCAAATCATCAAGAGAAAAAAAACTACATTTAGAACTTAAACAGATTGTTACTTGATATTTTCTCTTTGGGGTAAGTTTAAAGGGGCATTCTAACATTGCACCGAAGACAGCTCCTTGCCTATCTCCAAGAATCTAGAATTGTACAATCCCATGAAAGTAATTCCAAGGAACTAGAAGCTAATTAAGCATTATAGAATTCAGATAGACCAGCTTGAAACATTGTGTCTCAAGTCATCATAAAGTTTACCAAATGGAAAGCAAATTATATTCTAAAATATAGTATTGCTTTATACAAGGAGCCTTGATAATCAAGTACCTATTCAGTAGCCTTTTCAGGTAATAAATAAACAATTGATTTTCTTTTAGCTTTGATTAAGATCTAATTAATAAACACTTCCTTTGCCAGTGAAAATTTCTTTGCAAATTCTTGTGTATTGACCTTTCAAAAATGAAAAGCTGTAACCTGAGAAATTAAATTACTTTTGGTTTAGCATTGTTAACAAAGGAACGTGACACAAAAAGAACAGACCAATCACATTTTAGCGTGCATTGAAGTATGGCTTTAACGAATAAATTAATGCTAATAGTAGTAGAAATCCATGAAACTTGAAAGATCTATGAGTGATACCAACAAAAGAAATTGAGGTATTTTCACACACTTTCTCGGCAACCAAACAAACAATAGAGAAGAGAACTATATTTGATGAATGGAGACAAATTAATCAAATCAATATAAATTGCTAAGCCAAAAAAAAATGAAAATCAAACTAATGCGATTACTGATCAGCCAAGTACCAGAACAACAACTGGCGTTGGTTGCTGCCAGTGTTGACGACAGGGGCTCTACAAGTCGACAATCAACGTTCTCCAAGCTTTTACTCGATCAATTTCCTACTAGTCCTTTCAAAATTTCGGCTTAATAATGAGAAATCAAGAATTGTCGCTAGGATTATCCCAAGAAAATTGACAAATTTCAATAAATTTTAAGTAGTATCGAATCAACAAGCAATTCAAAATAATTGATAACCTTATATCCTTTGTCACCGTCAATCAGGTTGGTGTAGTAGAAAGCTTATCGCCGTAAAGTCATCAATGGCGAAATCTCTGTCAGAAACTGTCGGTGACCAAGGAATTAAGAAGTTAGGGTTTTGCAATCGATTAGAATCAAGAGAAGTTTAATCGGTGAAAACAAAATTGAAGGAAGAAGATAAGCAATTGCTGTAGAAATCAAAGCAATAATCGAAGATATTTAATATAAACTCTAAGCCGTTAGTTGCGAGAGAGGGGAAAGGATTAAAAGAAATTTTGGAGAGTGATCGTTTGATAAGTTGGGAGAGAGAAGATCCTTTTACTGAGACTCAGATAAGTAGCAATTATTATTATTATCAATAATTTCAGCCCGTTGCTTCAAAGCCAAACGAATATTTTAAGTATTTGGACATGTTAGCTTTAACAGCACAAATTTTGTATACCTCAAAAGCTATTTGAATGCTACCACTTATTTATTGTTAAAATATAAAACAACTTTATAAGTGCTACAGAATTGTTGCCTTAGTAACATTTTACAGCAGACAAAATGTTTTAGTAAAAGCGTTTTCTAAGACTAGAATTGGCGTAGTGGAATGTGGTGGCCCATAACATATACCAACTACAATTATCATTTCCTTTCAGTAAAGAAACCTGAAAATCCAAGCTTTTTCATGTAGTCCTGTAAAATAATATCAATGAGATAGAAGCTAAACCATATTTACTCAACTATGATAAAAAAACTTTAAAACTTTAAAACGGACAACTAGATAGGCAGATAGCTAATAGAAAGTGTTAAAACTTTAAAACTGTCAATTCTTAGAAGAGGGATATCAACATTCCACCAAGTCTCTGTTATGGGTTAATAAGACAATAACAGAAATTAGAATCAAACAAGTCCAGGTCAAAGTACGCATCCTCAATAGATAAAAAACTCAAATTACTATCCTAAAAGCAAGGAAGTCAGTGGCCACACACTTGATGAATTTCACCACTATCAAGTATCAATAATAATATCAATTCAGATGCTAGGGATGCTCACCTTTCATAAGGCAGTTATATTATTCCTATGTTAGAACTTTTGGACAAAGCAAAGACCATTATCCACTTAATGCTCTCAAATTTTCCAGCCACCCTAAATGAATCCTCATTGTAGCAACGAATCTTAGACAACTTTAGCAACAATATTGACGCACCTGAGTAATATGATCAGCCAGCCAATGTCTGAAGTAAGTTCCACTGGTCCACTATAATAGTTAAAAATCTGTAGTAAGTTCCAATTCCTACAACCAGCAGCCAACAACTATTAAAAAAATCCTTACGTTCGCTATAGTTAAATTAATATTATTATTATTATATATCCAATTGTGAGCAAAGCATATTTATGGAACAGTAAAAAATTTAAGATTATATATAGCTAGATATATAGATTTACCTTGACCAGCACATATAAAACTAATTAGTTTTACACCAATTTAATCTGGTAAAAAATTAAAGCTGACCGAGTTTAATTTCAAATGGAAATTGACAAATTATGAATCAGGGCATGGTTTTTCAAATGAATTTGTGGATTCCAATAAAAGCAAATGAAAAACTGAACATATCCATAAAGGCCTATCCATGCTTACCAACTTGAACTTAGACTCCGTTGTAGGCTTTTCATGAACCCGAAACAGGTCAGGACGCAACTCCCATACTTTCTTCCTCTAAGCTGCTTTAACCTAATAAAAAAAATTCCAGATCAAAATTCATTAGAAACAAGACAAATTCATAATTAAAAGAAGAAAAATCAAGGAAGATTGTTAGTCTAACTGATCAACAGCATGCAACCAAAGTTACAATCTCCAAAGGCAAAGAAGAATAAGAAAGAGAGATATGATTCAAACTGATTGTTGCCATTATTATTGAGATTGAAAGAAAGTAGGTCACTTTAGACTAGTCGAGTTTTCATTTGATAGGTATTCCAATTGAAAGAAAGCCATGTTTAGCTTCACCTACTAATCAAAGATAAGGATATCATGTCCCCTACAATTAACTAAGCGTCTTTTAGTTCAGGGTGAAACTCAACCACAGAACCAGACAATAGCAAGATGCAACTAAGGTAATTGAAAATGCTTACTCTCAAAGGAAGCAAATCTAATACAGAACAACTCTTCCTTCAATTCTCCATATGCAAAATCAATAGCAAGCCTTCAAAAGTTGTTTTATTCACAAAGCTTATTACCTCTCCTAGCTAATCCAAACAGTCCTCTTCTCTATCAAAGGAAAATGGAACAGAGATCACATCTCAAAGACTTATACAAAATTCACACTCCAAATGAACACGTACAAGAAAACAGTCACAATATTGAGGGTATAGGAATTAACCTTAGCATATTAAACTAAATTTCTCAAAGCAAGATTCAACTAAAACAAGTCGAATACAATTAAAAAAAATTGGACAAAAATTAAAAGCAATTATTTGACTCAGGGCAATAGCATCAAAATTCCCTATGGCTTCATGGATTGATGACTCATGGCCTCTTTTTACTCCTTTTAAATAATAAAAGAAGGGAAATCATGCGCTTCATTCTCAAAATTAAATCCTATATATGAATGAGAAGAAGTTCTGATTAACAAGTCAAATTAAAAATTAGTAAACTGAACTCAATTAACAAATCAACGGTAATTTCTCCAATTAAGCAAAATTAATAATAAAACTTTTTGAAATCTCACCAGCATCGAAGCATCTAAAACTTTTAATCAAGGTTTCATCAAAATCCTGAAATGAATAAATCAAAGTTAGTCGGTGAAGAAGTAAAAAAAAAAGGGAAGAAAAAGAAGCAGCTTACCGTGACAGGATGAAAAAGCAAAGCAATCAACGAAGGCTCTCAACCAAGCCGTCAATGAAGTAAGAAGGCTCATTGCCATAAATGTTATCACTGGAAAAATCTCGGTTGAGTGAGTGAAGGCAATGGAGAGTCCCAAATGTTAGGGTTTCAGAAAAATTACCCAATTGAGGGTTGAAGCAATTAGTGAAAAAAAGATCGAAGCAAGAAGCAAAGCGATTTTAGAAATAATCAAATCGAAGAAAGAAACAAAGTAATTGACGGGAAAGAGATGAAGATTGAAAGTTCTGTTCACTGTAATGGCGGCAAGAAATGAGGGAGCTGGGGGAGAGTAGATGAAGAGAGAAGAGAAAGGCCCGCGAAACATATTTGCCGGGTACTGGAGAAGGTTTAATTATTTTTCATATATATATATATATATTTAATAATTTATTTTTTAGTATAAAAATCTTAGCGAAACTGTGGCTTATGGCCGAGAGACTAGTGTTTGGAAAAAATAATCAATAGTTAAAATTATTTTCTGCAGTAGGTAGCATTGATATTTCTAGTACATTATTTCATAAATAAATAGTATATATGGCAATATGTATAAAATGTTTTAAAAAGTTTATAACTGTTGTAACTTGATACATGTAAATATAACAACGATTTTTATAGTGCAAATTCTGTCTAAAAAAATTTTTGCAACACTTATGAAATGTTATTGGAAAAGTGTTTTCTAATCTCAATTGTGGCATAGTGCCTGTTGGGTTAAATAGAATGAGCTCAATACCCTTTAAGTAAGTTCTTGGATTCAAATCTTATTAATAGAAAAAACAGATTGTGGAGAGTTTCTCTCTATTCGTGGTCCAACTTGACTTGAATTAATCGTAAAATATTAACAGATATAGATACCTATGATTATACCAAAAAAATATTAGGACCTTGAATGCAGAGTGGTTAAGTTCAAAATTAAAACGAAATGGCTTTCAATTTTGCAAGTTGATAGAAAGGGGCTCGAGTGCAAATCTAACACTTTCATAACCAAATATTCCTCTTAGGATATTTAAATCAATCACTTTCAGTATTTTTAAAGAAGTAAATTACAAAAACAGTCACTTAATTTTTAAAGGCTTTCTGTTTTGATCACTCAACTATAAAAACTTACTATTTGATCACTTATCTTTGTAAAATCTAATATTTTGATCACCAAACTCTTTGAAAAAATTGATCTACTAGTGTGACATGGCCACATCACCCAATATGCCACATGACATGATAACGTGGCCATACCATGTGACATATTTGATGACGTGGCATTACCACCTCATAATGTCAATGGACTTTTTGGATGATACGGCATTCCATGTCACTATACCACATGGCATGTTGGATGATGTGGTCAAGTCATGCCATGTCATCCACTTATTATTTTCTAAGAGTTAGGTGACTAAAAAGTTAAGCTTACAAAGATAAATGACTAAATCGTAACTTTTTATAGTTGAGTGATTAAAATAAAAAATCTCTAAAAATTAAATAACTAAACTTATAATTTATCCTTTCTAAAGTGATGAATTTTCTAATCTAGTGAAAAATAGAAATGCAGAAATCCAGAATAAGAGAAGAAAGTGAGATCTTACACTTTGTTCTTCCTGAATAAAGATAACAAAACAAACCGCTCACTTATCAGTATCCTCCCAACTCCTACACAATAGAGACTCTTGAAAGCCGGAAGAAGAGTCTTGTAACAAGCTTACGAAAGTGAATGAGTACCTAAAATTGTGGTCATTTCTTGCCTAGTGGTCGTAGAAGTGTGCGATGAGATTAATGAATACCGCCAAAGAACAATTAGTCTACGTGTCTTACGGAATATAATATTTTAAAGATTTGGACTACTTAAACAATCAAAACCTTTGAATATGATATATATATATATATATATATATATATCTTTGACATAATGGTTAAGTCTGTGGTGTCCATTCTACCATCCACGAATTACCGCTAACTACGAATATACCTAGGGATATCAACGGGACAAGAAATATGCCGGGGCATTATCCCCATCCCCAACCCCGAATGTGAAACCCCATCCCTGACCCCGACCCTGTCCTCGGATTCGAGGATGGATTTTTTCCCATCTCCACGGGGAATACATGGGGAACGGGGAATCCCAACTCTGAATCATTTTCTACACAAAATTAATACTTAAATTATGTTTTACATGTATATATTAACTCGAAAAGTTCCCTGAAAAGTAATTAAAGGTCAACATATCTACGTAAAACATCACAAATTACAAAATTTAACCAAACAAAATTATAAAATAAAATAAAAAATAAAAGGCAAATCATAAACAAAGGTCAGATTTACCATTACAAGGAATCCATGGGTTTTGCAATTGAAAAAGAAAGGATGGGCAGAATAAGCAGAAAACCATTAATCAAAAAGAAAAAGAAAAACGTATCAAATAGTAGGATCAGACTAATAAAACTCAACCAAATAAAAGATAAAATTACAACATCCTGTGAATATGCGAGACCATGACTATACGATGAAATTTTATTCTGCAACCTCCTGAAAAGAAAATAAAATTAGAGCTAACATCAATCAACGGTAATAAGAAGCAAAAAGAATAGTTGAGCTGAACGAAACCCGAATCAAGAATAGCAATAAAAAAAATTCAAACAAGAATATATTACGACTCAGATCTTGCAAGGAATCATATGGGTCGATAAGAGTGGATGGAAGTCTGGGACAAAGGAAGAAGATGGCGCCAGGGGAGAGGATAAAGGAGGGAGTAGCACCTTTTGCCTTTACAACCGAGGAAGAAGATGAAGCACGCAGATCAGAAGAAGAACACTAGCGGCGTTTCGGCCTTTTGGGTTAGATACGGTGAAAATAGGGGTTACTAGAATTTTGACAGGTTTTTTAATTTTACCTATCAGATTTTACTTGGGTGGGCTTTAGTTAATTATTATTACTATTTATATTATTTTCTTTTTATTTAATAAAAGAATTTATCTAACATAAAATGGTATTAATAATATATATATATATTATATAAACTGAGATCGGGGTCGGGATTGGGGGTCGGGAAGGTTCTCCCCGTCCCTGTCGCCGTCCTCGACCCCGACGAGGAATGTAAAAATCCCTTCATCCCCGACCCCGTTCTCCGAAAACAATCATTGTCCCCGATCCCGTCAGGGCGGAGGAATGGGTTCTTCGTCAAGATTGGGTGAAATTAACATCCCTAAATATACCCACGGAATACTCATAAAAATTCGTGGCAATAATGATTTCTCACGGATTTTTAGATGGAAAAATAATCGACAGGAAAAAAGCTCGTAGGAAAATTATTCCAACAAATTTCAAAATTCGAGGCAATATTTTTATCCATGGACAAAATCATTGAAAATTTTCGTGGAAAATCTTGGCCTAAACGACAAAAAATAGTAGACAAATTTTTCTATGACTCCCATGAAATCATAATGTCAAACAGAATCTATGGAAATATTTGTGGGTGATGTGTGGATATATTCTACGAAAATTTCCTATGAAAATTTTACAAGGCAACTTTCTCGATCTGTCTTTATTGCCAGAATATTGGAACCTTAACAAAATTTTAATGACCAACAGATTTTTTAGCAGATTTACATGTTAGTGATAAAAATTAATTTTAATTTATTTATTGGAATTTTTGTATTAAAATCGTGAATTATAAATAACAATTTCATATGCACTCATATATATTATCATAATTAACAACAATAATAATTATCTTTTAGACAAAAATATAATAAAAGTATCATAATTGCTTTGGCATGACAAAAATAGCCAATAAGCAATTTAGATATTGACAAAGCTATTCACAATCTCGTATGAGAAATCACCTAATTCACAAGACTCATATAAATCAAGTCAACATCAGCTGTAAATCATCCTAAAATGCTAATTCCTAAAGGCCATCTAGTCATCCAAAAAAGTCATGCAAAGGCGTCTAATCATCCAAAAAGTGACGAGTAATAAAAAAAAAAAAAGGACAGTGAAGTCTTTGAAACAGACATCCCAAAATATCCTAATCTCAATATTTGTTCATTACTTAAGAAAGCAAGGGCTACTGGGTTACAAGGTCATCTGCTATACCATCTACTTGGTGAAATGCCTAGTCTCTAATTAACCTAATTTAAAGTCATAGATTGATGTAATGAAAGTTTTTATACTTGATATGTATATAGATGTATTTTTAGTAAAAATAAGAACAGCTTTTACCAAGTGAAATTTTTCCATTTTGAAGAATTACACTTCTAAATATTTAAGACAAGTTTTGATCAATGAAATAAAAGTCAACATTTTTGCACTATTTTTCAAAAATTTCATACGTCTCACTGAGTGGGTATGCGTCCCTTTGAATTATGTATTTTTCCTCTTCATTTGTCTAAGACTTTTCAAAGTTATTATGGTATTTCTTTGAACATTTTAAATAGACAAAAATATTACCAAACAAAAATGTCACAGTGTCCAATGGCATTTTCATAAATAATTATAAAATTACAAATTAAAATTTTCTTCATTGATAATGACTTTTCCTTCAATATTGAGGGTCTCACACTATTGTCTACTGTTGAAACTTAAAAACTACGTGGTTGCTACATAAAAATATAATGCATAACTATCATTTTACCATTGGGAAGTTTAAAAAAGTATTCTAACACCATAAGGTGCATTCCTTTAAATAGTTTAATTGGACAGTTATTTTTGACTAAGTTGACCTTCCTTTTCATAAAATGTGACACATTTGGACTAATTGAACTTTTTCGTACCAATCGAAATAATGAAAGATGGCGTATTAATATGAATAATACGTCAGTCCGGATGTGTCAGATTAAGAACAGTTGTTAAAATTAGGATAAGACGGGGTTGGAAGATGAGGTAACCCCAATGCATGGAAAACAATTAAATACCAATTGGGCTTTCTCTAAACCCATAACAAATAGTTATGGAGCCAATTGTTGAAAAAGTTTGGAGTTTCGAGCCAAGGCTCGATAAATGGAGAAATTGGAGAAAAGAAGAGTATGTCCAACTCGGGGCTAAGTAGACCCAGTGTCAGACCGGTGCCTATATAAGAGGGAGGCCAAGCTCTCCCCCTCATTTCTATTCTCTCCCTTTCCCACTCTCATTCTCTTTTTCTCTCTCAAAGGCATTTTGAAGATTTGGCTGATCCGGACAATCCAACCAATGGATCAAGGTGAGTTCCTAGATGCTATACTACTCACCGCCATCTTCATTTTGTCTAGCATAGCACGTAGATCCATGTATTGGTTTAGGAGAATTCTCGGCTCAAATTTAGTTTAAGCTTTTAGGTCAAATTGAGATTTAGATTTAAGATTTACGAACTTTGAGCCGATGATTTCGATTTTCTTTCGGTAAAGTCATATTAGAAGTCATGGGGATCATCTGTCTAAATTTGTAGGGCCATCCATGGACAAACGGGGACAAAATTCGAGGAGAAAGCCCCAAAATGAGCTTTTTGTTTCGAGTCCCGCATGGGACTTGATTGAGTCCGACATAGGATTGAACCAAATTTGGAGTTGGATCTGTGCACTAAATCTGACACCGAACCCCGAGCATGTCTGGTGTCAAAGACACGGATCCGGCACAGGATTCGAGTAGATCTGGCATCAAACTTATACCTCACTTGGGGCATTTTTGTAAATTCCTGTAAAGTGTTTGATTTTGACCCGAAACCTCCTTGGATACTTTTCTAAGCCTCGAATCACATCTAAACATCATCTTAGGTCATAGTAGAGCCTCATAGGTGTATTCATAGATTTAAATTTGTGAATGCTAATGCATACTTCTGTGTAATTAGGGTTTTCGAATGATCGAGTGGGGCGACGCTCCGGAGATTTATCTACGTGGATCCTTGGGGAGTATATGAACCTCCTAGTACAGTGAGTGGCTTAGATTTCTTTGCTTAGTCATTAGGGTTATTTTTTTAAAATGTTTTCAAATACAAAATGTTTTATAAAATATTTTGGGATATAGATAATCGACCTCGTACACTTATATTTTATGATACATGATTTAGTGGGTGGGATGATTTTAGAAATTATAAATGTTTATTAAAGTATTTTAATTATGTTTTTATATATATTTGATGATATGAGAGGTGAGATGAGAGACTGAGTGGTTTTCAATATTCCATGAGAGAGCGTGTGGACCGAGCGGAGCATGCGTCCGACCAAGTAGTCGTGGACCACCTATTGGGGGGCATGGTGAGTAAGAAACCCTAGAGTAGAGATGAGGCAGGGGGACCTCGCCAAGGTCATTGTAGCTGTGCTCCACACACAGCAAAGGCACCACTGAGGGAACTGGCTAGAGAAAGAGAAAGTTTGAAAAGTTTTAAGAGATGAAAAAGATAGCCAGTGGTGTAGTAAGGCATTCGATCGATGAGTCGAAACCTTCAGTGTTTTGTTGCTTGTCCATTAGAAAGTTGTTTTTAGTTTAAGTTAAATTATTTAAATTATTTATTTTAAATTTGAAAATGGAATTTTGCGAAAAGATTTTGAAAACAAAATAATTGTTTTATAAATTTGTTTTGGATTATCCCCATTTCCCTAACCCCTAATAGAGACTCATTGAACCTTTGTCACTCATCTATAGCCAACGTCGTTGGATGCAGTTCTGTGTGAGAATCATAAGGACATCGAAGGCTTACTAGGAGAGGTCGGTGGCTTAGGAGTTCGAAATTCCGCTACATAGGTATTCCCTTAAACTGATCCACTGGTACCAAATTTTAATTAAATCATTTTATTAATTGACTTATTATTATAAATGTTTTCTAATTAAAGTTTTAGTAAAGGGTTTTGCAGCAAAGATACTTTTTCAATACCCTTCAGGGTGCGTAAGCGACTGACACGTACTTCGAGGTGTCGCGATAGTTATTATGTGGCCTAGCAGGCGGGTTAGAGGTTTGACCAAGTGACCTAGTTCCAAATTAATTTCACAAGATTCCTAATTTTGATATCATGGGACATAATGGGAATTAATGAAATTCATGAAAGGTATTTTTGTCATTCAAAAAGTCTTGATTTGTCTAGAAAAGTCAAGATTTTTCAAACAAGGTTTTTTTTTGTTTTCCCCTGTTTTTCTTCTTGTTTTGGCCGAACCTCCTAATCTTCTCTTTCTCTTCTTGTTTTGGCCGAACCTCCTAATCTTCTCTTTCTCTTCATTTTTCTTCCACCAACTTCAAATTCCTTCCTATTCCTTCAACTCCGAAATTCATCTTCCTCTCCATAAATTTCCATCAAGCTTTTCTAACCAAGAAAATCTCCATCAACCCTACAAATTACACATTTCATCAAAGAATTTCAAGGTGTAACTTTCAAGTTTCTTCAAGCTAGTTCAAATTTCATCTTTTACAAGGATTTCAAGGAGTTTTCTTCTCTTTTCTCTCTGATTTCATTTAGGTATGTAAATTATCTTTAAAAGCTTTTATTTTGTAAGTTTTGTTTATACAAATTCATGTATGTTAATATAATTTGTAGCTCCAAAACCATAGGATGTTTTCATTTAATAAGGATAAGATACAAGTTAACATTTTGTAATTTTTAGATGCTTACTTGAAATTAGGAATGTTTAATTTGATGAAAATCTCCTTAAATAAGGCTATTACCTAGTTAAGTAATCTTATGTAGTAAAATACGATTCTAGAGAAAGTATGGTGTTTTGCTAAAGAACCCTAACATTTTATTTTATAAATAATGATTTGATGAAATTAGGAAGGAATGTGAGTGTTAAACCCCATTTTATCTCCTAAAATGTGTTTTAATTTCTATCATCTTTCTCTTTTCAATACCTTGGAATGCTAAATTTTGTTCACTTTTGCTTTGCTGGTGAAATCAGAAGAGTAGAGTAGAATTGGAGCCAAAATGGACTTGAAACCCGACTCATACTATCAAGGAAGGAATCCAGCAGATCTGTCCACGGATTGGTCTTCAATTGTGGACGGATGGGTCAAGCAGGGATGGTAATCCACCTCGCATAGGCAGATCCGTCAACGAATGGCCTTTTACCGGTAGACGGATCCATCGGGCAGGCATGAAGTTTGCAAGACTTCATTCATCCATCGACGGGTGTATTCTTGGATGTCGACGAATCCATCAAGAAAATGCATGAAATCAAGAAAATAAGTAGAGATGTTGACGGATCATCACTTATCTATCGATGGCCAACTTGATGGTGGTTGATATCTTTGACCACTCGAGTGCTTGCACTTTAAGGTTGATTTTTGGGGAGCCAATTCGCCAGAGCAGTTGGAAAAGTGAAAAGAAGTACTGCAGCCATCTTCAGACCTTTTCTCTTCCTTACTTTTGTAACCTTTAGATATTTTTATTAGGACAATCTTTCTTTTCACTTAGAAAGAGAAATAGCTAAGGGAGATAGAGAGTTGTTTATTAGCTTGTTGAAGGAATGAAAGAGGTAACTTTTGTTCATCTTTTAGAATGGATTTTTCAGAGCTTTAATTAGTTCAATTTCATTTTCTTTCCAATGTGTAGCTAATTAACTATTTAGTCCAATCTATTAATAGAATTGATCTCTTGAATTACAATTGTGAGGCTCTTGTGTTTATTTGATTCCTAGCCTATAGATTGTTCTTCAATTTCTTGTTTTCAGAAGATGATAATCTTGTTTATTGTCTTATCTTTTTGTATTGCATGATTAATTAGTTGTAAATAATTGATTGAGTGGTTCATTAGTTTGCTAATCTTTGAGCACACCTCTTGATTGGGTTGAGTTCTTAGAATTTAGGTAGCATTTGGATGTATTGGATACATCCAAGGGAGTTGAAGATACAACTTGAATGATAAATGCTGGGTTTATTGTTAGTTGTTGTTAACTTGCCTCTTTCTTTCTATTGACTAAAGCTTCTATATGCTTGAATGTGAATTGCTAGGATTTATATTAGCAATAGAGAGAGAGATTGATGATTAAACTTGAATAATTGTCAATCTATTCATAAAGAAAGGTCTAATGAATGTGAAGTTGGTTTCTAATTCATTAAGTTAGCCTATTGATAGGAAGAATGAATATTTAGTGAGTCTAGGATCAATTGCTAAATCAAGGAGTTAATTCTTTAATAGATTGGAGGCTTTCATCCGTTTGCTACTTCTTCATTGCTGTCATTTAGATAACTTTCTTAATTTCTATTTTAGTTAACAAACCAAAACTGCCCATTTGTTTCTTTAGAATTCTTGTTAAATGCTTGCAAGTATAGTGAAATCGATTAAATTTCCTTAAGGGATTCGACCCTTACTTCCTTTATTGCATATAGGAAAAGTAAGGTTTATTTTGTTGCTTTGCGACGAGGTAACAAATTTTGGCGCCGCTACTAGGGAAGCTTCGGCATTTCACTTTACTTTCTCAGCTTTTTATCTTATATATTTGTTTGTACACCTTCTCTTCTTGGCAATATGTTAGTTTAGCTCAACTCTTTACCTTATTGTATTGTTAGTTTATTCTTCTAATCAGTCATAGCTTCCCCTGTCTCTGTGCCTTCTTTTGTTTATTTACCTTGTTCTCACTTTCGTTTGTTTCACTTGGCTATAGTTGTTGCAAGAATCTTGGTTCTCCTACAACAATATTGAAGGAAATCATGCAATTTGTGGAGCAAACTAAACATTCTTCTCTGTTGGCCGAGAATTCTCTATCTTCTCCAGCCATGGAATATCCTCAAGTAGATCTACAAGTTGATCCACCACCTCCAGTCCTTCCACTTCCACTCGTTCCTAATGACAATTAGCTCACCATTCATCAAGTCTTGGAGCGTGAGCCGAATCTTCAACCTCTTTGCATAGTCTTTCAGGAAGTAGAAGGAGCTTTTGAGTTGAAGTCCAATTTTGTTCACTACCTTCCCACTTTCCATGGTTTTTCTAGTGAGGATCCTGATAAGGCGTGTCATAAAACTTCACAAATTAACCTTCTCACGAACTAACTATGTAGCAGGGTAAATAGGGATCGAATTCACGGAGAGATTTGGTTATCTTTGTCTTCAAAACAGAAAAGGAAATTGGGGGGATTTTGGAGTAATATTGGAAGTAAATTAAATTAAACTAACTAAATGTTAAACCCCTTTTTATTGCTTAAATTAGGATTTAAGATCACTCCTCTTTCTCCTACTTTTATACTAGGTGGCCTAAGTTAGCTCAATTTTGCTTTGTAGGTGTATTTAAAAGGGAAAATGAAGTTTGAACTAAAAAAGGGACAAATTCCATGATTAAGTGAACAAACATGCAGAGCCGTCGACGGGTAACAATGTAGATGTCGACGGCTGCTCGAGAAATAAACAACAGGATCACTTGCACCTGCATAGAAGTCGACGACTAACTCATTAGACGTCGACGGACAAGCTACTTGATGACCATGATTCCAGAATCCAAAGCAACCGCCCACGGATTGAAGTTGGACGTCCACGGCCAACATTTCCAAGGAGTTCATCATGCCAGACGTCGACGGCTAGTCATTAGACGTCGACGGGTAGAAGTTTCTGACTTCGAATACTTAAAGGTTGAACACTTAGACGTCGACGTGCACATCTTTAGACGTCGACGGATCGATCGAGTTGAGAAAAATATGAAGAAAACAAGCAGAGACGTCGACGGGCAGACACTTAGACGTCGACGGCTAATAAAGTCAAAACGTCGACAGACCCATTTAAATGCTGTCATTCCACTATCAAACCCTTTAAAAACATATTCCGGAGATTCAGTGGAGAAGAGCCATAACTAAATCCCAAATTTCCTCAGACTTGTCTCCCTCTTTTCCTCAATGGCTTCTACTTTAGCTTATTTTATTCTTAAGATTCCTTATCTCATATAGAAGTAATTATTGAGGAGCAGTGGACTGTGGGCTGGCAGAGTTGGACGGCAGAAAGAAATGGAGAAAGAGCAGCTGGAAAGGGGAGTAGATTCAGTTTTTAAGTTTGCATCTTTTGCTGGGTTTGGGACTGATCATCTTGTAATTTTCGTTTAAGCAAAACTCTATAACTCCAATCTATTATAAGATTCAATCACTTTTTTCTGCATTTGTGAGATTCTTGTTCTTAATGCTTTCTTGTTCATTGATTGTTCTTCTATCTCTTGAGCTTTGAAGATGATTATCATGTTTATTATCTTGTCTTTTGGATTACTGAGTTAATTAGTTGCAAATAATTGATTGAATAGCTCATTAGCATGTTAATCTTTGAACTCCAATGCTAGAGTTGGTGATTTCTTAGAACTTGAGTAGCAAGAGGATGTTTTTACATCCAAAGAGATTTGAAGATGCAATTGGAATAATGAATGCTGGGTTTGTTATTGATTGTTGTTAGCTTTTACCTTTCCATTGCTTATTGCTCTTCTAGGCTTGAATTTGGATTGCTAGGATTCAAGTTAGTCAAAGAGGAAGGATTAAAAGTGAACCTAGATTCAAGATTAATCAACATTAGGAAAGGTCTATGGACTTGAAGCTGGTTTCAATTCCATGAGGTTAACCAATTGATGAGAAGAATGTTTGATTAGTGAATCAATGATCAAATGCTAGGTTAAAAGATTGATCATATAATAGATTGGAGACTTTGTTTTATCATGTATAGCATTATTATTGTCATTATTAATAAATCCTTGCACAGTATTCTCAACACCAATACAAAACTCCCCTTTAATTTATTGTTTAGTTTGATGTATGCTTAGAAAGTAGTGTAAAATAGAATAGCCTTTCCTCGTGGGATCGATTCTTGCTTACCCTACTACATAGTAGATTAGTAAGGTTAAATTTTGTTGTGATACGACAAGCAACACTAAACTATATAATTAAAAACCTCCAACCTAGTGTTTAGGAATGCTCACAAGCTATTGATCATTAGAATACCAAAAGATAATGTTTAAATCACAATTGCATTAACAATCAAAGAAAACCCAGCCTTCTCAGTGATTTCATTAATCCTAAGGCTAAATATGATGTTACTCGTGTTTCACAAAATATTATTCAATCTAATACTTAAACCAAAACTCTAGCAACTTGGTTTCAAGAATTAGAAAGCACTAAGAGCAAGATTAATATAGGTTAACCATTATTAGAGATCTACCCAGCATAGACTTCTCAATAATCCCTTTGAATTCCCTTGAATAGGCAACCTATTCAATTGCTATTAACATCTAATTAAATCACAAACAGTACAGATTCAAATAGATTAGCAAGTCAATTGCATAAACAAGTAATTATTGGCCACTAACCATAAGCAAATTGTTGAGTACCAAAATAGACATATTTTCCTATGTTAATCTTTATGGATTTATGCATTTCATTGTATAAACTAAGCTTACTTAGCTTTGTTTCACTTTGTAGATTTCAATTGAGGTAATTGAGTGAAAATGATGGAATTGAAGTGAAAAGGACCAAACACAAATCAAGTGGGAAGATAAGATGTAAAGAACTCAAAGTTGAAATCCTGACAGATTGGATAGATCATAAATATGGCTGATTTCCTCTATGTTCAAGACTTCAATTGTTTTTGTGATCTACATCAAAGTTATAGAGGACATCTTGGGCTTTCCGGAATGCTAAAGAACGTCGAAATTGGAGTTTGTTTGGCCCTCCAAATGTCTGTTTTACAAGAGATTGTCAAACTAAGGCCGGGTCTGCCCGACCAATCCGTCGACGGATTGAAGTTGGACGTCCACGGCCAACAATTCCAGGGAGTTCCCAATGCCAGACGTCGACGGCTAGACTCAAGACGTTGACGGGTAGAAATTTCTGACTTCGAATACACAAAAGCTAAACACTTAGACGTCGACGTGCACATCTTTAGACGTCGACGGATCAATCGAGCTGGGAAAAATATGAAGAAAGCAAGCAGAGACGTCGACGGGCAAACATGTAGACGTCGATGGCTAACAGAGTCAAAATGTCGGCAGACCCAGTTAAATGCTGTCATTCCATTATCAAATCCTTGAAAAACATATCCCGGGGATTCAGTGGAGAGGAGGCATAATAAAATCCCCAATTTCCTCAGACTTGTCTCCCTCTTTTCCTTAATGGCCTCTACTTTAGTTTATTTTATTCTTAGGATTCCTTATCTCATCTCTAAGGAATTATTAAGGAGGAGTGGGCTGGCAACTGCAGGCATATAGCCGAAAGGGAGAAGAGGCAGCTGAGAGGAGAGTTGGTTCAGTTTTTAAGTTTGTGTTTTTGCTGGGTTCTTTTCTTCTTGCAATTTTCGTTTAGTAAAACTCAATAACTCCAATCTATTATAAGATTCAATCACTTTGATCTGCACTTGTGAGGTTCTTGTTCTTAATGCTTTCTTGTTCATTGATTGTTCTTCTATCTCTTGAGCTTTAAAGATGATAATCATGTTTATTATCTTGTCTTTTGGGTTGCTTAGTTGATTAGTTGTAAATGACTGATTGAGTAGCTCATTAGCATGCTAATCTTTGAACTCCAATGCTAGAGTTTGGTGATTTCTTAGAACTTGAGTAGCAAGAGGATGTTTTTACATTCAATGAGATTTGAAGATGCAATTTGAATAATGAATGCTGGGTTTGTTATTGATTGTTGTTAGCTTTCATCTTTCACTAGCTTATTGCTTTTCTAGGCTTGAATTTGGATTGCTGGGATTCAAATTAGCCATAAGAGGAAGGATTAATAATGAACTTAGATTCATGGTTAATCAATATTAGGAAAGATCCATAGATTTGAAGCTGGTTTCTAATCCATGGGGTTAACCAATTAATGAGTAGAATGTTTGGTTAGTGAATCAATGATCAAGTGCCAGGTTGAAAGATTGATCATATAATAGATTGGAGGTTTTATTTTATCATACATTGCATTATTATTACCATACTTGATAACTCCTTATATTTTATTTCCAACACCAATACAAAACCCCCTCTTTAAATTTTTGTTTAGTTTGATATATGCTTTGTGAAAGTAATGATAAATTGGATAGCTCCTTATGGGATCGACCCTTGCTTCCCTAACTACATGTTAGAGTAGTGAGGTTATTTTTGGTGCTTTGTGGCACGCATCACAAATACAAGAGACAAGTAAACAAACAAGATTATTTACTTTAAGCCAAAGAAATCAAAGAAAAATTATAAAAGAAACTAGATTAAGCATAAGAAACCTCACAATAGTTGAAGAGCATTCTCTAGAACACTAGATTGGAAAAAAAACTAAACTTGCATAAAACAATAAACAATAATTTTGAAAATAAACTGTGAGCTCAAAGCTAGGGGCTCCAAAACTAGGGTTTAACCCAAAATAAAGAGTATTTATATGAGCTAGGTTTAAGTCCTAATAAATCTCTAAAAGGATTCTTCCTTATGCTTGACTCTTCTTCCTTTAATTTTCTTCCAATCAGCTTTGATCTTGAAATTCTTTGGCTCAATCAATTCTTCATTCTTCTCATTGAATATTCATTGTTTTGGAGCTAAATTAGCTAAACTTTAGGTCCAAGAAGCATTAAGGGGCGTCTAGGAAGCATTGGAGGCTCGAAAGATGGAATTAGGGCTTGCATGGGAGAATCTCGACTCCAGCCAGTGCCGGCTGAAGCTCTGGTAGGGCGACCGGCCATTCACAGAGAGTGAGCTCCTCGGCCAGTCTTCTATGGCCAGCAGCCAACTAAACACAGAGCTGGTTGGCTTTGATAATCTTCAGTAAAATGGACATTTGGAGGGCCAAACAGATTCGGATTTTGACGTTCTTTAGCATTCCGGAAAGTCCAAGATGTCCTCTACAACTTTCATGAAGAGCTAAAGACAATTGAAGTCTTTAAATGGTGAAAATCAGATATTTTTCAAATCTATCCAAACTGCCAAGAATCTCAACTGAGCTTTTTACACTTGACTTCCTACTTGGCTTGTTTTTGCTTCTTTTCACTTCAAATTCATCATTCTCACTCAATTGACACATAAGACAAGAAAAGAAGTGAATTAGCCAAGAATTGATAGTTAGTTGCATATGCTCATAAGAATCATCCATAAAAATATCAATAAAAATGCAACTAACAGTGCGTCACCAACACTTGAGGGAATTTTTTATGGTTTGTTCAACAATGAAACCAAATGGTTTAACCGAAGAACATGTCCAGCTACATGCTTTTCCTTTCATATTAGTAGATATAGCCAAGGCTTGGTTATAGTGGTTAGAACCTAATTCCATTACCAATTGGGAGTAGTTCAAGAAACAATTTCTCATTAGATACTTTGTGACTGCCAAGGTCCTCAATCTTTGGAATCAAATCAGCATAATCCGTCAGAAAAACACTGAATCCATCTATGATTATTGGGAAACATTTTAGCATTTGGTGGCTAGCTGTCCTTAGCACCAAATTCCTAAACAATGTTTGTTAAATCACTTCTACAATGGTCTCTTACCAGTGAATAAGGGACTTATGGATGCTGCTGCCAATAGGGCACTACTTGATCAACCTATGGAGTGAGCTAGGCAAATCATCACTACCATGGTAGCTAGCTCTCAGAATTTTCAAGCATATGATGATGCTTCTAGCCATCAAGTAAATGAAGTTGGCCGTTCACAATTAGAGCAACAACATGCTTCTACAAATCAACAACTCTCCAAGTTAACTTCTCTTATGATGGCTCAAATGAACACAACTCAGTCCACTATTCCTTGTGGCATTTGTTCCTTACACACTCATTCCACTGATAGATGCCTTACTCTACAAAACAGTAGAGTTGAAAATGTGAATGCAATTGGTTTTCCTAGTCTTCCAAGGAGGAATTATGATCCTTTTTTCGCTACCTATAATCCCAGCTGGAAAGCTCATCCCAACCTTCGATATGGGAACAATGTGGCCCTTCCCTTTTAGCCTAGACCTCAGTCCCAACAAGGGTTTGCTGCCTTCTAAACTCGACCAGTAGCACCAGCACACTCTAACCAAATCTAACCTTAAATTCCTCCTCACAATGCTCCTCTAAACCAAGGTCATTCATCTTCATCTTCCTGTACCTCTAACCTTGAGGATATAGTGGCTCAACTTGCCTCATCCTAGTTATCTTTCCAAGAAGCTACTAAGTCACAATTTCAATAAGTGAGCACTTCCCTAGAAGATCTCCAGCGGCAACTTGGGCAATTTGCAACTTCTGTCAACGAACTCACTTTTCAATCTTCGGGAAAATTACCCTCTTAACCTATCATCAATCCAAAGGCCAATGTCAGTGCTATACACTTAAGAAATGGTCAAGTTATTCCTGACTGGGAAGAGAATGGAAGACACCGGGATGATGAGGAAGAAAACTGGGAAGGGGAGATGGAATCTCTCTCCCCTGTTCTTGATAAGTCGTCGATGAATAGACCTTCAACTCTTTGATGGATCGACCTGGAACCAGAAGAAGTAGCTTCCTGCCCCAAAGATTCATCGACGGATGATTCATATACCTGTAAACAGACAAGCCATCCACCCGATGTTGAATCTCCTTGCCAACTGCCTATGTCGGCGGATGACTCATATAGCCGTCGACGGATGCCGTCTTCAGGCCCTGTTCCTCCCTTTCTCCCTAGACAACATGACTTTGAAGCTTCCATATCCGCTCAAAACTCAAAGGCAAACCCAAATTCTTCCCATCCTAGTTCAAACCCTAAAGAAATGGCTCCGTTTCCCTCTAGATTAGCAAGAAAGCCTAAAGAGAACATTAAACCGTATATTTTAGATATCTTTTGCCGAGTTCAAGTCAACATTCCTCTCCTTGATGCCATCAAATAAGTTCCATGATATGCCATGTTTCTCAAGGACTCGTGCACCTACAAATGTAAGCTAAAAGGGAATGAGTGATCACTTTGAGTGAGAATGTTTCAGTGATTCTTCAACACAAGCTTCCACCCAAATGCAAAGATCGAGGTTCTTTTTCTATCCCTATTATTCAGAAAGCAATGTGTGACTTAAGAGTTGCAATTAGTCTTATGCCTCATTCATTTTATCTTTCCTTGGACATGGGGTCATTGACAAGCACCGGTGTTGTAATTCAATTGGCAGATAAATCTTTTGTGTATTCGGCGGAAGTCTTAGAAGATGTTTTGGTTCAAGTTAATGAGTTGGTTTTTCTTGCTGACATTTATGTCCTGAAAATGGAAAATGAGAAAGGTCCTTCCTTCTTTTCTATTCTTCTTAGCCGGCCATTCCTCCGCACCGTTAGGACCAAGATTGATTGTCATGAAGGCCTTCTCTCCATGGAGTTCGATGGAAAGGTAGTTACTTTCAATCTCTTTGATGCCATGAGATATCCTATAGATGATCCATCTATCATGGCTGTGGACTTTGTCGATGTTTGCTCTATATCTTCGTTGAACTTTATTCAAGAGAACCCTCTACTTACTCCACTAACTTAGAGCATTGACTTTGATACCTTAGAGTTTGAGGAAGAAATCTTTGATGACATCAAGCTTATCTTAGCTTCCTTAGCTGTACTGCCCTCTAAATCAATGCTTGCCAATGTCTCTTACATAGATCTTCCCATCCCTTCCACTAAACTTCTTCCTTCTATCATTGAACCACCTTCAGTTGAGCTTAAACCTCTTCCGATTCATCTCAAGTATGCTTTCCTTGGAGAAAATAACACTCTTCCAGTGATTTTTTTTAATGCTCTCACTTACAACTAAGAGCTTCAACTTTTTCAAGTTCTTAAGGCTAGAAAAAAAGCTATTGGGTGGTCAGTCATTGATATTAAGGGTATTAGCCCCTCAATTTGCATGCACCGAATCATGTTGGAAGATGATGCCAAGCCAAGCCAACAATCTCAACGTCACTTGAACCCTCCCATGATGGAGGTGGTCAAAAAGGAGATATTGAAGCTTTTGTAAGTTGCCATCATCTATCCTATCTCGGACAGCAAATAGGTTAGTCCCATCCATGTGGTGCCTAAGAAAACTGGCATTACAGTTGTTCAAATTGTAAGCAGTGACCTTATTCCCCAAAAAGTGCAAAATGGTTGGAGAATGTGCATTGATTATAGGAAACTCAATGATGCCACCAAGAAAGATCACTTTCCCTTGCCCTTCATTGATCAAATGCTCAAAAGGTTAGCCAACAAGGCTTCCTATTGTTTCCTTGACGGATATTTCGACTACTTTCAAATCAGGCTCCCACTAGAGGACCAAGAAAAGACTACATTCACTTGCCCTTTTGGCACATTCTCATACTGGCGAATGGCTTTTGGTCTTTGCAATGCTCCGGCTACGTTCCAACGTTGCATGATGAGTATTTTCTCGAAGTATGTGGAGAAAATCATTGAAGTGTTTATGGATGATTTCTTGGTATATGGAAATTCTTTTGATGATTGCTTGGATAACCTTGCTCTTATTCTTGACCACTGTATTGAGATGAACTTGGTACTCAATTCAGAGAAATGTCATTTTATGGTTACCCAAGGGATTGTGTTAGGCCATATAGTCTCAGTCAAGGGCATTGAAGTGGACAAAGCTAAGATTAATATCATCCAAAACTTGCCCTATCCTTCCTCAGTTAAGTTAGTTTGATCTTTCCTTGGCCATGTGGGGCTTTACCAGTTTTTTATCAAGGATTTTTCCAAGATTGCAACTCCCATGTGCCATCTTTTACAACAAGATGTCCCTTTTAACTTCGATGAATCATGCCAAAATGCCTTAGACATTGCTCTCACCTCAGCCCCTATCTTGCAACTGCCCAAATGGAATCTTCCTTTTGAACTCATATGTGATGCAAGCAACATAGCAATGGGTGCGATTCTTGGTCAACAAGAGGGCAAAGTTCCACATGCCATTTACTATGCCTCTCGCACTTTGAACGAAGCTCAGAAAAATTGCATAACCATTGAAAAGGAACTCCTTGCAATTGTCTTTGCTTTAGACAAGTTCTGTTCTTATTTGCTTGGCACCTAGGTGGTTGTATTCTTTGATCATATGGCCTTTAAGTACCTTCTTGCCAAGAAGGAGGCTAAACCTCGCTTGATTCATTGGATCTTGCTTTTACAAGAGTTTGACCTTGAAATCAAGGATAAAAAGGGTGCTGAAAATTTAATAGCTCATCATCTTAGCTGGTTGGTAAGTGATAAGGTAAATTCTCCCATAAATGATTCCTTTCCAGATGAAATGTTGTTGTTAATGTTCAAGTTCCTTGGTATACTGACATTGTTAATTACCTTGTTGGTAAGGAATTTCCTAGTGATTTCCCTAAGGCAAAGAGAGACAAACTCAAACATGATGTTAAATCTTATGTGTGGGATGATCCGTATTTATGGAAGCATTGTAGTGACTTGATCATTAGGAGATGCATCCCCAACCATGAACTTTAAAGTGTTTTATCTTTTTGTCATTCTCATGTATGTGGAGGCCATTTTGGTCCCCAAAGAACTACTTGGAAAGTGCTTGAATGTAGCTTTTATTAGCTTTCATTGTTTAAAGATGCTCACTCTTTTTGCAAGTCATGTAATAATTGTCAAAGGGTGGGGAAAATCACTCATAAAGACCAAATGCCCATACATTTTATAGTTGTCTATGAAATTTTCAATGAGTAGGCAATTAATTTCATGGGACCTTTCCCCAAGTCCAATGGTTTTGTTTACATCTTGTTGGCTTGTGATTATGTATCTCGTTGACTGGAGGCTAAAGCCACTTGGACTGATGATTCTAAATTGGTTTACGAGTTTCTCAGGTCTTACATCTTTTCTCACTTTGGAGTACCTCGTGTTTTTATTAGTGATAAGGGTGTCCACTTCTGCAGCAAGTTCATGGCATCACTTTTGAAGAAATATGGAGTTACTCATAAGGTGTCCACCGCCTACCACCCACCACCCACAAACCAGTGGACAAGCCAAAATCTCATAGAAGAAATTCTCTTCCAAAATCTTCAAAGTCAATGCCCATAGTTTAAAGCCTTACTATGAAGGTGTTCCAGTTACTCTCATGGAAGAAATTCTCTTCACCAACCCTACTTACACTTAGGCGTACTTCACCTGTCCTTCAATCGAGCCAACAACATTAAATAAAGGCGCTGCTTGGGAGGTAACCCAAGTTCTCTTTTCAGTTCACTATAATGCATTTCTTCTTCTCTCTTTATCCTCATATTACTCTTCATTCTTGCATGCATTCATTCCATCAACATGTACCTAAGAGTTCATGAGGTTTAATTTGGATAAGGCTATTTGAGATTTGACCCACACAAGAGGGATTCTTCTAATTCTCTGCACTTAAAAGTCTACAAATTTGAATTTGGACATGGGATAAGGAACAAGAGTTTGTTGGGCTCTCAGAATGTTTGATCCGTCAACGAATCAACAATTCACACGCTGACAGATGGTCTTAGTGAGGGCATATTATCTAATTGGAACTCTCACTCATTGATGGATCAACATCATACGTCGATGGATGACATCGACAAAGACCTCTTTTAAGTTGGAACTCCAGATTCATCGACGGATCAACACCTAGATGTCGACGGATAAAACTGGTAGACTCATTTTGCTTCCATCTGTCGACGTACAACCTCTTTCTGTTAACGGACTATCTGGAAACTGAAACTTGAAGTCCCTGAAAGTTCCATCCGTCGATAGGTAAACACTCATACGTTGACAGATTACTCGAATTTGGCCACTTTAAAGCCTTCATCAACCACATCTTCACCAAACCACTATTTGTCATTTAAACCGATCCCTCTCCCTTCAAAACCATCCAACCTCTAAACCCTTCCTTCTCAACAAATCTTACACCAAAATAACATCAAACCCATTCCTTTTTCACCACAAATGACCTTCTAATCCATTCCTCATCGTTTTCCATCCAACCATTTCAATAATTTGAATGATCGGAGTTCTTGGAGGCAAAATTAGGCAATTTTCGGATTGGGCACTTGGAGCAAATCGGGTTGAATTGAACACTCCAGTTGGTTAGGTCTTCTATATTTCATTTCTCTTTGTTAACTTAGCATTGAAATTAGAAGCTATTCCTCGGATTGCATGATCTTGTTCTTGCCATTTCGATGTTTTTGTCCATGCTCTTTAATGGAATTCGAATTATGATGTTCTAGTTGAATTCTTGGATTTATTTGCTGCCATACCTGTGATGATCAACTGCAAAATAAGTGCTCTCTCATGTGTTGTTCAACATAAAAGTGTTCATTGTGGAAATTTCTTGAGTTTGCTTTAGGTTCTCTACTTTGCATTCTTAGTGTTCGACAAAATGTCAAAAAAAACTTGCCAATCCAAGCCGAAAGCCACCACTGAGCCCCCCTTCACATCCCAAGTCCAAGGGTGCTTCCAATTCCTCGAAAGCAACAAAAGCATCCAAGGCAGCAAAGGGCAAAGCTCCGGCTTCTACTTTCGAGCAAATCGTGGCTGTTGACTTCTTCACCAAAAAATGTGAAGAATGGTTCAATAGTCATCTTACCGCTCAAAAAATTATGGAGAAAACCATAGAACCCACATCTCTGATGAATTCGGTTTAGTGCCTCTCTTCCATGATGTGAATTTGGATGTCGTGCTTAACTTAAAGGGCGAGTACAACCCCGACTTAGCCATTCTCTTCTATGCCAACATTAAGAACTAGGGAGCTGAATTGTCTCACATCCACACGATGGTCAACAAAATTGAGATCAAGGTTGATGCAGAGTTCCTCTGGGAACATTTCCACATTCCTAATGAAGAATCTTTGTTCAAGGACAACGAGGAGGAGAATGACGACGAAAGCGTGGTCGAGAAATGCTACCTTGGACCATTTCAATGTGCAGCCATGTCTAGTTGCCTGAAAAATGATGCCCTCTTCTACCGAGACTTTGATATTCAGAGTAGGTTGGTTGCCTATCTCATCCACCACAATGTGGACCCTAAGATCAGTGACACTTATATCGTTCGGCACAAGGATATGTATGTGATGGAGAAAATCATCCATGGGCTTCAAGAAGCTCCCGGACTTCCATTGGCATCAACCATCATCTCTGCCATGCGCGATGTTGTGTCTCCCACCATTCAAACCCGCTACATTCCCTTTTCGGATCTTATCACCAAGATTCTTAAGATTTGTGGCATCTCTTTCACTCACGAGCGGAAGCTTGTCACCACCAAGAAGGATATTGTCAACTCCACCATAATGCTTTCTTTCGGCTACCAACTTGTGGGGAATGATTGGACTAAACCACAAATATTTAGGAACTTCCAGAACAGGGTGATGACGGTCAAGAAGGTGATGAAGGCCAAGAACAAGTGCAAAATCAACTGGCCCCTCCTTTATTCCAACTACCAGTTGGCAATAAGCCACTGCTTCAGCACCAATTCTAGTCACAGATGCTTGGTTGGTGCCAAACCATGAGTCACAACATCAATGCTTTGCAAAGGCAAGTGACTAGCTTAACTGATGAGGTTCACTCCTTGCACACGAAGCTCGATAAGATTCTCACCTTCCATGCTTCACCACCGCCACCACCTCAATGAACTCTAGCACTTTGTTTAGCATTTGCATGCATTGCTTTAAATTTCTTTTCTTTATTTTCAGTTTGTCAAACTTTAGCCTATAGTTACTATACTTATGGTCTCTACTCTTTGGATTTTTGCTGTTTATTTTCCTTATTAACTCCTGTTCCGGATTTATGGTTATTTTCCTACTTTTGGCTTAAATCCTCCCAATTCTTTATGTTTGCAATTATCTGCCTCATTGCTTATCCTCGATATAATCAAGGTAATTCTCTCTGCACTTTTCTTTCGTTCATTAACTTGATTTAATGTCGAACTTCTAACATTGTGGACAATGCTTGACTTAAGTGTAGGGGGGTTTAGCAAATGCAATTCTTGATAATTAGGAGTTATAAGTAGCTAGCTGATAGTTAATTATCAAATCGAATGGTGAAATTCTTCATGGAGTGAGTATGAGCATAGTTCAAGTTGAAAGGATGCATGTTAATAAAACAAATAAGATTCCTTGCTTCTTGATTTCTGAACAATTTGTCAGTTAATTTCTTTTAACCACATATGTTTGAGTAGAGTAAGGATTCAATAACCTTGTGAGGGATTTGAGCCTTAAAGATTGCACTACAATCTCTCTTCATTTTTGAGTGTAATTATGTCTTTTATGATTATATGCTTCTAGAACTTGCTTTATACCTTGTCAAGATTACATGTATTGTAGACACGTTTGAAAGATGATTGAGGTTTAGGGCTAAGTTTGAGCCAAATTGACCAACCCTTACAAAACCAATGTAGATAACCCCTTGAGTTTAACATAATTTTAGTCATCTTCTTTGTTGTTAGGTCTCACTTTCCTAAAAGAACATTAAGCCTTAAAAGAAAAAGAAAACAAGTTCTCTCACCTTGTCTCTTCGACTTAGTGAAATTTTTTACTTGTGTTACATTTATGTTCTTCGTAAAAGAGTGACAACAAGTATAAGTGTGGGGGAAATTTTCCTTTTTAAGTTGGTCAATTGAGAGATTAGTAACAAAAATGTGCCTAAAAGAACCAAAATCTATAAAGAAAAGGCAAAACAAAAAAAATTGACATCTCTTTAGTTCAAGTAGAAAGAAAAATGAAAAGGCAGGGGTGAAGTAAGTTTATTAAAAGAGTTGGATTTTTTAGAGTGGAGCATACCTATTGTTTCGATTGGTTGGTGTTTCACTAATTTTGAACAGACTTTCAATTGAACTCCTTTACCCTTTTTTTCGTAACCTACTTAACCAAGACCTCATTACAACCTCATTTTACTCCTTTTTCATCTTTTCATCCATGATATGCATGTTGAAGTAGTTGAGATGAGGTAAACTAGCAAGCTTATGGTAGGTATATTTGAGAGACTTCTAATGATGTATTATCCCATTCAAACATATTGGGTTGAAGGAATTACTTGCATTGTTGTTTAATTATCTTGGTTAGCTTGGCTTCCTATTCATGACTTGTTGTGCTCTCTTCTCTTTTACTTTGAACTATACTTCTACTTACCACATGAATTTACTCTAAAGTTTGATTTAAGATTTAACAATCTTTCTAGTTTTTGTGGTCTACAAGCCTAGATTTTATTCTATTCTTCTCCTTTTTTTCCTAGGCTTACTCAAGAGCGAGTAAGATTCAAGTGTGGGGGAATTTGTTAAACCTCATTTTATCTCCTAAAATGCATTTTAATTTCTATCATCTTTCTCCCTGAATACCTTGGAATGCTAAATTTTTTTCAGTTTTGCTTTGTAGGTGAAACCAGAAAAGTAGAGTAGAATTAGAGCCAAAATGGACTTGAAACCTGACTTATACTAACAAGGAAGGAATCCAGTAGATCCAACCATTGATTGATCTTCAACCATGGGCGGATGGGTCGAGCAGGGATGGCAATCCACCTCGCACAAGCGGATCCGTCGACGGATGGCTTTTTACTCATCGATGGATCCATCGGGTAGGCATGAAGTTTGCAAGACTTCATTCATTCGTTGACAGGTGTCCATCAAGAAAATGCATGAAATGAAGAAAATAAGTAGAGAGTCGAAGGATCATCACTCATCTATCGACGGCCATCTTAATGGCGGTTGATATCTTTGACCACTCGAGTGCTTGCACTTTAAGGTTGATTTCTGGGGAACCAATTCGCCAGAGCAGTTGGAAAAGTGAGAAGAAGTACTGCAGCCATCTTCAAACCTTTTCTCTTCCTTACTTTTGTAACCTTTAAATATTTTTATTAGGACAATCTTTCTTGTCACTTAGAACGAGAAATAGCCTAAGGGGAGAGAGAATTGTTTATTAGCTTGTTGAAGGAATGAGAAAGGTAACTTTTGTTCATCTTTTAGAATAGATTTTTCAGAGCTTTTCTTAGTTCAGTTTCATTTTCTTTCCAGTGTGTAACTAATTAATTCTTTACTCCAATCTATTAATAGAATTGATCTCTTGAATTACAATTGTGAGGCTTTTGTGTTTATTTGATTCCTAACCTATTGATTGTTCTTCAATTTCTTATTCTTAGAAGATGATAATCTTGTTTATTGTCTTATCTTTTGTATTACTTGATTAATTAGTTGCAAATAATTGATTGAGTGGTTCATTAGTTTTCCAATCTTTGAGCACCACCTCTTGATTGGGTTGAGTTCTTAGAATTTAGGTAGCATTTGGATGTATTGCATACATCCAAGGGAGTTGAAGCATCTTATATATTCTTTTTCTTGAATTCTCTTTTAGCTTTCATTTTTCACACTTTGTGAGAGAATTCTTTAGAGCTTTAATCTTTGTACAAACTAGGTCCTTTACAAAATCACTTATTGTACATCTTTTCTCATATGTTCTTGTATTCTTAGAGGTGCAGGAAGACTATAAGGGGATAGAATCAACTAGGAGATCCTAGGTTGATTGGTATTGAGTTTAGGGAAAAGCTTACTTAGTAAAAGTTTTGTGGAAAATAGAATTTCAAACTCTTACTAAAGAAAAGGGTAAAAAATCCTCGATTGAGAAGATAAAGGTAGTGGATGTAGGTGAGGAATGTTGAACCATGGTGATGCTTGTCGAGGCGTTCCAAAATACAAATTGAACAACTTAAAGATTTGTAGCGAAGGTAGTCTAGGTCGATCCACAAAGAGCTTGGTTCTTTAATCTTCTTTCCACTATTGTTGCAAACAAACAACTTCAAACAAGTTGAGAATCTCGAAGCAGCAATTGTGATCAACAAATCAATTGAATAGAAAACTGTAAATTGGAGATAGTAGTTTGCGATACTAAGTAAAACAAAGAACTGATCAATTAACAAGAATTAAGTGCAAGTAGCATAGAAATCAGAATAATGAAGCTCCAATCTAGCAAGATAACCGTAATTAACTTTGACTAATAGATCACTGATCCTTGAACTTCAATCCAATCATCCAATCCTATTATAGTCAGCGTAGCTTAAGGTACTCCAGTTTCACCTAAGCTCGATCACTCCTTAGTTTTTGAAATTAGCTAGCTCGATCACTCGAACTAATTCTCTTCCCTCATAATCAACTTATACCTCAGCGGCTATAAGTTTAATTATAAGAGAGCATTAAGATCTAGAACAATAGTAGCCAACTAGAGCCATGTGAGCTCAATGCCTCTCCATGTAACTCTCCCCCTTAATTTCCCCAAATCTAATCTAAGATTTGGTTGCTACTTGGTTTAAGCAAAACCTACAATTTCGGATAGCAAATTGCCTAGAATAGCTAGTGAAATTCAAGAAATCAAAGCAATACGATCGTCATTACTAATGAATCCCCAAATTCACTTGATCTCTAACACTTCCAAGAACAATTAGCTCAGGAAATTGAAGAATACAATAGAATTGGAAGTTTTAAGTTCAAGATCTTACCATTGATTGAAGAAGAATTACAATTACAAGCTAAGTTGGATTAAGAAGTACTTAGCCACTCATGGAAGAAAAAGAAACCTCCATGGAAATTGAGAGAATTCTTGAATCTTCAGAGAACTAAGTTTTTACAAGATAGAAAGTGAAAAGTCGTCCAGTGAAAAGTGTCGTTTCAAATTCCCAAAACCAACTTTTATAGTCTAACTAAAAAAAATGTAAACGTACTAATCTATCCTTTCTTTAAACATGATTACAAGGTTAAGTGAGCGCAAATGTGTCTTTTCTAGCTCCTTAGCCCAATTAATTCTCACATAGGAGAAATCTCGTGGCTTGACTTAGTCTAATTCAATTTTGAAATTCTATTGTAACTGTTCCCGAATTATGCACTTCTTTCTTAACCACGTTAGAACTAGACCACTAAGAGGCTGCAAATCTGGCCTCTAAACGGCTTGGTTTCTTTGCTTCCTGTCTTTAGAACTCGTCAACAGCAATTGAAAAGGTCTGCTGGAGACTTTTAGAGGCTCGAAACTTTCTTTTCTATTTTATTCCCAAAATTGACTCTTTTAACATGTGTTTGCATTTTCTCTATTATTTCACCTACAATTGGAAAACACCTCAATCAGTAATTAATTAAAGTCCTTAGGTGTCTATTTCAACCAAATTATAATGCAAATACATGTACAATTTTAGCTTTAACAAATTCCCCACACTTAAACCTTGTTTGTCCTCAAACAAGTTTAAGGATAGAAAACAGAGTTTTGAACTGAAACCAACATCTTCAAACAACAACACTCAAATTTCAACCAAGATCAATACACAAATCAATTGACAATTTGCATAAGAATGTAAAGATACTTAGCAAAAACTAATAAGAATTTAAAAAGTCACAAATCCAAGAAGTCACAAGCATGTATCAATCTCCAACACACATATGCATGAACAAAGTAACTCTTCCTTGTTTTTCCACTCTGTTCTCCCTTAAGTATTTGTCAAATAGACCACTCATACCTTTTACACATACAAATTTACCATATGCTTGCAATTAGACCTAACCTCCACTACTCAAAGATACATGAATGCATGAATCGAAAGGTTTTTCATTTTGGTTGTAAAGGGCAAAGGTGAGTGAGCTGCCAAAGAAGGGAAAAGGTCTACAAAAGCATCTCAAGAATGATGAAATTTCAGCTTGACATTCAAGGGCAAGTTTCTCATGTAATAGCCCTTTGCTTGGCTTGATTAACATCTTCAAATTCACCATTGGTCAAGGTTTTTTCCTTTTCCATTCTCTTTATGGTACAAGGAAACACTTCTTTCTTTGATTGTGCCTTTCTTTTTATTTTTCAGTTTTGATTTTGGTACGTTCTTTTCTTTTTTTATTTCTTTTGACCAACAACAATGGATTGAGGTTTTCCCCCACACTTATTTCTTTGCTAACCAATCACCAAGAACAATAATTGTGAAACTCAAGCCTTCAATTCCACCATTCATGAAATGGGGATAAGAACTTGGTTTTTCTTTTAAGGCTTAGGTTCTTTGGTTAATGGGGCTATCAAGGAAATAAGGTCAATTCATCATATTAAGCTCAAAGAGTTTCTAAATTGGTTTTACCATGGTTGGTCTTTTGGCTTAAGTTCATCCCTAGGTGCCTTTGTCATTTCCAATGTAATCATACATTCATGTAGTCTTGGAAAGATATAAATGCAAGTTCTAGAAACAATGTATGCATAAAAGCAATCAATTCACTTATCAAGGAAAAGAGATTGGGTGCAATCTCATTAAGTTCAAATAATCTCTCAAGTTTTCACACAATAGTTACCTTATTCAATTAACATGTATTAGAAAAATCAACACACTTAGAAACTAAGTGAAAAAGTAAGTAACCAATTCCATCAATCAATACTAAGTACTTTATTTCCTAAACAAATCATCAATTTGACAAATATACCAATCCATCATGGAATTCAACCATCATCATTCAAATAAGTTATCAAAAATTTTATGATTTTGGAAAATTAAACCTATGTTAATTAAAGAAAACATAATGTAAACACATAAATGAAATCATCCTCCCCCACACCTAGATGACACATTGTCCTCAATGTGGCAAGCATCAAAACAAAGTAAAGTTGCTGAAGCAGAAATAGTAATTTACCTGAATCCGGAGGCAAAAATAACTACAAAACAACATGGCAATCTGGAAAGGAGAGGTGAAATCATAAAGAACAGAGTTTATACAAACCATAAAAGAACATAAAGGTGAAAAATGAAAATGTACCATCCTACTTCCGCAAAGGTAAAAAAAAAAACTAAAAGCTAAAATGCAAAGATGCATGAAAATGAATGGATGCAAATACATTTATGGTTAAGCTAGCTAGTCATCACTGGTTCGGAGCATTATCATCATTAAAACTGTCGACTAAAGCTTTCAAAATCTTATCTTGGTTCGAAAGGATGTGGTCTAGCTTAGCCTCCGTAGTATCCAATTGATAATTAGTGTACTGCATAAAATCCTTAACAGTGTCAGTGATGGAAACATGTTGCTGATGGTGTTGAGACAACTCGGTTCGAACATGCTTCAGTTGAGTCCAGAGTTCCCACTAAAAAGTAGCAGTTGGGAGGTTGCTATCAGGCAACCGAATGGTAGAAACAAATGGGATAGGGGTATATGACTTTGCCCTAGGATCACTGCCAACAAGCTCAGGTTCACGATTATCAGAATCATCTCCACCCAAAGTTTGTTTGCAACGGCTATCATCAACCCACTACAGTCCTCTCTTGACATACCCATATTGCTTCATTTTGTTGTCTACGATGATGTGGTAATGTTGAGTGAACAGAGTGACATCCACCTCAAAATCATCAATAATACGGCTGATAAAAAGAGGGAAAATAAGGCACTGCTTGAGGCGCGGTTTGCCAATGACATTTCGAATCTGATAAATGATGGTAGAAGCCAAGGGAATTCCATCAATCACTTGCATCCCAAAGAACAATTTATCCAAGATGTACATCGTGTCACCTTTTGTTGGTATAACATTTCATTGAAGTATTTAAATAGCCAATCGAGGTCAAATGTCGAAATGTTTGGTGAAGACCTTGTTTTGGTGCCGAATGTTTTGACTAGAGGGAACATTAAACTTGGCCAGTGTTTGTTCTCAGGTCCAGCCTTTCTCTTCATCATGGACATAATCTTGCACATGAGGAACAAATCGAAGCAACTTACCAACATTAGGACACTTGAGGAGTTGGCCAAGATATTTAGTATCTACTAAAATCTGAGTGCCCTTAACCATAGTATCAAATTAAAGAGTGAAGCATTACCTCTCTCCACCATGTTACCATAAAACTCAGCCATTAACTCTCGATAATAAACACCTTTCAAATTCAAAATGCCATCCTAACCCAGCTGTTTGAAAAGTGGATTGATTTGGAACTGTTCATCAATGGATGGATCAAGAGTAGTCTCAACAACCAAACGGCATCAGGCGGCTTTCGTGAACCAAGCCTGAGTAGCAGCATTTCTAAATCACTATGCTCGAGAACTACTTTCCTCTATACTTGAAGTCTTTTGGACGTCGATAGTCTTTTGACACTTCAATGCTCTTGTTTGAGGCATTTCATCAAACATCCGCTAGGCACAAAAGAAAGGTGGAAGAAAGATGGTAAAAGACTCGCAAGAGGCACACACTGCTCATAAAACAGCAATTCCCTACCAGTAGTCTGGGAGAAGAATCACGGGATGGAGTACTCCAATCCTGAGAAGCAAAATAGAAATAAACAAAGAGAAGACGAGATGTGGAATTGATGAAGAAAGGTGAAACATATACTACATGGCTAGGGTAGCTGTGAAGAAAACTATTTATGGTCGTGAAACAAGACTTTTTAAAAGAAAGTATTGGGCTAATGGGCTTTTAAGAAAGGGCCATTGAGAATGTCGTACAAAGCCTTTAAGAGGCTAACCTAGTTGTGGCTGAACAGAAATTCTAACGTGCTGGCCATTGAGAGGCTCTCACGTAGATTCTAAATGGCTACCCAGTTGATATTTTAAGATTTTTGTGTATGGATACATGCCTCGGGAGTGATAAAACCAACATAAAGACCAAGAGTGTGTATTGCAAGGTAGATCGAACTTACTCAGAGTATGAACATGAATGTACCATGCAATTAATACTGGGAAATAATGAATAGAGAAGAATGTAGACATTGGATGCAACAAAAGTGATGCGAAAATGAGTTAAGGAATGAGGTTACCCAAATTAGTGCGGGACATTGCGTTGCTACATCAACTCTAGCTGAGCAAGCTACAAAGTACAAAGTGAAATGCATTAAAATGAACTACGAACTAAAATACAGGATAGAAAACCAAATATAAAAAAACATAAGGATATGAACTGGGTTGCCTCCCAACAAATGCGTTCATTTAATGTCTTTGGCTAGACATTGCTTGGAAACCTTAAGTGGAATAAAAAGAAAAATCCACATAAATTGTCTATTGAACTAAAAGTGGCATGCTCTCATGATATAGCTTTAATTGGTGACCATGGACTTTAAAAACTTTGTTAGTGGACAAACTCCTAATTTTCATTGCCCCATGAGAATAGACATTGAACATCTCAAAGGGACAAATCCATCGACTTTTCAATTTGCCCAGAAATAGCTTCAATATTGCATTGTAAACCAGCACCTTTTTCCTACAACAAAAGATTTCTGGATTAGAATTCTATCATGAAATGCTTTTGCTTCAGCCTTGTAAATCAAGGCATTGTCAAAAGCATCATTTCTAATCTCCTTCAACTCTTGGATTTGAAGCTTCCTATGGTTCCCAACTTCATCAATGTCCATGTTGCATTGTTTGATAGACCACCAGGCTTTATGGTCCAATTCTACAAACAAATGGCATGCTTTACCATACAACAATAGAAAGGGTGACATGGCCAAAGGAGTCTTAAATGCAGTCCGATAAGCCCATAATACATCCTCTAGACACGCACTCCAATCTTTTCATGTTGGCTGGATAGTTTTCTCAAGAATAGCCTTGATTTGCCAATTAGAATTCTCAACTTGTCCACTAGTTTGTGGATGATAAGGGGTGGTTATTCGGTGGAGTACAACATATCTCTTAAGCAAAGCTTTAAAAGTTCTACTGCAAAAATGTTTTCCTTTGTCATTTATGATGGCTTTGGGAATACCAAACCTGCAAAATATGTTAGCTTGCACAAAAGTAGTGACTATTTTGGCATCTTGGTGCTTTATGGCATTGGCTTCAATCTATTTAGAAAGATAATCATAGGCTACAAGAATATAATTGAAACTGAGTGAATTGGGAAATGGTCCCATGAAATCAATACCCCAAATATCAAAGAGTTCACATACGATTATAGAATTTAAAGGCAGTTGATCTCTTGGTCCTATGTTCCCAACCCTTTGACACCTATCACAAGTTTTGTTAAAAATGGTAAGCATCTGTAGACACCTTATTTTTCTTTTCCTTTGATTTTTTCTTCTTTTATTTATTTGTTTCATTTTATTTCTTGCTATTTTGTTCTATGCCTTATCTGCTCCAATATATGGGCTGAATATAAATTAGAAATTCTAAGGCCTGATTTCATTAAGCAAAGAATTTTGAAGTTACAATAAAACCCAATTGTCATTTAGTTTGCAAGAGGCCCGAAATATTAAATCACCAATTTAAGCCATGTGCAAGACTTTGGGCCAAGACCTTTCTGTAGGCCCAAATTGATCAAGTGGGGATCCAAGAAGCTGATGGCTGCAAGCCAGAGGAGCAATCACTGCAATTTTCCTCTTTCTTTTTTTCGTAAGGCACCCCGAACAAGGAACTATGCAGCAACTTTGCCATTTTCAATTGGACAACTTGCTGAGTTCTGCAATTAACCAGCCAATGAAACAATTAAAGGAACTCCATCACAAATATCAATATTGAAGACCGACATTTCCCTTTGAAACTGCTGATGCATGGTGAAACCCAACATAGAGCCAAGTTGAAAAATCGCATGGTTCCAAGAACATAGGGAGAACAGCCATCGACCCTCAAAGTCACGCCAGACAACCCATGCTAAACCACTTCCCTAAAACAAAAAAAGAAGAGCAGAACACTACAACCAACAAGGGTTGAAAACCAGCAAACGAGAAAAAGCTCTGGGACAGTGGGTGCTAAAGATGGTAAAAAGTTAGCCTCTGGATGCAAAAAGGAAATTGATTTTCAGCCCTTGATTTCTCTTCAGCCTTGGCTATATATATAGCCTGAACAGAAAATAAAAGTCAGTGGGGGGTTTTTTTTTTTTTGGAGAGAGTTCAGAAAGGAGAGGGTCCAGGAAAAAGAAAATTAGAGAGTTTCTTGTTTTTAAAAGTTTCTGAATTTGGAGGAATTTTGAAGGGCAGACTCCAAAGGGGGAGTCAAGAGGATTTGCTTTCTGTGAAAGCTTTTGAGTTTCTAGTTCTTAAAAGGAGAGAAGGGATTTTGGTGATTTGGTAACAGCTTAGAGTTCTAAGTTGTTAAATGAGAAGAACGATTGATTTCCAGTTGAAGTTTCAACGAAAATTAGCCGGATAAAAAAAAGAGCTAGACTTTGTTTTTTTTTTTTTTTTTTCTGGAAAAAGGCATTTTCTCTGAGAAAGGTAGCTTCGGAAATGAGGGAAAGAGTAGCATTTGGGGTCTATTGCTAAGGAAAAGTCAGAAATCTTTGAGTGATAGAGGTGGAGTTTTGAAGATTTAAATTTCGAGTCAAGAAGAGAAAAGGTTGTAGTGCAAAGTGCAAATCAAGAAATTTTGGTGGATAATTTCTGGGTTCAGTTCATCATTGTTCATCAGATGTTCTTGATTTTTCTGGGTTAAGGAGTCATTTGATCCACTCAAGGGGGGATAAATTCAAGTTTTGCTGTTTGTTGGAGAGAACGAACGGGAGGACGTGAGGAGAAAAAAAAGGGGTTGAAGGATTCGGCAAAAGATAGACAAGGGAGCTAAAAAAGTGTCTTTTATAGCCCAAGGGCATTTTAGACCTTTTGCACTTTAAAAAAATCCAGTCCAGAGGTGACCCGCGCCAGGTCCGCGTGTTGCTCCATCCGGGTTGCTACAGCCTGCCTTCCGTCCTTTAGGTAATTTTTTTTACTTCATTTTCATTCACATTGAAGCAATGTGGGGCCATATTTGGTAATTGACTTTGACTTCATCACTTTTATTGATTGATGGCATGTTAGATGAAGAGTCACGTGATAGCATTTCAGATGTAGGGTCACATGTATTAATTGACTTTGACTTCAGCAATTGCAATAATTGATGACATATTAAATGTGGGGTCACGTTTTGTCCATTCTTCATCAATTTGGAAGCCTAAATGCGTTAAGATGTACTAGCTTTGTAAATAAAACTGAATTAAGAATTGAACTTCATATCGCATGCCATGCTGCATATTGTTAATTTAATTTAGTCATTATTGTCATACCATTTGCATATTAATTTGTTTGCATGAAGTTAAGATAACCAATTAAAGGACCAATAATTAGAAAATAATGGGGTTATTATGGTTACAATAATTCTATTATTCTCTTGGGTGCGATTTTGTCTTAAGTTCCAACCGAAGTTTCGGAAAGGATTCAAGCAAATCTAATCCCAAAATAATATTAATTTAATTAAATAATAATAATAAATAAACAAAAATAAAAAGAAAAAGAAAAAGAAAATTCAAAAAAATATGACCAGGATCATCTTTGTATGTAATTTAATGTAGTCTTAGATAATGATTAAAAGTCCACATTCATGGCATCAACTTTTAATTTTCTATTATTGTTAGCATGCTTACATATTGCATTGGTTTTTTTTTGGAAATTCCCGATGATAGAGGATTCGAAGGATTTTCGTGGTTACGATAATCTTAGGGTTCTCTTAGGTGAGGGACTCTCCTAGATCGCCCTAACGAAGTTTCGCAAGGGCCTAGGGGATACCGATATTATGATTTCCACTCCTTATCCTTGAATTTTTATTTGATTTGTAAAAAGTGTTGAGTCACAAATTTTCTAAATTCTTTAAAAATAAAATTAATTAATTGATCGTTTCTTTAAGCCATTGGGACTTCCGACGATGGAACTATGTCTAAGGAATTATCGCGTTTACGTTATTCCCGGGATTATCTTGAGGCTTCCAATTATTAAGATTAAAATGAATAAAGCCCAGATTTAATGTATTCTTTTTACCCCCAAGAATTAAATCCTTATTTAAGATCAAATTAAATTCTTGTTTAAGAAGTTCAATTTTACTAAAACCAAATTCTTGTTTGAGAATTCAATTTTTGTAAGAAATTAAGTCTTTGTTTAAGAAATTCAATTTTTAATAAAATCAAAACTCTAGTTTAAGAATTCAATCCCATCATAGTCTAATTTCCTTAAGAAATCCAATTTCTTTCAAAATGCGCTTCTCGTTTAAGAAATTAATTCTTTTAAAAATCAAAATCCTTGTTCAAAGAATTCAAATTCCCTTAAAATCAAATTCTTGTTTAATAAATTAATCGCCTTGAAATCAAAACTCTTGTTTAAGAGTCAAATTTTTTATCAATTCCTTATTTAAGGGCCCAACTTCTAAAACTCACCTTTTGTTTAAAAGTCAATAAAATTTGTTATTTATAAAAAATCCCAAAAAGATAAACTTTCAAAAATACATATAGGACAAGGCTTAGACTAAAAAAAAATGGTACCATCTTTGGATGGGCACTGTGGGGGTGCTAATCCTTCCCCACGCGTAACCGTACTCCCGGACCTGATCTCTTTGTTTCGTAGATTGGGATCTATCTAATTTAATAAACCTATTTAGGCCAATGTTAAAATAGATAGATTCATAATAGGTGAGCTAACCACACCTAAGAAAATAAAAGGTTAGTGGCGACTCCCGTGTTTACAAAAAATTAAAACAGTCCCAAACTTTTTCGTCGCGGCGGTAAAACGTTTCGACAGCATCCTTAAAAAGTGTTGGCTAAAAGAAACCATACTCAAGAACCATTCTTGTGGTTCTTTAAGAATTATGGCATCTACCACACTCTTAAGTATGGCAAAAATAAAGAATGGATGGAAATTCATTATTCGGGACACACCCCTTAATTATCAAATTAGCATAATATTTCCATAAGAAAGGGTCATCCCAAACAAAGAATTTATTATCATGTTTAAATTTATCCTTTCTAGCCTTGGACATGTCATGAGGAAATTGTTTGGTAACAAGATAATTGACTAAGTCAGCATACCAAGGAGAAGAATTCGTTACCATCAACAGCTACCCATTAGACAATGCATCATTAATTGGAGAAGTCTCTTGAGGAGTCACCAATCTACTCAAATGATCAGCTACTTGGTTTTCCTTGCCCTTATTATCCTTGATTTCAAGATCGAATTCTTGTAGCAGTAAAATCCACCTTATCAACCTTGGTTTCGCTTCTTTTTTGTCAAGAAGATATTTAAGAGCTGTATGGTCAGAAAACACAACTACTTTAGTACCCAAAAGGTAGGAATGAAACTTATCTAAAGCAAACACAATAGCAAGTAGCTCATTTTCAGTTGTAGTGTAATTCTTTTAGACTTAATTGAGGGTCCTGGATGCATAATAAATCACATGAGAATCACGCCCAATCCTTTGTCCAAGGACAGCCCCAATAGCTCTATCACTAGCATCGCACATGAGCTCAAAAAGGTAGTCCCAATTAGGTGGTTGAAGAACTGGAGCTGATGTGAGAGTAGTCTTGAGAGTATCAAAAGCCTTTTTGCATTGTTCATCAAAGGTAAAAAGAACATCTTGCTGCAACAGTCAACATAAAGGGCCTTTTATGTTGGAAAATTCTTGAATAAATCTTCTATAGAAGCCGGCATGCCTAAGAAATGATCGCACCTCCTTAACGGAGCTAGGATAGGGCAGATTTTGGACCATTTCTACCTTGGCTTTATCAACTTCAATGCCCTTAGAAGAAATTATATGACCGAGTACTATCCCTTGCTTCACCGTAAAATGGCATTTCTCAAAGTTCAACACAAGGTTAATCTCAATGCATCTAGCCATGATCAAAGCAAGATTGTGAAGGCAAGCATCAAAGGTTTCTCCATAGACCATAAAATCATCCATGAACACTTCAATAATTTTCTTAACAAATTTTGAAAATATGCTCATCATGCACCTTTGAAAAGTTGTCGGAGTATTGCAAAGACTAAAAGCCATCCTTCTATAGGAGAATGTACCAAAGGGGCAAGTGAAAGTTGTTTTTCCTTGGTCTTCTAAGGCAATACAAATATGAAAATACCCTGAGTATCCATCAAGAAAGCAGTAGAATTGCTTGCCCGCTAATCACTCCAGCATTTGGTCTATGAAAGGCAAAGGAAAGTGGTCTTTTCGAGTGGCCTCATTGAGCTTTCCATAGTCTATCCACACCCTCTAACCATTTTGAACTCTTTGTGGTACCAATTCTCCCTTTTCATTTGCCACCACCATAATGCCTGTTTTCTTAGGGACTACTTGAGTAGGACTCACCCATTTACTGTTAGAGATTGGATAGATAATCCCCACTTGAAGTAGCTTTAACATTTCTTTTTTCACCATCTCCATCATTGGAGGATTCAACCTTCTTTTTGGCTATCTAGAGGGCTTGAAATTATCCTCCATAAGGATTCTGTGCATACAAACTGAAGGATTAATGCACTTCACATTAGCAATAGTCCATCCTATGGCTTCTTTATATTCTCTCAACACTCTTAGTAACCTATCCTCTTAAAGAGAGTCTAACTTGCTAGAGATAATGACAGGGAGTATATCTTTATCCTCTAAGAAGGCATACTTTAAATGTGCAAGTAAAGGCTTTAATTCATTGTTTGGTGGCCCAACTATCGAAGGAAATAACCTGGTTGTGGGAATTGGAAGGTCCACATAAGAGAGATTAAACTCGGTGGCTTGGGAATTGAAGGAATTGCCTTGAGAGCATAGAGCATGTCATGTACTTCTTCACTTGGTACGATTTCAATGTCTTAATTGATTCCAAGGTGAATAGATTTGACAATACCACATCTAAGGGATCTTCTCTTGATAACTCAAAAATTTCCTCAACCAAAGTGTCAATTATATCAATAGAGAAAACGGTATGCTCATCTTTCGGATACTTCATGGCCTCAAAGATATTAAATGTCACGATCTGTCCAACAAACTTCATCGTGAGAATTCCCTCATCCATATCAATTTTTTTGCGTCCTGTCCTTAGGAATGGTCGGCCAAGAAGGATGGGAACGATCACACTATCATTATCCTCCATTTTAAGTATGTAGAAGTCAACTGGAAACACTAGCTCATCCACTTGAACTAGTACATCCTCTATGACTCCCACGGGATAGACAATCAATCTATCAGCTAGATGGATAGTTATGCCTATTTCTATCAAAGGTCCTAAGTCCAATGTAATATAGACTGAGTAGCGCATAAGGTTGATTGAGGAGCCAAGATCGCACATCGCCCTCTCCACTTGAGTATCATCAATTTTAATTGGCATAGAAAAGGATGCTTTATCTTTACACTTGACTGGAAGTTTCCTCTGAAAGACAACTGAGACATTTTCATTCATTCTTATGCATTCATTTCCCTTCAACTTCCTCTTATTGGTACAGAGATCTTTGAGGAATTTTGCATACCGTGGAACTTACTTAATGGCATCCACTAAAGGAATGTTCACTTGGATCTTCTTAAAGATTTCACCAATATCATTTTCCAAGTCTTGAGTAGGTTTCTTGGCAAGTCTAGAGGGGAATGGGGTACAAACTTGGGTATTCAACTCTAAATTGGAAGAGGATCGAGGGGCCTTTGATTTTCATCTTGGTGGTGTGGCTGAAATAGAAGCTTCATGGTCATTTTTTTGCACATTCTAACTAGAGGGCCATTCAGAGGCTTTTTCAGAGCCTCTAAATGGCTGGAGATAAGGAGGTGAAGGACGGATATAAGTTGATCCTGGTGGCTGAGAGGCTTCTTCAGAGCCTTTGAATGGTTTGAAATTTTTCCAGATTCCTTAGTGCTTGATGACTGCTTCTCAGAGTCTTGCTGAGAGCCTCTAAATGGCTCAGAGTTCTACTCCTTATTGAGATTTGAACTAGTAGGCCAGACTTCAGCTTCTCCATCTAGGTCATCCTCTATCAATTCTTGTCTAGTTCGACCTTCTAACTTTTTACCATTAGTTAAGTAAATTGCATGAGCAATTTCTCTAGAATTTTTCAATGGTAGAGAAAGGAGTCGATCGGATCCCTTTCTAGCTAATTTAAAGTGCTAGTCATTTGAATCATCTTAGTATTCAATTTACCATTTGCACCATCAATTGTTGCATGTCAACCTCAACCTTATTTTGTTTCTCCTTCTATTCCATAGAATTTTTTATCAGTTGAGGGATAACGTCATCATACTTATTGGATGATGAATATTGGGCTTGATGAGTGTGATTAGTCCAATTGTACTGAAATTGGGATGGAGTTGGCTGTTTCAACTGAAAGGGAGCTCTCGGTTGTTGGAAGAAGAAATCTGATTTCCATACCTGAATGTTGGGTTGTCCTTCCACCCCGGATTATAAGTATTTGAATAAAGGTGATATTTTCTTTGTTTTCCATTAAATCCAACAACATTGCATTCCTCAGTTGAGTCTTCTAACAATGAGGGACATGCATCGGTTGTATGGTTTGGCATAGAACAGATTCAACACATGTGAAATACTCCAAAAATTACAGCTTGCTACCCCATTATGTATGTAGAAAGTTGGGCAAGGTGTTGATGAATTGGAGCCAAATGTTGTTAAATTAAAGTGTGCTCTACTTTATCGACATTCTTGGTTGGGGGCATTACTTTGCGGGTGTCAAACTGCAGGGAATTTGTAGCCATGGTATGAATGACTCTTCTTACCTTAGTAGGTGTTTTAGCAAGAAAGGCTCCTTCACTAGCTGCATCCAACCTTTTTCTATTGAAATCCACAAGATCTTCATAAAAATGCTTCATTAACTATTCTTTATCAATTCGGTGATAGGGGCAGCTATCCAATAACTTCTTAAAACGCTTGCAATACTCATAAAGATATTCCCCATATGATTGTTGAATACTAGCAATGTCTTTCCTTATGTTGGTAGTTTTTGCAACTGGAAAGTAATGCTCCAAGAATGCTTTTTGTAATTCATCCCAAGATGCAATCGAATCAGATGCTGGAGAATAGAGCCAATTACTTGCTACTCCTTCCAAAGAGAATGGAAATGCTCACAAAAGTACTTGCTCCTCTATAATACCAGTCGGTTTTGTGGTTGAACACACCACTTTTAGCTTCCTTAAATGAGTATGAGGACATTCCCCTACCAATCCATGAAACTTAGGGAGTAAATTTATCACCCTTGACTTTAGCTCGAATGGTGCTGCCGATTCTTACAACTGAATACACAATGGTTGGTAGTTAACAGTTGGAGCACCATATTCGTGCATGGTTAGCTCTCTTGTTGGAACAACTTGTTGAGCCATATTTAATGGTTCTTGCTCAAAAAATCCACTTGCAATAGAAATAGATTCTAAAGACAAGTTCTGTTATTCAGATCGAAAACAATCTTCAGAATGTATAGATGAACTTTTGACTTGTTCAACAAAATTTCTGATGTTCCAAAACTTGACTATAGCATCTCAATCAAGGATGGAAGTGTTCACAAGGAAATTAGGTACAAAATGAATTCTAACAACTATATTGAACAAAAGATGAACCAAATAGCAGCACTATAGCAGCAAACTCAAACTAGAACTTTAGCCAAACAGCAGATATTCACAACAATTCAATTAAACACACCTACTAACAACTAGTACCAGTTATCCATATAATCAAACACAAAAAGAATAGAAATTAAAAGACAAATATAAAGCCAAACAAAATAAAAAAAGAACACTAAACAAAAATATAGCAGCAAAAGTGAAGAGAGTATGATTAGTCGTGCTTCTTGGCAACGATGCCAAATTTTGGTAATGCTTGTCGAGGCATTCCAAAATATAAACCGAACAACTTAAAGATTTGTAGCTAAGGTAGTCCAGGTTAATCCACAGGGAGATTGGTTCTTCAATCTTCTTTCCACTATTGTTGCAAACAAACAACTTCAAACAAGTTGAGAATCTCGAAACAGCAATCGTGATCAACAAATCAATTGAATAAAAAACTGTAAATTGGTGATAGTAGTTTGCGATACTGAGTAAAACAAAGAACTGACCAATTAACAAGAATTAAATGCAAGTAACCAAGAAATCAGAATAATGAAGCTTTAATCTAGCAAGCAACTGTAATTAACTTTAACTAATGGATCATTGATCCTTGACCTTCAATCCAATCATCCAATCCTATTATAGTCAGCATAGCTTAAGATACTTCAGTTTTGCCTAAGCTCGATCACTCCTTAGTCTTTAAAATTAGCCAGCTCGATCACTCCTTAGTCCTTGAAAACGTACTCTACCTTCATGAATCTCGAGAAGAAGGTGATCGTGATGTCTTCTCGCTTAAAGACCACACTCAAGAACTATTTATGATGGCTTGCTGCTAAGGAAGGTATTCTAAGAGTATGTTTGATCATTTATGATGCTTTCGAGTAACTACACACTCGAACTCTGGAGTGCTAATCCTATCTAATCCACTGGCTTCGAAAATGTTTGAAAACGTTTGAAAACACTTTGAAAATACTTTAAAACTTTTGAAAACAGTTAGAATCGTTTAAACGCTCTGATACCATTAAAGTTGTCACAGTCCGACCCGCCCGGGTTGCCCACATGGCAACCGCCTTGCTACCTGGAAATACGTGTCTGCAGCCACGCATCTGAGGCACCGCAAGGCTTGAAATAGATATCATTGTTGCAAAACAAAACTAAAGTTTTAATTAGAAATCATTTAATATAAATAATTAACTATGAAGGAGATACCAATTGATATAATTAAAAGGAAACCTACGTAGCGGAAACTGCTAAGCCTATGCCACCGACGTCTCCTAGTGAGCCTCCGTTTTATTTGCTGACCCCGTACGTGGATCTGCATCCATCCACATTAGATACAGGTGAGTGACAGAGGTTTAATGAACCTCCATCAGGGTTAGGCAAAATAGGGGTAATCCAAAATATAACAAAAATAAAATAAATAAGCTTGTTTTCAAAATCTTTGTTATAATTCTCCAAATGAGAATTAGATTTAAAACCTTTAAAATAAAAATACACTAAATGGGCTGGCATCAATATACTGAAGGCACGACTGGTTGATCATATGCCTTACACCACCGAGGGCTATCTCTTTTCTTTTTAAACTCACTTTCACAATTTCTCTTTCTCTAGCCCGTTCCTTCGGTGGTGCCCATCGATGTGGTGGAACACAACACTCTGGAGCCCTGGCGAGCTTCCCTGTGCACCTCTCCTAGGGTCTTGTCTCATCGTGCCCCTCGATAGGCGGTCCGCGACTGAGAATCAAGCATGCTCTCCAGCTCGGTTCACGCTCCCATACATGTTGGAGCCCCAAGGAGCCACTCAATTACTCATCTCGCATCCCATTCATATATTTATCATATATAAATATACATATATGCACACAAAACATATATGTTTAAAACATTAAACACAGAGACAAGCTTTTACATTTTTAAAATCATCCCACCTTCTAAATGGGTGTATCACAAAATAAAAAGTGTGTCGTAGATTACCCTTATCCCAAAACAGTTGTAAAACCTTTTAAAACAATTTATATTTTTAAACATTTAAAAACGTTTGGCCCTAGTGGTTAAGCACTGAAAACAAGGCCACTCATAGTATTGAGAGATTCGTATACTCCCAAGCGCTTCATGTAACTTTAACCTCCGGAGCATCGCCGCACTTGATTCAACTGAAGCCCTAATACACGGAAATATACGTTAGCATTGATAATTAAATTTATGAATGCACCTACGAGGCTTTAGTATGACCTAGCACGATGTTTGGAAGTGTTTCGGGGCTTAGAAAAGTGTCCGAGAGGTTTCGGGGTAAAAATAAAACGTTTGATGAAAAATTAACAAAATGCCCCTTGGGCCCCATGCCCAGACTGGGCTAGACCCCACGTGGGTTTGGGCCTAAAAGGCCACTCACGAGGGTTTGGGCCAAGTCCCACACGACAAAAGGCCACTCCCGCAATATGTATATTATATTAATATAATATTAATACAATATATATAAAAAAATATCTAGACTGGCACTCGGTCGGTCCCTTCCCCGTTTTCGCACCCCTTTCTCCTCCTTTTTATGCACAAACTTAGACAGGCGATCCTCATGGTATTCATGACGGATTCACCGAAGCAGAAACGAGAAACACTGGTCCAATCTCCATAGATTTGAGATCTAAACTTAAATTGACCAGACTCAGATCTACTATAAATCGGTGCATGAAAATATGTAAAAACGGAGTATGACGTAGATTAAGGTGAGTATGATAACATACTAAAAACTCACCTTATTTCACCGGCCCAATATCCGTAGATCTGAGTTTTAAACATAAATATGATAAAAAGCTGAACTTAATTTTAAACTCATATCTACGCTAAACCGATGCATGGAGAAACGTGAAAGCTTAATATAACATAGATCGAGGTGAGTAGAATAATGTATTAGAAACTCACCTTGTTTCACTGGCCGGTTTGTCCGGATCTACTAATTGTCCAAAATGCTTCCATTTAGCTCCAGAGAGAAAAAGAGAAAAAGAAAGAAAAAAGAAAAAGAGAAATGAGAAAAGCTTCGAATTTTCCCCCTATTTATAGAGGAGCCTTACACCGGGTCTACTCCGGCCCCTGGTCAAACTTTTTCTACTTTTTCAACTTTCTTCCATTTTCACCCATTAGCTAAATCCTTTGATTTCTTGTGCCAACGGGGCCCATAATTAATTGTTAGGGACTTAATAAGAGGTCTTTTTAGCATTTACTAATTTCCATGCAAGGTTAATTACTTTATCTTCCAACTCCGTCTTATCCTAATTTTAGCTTCTCTTCTTAATTAGACACATTCAGACCGACGTATTGTTGACTTAATATGCCGTCTTATACTATTCCGTTTGTAGGGAAAAGTCATATTAGGTGTGTCAGTAGCCGTTCTTGAATTATGCGCTTCTTTCTTAACCACGTCAGAACTGGTCCACTAAGAGGCTGCAAATTTGGCCTCTAAATGGCTTGGTTTCTTTGCTTCCTATCTTTTAAACTCGTCAATAGCCATTGAGAGTCTTCGCCAGAGACTCTTAGCGGCTCGGAAATTTCTTCTTTAGTTTACTCCCAAAATTGACTCTTTTAACATGTATTTGCATTTTCTCCATTATTTCACCTACAATTGGAAAACACCTCAATTAGTAATTAATTAAAGTCCTTAGGTGTCTATTTCAACCAAATTATAATGCAAATACATGTACAATTTTGGCTCTAACAAACCACTATAAATTAATTGTGTCCATTCTTTACTCTTTTAGCTTTACAAAGTGTTCATCTCTATCAAACTATCCCAATCAAAAAACACTTCTTTTCCAAAAGTTCCATAAGAAGTCACCCCATCAAGAAAAGAATTCTAAAGGGCTATTCATCCCCCTTTAGCACTAATTCAAGTGACCAACAATTGATATCAAAACTTAACCCAAATTAGAAGGCTTAACTTCTTTTGGGATGATCCACAATGGCATCTACAAGCAACTCATTGATAGAAACTTAATACACCAACAGGCATCACTCTTTGATGGAACTAACTACCAATATTAAAGCATTATAATGTTATATTCATTAGAGATCATGATTGTGAAATATGGGATGCTATAGAAAAAGGGTCCATATGTGCCAATGAAGGAGGTAGACGGCATAAAGATGCCAAAAGAGAGAAGACATTGGAGTGACGCTGAAATGAAGAAGGTTCAAATCAACCTCAAACAATCAACACTCTACATTATGTACTCAATCCTACCAAATTCAATAAAGTGTTTACTTACACAAGTACCAAGAAAATATGGGAGAAGTTAAAAGTCACTCATGAAGGTAATTCTTAAGTGAAAGGGTCCAAGATCACACTTTTTACCCGTCGCTATGAAGTATTCAACATGCAACTAGATGAGAGTATCACCATAATGTTTGATAGATTCAATAGCATTGCAAATTAATTGACGTATCTTGGAAAAGAGATTCCGAAGTATGAGCATTGAAGAGGTTTCTAAGGACCTTATCTAAAACTTGGAAGCCCAAGGTGACCACTATTAGAGATGTTGAAGATGTCAGCACCGTCTCATTAGACAACCTTTGTAGTTCTCTTCTCGCATATGAGCAAAAGATGAAAGAAGACGAAGAAGAAGAGAAAAAGGATGCCAAAAATAGAAGACAAAAAGGGAACTTGGCTTTAAGAGTGAGTGCTATTGACGAAGAGCTTGATTATGCTAGTAATGAAGATGATGAAAAAGAATTGGCCATGCTTAGTAGGAGATTGGAAAGAATTATAGGCTATAGAGGAAAGAGGCATGGAAAGAAATTCTTTAAGAAGGATCAAGGAACTTCTTGGAGAAAAGAAAAGAAAAGAATGAGACCAACAAGGGCAATAAGTTGGTGTCTTTTGAATGCAAGAAGCCTAGCAACTTCAAATCGGATTATCGTCAACTCAAAGACGGATAATTCAAGAAGAATAAGAAGCAAAAGAAAGCAATTTTTTTTACATGGTCTGGTAGTGATTATTCCATATATGATAGTGACAATAATGACATGGATGAAAAGGCCAACCTTTGCTTGATGATGAAGAATATACCATTTAGGTAATCTCTAAATTACCTAATTTCTATTTGGATTATTGTGATGCTGAACTTGGTGATGATGATATGCATGATGATTAAGAAAGTCTATGTAATGAGTTTGAAAAGCTTCCATTAAAATACAAAGAACTGAAAAGAAAGCAAATTCTTTGAATAATGAGCTTGATAAGATCAAATTGATTTTCATGATGTGTTTGAACATAGAAATCTCTTACAAGTTGAGTCAGAGCATGCAAAAAATTATTATCATGCTTAGAAGCTTGATTATGAGGCTAAAAACTCAAATTTGCAAAAGATGATTGATTATTTGATAATCATGGTTTTTAATTTGAGAGAAAAGAAAGGGAAAATGAACATATTGCATGTTTAATAAAAAGAAAAGGAAAATGAACATGCATAAATGCCACTACTAGGAAGAAAGCATGCCTCTAATGTTCATTGTTATGCTTTTGGCAAGAAAGGGCATACACCTTACAATTACTATAGAAATGAGAAGTCCCTCCCTAAGACCAAATCGATTTGCGTGCCCAAAGGCTCTCATGTGCCCCAAGGACCCATCAAAGTATGTGTACCTTAGAACAAAAATTAAAAAGTTATTTTTTATGTTGAGTAAGACCACAAGGAAACCTGTTAATTTGAAAGCTCAACCAAATGAGAGACAACCATGGATACTTGATAGTGGTTGCTCAAAGCACATGATGGGTAATACATATCTATTTCAAGAGCGTGATAGAATGAAGAAAGGAAGTGTTTCTTTTGGTGACAGCTCTAAAGGCATCACCCAAGGAATTGGAACCATAGGTAACACAGCTAAAAGCTATATTAAGCATGCTTGTTAAGGGTCTTAAGCATAACTTGTTGAGTATTAGTCAATTATGTGATAGAGGATACAGTGTATGTTTTGATTCTTAAGTATGCTATGTGACAGACATTAATACTAGTAAAGTCATGTTTGTTGGAAAATGTTTTAAAAACTTTTATATCATCTATTTTGATGATTTTGGTGATTGCATAATTGAAAGTTACTTTATGGCAAAAGAAATGTGTGATAGTTGGTTATGTCATAGAAGATTGGGACATGCAAGCATGAACAAAATTTCAAAACTTTTAAGAAAAGACTTGATCATTGGTTTTCCAAAACTTGATTTCAAAAGTGACTATATATGTGAGGCATATCAATTTGGAAAACAAACTAGTTCTTTCAAATCAAAACATGAGATTTCCACTTCTAGATCATTAGAACTATTGCATTTGGATTTATTTAGGCCAATAAATGTTACAAGTTTAGGAGGAAAGTCCTATAGTTTTGTTATTGTTGATGAAGTATTGCATGTGTTCATTAAGTATTGTAGAAGAGTTCAAAAGGAAAAAGAACTTAGCATTGTTAGCATTAGAAGTGATCATGGTGGTGAATTTAAAAACAAAGATTTTGAAGAGTTATGTAATGAAAATGGTTTTCAACACAATATTTCAGCTCATAGAATGTCCTAACAAAATAAAGTTTTTAAAAGAAAAAATACAACTTTAAAAGAAATGGCAAGAACAAGCTTTGTGAAAACAACTTGCCAAAATATTTTTGGACGGAAGCCATAAACACCGCATGCTACATTCTTAATAGGGTTCCATCAGGCCAAAGATTTCAAAACTCTATTTGAGCTTTACAAAGGGAAGAAACCAAACATTTCATATTTGAGGAGCTTCGGTTGCAAATGTTTTGTTTTAAATAATGGAAAACACCCCATGGGCAAGTTTGATGATAAAAGTGATGAAGTTATTTTGCTAGGTTTATTCTTTAAACTTTAAAACATATAGAGTCTTCAATAGAAGAACTTTAGTTGTAAAAGAGTCTATCCATGTTGTTTTTGATGAATCTACCAATGCACTGAGAAAGGTAGTGCATGTTGATGATGATGATGTAGGTGAGATTAATTTAAGGATGGAGAAAATGAAGATCTAAGAAGAGCGATTGGAAGAATCTACCACCTTGGAAGGAAATGAAGATCAACAACCTCTTGAATATCTATTAGAGCATGGAAGTATGCCAAGAGTCATCCAAAGAAGCAAATACTTAGTGATCCCTCCAAAATGGTAAAAACTAGAAGACAACTCATGAAACTTGTGAGCATGGCACTCATCTCGCAAGTAGAGCCAAAGACCTTTGAGAAAGCGAAAAATGAATAAAGTTGGATGATAGCCATGCAAAAGAAGCTAGACCAATTCGAAAGGACAAGGTTTGGACCTTGGTCCCTAGGCCACTTAACCATCCAATCATTGGTATCAAATGGGTATTTAGAAACAAGATGAATGATTTAGGTAATGTGGTAAGAAACAATGGAAGACTTGTTGCTAAGGGATACAATCAAGAGAAAGGTATTGATTTCGATGAAACTTTTGCACCAGTGGCTAGAGTAGAGGCTATCAGACTATTATTTGCATTTGCATGTTACATGAATTTCAAACTTTTTCAAATGGATGGGAAAAGTGCATTTTTAAATGGCTTTATTCAAGAAGAGGTTTATGTAGAGCAACCTCTTGGTTTTGAAAATCATGGTAAGCTTGATCATGTTTACAAGTTGTATAAAGCCTTATATGGTTTGAAACAAGCTCCTAAAGCTTGGTATGAAAGGTTTTCAAAATTTTTAATTGAAAAGGGTTAAAAGAGGTAGTGTATATACCACTTTCTTTACTATAAGAAACAAAAATGATCTTCTTATTGTACAAATATATGTCGATGACATTATATTTGGTGCTATCAATGAGAAATTGTGCGAGTATTTTGCTAAAGAAATGCAGGGAGAATTTGAAATGACATTATGGAAGACCTAAATTTCTTCATTAGTCTACAAATAAAGCTAAGTGAGGATGGCATCTTCATCAACCAAGTCAAGTACACAAAAATGTGTTTAAAAGGTTTGGGATGATGGACATGAAGGGAATTAGAACCCCCCATAAGCCCCTTAACAAAGCTTAACAAAGATGAAAAGGGTAAAAAAGTTGATCAAAAGCTTTATATAGGTATGATTGGATCTCTTTTTTATTGATTATGAGTAGGCCTAATATTATGCGAAGTGTATGCATATGTGCTATATTTCAAGTATGTCCTAAGGAATCATACTTGACCACTGTTAAGAAAATCTTTAGATACCTTTTGAATACTCAAAACTAATGTTTATGGTATCCTAAAGGCAATTTTTTTACCTCTTAGGCTATTTTGATTCTAATTTTACAAGTAGTAAAGTAGATAGGAAAAGAACTAGTGGTATTTGTCCATTTTTAGGAGATATGCTTGTTTCTTGGTCTAACAAGAAGCAAAATTCTGTGGCACCATCTATCGCGGAGGCTAAATCCATATCTTTAGGTAGTTGTTGTGCTCAAGTTTTATGGATTAGGCAATAACTTATTGATTATGGCATATCAATAGATTAAGTTCCCATTCTTTGTGACAATACAAGTACCATAAATATCTTTAAGAATCACGTTCAACACTCTGAACAAAGCATATAGAGATTAAACATTATTTCATTAGAGATCATGTGCTTAAGGGTGATATTAATATCGAATTTGTTGATACGTTGCATCAATTAGCTTATATCTTTACCAAACCTTTGAATAAAGATAAATTTTGCAAAATTAGGAGAGAGCTTGGTATGACTTGTATGCATGAATTGAAATTGTGATTACATGTTTTATGATATGTATACTTATATATTTTTTTTATTGTTTATGTGCCTTAGCTATAAATATACATAATTCATGTGTTTAAATTCAAGTTCCATACTTTGTCAAAATGATTCTATGGCATTTTAAATCGGTTGAGCATATAGCTCAATCAGTCTATCATAAGGTTTGGAAAAGACGTTTTTCATGTTTTACAAAATTCAATCGATTTACTTTCTGGTGAACCGATTCAATTTTTCAAGAAGAATGATCTTCGAGAATTGAACATTTTAAATTGGTTGAGATTTCAACTAAACCGATTCCAACAATCCTGGAGCTTTAAATTTAATTTTTTCCAAAATTCAATTGATTCTCAATATTTTAAATCGATTCAATTTCAAAAAGACTTAAAAAAGAATTTCATACAGAAAGATTCAAAGGATTCAACTTATAACTGAACCAATTAAATAGGGTTTGGAAGCAAATGTCAAAGCCTGTTCAATCGATTGAGCTTTGGGCTCAACTGATTGAAGTTGTCGAGCCTATATATAACTTGACGGTTCTCACATTTTAAAAACCTATTTGAATCTATTCATTTTCAAAAACTTTTCGTTTCCCTCTTAAAAACTCATCAAGAAATCTCATCTTTTACCAACCCCAACCCTAATTTATCTCCAAAACACAAAATGCACACTCTTGCATCCCGAATTACCAAAATTCCTAAGTCTTGAACCCTAACTGCTTAAATGGCACCCAAAAGAGCAATTCAACAACAAGAAGAGGGTCCAAGCAAGAAAATGAAGCATGTAGGCAAGAAAATGAGCAAATGGAAAGGAATTGCAAGTGGAAATGCTCCAAGTGGTGTAGTTCAAATTCAAGAAAGAGCTAATTTCATTGGATATTTTACAAATTCTATTCATAAGAAGAGTTTTTATAAGGTTATTTCTACTGAGGAGGTTATTTGTGGCAGAGAGATAGATTGGAATGAGTTTGACAAGTTTACATTTCATGATAGCCTTAGGAAATTCATTGTTGATTGAAATGGTTTGGCTTGAGTGAATTTAAGGGTAGAGTGAACTCATGGTTAGAGAGTTTTACTCAAGCGTTCCTAAAAATAAAAAGGAATTAGGTGAAGGAATTGAGATTAATGTTGAACGTATTCATGGTTTTATTTATGGTGGGGAGCTTGTAATCACTCCTAAGGACATTGGGGACTTGTTGAAAATTGAATTTGCCAATGGTGCTTAGACTAGACTAGCAAATTTTAGTTGTGATAAAGCTTGGAAGGAAATCACTGGTTTAGAAGAGAAATTTACTTTGAAGAACTCAGTGAGCAATATTAGGAGCTTCGACTCCTTTATGTGTTCATTTGCACTACATTATACGGTTGATCAAATAGCTTTAGTAATGTTACTTAAGATGATACCTAGATTATGTACTTAGTTGTGCATAGTGGTAAATTAAACACCAGTCAGTTCCTAATCAAGAGAATGAAGGAGATTCCTTGCAGTAAGAAGTCTAAGTTGTCCTATGGGAACATCATTGCCAAAGTACTAAAGAAAAAGTGTATTTGGGGTTAGAAATATCAAAATGATTTGAAGATGAGTTCTCACATTCCTTTCAACTCATCTGGTCTTCAGAAAATGCATTATATTCAAGATGGAGACACTTGAATAAACTAGATTGTGAAGACTACAAAAACAGTCATTTGAGATCTAAAGGATGTGCAATGAGAAGAGACAAAATGCACCACAAAAGGAAGGACAAGAGGAAGTTCAAGTGACTCCATAAGATGATGGAATTGGCATGCTTTTGGATATTGTTTAGAGATTGGAGACTAGAGTCACCATATTTGAGAAAAATGTTCTTAATAGATTGGGGAGTCTTGAGAATAGAGTTGAGGTGCTATGTAATTAAGCAAGTAATCAATTCTTTAATTTAGGTGACTTGGATCATGGGGAAAAGCATGGCGAAAATCTGGATGAGCAAAGGTAAGAAAATGATCAAGAGAATAAGCAAGACGAGGAAAATGAGTCTGAGCAAAATAAAGAATAGCAAGAAAAAAATCTGAATGAGCAAGTGGAAGAGGATAAAAATGCACCGGCTACTAAAATAGTGGACACTATCATTTCCACCCTCACCACACCATTTGAGTTTACATACCCCATCAACTCCATCATGACTTGAAACATAACCACCCAAAGCTTGCTCACCTACCTTTCAATACCAAAAGAACAAGAAGACGAAACCTTTAACATCCAACCCTTGATGAGAACTTTTACTTTTTTTCTCTTTTTGATGATGTCGAAAAAAAAAAGATATTATGAAATGAAAAATGTTTTGTTTTTGCAGTGCACAAAGAGGAAGAACAAATTTAGGGAATTTTTATTTTGAAAACCTTGTTCTTGTTATGAAAATATGTATTGAGAATTAGTTTGTGGAAAGCTTATAGAAAATTTTGAAACTTTGAATGAATGTACATGATAATTATATATGCTTGATATTAGCTCAAGTTTTGTATCTTGACATTGTTGAATACATGTAATTATTTTGTGCTTAAATTGCTAGATTAAATAGAACTACATGTCTATGAATATGCTAATGTGTAGATTGAAAAGTGCGTTAATTTGGGTGAGCCAAACTTGCTCTAAATCTTCTTTGAATCCATTTTAGGTTGTGCACATTTTTCAAACTTAGATAAATATTTAAGATCTATATTGTTATAGGGATGTTTTGTCATCATCAGAAAAAGGGGAAATTGTTGCACTCAGTGTCTTTTTGATGACCACAACACAACCAACTAAGGTATTGGATAAATCTAAGTTATGTGTGTAAAGCTTCTAAGTATCAAACCTCAAAATCTTAAAGAATTGATGCTTAACTGATTAAGGCGTTTGCTTAATCGATTGAACTTGGTGAAAAGAAGAAGATTGGACAAGTCAAAGATTTTCAACTGATTTATTAGAAAACTCAACTGACTAAGAATGTGCTGAAAAGAAGAAGAAGTTGGAAGTCAGAGATTTTCAATTGATTCACTTAGAAACTCAGATTGAAGAAGATAAGAAGCTAAAAGACAGAAAAACTTCAACTCGATGAATTGAAAATCCCCTAGAAGAGAAGAGTCAAAGTGTACCCAAGAGGTCTCAATCGATTTAATAGGAAACTAAATAGATTTAATGTTGAATTAAGAACTTCAAAGAACCCAACCAAAAGAGTTCAACCGATTGAATCAAAGACTTAACAGATTTATGAGGATAGCTAAACCAATTCAACAAGATTTCAACCTATTGGAAGCTACCGAAATAGTATAACTGCTAGTTTTTTTAAAGCTGTAAGTTTTCCTCTCTTCTCATTAAATGGACCAATGGTTAAGAGTCTAGTTATTTAAAGAGGTCTTAAATGCTGAAGATTAATAAGAAATTAGCAAGAATTGAAGAGCATTACTTATCTTATATATTCTTTGTCTTGAATTCTCTCTTAGCTTTCATTTTTCATACTTTTTAAGAAGGTTCTTTAGAGCTTTAATCTATGTACGAACTAGGTCTTGTGTGAAATCACTTCTTGTACATCTTTTCTAAGATTTTCTTTCATTCTCAAAGGTGTAGGAAGCATTATAAGGGGATAGAATCAACTAGGATGTCCTAGGTTGATTGGTATTGACCTTAGGGAAAAGCTTACATTGTAAAAGCTTTGTGGAAGTTAGAATTCCACACTCTTATTAAAGAAGAGGGTTGAAAATCCTTGACTAGGAAAATCAAGGTAATGGACATAGGTGAAAAGTATCAGACCACTATAAATCAATTATATTAATTCTTTTTAACTCTTTTTAGCTTTACAAAGTGTTCATCTATATCAAACTAACCCAACTAAAAGACACATCCACTCCAAAGTTCCATAAGAAGCTGCCCCATCAAGAAAAGAATTCTAAAGTGCTATTCACCCCCCTCTAGCACTATTTTAGGGGACCAACACAATACTCCTCTTCCAACTTATTCAGGCTTGAGTACTCCTCCAATGGATGTTTGGTTAGGTCAAGTACGAGTTCTATGAGCATACGGGCCTAATTTAGGGTATAGTTTTCTTAACTATTCTTATTCAATCCATGCACTATCTAATACCTCATCTTTTAACTCTATCCAATCTTATCCTCAATATCTTCTTTATCGTCCATATCAAGGTTTAAATTCATCATTGTAGTAACACATTTCCTATACCAACTCACCGTTTTCTATTATTTCGATTGTACAAAAAGGTATGGAAAAAATCCAGGTGTGTTAACTCTTCTCTCCTTCTAAGAATTTTGTCCTTAAAATTCCTCCTTCTAAGGATTTCATTCATGAAATTCCACAATTCTTTCATAGAAGGGTTTAACTTCCATCACTTATTGTGGCTTCCTTTATTTACAACTTGCATTGATAGACTCCATGTTCTGATATCTCTAGCCATCCTTCAATATCTTCTAATCACCCATTCTCACAAAAAGCTTTCACATTTCTACTTCTTTGAGTTTGAACTTTATCTTTTCCTATCTAAGCTTATCCTTCATTTACCTGCGGATTAGGGCTCACTACCCTTCGCCCTCTACCCAATTTCCAAACCCAAAAGAGACACCTTGACTTCATTCATTCTTGAAGTTACTTGCGTACAATGCCTAATGGTCAAACAAGTAGTAAACAATCCACTACTCATCGACCATATAGGTGCGGGTGTCCCTATCTTCCATTTTTGTATCAAATAGTTCTCCATCATCCCTCTTTGGTCTTTCTTTAAAGGTCTCTCTTAATGAGATAACCTTACCAATATTTTCCTGAGGGTCTAGTGCATACCTTTCCTTGGCAGTCAACACTATTTTCTTTCATTGACATAGCTATCTATTTCATGGTTACCCCTCAACCTGTCCTCTATCTCCATGAGATTCCCTATATTTTTCCTTATAGCCATGATATTGGGGAAGACTTTAAATTAAATCTCTCGCCTTTGAGGCATGAGTGTGCGATAAATTAACTTGACTTCCCCATACCATGCTATTCATTTCATTTCTTGGCTAGCTTATTTTTCATCATGATATATTATCTAGTCTCATGACATATAAGTTGAGCTCTAGTTCTCATTGACCCACTATCAGTCGAACTGGATCAGAGGAAAATTAAAAATCTTGCCTTATGGCTTTCATACTCTGACTCACTCTTTGGTCGACCATTTCTATCTCATCTATGGCCCTAAGCCAATAATCATCTCATTCATCCTCCCTTAGATGGAGAACCCTAAGAGGCCTCATGCTCTCCCTAAACTATACTTTGTGTCTGTCCAATCCTATCTTTGTGGAATGCCTCTGATGGCTCCCAAATTGTATATGCATTAGTCTTGACCATATTTATATCTCATATCACATCATCTCTCTGACAACCTTGTCGTATTTCATTCAAGTATCATCATTAGAAGGTGCCACGTACTCCTCTTCCATCTGTTATTTTCTTTATGGTCTTTTGATTTCTTTTTTTTTCTCTAATTTTCCTTATCATCATCTTCTTTACTTTTCTTCCAATCCTTGTATCTCATTTGGGTCTCTAGAATTTCCTTTCTTTCCTTATCCACTAAGAGCTTCTCCAACATCCAACTTTCCTTTTCTTACTCCTACTCTTATTTCATTCAAACTTTATTCTTCCTTTCATTCCCCCATTCTCAATGGTTGTGCCATATTTTCTTTCACTAACATCTATCCTTATCGATGTAAATGGCACATCTGAATACATGTATTGGCCCTTGTTCTTCAACTTCATCCTTCACTGCTTTCCTTTCACCCATACTGGCTATGCTTATAAAAGCCTATAAACTTAGCCAGTAACTTCCTTGTCACTATTTTTCCCTTTTGACTTTCAACTTTACCTTCTTCTTCAGTCTTAGTTATTACATCTCTTACCCCTTGCCTATAGGTTCTTTTCATCTTTATTTCAACTTTGCTTCTTTCTTCTAAGTCTAGTTTTCAGTTTCGGTTATTCTTTATCTTCTACTCCATCTCATATTTCTTCTTCCAATATTCACTATGTCCCAATTTTGGCTCTAGGCTCAATCATTTCCAATTCTTCGATTTTTCTTTTTCTTCTTATTCGTTGGATTTTCCAACTAGTCCTTCAGGCCACTTTCTTTACTTACCCTATCATTGGAATCATCCATAACCCAACTAGGTTCATACTTTCCCTTGCAATCATTAGGTTTGATTATGTATCTTGTGTGGTTAGGAAAGTATTTCTACTACACTACTTATGTACATCCATTTGAACCATTTCTCTTATATTCTTTCTTCATTTATTCTTCTTTGGAGAGAATTGTTTCGTACAGTTAGAATGCTCCCTACATTCTCAAAATTTTTGACCTATTCTTTCCATTCCTTGACTTCTTACCTTTAGTTCCATCTGTCTCATATTCCTTATTACTCCATTCCTTCCACTTCACTAGTTATCCAATTCCTTCTCCAGTCATTTTTTCATCTTCCCTTTTTCTTTTTTATCTTTCTAGTTTCAACTATCATCCTTTGTTCACCTTCACCTTTCTACTTTCTTTCAACTTAGACGTTTTTTCCCTCTTTAAATAAGCTACTAAATTGGTCACCTATGCTTCTCTATATTTTCAACGCGTCCATTACTTTATTCTTTCTCTTTCAACACTTACTCTTCAATTGTATCTAGAGGGTGTATGGATAGTGAGGAGTCCACTACCCATCACCCTTTTCATAAATAGGTTTCTCTGACCTTACCTTCGTCAGGTCTTTTCTATCATCCTTCCTTCATTATCTCTTTTTTTTTCAGTACACCCAATTTCTATCATCTATTTATCCATTATCACCATTATACTTTGTTAGCACTTTCTCATCTTCACTTATTGTTAAACATCCGCCGTTGATTCTTGGGTGGTTTCTTGTCCACCTCCTTTCAAATTTTTCTTTCTATCCAACTTTTTATTTTATCTTACTCCTTAAATTTTTGGTGCCTTGCACTCCTTTAACCGGGTCAAGTCTTTAATCTTTCTATTATGTTCTTTGCACCTCCAACTGTTTTTATTGACCAATATTCCCTTGACTTTATTCTCCATTTTACTCAAGGTTATCCTGATTATTCTACTTACTAGGTTCTTTCGGCTTCAATTTTTTAACTAATCAATTCCTTATCCTGAGGACTTCACTGTTCTTCCCTTACTGAATGCTTGCTTACTTCTGAATATATTCTATAATGGTTCTATCTCTATCACCTCCTTGGGTCTCCCTTCCTTATTCTTTGCTCTACTCCATTTACTAACTTCCTTCCATTCCCATTTTCGTCACTTACAACAACTTCTCCTTTCTAGGCTCGTCTGACCAACATTTACCTTGCCTTTCCATCCTACTCCTTTGGTTGCTTATCGTTTCTTCCAAGACTATCATCGCCTAACCTTCATAGTTCCAAATTAATTCAAAATTTTCTCTGTTACCTTCACAATTTTTCTTTTCTTCTTTAGCATCCTTGCCCTAACTAGACAACAATTTACTTCATAGCCTTTGATGATCCCATTTCATTACCACCAAGTTTTCATCAGTACAAACCATCCATTGCTTTTAGTGGCGATTCAAGTTGTCACATAATTTAGCTACACTGTGGTGAGTATTGGACTAAAATCCATGCATTGGATAGTGTTTCTTAAAATGAGGCGAAATAAGATTAAAATTTTTATGTGCAATCAAAATTGAATTATGGTACAAATTCTCAAAACTTGTGCGTTGGTTATGCAGTAAATGAGGTTAACATTCTTAGCTAGGTGATGACATCGATTTAGTTCAGCAGTCCACGGAGGTTGAAAGAATTGGAGGGTAGGAAGTTTTATAGGTTTCTTGCTACAGACTACTCTCATGCTCTGACTTTTTTGTCTTAACGAGCTACTAGAGTCTCGTGCCATGTCATTTTTTTCTCCCTCATCATGTTCAAAGCTTGTGTGTGTTTCCTCATGTGCTTCCCTAAGTGTACAAATAGAAGCGTGTTAGAATACTTTATTACTAATTTGGTGGAAACTAACACCAACCAAACATTCATGTCAAATCATCAAGAATATTCAGATCTGTATGGAAGTACCTGGATCCATAAAGAAAAGCCTGAAAGCTTGACCCTTGTGGTTATTGTCTTCCAAGTCAATACGTAGTCTTTGCTCTCTGGAAAGAGTCGTAACTTTTCTGACTGATGGGATGTTAGAAACGAGAAAACTTTTTGTGTACACGTATGACTTGGGGACCATAACCCTAATTTATATCCTTAGTCTAATTTCTATTTTAGCCCATCATAAAAATAGAAATTAATCCTTTGGGTCTTTACACATTAAAGTCCATACTCTACTAGATGTCTAGCCCAAAACTTTAAACTTTATTGATCACTTTAATTGGGCTTAACCTTATGATAGCCCATGATATATAATTAATATAAATATATGAGCCCACATGTTGAATTAAATCCAACAATCTCCCACTTGGGCCATATATGTATAACTCCTTTAATTATATATTATGTAATAACCTTATGAGCTCAAATTTTGCTATCATTACCATAGACATTTTAAATCAATCTGGTTCATCAATCATATCAACATAGGATTAAAGCAGTTTTCATTATACACATATCATAACGAAACCATCAATAGTCACATGTGTCAATATAATTGAACAACATAGATCAAGCACGGATGGATAGCATGGGAGGTTACATGTAATGTGATCTTAACATGCCTACTTCCAACTAGTCCACCCTTATTCCTTAGTGAGATCAACCAAATAAAGAGTTCAAACAAACCACAAAATGTGTCTATAACTGAAAATCAACCAAAATAACAAACTCCCACTAAAATTACATGTTATCAAAAGATACAACACCCATATGAGCAGTATGCTCATGAAAGACCTTGGGTGGTAATCCCTTAGTTAGCGGATCCACAACCATAGAGTTTGTCCCAATATGTTCAATAGACACCTGACCATTTTGAACTCTTTCTTTAACAACCAGGAACTTGAGGTCTATATATTTTGACTTCGTTGAGCTCCTGTCGTTATTGGAATATAGCACTGCTAACTTATTGTCACAAAATATCTTTAATGGTCTCTCAATGCCATCCACAATTTGCAGCTTAGTGACAAATTTCCGCAGCCATATCCCATGACTAGATGCCTCATGACATGCTATAAATTCTGCTACCATGGTGGAAGAAGCTATGAGTGTCTATAGCTCCTCCAGCCAGTAGGTAAATATAGCCTGATGTGGATCTCCTACTGTCTTGGCATCCAGCAAAATCAGAATTAGAAAACCCAATGATCTCCAACTGATCCGATTTTCTGTATGTGAGCATGTAGTCCTTTGTTCTCTGTAAGTACTGCATAACCCGTTTAGCTGCTTTCCAATGATCCATTCTAGGATTGCTTAAGTATCTGCCCAACTTTCCAACTATGTACGTAATATCCGGATGTGTACACACTTGAGCATACATTAGACTCCCTACTGCTGACGCATAAGGAATCTTTTGCATTTCTTTAGTTTCAAACTTATTCTTGGGGCATTGGTTGAGACTAAACTTGTCTCCTTTAGCAACAGGGGTGTCACATGGTTTACAATCCTGCATGCCAAATCTCTTTAAAACATTTTTGATATAGCTCTTTTGTGATAACCCAAGTATACCCCAAGAGTGATCTCGGTGTATTTGTATGCCTAATACAAAAGAGGCGTCACCAAGATCTTTCATTGCAAATTTCTTTGTCAGAAAGCTCTTGGTTTCGTGCAATAAGCCTATATCGTTGCTGGCAAGTAGTATGTCATCGACATATAAAACTTGAAAAATACACTTACTCCCACTGAACTTGTGGTATATACAATCATCAACTGCATTTATCTCAAAACCAAATGAGACAACAACTTGATGAAATTTATAATACCATTGATGAGAAGCTTGCTTGAGCCCATAGATGAATTTCTTTAATTTGCAAACCATTTGCTTTGCATCTTCGGACACAAAGTATTCTGGCTGCACCATATAAATCGTCTCATCAATGTTGCCATTGAGAAACGCTGTCTTCACATCCATCTGATGTAACTCAAGGTCAAAATGTGTCACTAATGCCATTATTGTCCTAAAAGAGTCTTTCAAAGAAACCGGAGAGAAAGTCTCTTTATAGTTAATACCTTCTTTCTGTGTGAAGCCCTTTGCAACAAGACAAGCCTTGTACCTTTCTATATTACCTCTCGCATCCCTTTTGGTCTTAAATATCCATTTACAACCAATGGTTTCATACCTTCAGGTAATGATACAAGGTCGTAAATGTCATTGTCCTTCATGGACTTCATCTCTTCATTTATGGCATCAATCCACTATTGAGAGTTAGAAGTTTCAATGGCTTGATGGAAGTTAATTGGATCATCTTCCATCACACCAATGTCAACCTCATGTTCTTGAAGAAAGACAATATAATCGTCCGAAATTGCATTTCTCCTCTCTCTAGTGGATCTCCTTAATGGCATAGGTTCTTGAGGTTGTAGAGTTTGTTCTTCTGGAACAAGTTGTTGAACTTGAGCAAGAGGTTCAATAACATTGTCTTGATTTGGAATTGCTTCTTGAACAATATCAGGAATTGAAGCCTGATCCTGATAATTTTCAAAAGCAATTAGAGGAATTTTGACACATTCCTCTTCAAAGGCAAAGTCCTTAATTCCTTTTCCCCTCGCAAACTCAACATCCTCAAAGAACCGGGCATTTCCCATCTCAAACATTGACTTAATAGTGGGATCATAAAACTTATAACCCCTTGACCTTTCGGAGTATCCAACAAAATAGCAACTAACCGTTCTGGAATCCAGTTTCTTTTCATTTGGCCTTGCCTCAGCTGGACAACCCCAAATGTGCAAGTGATTTAAACTGGGCTTCTTGCCCGTCCAAAGCTCATATGGGGTTTTGGTAGTTGCTTTTGCTGGAACCCTATTGAGTATGTAAGCTGCAGTCTTTAGTGCTTCTCCCCAAAGAAATTCTGGTAAAATAGAATGACTAATCATACTCCTTACCATGTCTTTTAATGTCCTATTTCTCCTTTCAGCAACACCATTCATGTTAGGAGATCCTGGCATGGTGTACTGTGGGATAATACCACACTCTTCGAGAAACTTAGCAAACGGTCCTGGACGTTGTTCACCTGATCCGTCATATCTGCCATAGTATTCACCACCACGGTCAGATCTGACGCTTTTAATTCTTTTGTTGAGTTGATTCTCAACTTCAGCTTTAAAATTTTTGAACACATCCAGAGACTGAGACTTTTCTTGAATGAGATATAGGTAGCCATAACGTGAAAAGTTGTATGTGAACGTAATAAAATATTATTGACCATTCCAAGAAGTTGTAGGGAATGGCCCACAAATGTCTGTATGTATTAGTTCTAAGACGTCCATAGCCCTGTTGGCACCTAATCTCCTTAGGTTTGTCTGTTTCCCCTTAATACAAGCAACACAATTTTCAAAGTTTGTAAAATCAAGGGGATCAATAATCCTATCAGACACAAGATGTTCAATCCTTTGTTTAGAGATGTGCCCTAAACGCCTGTGCCATAATGAAGCAGAATTCTCATTGGTTAATTTTCTCTTTATACCTCGATACACATGCAAGGTTTCATTATATGAGGCAATTGTATCAAGCAAATATAGTTTATCAATAAAAGATAAAGAACCGGCACCAATAACATTTGAATTTTGAAAAAGACTAAACTGACTATTTCCAAATGAACAAGAGTAACCAAATTTGTCCAATACGGAAATAAAAACCAAATTCCATCTAAATGACGGTACAACATAAGTCTCATTCAAATCCAAATAATAACTAGTCTTTAACAATAACCTAAAAGTTCCAATAGCCTCAACTTCCACTGATTTACCATCGCCCACATAGATGTATCTTTTACCATCAATTGGCTTTCGGTAGTTCAGGCAACCCTGCATAGACACACTTATGTGAGTAGTAGCACCAGAATCTAACCACCGAGTGTGTATAGGTACCGAAATTAAATTAACCTCAGAATAAACCAGAGTGATAAGTGTACCTTTCTTTACACGTCATGCGCGATATTTGGTACAATCATTTTTCTTGTGTCCAGCAGCTTTACAAAAATAACAGGTAAATGCCTCACCCTGTTGGTTCTGTTTCTTTTCTGGTGGAACATCTGCAGCTTCCTTACCCTTCTTCCTTTTTCAAGTTCTTGTCCTTAAAGGTACTAGCCAAATGAGCACTTTCTGTCTTCTCTTGCTTCAGCCTTTCTTCTTCTTGCACACAATAAGAGATGAGCTCATTAAGAGTCCAACTCTCCTTTTGACAGTTATAACTAACTTTAAACTAACTGAATTGTGCAAGAAGAGAGAGCAAAACTAAATGCACAAGCAAGTCCTCAGACAGCTCCAACTTTAGTGCCTTTAGCTTTGAAGCAAGATGAGACATCTCCATGATGTACTCCCTTATATTACCTTTTCCTCTATACCTCATTGAAATGAGATTTGCCAAAATCGTACTTGTTTCAGCCTTTTCGCTTTTGGCAAACCTTTTTTCAATTTCCTCAAGGTAATCTTTGGTAGTAGTAACCATTTCGGACATAATGCCCCTGAAGGTTTCCAGAATTGCACACTTTATGATCATAAGACTTATGCGATTAGAATGTTCCCACCTCTCCATGTCCATCTTATCATTAGAGGAACTGTCAATTGTAAGGTTTGTGGGTCGTTTTGTCCTTAACGCAAGGTCTAGATCCATTACACCAAGAACAATCATAACGTTCTCTTTCCATGCTTTAAAGTTCGTGCCACTAAGCATGGGAATGGAATTCAAGCTGGCAGTAATAGTAGATGCAGAACTAGCAACTGTATAGAAAACAAAACAAGCAGAATATGCTCACATTAATTCCATAAAATGACCATATATTCAAATAATGGTAAACCCCATCGCAAGATACCTAGCACAACATTAATATCTAGTCTTTGGACAGAAATATTAATCGTTAGTGGCACTCTTGGTGTAGTAATCAAATATTGACAATAAGATCCTGTCAAACAATTAACCTTTCTTTGGACCGATTAATTGTTCACATGGCAAACCGAATAATTGTCACATATTTATTACCACAAGTACACATGTATTTCGGCCAAATATTGACCCTCCTTTGGGCTGGCCAATATCTGCATGAATTACATATACACAACCAACTTAATATTATAAAACAAATTAATCTAGACAAGAGAGGCTACTTTGGTAGCATGTTGTTTCAATCAATTTATTTCATGATATTAATAAAACAATTATACCAATATTTGAACAAATTCCTTAAACAATCAATGTAAAAATTGATCTCAACCTTAGTTAGCCGAATATACAAGTTCAACAACAAATTATAAGCCAAGCAAATACATGTGTAGTTGACTTACACTAAAACTGCATATATATATATATATCGAAACCTTATTAACCAAATATTAAATATTCATAACAAAATACATCACATATGCAACTTAAACCATCATGTTCAAGGACCGAGCCGAACGTACCAAATTCAATCTTTATTCAAAGATATAAGCCATTTAAATACATGTGTGATTCATGTATTCCAAAAACATGCCAGCCGAATATACAAATATCCATTACAAACAAACCATCCATCATGAATTTCAATATTGTATATTTAATATGTTACCAGATTCCAACAATGATCTCTCGGTCAATGCATAGCACATAAACAGCCATATATTACTCATATTTCTAAAGCATAAAGGACAAAATTCTTGACGGCTTAGACCATAAAACCAATAGCCATAGTTTACGCCTAAAATCAAAATTGGCCAAAGGCCGAAACTTTTAATGGCTTAGGCCTTAGCCAAAACTTTGTTTAGAAACTTTGTTTCCAAACTTTCATGAAAACCGAATAGAATTCAAAAGAAAATTATCCGGAAATTGAAACCATATTCCTTAATAAACCAAATCCATGAAAAAACCAAATCCATGATTATGGAAGACAAAAAACAAATTGATTCCAAATGATCTAACATGAAGAAGCTCTGATGCCACTTGTTAGAATACTTTATTACTAATTTGGTGAAAACTAACACCAACCAAACATTCATGTCAAATCATCAAGAATATTCAGATCTGTGCGGAAGCGTTCCTGGATCCATAAAGAAACGCCTGACCCTTGTGGTTATTGTCTTCCAAGTCAATAGCAGTCTTTGCTCTCTGGAAAGAGTCGTAACTTTTCTGACTAATAGGATGTTAGAAAAGAGAAAACTTTTTCTGTACACATATGACTTGGGGACCATAACCCTAATTTATATCCTTAGTCTAATTTCTATTTTAGCCCATCATAAAAATAGAAATTAATCCTTTGGGTCTCTACACATTAAAGTCCATACTCTACTAGATGTCTAGCCCAAAACTTTAAACTTTATTTATCACTTTAATTGGGCTTAACCTTATGATATCCCATGATATATAATTAATATAAATATGTGAGCCCACATGTTGAATTAAATCTAACAAAGCGCACTTATTTAGAGATCTTTAGAATTCTGAACAAACTAAGGTTTAGAATTAACAAGAATGGAAGAGGGAAATTAATAAGAATTTATGAGATAACCTAATGTATCTTGTGTCTTGAGGGAAATGCAACCCTTATTTAGATTAACTTGGCTATAAAGTGAGGTATAGGAAATTGAAGAATTAGTCCTGTTGGTTTCCTTAGAGAACTCTATTGCTTTCATGAGTCTCCAAATAAATGTTGGTCGTGGTGGTGCTTCACTTAAACACCACACATTAATATCCTATATGGTGGTATTATTTGTACAAAGGTACTCTAAGGTAGGTTAAAGTGTTTGTGATATGTTTGAGTGAATTCTCATAGTCACCTAAACTGGGAAATTTTTTACCTAAGTTATCCATTGGTTTTGAAAACATTTTGAAAACATTTAAGGTAATTTATAAGCTCTGATCCTAATGAAATTGTCACGTTCCGGACTCATTTACCCTAACCACCCACCTCAAAGTATGTGCCTAACTATAACCCGCACACACCATTAGAAAACGCGAGGCGTAAGTAGATATCATCACTATAAAACAATTTTAAAACTAAACTTAATTAGTAATAAAATAAATGATACATAATTATTTAATAAAACAATTTAAATAAAATTGAGTCTTTGAGGAATACCTATGCAACAGAAGCAAAAGAAACTCCTATGCCACTAACCGTCTTAGCAATCCTCATAAAAGAAAACTGCATCCAATGAGGTTGGCTATAACTGAGTGACAAAGGTTCAGTGAATGTCCAAAAAGTTTAGGGGATCTAGGATAATCAAAAAAAAATTTATAAAACATATTTACGTTTCTCTTTTATAAATTAAATCCCTAAGGAAGTAATACATAATATATCATAAACAAAATGAGCTGGCCAGAAAAAATGCTTCGATCTGTGTAACTGTCACACTTGAATCATCGAGGGCTATTTTATGGTAATACTAAAACGTGATACATATATATATATATATATGTATATCCATACCCACATACGTATATACATATATATATATATATCCTCTTACTAAGCCCTTTCCTTCGATGGTGTTTTCGTTGTGAGAGAACAAATGCAATATCCAAGGGGAGTTCCTTCCTCTTTACTCTAGCTCAGGGACACTAATCCGTGTGGATTTTTCCCTGTTCTATCTCTTATAGGGCCAAACCTAACAGTGGCACTACCAAACCTCAATCTCAATGCTAGCCATTTTAGCACCCAAGTCCAATCCTCTGCCTTTCTTGGCATCTCTATTTTATGCTTGCCCCACAAGGGCTCTCATCTCCACCATATCGAAGATACACACACACACACACACTTTTAAAATTATAATTTCATTCCACCCGTTAAGATCAAGTGACATAAGATCAAATGTGTCCAAAGGATTACCCGAATACCAAACCATATAAATCCTTTTATAAAACATTTAATATTTAAATAATTTAAAACAGTTTAACTCTAATGGCTAAACACTTAAATCTAGACCACTCACAATATTAGGAGGTTCGTATACTCCTAAGAGATCCTCCACGATCAATATTCGGAGTGTCGCTGCACTTGATTGCTCAGAGCCTAATCACACGGCGAAATGAGTTATAAACCTAATTCAAATCTAGGATGCACCTATGAAACTCTAAGATAATCTAAAATAAGGTTTAGGAATGATTTGGGATGTTCAGAGTGTCTTGGGCATATGGGGTCAAATTAAGGTTTCAATGATGAAATGACAACTTTGCCTTTGGAAAGGCATAATCATCGCTATTGTTGTGGAGGTCTTGTGTTAGACCTCTTTAATACAATACTTTTTATGGCAAATTGAACATTCAATGTCGGTTGATAGCATATCCTATAATGGATGTGTTATAGGTTTCGCCCTGGAATACATCTATGTAATTCTCTCTCTTGTTTCTCATCAACTGAGCCATGGATTAAACTGCAAATAAAAAAAATCAACTTCACAACATCCACGATAAACACGTGAAGCTTAAAATCTAATATTCTAACTCCAATTCCACTAGGTTATACCTAACTGCATTTAATACCTAAAAACTAAACCTAAACTTTGAGCTATTCTAACTTCTGATCTAATGCATGGATTGAGGCAACTAAACATCTATTTTTAAACTCGAGGAGTTCAGAATAACAAACCTAAAAATCACCTTGATCGACTTGCTAGATTGGAGAAGTGGCTGGTGATGCAAGTTGCAAAGCACAAAAATATAACATTACTTAGCTATGTAGTGTTGAACTCCAAGTGTTTTTGATGAATACAAAACAACCCAATTAGATGCTTTTAATGAATCTAAGTTAAGTGTGCAGATTCTTGAAAGGAAAAAATAAAAATGCTAAGTGTTAAGGATTCAATCGATTTAGGTTCTGTCCAAATCGATTGAACAAGGTTGGATTGAGGTTATAAAGCACAAACCCAAGATATTCAACTGATTAAGCAAGGTAGTTAACTGATTGAGCAACTAATGGAAAGAAGAAGAAGTTAGAAGTCAGAGATTTTCAACCGATTCACAGTAGAGGTCAACCAATTGAGGAAGAACAAGTGAAGACTAGAAAGTCTAAAGAATTGAACCGATTGAGCCTTATGCTCAATTGATTCAACATCTTGAGGAAAATAGCAACTGAAGAAACTAAACCGATTGAGGGGGAGTGTGAATCGATTCGCCTAAAGAAACAAGAAGCTTAAAAGATAGCATCAGAAAGATTAAACCGACTCAGCAAAAGCCTCAACCGATTCAATAGTGTCAGAACAGTGTAACGGCTACTTTTTTCAAAGTGGCAAGTTGACATCTCTCTTCATTAAATGCCCCAACGGACAGAATTAACTCTCTAGCTATTTAAGAAGGTCTTAAATGCTAAAGAAAAACAAGAAATTGAAGAGGATTGAATAGCATTTACTACACTTTCCTTGTACATTGATTTCTCTCTTATTCCTAACCTTTCACACTTTGTGAGAGAAATTTGAGTGAGCTAAAATTCTTGTGCATCTTAGGTCTTGTTAGAGATCATTCTTGTACACAATTTTCAGTTTTCTTGTATTCTTAGAGGTGAGGGAATCACTCTAAGTGGGTTGCATCAACTAGGAGATCCTAGGTTGATTTGTATTAAAGCTTGGGAAGAGCTTTCTTTGTAAAGGCTTTATGGAAGCTAGAATTCCACTGTCTTAGTGAAGAGGAGATTGAAAATCCTTGATTGGAAGATCAAGATAGTGGATGTAGGTAAGGAACACCTAACCACTCTAAATAGAAGTGTTGTTTCTTCTTTACTTGCTTTACTTTGTAAAGAACTCATCCAACTATCCAAAACAACCCCAAACACCAACCACTTCACTTCCAAAAGTTCCAACTGAAGTTACACCATTGAAGAAGAAGTCATAAGAGCTATTCACCCCTCTTTAGCACTAATCTAAGGGACCAAGAATTAGTATCAGAGCTTAACCCAATTAGAAGGCTTAACATCCTTGGGAAAGATCGAAAATGTCATCTTCTAGCAACTCTACTATAGAAGGTCAGTCAGCCAATAGACCAGCACTCTTTAATGGCACTAACTACCAATATTGGAGCACTAGAATGTCCATATTCATAAGAGCTAGTAATTATGAAATGTAAGATGTTATTTAAGAAGGTCCATTTGTGCCAATGAAGGAGGTAGATGGCATAAGAGTGTTAAAGCCAAGAAGAGAATGGAATGAAGCTAAAGTTAAGAAAGTGCAAATCGACTACAAGGCAATCAACACTCTACATTGTGGACTTAATGCTACTAAAGTCAATAGAGTGTCCACATGTTCAAGTGCCAAAGCAATATGGGAGAAGTTGAAAGTTAGTCATGAAGGTATTCTCAAGTGAAGGAGTCCAAAATTACACTTCTCACCCACAACAATGAGGTGTTGAGGATGCAATCGAAAAAAAGTATCACAGCAATGTTTGATAGATTCAATGGCATTGCAAATCAATTAAAGCATCTTGGAAAGGAGATTCCAGAGCATGAGCTATTAAAGAGGTTACTAAGGAGCTTGCCAAAAGCTTGGAAACCCAAGGTGACTACTATTAGAGAAGCAAAGTATCTCAACACCATCTCCTTGGACAACCTTTGTGGATCTCTTCTTACCTATGAGCAAGAAATGAAGGAAGATGAAGAAGAAGAGAAAAATGATGCCAAAGAGAAGAAAAGAAACTTGGCCTTGAGAGTGAGTGCTCTTGAAGAAGAGCTTGATTGTGCAAGTAGTGAAGGTGATGGTGAAGAACTTGCTATGCTTTCTAGAAAGTTCAAAAGACTAATGGGACATAGAGGCAAGAGGCAAGGAAGAAGATTCTTTAAGAAGGATCAAGGAACTTTTTGGAGAAAAGAAAAGAATGAGGCCAACAAGGGCAACAAGTTAGTGTGCTTTGAGTGCAAGGCGCCTAGCCCTTCAAAGCGGATTGTCCTTTACTCAAAGAAGGTCAATCCAAGAAATACAAGAAACAAAAGAAAGCAATGGTGGCTGCCACATGGTTTGACAGTGATTGCTCCACTTCGGAGAGTGATGAAAATGATGAGAAAGCCAACCTTTGCTTGATAGCTAAAGAAGACACCATTGAGGTAATCTCTAAACTACCTAGTATCTATTTAGATAATGATGATGATGATAATCATGATGATGAGCTTGATGATGATGATGATATTCATGATGATTATGAAAGTCTTTACAATGAGTTTGAAAAACTTGCTTCAAAATATAAAACATTGAAAAGAAAGGCAAACTCATTAAATAATGAACTTGAAAAGGTTAAACTTGATTTCCATGATGATTTGATAATCATGGTATCTAGTTTAAAAGAAAAGAATGAGAAATAAAAAGGAAATGAACATATTGCATGTGAATCTAGCAAGAAGGCATCTATTAAGAAGAAAGCATGCTTCTAATGTTTATTGTTATGCTTGTGGAAAGACATGACATATATCCATAAATTGTTACATGAATGAGAAGTCCTTCCCCAAAACCAAGCTGGTTTGGGTACCCAAAGGCTTTCATGTGCTATCTAACCCCTAATGACCCACCAAAGTATGGGTACCTAAAAATAAAAACTGAAAAGTTGTTTTGTAGGTTGAGCATGAGCTTAAGGAAAATTGTTTAAAGGCTCAACCAAAGGAGAGGCAACCATGGATTCTTGATAATGGTTGCTAAAAGCACATGACTGGAAATAAAGCATTATTTCAAGAGCTTGATGGAAGAAAGAAAGGTAGTGTTTCTTTTGGTGACAACTCCAAAGGTATCATCCAATGCATTGGAACTATAGGTAACACATCTACTAGCTATATCAAGCATGTTTTATTTGTTAAGGGTCTTAAGCATAATTTATTGAGCATTAGTCAATTATGTGATAGAGGATTTAGGGTATGCTTTGACTCTCAAGTATGCTATGTGAGTGACATTAATACTAACAAGGTCATTTTTGTTGGAAAACATTTTGAAAACATTTATGTAATCTATCTTGATGATATTGATGATTGCATGAATGAAACTTGTTTTATGGTAAAAGATATGTGTGATAGTTGGTTATGGCATAGAAGGTTAGGGCATGCAAGTATGAACACTATTTCAAAACTCTTAAGAAAACTCTTAAGAAAAGACTTCCAAAACTCGATTTCAATAATGACCATATTTGTGAGGCATATCAATTTGGAAAACAAACTAGAAGCTCTTTTAAGTCAAAGCAAGAGATTTCCACCTCTAAACCACTAGAACTATTACACATGGATTTGTTTCGTCTAATAAATACGACAAGCTTAGGAGGAAAATCCTATGGCTTTGTTATTGTTGATGACTATTCTAGGTTTACTTGGACATATTTCTTATCCTCTAAAGATGAAGCATTGCATGTGTTCATGAAGCATTGTAAAAGAGTTCAAAAAGAAAAAGAGCTTAACATTGTTAGTATTAGAAGTGATCCTAGTGGTGAATTTGAAAACAAAAACTTTGAAGAATTTTGTAATGAAAATGGCTTTCAACATAATTTTTCTGCTCGAAGAGCTCCCTAACAAAATGGAGTAGTTGAAAAGAAAAATAGGACTTTGAAAGAAACGGCAAGAACAATGATTTGTGAAAACAACTTGCAAAAATATTTTTAGGCTAAAGCCACAAATATTGCTTGTTACATTCTTAATAGGGTTTCCATTAGGCCAAAGATTTCAAAAACTCCATATGAGCTTTACAAACAGGAAAGTTGGATGATTGCCATGCAAGAGGACCTAGACCAATTTGAAAAGAGTAAGGTTTGGACCTTGGTTCCTAGGCCAACTAACCATCCAATTATTGGTACTAAATGGGTTTTCAAAAATAAGATGGATGAGTTAGGAAATGTGGTAAGAAACAAGGCAAGACTTGTTGCCAAGGGGTACAATCAAGAGGAAGGTATTAATTTTGATGAAACCTTTGCTCCTGTAGCTAGATTAGAGGCTATTAGGTTATTAGTTGCATATGCAAGTTACATGAATTTCAAACATTTTCAAATGGATATGAAAAGTACTTTTTTAAATGGTTTTATTCAAGAAGAGGTCTATGTAGATCAACCTCTTGGTTTTGAAATTCATGACAAGCCCAATCATTTGTATAAACTACGAAAAGCTTTGTATGGGCTAAAACAATCCCCTAGAGCTTGGTATGAAAGACTTTCAAAATTTTTTATTGAAAAGAATTTTAAAAGAGGTAGTGTATATACTACTTTCTTTACTAAAAGTAGTAAAAATGATCTTTTTATTGTACAAATATATGTTGATGACATTATATTTGGTCTACTAATGAAAAATTGTGAGTGATTTGCCAAAGAAATGCAAGGAGAATTTGAAATAAGCATGATGGGAGAATTGAATTTCTTCCTTGGTTTACAAATAAAGCAAAGTGAGGCTGGCATCTTCATTAACCAAGCCAAGTACACCAAGGATATGCTAAAGAGGTTTGAAATGATGAACATGAAGGGAATTGGAACCCCTATGAGGCCCTCAACAAAACTAGATAAAGATGAGAAAGGCAAAGAGGTAGATCAAAAGCTCTACAGAGGTATGATCGGATTACTTCTTTACTTGACTGCTAGTAGACTTGATATCATGCTAAGTGTATGTCTATGTGATAGATTTCAAGCATGTCCTAAGGAATCACATATGACTACTGTTAAAAGAATCTTTAGATACCTCTTGAATACTTAAAACTTAGGTCTATGGTATCGTAGAGGTATAGTTCTTTTGATCTTTTAGGCTATTCTGATTCTGATTTTGGTGGTAGTAAAGTAGATAGGAAAAGCTCCAGCAGTACTTGTCAATTTCTAGGAAATATGCTTATGTCTTGGTTTAGCAAGAAATAAAACTTTGTAGCACTCTCTACTGCCGAAGCAGAATATATATCCTTAGGTAGTTGCTATGCTCAAATTTTATGGATTAGGCAACAACTTAGTGAGTATGGCATGACAATAGAACAAGTTCCCATTCTATGTGATGATACAAGTGCCATAAATATCTCCAAAAATCCAGTTCAGTACTCTAGGACTAAGCACATTGAGATTAGACACCACTTTATTAGAGATCATGTGTTTAAAGGAGATATTAAAGTAGAATTTGTGGACACCTTGCACCAATTAGCTAATATCTTCACAAAACCCTTAAGTGAGGATCAATTTTGCAAAATTAGGAAAGAACTTGGTATGACAAATATGCATGAACTTAAATTGTGATTAATTGTTTGGAAATGCATGTTTGATTTGCTATTGATTTGTTGATTATGTACCTTGATTGCATAAAACTTGATCTTGTCAATATATATATATATATATTCTATGTCGTTGAAAAATTCAAATTCCATGCTTAAAAGTGATTCTTCAATGTATTGAATCGATTGAGCATTTAGCTCAATCAATTTTTCATAAGTTTTGAAAAAGGATGATTTGAAGTTCCTCAAACTCAATGGATTCACCTTTATGGTGAACCGATTCAATAATTCTGTGAAAAAGGTTTTCAAAATAGCTCTTCAAATTCAATCGATTCACTTTTATAGTGAACAGATTCAACATTTCTGGGTAAATGACTTTTAAAAGTTGAACTTCAAATCCAATCGATTCACTGTTTAAAGATTTCAAAAAGAAAAATCCCAAACAGAGAGATTCAATCGATTCATTCTTCAGTTGAATCAATTAAACAAGGTCTGGAAGCAAAATTCAGAACTTGCTCAATCGATTGAGTATTTCACTCAATCGATTGAAAACGTCAGGCCTATATATAACCTGACGGTTCTCACACTTTCAAAAATGATTTAAATAGATTCAATTTCAAAATTTTTCAGTTTCCCTCACAAAAACTCATCAAGAAACTCTATCATTTACAATACTCAACCTCCAATTCATCCTCTAAACACAAAATCAACATCCTCACATCCCAAAAATCGAAAATCCTTAATTCCCAAAACCTAAAAACAGCAAATGGCACCCAAGAGACAAATTCCACAACAACAAGAGGGTCCACGCAAAAAGGTGAAGCACATGGGCAAGAAGTTGAGCGAAGGGAAAGGAATTACTAGTGGGAATCCTCCGAGTGGCAGAGTTCAAATCCAAGAGGGAGGTAATCTCATTAGATATTTTAGAAACTCTATTCATAAAAAGAGATATGATGAGATTATGTCCTCTAAAAAGGTTATTTGCGGTAAGGAGATTGATTGGAAGGAATTTGAGAACTACACTTTTCATGATAGTCTTAGGAAACTTTTTGTGGATGCCAAATGGTTTGGCTTGAGTAATTTTCAGGATAGAGAACATAGTGAGCTAATGGTTAGAGAATTTTACTCAAGTATTCCTAAGAATCAAGATGAGTTAGGAGAAAGCATAGAAATCAACACTGAGGGCATTCATGCCTTTGGCTATGATAAAGAGATTCTAATTACTCCTAACGGCCTAGGTAGCTTGTTGAAAATAGAATTTGAGAAAGGTGCATACTCTAGGCCATATAAGTTTACATGTGGGTTACCTTGGAAGAAAATTACTGGCTTGGATGAAAGTTTTGGTCTCAAGAACTCAGTTTTGAAGATCAAAACCTTAGAGCTTAGATTATTGTATGTTTTCATTAGCACCACTCTCTATAAGAGGTCAGGGAGCTTTAGCATTGTGACTTAGGAGGACGTTTGGTTGATGTTTTCAACTATGCATGGTAGAGAGGTCAACATTGCTTGGTTCTTGATTGAGAGAATGAAAGAAATAGCTTGGGGCAAGAGATCGAAGCTTGGTTTTGGAAACATCATCACGAAATTACTGAGAAAGAAAGGAATTTGGGCTCAGAGGTACCAAAATGACCTCAAAGTGAGTATTCATCTCCCTTTCAACTCCTCTAGTCTTTAGAAAATGCATTATGTTTTGGATGGTAACAATTGAATCAAACAAATTATGAAGACAACCAAAACAGTGTTAAGACAGCCAGAAAATGAACCACAATAAGAAGAAGAGGCAACACAAGAGCCAGCCCAAGAAGAAGTCTAAGAACAACCTCAAGCTGCACCTCAAAATGATCGGATTGGCTTGATATTGGACGCTGTGTTGAGAATGGAGACATCTTTGGGAGACGAAATTTGGTAGTTCAAGCAACTGGCTTTAACTAGATTAGATGCTTTGGACAAAAAGGTGGAGGAGATTAGTAAACAGTTAGGGGATCAATACTTTGATATTGAAGACTTGGATCATGGGGATGAACAAAGAGCTGACTTGGAACAGCTAGGCCATGAGCAAGAGATTAATCAAGAAAATGTTTCCGAACAAGAGCCTGAGCAAGAAGAAGAGCAAGTAGCAAATGAATAGATGGTATCAGCCACTCAGACCATGGAGATTATCATCTCCACCCTCACTACACCATCCTAGCCCATCCCAGCCGAGCCTACCCCATCTACTCCCTCCTCACCTGAACCCCAACCCAAAGCTTCCTTTCCTACCCTTCAATATCAAAAGAAAATACAAAGCAAACCAAAATCTAATCCTTAATGCCTCTGATGAATCTTTTATTATCCCTCTCTTTTAGATCATATCAAAAAGGGGGAGAAATAGATTGTACAACTTAGGGGGAGCTTGATTATGTTTTTAAAACAATGTTTTGATTTGATTTACTTATTTGATGAATCAACCTTGGATCTTTTGTATTTTTGGAACTTTGAATTGCAAATTACTTGAAGATAAATATATATATATATATATATATTTGATGACTTGTTCAGGTTTTATTTTATGATTATGATGTTTACATGTAGATGGAATTGTCTATCCCTTGAAATACATGTATAGGTATATGAATGTAAAAAGTGTAGGGTGAAGAGAGCATATATTCAGGGGGATCTTTTGCTCAAGTCTTAGCATTTGCACATTTATGATTTAACTTAGATTAATCTCTTTAAGTTTGTTTAAAGGGATGTTTTGTCATCATCAAAAAAGGGGGAGATTGTTGAACTAAAAGTGTTTTTGATGAATACAAAACAAGCCAATTAGATACTTTTAATGAATCTAACTTAAGTGTGTAGATTCTTAGAAGGAAAAAATAAAAATGCTAAATGTTAAGGATTAAATCGATTGAGGTTCTGTCCCAATCAATTAAACAAGGTTGGACTGAGGTTATAAAGCACAAACCCTAGATATTCAACCGATTGAGTAAGGCAGTCAACCGATTAAGCAACTAATGGAAAAAAGAAGAAGTTGGAAGTCAGAGAGTTTCAACCGATTCACAGTAGAGCTCAATCGATTGAGGAAGAACAAGTGAAGACTAGAAAGTCTGAAGCTAAAGAAATTGAACCGATTGAGCCTTATGCTCAATCGATTCAACACCCTGAGGAAAATGGCAGCTGAAGAAATTGAACTGATTGAGGGGGAGTGTGAATCGATTCACCTGAAGAAACAAGAAGTTTAAAAGATAGCATTAGAAAGATTGAACTGATTTAACAAAAGCCTCAACCAATTCAATAGTGTCAAAACAATGTAACGGCTAGTTTTTTCAAAGCTGCAAGTTGACCTCTCTTTTCATTAAATGCCCCAACGGACATAATTAACTCTCTAGCTATTTAAGAGGGTCTTAAATGCTAATGAAAAACAAGAAATTGAAAAGCATTGAATAACATTTACTGCACTTTCCTTGTGCATTGATTTCTCTTTTGTTCCTAACCTTTCATACTTTGTGAGAGAAATTGGAGTGAGCTAAAATTCTTGTACATCTTAGGTCTTGTAAAAGATGATTTCTTGTACACAATTTTCAGTTTTCTTGTATTCTTAGAGGTGAGGGAATCACTCTAAGTGGGTTGCATCAACTAGGAGATCCTAGGTTGAGTATTAAAGCTTGGGAAGAGCTTTTTTTGTAAAGGCTTTGTGGAAGCTAGAATTCCATTGTCCTAGTGAAGTGGAGATTGAAAATCCTTGATTGGGACGATCAAGGTAGTGGATATAGGTGAAGAACACCGAACCACTCTAAATAGAAATGTTGTTTCTTCTTTGCTTACTTTACTTTGCAAAGAATTAATCCAACTATCCAAAACAACCCCAAACACTAACCACCTCACTACCAAAAGTTCCAATTAAAGTTGCACCATTGAAGAAGAAGTCATAAGTGCCATTCACCCCCCCTCCCCTCTAGCACTAATCTAAGGGACCAACATGTAGTAGGAAAAGTATAGGTTGAATCCTATAGGGAGCTTAATAGATTTATCGATACTTTCATAAATAAGAAGCAAGAAATTAAAGAAGAGGGGGAATTTGTTTAATCAATTAAAGCAGATAAAGAAATTATCTAATAATGACAAAGAGATAATTGATAATTAAAACCCTCAACCTATTGTAGAACTAATCCCTTGATATAGCAATCGATCCTAACTCACTAAAAAGATATTTCCCCCATCAATTGACTAACTTAATTGATTAGAATTCAGCTTCACACCAATTGCATCTATCCTTAAGCATAGACTAACAATTACTTAAGTTTAATGATAAATCCCTTCCTCTATTTCTAACCCAAATCGTAGCAATTCAAATTCAAGCATAGAAGAGTATTAATCAATAGAAAGATGTAGTTAGTAACAAATCATAATATACCCAGCATATATCATTTAACTTGCATCCCCAGTTCCCCTTAGATGTAGCCAATACACCCAATTGCTACTTAAGTTCTAAAAATACCCTAAATCAATGATGCGTATTCAAAGATTAGCAAGCAATTGAATTACCCAATCAATTGTTTGCAATTAATTAATCAAACAATTTAATTGACAAGACAATAAACATAATTATCATCTTTTAAGTGCAAGGAATTAATGAACAATTAATGGGTGAAACATCAATTAATCACAAAAGTCTCACAATTACAAATCAAAGAATTAATTCATACAATAGATTGAAGTAAAGCAACTATCTAATTGCCAAGAAAGAAATAAAGAGAGAAAACTTTACAAAAATGGTCTGAGGAGAACTTAAGACTAATCCAACACTTCCTAGACAAATCCTCTATGTAGCCTCTTCTCCTACTAAATAGGGTTGAGAAAAGATTTATTGTGCATACAAAATTACCCCTAAGCTATTACAAGGATTACAAAGGTAAATGAAGGTCATTTTGGCTTGTCCCAAGCTCTCTTTGAGCCTGATACGCATGTCTTGATGTCATTGGGTGAATGGAGCCTTATGTGGCTTAAAAGAATGAAGTTAAAAGGCCAAACCATGTCATTTTCAAGTGCCAAAATGAGCCCAAGTAGATCCGATGCTAGTTCTGTTTTGAGAGTGAAACCAACTCTGAAATTCCCAAGATGTCTTTTACAACTTTCATCAGACCACAAATGCAATTGAAGTCTTTAAGATAGTGAAAATCAGTCATCTTTTATATCTATCCAATCTATTGGGATTTTCAACTTTGAATTCTTCACATCTTGTCTTTCCACTTGATTTGTGTTTGCTCTTTTTCACTTCAATTCTATCATTTTTGCTTAATTACCTCAATTGACACCTACAAAGTGAAACAAACCTATGCGAGATTGATTTATATGATTAAATAATAAAAACCACAAAAATTAACATGGGAAAATATATCTATTTTAGCACTTAACAGCTGGATATCCAAAATGGCTCTAAAGGCTTCTATAGCTCCTTTTTTGACATTTTCTTGTTTACTCTTTGATTTGATCAAGACGATGGCTTGAGATTTGTTTTGAGAAGCTTAAAAAGGTGTTTAAAGGGTGTTTGAAGCGGTGGTCTGGGTGGAAAGGTGGAGCAGAAATGAGGAGAAAAAAAAGAAAATAAGGAAAGGTTCGAGCTACTCGGCCATATACAGGTATCATCTGATGCTAGTTGATGGTACATCGATGTCGAATGTGTGCAAGATATTTCCTTCCCATTTTTCTCACCTCTTATCGAACCTTTTCCCACCTACCACCAAGATTCAACGTCGGTAGATGTCAATTTCAGCGTTGGAGGTCTTTTTTCCTCTGTTTGGGTTTGTTTCACGTATAATTCAATCCAATCTCTTTCTCGAACTTCAATATACCTCCTTTGAAGCATTCTTAGGCTTGATTACTCTTCAAATGGATGTCCAGATAGGTCATGAACAAGTTCTAAGAGCATACGAACCTAATTTAGAGTTTAGGTTCTTAGTTAATCTATGCGTTATCTAATGCCTTATCTTCCAACTCTGCCTATTCTTATCCTCAATATCTTCTTTGTCTTCCATACCATGGTTTAAATTCATCACTAGACTAACACATTTCTCATACCAAATCACTGTCTTCCACTATTCTGATTGTACGAAAAAGTACAAAAGAAGTTCGGGTCTGTCAACTTTAGGTATAAAGGTTGAGAAGGTCTTAGGTATGGAACTGACTCGTTCATTTGGTTTTACAGTAGTTTGGAGAGCAGCACAATATAAGTCATTGGGATAAGGGAAGTTCTTTTCATTGGGGATATTGGTATGGATTTTAGGGATGTATGTAATAGGTCGCAAAGTACTGGTACTTGTAAAGTCTACAATTTTTTTGAGGTGATTGATACTAAAACTAATATCCTCCATAACTGGTGGTATACACTTCATCTTCTTTCTTCTTGGAGCTTTTCTTAATAGCACTCAATTCACATCCATCAATCTTTCCAATCTTAATGGCATTCTCTACCAATTCCCTAATCAGAATTGTGTTAGTAAAACTTTTAGTGGCACTCACAAGCATATGGCTATAATGAGAGGCCTTCAATGTCTTCACAAACATTTTCATGGTCTCATTTTCTGTCAATGGAGGATAAACCTAAGTTGCCATATCCCTCTATCACTAAGCATATTCAGTAAATGACTCAGTGTCTTTTTTTTCCATATTCTACAAAGACAATATGTAAGGTACTAAATCCAACATGTGTTCATATTGATTGATAAAAGCCTAAGCTAGATCATGCCATGAATAAATGTTGCACCAATCAAGCTTGTTGTACCACCATGTGGCAGAGCCCGTAAGACTATCTTGAAAGAAGTGGATCAACAATTTGTCACCTATGGAATATGCAGCCATTTTTCGACAGTACATGGTGATGTGTTCATAAGGGCATCTTGTTCCATTGTACTTATCAAATTCCAGTACCTTGAACTTTAGCGGGATTATTAATCCACCAATAAGACTAAACTTAGTTCTATTGATAGTACCATAGGTGTTGGTGCCTTCTATGTTTTGTGACACACTCTGACCAAATCCGACTTTTCCGTACAAACAGAATAGTATAATATGGTGTATTAACTTAATAATACGTCTGTCCGAATGTGTCAAATGAAGAAGAGAAGTGGTTAGGAGAAGATGGAGTTAGAAGATGAGATACGTAACCATGCATGGAAGCACTAATTGGACTTCTTTAAGCCCATAACCAATGGATTGAACATCCATTGTTGTGTTGGTCAATGGATTAGGCCAAGGATCGAGTTTAGGAGGGCTTGAAAAGAAGGAAGAAAGTCTGGCTCGGGGTCCGAGAAGGCCCGGTGTCGGGCTTGCCTATATATAGGGGGAGTTGAGCTCTCCCGATCTCATTTCTCTTCTCCCTCTCTTCCACTTCTCTTTTTTGCTTTATCAAAGCAATTTTGGACTTTTGGCTGATCCGAACAAACCAACCAAAGGATCAAGGTGAGATCTTGGTATGTTAACTTACTCACCTTAATCTACGTTTTATTAAGTTTTCACGGATTTCCATGCATCGCTCTAGGAGAGATCCAAGCTCAAAGTTAGGTTTAGCTTCTTCGGTAAACATGTCGTGCGAGACGTGAAGATTGCTCGTCTCGAATTTTGGGCCAAACCATGGAGCAATGGGCTCGAAAACTGAGGAAAAGCCTTAGAAAATGAGCCAAAATGACTTCTCCTACGTGGGAGTCACCTCATATGGCCAAAATGGCCATCCCAACCCACTCCCATGAGGGAGTCAACTGGGCCTCGAGGGGCATTTTCATAATTTTGCCGAAAAGGTTCGTTTTTGACCCCAAACCTCCCCAGACACTTTTCTAACCCTCGGATCACTTCCAAACCTTAGTTTTTAGCATATTAGAGCCCCAAAATCAATTAGGGCTTCTGGAAGGTTCAAATTAGAATTCTAACACATTTATTTGCATATTAGGGCTTCTGGGAGAGCAAGTGCGGCGATGCTTCGGAGATCATTCATCGTGGATTCCTTGGGAGTATACAAACCTCCCAGTACTGTGAGTGGCTTAGATTTCAGTACTAGTCACTAGGGTAAATGTTTTCAAAACACAAAAATGAGTTTTAAATGTTTTGGGATACGAGAAATCCACCACACACACGTTTGTTTCATGATACACCCACGTAGTGAGTGGGAGGCTTTTTGAAAGAATATGTAAAAGATATGTATGTGTGTGTGTGTGTGTGTTTATATTATATGTCTTACATTTATGTATGTATATATATATATGTTTTATGATGTGGATGGGATGTGAGTGAGCGTTTGAGTGGATCTCGGTGCTTCGATGAGAGGGAGCGAGTGGACTGAGCGAGACATGCATGCGACTAAGTAGCTGTGGACCACCTATCAAGGGGCACAGTAAGTGGATACCCTGGGAGAGGCATGTAGGGAAACTTGCCAGGGCTCATTGTAGTTGTGCTCCACCTACAGCGACTGGCACCACCGAGGGAACGGGCTAGAGAAAGAAAATTATAAAATGTTTTAGAAAGAAAAGATATTGCCCTCGGTACAGTAAGGTGTACGATCGATAGGTCGAGCCTTCAGTGGTTTGATTGCCAGCCCATTTCAGATATTTATTTTATATTGAGTTTTATTAAAATATTGTTTTATAAAATTTATTTTGGATTATTCCTATTTCTCTAATCCCTAGTGGAAATTTATTGAACCTTTGTCACTCACCTGTATCCAATGTGGTTGGATGCAGATCCACGAACAAGGACATCAGATAGATCAGAGGCTCAATAAGAGAGGTCGGTGGCATAGGAGTCTTAGTTTCTACTGTGTAGGTGTTCTCTTAGATTGATCCACTGATACTTTATTTTTTTTATTATTTTATTTAAATTATTTTATTAAATGATTTATTATTTTATTATTATTAAAGTTTTAGTAATCATTTTGCAGCGAAGATACTCAATTCATGCCTTGAGGTGCTTCGAGGTGTATGTCTATAAAGACGTACTACGAGATAGCACAGCGGTTGCCACATGGCCAACCCCTCTGGGTTAGGGCGTAACATTATGAGCCTTTCTTCTATCTGACTCAGTGTGTGTTGATTTCCAACCTCACCTGAGGACATATCCTTTTTAAATTTTCCCATATGTATGTCGAGGATAACAATTGGATTAGTCATAGCATGTCCTGGTGTTGAAGGTGCCATGGTATGTATGGAAGGAGGAATTTGTTGGGTCACAGTAGGGAACCCATCATTAGTGATAGGTGGCAAAGGTATGAACAGGTATTTGGTTGGTGGAGTTGCTGGGAAGTTGAATGTGCTTGTAGTTGGTGGTGGAAACTATGTTTGAATACCAATCACTGGTGGTGGAATGGGTATATTGATGGTTGTAGGATTTTGTGTAGCTGAGAAAGCTGCACCTGGAGATTCTTGATTATTAGATGTTCTAGTAGTTTGTTCTTTGACTATCCAATTTAGTTCATTGATTTTATCCATGGCATCACCTAGTTGCTTAGCCAAGTCTTCATTTATCCATCTAAGATTTTCCATTTCTGCATTCTACTTTGTCATTTTTCTAGATTTCACCTAATGTGGTATCTATAAGCTTAGAATGCTATCTTGAAACCCTTTTAATTGCCATAAGGATGGATCAAATTCTTTGATTATGAATGTAATGTATGTATTAATATGTTTCACATGTGATGTACATGCGATAACTTAAATGACTTGCAAACATGAGGTATAAAGGTAGGAGGAAAAAAATGACCAAAGGAACAAACAAAAAGAAATATGTTAGGACACTATTACAGGAAAAATAAACTAAATTGAAAAAATGGATAAGTATATATACAAATAGAACACCAACTGAAAAAAAAGGAGACAAATACATAGTATGAAAGGAATTGATAAAGGTTAGGAAGAGTTCCTCTTTATGTCCTTAGAAACCAGATTCTTTCAACAGGGTTTGGCTTTCCATAGGTTTAAAGAGTTCGACTCTACTTAGGCTACAATTCCTTACAAAGGTTCTACATGTCGGGTTTCAGACTCTAGACAAGGGTACCCATTGCAGACACAATGGGTACAAAGCAACTCTGTCACCCCCTACTGAACAAAGATGAATTTGGACTACCAAACTCTTACAACATGAATTAGTGTTGTGTGTGAGAGAAACTTTTGTACCTTTACCAATTGCATTTCACCGCATTGATGACTCTGTGATGAAATGGTGAGAGATGTTCACTACCAAAAATCAACACATGATTAATCCAATTTAGAGAATAAGCATAAGTAAAGAGAATGAAAGGTAAAAGATAGGCATGCATGATATATACAAAGGATAATGAAAATAAAAGGGGCAATAAGATCAACATACATGATATATACATGAGGATGAAGGAATTAAAGTAATGTATAACGTATATATACACAATATAAGGTAACAATCAAATGCAACATGGTAATGCAAAATGCAATTTTAAAATAGTTTCATAAGTATTTTCAAACAAATCAATGAGGTGGATGGTAGATACATGCACATGAATGAAATTAAACTTTGAGGACATTTTATTATTAACCTAAATTACAAAAAAACTTTATGGAGTGGCTTGACTCTCTAAATCCTCAATGAAGTTGCCAAATTTTTGAAACATCTATTGAAGGTACGTTCATTGGAGCTTAGGACATAAAATCAATAAGGAGTCACCACTAGCCTCTTTTTTCTTAAGGGTGATTAGCCACCTATTCATTTAACTTATCATGAATCTAAATAGATTACACTAAGTCGAACTAACTCTAGTCTAGGAAGAAAAGTAGATTCGAGAGTCGATTAAGCACAGGGAAGGATTAGCACCCCTGTAATGCCCAAAAATCGGTACCATAAAAGCCTATTCTAATTTAAGGTTAGCAATAAAATGTAAGCCTGAGTTTCTAAAGCATCATTGAAAAAAAAATCAAATTGGAGAAATTAGGATTTTTGAAAGTCGGAACATACGTCCTTTTAATGTGGAATAAGCATTCCATTATGAAAACTAAAAATTTGTTATGTCAGAATAAGCATTCCGTTTGATGTGATTCAATTCGAAATTAAACACTTGATTTGACAAAATAAACATTCCTTTTAATATGGAATAAACATTCCAAAAAAAAATGAAATTTGATTTGAAGTTGGAAATTTTATATGTAGGGATAAATATCCTTTTTAATTTGAAATCAAGAGTTCCAATTCAAGGTGAGAATGAATATTCTATTTGAAATTAAAATTCAATTTTCAAATAAGAATAAACATTCCTTTAAAGAAAAATCAACGATTAATTTGAAATTGGGATAAGCATCCTCTCTTTTAAAAAACAAAAACTTGATTTTTAATCAAAAATACCTCAATTACAAGAATCCAAATCGAAACCTCGTAAAGAACATTTTAGAGTTTGTTAAAATGCTGGAATACACATTCCCTTTAAAATTCTTGAAAATGAACAACTTAATTTGAATTTGGATTAAAAGGTCTCAATCATGATTAACTAAATTGAAATCTCTTAAGAAAACTTTGATTTTTAAATATGTCAGAATTAAAATTTCTTTTATTGAATAAAGGAATTTTTTGAAATAAAATATTTGAAAATCGAGCTGAGGGACCTTAACTATGATCGAAGTTAAAATCCCTTGACAAATTTTGACTTTAGAAATCATGTCGAAATAAGCATTCTTTTAAAATGATTAGGGCTCTTAAACAAGAGATTTTAGGGTTTTGAAAACATCGTGTTGAAATTAGAATTCCGTTTGATGAGAGAATTTTATAAATATGATTTTTAGGGCCTTGAAATTCAAGGATTTTGGGAAGTTGGATGCGACTATGATATGCAAATGATCTTTTCAAAATCAAATAAGAAAACTTGTTTCTGAATTTTTAAGGGATGAAAATTCCTCTAGACTTGATCAGACCCCCGACAAGGTAGCTAAAGAAACTCCCACCTTGGAAAACTATTGGGAATCTCGGAACCTTGAGACATCTTCCGATTCCCTATTCATATGAATTTTATAAAATGATGTCTTAATTTGCTAGATGTATGATGATGTCCTTATTTGCTAGATGTATGATGTGGATAGAGATATAAACAACGATTAGTATATACACATATAATCAATAATTGACAAAAATAATATAGAAAAGTTTAATTACAAAAATGGCATAATTATAATTGTAAAATAAATGAGCAAAATTAAATGGATAACAATATTTACATGTGGCATGCGTATGAGTGGACATATCTACAATGAGACATATAAATATATGGTAAAGAATAGATGAAATTATATACAAATGAGATTTATGGGACATAAATATGATGTGTGACAAATAAAATGACTATAGGTGAGGATGAACCTAAATCGATGCTAAAAAACATGGATACACATGCAAATGTTACATACAAAATTAAAATGGAAAGCATATTTCATAGTCACCAAAATATGAATAAAAGCTACTTAACAAAATAAAACTCATTGTAGGACCTAGGAATTTAAACGGATGTGAATATGATTGCAATATTAAACAAATGAATTAAAACAAATACTAAACAAATAAAGTTAAACAAGTTAATAATTGGAATTAAAAGTTGGGCTTGGGATTATAAAAGATTACCCAAGTGAATAAAGGCTTTGAATCCAAGTTGGGCTGGCTTAAGGAACGAATGGGTCAGGAACAAAGCTGTTACAAGATGCTAGCCTAGATGACCCAAATAAAGCCTGATTTAGGTCGTGGGCCGAAGCAATAATCTGACAGGATAAAGCCAGACAAGCGCAAGGGTATTTTTAAAGCAAACTTCCTTTCTTGGGATTACTACTATAAATGCTATCAAAGTCGGCTTTTTTGTCAAAGATTTCATTTCATTTTTCTCTTCTACCCCTCTTCAATATTTTCTCCACTCCTCACCAGAAAAGGTTATTGTCGAACTACCATCAACTGCCATGTTGGGGCTTCACCAAAGCTCTGATGGACAAACTTATTTAAGCAATTGTCTCACTCTCCTAAACACTATCCCGGAGCTTGCTTCTCCAAATTCTTCCTCGAGCTTTTTAGATCTAATATCCAAGACCGAAGAATTTAAGTCCTAAAACTCTAATTTCCACTATTAGATGTCCTCGAGAGTCGAGTATGTGGTTCTTGGGACCTATTTGCAGTACTCCACCATCCAAATCCTCAAGTAGAGCTATCTAACATCAGAACCTCAAAACCAAGTAAGCCTAACCCTAGCTCTCTCAGTTTCTCTTCAATTGCTTTCGTTTCTCTTTTCTTTCTAGTTCTCTTTCCCTTTCTTTCTTCTCTCAAGACTACTAATCTTTTTCCCCTTCGTTTTTTTCTTCCTTGTTTTTAGGTTCTAATCTCTTCCAATTTTATCAAAAGTCGAGAATCTTATGGTGGAAAACAAACTCTCATCTTCTATCAGTCAAATGGAAGGCAAAGAAATGATGCTTAGCCCCCACGAACTCATCTATCTAAGTCTTTGACCAATTCTTATTAGTTATATTTAATTTATTAATCATTGACGTGTTTAAATTATGTTAATCCTTCCTTGTGATTATCTCATTGATCTCATTATCTTGACTTCCCAAGCTGAAAGTCATCCTTGTATTTGGAATTTTGCAGGGAAAGAAGATGATTCTGTTTAGTCAAAAATCAATACTCGTACTTTGGTTCCATTCGTGACAAGTTTGGTATGGAGCAAGCTCCAGATGTTTGGGTTGGAAATCTTTCACAGCTCTAGGCTCCAAGCACTCACGTAATGCACTTAGGCTCAGTACTTAGGGTTAGGCCTACTTATAGTTCGTTATGTATAGGACACCTATAATATTGTGTCATTATAACAAGAGCTTAATGTGATATTTAGGCCAATGGCCCATAAGCAATAAACTCTTTTTAATTGTGATGACCCAAATGTATATCCAAAGTAATAAAAAGAGCTTGTTGAGAGAAAATAAAAGGATAATAAAATACTTACAAATCCAAAATGACATTGGTTAATGGGAATGATGATTGTAAGAGAAATAGAAGTGGGAAAATACCAACAATGACAATGAGAAATGGAATGATGCCAAACCGAATGATAATTAACAATAAATAATATCACTTGTCAAAGGAAATGATTAATGTAAAAGAAATTTAAAATATAGTGTCTACACTAGCACTACAAAATTAAGCAGATGCACAATAGTTCGGAGGCTATTTCTTTCAGTACTCCAAACTACATTTTAATGCCAAGTGGGAAGAGAATGCCACGTTTGGGCTTTGGCATGGCAACCTACCCATTGGTAGAACCGAAAGTTACAAAGCAGGTGATTCTCCAAGCATTAGGCTTAGTTATAGGCACTTTGATATAGCTTACAATAATTATGGGTTAAAGTAGCTGCTTGGTGAAGCAATTTTTGAAACGGTTTCACTTAGCTTAATTAAATCTCAAGACGAGCTCTTCATCACTTCAAAGCTTTAGTGCAGCATTGCTCATGGAGAACTAGTTCTTCATATTATTCAGAGGAGTTTACAATAAGATATTGCCCCCTCTCTCTATTTCTTCCATTTGGATATATTACTAAAATAGTTCAAATTGTGTTGTAGAAATGAAAAGTTGGAGTACTTCAATCTCTATCTTATCCACTGGCCTTTCAGCCTCAGTCCAAGGTTTTACAAATTCACCATCAACAAGGAAGAACTACTCCCCTTGGATTTTCATTTCATATGGGCTGCCATGGAAGATGGCCAGAGGCTTGGCCTTACCAAGTCTATTGGTGTCAACAATTTTTCCACCAAAATGTTGGCTAACATAGTTGCCTTTGCAAAGATTCCTCCAGTTGTTAATCAATTATATTATAACTCTCATTATTTTTTCTCTTAGACCTTTAATTTGATTTGAAGCCAATTTGAAGTTGTTACTTGTTACTACTAATTTTTGCAAGGTTGAACTGAACCCGTTGCGGAAACAAAAGAGCTAAGAGAGTTTTGCAATACAAATGCAATCCTTTTGACTATTTACTCTCCATCGAGAGCCAAAGGAACTCTCTAGGGCAGTAATAGAGTTATGGAAATTGAGGTGCTGAAATTGCCACGATGAAAGGGAAGACAGTTGCTCAGGTGCTCTTTTTTCTTTCTTTTCGCTTTCTTATTAAGCATTTTAGATGAACATAGACCAATTATGAGTTGACTATTATTACAAAATACATATATGTCTAAGATGGGCCTATGAGCAAGCTGGGGTCATTGTAATTATAAAAACCTTCAACAATGAGAGAATGAAGCAAAATCTTAAGATATTTAGTTGGCCATTGAGTGAGGATGAGCTCAATAAGATTAACGACATTCTTCACAGCAAAAGTTGTAGTGTAGAACCTTGTATTGCTGAAAATTGACCTTTTAACATAATTGATGAGCTTTGGGGTGTAGAAAATTGATTTCGAGCATGAATATTACCATTTCACTAGCTGCATAGAATTTAACTTGTCGAAATAGTACCTTTTGTATGAATAGTAGTTAGTAAGATTTGTATTATTGAAGATGCAAACAATTAGCCAGGCCATTCCAAAAATTTGTATGTCTGGGTGGATGCAAAGAACATAACACAACTCATACTGTCACACACCGACTCGCAGGTTCGAGCATGGGACACTTTCCATACTGTCTCAAAGTATGTGTCATACGCCTATGCATCCAAGATAGCACAAGGTATTTAGTGAATATACAAAGCCAAAACAAATATCAAATCCACAATTTAAAATTCGAAGTAAAAAATTAGTATTTAATACGTACCAAAAATACTTCAATAACATATGGTTAAAAAATCTCCCATCATGAAAAGTCAACTACTAATAATTCACAAGTATGCAGAGTGGAATAAAACAAAACATAGCTGAATGCAAAATCACCAGTGGATCACTGCTATCAGAAGATCACCTACAATGGCTGAATGGACTAACCCATGCAAGCTAGAAAAGGCGGCTCCTCAACGACCCTTAAATGCCTAAAAAATTGAAATAACGGGTAATAAGTCCAACTAACTCAGTGATATGGTTTGGAAACAAAGCAAAAGACAATCACTGAAGGGTGATATAACTAATCCAAAAACATATTAGTAACAACCAATGGAGGGTGATACAACTAATCTAAAAACATATTAATAACAATCAATATTTATAAATCATCATATCCACCAATAAGCTTTTTTATTTCCAAAACATATCATATAATATAGGGAAGCACAAAATAGATCGAATCATGTCTATTGATGTATTCAAACTATTGGGAGCAAAAATCTCTTAATCAATTAAAATACTATATAATAATTCTATGTCCATTCTCCTAACGTTGCCATTCGTTGCATAAGCAACTACAAATGCTTCTGTTGAGTTTTCGTACGTGCCTCTTAGGCCAAGAGACCACACTCTTTATGAATGGTTCACCAGCTACTTAGCTTAATATCATGGGCCTCTCAAAAGATGGTCCACAGGATACCTAATCTAATAACAATGCCTCTCATTGGTTGGCCCTCATGAACTAATATCATATGCGTCAATTAGGCATGCCACACATGAACCCTCATCATTCCATAAACAAGCTAATAAAAGACCATTATGCAAACATTTCATATATCTTACACACATACACACACACACACAGACACACACACATACACACATATATTTTGATTTTACCTGAATAAATCGTTTGTCAAAACAATGTGTGTAGTGGACGAAAAAATCCCAAAACATTAAAAGTATTTATAAGCATTAAATTATAAAGCAATTATAAAACAAGTTACCATCAATGTCACTAAACATTAGGTCAAACCACACATAGTCTAGGGGAATCGTATACTCCTGAAACTAATCCAATTGTATAGTTGGAACCTTGGCACAATCTTATGTTGGTGTTTCTAATTCATGTAAACTTTTATTAAAAACATTTTTAAAATCAAATACATGCATATGAAGACTTAGGATAGCCTAAATAGAATTCTATTGATCTTAGAAAGGACTCTAGCTTAAACTGAGATCAAATTTGAGTCAACCAAGAAAAATCCACACTAAGTCAAATTATTGATCAAAAGTGAACACCAGCGCCAGTCAAGTGTATAACTGGGGCTAGAAGACAACACTGACACTTAATAATGTTTTTGTTTCAAGTTTTGAATAGGGCCTATGTTATATCAAGCCTGAAGGACAAGTTTCTAGTTATGGTCAAACTCTTTGCTTAATAACCAGTATCGACTCTCTATACAACTGCGATCGGATGACAACTAGCCTATGTCCACTTAAGTTTCTATTTCAACACTGGCACCAGTATTACACCTATCTGATGTTGGATATCATCGATACCAGCAGTTCCTAGATTTCCTCATGAAATCCAACACCGTTCTACATCGAGTTTAGTGCCACCCTATCATTGTGTATGATGCCTTTTTTGCCATTCTCCGCCCTGTCAAATTCAACACTTTCACTGCTAAACATTTTGACAACCATCTAAGGCTATAAAACACATTATATTCTAATCACAACACCCCCACAATAACAAATTTTCATCATATCTAATTCAAAACTAAAATAAGCAAATTTACTTGAAATCTTCAAAACTAACCCAACAACCCATCAACTTGACATGCAACTGCATCAAGATAAAGCTTTCAAGGAGCCTAATAACATACTTTAACACACCTGGACCTAATTCAAACTTTTTCATACTAATTAAATAATGAATGATGGTGAATTGGTACAAGAAATACGTCGTTCCGGGTGTGTTATATAAAGAAGATATTAAAGAAAAGACTAAGATGGAGTTAGAAGATTAGGTGATTGATAGTGCATGGATAGGCAAGGTAAAACCAAGAACCTAAACCCTACTTAAGTTGGGAGAAATTATCAAACGAGTTTGGGATCAATCCTCAGTGGAAATGAGGCTTTAAAGAGCTCCGGCGCCGGGGTAGGCATCAAATGGCGTTGAACTTGAACCTTGAGAAGAATGTACATTGAGAAGAATCAAGAAAAGAGGAAAAGGGGAGGTCTAATGTCGAACCTATACAGGTTCCGTGCCAGACCCATCATTATAAGCGGGAAGGCTTAGTCTTTTCCCCTTTATTTCATCATTTTCTCTTCTCTTTTCTTCTCCTCCGTCCTCCACCTCTTCCACTCAAACCACGACCTCAACCACCTATTAAATGGCTCCCTAAACATCCCTAGACAAATCTCAAGCTTACATAAGCAAAGATTCAAGGAGAAAATAAGAAAATAGAAAAAAAGGAGCTAGAGGAGCCTTTGGAGTCGTTTTGGAGTTTCGGCCGTAATTCACAATCCAACAAATGGATCAAGGTGAGATTTTAGTATGTTGTATTAGACGCCTCAAGCTTTAAAATGCCTCTAACCTCGTATCAATCCATGTACTAGATCGAAAGTTGTAAGCTTTCAAATTTAGGTGTTAGTTTTTTTATGTATTAAATGAGCATAGGTCAGAGATAAGTGGACTTTGAGTCAAAGATTCCAATTTTTGTTTCAGTAATCTTGTTGTGGGTATAGCAAGGGTGTTGTGTCTCAATTTGTAGCTCGATCTAAGAAGAAATGAAGGAGAAACAGGGTCGAAAAATGGCTCGAAAACCCATTTTTGGGTTTCTGCCTTTACCTCCCCCATAGGAGTGACCCAATCCCATGTAGGAGTCAAGTCTTGAGGCCAATATGGCCTTCCCGACGAGGTCTAGCATGGGACCTGGTTAGTCCCACGTTGGTCTCACTCGGTCCTTGAGGGCATTTTGACAATCTTTTCCGAAAAGCATGTTTTTGACCCGAAACTTCATGGATTCCTTGGGAGTATACAAATCTTCCAATACTGTGAGTGGCTTAGATTTCATTGGTTAGCCATTAGGGTTAAATATTTTCAAAATGTTTCAAATATAAAATGTTTTATTAAATGTTTTATAAACATTTTAGTATATGGGAAATGCTCCGCACATACTTTTATTTTGTGATATACCAATTAGTGGGCGGGATAATTTTAAGAAATTACAAATGTTTTATGTATGTTTACATGTATGTGTTTTATATTATGTTATATATATATATATGTATGATGCAAACGACGATGAACAGCCACTGCCAGACAAGGGGTGCGGTAGATGAGATAGAGACCTCAGTGCTCTAATGAGGATGAGTGGATCAAGTGGGGCATGCCACCAACCAAGTAGCCGTGGACCACCTTTTGAGGGGTACGGTGATTAGGGGACCTTGGGATGGAGAGGTACGAAAGGAAACTCGCTAGGGCCAGATTATGGCAATGTTAACCCACAGCTAATGGCACCGTGAAGGGAATAGGCTAGAGAGACAAAAGTATATGAAATATATTTAAGAGTTAAAAGAGATAGCCCTCGACGCAGTGAGGTATGCGACTGTCGTCGGGTGGAAGCTTCAGTGTTTTGTAGCAAGCCCATTCAAGATTTATGTAGACACCACATTTTATCCGAGAAATAGCCTTTCTTCATTCAAAGTTAAAGTTTTAATTTTAGTATTATTTTTATTTTTAAATCTAGTCTAATTTTAATTCGATAAATTTTTAATTTAACTAATTAAGATTAATTGTGGGCTAGACTATAATTTGAAACAAAAATTACATTTGGGCTTTAATTTAAAATGAAAATATTTAGGCTTTGTGTCTTTATGAATGGGCTTAAAAATTGTGGAATATTCCATAATAAAAATCAAGGAGAAAACCTTGGTAAAAAAGTAAAGGAAAGAATGGAAGATTTAACCCTAATTGAAACCCTAATTCTTGGAGCAGTATATAAAGAGTGCCTAGGGCTAAAAAAAAGACAGAAAAAAGATAGAGAGAAATTGAAAAGAGAGAGAAAAACCCTAAAAATCCTTCATCCAAGATTCTGTCCACCTCCATTCATTCGTCCTCACTCTTCTTTTAACACCTCCCACACCATTCAATCTGAAATCCATCAACGTTTATCCTATCAAAAATTCAGCCACATCAGCCACCGGACTAGCTCTCACCTCCCGGTCAAAGTTTTTACATTGACTGTAATTCTTGAAAATTTCAGACCTTTTTCTTATTACACCTCCCTTACCATCAAATTCTTCTCCTTTCAAGCTTTCCAAGGTACCAGTTTTACCCCAATTAGAGATTGGATGCGCCCTCACCTCCCGGTCAAAGTTCCGACGTGCCGCCTCCTTCTTTGATTCATGGTCAATAGTCAGTAACCTAGTCAGTGCCGCGTTAGCCCAGTCAACGCCACATCAACCTGCCACCTCAGCGCCACATCAGCAAATTTTGAGGTAATCTCTCCTAGCTAATTTGGACCTCCTTATTCCAAATTGGACCTCTGTTTTTGTAAATTCTGATTCTATATTTGAAATAAATAGTTTTAAATCTTTATTGTAAGTAAGATGATTAATTTTTTGTAAAAGCCAACATTGTAATAATAATATATAAAAGACAAGATCTTTTTAATAATAACTAGTGTTTTCTAGTGTTGTGCATTGATAAATCATAGAATTTATTTTTCTATTAGACTTTCCTTAAATAATAATAATAATTTATATTTTTTTAAAAATGATTATTTTAGGTACTATTTTCCATGTCATCAATGTATAAATTATAATTTGGAAAATACCCAATGAGGGGATCCTCCTTTGAAGTCGTGTAGGAGCTTCTTGGAATGGTCCTTTAGGGTAGGGTCTCTTTTAAACTAAATCAGGTAAGCTGAAACGGTTTGGAAGGGACTCTAATAAATATTGCTTTCACTATTAATTTTAATTAAAATGAAATTACCATACTTACATACCATATTTATATTTGTCATTGCATTTGAGGTATGAATTGTCTAGTAAGAAATGGACCCAATGAGGGTGATCATTCCTTTAAGTCGTGTAGACGCTTCTTGGAATGATCGCTTAGGGAGGAGTTCTCTTTAAACTTAATCGGGTAAGCCGAAGCGGTTTAGAAAGGATTTCTAATAAAAAAATCTACTATCACTGTTAATTAACTAAATAAATTTGCATCACATGCATCATGTATAAGTTTAATATTTCTAATAAAAGATTTTTTTTAATAATAAAATAATAAAAAAGTTTAATAAATGATGTAAAGATTTTTTGGTTATCCTTAAAATAAAACACAACCTCACTTTTGATAAGACCTAGGATTAGATTAGATTAAGATGGTACTGTCATTTTGATGGGCGTTGTGGGGGTGCTAATCCTTCCCCACACGTAAATGAACTCTCGAACTCAACTCTATTTCATAGACCAAAGCCTACCTAGCTTAGTGTACCCATAACTACATTAGGATAGGTAGATTCACATAGGTGACTAATCACACCTAGAAAAAAAGATTAGTGGCGACTCCATAAATTTTTGACAAGTCGGACGATAGGGTTCCCGGACCGACACGTTTCGACAGTTTGGCCACTCCACTGGGGATAGTTAGAGAGTCAAGCCATTAATTAGTTTGGTCTTATTCTTGGTCTTAATAATTGGTTGTATCATGGTTTAATTTTGTGAATAATTTTTCTTAGGGGCATGTTAGTGTGATTTTATGAATAATTATGTTCTAATTTACTTCACTTTTTTTTACCAATTTATTTATTGTCATATTATTTTTTATAATTAGTAATTATTTTTGTGTTTCTCTCATTTGAAGTTTAAATTATGTTTAGTTGTGGTATTGGTAAAAGGTTTGTATGTTCTATTACACACACTTCACAAATTGCATTCATGTATGTGCCTTATTGTACCTAGGCTCTCACTTACTAGGCGGAGGCAAAGTAGCTAGCTCTTGTGAGGCAATCACCTCCAAACGGAGTTTAGTAGTGAAACACCTCCATTCAAATTGAACCTTTTCCAAATTGCAACCTGTAATGGGTGAAGGAGTTTTGGGGACAATTTGGCAATTTTTCGCCTGTAGAACATTAAACCAAGCATATAGATACCTGTGAGAAGCCTAAACTTAGGTAGAACCAATCCTAAATTGAGTGAAAACCGAAGCTAGGACACATGAAGGAACACTTCTTACCTTTACCATTATGTTTCATAAGCTCTGTTTGGACTGTAGAGTGGGTAAGGGCACCTTATCCACAATAGGAAGACTACTTGTCCCAAGGACACTGCTACCCAATTTAATGATTTTACTCGATTGTGATCATATGTAAAAAGGACACTGGTGCTTGTCGTAACACAACAAAATTAACCTTACTAATCTACTATGTAGTAGGGTAAGCAAGGATTGATCCCACGAGAAAAGGCTATTTAATTTCACACTACTTACTAAGCATATATCAAACTAAACAAGAATCTAAAGGGGGATTTTGTATTGGTGTTGAAAATAATATGTAAGGATTTATCAAGAATGACAAAAATAATACAATACATGATAAAACAAAGCCTCCAATCTATTATATGATCAATCTTTTAACCTAGCACTTGATCATTGATTCACTAATCAAACATTCTTCTCATCAATTGGTTAACCCCATGGATTTGAAACCAGCTTCAAATCCATGGACCTTTCCTAATGTTGATTAACCTTGAATCTAAGTTCACTTTTAATCCTTCCTCTTATGGCTAACTTGAATCCTAGCAATCCAAATTCAAGCCTAGAAGAGCAATAAGCTATGGAAAGATAAAAGCTAACAACAATCAATAACAAACCCAGCATTCATTATTCCAATCGTATCTTCAAATCTCTTTGAAGTAAAAACATCCTCTTGCTACTCAAATTCTAAGAAATCACCAAACTCTAGCTTTGGAGTTCAAAGATTAGCATGCTGATGAACTACTCAATGAATTATTTGCAACTAATTAACTAAACAATCCAAAAGACAAGATAATAAACATGATCATCATCTTTAAAGCTCAAGAAATAGAAGAACAATCAATGAACAAGAAAGCATTAAGAACAAAAACCTCACAAGTGCTGATCAAAGTGATTGAATCTTATAATAGATTGGAGTTATAGAGTTTTGCTAAACGAAAATTACAAGAAGAAAAGAACCCAGCAAAAACACAAAACTAAAAACTGAACTCCCTTAGCCGCCTCTTCTCTCTCGGCTATATGCTCCACAGCTCCCAGCCCACTTCTTCTCAATAATTCCTTAAAGATAAGATAAGAAATCCTAAGAATAAAATAAAATAAATTAGAGGCCACTAAGGAAAGAGGGAGACAAGTCTGAGGAAATTGGGGATTTTATTATGCCTCTTCTCCACTGAATCCCGGGATATGTTTTTCAAAGATTAGATATTGGAATGAAAGCATTTAAGTGGGTCTGCCGACATTTTGACTATGTTAGCCGTCGACGTCTACATTTTTGCCCGTCGACGTATACGCTTGTTTTCTTCATATTTTTCCCAGCTCGATTGATCCGTCGACGTACACATCTTTAGACGTCGACGTCTACGAGTTTAGCCTTTATGTAATCGGAGTCAGAAATTTCTACCCGTCGACGGATAGACTTAGGGACGTCGACGTCTGGCATTGGGAACTCCCTGGAATTTCTGGCCGTGGATGTCTAACTTCAATCCGTGGACGGTTGCTTTGGATTCCAGAATATGGTCATCGAGTAGCTTGTCCGTCGACATCTAATGAGTTGCCCGTCGACGTCTCTGCAGGTGCAAGTGATCCCGTGTCCATTGCTCGAGTAGCCGTCAACGTCTACATGGTTACCCGTCGACGACTCTGTAGGTTTGTTCAATCAAGCATGGAAATTGTCCCTTTTTAGTTCAAACTTCATTTTTCCTTTTAAGTACACCTACAAGGAAAAATTGAGCTAACTTAGGCCTCCCAGCATTAAAATAGGAGAAAGAGGAGTGCTCTTAAGTCCCAAATTAAGCAATAAAAAGGAGTTTAACAAATTCCCCCACAGTTAAGTCTTACTCGCCCTCGAGTAAGCCTAGAGAAAAAGGGAATAAACAAAATAACCCTTAAAAGAGAATATCACAAAAAGTTTAAGCTAGTTGACTTTCAGATTAGATTTCAGAGGAAAAATTCATGCGGTAAATAGAAGCATATTATAAAGTAGAAGAGAGCATAACAATTCAAGAATCAAGATAATTAAGCAACGATGGAAGCAATTTCCTTGAACCAAACATGTTTGAATGGAATAATTCATCACTAGAAATCCCTCATTCACTCAAGTATGTTTCATAGTGCGCTCAATCTTTGCATGAAAATAGACCTACCATAAGCTTGCTAGTCTACCTTATCTCCACTACTCCAATATGCACATCATGGATGAAAAGATGAAAAAGATGAAATGGGGTTGTAATGAGGTCTTGGTTGAGTAAGCTATGAAGAAAAGGGTAAAGGAGTTCAATTAAAAGTCTCTTCAAAACTTAGTGAAATATCAAGCTATCGGGAAGAAAATGAAAATGGCATTCAAATTTTTAATAGCCTGACTCTTTTGATTCACTCATTCCAACTTTTTCCTTCCATTCCTCTTTACAATGAACCGAAGAGATGTTGATTGCTTCTACTGTGCCATTCTTTATGCATTAGGATTCTTTTGGGCACATTTTTGAAATTTAACATATTTTGAACATCTCGTTTCTACAACTTTTTCTTAATTGACCAATTCTCGATGCTAAAATTCCCCCACACTTATACTTGTTGTTACTCTTTTGCCAAGAACATAAAAATCATACAAGTCACTAATCTCACTAAGTTGAAGAAACAAGGTGAGAGAACTTGTTTTTCTTTTGAGGCTTGAAGTTCTTGTTTTGGGGAAATTAAGTTTCATCAACAAAAATGAGGCCAAAATCTTTTTAGGCTCAAGGGGTTCTCTACATTGGTTTTTCGTTAGGGTTGGTTAATTTGGCTCAAGCTCAGTTCTAATCTTAACCATCTTCTCAAACATGCATACATTATATGTAATTTCAACAAGGTATAAAGCAAGTTCTAGAGGAATATAGTCATGCAAGATAAAATTTACTCTCAAGAATAAAAGAGATTGTAGTGCAATCTTAAGGCTCAAATCTCTCACAAGGTTGAAGAATCCTTATTCTACTCAAACATATTCGGCTCAAGAGAATTACTACAAGTTGCTTAAAAATCAAGAAGCAAGAAATCTTAAGGCTCTTTTCCGATTTAAAGTATGCTTATATTTACTTCATGAACAACTTCACATTCTAGTTTGCAATTTAACTATCAAAAAGCTACAACTCCTAATTAGCAAAAATTTTAGTTACTAAAGTCCCCCCACACTTAGAATAAGCATTGTCCGCAATGTGGTCTCGACAATAAATCAAGTAAATAAGAGGTATTACAGAGCAGTACCTTGATGCAGTCGAGGAAGGAAATGAAGAAAATGAAGGCCAGCAAGTGCAATCAACAATAATGGGGCAAAAGTAACCAAAGGAAGATTAAATTGCCATTAATCGAAATTAGGAGTTATAAGGTCTAGAATTAACTAAAATCCAAAAGTTAAAGAACTAAAATGTACGAAAACTAGAAGTTAAAGTCTGGCAAAGTTAAAAGAGATAACAAAAATTAAAATGCATGTATGAAAATGCTAGCACAATGCGCTAAAGTTCACTGAGGCGGTGGTGGAGGCTGATTATGGAAGGCCAGAATCTGATCGAGCTTGGTGTGGAGTGAATGAAAGTCATCAGTCAAGCGTGTCACATCCCCTTGTAGTGTAATGAAATTCTGACCCATATTCTGGCACCAACCGAGCACCTGAGACTGAAATTGGTGCTGAGGTATTGGCCTATTACCAACCGGTAGCTCAAAGGGAGGTGGAACTTGCTGATCTTGCGGCTGTGCTTGCTCTTCGCCTTCTTCGTCACCTTCAGCTGGCTGGTTTTGCATATTCGGGGGCTTAGTCCAAAGTCCTCCCGCTTGGACATAACCAAAGACTATCATCTTGGTGGAGTCGACAATGTCTGTTTTGGTGGTGATCTTCTTCCGCTCATTTTCAAAGAAGATGCCACAATACTCGAGGATTTTGGTAATGAGCATTGGAAAAGGAATGCAGCGGTGCTGAGTGGTAGGAGAGACGACCTCGCGCATAGCACTGATGATGGTTGACGCCAGCGAAATACCAGGGGCTTCTTGCAGACCGTGGACAATTTTGTCCATCACATAGACATCTTTGCCACGGATAATGTGGGTGTTGCTGATTTTGGGATCCACATTATGGTGGATGAGGTATGCCACCAACCGACTTTGAATGCTGAAATCACGGCAGAAAAGAGCAACCTTTTTGCCGGGAACTGGTCTATATGCCACATCAAATCTGGCCAAGGCAGCTTGTTTGGACCAAGGAGAGTCTGGATCTTCTTCCTCTTCATCAGTGCCTTCATACATAGAGCCTTCATTGGGAATACGGAAATGCTCCCAGAGGAATTCCGCATTGATGGTGATCTTTTTCTTGAGCACCATGGTCTGAATTTCAGGCAAGTCAGCCCCCTTGTTCTTAATGTTGGCGTAAAAGATGACCGCTAAATCAGGGTAGTATTCGCCCTTGATGTCGAGGACAGTATCCTAACCCACATCGTGAAAGAGATTCACTAGATTGAATTGGCGTGCATTAAGAGGGTGCACTGTCTTCTCCACAATTTGACGAGAGGACTGATGATCTCTAAACCATTCTTCGCATTCCGGAGAGAAAAAATCATTGGCCACAATAGGTATGGAAGCGGAAGCCGGGGCCTTGCCCTTGGCAGCCCTCGAAGCTCGTGATGCTTTTGCAGTACTAGACTGACCCTTAGATCTAGGAGGTGGTGAGGGTTCGGTGGGGGTTTGGGATTTTGATTGGCGAGGTCTTTTAGACATTTTGTCGAACAGTGAGTATGACGAATAGAAATCCTGAAGCAAACCCAAGAAAATCCCACAATAAACACTCTTATGATGATCAATATATACTCAGCAATGAATTTCCAGTTGATTATCACAATTATAGCATCCAAGAAACCCAAACATTCAAACGATGTAAGCCCAATTCGGATTCCAGCAGATAGCATAAGCAAGAATATCAAATGTGTATGATTATAAACATGTAATCCATCCAATATCTCAGAATTTCGATGCTAAATCAATCAAGAGAGGTAAAAGAGTAGACAACTGACCAACTGGAGTGATTAATTGAACCTCTAGTGCTGCAAATCCCTTAACTCGAAAATTGCCCCAATCTCAATTCCACGAACTCCAATGTGCGAAATCAGTGAAATGATGGAAGGTAGGGTAGTGAGAATTGGATGAGAAGGTTGATTGGTTGTGGAAATGGGTGGATGTGAAGTGATTTTGTGGAAAATAGGTTTAGGAGTTCATGGTTTGGGGTTTCAATGTTTTTGGAGGGAGGAGTTTTGGTTTGAAATGAAATAGGATTGTGGTAAAAATGAAGGCTGACGAGGGTTAAAATGGAAAAATTCGACTGATCCGTCGACGTTTAGAATCTAGCCGTCGACGTCTAAACATTTCTGACATAGGCCAATTCGGTTCCCCGTATCATCCGTCGACGACTAACCCTTGTACGTCGACGTCTAGGTATTTCTGACTTCAAAATTTTTTTGTGCCGAAACCTATCCGTCGACGTCTATCCATATGCCCGTCGACGTCTAAATATTTCTGACTTCCCAAATTTTATCGTGATTGATCAATCCGTCGACGTCCAAATTTATACTCATCGACGTCCAGATGTTTCTGACTTATCTTGTGCAAACCCCATCCGTTGATGTCTAAATACATGCTCGTCGACGTCTAGGTATTTCTGAACCCAATAAAACCCTTGATTCTGCTCTCTTTGCTCAATCTCAAAATTTTCAGACTTTGGAGTTCAGAGAGCCAAAGAAATGCCACTTGTGTAGATCATAATTCAAACAGCCTCACCCAAATTGAACCTCATGAACTCTTAGCTAGATGTGGATGGAATGAATGCATGCAAAAGCAAAGGAAATACAAGGAGGAAAGAAATACATTATAGCGAGTGAAGGAAGAACTTGGGTTGCCTCCCAAGCAGCGCTTTTGTTTAACGTCTTTGGCTCGACTGAAAGACCAGCTTAAGGAATATATGTAGGGTTAGTGAAGAGGATGTCCTTTATGGAAGAAACCGAAACGATAATATGGCTTCAAGCGATGTCCATTGACCTTGAAGACTTTGGAAGTAGTCATACTTTGGATCTCCACCGCTCCATGATCAAATACTTTAGTCACTATGAATGGGCCTATCCACCTACTTCGGAGTTTTCCAGGAAAGAGATGTAGTTTAGAGTTGTAAAGCAACACCTTTTGGCCTTCACGAAATGTTTTCTTCTTCAGAAGCTTGTCGTGGTAAGCCTTGGTGCATTCCTTATAGATGAAAGAGCTCTCATAAGCATCATGGCGTAGTTCCTCGAGCTCTTGAAGTTGAAGTTTTCTATGAATCTCAGCCTTATCAATGTTCAAGTTGCACTTTTTGATGGCCCAAAGAGCGCGATGCTCTAATTCTACTGGAACATGGCACGCTTTTCCACATACCAAGCGGTAAGGAGACATGTCAAGCGGCGTCTTGTAGGCAGTTCGATATGCCCACAGTGCGTCTTCAAGTCTTTGACTCCAATCCGCTCGGTTAGGGTTGACTGTCTTTTGAATGATGGCTTTGATTTCTCGATTTGAGATCTCGGCTTGACCACTAGTTTGACGGTGGTACGTAGTGGACACCTTGTGAGTAACTCCATACTTCTTCAAAAGAGAAGCCATGAGCTTGCTACAGAAGTGAACACCCTTATCGCTGATGAGGACACATGGCACTCCGAAGCGAGAGAAAATATTAGACCTGAGAAACTCATAAACCAGTTTAGAATCATCAGTTCGGGTGGCTTTAGCTTCCACCCAACGAGATACATAGTCACAAGCCAATAAAATGTAAACAAAGCCATTGGACTTAGGGAAAGGTCCCATAAAATCAATTGCCCAAACATAAAAAATTTCACAAATTACAATTGAATTCAGGGGCATTTGATCTTTATATGTGATTTTCCTATCCTTTGACAATTATCACAGGATTTGCAAAAGATGTGAGCATCTTTAAACAAGGAAGGCCAATAAAAACCACATTCTAGGATTTTCCTAGCAGTTCGTTGAGGGCCAAAATGACCTCCACATGCATGTGAATGGCAAAAAGATAAAACACTAGAAATTTCATGATCAGGGATGCATCTCCTAATAATTAAATCACTACAATGTTTCCATAGGTAAGGATCATCCCATACATAAAATTTAGTATCATGTTTAAGCTTATCCCTCTTTGCTTTAGGAAAACCACTAGGAAATTCTCTAGTGACCAAGTAATTGACAATATCAGCATACCAAGGAATTTGCACATTAAGAGCACAGAGCATTTCATCAGGAAATGAGTCATTGATGGAAGAAGTTACCTCAGAACTTACCAACCGGCTGAGGTGGTCAGCTACCAAGTTTTCCGCACCATTCTTGTCCTTAATTTCAAGGTTAAATTTTTGGAGAAGAAGGATCCAACGAATCAATCTAGGTTTAGCTTCCTTCTTAGCAAGGAGGTACTTAAGGGTTGCATGATCAGAGAAGACAACCACCTTGGTGCCAAGCAAATAAGAGCGGAATTTGTCTAAAGCAAAGACAATAGCAAGAAGCTCCTTCTCAGTGGTGGTATAATTTTTCTGAGCGTCGTTCAAAGTGCGGGAGGCATAGTATATGGCATGAGGGATCTTGCCATCACGTTGGCCAAGCACTGCTCCCACAGCCAAATCACTTGCATCACACATAAGTTCAAAAGGTAGGTCCCAGTTGGGAGGTTGCAAGATGGGGGCTGATGTAAGAGCATTTTTCAACTTGTCAAAGGCATCTTTACATGACTCATCAAAATGAAAGGTGACATCTTGTTGCAACAAACGGCACATAGGGGCTGCGATCTTAGAGAAATCTTTAATGAAACGCCGATAGAATCCCGCATGGCCAAGAAAGGATCGAACTGATTTGACTGAGGAAGGATAGGGCAAGTTTTGAATGATGTCAACTTTAGCTTTATCCACTTCAATGCCCTTAGCTGACACTATGTGGCCTAAAACATCCTTGAGTAACCATAAAGTGGCATTTTTCTGAATTGAGAACCAAATTTGTCTCAATGCACCGGTCAAGAATAATAGCGAGGTTAGCTAGGCAACTATCAAAAGAATCCCCATAGACCGAAAAATCATCCATAAAGACTTCAATAATCTTGTCTACATACTCTGAGAAAATGCTTATCATGCACCGTTGAAAGGTAGCTGGAGCATTGCAAAGACCAAAGGCCATACGCCTATATGAGAACATACCAAAGGGGCAAGTGAATGTGGTCGTTTCTTGATCCTCTGGAGCTATCATGATCTGAAAATAACCGGAATACCCATCTAGGAAGCAATAGAAAGCTCTTCCGGCTAACTTCTCCAACATTTGATCAATGAAAGGCAGTGGAAAGTGATCCTTCTTTGTAGCGTCATTAAGTTTCCTATAATCTATGCACACCCTTCAACCATTTTGCATTCGTTGGGGTACAAGATCACCACTTGCGTTTTGCAGCACCGTAATACCGGTTTTCTTAGGTACCACTTGCACAAGACTAACCCATTCACTATCTGAGATAGGATAGATGATTCCAACTTGCAAAAGCTTCAATATTTCCTTTTTGACCACCTCCATCATGGGAGGATTCAAGCGGCATTGAGGTTGCCTAAGTGGTTTGGAATCATCTTCTAATAAGATTCTATGCATGCAAATTGATGGGTTAATACCTTTGATGTTAGCAACCGTCCATCCAATAGCTTCCTTTCTAGCCTTAAGAACTTGTAGAAGTTGAAGTTCTTGGTTAGGAGTGAGAGTGTTGGAAATGATTACAGGAAGTGTTTCATTCTTACCAAGGAAGGCATATTTGAGATGAGCGAGAAGAGGTTTAAGCTCAATAGATGGTGCTTTAATGATAGAGGGGAGAAGTTTGGTGGAAGGGATAGGAAGATCCATGTAAGAAACATTGGCAAGGTGTGATTTAGATGGGAGTGCGGCCAAAGAAGCTAAGATAGACTGGATTTCCTCATCATAGATCTCTTCCTCAAAATCTAAATTGTCATAATCCATGCCCTGAGTTAATGCAGAAAGTAGAGGGTCTTCTTGAACAAAATCCAATAAAGACATAGAACAAACATCCATAAAATCTTTAGCCATAATAGATTGATCATCTAAAGGGTACCTCATGGCATCAAAAAGATTGAATGTAATTACCTTCCCATCAAACTCCATGGAAAGATGACCTTCATGACAGTCAATCTTGGTCCTAGCAGTGCGGAGAAATGGTCGGCCAAGAAGAATAGAAGAGGATGAAGAACATTCATCACTTCCCATCTTCATAACATAGATATCCGCCGGAAAGACTAATTCATTGACTTGCACTAGAACATCCTCCATAACTCCCTCCGGATATACATAAGATCGATCCGCCAATTGGATCACGACACCGGTTCTTGTCAATGGCCCCATGTTCAAAGATATATAAAGAGAATGTGGCATGAGACTGATGGCAACTCCTAAATCACACATGGCCTTTGGAATTTGAGTCTTTCCAATAGTAATAGGGATGGAAAAAGAACCTTTATCTTTACACTTGGGTGGAAGCTTGTGTTGAAGAACTGCTGATACATTCTCACTCAAGGTAATCACTTCATTCCCCTTAAGCTTGCGCTTATGAGTGCACAAGTCCTTGAGAAACTTGGCATATCTAGGAACTTGCTTGATGGCATCGAGAAGAGGAATATTCACTTGAACTCGGCGAAAGACTTCCAAGATATCCGGTTCAATACTTTCTTTGGGTTTCTTTATTAGTCTTGAGGGAAAGGGAGCCACTCCTTTAGGCTTTGGATTAGAATGGGAAGTATTTGTGTCTGGTTTTGGGTTTTGGGTGGATGTAGAGGCTTCAAAGTCATTTGGTCTATTAGGAAAAGGTGGAACAGGGTCAGTGGATGGTGTCCGTCGACGTCCAAATTCTTCACCAGTCGACGGATCAAAGTTTCTGGGTAAGTCATTTTCGGATATGTTGCTTGGCCATCGACGGGCAAGTAAGTCATCCGTCGACGGATCTGAAGGGTCAGAAACTGATTTATCTGGCTCCAAGCCTACCCGTCGACGTTCAGGGGTTTTACCCGTCGACGCCTCTTCAAGATCAGGGGAGAAAGATTCCATCTCCCCTTCCAGGTTTTCTTCCTCATTTACTTTGTGTTTTCTTTTCTCCCTCCAATCCGGAATAACTTGACCACTCCGCAAATGTATTGCATTGACATTAGCCTTCGGATTGATGATGGATTGAGAAGGTAACTTTCCCGAAGATTGGGATGTAAGATCATTAACGGATGTGGCAAGTTGCCCAACTTGTCTTTGAAGATCTTCCAAGGAGGTGTTCACTTGTTGAAATTGCGACTTAGTAGCTTCTTGGAAAGATAATTGAGATGATGCAAGTTGAGTCACTAGATCCTCGAGTTTAGATGTAGAGGATGGTGTGGATGAGGGTACTTGGTTAAGTGGGGCATTATGAGAGGAAACTTGAAATTGGTTGGAATGTGATGGTGCTGTTGGTCTGTTTTGGAAAGCACTAGGCTCTTGTTGAAATTGGGGTCTGAGTTGAAAAGAAGGGGCTACATTGTTTCCGTACCTAAGGTTAGGATGAGCTCTCCAACCGGGATTGTAGGTAGGTGCAAATGGGTCAAAATTCCTCCTTGGAGGTCCAGGAAAGCCAACAGCATTAACATCCTCAACACTAGGTTCTTGTAAAGTAGGGCATGCATCCGTCTCATGAGTATGCAATGAACGTACACCACAAGGATGAGAAGTTGAAGACGTACCCATTTGAGACATCATAAGAGAAGTTAACTTGGAGAGTTGATGATTTGTTGAAGCAAGTTGCTGCTCTAATTGAGAATGGCCAACTTCATTTACTTAGTGACCGGAAGCATCATCATATGCTTGAAAGTTTTGAGAGCTTGATGCCATAGTGGTGATGATCTTACGAGCTTACTCCGTAGGTTGATCAAGAAGTGCCCCACTAGCAGCAGCGTCCATGAGTCATTTGTTTACAGGTAAGAGGCCATTATAAAAATGATTCAGCAAGCACTGCTCAGGAATTTGGTGCTGAGGACAGCTAGCTACCAAATGTTTAAACCTCTCCCAATAATCATAAATAGACTCTGTATTTTTCTGGCGGATGGTGCTAATCAGATTCCTGAGATTGAGTATCTTGGCGACTGGAAAGTATTTGGTGAGAAATTGCTTCTTGAGTTGCTCCCAAGTAGTTATGGAACTAGGCTCCAATCGATACAACCAAGCCTTGGCAATATCCACCAATGTGAATGGAAAAGCACGTAATCGGACTTGCTCCTCTGTCAAGCTACTCGGTTTCAGGGTTGAACAAACCATCAAAAATTCCCTCAAGTGCTGGTGAGGATCTTCACTAGGGAGACCATGGAATGTTGGAAGATAGTGCACAAAGTTAGACTTCAATTCAAAAGCTCCTTCGACTTCCGGAAAAACTATACACAGAGGTTGAAGATTTAGCTCATGCTCCAATAATTGTCGAATAGTGGGCTGATTTTCGTTCTGAACTGGTCGAATGACCGGAGGCGGTGGATTATTTGGTGATTCATTCCGTGGTGGCTCCATGATTGGTGAGGATGAAGAACTCTCAGCTTACAAAGATGACTTTTTAGTTTGCTCAACAAACCTTCTGATTTCCTTCAAGCTGGTTATGGAAGAATCAAAACTCATACAATATCTACAACAAAAAGATAAGACCAAAAATGAGAACAAAGAAAATATACAAAAGGGTAAACCAAACAAAATCAGGGGAAACAATGGCTAGATAAGTAAACATACTAACGTAATAGATAGTAAAGAAACAAACTTCATTAACACTTTGCAGTAACAACGAGATAGACAAACAGAAATATAAGCTAAAATGCTAATTAAGAAAGTGAAGTGAAATGATAAAGCACAGTTCCCCGGCAACGGCGCCAAAAATTTAGTGCGCGTCGTAACACAACAAAATTAACCTTACTAATACTATGTAGTAGGGTAAGCAAGGATCGATCCCACGAGAAAAGGCTATTTAATTTCACACTACTTACTAAGCATATATCAAACTAAACAAGAATTTAAAGGTGGATTTTGTATTGGTGTTGAAAATAATATGTAAGGATTTATCAAGAATGACAAAAATAATACAATACATGATAAAACAAAGCCTCCAATCTATTATATGATCAATCTTTTAACCTAGCACTTGATCATTGATTCACTAATCAAACATTCTTCTCATCAATTGGTTAACCCCATGGATTTGAAACCAGCTTCAAATACATGGACCTTTCCTAATGTTGATTAACATTGAATCTAAGTTCACTTTTAATCCTTCCTCTTATGGCTAACTTGAATCCTAGGAATCCAAATTCAAGCCTAGAAGAGCAATAAGCTATGGAAAGATAAAAGCTAACAACAATCAATAACAAACCTAGCATTCATTATTCCAATCGCATCTTCAAATCTCTTTGAATGTAAAAACATCCTCTTGCTACTCAAATTCTAAGAAATCACCAAACTCTAGCTTTGGAGTTCAAAGATTAGCATGCTAATGAACTACTCAATCAATTATTTGCAACTAATTATCTAAACAATCCAAAAGACAAGATAATAAACATGATCATCATCTTTAAAGCTCAAGAAATAGAAGAACAATCAATGAACAAGAAAGCATTAAGAACAAGAACCTCACAAGTGCATATCAAAGTGATTGAATCTTATAATAGATTGGAGTTATAGAGTTTTGCTAAACGAAAATTACAAGAAGAAAAGAACCCAGCAAAAACACAAAACTAAAAACTGAACTCCCTTAGCCGCCTCTTCTCTCTCGGCTATATGCTCCACAGCTCCCAGCCCACTTCTTCTCAATAATTCCTTAAAGATAAGATAAGAAATCCTAAGAATAAAATAAAATAAATTAGAGGCAACTAAGGAAAGAAGGAGACAAGTCTGAGGAAATTGGGGATTTTATTATGCCTCTTCTCCACTGAATCCCCGGGATATGTTTTTCAAAGATTAGATATTGGAATGAAAGCATTTAAGTGGGTCTGCCGACATTTTGACTCTGTTAGTCGTCGACGTCTACATGTTTGCCCGTCGACGTATACGCTTGTTTTCTTCATATTTTTCCCAGCTCGATTGATCCGTCGACGTACACATCTTTAGACGTCGACGTCTACGAGTTTAGCCTTTATGTAATCGAAGTCAGAAATTTCTACCCGTCGACGGATAGACTTAGGGACGTTGATGTCTGGCATTGGGAACTCCCTGGAATTTCTGGCCGTGGACGTCTAACTTCAATCCGTGGACGGTTGCTTTGGATTCCAGAATATGGTCATCGAGTAGCTTGTCCGTCGACGTGTAATGAGTTGCCCGTCGACGTCTCTGCAGGTGCAAGTGATCCCGTGTCCATTGCTCGAGCAGCCGTCGACGTCTACATGGTTACCCGTCGACGACTCTGCAGGTTTGTTCAATCAAGCATGGAAATTGTCCCTTTTTAGTTCAAACTTCATTTTTCCTTTTAAGTACACCTACAAGGCAAAATTGAGCTAACTTAGGCCTCCCAGCATTAAAATAGGAGAAAGAGGAGTGCTCTTAAGTCCCAAATTAAGCAATAAAAAGGAGTTTCACAGACACCAATTTTGGAAATTCTTTTATATACCTTGTTTTACTATCTTTCTTATGGATATTAACTTCAATTCCTTTATTTCCTTGCCATGCACCCTCTATACATCCTTTGCATATCATTTTGCAAAACTAGCATTGCATCCATCATGGCATGATATTTCAAGTGCCAAATTACGAAGGAGTTTCATCATTGGGCGTAGGGCGATGATCAAATTCTGGATGAAAATGAGGTTTATAACACATTCATCGAGTAGTCGGGATGTCTTATAAGTTTCCTTTCTTGGCACAAAATTTTGAATAAATGGCCTAATTCATGTTTATGACGGGGTTAAGGTTCCAAGATAGTTCAAAGGAGGTATTTTACTCGCTCACAAGCCAAAATCATAGAGAGTGAACATAAGTCAAGAGTTGAGCAGTTGGAGAAATCAAATAAAGAGTTGAAGGAACAAATGCGCGAACTGATAAAAATGATGTCCAATTTGGTCAAAGAGAAGACAACAGCTAAAGTTTCTGGTAGTGGGAAGGATAATGAGTAGAATTCACCACTAGGCCTTGAGCCCACTGGCATGATTACCCAGGCTTCTCGAAGCATCACGGTGCCACCACCACCTCCGGTAGGAGTAGATACCTATCCTGAAGCACCCATGCTACATTTTGTGCCTCAGCCCATGGTCCTAAGTGGACATGAGGCAACAAACCTCATCACTTTTGGTGATGATGACAAGGGGAAACCTGATGAAAATAGCAAGCTATTAAGCATGCTAGATGAAAGATTGAAGATGGTTGAAGGGTTTAGTTATCACAGGACCATGAATGCCTCGGAAGCCACCTTGGTACCGGGGTTGATTATTCCTCCTAAGTTCAAGGTACTAGAATTCGAGAAATACAATGGCACAAAGTGTCCATAAGACCACCTTCTGAGCTATGTTAGAAAGATGGCGACTCACACTTCCGATGATAAGCTCATGATTCATTTCTTCCAGGACAATTTAACTGGAGCAGCCTCTAGGTGGTCCAATCAATTGGATAGTACCCAAATTAGAACATGGACCGATCTGGCCAAGGCTTTCATAGCCCAATATAAACATATGACGGACCTAACTCCTGACCGTTTGACATTGCAAACCATGAAAAGAAAGTCCATTGAGACTTTTAAGGAGTATGCCCAGAAATGGATGGGCATGGCTGCACAGGTTAATCCTCCTCTTACAGACAGAGAAGTAAATTTCATATTTCTAGAGACTTTGAAAGCTCCGTATTATGACAGGTTATTGGCCAGCATACCTAAGGCATTTTCTGATATTGTGGTAGCCGGTGAATTAATTGAAAAACCTATCAAATCTGGAAAGATTGATTCAGGGAATACCGCCAACACATAGAAAGGCCAATGCTCTAAGAAAAAGGAAAGGGAAGCTAATGCTGTTAGCACTTACCAATCATCACATTACACTCATCTATCACAACAAACCTATGGTTATCAGTATCCTTACTAGCAATCACCCTATTCTTATCAACGACCTCCCACTTCATACCAATATCCTACCTCAAATTATATTGGCTCTGGACCTACATTCGAACCCACACCCATGATACAAACATTCTCTCCTAGACCAAACACTTTAGCCCCAAACACTGTAAACAACCAAGACAGTTCTGACCTTATACTAAAATGCATATTGATCCAATCCCTTACACCTACACTGCCTTGCTTCCTTAACTACTACAATAGGGTTTGATGGAGAAACCTTGCTTCAGCAAAACATACAACCCACCATATCCTAGTTGGTATAAGGAAAATGCTCATTGTGACTATCATAATGGGACAGTGGCTCACGAAGACTGTATGGCCTTGAAAATTAAGGTTCAAGAGCTGGTAAATGAAGGAAAACTTGGTTTCATAAGAATCGACAGCCCAATATGGGGTAAAATCCCTTACCCAATCATGGAGAAGCATCTGTGAGTATGGTAGGAATGGGGAATGAAGAACCCAGTGATCTTGACAATCTGATATTTTAGGCAGCTTCAGACACTAAATTGGATAATTGGTCCACTATAGAGATATCGACCATGTTCTCTGATATGATGTAATGCATTTGAACTTTATTTGAACTAGCCAATACTTATGCCCAAGGGTGTTGTTGATCTTTTTATGCAATGTTAGGGCCTTTTGCTTATTTATGTTTTTTTTTTAACACAATGATGAAAAAATGCATTCTGGATTTTGAAGCAATCAAAAAAAATTTTTTTTTGCAATCCAATCCTTTTTTTTTCTTTTGTCTTCAATCTTAACATTGCATTTCATTTGCAATACATTTTTGTTCCATCTCTATATATCCTTTCCAATTTGCTTTTCAGGCCTGTGGTTAATGAATGCGAAGATAATAAAAGCAAAAAACCTGAGTTCAATCTTGAAAAGTTAAATAATACCAGAGAAACTAATAGTGAAAGTAATGAGGATTCTAACTTGCCCCAAGAACTACTAACGATGGTTGAACAAGAAGAAAAGCGGATTTTTCCCTACAAAGAAACCATAGAGTTGATAAACTTGGGTACTGAAGAGGATAAGAAAGAAGTTAAAATAGGCACCACACTGTTAGTCCAAGAAAGGCAACAGCTAGTAGATCTATTGAAAGAATATTCTGATGTTTTTGCATGGTCATACCAAGACATGCCAGGACTTGATCCAGAGATTGTGGTGCACAAGCTACCTATCAGACCAGAATGCAAGCCAATCTAGCAGAAGCTGAGGCGCATGAAACCAGAAATTCTTTTGAAAATAAGGGAAGAGATTATGAAGCAATTTGATGCCGGTTTCTTAGAAGTAGCCAAATACTCGGAGTGGGTAGTAAATATTGTACCCGTGCCAAAGAAAGATGGAAAGGTGCGAATGTGTGTTGACTATCGAGACCTCAACCGAGCTAGCCCCAAAGATAACTTCCCATTACCGCATATTGATACCCTTGTTGATAACACAGCTCGATATTCCATGTTCTCTTTCATGGATGGATTCTCTGGGTATAATCAAATCAAAATGGCACCAGATGACAAGGTGAAAACAACATTCATAACTGTATGGGGAACCTTTAATTAGAAGGTTATGTCATTCGGATTGAAAAATGCAGGAACCACATACCAACGAGCCATGGTGACCCTATTCCATGACATGATGCACAAGGAAATTGAGGTATATGTAGATGACATGATAGCCAATGCTCGAACAACACAAGAGCACATGGTTAATATAAAGAAATTGTTTGAAAGAATACAGAGGTACAGGCTTCAGTTGAATCTGGCAAAATGTACATTCAGAGCAACTTCAGGCAAGTTGTTAGGGTTTGTTGTGAGTGAAAAAGGGATTGAAGTAGACCCTGACAAAATCAAGGCTATTCAAAACCTGCCATCACCGAAAACACCAAAAGAAGTGAGAGGTTTTCTCGAGCAATTGAACTATATTGCCAGGTTCATATCACAATTGACTACTGTAGACACTTTAATTTTTTACAATTTGCTTATGATTGTTGCCAGTACGTGATTCCATATAATAATTTTGGCTAATCATCATTTGGCATTCACATTTATACTAACATTGATTGTCATCCTTACTCCTCCTTTTTTTCTATCACCTATATCTTTGTCATTTCCTTTAATGGATGTCATTTTGAATTTACAAGTAATTTATTTATTTATTTATCTATTTATATTTCTATTATCCTTTCATTTTATCTTTTGACTGACTTCTTAATTGTTCTGGATATCTGTACGAGTTATCACAATTAAGTGGGTTTATTGTTAATGGGCCAGTGGCCTGATAATACATTAAACTCTTATTTTGAACCAAGATTACAGGGCCCAATGACATACACAACTACAAAAGTTGATTGAAGCCCAAGACTCAAATCTGATCCATGATTCAAGCTTTACCTGAGACTAAAGGACCATATAAATATCTCACTGCTTCAACAGTAAAAGGGGGGGCACGATTTTCGAGATTAGAGCTAGGGTTTTGAAAGTTGAGGCTTGGGGTTTTGTTTCAGAGAGAAGAGAAAGGAAATAGCAAGGCAACTCGGGATTCCAAAATTGTCTTAGGTTAGTGGCTGGAGGATTTTGGGCTGGGATTCCGCCCAAGATTCACTGGAATAGGAAGAACAGGGCTCAGATTTGAAGATTTTTTTTTGGGATTTTAGGGTTTCATTTTTCAGACATTTCAAAGCTAGATCTAGGTTCTTTGGTTTGAAGTTGGGTAAATCGGAGTACAATTTCGTGTTTAGGAGACTGAGGAAGGCTGTTTTGAAAGTTCGTGGCTTATCTTGCTATTTGGGTTTTCAAAATCTGGAAAATTTCCCAAGGGTTCTTGGTTGTTCTTCATGTTCTTCATATTTTCTGGGTTTAAAGGCAGTTTGATCTGTTTTGGAGAAGATTTATGGGCTTGTTTGTGTTTGTAAAGAGAGAGAAAGGAAAAATTCGGGTGGAGAGAGAGTGAAGGCTGAAAAAAATGGCCAAAAGGTTGCAAAGGGGGTAAGAAATTGGCTTTTATATTGCTGGGGGCAATCTTGTCAATTCACCCTCATTAAACAGCTCAGGCCCGCGTGTCCCTGCCTCAGTCCCGCGTGTCCCCACGCCTGGATCCGCATATTGACCAGCTCCATGACCCGAATTTGCGCTTTGACCCGCATGCCGCCTTGCTGACCCGCGCGTTGACCCTGCTCCCTTGAAGGCCCGCATGCTGACCCGTTAGCCAACCCGCGTGCTGCTCCATTTGCTGCCTAACCCCACCACGTCAAATGCCTTGAGTTTTTTTTTTGGTAGATTACTCATTCCTTTCCTCTGTACATATCCATGTTGAAGTTAATTTGTTTTACTTCATGATTGATGAAATATTTGAATGTGATTTTCAATGCACGCGTACGTAAATACATATAGATATACATACATATATAAGCATAATATTTAATTTCATTTTTTCTCATACACATGAAAATTATGTCTATGCAATTTAGTTAAGTCCATATATATTTGGTTTAGGCCCATGTTTATCTAGTTTATATCATTTTAATTTTACTTCATGCATATTTAATTTGTCTCATTGTAATTTAGGTCCATGCATATTTAATTTGTATAATTTTGATCTAGATTCACATATATTCAATTTAGGTCCACATCATTTTAATTTAGATCATACATATTTAATTTATATCATTTTAATTTAAATCCATGCATATTTAATTTGTCTTAATTTAATCCATGCATATTTATTTTAGGTCATTCTAGTTTAGGTCATACATATTTAATTTATCTCATTTTAGTTTAGATCCATGCAAGTCTTTTTAGTTTAAGTCACTTTAATTTAGACCCATCTCATTATTATATGTCATTTAGTGAATTAGGCCCATTCACATTTTAAGTCTAGGCCCATCTCATTTAATTTATACCATATAATAATTAAACCCATTTGCATTTTAGGATCATGCTCATTTACATTTTAGTTCTAGGCCCATTTTGATTCATGTCATTTAGCTTAGGCCCATTTACATCATTTATGTCATTTTAGAAATTAAGTTCATGCACCTTCAATTATTTGTTTAATATATATACTTAATATATATTTTTTTGTACTAACCCATGTTTTATTGTCTCATTCATGGATAATTAAGTTAGAACATTGATTTTCAAAAACTCATATGCATGGAGTAACCGGAGGGTGCCTCGGGAGTTCGAGGTTTCTAAAGGTTTTCTCTGATGAGAAGTTTTCTCGGTGTCTAGTCGGGAGTCCGATCGGGTCCGAGGAAATTTTTCATCCTTTCAAAATTAAAAAATATATTTTTCTCATTTAATTTTTATAAAAAAGCATACATCATGTTTATGATTTCTTTAATTTCTTAAAATTGGCAAAGGAACTCAAAAAAGTACTACTACCGTTTTTTACAAAATGAATGTTTATTCCAAAACCTTTTTTTACTCTTATGTTTTATTTTCATTTTAAGGAGATCTCTTGTTTAAGAGGTCCAATTAAATTAAAAGGAATATTTATTCCAACATTAATTTTAAAGCATGTTTTAAAAGGTTTTTTGAGAGATCTTAATTACCCAACTATAGTTGAGGCCTCTCAATTATTTTTTATTATTATTTTTTTTCCTTTTTTCCTTTTTTTGGCTTTTATGCTTTATTTTCATTCTATTTTAAGAAAATCTCTTGCTCAAGAGGCCCGATTAAATTAAAAGGAATGTTTATTCCAACATTAATTTCAAAACACATTTTAAAAGTTTTTTAAGAGATCTTAATTACCCAATTATAGCTAAGGCCTCTCAAATTAATCCAAGTTTTATTAAAAAACTACTTTCAAAATTTCTTTTCTTATTTTTTTTATTTTTTTATTTCTTTCCAATGAAAGGAAATATTCATTTTCTTTTTTTTTTCAAAGTATTTTTCTTAGGAAGACTTTAGTAGGCTTAATTAATTAAGACCTTTTAAGTAAGAACTTCATTTTTATTAAAAGGCATTTTTTTTAACTCCAATAAAAAGATTGTTTATTCCTTAAATCTTTAAAATTCTTTTTCAAAATTAGTCTTATTCAATAAAAAGAACAGTTATCTTTAAAACCTTTTTGAAAGGTCTTAATTTGTTAAATCCACTAAGGTTTTCCGATTAAACTAAGTTTTGTTAAATTATTCCCTTCATTAAATTAAAAGGAATATTTATTCCGACATTGTTTTAAAATTAAGTCTTTCTAAGAGATTTTAATTTAAGTAATCATAATTAAAGTCTCTTAAAGTGAATTTCAAAATATAAATTTGAGGATGTTTATCCCAATTTTTTTATAAAATATTTTCTAGAAGGTTTTAATTAATATTCTCATGATTGAGACTTTCGAAATTAAAATTAAATCTTTGTTTTCCATAAAAGGGATATTTATCCCCATTTTCAAATTAAACTTTGATTTTAGAAGAATATTTATTCCTATTTAGAAATTGAATCTCCATTCTAAGTAGGAAATTTCTTCAAAATCAAAATTGGGTTATGGATTTTCACATCAAAAGAAATGTTCATTCCGACATTAAGTTTTTTTAAATTTCGGATTTAACTTTTCTAATGGGATTTTTATCCCACATTAAAAGGAATATTTATTCCGACATTTAAGATTATGCTTCCCTTAAAATGATTTTAAACACATTTTATTATCATTTTCCAAGTAAAATATTTTTAAGGCTTTTGTGGTACCGATTTCTGGGCGTCTTGGGGGTGCTAATCCTTCCCCAAGCGTAACCGACTCCCGAACCTAAAATTTTTTCATAGACCAGTTTCTTTCCTTAACTTGACGTAATCTTTCTAGATTTACGTTGGGTTAAACAAGTAGGTGACTAACGACACCTATTAAAAATAAAAGGTTAGTGGCGACTCCATTTGTTTTTAGACTGTTTAGTCCCGAGCATTTTTCACGCCATATCCATTTATCGTCGGAGCGGTAAAACGTCTCGACAACTACCAAATGTGATCCAATTTTCAAGTTACTTTGGAAGCAGAACCCCAGCGAATGGAATGCTGACTGCCAACTTGCTTTTAAGAAAATCAAAGAATACCTTACTAACCCACCAATGCTAGTACCTTCAGTACCTGGTAGGCCTTTGATTTTATATCTAACGGTCTTTGAGAGCTCCATGGGATATGTAACAGGGCAACAAGATGAAACTAGAGAAAAGGAGCATGCGGTGAATTTGAGTAAGAAGTTTACAGAATACGAAGCCAAGTATTCTTCCCTTGAGAAAATGTGTTGCGCACTAGCTTGGGCTGCTCACCGATTAAGATAGTACATGTTGTATCACACAACCTTATTGGTGGCAAAGTTAGACCCCATCAAGTACATATTTGAGAAACCAGGTTTATCAGGAAGAATTGCTCGATGGCAAGTTCTATTGTCTGAATATGACATACAATATATTTCCCAGAAGGCTATCAAAGGAAGTGCGGTAGCAGATTTCTTGGCTGAACGTGCTAATGATGATTATGAGCCTATGGAGTTTGATTTCCCAGATGAAGGCTTAATGGCAACATTCCATGTGGAAGAGGAATCAGATGATGAAAACGGGGTTTAGAGAATGTTCTTTGATGGAGCCTCGAACGTAATAGGGCATGGCATTGGAGCAGTACTAATGTCTCCAGAAGGCAATCATTTTCTAGCCACTGCAAGACTAGATTTCAGATGTACTAATAACATGGCTGAATATGAGGCATGTGTTTTGGGCATTTGAATGGCTATAGAAAGAAAGATTGAAGTGTTGGAAGCTTACAGAGATTCAACATTAGTGATTTATCAGTTAAAAGGAGAATGGCCGATGAAATACCCAAAATTGGTTCAATACCATGAGTACATCAAAGATCTAATGAAACATTGTAAAGAAATATCCTTCCACCATCTAGCTAAGGAAGAGAACCAACTGGCTGATACTTTGGCCACATTGGCCTCCATGTTCAAGGTTGATGTAGATACAGAAATTCAACCTATCAGAATAGATTTGAGAGGTGAACCGGCTCATTGCATGGTTGTTGAAGAGGAAGAAGACAGAAAGCCCTAGTATTATGACATCATACAGTTTCTCAAGTATCGAAAATATCCAGAGCATGCCTCAGAAAATGACAAAAAGATCATCTGAAGGATCGCAATGAATTTCTACCTGGATGAGGACATCTTATACAAGAGAAATCGAGACCAAGTGTTGTTAAGATATGTAGCAACAAGAAAAGCTCGAAAGATCTTAGAAGAAATGCATGAGGCAATTTGTGGGACCCATGCTAGTGGGCACAAATTAGCCAGGTAAATTATGAGATCTGGTTATTATTGGTTGACACTGGAATCAGATTGCATTAACTATACCAGAAAGTGCCATAAATGTCAGATCTATGCAGATCAAATTGATGTTCCTCCAAGTCCACTACATGTCATGGCACCTTTATGGCCTTTTTCTATGTAGGGCATGGACATTATTGGACAAATTCACCCAAGGCATCGAATGGTCACTGATACATTTTTGCCATGATTGATTACTTCACCAAATGGGTTGAAGCAGCTTCATAAGCCAGTGTTACGCAATCAGTAGTTGCCAAGTTTCTAAAAAGAGAAATTATCTGTCTATATGGTCTCCCAAAAAAGATCATTTCAGACGATGCCCAAAACCTAAATAGTGGAATGATAAAAGCACTGTGTTCACAATTCAAGATTACACATAGCAACTTGGCACCGTATCGACCAAAAATGAATGGGGTGGTAGAGGCTGATAACAAGAATATCAAAAAGATTGTGGCGAAGATGATTGCAACTTATTAAGACTGGCATGAGAAGTTACTTCTCAGACTCCTCGCTTATCGGACTACTGTGAGGACATCTACTGGGGCAACTCCATTCTCGTTGGTGTATGAAATGGAAGCTGTGGTGCCTATTGAGGTTGAAATCCCATCCCTCCATATACTCAAAGAAGTACAACTGAATGAGGCTGAATGGATCAAAGAACGCTATGAACAATTGAATTTGATTGAAAAAAAAAACACCTTGTGTCTCTCTGCCATGGCCAGTTATATCAGAAAAGAATGATAAGGGCATATGATAAGAAAGTAAAGCCGAGACAGTTCCGAGAAGGGGAATTAGTTCTGAAAAAGATACTTCCTATCCAACGTGATTCTTGGGGCAAATGGGCACCAAATTGGGAAGGACCGTATGTTGTCAAGAAGGCATTTTCTGGAGGAGCCATGATTTTACAAGAAATGGATGGTGGAGAACTGCCAAGTCCCATCAATTCTGATGCTGTGAAGAAATACTATGCCTGAAGTAAAAATAGAAAAAAGAAAAAAGAAAGAAAAAAGAAAAAGAAAAAAGAAAAGAAGAAGAAGAATAAAAAAAATGGGTGGCTCAAATTGAAAACCTGAAAGGGCGGTTTGAGTCCGAAAAGGAAAAATGAAAAGGAGAGGTTCAAGTTGAAAACCGGAAAGGGCAACTTGAATCGAGATGTGGGTGACTTAAGTTGAAAACCTGAAAAGGCTACTTAAGCAAGATATAAGAAGCATAAAATTACCTCATAAGTTTTTTCAACCTTGGTACGTGAATGGGGCAAGCTAGGTCATTCTATACAGAGTTGTCAAGGACACTAGTATAGTAAGCCGATCAAGAAAGAACTCAGGTTTCGTCTGCACTTGTTTCTGAGCATTCATTGTCAGAGGGTATCCTCGTTTCTTTGATCTTGAAAAATGTCTGAACAATCCTCTTGAATTTTACATCCTTTTTCTCTATCAATCAAATCCTTATCTATTATCACTTGTTTCCCACTACTTTCATTCATTCTTATGCAATAAAAATTTTGGTTAATGATAAATTCAGCTTTGTGTTGAGTTCATTCATAAATTTCAAAATGTGCATAAATAGGCAGAAACAAAAATATACATAGAAATGCTCATTCATCACAAAAAGTTATAAGTCAAGTTTGGTAAACAAAGGGCAAATCAGAATGGCTCTCCAAGAGAACGTGAAAGCCACCCTAGACGAAAAAGCTTGGGACATTTGAGTGTAATGAAAAGAAGAATCTCAAATAAAGAAAAACATAGATACATGTGAAGGTCATCTGAAAAGAGCAAAGAAAATAAGCATTCAACTATCAAGGTTGCTTGCTTTACCATAAACATGAATTGGGCTATTACTAAAATACATCCAAGTTTTGCATCACAAACAATGACATTTGAACATTTAAATACATCATAGCATGATCTATTCATCGTCACTCAATAAGTTGGTTACGAATCTTTGTTTTAACCTCATCTCATTTTGGCGTATACAAATCAATCATTTTTTGGCATTTAGCAATTATACACCAGTTGACTTTCTTCAAAGAATTATTACATTTTTGCTCTATCAAGGTTTTTGCATTCATAGTTGCCCTATCAAGGTCTCTGTATTATATCATTTTGCCCTATCAAGGTTCTTGCATTTCAAAGTTGCCCTATCAAGGTCTTTGCATTGCATCATTTTTCCCTATCAAGGTTCTTGCATTTCATAGTTGCCCTATCAAGGTCTCTGTATTGCATCATTTTACCCTATCAAGGTTCTTGGATTTCAAAGTTGCCATATCAAGGTCTTTGCATTGCATCATTTTGCCTTATCAAGGTAATTGCATTTCATAGTTGCCCTATCAAGGTCTCTGTATTGCATCATTTTGCCCTATCAAGGTTCTTGCATTTCAAAGTTGCCCTATCAAGGTCTTTGCATTGTATCATTCTGCCCTATCAAGGTTCTTGCATTTTGTAGTTGCCCTATCAAGTTCTTTGCATTGCATCATTTTACCCTATCAAGGTTCTTGCATTTCATAGTTGCCCTATCAAGGTCTCTGTATTACATCATTTAACCTATCAAAGTTCTTATGTTGCTTAGTTGCCCTGTCAAGGTCTCTGCATAGCAACATTTACCCTCATTAAGGACATCACATCATATCTCAGTCTTTGTTAGGACCATGTTTTCTTAGACAGCATATTTACTTCTTTGATAGCACTTTTTAAAAGGTTTGGTGTCTACTGTCTTTACTCATTACCTAAGTCTTTAGAAGTATGTACTTCTAAATTCTCAGAAAATGCATAAAGAAGGGCAGCTGTAGACACCACATTTTATCCGGGAAATAGCCTTTCTTCATTCAAAGTTAAAGTTTTAATTTTAGTATTATTTTAATTTTTAAATCTAGTCCAATTTTAATTACATAAATTTTTAATTTAACTAATTAAGATTAATTGTGGGCTAGACTTTAATTTGAAACAAAAATTAAATTTGGGCTTTAATTTAAAATGAAAATATTTAGGCTTTGGGTCTTTATGAATGGGCTTAAAAATTGTGGAATACTCTAGAATAAAAATCAATGAGAACATCTTGATAAAAAAGGAAAGGAAATAATGGACTATTAACCCGAATACTTAGTGTGCAAGAAAACCCATTGAAACCCTAATTCTTGGAATGGTATATAAGGAGTACGTAGGGCTAAAAAAAAAGATAGACAGAAGAATGGAGAGAAATTGAAAAGAGAGAGAAAAACCCTAAAAATCCTTCAACCAAGATTCTATCCACCTCCATTCATTCATCCTCACTCTTATTTTAACACCTCCCACACCATTCAATCTGAAATCAATCAACGTTTATCCTATCAAAAATGCAGCCCCATCCACCACCGGAATAGCTCTCACCTCTCAGTCAAAGTTTTTGCGTTGACTGTAATTTTTGAAAATTTCAAACTTTTTTCTTATTACACCTCCCTTAACATCAAATTCTTTTCCTTTCAAGCTTTCCAACGGTACCAATTTACCCTAATCGGAGATTGGATGTGCCCTCAACTCTCGGTCAAAGTTCCAACACGCCGCCTCCTTCTTTCACTAGCGGTCAACAGTCAGCAACCCAGTCAACGCAGCATAACCCAGTCAGCGCCACGTCAGCCTGCCACCTCAGTGCCACGTCAATCTACCACGTTAGCAAATTTTAAAGTAATCTCTCCTAGCTAATTTGGACCTCCTGATTCCAAATTTGACATCTGTTTTTGTAAATTGTGATTCTATATTTGAAATAAATATTTTTAAATCTTTATTGTAAATAAAATGATTAATTTTTTGTAAAAGCCAACATTGTAATAATAATATATAAAAGACAAGATCTTTTTAATAATAACTAATGTTTTCTAGTGTTGTGCATTGATAAATCATAGAATTTGTTTTTCTATTAGACTTTCCTTAAATAATAATAATAATTTATATATATTTTTTTAAAATGATTATTTTAGGTACTATTTGCCATGTCATCAATGTATAAATTATAATTTGAAAAATATCCAGTGAGGGGATCCTCCTTTGAAGTCGTGTAGGTGCTTCTTGGAATGGTCCTTTAAGGTAGGGTCTCTTTTAAACTCAATAGGGTAAGCCAAAACGGTTTGGAGGGGACTCTAATCAAAATTCCTCTCACTATTAATTTTAATTAAAATGAAATTACTATGCTTACATACCATATTTATATTTGTCATTGCATTTGAGGTGTGAATTGTCTAATAAGAAATAGACCCAATGAGGGTGGTCATTCCTTTAAGTCGTGTAGACGCTTCTTGAAATGATTGCTTAGGGAGGAGTTCTCTTTAAACTTAATCAGGTAAGCCGAAAGCGGTTTAAAGAGGATTTCTAATAAAAAAATCTACTCTCACTTTTAATTAATTAAATAAATTTGCATCACATGGATTATGTATAAAGTTTAATATTTCTAATAAAAGATTTTTAAAAAAATAATAAAATAATAAAAAGTTTAATAAATGGTGTAAAGATTTTTTTGGTTATCCATAAAATAAAACACAATCTCATTTTTGATAAGACCTAGGATTAGATTAGATTAAGATGGTACTGTCATTTTGACGGGCGTTGTGGGGGTGCTAATCCTTCCCCACACGTAAATAAACTCCCGAACTTAACTATATTTTGTAGAACAAAGCCTACCTAGCTTAGTGTTACCATAACTACATTAGGATAGGTAGATTCACATAGGTGACTAATCACACCTAGAAAAATATATTAGTGGTGACTCCATAAAATTCTAACAAGTCGGACAGTAGGGTTCCAGGACCCGCATGTTTCGACAATTTATATTTCATTTTATTTTGTTGTTTATTTATTATTAGTTTAATAAAAAGGTTTTGGGAAAAAGGTTTTAAAATAAAATAAATTATTTTATAAATTCTTTTGGATAGTACCCGTTTCCCTAACCCCTAGTGGACATTCATTAAGCATCTGTCACCCATCTGTAGCCAACTTTGTTTGGTGCTAGTTTCGCATGCGTGGATCGTGAGATGAGTCGATGGCCTATAGGTGTTCTTCTATTCTCTGCTGCTTAGGTATTTTCTTTAAGTCATCCCACAGCTGGTACTTGATTTTGAATTAAATATTTTATTTAAATGTTTTCTAATTAAAGTTTAGTTTCAATCATTTTAGGGTAATGATACTCAATTTATGTTTGACAATGGTTTGGCGTGCGTGGCTATAGTACTTCGAGATAAAACAACAGTTACCATGTAACTGGCCTCTAGTCATGGCGTGACATACTTACCCTATTTGGTGAATGTGGCTGATTTGATTTCCAATTTGGCGGCAAAAATTTCAAGTCTAGTTGAGCTCTTGAAGAGAAGAGCAGTTTCACCAAAAATGGATTCGACTAACTTTTAGAGCTCGAAAAGTTACTTAATCTAGAGTATTCGCTTGTAAATTTTGGTTAAAATGCGGGGGAATTATCTAATTAGAGAGAAGTTTAACTTCCTTTTAGAGAGAGAACGCTCCAAAGAGAGAAATAAATGGGGAAGGAAGAAGAAGATGGGCTACTGCAGCCGTAGCCCCCTTTCTTCCACCCACATATATATTTTCTAAATTTGGGAAATTCATATTTAGACTCCACAAAACACTTAAGATTTCAAATCATAATTCCCAAATTCCATCATTTCTTCAATTTAGACTCAATTACACTTAAAAGTTTTCAATTTCACTCAAAATCCTTCAATTATTGCTAATTGGAAGCTTAATAAAATGTTAAGTCGGGTAGGAGTCCACACATACTCTTACTAAACCAGGTTTGGGTTATGAACTGGATAGAGGAAATCCCTAAAATTGTCAATGATGCTATTTTTAGTGATTGTAACACGAATTAAGCAATAAAATCCAATATTTTCGGTAAAAAATGAAACAAAAATGGTTCCTAAGATGATTAGAAAGATTCAAAACAGCTCCACGCAAAAAAAAAAAAAAAAATTAGAAAATGGCTCATCGGTAAGGGTATTGTGGGTTGAATGGTCAGATTCGCATATTTTTTGGCTAAACTTTTTCTTAAAGGCAAAACAGCTACGCTAATTGGAGCTAGTGCTTACCATGTTATAGTTTTTGTGGTTCAACGAGGCTTGCATGACGGATGTGTTGCGTGCCGAATCAGATTGTGATTAAAGCTCAGACGTTCATGCATGAGCTTGAAGAAGGGATGCAGAGCTTGCATTATGAGCGACAAGTGTCACGATGGTTAATTATTACACCTAGGTGGCACCTTCCAGCTGCTGATATATATGCTTAAACTTAATACAGATGCAACTTATAGGAGTGCTACGATGTAAGCTTCATTTTGTTTAGTTACAAGAAATGCAATAGGAGCCATACTTTTTTTGTGGAGTTTCTTGTGTTGATAGGGTCCCTTGTGGCTAGTGTGATGCATGCGGAGGCCATGGCTGTCATCTTTGGTCTAGAGGTTGCAAGGGAGAGGGGTTTTATGGCTTTCAAGGTTGAAAGTGATGCAGCAACTTTGGTCTCCGAGATCCAAAGGGGTCATCATTCTTTATGGAGGGAGGTCATTTTATTGATGAAATTCTTTCTTTCGCTTCTATTTTGATCAATGTTGTTTTTCTTTTGTAAAAAGAGACGCAAATGGTTTAGCATATGGTTTAGCCAAACATGACTGTGAGGTGGGTGATCATAGAGTTTGGTTAGGAATTTGCCTACCAATATTTGTAACCCAATATTTCTTGATTTATTAATGGAAAATTTGTCTCTTTTCTTCAATTAAAAAAAATCAGGGAAATGGTTGACACATGCTTCAGCGACACATGAATCATGATGATCAGGTGGGTGATCATAGAATTTCGATAGCAATTTGCCTGCCATTGTTTGTAACCCAGATATTTCTGGATTGATAATGGAAAATTTGCCTCATTTCTTCAAGGAAAAGATTGAGACAAATGGTTTGTCGCATGCTTTAGCCAAACATGATTAATGTTTGTAACTTAGATGTTTCTTAATTGATTAATGGAAAATTTGCCTCTTTTCTTCAAAAAAAAAAAATTATATAAACATTATAGGTATACTCGACATTTTGGTGCAGTTACACATCGCAACTTACTTGTATTTTTTTATTTGAAATTTTTTCCATCAAATAATATCCATTGAAATGATTAACTATTACAGAATTAAATATTTAGAGCCTGTAATTGTTTCTCTTAAGATTGAATTTCTTTACTGCCTACTCCAATTCAATTTACATATTATTTATTTTCTTACAAGCTAAGGGTTAATGCCCTATTTACATCTACTATAAAAAGATCCAATATGTGGCCTTGAACCACTCGTTGATTGACACGTCGATCCATATATATATATATATATAGAGAGAGAGAGAGAGAGAGAGAGAGAGAGAGAGAGGAGGGATTAGTTTACAGAGATTTGTCTAAAACTTTACGTCCCTGTTGTATCATTTTTGACAAAAAGATCGTAGAAAGTTATGTATTGTCAAAGTCACCAACAATGACTTCGTGGAAATTGATTGCCAGTTTACCACGTTAAAGAAAGAAAAAATATCTTTGATTGCAAGCATTAAGTGGACAATGAAAACTCCTCAAGAATTTTCTTCGAAAGCAAAAACAAAGACAAAAGACTTAAGATTTCACTCTGATTAACCAATGGTTAAAGGTTAAGTGGTGCCGTGTACCATCCAATGAGTAAAAAGGTGGACAAGCTAAGCCTTTAATATACCACATGCAGTTTGATTCCGACTGAAACATAACGCAGAGCTTTTGAGTTGTTGCGAAAAAAATAGATTAATACCGCAGTGTAAGCAGATGGAGAATAGCTCAGGGGCAACTTCTTTCAGTATTCCAGATTACATCTTGAGCTCAGGTGGGAATAGAATACCGTGTTTGGGCCTTGGAACGGCAGCCTACCCTCCTGTAACACCAGAAGTTACAAAGAGGTCGATTCTCCAAGCAATTGAGCTTGGTTATAGGCACTTTGATACAGCTTCCATGTACGGGTCAGAGCAGGCACTTGGTGAAGCGATCATAGAAGCGATTTCCCTCGGTTTGGTTAAATCTCGAGACGAGCTCTTCATCACTTCCAAGCTGTGGTGCAGCGATGCTCATGCCGAACTTATTCTCCCTGCCCTTCGAAGGAGCTTACAGTAAGATATTTCCCTCTCCTCCCTTATTTCCCACATATCGATATAGGTGCGCTCATGAAGTTTGAATTGTCTTTCCTGTAGAAACCTCAAGTTGGAGTGCCTTGATCTCTATCTTATCCACTGGCCCGTTAGCATAAAATCAGGAATTTATGACTTCTCGATAAAGGAAGAAGACCTCCTCCCCATGGATTTCGGTTCTGTATGGGCAGTCATGGAAGATTGCCAGAGGCTTGGGCTTACAAAGTCTATTGGTGTCAGCAATTTTTCCACCAAAAAGTTAGCTGATATTCTTAAATTTGCAAAGATTCCCCCAGCTGTCAATCAGGTAAATCATAATTCATCATAACTATCCCTTAAATCCTTCAACATGATCTGAAGTTAATTTGAAGTTGTTACTTGTTACTACTAATTTTTGCAAGGTGGAACTGAACCCCTTATGGAAGCAAAAGAAGCTAAGAGAGTTTTGCAATGCAAATGGAATTCTTTTGGCTGCTTACTCTCCATTGGGAGCCACAGGAACCCTCTGGGGCACTAACAGAGTTATGGAAAATGAGGTGCTGAATGAAATTGCCAAGGCTAAAGGGAAGACAATTGCTCAGGTGCTTTTTTTTTTTTTTCATTATTTTCTTTCTGTTTTTCCATTTAGATCAATGATAAAGAAATTAAAAGCTTACCACTATTCCAATAACAGATTTGTCTAAGATGGATACATGAGCAAGGGGACGTTATAATTGTGAAGAGCTTCAATAGTGAGAGGATGAAGCAAAATCTTGAGATATTCAATTGGTCACTGAATGAGGATATGCTGGAAAAGATCAATGGCATCCCACAATGCAGAGGCTTCGATGGGAAACTTTTTACCTCCAAATTCGGACCTTTCAAGACAATTAAGGAGCTTTGGGATGGAGAAGTTTGATTTGGAATATGAATATTAGTTACTATTTGATCCACTGTTTCCAAATATTTCTATCTGTAATAGTCTGCCTGCTTGATTTATGGTCCACCCTAATTTGTTTATTGCATAATTTTTATATTCCTTTCTTTCTTGTAATTTTTAGTAATTGATTTGGAAAATGTCAAACCAAAGTAAAAAACGTGTGAAAAATGCAAAAACATGGGAGTGGACTCAATAGCGTAGAATTTTGGTTAAGCTCTTTATAAATTAAATAATTACAAAATCCTTACATTATTTTATATTTTTATTGTCTAATACTTTTTAATAAATTTGTAAAAACCACCTATGTTTTACATTTTTCTCAACTTTAGTGGGGCAAATTGCAAAGAAATTAAAATTTTTATATATATTTTAAATATAACTTTAAAGGGTCGAGACTTGAGTGATCCGTCCATGATCTTACTGTTGTGGTATAATATAGGATATGGATTTAATATTTATTACTAAATTTTGGCAAATTTTATATTTCATAACAATGATCAAACAATTCAAGTCGCAATTGATCGGGTAAGACGCATTGGAAGGAAAAAGAAAGAAACTAAATTATGCTTTTAAATTTCCAGCCTACCAGAAAAAGAAAAGTTAAACGCACGCATTTCCTTGCTTAATCCAATTTTTAAAAACCAATTTCAATTAGGTTGATCAGTACAAAAAGAATTTCTAGTCCTAATTAATTCCCAATTCTAAAGAACAACATTCCAAATTTTACCAAAATCCTTACCTGTAGAAATAGTATAACAAATGACAATAAAGGAAAAGAAAAGACGCAAGTAATGTTGTTTAGTGCGAGTATACTAGCTATTAAGACTTAATGGTCAATTTCATCCTCGTACTAAATTAAAAAAATAAAAAATAAGCTTCTAAAGCTATATTTGTTATACCAAATTAGATTGAATAGGATGTGTGACAAAATTATATATAATTTGTAGTATAGTTTTATCACTACAAGAAAAAGGCTAAATAGCCACGGAAAACAGGGACGGAAAAATCCGTCCCTAATTTAGCGACGGATTTTTCAACGGAAAAAAATTCCGTTGCTAAATCTGTCGCTAAAGAGTAGAACGGAGAAATAGGGATGATAAAATAATCCGTACCAAAATCCGTTGCAAAATTAGGGACGGATTTAGGGAGGGAATAAATTAGGGACGGATTTAGGGACGGAAATTAGGGATAAAAAAATGGAATAATTTTAGGACAGTTTTAGGGATGGTTTTAGGGACGTATTTAGCGATGGATAAGGTGAGATAACTGGATGAATATTTGCCTTGTTTTTGGGACGGTTTTAGGGACGGATTTTTGGATTTTCAAAATCCGTCCCTAATTCCGTCCCAAATGTTAGCCACGAAAAAAATATATTTGGCTAGCCAAAACGGTGCGTTTTGACTGGCCATATTTTTAGGGTTCTGCACTTAGCAGAACCCTCATTTTCTCCGCCTCCCTCCCCATCTTCTTTCTTCTTTCTTTTTCATTCTCTCAATTTTCCCATAAGAAAATAGAAGTAAAAGTCAAGTTTTGTGTTGATTTGGTGGAAATCAAGGTAATATCTTCAAATCTCTTTGTATATGATTTTATTTTGATGATTAACATATGTTATAACTTAAGGAATTAGATAATATTCAGATTTTGATGATTATTTTTAAATTTTAATGTTGAGTTTTGGTGATTTTTTCCATATGTTAGTGTAAAAGTGTTAGATTTCTTTGAATGTTAATTGATGAGGGTTTAGGTTTATTGTCCGATTCTTATTTAATTATGTACGTAACATATATAAACTAATTAAAATTGAATTACATAATTATGAGTTTATTTGTGATTGAGTTGGATTGTAATATTTATTTCGTTGTGTATAATTGTTTTTATTAATTATAACTTAGTATTTGATATTAATACGATTCACATTTTGATTATTGTAATTATAGAACTTTGATTGAACGGAATTACTTTTGTTGCATTTGTTGGGTATTATTTAATTGCAAGAACTTAAATGAAGTATCTTGTTTTATATTGCGTGCAATGTAGTTTTTATTTCGCTTAAAATGACCAAATATAATTGAGTTGAAAAATGTAAAAGAAACTTCTTCATATATTTCATAATTCATTATAGATTTTCATTGCAGTTGTTAACAGTATCGATTAGGGTTCGAAGATAGTAATCGAACTAAATTTGTGGGATATTTGACAGGAGAAATGGAAGAGTTGATATGCAGTCGACAATGGATGTATCATCGGAAGGAACCGGACGGAAGGGTGTAACCGACGAGTTTATAGCTGGTGTTGGAGAATTCATTAGTTGGGCATCAAGTCAGGACGCGTCTTGGAAAAACGGGGAAAAAATTTGTTGTCCCTGCACTAAGTGCAATAATATGCACTTCTTTTTACCAATGAGGGTTGCACAACATTTAATACTACATGGATTTAAAGAGCGTTATTGGAATTGGGTTAGTCACGGAGAACCATTGTGTGGTATTGAAAATAACGAGCAACAGCAGCACGACAAGTGTCATTACCGGATGAGATGTCACATTAGGGTTGCTATGATGACATGACATGGGATCAACGTATGTTTTTTGATGCTGCACGATCGAGCTTTGCCCAACATAACGAAGATGAGGGCGGACCCAGTGGAGAAGCAGCAAACCAGTATGGATATGAGCAAGATCCATTCACAGAGCAACCTGTGACACAGTTGGACGACAAGTGGTTTGACATCGTGCAAAATGCGGATCGGCTTTTGTTTAAGGGGTCTAGTGAGTTACAGTTGTCTTTTGCTTCCACCTTGTTAAATGGGAAGTCGGAGTTTAACTTGTCTGAAGGTGCATTCAATTATTTTTGTGATGCCATCAGGAAAGTATTGCCAGAGGAAAATAACTTTCATCCAAACTATTATCAACATAGGAAAACCATCAATGAATTAGGTTTACCGATGGTAAAGATTCATGCGTGCAAGAATGTGTGCATGTTGTATTGGAAGGAACATTCAAACTCTGATTGCTGTTGGTTTTGTGGTGAACCTAGATTCAAGGACACTGGTCGACATGGGAATAGAACTCGTAAAAGAATTCCGACAGCCATTTTGAGATACTTGCCACTGACTCCCCGGTTGCAACGGTTGTACCATACCGCAGGCATAGCTGAACCAATGACGTGGCATGCTACACATGAAGCTCAAGATAAGGTTATGTGCCATCCATCAGATGCCGAGGCATGGAAGCATTTCAATAGGACATATCCTGATTTTGGTTCAGAAGCTCGAAATGTTAGATTGGGATTATGCGCGGATGCTTTTGCACCGCATGGGTAATTCGGAAGGACCTATTCTTGCTGGCCCGTTATTGTAACTCCTTACAACCTTCCTCCGGGTACGTGCATGAAGAGCCCTTACATGTTCTTAACATTGATCTTTCCAGGTCCAAAAAACCCGAAGAAAAACATAGACGTATTCTTGCAACCTCTGATTGATGAATTGAAGCAATTGTGGAAGATGGGATCTCGACATACGATGCTTCGAGGAATGAGCATTTTCGCATGAGGGCTGCTCTTATGTGGACCATTAATGACTTCCCCGCTTATGGCATGCTATCCAGGTGGAGCACCGCTGGAGTATTAGGATGTCCTGTATGTATGTAGGAGAGCAGAGCATTCGTACTTCCACATAGTAGGAAGGCGACTTATTTTGATTGTCACAGGTGCTTCCTTGACTCGGATCATCCGTACAGAAAGGATAAGAAGTCTTTCCGCCGTGGTCGAGTTAAGAGGATGGCTGCAACACCAAGGTTGACAGGGGAAGAAATATATGGACACGTTTGGCATTTGCCCACAGCTATGGATGAGCCGATTAATATGCCTGAATATTATGGCACCCATTACCAATGGACTAAGAGGACTATTTTTTGGAATCTTCCTTATTGGAAAACAAACTTGATCCACCATAACCTTGATGTTATGCATATTGAGAAGAATGTTTTTGATGCAGTGTTCGGAACTGTCATGGACTTGAAAGGCAAATCAAAAGACACTTTAAATGCCAGAAAAGACATCAGTGCTATATGCTTTCGAAGTTCAATTGCAGTTGATCCTGAAAACGAGCAACGCACCAAACCTAAAGCTGTCTATAATTTATCCAAAACACAGAAGACAACTATTCTGAGATGGTTGAGGAATTTGAAGTTTCCCGATGGGTATGCATCAAATATTGGGAGATGTATTGACATGAATGAAGAGAAAGTTTCTGGCATGAAGAGTCACGATTGCCATGTCTTTATGCAGAGACTGCTTCCAATTGCATTCAGAGAGATGTTGCCTCATAGTGTGTGGAACCCTGTGACCGAACTTAGCCTCTTTTTTCGGTGTATATGTTCGAGTATGCTGGACATTAATAAGGTTTGAGAATTGAACGAGAAAGTTCCGATCATTCTTTGTAATTTGGATAAAGTCTTCCCTCCAGCCATGTTCGATTCAATGGAACACGTGGTTGTTCACTTGCCGTACGAAGCATTAGTTGGAGGGCCGGTTCAATTTCGATGGATGTATCCCATTGAAAGGTAAACTAAAAACTTTTTTATTTTGAGGACACCTGATAATTTGAGTGTTTATAATTTTGTTGAACAATGTGTATACGTGCATCCTAATACATGTTTGTTTAATTGAATTCATATAGGTTCCTTCACCAACTAAAGAAGACAATTCGTAACAAGGCTCACGTTGAAGGATCAATTTGCGAAGCTTACATTGCACAGGAACTTAATTACTTCGCGCAAAATTACTTTCATTTTGACGTGTATTGTCACACAAAGCGACCCAGGTGCAATGATGAAGGATTAGCCAATGAGTCTCTCAAACCATTGTCCATTTTTAACTATCCAACCCGATTTCAGGGTAAAGAGAAAACGAAGTGTCTTGGTGAGAAAGAACAACGTGTAGCACATAAGTATGTTTTACGAAATTGTTCGGATGTGCAACCCATCCTTAAGTAAGTTAATAGCAGGTTTTCACAAGGAAATCGTTTATTTCATTATATGTAGTTTGTTTCACTTATACCGATTTGTTTTTACCCCAGCTCCTTTGTCCAATATTATCGAAATGAGGGATTTGATCAGCGTACCATTGATGATTCGATTGACGCCAATTTTGCCGATTGGTTCAAGCGATATGTTAGTATAGTTCGATTTTGATAATTAAACTGTTTAGAGATTTGTAGAGATTTAAGGGTATTAGTTTGATTATTCTAACTCTTGGGTTATCACATACAGCTTGATGCACCGGTTAATCGAGCAAAGCATATTGATGATTTGTCGGTGCTTTTGCTACTTGCTTGGCCACCTTCAAGGAAGGCAACCTCTTGGCCTCGTGTGTTTATAAACGGGTATAACTTCCACACTCTTCAACGTGGAGCTGGCAAAGCCACAATGAATTGGGGCACAAATACGAACGATCATTCCACCAGTTATTATGGCCTCCTGAAAGATGTTTTGGTCCTTGAGTATAATTCTTCAGATAGCATGGCCATAGTTGTTTTGTTCGAGTGTGATTGGTTTGACCCTATCAAAGGAATAAAGGTTCATCAAGATTACAAGTTGGTTGACGTCCATCGGCAAAAGACGTATCAGAAATATGATCCATTTGTTTTAGCACAACAAGCCATTCAAGTTTACTTTTGTGATTATCCGGGAGCTAGCAGAGACAGAGCTAATTGGTTGGCCGTCTGTGAGACAAAATCGAGGAGAGTTGTTCAGAATGTTACTGAAGAAGTTGAAGATGATGCTCCATACCAAAATGAAGAGATCGTGCAATCCCCAGCTGTTACCACTAATACAGATGCAATACAATTGTTTGACATGGCTGGTATCAACTTAGCTGTTGACTTAGGGGAGCTTCAACCAATCGCGGAATTGGATGACTCGGAGGATAAGTTCGATTCAGCAGAATCAACAAGTTGCTCCGATGACACTGATGATGATGCTGGATATAATCCAAATGAATTTTAACTTGCTTTGTACAAGGATTGTAATGAACAGATGCCATAATTATATTTCGCCAATTGCATTAGCAATATATTAAGTTATGTACAAGTTCATGCAATCGTAAAGTTTTACTAATTCTCCAATTACTTTTAACATAATTTTAAATTTGGGAGCGATGTTATTATAATTATATGGTGCGAAGGGAATAAACGAATACCCACCTCGAGGTAATTTTACAAAGATTTCACAAAAACTAATTAGGGATGGATATAGCGACGGAAAATGCCAAATCCGTCCCTAAAACCGTCCCTAAAATAAGTCATTTCATATCACGCTTAGCAACGGTTTTAGCAACGGAAAACCCTAAAACCGTCCCTAAGTCCATTGGAATGCTTGTTTGTCCTATGAATATTAGCAACGGATTTAGGGACGGAAGTGGTCTCATCCCTCCCTAAATCCGTCCCTAAATAAAGGGTTTAAACCCTAAACCCGAAACTGTAAACTAGAATTTCCATCCCTATTTATTGATCTTAGGGTTTAAGGACTTTTTGGTACCTCAAACCCTACGGTTTAATTGTATACCGTCCCTAACCACAATATCCATTGCTAAAACCGTTTTGGTGTTTGTTAATTTGTTTGATACGTTTAGATTTATATAATGTCAATAATGTGTTTGTTAACATGTTGAATAGCTTTAAATATTAATTAGTATTATTAGTTTAAATATATATTAATTACTAAATATACTAATTACTCTAATTAGTATTATTAGTTAAAATATTTCATAGTTTGGTAATTAGTATTATTATTTTAAATATATAATAAATAGTAATAATACTAATTACTCTAATTAGTATCATTAGTTTGAATATATAATAATTACTAATTACTCTAATTAGTATTATTTGTATAAATATATAATAATTAGTAATAATACTAATTACTCTAATTAGTTTAAGTAAATAATATTTTGTAATACTATTAATTACTCTAATTACTTAACTTGGTTTAACTAATAAATAATTTGTAATATTACTAATTAGTCTAATTAGTACCATTAATTTATAGATATAATACTTAGTAATTATACTAATTAGTCTAATTAGTTTAAATATTAACTCATTAGTAGTTAATTTAATAAGTTTAAATATTAAATATTAATTAAAATCTAATAACTTTGTTAATTAGTATAGTAAGTATAATTACTTAAATAATGTCAAACATAAAATAGTAATATATCTAATTAGTAATTATATTAACTCATTAGAACAACGTTTAACTATAGTAATGCATTAATAGTATAATAATTATTTAAAAATTAAATACTAATTTCTTTAATTACTTTAACTAGTTGTTCATTACTAAATAGTTTAATAATTATATAACCATTAAATACTAATTTCTTTAATTAGTTTAATAATTAGTCAAATTAGTAAATAGTTTAATAATGTCAAACATTAAATACTACTTAGTTGAATTACTTTAAATATTAAATCATTAGTAATTAGTTTAATCGGTTTAAATATTAAATATTCAAGTCTAATAAGTTTGTTAGTTTTTAATTAGTTTAATTACTTTAATAAGTTGAATAAGTTTAAAAGGATATTTGGTGAATTAGATTACAAATATTTAAATCATAATATTAATTAATTTATTAAATCAATGAATAAACTAAATATAATTATATTTACTTAATAATACTATTCAATAATCATTTTAATTAAATAATTTATTTAATTAAATTAGTTACTTAGTTGCAATTATAAAATTTGTTAATTTTAAAATTAATACATAATTGTAATAAATTAGTTTATTATTAATGATAAGCCACAATTTTGTAGAGTTCACAGCACGATGATCATCCCTCGAGTTCCGGTCGAGGACGAGGTCAAGGTCGATCGGCCAGTTCTGGTCTAGGGGGCTCCGGGACTCAGTCACACCATTCAGGATCAGGATCTCTCTCATTTAGTCATCCTGCTTCGCGATTACCACCACCTCCACCCTCCGTGCTACCTCAGGAGACGTTCCCATCACCACCTGTTCCGGCTTCGCAGCATACACAGGTGCTTTTCAATATTTATTAACCAAACTGTCATGAATGTTCTTATATATAATTAATTAAACTAACAATTTTGTTATAATATTTCGTACTTAGCCGACGTCTGGATCAGCGGTTCGATCTCATTCCCCATCACTTCCGTTGCTTCCGGATATTAGTCTACACTCCTCCATTCCTACATCTACTAGTGCTCCTCCAGCACAGAGTTCTGGTGCATCTCCATCTCCATCTCCACCACCAGTTCAGGAGGTGACAGTCAGAGGATTGACATACCGCCTTGTGTCACCAGCACAGATACCTGCTTCCCAGCGAGCCTCCTCTTCCCACACTGCCCCGTCGTTTTTCCAGCCTACACCTGCCTCCCAGCCCTCCCAGTCTGCCTAGCCCACCCAGCCCTCTTAGCCTGATGTGTCCGGCCCATCTTAGCTAGATCCCCCGACACCGATGACCTTGGCCACGATTTACGAGTAAAATCTTAACTTTTTTAAAATTTGTTAATGATTCTTAATTATATTTACTTGTTTTTCTTACTAACTACCTTTGATAATGGAATTTTGAAGGGATGAGAAGACAAATAAGAGGGTGAAGACAAAGATCAAGCATATCATCTACGGACATTGGATCGAGCCGTGGTTGTCCTGGATGAAGGTTCCGCATGAGACGCGCACCCGTATGTTCGATATATGGATGGTAAGTCGTAACCTACATTAATTATTTGTTTATTGATATAATTTAATTATTACATTATTATTATTTGACTATTTTATTTAATAATTATTATTACCATTGCTTAATTTGTTTAATTGAATTATGACATTATTATTTGCGCACTTTCATTATTTCTTTTTTCATTACAGAGGCGTTACTTGTTCCCCGCCGAGGAGCGTAAGGCGGCACGAGCCTTCTTCAATGCCACAGCCGGCAAATTCATCAGGCATGAGTTCAGCCGGGCTCGGAGCATATGTAGGGCACCTACTTGGACTTCGGACCATGTCTGGGACCACCTCTGTGCACAGTGGGATTCCGACCCTACTTTCAAGCGTCACAGCGAGGTGAATAAGAAGAATTGCAGCACTGAGCAGGCGATTGTATATAGAGGTGGTAGTAGGGTCCTATTTGGTAATAATTAAATCCATATTTTATTTTACTTAAGTTTTTGAATTCATAAATATTTTTCTTATAATTATTTAACACATTTTTCACTTTTGTACGTTAAGGAGGCGGGTGGTGATACTGGTCCTGCCAGATTATTCGGCAAGCTGTACAAGACCAAGGCGGGTGATTATCCCGAGGGTTGTGCCAAGACCATTGCTGTAAGTTTAAGTACTTAAATATATAATTATTGAAGTTAAAGTTTAAGTAATTATAACTCATTATATATAATCATCTTAAGTAATTACTTATAGAATTGTAACGTTTATTTAGTTTATTGTTATATAATTATTCAATTTACAATAAGAATATTCTATTAATATTATACTTCACACACATGCATAAATTAATTTATATTCTTTTTTTAGGAGGAATATGACAGAGCGATTGCGGAGGCACGTGCACGAGCTGCCGATGACTCGGAGGTCAACCCGCATACAGTCTTTCAGGAGGTAACGGGTGGCGAGCGCGGTCGGATGCTAGGGTACGGCGACTTAGTTCACCACCCCCAGTTTCAGGCCGACTCTTCTTCCATCCCATCTCAGTCGCAAGAGAATATTTCCTTGCGACAACATATGGCCGACTTGCACTCCGATGTTGACAAGAAGCTAGAGGAGGCTGCATAGGAGTCTACTTGATTATTGGCAGAGGCTGCACAGGAGTCAGCTCGCTTGTTGGCGGAGGCTGCATAGGAGTCTGCTCGACAAGTGGCAGAGAGAGATAGAGTGTGGGAGTAGCGCTTACAGCAGATGCAGCAGATGATAAGCCGTTTTCCTCCACCTCCGAGAGCTCCGCATCCGACAGACGAGCCACCTCCGTACGCTCAGGCTAGGACCGGAGAGTCCATCTCGCAAGTACAACATCAGTTCCAGGATGTCCATCATGCGGCCCATCAGGGCGAGGCCGAGGGCCAGGGCTAGGGCCAAGGCGATGTCGAGGCCGAGGATGATTTCGATGAGATTGCCTCCCATTTAGGTGATTTTTATATTTATTTTTGTACATTTCATGTATACAACATTTACAGTAAATATATAAAATTAGAATTTAATTTTCATTTGGGTCTATTTTAATATTATTTTATATAATAGTAATAATAATAATAATAATACGATTAAATATTATTATAATAATAATATAATATTATTATTATTATTAAATTTAATAATAATATTATTATTATTTATTATTATTATTTTTACTGCTTCATAAAAAATTAATAATAAACTATCACTAAATATATTAAATATTATTTAAAAAAATTAATTGTTTTTTACATTTTTTCGTCCCTAAATCCATCCCTAAAGAATAAACCCTAAACCCTAAACCCTGAAATCCGTCCCTAAGCAACAAAACAATTAATATCCGTCCCTAAAATCGTCCCTAAACAAAAAATCCGTCCCTAAATCCCTCCCTAAAAGAAATCCGTCCCTAAATCCCTCCCAATATCAGTTTATAAAACTTTTAGCGATTACACTTTGGTACGGAAAAAACCGTTTCAAATTCCGTTTCAATATCCATCCCTAATTCCGCCGCAGTGTTTGCCTATCCGTCGCAAAATCCGTTTCAAATGTCATTACCTTGTCTCGTGACTTCCCCCGGATTTAGGGACGGATTTACGGTCCGTCCCTAAATCTGTTGGAAAAGCTTTAGGGACGGATTTTTTAATCAAATTCCGTCCCTATTTCCGTTTCTATGGACCGTTTTTCTAGTAGTGTATAGCATTTACATAGATTTTCATTGTGGAGAGAATTATTTATAAGATGACTTAATCATTTAGAAATAGAGAGGATTAAGTCATCCTGTGAATAATCCTTCCAACAATACAAATCTATATCAATATATGTCAATACTATAAAGTTACACTATAAATTACATGTAATTTTCCTCTTCTTCCTATCCAATCCAATCTAGTATAACAAACATGTCCAAACTATTATTTCAGTCTATTAAAACGCTCAAACTTTTATTTCCTAACAAATCGACCCCATAATGATGTTGGGTGGCTCTTGGCAAGCAACTGAGAAAGGGAGAGGAAGAGAGAAGAAAAAGAAATAAAAAAAAAAGCTATGGAAAATAAATAAAAAAATAAAAAGTTGTAAATATTTTTCTTCATTATATTTTTGAAAACTTTTATTTCTTTTGATATAACATGAATATTGAAACTAAAATTTTAATAAGGTCATGTAAAATTATTATTTTATGGGGTAAAGAGAAAAATTATGCACATTAATCAACAAGTGTTGCAAACTGAAACTAGTAAGTAATGATAAAATTAAACCAAATGCTAATGATGTCATGTCCCGACCTATAGGTTCTAGTATGAGGCAGTCATCATACTATCTCAAAGTACGTGCTAGCCAATCTCACCTCAAAAATCGCACCAGGCATTTATTGTAAGCATGCTCCCATAGCACTCTCCATGCAACCTTGGGCCTCCCCCATGCCCTTGTCAAACTGTGGGCCTCACTCACCAGGCTTACAAATAGTATTAGGCCTTGCCAACACACCTAAGGTATTGTCCCTTGGCCCACGAAAATTCGAATACTAATGTGCGTGTAATACTTCTCGAACCCTAGCCTTAAGGGTTTTGTTGCGACTTAGAGCATGCCTTTTAACCATTTGGGCATGCTCTTAGAAGCAACAAATACCTTGGGGTCATAGGTTCAAGTGACCCTGTAAGGTCTGAGCACTCAAATTTCCATGAAAAGGGACAATACCTTGGTGGGTGGGCTGAAGGCCCAACACATTTTGTAAGCCCGGTGAGCGAGGCCCATAGGTTGGTAATGTTGTGGGTGAGGCCCTGGTTTACCTAGAGAGTGCTTTTGGAGCACGGCTTTTACATTTATTAAAACACAACCAAAAAGAATCAAATACCAATAATTTAAACCAACATCGAAATATGTATATGAGTAGATGACACACCTGGACCTAGCGCGACTTTTCGGTACGAAAGGAATAATGCAAGATGACGCAATAATTAAACAATATGTCGGTCCGGCTGTGTCAAGTCAGAAGAGAGGTCAAACTTAAGACAAGACGTGGTTGGAAGATAAGAATGGTAACCATGCATGGAATCACTAAAGTGGACTTCTTCAAGTCCATAGCCAATGGATTGGAAGTCCATTGGTGAATTGGTCGGTGGATCGGACCAAGGATTAAAGTTTTGAGAGATTTAAAAGAGAAGAGAAAGTCTGGCTCGGGGTGCGAGTAAACTCGGTGTCGGGCTCCCCTATAAATAGGGGGAGGCTGAGCCTCTCCCCCTCATTTTCTCTCTTTCTTTCTTCTCTCCTTTCTCTTTTCTCTCAACTACTCTTTTGGAGCAATTTTGGGCTTTTGGCCAATCCGGACAAATCGACCTAAGGATCAAGGTGAGTTCTTGGTAAGTTATTCTTAACTCCTTGATCTACGTTTTTCTAAATTTGTACGCATTTCCATTCATTGTTCTAGGAGAGATCCAAGCTCAAATTTAGGTTTAGCTTTTAGTTGGATTTTAAGTTTAGATTTGAGATCTAGGAACTTTGAGCTTGTGATTCTCATTTCTGCTTCGGTAAAACCATCGTGGGAGGTGAGAGTATCCTCCATCTCAAAATTTACGTTGAACGGTAGACCGAGGGGCTCGGGAACCGAGGAAAAACCTAGGATCCCGAGGCCTGGCAACGGCTCTCGCGCATCTCTCCCATGCGGGAGAGACCCGTAGCCCAAGTCCCGCGCCGGACTTGGGCCAGTCCAGCGCCGGACTGGGCTTTTTGGCCCAAAACGGCCGTTGGGCCCAATCCGAGTTGGGCTTGGCCCAACTCACATGGAAGAGGCCTTTTAGGCCTAGATACAGGCTAGGCCTGACCCAGATTCAGGGGAAGCCCTGCATGGCCCAGACCCTGGCTGGGGGCCCAGCCCGAGTTGGCGGCCCATGGACCCCAAGGGCATTTTCATAATTTTTCTTCAAGTGTCCAATTTTTACCCCGGAACCTCTCGGACACTTTTCTAAGCCCCGAATCACATTCAAGCCTAGTCTTAGATCATGTTAGAGCCCCATAGGTACATTCATAGTTTAATTATGAATGTTAACGTATATTTCCATGTATTAGGGCTCCGGTTGGATCGAGTGCGGCGATGCTCCGGAGGTTAAGCTATATGGAGCGCTTGAGAGTATACGAATCTCCCAATACTGTGAGTAACCTAGACTTCTCTGTTTAGGCACTGGGGAAAAAGGTTTTAAAAATGATTTTAAAAACATAAATATTTTCAAAAAAGTTTTGGGATACGGGAAATCCACACACACACACTGACATGCCCGGACCTAGTCCGCACGTGTCAAATTGTGTATTTATGAATTGTTGTCTAGTCAATATACCAAATTTGATTTCCCATGGATTTTTTAAACTCCATTTAGCTCGATTTCAAGCTTAAAAACCCTAAAATTGAAGTCTGAGCATGTGGGCCCCACTTGGATACGGATCCCAAAGAAATTGGGTCGAGTTGACTGGAGTCAACTCAGAAAATGTTGACTCCGGCGCAGGATAGGGACGGGTCCGGCGCCGGACCCGTTAATTTTATATGGGGTCTCGGCTGCCCGAGACCCCCATTTTCACTTCTCCTCATCTTCTTCAATTCTCCGAGCTCTCTCTTCCAATTCCCTTGAAATCAAACCTTGAATCCCTCTTCAAACACTCAATCAAACATCCATACCAACTTCTTTTGCCTCATTGAAGATCAAAACATCAAAGTTTCCAAGAAAATCACCAAATCTACAAATCTGGAATTTCAGCGACAGTTTGTTCTTCGAGCTATATCTTTTGATTCAACCGTGGGACTTGGTTGGGAATTTGGTATGTTGTTCTAGACTCATCAAGCTTTAATTTGATAGTTTACACGCTTGATTTCATGGTCTGTGCTAAGAGAATTCGTTGATTGAAGTTGAGATTTCTGTTTTGCCCGAGATATGTTAACCCTTAGTGTTTTGATTCAAAATTCGAGCATGTTTAAAGGTTTGATTCCATTCTTGAAGCTGTGAATCCTTAGATAATGTGTTTAACTTGCTGTGTTTCAATTTTGGTACAGATTGGTTGTGAATCGAACTCAAACCGAGCTCGATTTTGTGCATGGCCGGCGATGGCCATGCACTGGAGACAGCTCCGGCGCCGGACCTATTGAGTCCCGTGCGGGAGCTGCCAAATTTTGGGAGTTCTCTCCCGATTTGGCTCACTCACGCCTAGGAGTGAGCCATCAGTTGACTTGGCACTGTAGCATTAGGGGCATTTTGGTAATTTTGCAGCCCTAGACCCTATTTGATCCCAATTAACTCCAATTAGCTTCAATTGACTTCCGGACTTGCCCAATTTTACTCCGAGACCTTTAATAGGTTTTGTTTTATGATTTAATTGTTGGTTAAATGTCTTTATTAATCAAATTAGATTTTAATTTGATTATTTAGGTACGTGATTGTACGAGTTTCAGACCGATAGCAGTTTGAGCTAAGGCATTCGTGGGTAATCGGGGAGTATACAACTCTCCTCTCTTGTGAGTGGCTTGGATTATATTGGTTGACCATTGAGGGTTAACCGTTTTCAAATTTCTTTATAAATGCTTTATTAAATTGTTTATATATGTTTTGGGGTATGAATTGTCCACCCTCACACACCATGTTTACAAATGATTTAAAGGGTGGGAATATCAAATATTTTTACAAATTGATATTATTGATTATTGTTTGGGGAACGATACCCCTGAGAGATGAGAGATTGAGTGGTTTCCTCGGGGCTCCGATTTGTGGGAGCGTGGACCGAGTTTGAGAGCATGCGTGATACTCAGTCATGGACCGCCTATCGAGGGGCACGGTGAGTCGAGTCTGGTTGGGAGAGGCGCGTAGGGAAACTCGCCAGGACTCCAGATGCTGTGTTCCACCACAACAAGGCAAACATCAAGGGAATGGGCCAGAGAGTAAAGAAAAATATTTTTAAAAGTATAAAGTAACCTTTGACGGTCCAGTGGATACCCCAGTGCACGGGTATACCTTATTGGGACAAATTTCTGATGCCAGTCCATTTGAAAATATTATTATTGATTTAATATTTGATTTGGTTTGGGACTTCTTATAATTTTAGTAAATGGTTTATTAATTGATTTTTGGATTATTTCATATCCCCAGCCTGAGGTGATCGGTCTTTATAATCGAGTCTCTCACTGGGTACAAGTATATTGTACTCACCCCATTCACTTTTGTTGTCAGATCATCAAGTTTCGGACGGCGGACGTCCTGGTGGCCAGTGATCCCAGTACGGCACTGTGGACACGAATATGTAGGTGCCACCTCATTTTACTCAGTGTATCTTGGCTCGGAATATTAGTACATTTGACATATACATTTATGTATTTATATTATTTTCCGCTGCATGGAGCACCGTAAGACGTGTCACTTTCTTTTGAAATATTTTAAAACTATATTGTTTATGATAATTTCGTATGTTTTCATATATTGCTCGAATATCCTTTATTTTCAAGCCTTGTGCCATTTTGGTTGCCCGCTTGACGAGGCACATATCTCAAGGTGGTACGGCGGTTGTCACGTGGCCGAGCCTGCGGGTCGGGGCGTGACACACACACTTGTTTGTGATATACCCATACAGTGAGTGGGATGTTTGAAAAAGAAATATAAAGAATTATGTGTGTGTTTATGTATTTTAAAAATGTATGTTTTATACATATATATATAATTATGAAATATTATTATTATGAATTTTAAGGGTACGACACCCTTACGAAATGAGTGATTGAGAGAGATGCTCTTCGAGCTCCAATATATGCGGGAGCGTGGACGAGTTGGAGAAAGCATTCTAGATTCTCAACCGTGGACCGCCTATTGAGGGGCACGATGAGATGAGACCTGGTTAGGAGAGGTGCGTAGGGAAGCTTGCCAGGCTCCAGTTCACTGTGTTCCACCACAGCGAGGCACCACCAAGGGAAAAGGGCTAGAGAGACAGAAAAGAGAAAATATTTCTGAATGAAAAAAAGGATAGCCCTAGGTGCAGTGAGGCATGAGACGACCGACGGGTCGAGCCTCTAGTATAAAAGAGATGCCAGCCCATTTGAGATATATATATATATTATTTAAGAGTTTTAAAATAGGGTTCTCAGCAGGAGAACCAGAAAAGAGCTTTCAAAAGAAAAATATTTATTTTATTATTATTTTATTTTTATTTTGGATTTCCCTTATTTGCCCTATCCAGATGGAGATTCTTAGAACCTCTGTCACTCACCTGTATCCAATGTGGATGGATGCAGATCCGCGTACGAGGCCAGCTGGTAGATCAGAGGTTCACTAGGAGGTGTCGGTGGCTTATGCTTAGTAGTTTCCGCTGTGTAGGTATTCTTTTAAATTAATCCACTGGCGTTGCTTATAATTAAATATTTGATTAAATGAATTTTTAATTAAAGTTTTAGTTGTTTTGCAGCGATGGTATCCATTTCTACGCCTTGCGGTGCTTCAGGTGCGTGACTGGCAAGCACGTACTTCGAGGTAACGTGGCAGTTGCCACGTGGCCGATCTGGGCCAGTCAGGGGCGTGACAGTAGAGTACTAAAAATACCACAATATCATAATATTAGGAAAAATCCCCCAAAATGAAATATCAAATACATACTAGCTCATAGTGTGCGGAGTGAAAGAAAAACAAAGTACAGTGGAATGAAAAACACCAGTGGACCACCAAACACTAGGAAGATATTCACCTACTAAGCTAAGATGTAGGTCGTTCTATCTACAAGGTGGCAGCTCTTCTCTAAGTGTCAATTTCCTGGAAACATTAAAAACCATGATCAGGAGTGCACAGACTCAATGATATGGTTTAAAAACAATGTAAAAGATCAACGATGGAGAGGGATACAATTAATCCAAAAATAATATTAAATAACTTATTATTTCATAAAATCACAACTCCCACGAAGAAAATCATTTATGGGAAATCATATCTGTGAAACCCAGACTTTTTCTGTACCATTTGTGTTATTGAAACAGTAAATGACAATGAATTGGTAAAAAAAAATGTGTTAGTCCAGAGAGAATTTATACCTCGGTATGCATGATCGAAGCTTGATAGAAGTAGATATTGATGATATAACTAGACGGAGTTAGAAGATGAGGTAAGTGATAGTGCATGGATTAATAAAAAGGAGTATAAGGAACTAAAACCCTAATTAGGTCAGTATTCCCTTGAATTTTTGTACATAACCTAACTAAATTTTTGTACATAACCTAACTGAACATCAATCGAAAGAGAAATTAAGCCTAGTAATGGGTTGGAGGAAGTATATTCATGTCTGGAAAAGAGATTGGAATGAATCAAAGTTGAATTGAAGAGAATTTAAGGCTAAAAAGACCTCCGACCCCGGAATTAGTGTCGGTTGAAAGAAGGTTTGAGATGAAAAGGAAAAGAAAGAGAGTAAAATATCTAGGCCACAATTGGCACTAGATATGGCCATAACCGGCATCGGATCTGAGCCTATATAAGGGTCGGTTTGGCCAAACACCTCATTTTTCTTCTTTTCCTCTTCTTTCTTACTTTTCTACCTTCCTCTGCCTCTTCTACCCAATCCATCACCTCAACCACCCTCTAAACACTTTCCTAAACACCTTTAAATAATTCCTGGATTGAAAAGAAAACCAAGAAAAAGAAAATAGGAGCAAATAAGAGCTGTTGGAAAGATCTGGTCATATCTCACAATTTGGTTGATGGATGAAGGTGATATTTTGGTATGTTGTTCTAGACTGCTATTTTCTTGCTCAAATCCATTCTCTAGATCAAAAGTTAGGTTGGCTCAAGTGGATTTTAAGTTGTTAAATTGTGAATTTGTGTTAGGTTAGAAATTCATGTATTTTAAATTGGCAAATTGGATTTTAGTTGTTATGAGTTTATTATAGGTGTTGTGAAGTGGTTGTGTATGAATTTTTAGCTCGATCCATGACTCAGGTGAAGAGAAATAAGAGAGAAAAGAAAGGAAGAAAATCTCAGGCAAAAGCCCAAAACGCAGCCAGTATCAATTGTGTAATGAATTGGTGTCGAATGTGCACTTGGCTGAGATGGCCTTCTTGTCGAGAAGGTCTAGTATCAAACCATCCTCAGACTTATGCTAGTTTTGCCCACCAAGGATAAAACAATCATTTTACATTCCAAACCCTAAATTGATCTTAAATTGACCCAAGACACTTCGAAACACCTTAAAACACTTCTGAAACCTATCTTAAAGCATAGTAGAGCTTCATAGGTGCATTCATGAATTTGATTTAGAATTCTACCATGTTTTTTTATGTAATTAGGGTTTAGTCCTTGGGAGTATACAAACCTTCTAGTACTATGAGTGGCTTAGATTTCAGTATTTAGCCATTAGGGTTAAACTATTTTAAATTGTTTTAAATATTAAATGTAATACCAAAAATTTTTGTTACAAATTGAACTATTGTTTAGATTGAAATTTTGATGTGATTGAAGTTGATCTTTAATTGAAGTCTTGATATATTAAGGTGTAATGAATTGATTTGGGGATTTACGATTAAAGTATGGAAATTCAAATTTGTGGAATTCTTAATTTGATCTACGAATCCTTTTGAAGTCAATTGGATTATATGTTGATCAATATGAATTATTGAGTCATTAAGGAAAATTTCAAATTTCAAATTTCACTTTGAAGTAATAAAGAATGATTACTATATTATTGAGAAATCAAGGATTAAGCTTGATCATTATGGAAGTGACCTTGGGAGCTTTTTTGGTACTAATGAAAGTTAAGGTAAAATGAAGGAAGACTATTTATTATGGAGTTATGATTTAATGATGGAAAAGAATTAATGGAAATATTAAGTTGATCTGTGAATTTATTTGGAGTCACAAAGTTTATTACTTTTGTGAATTGAAGATTTAACGAAAATTAAGACTTAACTGAAATTGGGAATCATTTGGAATTATAGAAATTATGGTAAATTAGAGAAAATGGCTAGATTGTAGGTATATGTGCTTTGGGGGACAAGGTAGACATTTGAAAGTGTAAGTGAAGGTCAATTCTTGGAACTTAAGGGAAGAAATTGGAAGAAGAGGACTTCTCCCACATTTTCTCTCATATTCTTCTTTCTCCTTCCTTCTCAAGTGAAAAGCAAAGCAAACCCTAGACCTACCCAAATGAATACTTCATTGAATCCTTATTGAAGTTTCATGGAATCCATGAATTAAAATAATCAAAATCATTCTTGATACTACAAATTTCGTTGAAGACAATTGGAAGGACAAAAACAAAAGTCTGAGGGTGCTTTTGGCATATTAAGCTACAAAAGGGGGAAAATTTAATCTGAGATCCGTCAAGATTTGGAAATTAATTTTTGTATGTTATTCTACTCCATTTAAGCTTCAAAATATTCTTGGAATCATGTTGATTGGTTTTGAAATGAGCAAGATATGCATTTTAGAATTTAGAAGGTGAAAATAGGTCCTTTGAGTCCATCTTAATTAAATTTGATTTAAATTGATGTTGTTGATGCATTAAGTGATATTCTAAACATGTTTTAAGGATGTTTTAAGGTTAATTTTATGATGGATTAAGTTGGAAGGAAGTTAGGATGTTAAGAATGAAAATGGGTGAGAAAAGGATGGGTTTTTAATGGTGCTCGTGGCTAGGCAGTGTTGGGTAGCCTTATGGTAGGTCGTCGGCCGCAAATAGAGGCGGGAGGACCCTAACTCAGAGCCAGCCAGCCCCAACCTCTGACCAGGGCGGCCCTTGCCAATGGATAGAAGGGTTCCCCCCATGTTTGTCCCATTTTATCCCATTTCACTTCTAATTCAATTTTCGAGTTCTTAGGACCTCCTGAAACCATAGTTAAGCATGTGTAAAGGACCATTTGAGGTGGATAAACCTCTCAAATGAATCTTGAATTGAGATTTGGTCATTTATGCCATAATTTAGCCACAATTTGAAAAGTGTTAAGCTCAAAGTGGCTCAACAGAGCACATTGCCGATCGAGTAGTGCACTTGGGCATAAATGCGCATAGCTTATTGCTCTAGAATGTTATCTTAAGCATGTTAAGTGTCTTACCATATTATTTTTTATTATCGTGACTTACCTTCTAGGAGGTGGCATCTAAATCAAAGGCAAGGCGTAAGCATATGGACTTATAAGAGTGTTTACCCTCCCAAAGTTATGAATGAATAGTAGCTCAATATTTTGATAATATAAAATGCTCTTGTTTTCTAATCATGTGTTTGAAATGATATGAAAACTTTATTGAGTGTTTGATAATTGTTGATAATTTACTAAGCATGTTTCTTAATGAATGACTTTTGTTTTTACACTATGACTAATTGATAGCACATGTTGTACTGGATTTGCTTTTGGGCTAGGCCCTCTTAACTTGCTGGATAGCATGGTTTTATATTTATGATCTTGAGGCATATGTGTTTGGCTTTATGAGATGGTGAGACTGGGCAAGTAAGGCCCATTTTGTGTTTGTGCGAATGAGTCCTATGCACAAGACCTACATTTTGTTTTAGCTCCAACTAGAGCAACGTATGGTCTCTAGATTTGGTCTTAGTTCGGTAGGCACGAAGAAAGATCGAGTAAGACTCGTAAAGGTCTAGCAATGCCTCTCCAAAATGCAATGGCCGAGCCAATGCCAAGGTAGGGATTTTATGTTGAGAAAAACCATGTGAAAAACCCTTGGCAGGATTATGTTTTTCAAGGCTGCCCATGTTGTGGGAATGATACGGGGTCATTGATTTTGATATGATAACCACACTATGTGATATTGTTCTGCATTGAAACGTGTTTTATGACATATGAGCTATGCTTTTTCATACTTGATACATGCTTGATTTAACGAGATATATTATTGGCTTATTGAAAATGCTTTTGAAATTGTATCCACACTCTCTAATTGTGTAGGCCTTTCATAGTAGTTACTATCACTCACTGAGTATATGTTAGTACTCAATACTTGTTTTCATTTACATGTTTTGCAGCCTCTTAGTTCGATTGTACGTTGGTGCCACAAGGTGTCTGTGGTGGGTTTGGTTAGTTTGAATGGAGCCTCTTTCAGATATGGCCCATGTACTTGAGCTTTAGCTTAGAGTTAGTAAGGGATCCAATTGGAGAAAGGAAAGAAATATTAGATCTATTTCCAAATTTGTAAAATCATACTAATTTTGACTTTCAGTTGACTTTGATCAACCCTTAAGAGATTTTGTTAAATTTTATTGAAATTTTATTTATAATTGTTTTACCAAAATAAATGAGTCTTTGACGTAGCGAAAGTGCGGATTTCAAGAAAGTCACAAAGATAGAAATTGGGAAAAATATGATAATTTGATTCTATCCGAAATTAAAGGTTTAAAAAATCTTAAATAGTTGTAAAGTACCTGAAACATAAATGAAACAAAATATAGGCCCAAATATAAGCAAATACTAAAGTCCAAAAATAAACTAAAAACTTAAAAGTCCCGACTCAGTTTCGGTTGGGTTTCTGTTGATCCAAATGGTTTAAGTATGGCCCATCTCATCCACACCAGTCTCCTCCACTTGGGAAAAATTTGACCTCGAGTTTGAAGAATTGTCTGGATACAAAGGCTCAACTGAATCATAGACCTAGACAAATCCGCAACATTGAAAATCTTCAAAATCCCAATGCTATCTGGAAGGTCAATCACATAGGCATTATCATTAATCTTCTTTAAGATAGAATATAGACCATACTTCTTTGGCTGCAGTTTGCTATAAGTTCCGACTGAAAATCGCTCCTTACGCAAAAACACCATGACTTGATCATCCACTGCAAAAGTTTCCTGGCATTTGTGTTTGTCAGCAACTTTCTTGTATTTCTGATTAGCAGCTTCAAGCTTTTGCTTCACTTCCTGATGCATCTCCATAACCTGTTTAGCCATGTGCTTTGCTAGAATATTAACTCCCTAATCTTTCGGCAACTTGACCAAATCTAAAGTGTGTTGAGGCACCTTTGTGTACACTATTGAAAAAGGAGAACACCCAATAGAGCTATGAATTGCATTATTATAGGCGAACTCAGCTTGAGACAAAGCAAGATCCCATTGCTTGGGTTTGTCTCCATAGATATTGCGAATCAAATTTCCTAGTGTCCTGTTAACAGCTTCAATCTGCCCATCAGTTTGCGGATGTGCTGTACTATTAAAATTCAATAAATAGTCAAACAGCTTCCACAAAGAATGCCAAAAATAGCTGAGAAACTTACTGTCACGATCAGAAGTAATAGATCTAGGAACTCTATGCAAATGAACTACCTCCCTAAAAAACAATCTTGCCACTCCAATAGCATCAGAAGTTTTTCGGCAAGGAATAAAATGCGCCATCTTGTAAAACCTATCAACTACCATAAAAACAGAATCAACTCCTCGCTGTGTCCGGGGTAGTCCCAAAACAAAATCCATGGATAGGTCCTCCCAAATATTCTCAGGCACAGGTAAAGGCATATACAATCCGGTATTCTTGGATTGCCCCTTTACAGTCTGGTATACGAAACACCTCTCAACAAACTTGTACACATCTCGTCGCAATTGAGGCTAATAGAATTGCTCTTTAACAGCGGTTAATGTCTTATCACGCCCCAAATGACCTACTAAATGACCAGCATGCAAATCCCGTATAACCTGCTCTCTCAATGAGGTTCTAGGCAAGCAAAGTTGATTTTCATGCATCAAATGCCCATCATTTAAATAAAAATTAGCAAATGATTGTTGGTTCGAAACCTTACCCCATATTTCAGCAAAATCTTCATCAGTTTCATACTCTTCTTTGAGCTGCTCAAAGCCTAAAATCTCACTGCTTAAAGTGACCAATAAAGCTGCTTGCCTACTCAAAGCATCAGCCACCTTATTCTGCACTTCTGATTTATGCTTCAATCGAAAGGGAAATTTTTGTAGAAACTAAATCCATCTTGCATGCATATCACTGCTCACCCGTTTCTGACTAGTCAAATATTTCAGTGCTTCATGATCTAAATACAGTACAAATTCTTTAGCAACCAGGTAGTGTTCCCAAGTCTTGAGAACATACCACTGAATAAAACTCCTTGTCATAAGTACTCAACTTCCTCTTAGCATCACTCAGTTTCTCACTGAAGAATGCAACTGACCTCTTCTCTTGAGACAGAACAGCTCCTATGCCAACCCCACTAGCATCACAATCTACCTCAAACAACTTACTAAAATCTAGAAGTGCAAGAATTGGAGCTGTACACAACTTCTCTTTCAGAATTGCAAAACTATTTAAAGCTTCTTCTCCCCATTGATATTTTCCTTTCTTCAGGCATTCTGTCATCGGAGTAGCAATAGTATTGAAACTTTTGATGAACCTTCGGTAGAAAGTTGCCAACCCATGAAAACTGCGTAACTCAGAAACATTTGTTGGAGCTGGCCAATCTCTAATCGCCTTGATCTTCGATTCATCCACATGAATTCCCTCCATAGAAATAACATATCCCAAGAACAGCAACTTGTTTGTCATGAAACAGCACTTCTTAAGATTAATAAATAGCTTATTCTTCTGCAGGGCTATTGTTACTTGTCTCAAGTGTGACATATGTTCTTCCTCAGAATGACTAAAGATCAGGATATCATCAAAATAAACAGCTACAAATTTTCCAATGAACGATTTCAGTACCTGATTCATGAGTCGCATAAAAGTACTAGGTGCATTAGATAACTCAAATGGCATGACTAACCACTCATACAGTCCTTATTTTGTCTTGAAAGCTGTCTTCCATTCATCCCCAGGTCTACCCAGAATCTGATGGTAGCCATTCTTTAGATCAATTTTTGAAAACCACCTGCTACCACTCAATCTGTCCAACATGTCATCAAGCCTCGGTATTGGAAACTTGTAACTACTATGATTCTGTTAATGGCCCCACTGTCTATGCACATTCACCAACTCTCATCCTTTTTCGATGTCAACAATGTAGGAACAGCACATGGACTCATGCTTTCCTATATAAGCCCCGTACGCAGCAGCTCTTCCACCTTTTCTTTCAGGATCTCACTCTCCCTAGGATTTATTTTGTAATGTGGCATGTTAGGTAAATTGGCTCCTGGGATGAGATCAATATGATGCTGGATATCCCTTATCGGTGGTAATCCATTCGAAATCTCATCAGGCATAATATCCCTAAATTCCTGCAGTAGTGGACGCACTGATTTAGAATGCTCCTCCACTTGCATTTTAGCCTCATTCTCCAATGCCTATTTGATCACCAAGGCATACACCTGTTTAGTCTCCTTTATCTCTGGTTCCAAATCCCGAACTACAGACAAAAAGGCACTCTTTTCTAATGGTTCAGCTTTAGTTTTAAGCGGTATCAATGTGTATTTTACACCCTTTTTCTCTAGCCTGTATGCATTACTCTTACCCGAATGTTGAGCATTAACATCATACTGCCACGGTCTACCAAACAATAACTGACAAACATCCATATCAACTATGTCACAATAGACCTCATCTCGATATTTACCTATGGAGAATGGCACTTTGCAGCGCTCTGTCACATTCACTTACTCGGTTGTAGTCTAAATCCATCCCAGGAATATGGATTAGGATGCTTTTCCACTGGTAGATTCAACTTCTTAACTGCTTCTTTCCCAATGATGTTTTCACAACTTCCATTATCTATAATGAAACCGAACACCTTATCTTGAACCATACACCGAGTTCTGAACAACTGATGGCGTTGTGTTACCTAGGAGTCAACATCACCCTCCTTACAACATAAGCCTCTCTATCATCCACCTCATACTCATCATCCTCATCACCATCTGGATCACAATGAACTTCGTCATCATAATCTTCTTGTTCAACAAAAGTCACTGTCTTCCGTTGAGGGCACTCATTTGATTTGTGTCCTTGTTTGTTGCATCTATAACACTTTACTCCATAGGGCTTAGCATAGGGATTTTGTAGCACCTGCTTCACGAATTTTACAATTATCCGCTCCATGAATTTTATGTTAGTAGATAGCATCATGCATTTCATAATCTAAAGTATGGAAAATGTTATAGTGTAAGAAGGGTAGTTAGGAATTTTAGTGAAAAAATGCGGTAAAAGTTCGAACTCGTATAGTTTACAAATCGTAAGGAGTTTAAAAATTCTGTTACACGTAAAATAACTCGACATGACTTGAAAAATAATTTGGGACAATGTATGGGGTCTAGGACTGACTAGTGACATAAGTGGCATTTTTAAATTTTTTAGGGTAAAATTATCCATGGGGGCAAAATAGTCATTTTACCTTAAGATTTTATTTGGTCATGTGCCATGGCCATATTTAAAGGCCATGGCCGGCCAAGCTTATGGAAATTCAAGAAATTTCCATAATTTTCTCCACCTTTCTCCAACTTTCTCCATTTTTCTTCCATTTTCACCAAATTTCTTCTACCTTGAATTCTCCTAATTTAATCCATCAAAACCCCTTCAAGTTTATAGTCAAATTGAAGCTCTCAACAAGCTCCTCAATAGCCCTCTATCAATTTTAAGGAATTTGAGCTTGGTTGGAAGTAATTTGAAGAAGAAAAAAATTAGGGTTCATGTGAAGTTAGAAAAATTATAAGGTAAGCATGCCTAATTTTGAGTTATGTTGTAGATTTTGGCATGCTCATCAAGAATATTAGATTAATTTAGTGTAAAATGTGAATTTTATTTGTGAAATTTTAAGAAGAAAAGAATGATTATATCATGAAATTTTGATTCATGAAATATATGTGTTAAAAGAATTCATAAGTTGAATTAAATTAGTGTGGAAGAATTAAATTGCTAGAATTTGATTTTTGAGTGAATTAAAGAAGGAATTTATAATATAAAAATATGGGTGTCGAAAATATTAAAGGAAAATATTATTATTCCCAATTTGTAAAATTTAATTAGTTTAATTATATTTTTGGAATAGTTTATAATTATAAAGATAGAAATTTTAGAGATGAACAAATACCAATTTGACGAAATTAGGGATATTTACCGAAAATTTGAAGTAAAATTGTATGGGAGATTTATGAAATTGAATGGAAATTGATGAAGGAGAAATATATGGATTAATTGGGGAAAAGGGAGAAATCAAAAGTTTAGAAATTAGTCTTGCATTTCATGCATTCATACATATGTAAATTATGTAATGTTAGTAGTCCATACTTGAACATTGGAATATATCCGACATTCAATTTTGTATATAGGCACTGCACAATTTAAAGGAAAGCAAACTGCTGATGAGAATCAAGAACAAATCAGTTGCCAAGAACAGTGAGTGGATGACTAACTCAAATTTGCCTTTATACTTGATTTATTATTTTTGGACTCAATGCTTTGGTTTACTTGGATTTCTCAAATTAAAGTATTGATAAATGGTTTATGAAATTTAATGAAATCCTATTGTGTTAAGATGAAATTTATTTCCTAAGTTATGGATTGAGAAAGGAACCTATGCTTTGGAAAAGAATGTTGATGCTAGTGTCTTGTGTGATGAAATGGTATTGTGTAAAGGTCATCTGGGTTGTAAGTTTGTTACTTGCGGCAAGCCCAGTAGGGGAATTTACTGTTACTGCAATAACTAAGTAGCTCATAGACCGCCTTTTGAGGGGCGCGGGTGAGTGTGGTGTAGCCTTGGATAGGAGGCGCAGAAGGAAACCCACAAGGCATTTGTGAGTTCATTCTGCGGCATTGCCGGGCAGGATGGAACTCAGTTACCCAGTGTTGGCCCCGGACCAAGGCGATAGCTTGGGTAGAGAAATTGACGAACAGTATCTTCAACCCATGGGCCTATTTTCTGGAAATCTCTTTTCCCATTGGTTCCTTTATATCATTTTGAATATTTGAATTATCAAATTATGTGAACTTATTCTTATTTATGGTGAACTTTAATATTTCTATAAATACTTTTACTGGTTATCCACTCACTGAGTATGTAGTACTCATCCGTGTTTTTAATAAAACCATTTTCAGGCAGCAGAAGTTCTCCGCGTTGTTAGGAGGGTTGCAGTGGCAAAAAGATTCCATACCTAGGAAGAGTTTGACTAAGGAGGTAAAAAGTCAACCTTTTGTAATATTTTTCAAAAATTCATGTAGGTCCCATCGAGGGATATATGACTTTTAAACTATCCAGTTATCTCCTTTAGTGCGTCCTAGAATATTTGAAACTGTTGTGGTAATTTTCTAAATACCAAGTGGCACTTTCGTAAATATGTGCATGTTTGCAACTCAAATTTTTATCTCATGAATTGCTGCTATATTTTTGCACTGAATAATTTTATGTTCTTATTAACTGTTGAAGCTTAAGAACTGCGTGATTGCTGCATGAATATAAAATGTAAAATTACCATTTTAGCCTAACGTAATTGAATGCACTTCAAGGATTCGTGACGGTTGTTACGTGCTTGATTACGGTGTCGGGACATCACAATTCGATTAGTATCAGAGCTTTAGATTTTAAAGTAAAATTTCGGTACTGTCAGTGTCGGTGGGACCCAGTCAAAGTTGGTCAACTTTGGTCAAACTTGGTCAAACTTTTAGAACATACATATTTCATGTAGAATTAGTTGTTTTGAGCTTAATTCCCTCCTTTATAAATATTGCGATGCCACCACGACGACAATGCGGTTGCGGTCGGCCAAGGCGGAGATCGCCAAGGCCGAGCGAAGTTAGGCAACGTTCCCTTATTCCCCTGAGTGAAGAACCTATGGCATCTGACGTAGGTTCACACGAGCCACCACTACCCCTATCACCACCCATTCCTCCTCTTCCAGGAATTGTAGCTCCATCGCCTTCACAGTAACAACCTCCTGAATTTTATCAGACATTCATGGCAGTTTGGAATGCGATGGCAGCTAAATTCCATCATGGACAGACACCCCCTCTAGTTCATCCCCCGCCACCTACTCAAGTAGATCCACCTCTATCCAACTTTGATATTGCAAAGAAGATGAAGTCAGTTATAGATCTGAGGTGTGAGCCACTTAAAGGTCATCTAGATGCAGTGGTACCTAAGAATTGGATGAGGAAGATAGATCGAACTATGACCGATCTAAAGTTGAATGATGATATGAAGTTGAAAATAGCTACCTGAATGTTTGAAGGAGTGGCAGAAAAGTGGTGGGAGAATATAGAGGCACGGACCACTACTCCATCACGTGGGCGATGTTTCTTGCTGAATTTGATGCTAAATATTATTCTCGCTTCCATCAGAAGGAGAAGCGGGAAGAGTTTATATAGTTGCAACAAGGAAATTGCTCCGCGAAGGAGTTTGAGGCGAAATTCAATGAATTACTTCCTTTTGTGGGAGAAATGGTCAAGGATGATTGTGATCAGGCATCATTCTTTGAATCTAAACTTAGGCCAGAGATCAGGGAACGGATGCCAGTGACAGGTGAAGAAAGTAGCAAACATGTCATCCAATTAGCTTTACGTGCGAAAAAATAGATTGTTTCCAAGGGTAAGACAGTGGCCACAGAGAATTTCAAGAAGAAATGAGCGGGATTTACTAGCTTTCAGCCTTCCAAGAAAGTTAAAGGTATTACTATTTCAGGTAGTGGCAGTTCAGTGAGTTCAGTGATGTCACCACCTCACCAACAGCAAAGGCCAATTAGTTCTGCTCTTGGTGCAAATGTTGGTAAGGGGCAGAGTACTTTTGATAAATGTAGAAAATGTGGAAAGCATCACCTCGGCCCTTGTAGAGGCTATCAGTGCGGGCAGACCGACCATTTACGAAATGCTTGTCTTGAGCTCGGGCAAGGAGCCACTGGTATTCCGCTTTCTTCAGGCTATATGACTGGTTCGAGGGGAAGGCCACTTCAATCACAACGACCTAATGTTGGGAACAGGATAGGTGCAAGGAATACTACACCGGTTCAAGGAGCACAATAACCCCAAACTCGAGTTCAGACTCGAGTTTTTGCTTTGACAGAAAATGAGGCACAAGCTAGACCAACCACTGTTACAGGTATTGTGACTATCTTTGAGCAACCTGCACATATTCTTATTGACTCTGGTTCAGATAGATCATATGTTAGCATTTCATTTGTGCATGCATCCAATAGAAATTTATCACCGTTAGACATAGAAATATTAGTGAAAACCCCATTAGGAGGGGAGGTGATTAAAAACACAGTTTACAAGGGGTACAGTGTAAAAATTGGTGAAAAGGAATTTTTGATGGCTATGGGTGATTTTGATGCAATACTAGGGATGGATTGGTTGGAAACCCATCGAGCTAAGGTGGATGTTTTACCAAAGAAGTAACATTTAGAAAACTATGTGAGCCAGAGGTAGTTTTTACGAATGAAAGGTGAATACTACCTACTTGTGTTATCTCAGCAATTAAAGCTAAAAAGTTAGTGCAAAAAGGGTACCCGGCATACCTAGCCTATGTTATTGACACATCTAAACTGAACCTAGAGTGGAGAATGTCCCCGTTGTGAATAAGTTTCCTAAGGTATTCCCTGAGGAACTACCAAGATTACCCCCCAAAAGGGAATTTGATTTTGCCATTGATGTACTCCCAGGAACCGCACCCATTTCCATCCCACCACATAGAATGACACCAGTTGAATTGAAGGAACTGAAAACTCAATTACAGGACTTGGTTGATAAAGGCTTCATTAGACCTAGCACTTCGCCTTGTGGTGCTCCAGTCTTGTTTGTGAAAAAGAATGATGGTACCTTACGATTGTGCATTGATTATTGCCAACTAAACAAGGTGACTATAAAAAAAAATATCCCTTACCCACATAGATGATTTTTTTGATCAGCTACAGGGTGCCACTGTATTTTCCAAAATTGATCTTAGATCGAGGTATCACCATTTGATAATCAAAGAATCTGATATTTCAAAGACTGCCTTTAGAACCCGATATGGACATTATGAGTTTCTAGTAATGCTGTTTGGGTTAACCAATGCTCTCGCAGCCTTGATGGATTTGATGAATCGGGAATTTCATCCTTATTTGGATAAGTTTATTATTGTGTTCATTGATGATATATTGGTATATTCTAAGGACGATGCAGAACACGTGCAACATTTGAGAATTGTGCTACAAACGTTGCGTGAGAAACAACTGTATGCCAAATTTTCTAAATGTAAGTTTTGGCTACGAGAGGTGGTATTCTTAGGTCATGTAGTTTCTGGAGCCGGAATATTTGTAGACCCTAAAAAGATTGAAGCTATAATGTAGTGGGAGCGACCAAAGAATGTCACTGAAATTAGAAGCTTCCTCGGCTTGGTGGGATATTATCGGAGGTTTGTCGAGGGATTTTCCATAATAGCAGCTCCATTGACTCGACTTACTCGTAAAGAAGTTAAGTTCGAGTGGGATGATAATTGCGAAAAGAGCTTTCACGAGCTTAAGAATAGATTGACCTTAGCCTCAGTGCTTACACTTTTCTCCAGTGGGAAAGAATTCACAGTCTATAGTGATGCTTCTAAGCAGGGATTGGGGTGTGTACTAATGCAAGATGGGAAGGTTATTGCCTATGCTTCAAACAATTGAAGAAACATGAATTGAATTATCCTACCCATGACTTAGAATTGGCAGTTGTTGTGTTTGCATTGAAGATTTGGAGACATTATCTCTATGGTGAGTGATGCAAAATATTCACTAATCATAAGAGTTTGAAATATTTACTTACCCAAAAGGAGTTGAATTGGAGACAGAGACAATGGTTAGAGTTGATCAAGGATTATAACTTGACTATTGATTACCATCCGGGAAAGGCGAATGTGGTAGCTGATGCTCTTAGTCGAAAGTTAAACACTACACTGGCTTCGGTAAGAAGCTCACATCTTCCTCTTTTATTAGAAATGAAAGCTATGGGTGTTCAATTAGAAGATACTGTAGATAGTGCCTTAGTAGCTACTTTTGTGGTGCGCCCCACCCTAGTTGATCGAATCCAAGAACTACAGAAAACTGATGAGAAGTTGAAGCAAGAACTTCAAAAAATACAAAGTCATGAAAGTAGTGTGATGCAACTTAGAGAATACAGTATTTTAACAATGAATGGTCGAGTGTGTGTTCCAAATGATATTGAATTGAAAAAGGCTATATTGGAAAAGGCTCACTCTTCAGCCTATGCCATGCATCCTGGAAGCACAAAGATTTATAGAACCATAAAAGGAAGCTATTGGTGGCCGGGAATGAAGAGAGAGATAGCTGACTTTGTTGCACAATGCCTAGTGTGTCAGTAAGTAAAAGTTGAACACCAAAAGCCAGCGGGTGTTTTACAACCATTACCTATTTCAGAATGGAAGTGGGAAGACATCACTATGGATTTTGTGCTCGGGCTACCTCGAACACAGCGTAGCCATGATGCTATTTGGGTGATTATTGACCGCCTAACAAAGTCCGCCCACTTTTTTGCCATCCACAACACTTATTCCCTTGACAGGTTAGCTCAACTATATATTAATGAAATTATTTGATTGCATGGTGCCCCAGTATCTATTGTATCAGATCGAGATCCCAGATTTACATCTCAATTTTGGTCAAAACTTCAGAAAGCCATGGTCACTGCTTTGAAATTTAGTACAACTTTCCACCCCCAAACAGATGGACAGTCAGAAAGGACTATCCAAACATTAGAAGACATGCTTAAAGCTTGTGTGATTGACTTTATGGGAAGTTGGGATCAGCACTTGCCATTGGTAGAATTTGCTTACAATAACATCTACAAAGCTAGTATTGGCATGGCACCATATGAAGCGTTGTATGGGAGAAAGTGCCGTACACCAGTATGTTGGGATGAAGTTGACAAGCAGAAGCTCCAGAGTGGTGAACCGATCGATCTTACTACGGAAAAAGTTCAAATTATTCGAGAAAGATCAAAAACGGCCCAAGACCGACAGAAAAGCTATGCGAATAATCGAAGATGAAAGCTTGAATTCCAAGTAGATGAACTGGTATTTCTGAAAGCCTCACCTTGGAAGGGCATTATTAGATTTAGAAAGAGAGGAAAACTAAATCCTCACTACATCGGGCCAGTCAAAGTGATTGAACGAATCGGTCCAGTTGCATATAGACTAGAGTTGCCTGCAAAACTAGAGAAAATTCATAATGTGTTCCACGTATCGATGTTGAAGAAATATGTTCCCGACCCCTCTCACATACTTGAAGCTTCTCCGATCGAACTCAAAGAGGATTTAAACTTTGAAATACAACCAGTGCAGATTCTCAACAGACAAATAAAGGTATTAAGGAATAAGAATATTTCAATGGTTAAGGTGTTATGGAGAAGTTCTCAGGTTGAGGAAGTCACGTGGGAAACTGAAGAACTAATGAAGAGACAACGCCCACACCTATTCACCACAGTAGGTTAGTGGAAATTTTGAGGAAAAAATTTATTTTAAGGGGGGTAGTGGTTGTAGCACCTGCTTCGCGAATTTTACAATTATCCACTCCATGAATTTTATGTTAGTAGATAGCATCATGCATTTCATAATCTAGAGTATGGAAAATGTTATAGTGTAAGAAGGGTAGTTAGGAATTTTGGTGAAAAAATGCGTTAAAAGTTCGAACTCGTATAGTTTACAAACAGTAATGAGTTTAAAAATTCTGTTTTGCGAAAAATAACTCGACAGGGCTTGAAAAATAATTTGAGATAGTGCATGGGGTCTAGGACTGACTAGGGATATAAGTGGAATTTTTAAATTTTTTTGGGGTAAAATTGTCCTTGGGGGCAAAATGGTCATTTCACCTTAAGATTTTACTTGGTCATGTGCATGAAATGGCCATATTTAAAGGCCATGGCTGGCCAAGCTTATGGAAATTCAAGAAATTTACATAACTTTCTCCACCTTTCTCCGACTTTCTCCATTTTTCTTCCACTTTCACCAAATTTCTTCTACCTTGAATTCTCCTAATTTAATCCATCAAAACCCCTTCAATATAGTCAAATTGAAGCTCTCAACAAACCCATCAATAACCCTCTATCAATTTTGAGGAATTTGAAGAAGAAAAAAATTAGGGTTCATGTGAAGTTGGAAAAATTATATGGTAAGCATGCCTAATTTTGAGTTAAGTTGTAGATTTTGGCATGCTCATCAAGAATATTAGATTAATTTAGTGTAAAATGTGAATTTTATTTGTGAAATTTTTTTAGGAAGAAAAGAATGATTATATCATGAAATTTTGATTCATGCCATATATGTGTTAAAAGAATTCATAAGTTGAATTAAATTAGTGCGGAAGAATTAAATTGCTAGAATTTGATTTTTGAATGAATTAAAAAGGAATTTATAATATAAAAATATGGGTGTCAAAAATATTAAAGGAAAATATTATTATTTCCAATTTACAAGATTTAATTAGTTTAATTATATTTTTGGAATAGTTTAAGTATAAATATGAAGATAGAAAGTTTAAAGATGAACAAATACCAATTTGACAAAATTAGGGATATTTACCGAAAATTTGAAGTAAAATTGTATGGGAGATTTATGAAATTGAATGGAAATTGATGAAGGAGAAATATATGGATTAATTGGGGAAAAGGGAGAAATCAAAAGTTTAGAAATTAGTCTTGCATTTCATGCATTCATGCATATAGGTTAGAAATTATATAATGTTAGTAGTCCATACTTGAACATTGGAATATATCCGACATTCAATGTTGTATATAGGCACTGCACAATTTAAAGGAAAGCAAACTGCTTACGAGAATCAAGAACAAATCAGTTGCCAAGAACAGTGAGTGGATGACTAACTCAAATTTGCCTTTCTACTTGATTTATTATTTTTGGATTCTATGCTTTGGTTTACTTGGATTTCTCAAATTAAAATATTGATAAATGGTTTATGAAATTTTATGAAATCCTATTATGTTAAGATGAAGTTTATTTCCTAAGTTATGGATTGAGAAAGGAACCTATGCCTTGGAAAAAAATGTTGATGCTAGTATCTTGTGTGATGAAATGGTATTTGTGTAAAGGCCATCTGGGTTGTAAGTTTGTTACTCGCGGCAACCCCAGGGGGGAAATTTACCGTTACTGCAGTAACTAAGTAGCTTGCAGACCGCCTTTTGAGGGGCGTGGGTGAGTGTGGTTTAGCCTTCGATGGGAGGCGCAGAGGGAAACCCACAAGGCATTTATGAGTTCATTCTGCAGCACTACCGGGCAAGATGGAACTCAGTTACCCAGTGTGGGCCCGGGCCAAGGCAACAACTTGGGTAGAGAAATTGACGGACAGTATCTTCGACCCATGGGCCTATTTTCTCGAAATCTCTTTTCCCATTGGTTCCTTTATATCATTTTGAATATTGAATTATCAAAGTATTTGAACTTATTTTTATTTATGGTGAACTTTAATATTTCTATAAATACTTTTACTGGTCAGCTACTCACTGAGTACGTAGTACTCATTCGTGTTTTTAATAAAACCATTTTAAGGCAGCAGACGTTCTTCGCGTTGTTAGGAGGGTTGCAGTGGCAAAAAGTTACAATATCTAGGAAGAGTTTGACCAAGGAGGTAAAAAGTCAACTTTTTGTAGTATTTTTCAAAAATTCACGTAGGTCCCATCGAGGGTATATATGTCACGCCCCGACACCATAATTGGGCACGTAACAATCGCCGTAACCCTCGAAATGCATTCTATTAGGTTAGAATACACTTCAAAGGTTGCAAGGCTAAAATGGTCATTTTACCAATTTTTCTCTTATACAGTTTTCATCCAGTTTAATACTTAAAATACTTAACTAACATGCAGACAATTCAAAATAGATAAAATATCGAACTGTCATGGCATAAAAATTCATGTAAACACAAAGCACCAAAACTTCATGATATTTACGAAAATGCCATTAGGTTTACGACATATTTTTCGGTGAATTTTTAAACCAAGCTACAGGATTCAGAAAAATACGGTAACAGCTTCGAATATTATTAGACACATTAAAACGGTGAAATAGCTATTTGAACCGACATTCACTTACTCGGTGGGTCCTACACGAATTTTTGAAAAATAATACAAAGGTTGACTTTTTCACTCTCGGTCAAATTTGAGTAAAAAACCTAGCAATTCTCCCACCACAACGTACCTACGAGCGCGATTGGTATCTACAGCCTGAAAAATATTTTATTAAAAACATGGGTGAGTAACAGAGTTACTCAGTGAGTGGATAACATATTAAGGCAACAATATAGTAAAAGTCTTTAAAGTAAAATAAAGAAGAAATATTTTAAGAACATAGGCAAAACAAGAATTTCCAAACCTTGGCCCATAAATCATATAGTCTAGTCCGTCAATTCCTCACTCAAGTTGTCGCCTTGGCCGAGGTCGACAACTGAGTAGCGAGTCCCGTCCTGAACGGTGGATACCACAGGACGAACTCTAATTTACCTTGCGGGTTTCCCTCCGCGCCTCCCTGTCCAAGGTGTACACGGCATTCCCACGCCCCTCAAAAGGCGGTCCGTGGTTATGCGGTTACTGCAGTAACTAAAATCCTCCCATGGAGGCCACCGTATAGTCACATCTTGGAATTGTGATGGCTTGCAAACCTTTTTATGTTTACTTCGAATAAAACATTATCTTTGAAAAATTATGTAATAAAACTTTCAATGTTTTGAAATCAATATTAGCAATTTTATCTCAAAACCATTTTCCATATTCAATTCTCAAAACCAAACATTTCAATTTAGCCATCACATTCCATGGGCCATTCACATTTAGCATCATTCAATGCACATTCAAATAAGCCATTTCTCTAAACACATAGCATAATAATAAACTTTCATGAAACCACATTTAACAAAACAATAAGGAGTAGAGATTTAAAATTTCGTTATCCACTCACAGTGAGGTCCAAGCTATTCCGGCTCTTTCTCGACCGGTTCCTTGTCCTTCTGTATTGTCTGGTCTCCTAATCATTCATACATTTATTAGGTTTCCAATGTCATGTGGAAAATTTAACTAAACCAAATCTATATGCTAATGTTATGCATGCCATGTAACAATGTAGTAACCTAACACTCAATTGCTATTTTGAATTTCTACTAATATTCTTCCAACTAATTTTTCTTCAAAATCCATATTTACTCCATTAAATATTGAAAATTTCATATGGCTAATACACATTAAAAAAATTCAGCCATTATTCCAATTTCAACCAATTTCCACATTTTTCCTTCCAAAATTTTTCTTTAGCATTTTCACATCAAAATTAATCCAAAACAACTACATTTTCATTTAAATTCCAAAATGACAAAGATGCTATTTTTCTTGAAATTTCTGCATAAATTATTGAAAAATTAAAATTTCCATTTCTAATGAAATTTAATGACATTTCCTAGTTTAGTAAGCTTCCATGAACTTCATATTTTAATCCTAAGGTTCCATGAATTCAATTTGACCCAAAAATCTTAAATTCAAAAATTCTCCATAACTTTTCTAATTTTCTAGATTCACACTCCTACAAGTGGTTTCAAGCTAAATTGACCTTATATTCATGTTTAGCATACCAAAAACTACAATCTAACATTGAATTTAGGCATGCTTACCTTTGAATTGTAATATCCAACGAAGAACCCTAGACTTTCCAATTGCAATTTCTCCTCACTTAGCTTGAATTTATTGAAATTGATTTAGGAATGTTAATGGGCTAATCAAGAGGTTTAATTCGATAGGAAATTTTAGTAGGCTTGTTTGGAGAATTATGGACTTGTGTTTTGTGGTGGAAGGTTTTTAAGCTTTCATCAATGGTGGTTGTTCTTCATTTTGCTCAAGGTTGAAGACAACAAAAGCTTAAAAGAAATTTCTAGCAATTTCCAAAGTCATGGCCGGATTTTTTTCTCTTCCATAAGATGATGAAATTTGTTCCAAATCTTAGCCATCCATTCCTAAGCCAATGACACTTGTCATCATGTGATGAAATCCATAAAAGATAATTTTGTTCTTAGTTCCCATTTTGTCCTCCAACAATCACTAAAATTTCATCTATATCCTAAGTCAGTGTAATAAAATTTTCAGTGTATATTTTTATTCTTCAGACAATTTCCTTTTATTCCATTGGCAATGAAATTTTTAAATTCTCTGTCAATTTTTTGTAAAATCAGTCTAAACTTCTAATTTTACTACTAAACTTTAACAATTCATTTAATCCCATTTATATCCTATAAATAACTTAAGTAAGGCTTAAACTATATTTTCCATAATTTCCTACTAAATGACGCATGCCGGACAAACTAAGAGAAACAGTAATTTAGAACGGGTATTACAATATATGACTTTTAAACTATCTAGTTATCTCCTTTAGTGCGTCCTATAATATTTGAAACTGTTATGGTAATTTTCTGAATACCATAAGTCTGGGAAAATATTGTAGAAAAATATGTCGTAGAACTAAGTGGCACTTTTGTAAATATGTGCATGTTTGCAACTCGAATTTTTATCTCTTGAATTGCCGTTATATTTTTGCACTGAATGATTTTATGTTCTTATTAACTGTTAAAGCTTGAGAATTGCATGATTGCTGCATGAAAATAAAATGTAAAATTACCATTTTAACCTTGCAAAAATTTGGGGTGTATTCTAACGTAATGGAATGCACTTCAAGGATTCGCGGCAGTTGTTACGTGCTCGATTACGGTGTCGGGACGTGACAGATTTTATGTTTTCTTTACTTCCCTATCTTTTCCCTCATTCACATGACGCCTCCCAACCGATTTCTCCTCTTTATCCTCCTGGTTTCTTCTCTTATAGTTTCTACCACCATAATCCTGTGAATTCTTATCTTTTTCCTCTGAACCTGCATCCTTGTAATTTTCACAACTCCGTCTACTACGCTCTTACTGCATCAACTCTGCCTTTAGCGCCAAATTTTTTGCCTCTGACAAGGTTCGGATAACTTGTACTTTAATTTTGTTCGTCAGAGCTGGTTTCAACCCCTTCAAATATCGCATTACCTGCTGTCCCTCTGACTCAAGTAAATTATTTCGCTCAGCCAACCTCATAAAATCAGACATAAATTCATGGACAGATTTATTTCCCTACTGGCACTGTTGATACAGCTGGAATAAGATCTGCTCATAGTCTGGAGGAAGAAACTCTTACTTCAATAAATATTTCATCATGTACCATGTTCCAACAAGACACTTTCTTCACATTCTCTCCTCGACTGCACTCATTCCCAGAAAGTAGATGCCAAACCTTTAAGCCTACAAGCCACCAACTTGACTCGTTTCTTTGATGGGGTATCTAAATAATCAAAGGACCGATCTATTTCGGCAATCCAATGAAGAAACTCTTCTATGCCAAAACTTCCATTAAAATAGGGAATGTCCACCTTCCATTTGAAATCTCCTGCATCCCTATCGTCATCACCATAAGCCTGATTTCGCCCCCTTCGGCCTCTATAAGCTCGATTTCGACCAACCCGATTTGGTTCATAGTTGTCCTCATCTTCTGAGTCGTCATCTTCATACACTGGTTGCTTGCGAACAAGTTCTGGTTGATCAACGGGGTCACCAGGAGCTGCTTCCACCCTTGGCCTTCTGTTGTCATCCCGCCTCCTGTGTGCGTCAATACCTAGAGCATCCAAATGATCCACAATCTCCTCAAAGTGCTCTTCAAAACACTGGAATCTGAGATCTATCTATTGCTCTAACCGTCACTCCAATTGCTGAAGCGCATCGTCGCCTTGGGCCCTAGCCTCCTGATCATCGTCACGGAGACCGAGATTACAATCGTTGCTAGCTGCCATCCTGCTATGATGCTAATCTGACGTAGCAAAAGTGCGGATTTCAAGAAAATAACAAAGATAGAAATTGGGAAAATATGATAATTTGATTCTAGTCGAAATTAAGGGTTTACAAAAACCTTAAATAGTTGTAAAGTAGCTGAAACATAAATGAAACAAAATATAGGCCCACATATAAGCCAATACTAAAGTCCAAAAATAAACTAAAAACTTAAAAATTCCCGACTCAATTTTGCTTGGGTTCTGTTGATCCAAACGGTTTAAGTATGGCCCATCTCATCCGCATCAATATCTAATTTAGTTTAAAACTGTTTTTGAAACAATATCGACTAATGCTTTGCATGTAGAGCTGTCAAAAACTGACCCGAACCCGAAAACTAGACCCGACCGACCCGAACTTGAAACCTACCCGACCTGGTTTGACTAAAAAAAGTAAACGACCCGAACCCGACCGACCCGAAACCCGATTAACTGAAACCCGATTGACCCGAAACTCGATAAACCCAAAACCCGATTGGCCCGAAACCCGATTGACCTGAGAATCTAACTCGAAAAACCCGAGAATCTAACCCGAGAGAACCCGACAAACTAATGAAATACTCCCTCTGTCCCTATTTATCTGCCTCTGTTAGAAGCTTTATTTGTTTCTAGAAGCTTTATTTATCCCTTCTTATTTGTCTATATCCCAGCATTAATTATTAATTTTTCAGAATTACCCTTTAAAACTACTTTCTTTCTCTCTTAAATGAATATTTTTCTTAAATAGGAGAGAGAATTAAAGAAGAAGAGAGATAGTGATAAAATAAGAAAGTCAATGAAAATATGTATGAAATTTTGTACCATAACTTTTTTTTTGTCTAGTATGAAACGATTAATTATGACAAACAAATAGGGACAGACGGAGTATCTTTATATATCTCCTAAACTTCAAATTTAATAAATAAATTTGATAAAGAAAATAAAAATAAATATTTGATAAAATTTTGATCAAAGTGAACTTAAAAAAAAAATATTTTTTCATAATTAAATTTTTTAAATTTTATTATTATGATTGAATTATATGAATTTATAGAATACTATTATTTAAATTTAATAGTATTAATTATGAAAATTATTAAGGAAAATTTGAGAATTTACAAAGGCCATGTGATTTCATCATTACTGATCAAATTAAGAAATAAATTTTTTCATGTGAATGACAATTTTCCATTCTAACTAAGAAAATTTATAAAGTATAGCAATATTAATAAATTACTAATGTTCATATCAAATTAGTGAATTATCTATCCAACAAAAAGCATCTAAACATTGAAAATTTGAAATTAAAATTTCAATATGTTGTCACATATTTTCTCCTTATAATTTAGTTATCGTCAAAACAAATAATTGAATGAGAATGCCGAATGTAGTGTGTGTGCAAGTTGTTCTATTATACAGAAGTATAGTCTATATACAAGTCTTAGAAAGGAAAGAACAAAACAAAGTCATTACCACTAAGATGATAAGATAATAAGATTAGTGGTTCATGGTGGCCATAGTTGTATGACAGTTTGGATAGCCTATTGGCTATTGGTTATTCCTTTTCAGCTATCTTATTCATCGACCAAATAAAAGCTTTTAAATTTTCAATTCAATAAGAGGAAACTGGTAAATTTTGTAATTATATGCCAAAATTTTAACTCATTAGTTTGTAATTGTATATCAAAATTCTAATTCCTTAGTTTGTAATTGTACGACGGATAATTCATAATTATATATTAATGATATTATTAATCATGAATTTATTATATATCAATTAGAATTTTGAAATGAATTAGTAAATAATAAAAACTTAAATATTTATTTTATTTAAAACTATAGATAATTTATAGGAAAATTTTTTAAAAAAATTATAAATATTACTAATTTAATTAATACATTTATAAAATTACAATTTTAATTAATTTAATTACAATTTATAACAAATCTAATAAATAATATTTTTGATAAAATCTCTCTTAAGTGTTAATTTATAAAATCAAAACTTTAATTCAATTTAAAATAATCGAGAACCCGAATGACTCGAGAGTTAAATTTGAAAAAATCGAATCCAAATAACATAAAACTCAAAAACTTGTAACCCGAAAGACCAGATGGTCAAACCCAAAAAACCCAAACCTGAAACCCGAATAACCCAAAACCCGAGGACAAAACTAAAAAAACCCGAACCCAATTGACCCGATACACGAATGACCCGAGACCCAAATGACCCAAGACCCGAAAGACCCGAACCCGAATGACCCGAAAATCTCTTTTGACCCAAACTGACCCGACCTGATTGACCCGAACCCGAAACCTACCCGATCAACCCGATTTGACACCTCTATTTGCATGGTATCGAAGTGCCGGGCTATAGACTCGTGATTTGGTGAAACACAACGGTTGCCACGTGCTTAGCTCTCAGACCGGGGTGTGACACTAAATGTTTTATGAAATGTTTTATATGTTTTGGGATTCGGGTAGTCCTTTGCACGCACTTTATTTTGTGTTTAGTAGGTGGGATAATTTAAATGGTTTGATATTTATATTTTATGTATGTGTATGTGTATATATATATATAAATATATATATGTGATGGTTAGTCAAGGCCAACATATGAGGGGTACGGAAGATGAGATCCTATGGCTCGATGCTCTTTTGAAAGCTAGTGGATCGAGATAGAGCCTGCTATATGACCTATTATGGATCACCTATTGAGGAGCACAGAGGAAGAAGTAGACCTTATGAGATGATATTATGGCGTAGTAGGTACCTCCCCAGGGATATGTAGCTGTGGCCACAAAGCAAACGGCATCATCGTGGGAAGGGCCTATTCTGTGAATTATTATTATTATTATTATTATTATTATTATTAGTATTATTATTATTATTATTTTTATACACACGCACACAAATATGTGCAAATGTGAACATATATACATGTATATGTATATATATATGTATATGTATATATATATATATATTTGTTTGTGCATTTGTATATGCGTGTGTTTTTGGACAAGATAGCCATCAATGATCCGAGTGTGATAGCTACACACATCGAAGCATATTATGCCAGCCCATTTTAGATTTACTATATTATATATATCTATATATATATCTAAAATATATTTTTTTTATGAAATATTAAAATATTGAAGAACAATGAAGAACAAGAAATAAGAGAAGAAGAGAATAAAGAGAATATTATTGATAGATATTGTAACGCCTCGTCTCTGATTAACCTAATTTAAAGCCATAGATTAATGCAATGAGAGTTTTATCCTTGGTGTGTATGTAGATGTATTCTTAGTAAGAATAGGAACAACTTTTACCTAGTAAAAGTGTCATGCCCCGACTCGCCCGGGGTCGGCCACGTGGTAACCGCCGCGCTGCCTCGTAGTACGTGCCGACCGGTCACGCACCAGAAGCACCGCAAGGCATAGAAATGGATATCATCGTTGCAAAATAACTAAAACTTTAATTAAAAATCTTTTTATAAAATAATAAACTTTAAAGTAGTACCAGTGGATTAATTTAAAAGAATACCTATGCAGCGGAAAACTACTAAGCCTAAGCCACCGATGTCTTTTAGTGAGCCTCCATTCTATTGGCTGACCCCGCACGTGGATCTGTATCCATCCACAATTGGATACAGGTGAGTGACAGAGATTCAATGGGTCTCCATCAGGGTTAGGGAAAACAGGGTAATCAAAATATAATAAAATAAAATAAAATAATTAAAGTAAATAAAATAAATTTTATTTTCAAAACCTCTTTTGAAATTCTCACAAGGAGAAATAAATTTTAAAACCTTTAAAATTATTAAATACTCATGGGCTGGCACCTAATACACTGAAGGCACGACTAGCCGGTCGTATGCCTTACTGCACCGAGGGCTATTTCTTTTTTCTTCATATTCATTTTCTCTTTATCTTGTCGAAATGTCTAAAAAGCCGTCCAACGGGAATTTTAAAGAAATAAAAGGATTTTGAAAACAAGAAAAGGAGTCGCCACTAACCATTTGGTTTAGGTAGGTTAGCCACCCATTTTGACTCCGTTTAACCTAACGTAATCTACAAAGATTACCTTAGGTCAAACAGATATTGGTCTACAAAAACAAATTTTGGATTCGGGAGTCAGTTACGTTCGAGGAAGAATTAGCACCCCCGAAACGCCCGGAAATCGGTACCATAAAGTCTTTTGAAAATCAATTTTAGAGTTAATGACAAAATGTTTTCAACATAAAAAATGTAATTTAAAAAAAAATTTGAATGTCGGAGTAAAAACTCCTTTTGGTATGGGTTAATCCACCCTTAAAGAAAATTCGATTTAATGAGATCCGTATTGAAATTTAATTAGAAAATTCCCAATGTAGAATAACCGAGTTGAGAACTTCCAAAAATAAACTTTGAAAATCAAAATGTTAAAACAAGTAATTTTTCAAAGATAAATTTTGATTTAAAGAAAAATAAGGGTTTTGAAAAAAGATGTGATTAAATTTAGAAAGACCTCAATTGTTAAGGACTAAATTGAAATCTTTTGAAAATATTTTTTGATTTTTAAAATTAATGTCGGAATAATCAAATTCCTTTTATTGATGATGAATTTTGATTAAAAAGCAAGATTCTAAAAAGAGTTTAATTTTAATTGGAAAGATTCCAATGTAGGGACCTAATTGAAATCTTTCAAAATATTTTTTATCTTTTTGAAAATAATGTCGGAATAATTAAATTCCTTTTATTTTTGGATCTCATTTTCTAAAACTTTGATTAAAGAAATTAACCAAAGTTTAATTTTTATAAGAAAACCTCAACTATTGATTAAGTTTGAGATTTTCCTAAAAGCCATTTTTTAGATTATAAAAATTATGTCGGAATTGAAATTCCTTTTGCTGATCAGAGGGATTTTGAAAGAAAACATTTTTTAGGGTTTTTGAAAATTGACATTAATTAAAGAAAAATCTTGAATATTTGATGGAAAAATAAACATGATATGCATGTAATTTTGAAGAAATTAAATGAAGAAAATTCATTTTTTTTGTTTTTGAAGGGATAAAAACTTCCATAACTCTCCACCGTACTTCCCGTAAGAAAATTAGAGAAATTTCTATCTTGGTAGACCCTTGAGCATCTCGTGCTTCCGAGACACCCTCCGACTTCCCATGCACATGAATTTTGTGAAAACGATCCCCTAATTTCTAAATGCATGAAATGATGAGACAAAATAAACCAAGAAAATGGATTAGCACAAGAAATATATTAAGTGTACATTAAAAAAATGCATGAGCCCTAATTTCTAAAATATCATAATTGATGTAAATGAGCCTAAGCTAAGTGACATATTAAAATGCTAATGGGCTTAAACTAAATGGTACATTAAAATGCTAGTGAGCCTAGTCTTAAAATATAAATGGGCTTAATCCTAAGATGCAAATGGGCTTAATCCTAAAATGCAAATGGGCCAAAAATTTCTCAAGGACATAAGAATGCAATTGGACCTAAAATTATCAAATGGCATGAAAATGCATGTGAACCTAAATGAATATGAAAATGGACCCAATATCTAAAATGTGAATAGGCCTAAAATAACAAAAATGACCTCAAATATTAAACAAACCTAAAATACTAGAATGGCATGAAATATTAAATGAAATTTAAAATACTAAAATGACATGAATTAGAAAAATGCCGAATATTCTAATTTATTGAATGACGCAAAAATATTAAAAATGACCTAAAGAAAACCAACATGGCATAAAAAGTTGATGCAAATAAAAAAATATATCAAAACGATATAATAAAATGCAAATGAAGATTATTGAATGATATAATAAAATACAAAATGGAAATTACTAAATAAAAATTTCTAACGTTAAATGCATTTTTTTAGTTTTTATTTCTTAATTTACCACATTTCCACTAATTTGACTTCACCCAATTGAAACTAAGTTCCTTATGGTGCCAAATTGATTCTCGGGTTACAACTCAAATCCAAACATAAAAGAAGGAAACCTGATAGCCCAAAATCAACGTAAAAGTAATAGCACAAAATAAGCATACCTGAGCTAGAAGGAAAGGACTAAGTCTTCAACATTTCCAAACAACACTTAGCCTATTTCTTATTTTCTTCTCGGTTCTTTTTCACTTTCCTTCGGTTTCAGCTGCTTTTTCCCCTTTTGTTCTTGATCCGAGCAGGGAGAAAATCATCTCTGCTTGCTGACGTTATTTTCACCAAGGCCAAAGGAAACACCGCTTAATATCTCCTTCCCCAAAACTTCCTTCCCTTTCGTTCCCTATTTTCAAAACCCTCTAAACCTTTCTCTTCTCATCCTTCCAAATTGTTTTTTTTTCCAAAAAAAACTTCTTCCCCCCCAACCTTACTTCTAATCCTCCCAAATTTTTTTAAAAAAAAAACTTTTCCCCCTCCAACCTTACTTCTAATCCTCTCAAATTTTTTTTCAAAAAAAAAAAAAATTCTTCCCCTCCAACCTTACTTCTAATCCTCCCAAATTTTTTTTTTCAAAAAAAACTTCTCCCCCTTTAACCTTACTTCTAATCCTCCCAATTTTTTTTTTCAAAAAAAAAACTTCTCCCCCTTCAATCTTACTTCTCATCCTCCCAAATTTTTTTTTTTCAAAAAAAACTTCTCTCCTCCCAACCTTACTTCTAATCCTCCCAAATTTGTTTTTCAAAAAAAACTTCTCTCCCTCCAACCTTACTTCTAATCCTCCCAAAAATTTTTTTTTCAAAAAAAATTTCTCTCCCTCCAACCTTACTTCTAACCCTCCTTTTAAAACCTTCAAATCTCTTTCTTTTTTTTTTCTTTTTCTTCCCACTCATTTTGTCTCTCCCTTTTTTTCTTTTCTTTCCACTCATTTTGCCTTTCCCTTTTTTTTTTCTTTTCTTTCCACTTATTTTGCCTTTCCCTTTTTTTTTTCTTTTCTTTCCACTTATTTTGTCTTTCCCTTTTTTTTCTTTTCTTTCAACTTATTTTGCCTTTCCCTTTTTTTTTTGGAAGGCATCTTGTAGTGGGAGATGGGGTGGATGAAATGATGAGTAAGCATGTGTTGGTATTGGGATTTTTTTTAAATAATAAAAATAATAAAAATAATATGGTGTTTACAGTTGCCCCTCTTGGAGCGTTTTCTAAGAACCTTGAAGTTTGTTTCAAGATAATTAGGAAATGGTCCAAGACGTAGACACCATGTGTTTTAGAACTTTTCAAAAGCCAAAAATTGGTCTCCAAACGAGTCAAATGCCATTAATTGGTCTTTAAATGAAACAAATGCCATTAATTGGTCTTTAAATGAAACGAGAGCTGTGACTCAGTCTCTCACTAAACTAAATGAATCTTCAGAACCTAAACCATGACATGATCTCTAAATGAAACGAGAGCCATGATTCGATCTTTTTTAAATGGAACAAGTGCCGTGATTCAGTCACTAAAATGAAACAAGAGCCGTGATTCGGTTTCCTAATGAACAGATTAAACTGAGAGAACCTAAATTAGGTCTCAAAATGAAACAAGAACCATGATTTGGTCTTTTAAACAAAATAAGTTCCGTGATTCGGTCGCTAACTGCAACAAAAGCCGTGATGCGGTCTCCCAATAAACTAAATGATCCTCGAGAACCTAAAATAGGTCTCGGAATGAAACAAGAACCATGACTTGGTCTCAAAAATGTAATGAGTGTCGTGATTCGGTCACTAACTGCAACAAAAGCTGTGATGCGGTCTCCCAATAAACTAAATGATCCTCGAGAACCTAAAATAGGTCTCGGAATGAAACAAGAGCCATGACTTAGTCTAAAAAAAATGTAATGGATTTCAAAACCTTAATTGAGTCTCAAAAATGAAATGAATGTCATACCTTGGTTACTTAAAGAAAAATAAGAGCCTTAACCTGGTTTCTTTCGATGAACAATCATATTTGCTGGATGCTTGGAAAAGGATACTTCCATCTTGATCTGGACTTGATGTATCAAATACCTAACATGTTATCTGAAAACCTGATGCTCTAAAATGATGCAATGATCATGTCATGATGCATGCAATGCTTAATGCTAAATTTGCAATGACAAATTTATTATCCTTTTGTACAAAGCCTGATTCTTGTTTGCAACAATATGGAAACCTTTTTACTCAATCCCAATCTTCTTGCTTATTCATTCGGATTAGCAATTTCAAACTGTATCAGTGCTTTTCCTGACTCAGATTGCTCGTTCTGTTATTTCTGCACATTCTTGATGATTTGCCACAAATAACTTCCGTTTTCCTTCTGAGTGACTGATTAGTTGAAACCCTGTCTCTTAACTTAACTTATGCCTTTGAAAATCAAATGAGCATTTTCATACCTGTATCGTTTCTTGCATGTTTATTCACATTTTGAAATTCATGACAAAATTTAATACAAGCAACAAACCCATTAACAATAATATTTATCGCATCATTAGGAAAAGGATCAAAGAAATAAATCAACTTGATTCAATTTTTTTAGAACAAGATTCATACAAACGAAAGGAATTCAAAATTCAATTCACATTCAAAAATAGGTTCATCTAAACGAGAGAGAAAGTTCATTGATTCCATACAAGAGAAAGGACAAGAGGTACTTCCCATCAATGAATACTCAGAAACATGTACAAATGAAACCTGAGTTCTTCCTTTGATCGATTGACGGTACCAACGAACTTGATAACTCAGCCTATTGAGTGATCTGATCTGCCCCAATTAGACCCACTGAATTTGATCTTGCTTTATTCAATAGTTGTGCTTATGCCTTCTTTTTCCTCCTACTTAAGCCGCCTTTTCAGGTTTTCAACTTAAGCAACTCCACGATTGATCCAAGCCGCCCTTTCGGGTATTCAACTTGGATCTCTCCTTTTTCTTTTTCATCATTTTTATATTCTTTTCATTTTTTCATTTTTCATCTTTTCATTTTTTCATTTTTCATTTTTTCATTTTCATTTCATTTTTTCATTTTTTTACTTCAGGCATAGTATTTCTTTATAGCATCAGCATTAATAGGACTGGAGAATTATTTCCCATCCATCTCTTGTAATATGAAAGCTCCACCAGAAAAAAAATCTTCTTGACAACATATGGGCCTTCCCAATTCGGTGCCCACTTGCCCCGAGAGTCACGTTGATTTGGGAGTATTTTCTTTAACACCAACTCTCCTTCTTTGAATTGCCTCGGCCTCACTTTCTTATCATAAGCTCTCATCATTCTTTTCTGGTATAATTGACCATGACAAAGTGCGGCAAGGCGCTTCTCATCAATCAAATTCAACTGATCATGTCGTTCTTGGATCCAATCAGCTTTTTCCAAGTTCACTTCTCTAAGCACTCTGAGAGATGGAATTTCCACTTCGATAGGTACTACTGCTTCTGTCCCATATACCAACGAAAAAGGAGTTGCCCCAGTTGATGTTCGGACTGCAATTCGGTACGTAAAAAGAGCAAATGGCAACTTCTCATGCCAATCCTTATAAGTTTCAGTCATCTTTGCTACAATCTTTTTAACATTCTTGTTAGCTGCTTCCACTGCTCCATTCATTTTTGGCCGATATGGTGTGGAGTTACTATGAATGATCTTAAACTGAGAACATAGTGATTTTATCATTTTACTATTCAGATTCTGAGCGTTATCGGAAATGATTCTCTCCGGGAGGCCATATCTACAGATAATCTCCTTCTTCAAAAATTTAGCAACCACAGACTCTGTGACACTGGTATACGAGGCTGCTTCAACCCATTTGGTGAAATAATCAATCATAACAAAGATGTACTGATGACCATTTGAAGCTTTCGGAGTAATTGGGTCGATAACATCCATTCCCCACATAGAGAAAGGCCAAGTTGATGCCATAACATGAAGAGAATTCGGAGGAACATGAATTTGATCTGCATAAATCTGACATTTATGACATTTCCTTGTGTAATTGATGCAATCTGATTCTATGGTTAACCAGTAATTGCCAGATCTCATAATCTGCCTAGCCAATTTGTGTCCACTAGCATGAGTTCCACAAACTCCTTCATGCACTTCACTCATAATCATTTGAGCTTCTTTAGCTGCCACACACCTTAACAAGACTTGATCACGAGTTTTTTTGTACAAAATTTCCCCGTCCAAATAAAAATTCATCGACAACCTCCGGATAATCTTCTTATCGTTCTCTGATGCATGATTGGGATATTTTTGGTACTTTAGGAACTGTACAACATCATAGTACCAAGGTCTGCCATCTTCTTCTTCCTCAACATTCATGCAATGTGCCGGTTCACCTCTCAACCCGATCTTGATCGACGGAATCTCTGTATCTGAATTAACTTTGAACATGGAGGCCAATATGGCCAGGGCATTAGCAACTTGATTCTCTTCTCGAGGTAAATGATGGAAAGAGATCTCCTTGAAGTTCTTTACGAGATTTTTGATGTAGTCATGATAAATGACTAACTTCAAATCTCTAATCTCCCATTCTCCCTTCAACTGATAAATCACAAGTGCAGAATCACCATACACCTTTAAATTTTCAATTTTTCTTTCTATGGCCATCTGAATACCGAGAACACATGCTTCATACTCTGCCATATTGTTCGTGCACCTGAAATCTAATCTTGCAGTGGCTGGGAAATTATTGCCTTCTGGGGATGTGAGCACTACCCCAATGCCATGTCCAATTGCATTTGATGCCCCGTCGAAATACATTGTCCATGTCTCATCATCATCTACTTCTCCATCAACATGAAATACTGCCATTAAATCTTCATCAGGAAAGTCAAACTCCATAGGCTCATAATCATCATTAGCTCTTTCTGCTAAAAACTCTACGACAACAGTTCCTTTTATGGCTTTTTGAGAAACATATCGAATATCATACCCGGACAACAATACTTGCCACCGAGCAATTCTTCCTGACAAGTCGGGTTTCTCAAATATGTATCTAATTGGGTCTAACTTAGCCACTAATAAGGTAGTATGGTATAACATGTACTGTTTTAGTCGGTGAGCAGCCCAAGCCAATGCACAGCACATCTTCTCCAATGAGGAATACTTGGCTTCATATTAAGTGAACTTCTTACTCAAATAGTACACTGCATGCTCTTTCTTCCCAATCTCGTCTTGTTGCCCCAATACACATCCCATGGAATTTTCAAACACTGTGAGATATAAGATTAAAGGTCTTTCGGGTATTGGAGGTATCAACACTGGAGGATTTGTAAGATATTCCTTGATCTTTTCAAAAGCTACTTGACAGTCATCATCCCATTCACCTGGATCTCGCTTTTTAAGCAATTTGAAAATTGGATCGCATTTAGCAGTCAATTGCGATATAAATGTTAAAACCCTTTTTATTGCTTAAATTAGGGTTTAAGATCACTCTTCTTTCTCCTACTTTTATACTAGGTGGCCTAAGTTAGCTCAATTTTGCTTTGTAGGTGTATTTAAAAGGGAAAATGAAGTTTGAACTAAAAAAGGGACAAATTCCATGATTAAGTGAACAAACATGCAGAGCCGTCGACGGGTAACAATGTAGACGTCGACGGCTGCTCGAGAAATGAACAACGGGATCACTTGCACCTGCATAGACGTCGACGGCTAACTCATTAGACGTCGACAGACAAGCTACTTGATAACCATGATTCTGGAATCCAAAGCAACCGTCCACGGATTGAAGTTGGACGTCCACGGCCAACATTTCCAGGGAGTTCATCATGCCAGACGTCGACGGCTAGACAGTAGACGTCGACGGGTAGAAGTTTCTGACTTTGAAAACTTAAAGGTTGAACACTTAGACGTTGACGTGCACATCTTTAGACTTCGACGGATCGATCGAGCTGGAAAAGAATATGAAGAAAACAAGCAGAGACGTCGACGGGCAGACACTTAGACGTCGACGGCTAACAAAGTCAACATGTCGGCAGACCCACTTAAATGCTGTCATTCCACTACCAAACTCTAAAAAAAACACATTCCGGGAATCCAGTGGAGAAGAGCCATAACCAAATCCCCAGTTTCCTCAGACTTGTCTCCCTCTTTTCCTCAATGGCTTCTACTTTAGCTTATTTTATTCTTAAGATTCCTTATCTCAGATGGAAGGAATTATTGAAGGGTAGTGGACTGTGGGTTGGCAGAGCTGGACGGCAGAAAGAAAGGGAGAAAGAGCAGCTGGAAAGGGGAGTAGATTCAGTTTTGAAGTTTATATCTTTTGCTGGGTTTGAGACCTATCATCTTGTAAATTTTCGTTGAAGCAAAACTCTATAACTCCAATCTATTATAAGATTCAATCACTTTTTTCTGCATTTGTGAGATTCTTGTTCTTAATGTTTTCTTGTTCATTGATTGTTCTTCTATCTCTTGAGCTTTAAAGATGATTATCATGTTTATTATCTTGTCTATTGGATTGCTGAGTTAATTAGTTGCAAATAATTGATTGAGTAGTTCACTAGCATGCTAGTCCTTGGATTCCAATGCTAGAGTTGGGTGATTTCTTAGAACTTGAGTAGCAAGAGGATGTTTTTACATCCAAAGAGATTTGAAGATGCAATTGGAATAATAAATGCTGGGTTTGTTATTGATTGTTGTTAGCCTTTACCTTTCCATTGCTTATTGATCTTCTAGGCTTGAATTTGGATTGCTAGGATTCAAGTTAGTCATAAGAGGAAGGATTAAAAGTGAACCTAGATTCAAGGTTAATCAACATTAGGAAAGGTCTATGGACTTGAAGCTAGTTTCAAATCCATGAGGTTAACCAATTGATGAGAAGAATGTTTGATTAGTGAATCTATGATCAAATGCTAGGTTAAAAGATTGATCATATAATAGATTGGAGGCTTTGTCTTATCATGTACTGCATTATTATTGTCATTCTTGATAAATCCTCACATATTATTTCCAACACCAATATAAAACTCCCCTTTAATTTATTGTTTAGTTTGATGTATGCTTAGAAAGTAGTGTGAAATAAAGTAAACTTTCCTCGTGGGATCGATCCTTGCTTACCCTACTACATAGTAGATTAGTAAGGTTAATTTTGTTGTGATACGACGAGCAACAATAAACCTGGCAATGTAATTCAATCTCCCAAGGAAACCTCTGACTTCTTTCGGGGTTTTAGGTGGTGATAAATTTTGGATAGCTTTGATCTTATCTGGGTCTACCTCAATCCCCTTAAAACCCAAGAGCTTTCCAGAGGTCACGCCAAAAGTGCACTTGGTTGGATTCAATCTTTTGAACAACTTCTGCAATTTGACAATATGTTCCACCGTCATCCGAGCTTTAGCAATCATATCATCCACATACACTTCAATCTCTCTGTGCATCATATCATGGAACAAAGTCACCATAGCTCGCTGATAGGTAGCACCGGCATTCTTCAAACCAAAAGACATCACTTTGTAGTTAAAAGTTCCCTACACGGTGATGAAAGTTGTTTTCTCTTCATCTTCTGGTGCCATTTTGATCTGATTATATCCCGAGAAACCATCCATGAATGAGAATATGGAAAAGAAGGCAGTATTGTCAACTAGGGTATCAATGTGAGGTAAGGGAAAGTTATCTTTGGGACTGGCTCGGTTGAGGTCTCTGTAGTCTACACATATTCGAACCTTCCCATCTTTCTTCGGCACCGGAACCATGTTGGCTACCCACTCCGGGTACTTTGCAACTTCAAGAAAACCTGCATCTAACTGCTTCATTACTTCTTCCCTTATCTTCAATAGCATCTCCGGTTTCATCCGTCTTAACTTTTGTTGAACTGGCTTGCATTCTGGCTTAATCGGCAGCTTATGAACTACAATTTCTGGATCTAATCCCGGCATATCTTGATAAGACCATGCAAAGACGTCTGAATACTCTTTCAACAAATCAACTAGCTGTTGTCTTTCAGTTTCTGATAAAGTGGTGTCTATCTTCACTTCTCTTCTGTCTTCTTCTGTGCCCAGATTTATCAACTCTGTAGTTTCTTTATTGGGCACTATCTGTCTCTTTTCTTGCTCAACTAACCTCAACAAGTCTTGAGGCAGATTAGAATCATCAATATCGTCGTTATCAACCTCATCAGTATCAATCAATTTATCAAAGTTGAACTCAGGCCCGCTGTTTGTGCTATCTTCGCATTCATTGACGATGGACCTGCAAAAGGGCAATTTGGAATGGATGTATACAGAGTAATAGAATAGGTATGTATGGTAAGAGATAAATCAAAGAATAGCAAACTGGGAAACAATAGAAGAAACATAGTGAATATATTGCAATGTAACCTCATTATGCCAAAAGTCTGTGCATGCATCAATTCATCATTGAAGTTCAAATTATATATAAACAAGAAAGAAAGCCTTAACCAATTATGAAAATACTCATCAACACTCTTAGGCATAAGCGTTGATTTAATAAACAAGAATTTCAGTTAATTACATTTGCTCAGAAGATGAAAACACAGTTGGTATCTCAACAACAGACCAATTGTTTAATTCAGTGTCCATTTTAGCCACATAGATTAACCCATCCAGCTGATCTGAGACCTCATCATCAACAGCACAAATGACCAAATTCTGCAATCCTGACTGAACAAACTGGACTGAAATTGGTGTCTGCCCATACTGATTAAGGTTGACCCAACCAGCTGATACAAAGGTTTGACTGATCGGTGGGAACTTCAATCCTTTCTCCTCTTCCATGCACACCCCATCCTTCTTAGCCAACCTCCGGGCCTTCTTCTTCTCCTTCATTTGTTGTTTGTCTCTCCATGATGGTTTGAAACCCAGACTGAAAGTATTATCTTGGTGAGGCCAGTCTATCAATTCAGGATTCCCTTGCAGATTCTTTCCCAAACCCTTTCCATCAGACCATCCCAATTCTCGCATCTGTCTCTTCTGACTAGTCAACCCTCAGAACTTTGGCTTGCACCCTTTTCTGACATGACCTCCGTAATTTCAAAAGATCGAAAAGAGCAGTCCAAAGCTTCTTCGGTAGCTTCAACGTAAGGGGAGTCCGAAGATTGTGTCACCATGATATCCTCTTCTCCTCTAACTGTCACTATTGTCCTTTCCACCTGAAACTTTACTTTTTGATGCAGGGTTGATGGAACTGCCCCAACCAAATGTAACCATGGCCGACCAAGGAGACAAGTGTAAGATGGGTTGATATCCATCACTTGGAAAACCAATTCAAATGTAACCGGACCGACTTGGAAAGGTATCTCTATGGTTCCATACACTTCCCTTCGAGTTCCATCGAAAGCTCTAACTATGAGGTTACTCGACTGTATGTAGGATAGGTCCACTGGTAACTTCTGTAAAGACCTGAGAGGCATGACATTCAATGCTGAACCATTGTCGATTAGAACCCTCGCCATTGTGTAGCCCTTGCATCTGGCAGTAATATGAAGTGCTTTGGGAATTCCCCTCATTCCTGTAGGTATCTCATCATCTGTAAATGTGATGTAATTAACTGTATCGATGCTTCTAACTATATGGTCCATATCAACAACAGAAATATTTCTGGACACGTAAGACTGACTCAGGGCCTTCAGTAATGATTCTCTGTGGGACTCAGAGTTCAATAGCAATGTAAGTAAGGAAATACGAGCCGGCGTCTTATTCAATTGGTCAACCACACTGTATTCACTTTGCTTAATGATCTTAAGGAACTCTTCGGGTTCATTTACAGAAGCACCATTGGTAATCTCTTTCTCTGATATCATATCTTGAACATTCATAGGCTCATCATTCATTTTAGCCTTTTTCTTGGAAGATTCACCATTTTCTGGACAATAAACCCTACCACTTCGGGTAATTCCACCAACATAAGACATCGGGGGAAATCCTGACTCTTTAACTCCTTCAGTTGCAGAAAAACTGCATTCATACTTCCAAGGAACTCGGTGATCATCTTTGTACTTAAATGGTTGGGGAGGATTCACAACCACTGGTGCTGTTGGTTTTGGTGCATCATAGTAGATCACAAAAGGCTTAGGTGCCTCCGTGGGGGTAGGAACAAATGGTTTTTGTGCTGGAGGTGCATCATAGTAAACTACAAAAGGCTTAGGCTTGGGTAGCTCATCATAATACACCACAAATGGTTTTTGTGCTCCTTCTTCACCTCCTACCATATTTATGGACTCATCAATCTGTTCTATATAAAACTGAATTAAGGACTGATCCATCATCATTTGCACCAATTCATGAAAATAGTTACAATTCTGTACACCATGTCCCATCTCACCACAATACTGACAACCACCAACCTTCTTCTCACACTGAATCATCTGTGCCTTCTTTAGAGCTTCAAAAACTGTAGTCATTGAAGTTTTCACTTCACTCACACATCTCTTCACATATTCACCATTACCAATCACATTTACTGCTGCCCCCCCCCCCCATGATTTGGCAAAGGATTCTGTCCAACATTAGGCTGCGTATTCTGAGAGAAGCTCAACCTTCCTTCTTTTACCAAATCTTGTACCTTAAGTTTTAGCACATAGCAGTCTTCGGTTGAATGACCGGCTGCCTCGTGATGATAGTCACAATGTTCATTAGGTTTGAACCAATCTGGGTATGGTGGTGTGTAAGTTTTGGTCACGCGTGGTTTTTCAATCAATTTCTGTTGTAAAAGTTGTGGAAGCAACGCAGTATAAGTGTATGGAATAGGATCAATTTTGGTATAGGTCCGGGCAGGCTTTGAATTGGTTCCGAGATTTGTGGTGGTGTTTGGTCTAGGTGTGAAAGTTTGTGCTGTAGGATGGAAAGTTGATCCGGAAGCAATGTAATTGGCGGTTGGTGGTTGGTATGAGACAGCGGGTTGGTATGAATGGGTGGTTGATATGAACCTCAAGGCCTATAAGAAACTGAGCGCCAGTTATATGAAGGCCTTTGATTAGGGTAGTGATAGTTTTGATGTTGATGTGTATATGGGTATGAATAGCTATCAGTAGCATGAACCTCCCCTTCCTTCTTCTTGGGATTATGCACCCTTTTCCCTCCAGATAAGTCTCCACCATCTATCTTTCCACTCTTGATTGCCTTTTCCAAACACTCTCCGGCAACCACAATATCGGCAAATGAGCCAAAAATGCTAGTAACAAGCCGGTCATATAACGGTCCTTTCAAAGTTTCAATGAAAGTATAGTTCGACTCTCTTTCTGTCAATGGAGGGTCAACCGGAGCAGCCACGTCTCTCCACCGTTGGGCATACTCCTTAAAGGACTCACTGGACTTCTTTTCCATGGTTTGAAGGGTCAATCGATCAGGAGCTAGATCAGTCATATGTTTATACTGGGCAATAAAGGCTTTTACCAAATCTGACCAAGACTAAACTTTAACCCTGTCGAGCTGATTATACCACCTCAAAGCTGCCTTAGAAAGACTATCTTGGAAGAAATGAATCAGGAGCTTGTCATCATAAGCATAAGCTGCCATCTTTCTCACATAGCTAGTGAGATGTTCTTGGGGGCACCTGGTTCCATTATACTTTTCAAAATCGGGGACCTTAAATTTCGGGGGTATCACAATGCCTAGAACCAAGGTAATGTCAACTGCATTCATAGCTCTATAATACTATGCTCCTTCAACTGCTTTTAGCCTCTCCTCCAACATGCTCAACATTTTGCTATCCGATGATGCCTCCTTAGAAATTTCTGGATCAAGAACCACTGGATTTACTGAAGCTGTACCCGCATTAATGATTGGGACATGAGTGGGTTGGGTAGTTTGAGTGGGTAAAGTGGTGTAGACAAACCCACTAGCATTAGGTCCGGTAGGTGGTGGAGGTGGGTAAGGATATGCCCCATATGGCGGTGGAGGTGGGTACTGATTTTGAATATCTGGCACAGCCGGTGGAATAGGAATGTTGAGTGTTGGTAGGTTTTGCTGGGTTGTCTCAGGCGTATACCCTGGAGCATGAATTGGTGTCCCAGTATGAATAGGTGTATTCTCTCTGACCATCATACTCAACTCACTGATCCTTTCCATTGCCTCATTCAGCTTTTTCGTCAGATCCTCATTAGTCCATTTCAGATTCTCCATTTCTGTATTCTGCTCTACCATTTTCTTTGCCTGAAATCTAGTGTAGTATCGGGGATCTTGGGACGCAATCTTGAAACCTTTAATTATTACAAACATGAATCAGGATATTTATTATGAAAATAATGAGATTATGATGCAATAAATGATGTAAATGATCAATGCATGTAATGATAAAAATCTATCCGCAACAACTAGACCATAAAACAAAATTGACCATTAAACGAGGCTATCATCCATCATTTCCAAATATCATCTTGTAATTGTCACCCATTCTGACTTTGTCCACTGGCCATGATCAATTCTATTTTATGGTTTCTTTCTTGTGGATAGATTCCTATAATGAAATGTATAGAATGGGATGCGGAGATAAAAGAAAGGAATGAGTTAATATATAATCATACTGACAATGGTAAAAGAAATGCGAATGGAGCATGCAATAGGGATCCATCCAAAACAAATTTACTATTAGAGATAACTAATCATTTCAAAAGTTGAAAGAGTAGTTTCAATCCTATAACAATGCCGTGCCATTTTCATCAACTACAATTTAAAGCATTTACAAATCACAGCAGCTCTTGTCTCTATATTATCTTTGCATCACTAATGCTCCCTAACCCGTTACTGGTTCAACTTCTCTGTAAGCTCCCTGACTTGACGCTCTAAATCTTCATTCCTTTTCACCAAAAATTGTTGTATGCGACTTTGCTCTTCCTCGGCATTCTTCATTCCCTCTTCCTTGTTTTTCAGCCCATCCCTTTCATTCTTCAACTGATCATTCTCATTCTTCAGTTCATCTCTTTCACTTTTCAACTCATTTCTCTTGTACTGAATTTCAACATATTGGACTCAAGCATCGGTCAGACGCTTGTTAGCATCCTCTTTGGCGTCCCTGAGTTTTGAAGCCTCATTGCCTTTACTAATTGCTTCTGCCTTCCAACCATCCGCCATTTTTTTCATCTCCCTACTGTCTTCTTGTGCTTTTTCTATAGCCTAAAGCCATCCTCTTTTCTTCATCCTTTTCTTTTTCAGCGTATCTTCTAACGCATAGGTTACCCACTTCAGTTGTTCACATTCTTGCGTCAATTCAGTCATTGCCACCCCTTCTCTGAGTCTTCTGTTCTCAATCTCCAATCTTTCCATTTTATCTTCTGGCCCTTCCATTGCAGGATTAGCTGAGTCAAATGATGGTGGGATCAGAATGTCTTTCACCCGTTTCTTATGTCATTCCAGATATTCGGGTACCACATCTTCCATGTAACTACCTTTATCTTCTTTGAGCACCCTTTTGTAAAGTTCTCCCCATTCGATGGCTTTCTTGTATTGCTCCGAATTGTCATGTTGAAAATCTAACTTGTTTAGACCAGAAGTGAGCGGAATAGTCTGTTCAGACCCAAACTGCCTTCTGACTAATAAGGGTGAATAACTGATGGTTCCCCACAATCCAACCAAAGGAACCCAAGGTACTTTGGCATGTAGATAAGGGGTATCTCTTGAAGGCATCCATCTTGCCTTCCACGATATTTGATCATTCTCAAGATTTCTAAACCATTCAACCCACTATCTTTCTTCTTTCAGTTCTGATGGCCATGGAAGTATGCCATAGATCCCTATTGGCCTCTTATTATTTTCATCATTAAACGACATCCCCGAATTCTTCTTGTACCCAAAATGGCTCTTGAACCAGACAGTGAGTAATTGAGCACATGCTTCAAATCTTCCTCCCCCCTTTCTACAAGAATTTAGGGCTCGGATAGTTTCTGCCAATATGGATGTAGACGGATCAACTTGGTGTTTCAGGCTAATAAAAAGAGATAGCACCGAACGATGCACATATTGTAGCCGTTTAGGAAAAAGAACCAATCCATAAATCAAAAAGGCTAAAATGTCAAGACCATATTCCGTCTGGTAGTTTTTATCCACAAAGTTCATTAGCAAGTTGGCTTGTACATAATCTCCGTCCATATGTCGTCGCAACTCTTCCAAGTCAACCTCTAACATTTTAGCTAGAATCTTCGGATGTTGCACCCATGGCCAGAATACTTTGTCTAACTTCTTTTTTATCATTAACATGTCCCCATATTCTTCAACAGTAGGTACCATATCATACTTCCCCTTCGTAGAATCTTCCTCGTGTCTTCCAGAAGTGAAACAACAATATGATGGATCCCAGAAGTACAATGCCCCTTTAATCAACTTTTCTTCCACCTTTACATAAAATAATAGAGCAATATCTCCATAAAGCTCCTTGAAACGCCTTTGACCACTAGGACCAACCTTTGACCATAACTGCTTTATCTTGGTGAAATCATTCTGGGTGAGGTCCATGTTAACTCTACTTGGCAATTGGGGATGATGATCTTCGGGCAGACAATCTTTCAACTCTGGCAACTTAAGCAAACTCAAAGTTTTCTTCCAATTAAAATCAGGGTCTTCTATCACTTCCACAGGTACTACCTTTCTATCTTCTGCCATGACTAGTTTCCTTTATAATAAATTTACCATGGATAGACCCCCGAAATGAGATGCATGTGGTGCGAATGGAAAACATAGAAGACAAAACAAAGAAACAAGAAAACAATTAGTATATCATAACAGAATATATACATAATAGTATGAAATGAAAGGAGTTGATAAAGGTTAGTAGGCGTTTCTCCTCGTGTCCTAGGAAACCGGTTTTTCTCGAGAGGTTCGGCCCTACTTAAGTTTGAAAGGTTTGGCTCTAACTAGGCTGGGATTCCTCACAAGGTTTCTATATAATGATTTAAGGCTCTATACACGGGTACCCATCGGACAAGATGGGGTGGAGACGATACGTTCGCGCTCCGTCTAAAGGGAAAAGAGTCCGTACTTCCGGAGGCTCTTATGATATGTTTAGTGTTGTGTGTGGGAGAAACTTTACCTTTGCCAACCACCTTTCACCACATGATGCCCAACAAAACAGGCAGATAAAAGGGAAAATACTATCAACAAATCAAATAAACGGTTAGTCCAATTCAAAGGAATAAATATATAAACAAAATAAAGAATAGAAAATAGACATGGAATATATACAAGAAATAAAAGGCAGGGAAACAGGCAAGAAGTATATACAAGATACAGGCAATTAAAAGCAAAGATCGGCATACAAGATGTACACAATATACATATGGACAAAGGAAAGAGAAGAAGCATGCGAGACATAATCAAATAAAGTATATACAAATATGTACAAGGAAAGCAAGGTCATGCTGAGATAATATACATATAATATAATGCAATGAATCAGATAATATGAGGTCGAAAATGTAAATTTGAAAAGTTTTATTGATGTAATTTAAGATGCAAAGTGCAATTTTGAAAAGTTTTATTGATGCAATTTAAGGTACAAAATGCAATTTGGAAAAAGTTTAATGGTCCGAATGTAAGGTGCAAAATGCAATTTGGAAAAAGCTTAATGATGCAGATGTAAGGTGCAAAAACAGCTCATTTGATGAATGCGCATGAATGACATCGCACCTTGAAAACATTTCAAAATTAACCCTAAATCGAAAACAAGACTTTTTCAAAAATGGCTTGACTCTCTTTAAAAAATTCCCCAGTGGAGTCGCCAATCTGTCGAAATGTCTAAAAAGTCGTCCGACGGGAATTTTAAAGAAATAAAAGGATTTTGAAAACAAGAAAAAGAGTCGCCACTAACCATTTTGTTTAGGTTAACCACCCGTTTTGACTCCGTTTAACCTAACGTAATCTACAAAGATTACCTTAGGTCAAACAGGTATTAGTATACAAAAACATATTTTGGATTTGGGAGTCAGTTACGTTCGAGGAAGGATTAGCACCCCCGAAACGCCCGAAAATCGGTACCATAAAGTCTTTTGAAAATCAATTTTAGGGTTAATGACAAAATGCTTTCAACACAAAAAATGTAATTTAAAAAAAAAATTTTGAATGTCGGAGTAAAAACTCCTTTTGGTATGGGTTAATCCACCCTTAAAGAAAATTCGATTTAATGAGATCCGTATTGAAATTTGATTAGAAAATTCCCAATGTAGAATAACCGAGTTGAGAACTTCCAGAAATAAACTTTGAAAATCAAAATGTTAAAACAAGTAATTTTTCAAAGATAAATTTTGATTTAAAGAAAAATAAGGGTTTTGAAAAAAGATGGGATTAAATTTAGAAAGACCTCAATTGTTAAGGACTAAATTGAAATCTTTCGAAAATATTTTTGGATTTTTGAAATTAATGTCGGAATAATCAAATTCTTTTTATTGATGATAAATTTTGATTAAAAAGCAAGATTCTAAAAAGAGTTTAATTTTAATTGGAAAGATTCCAATGTAGGGACCTAATTGAAATCTTTCAAAATATTTTTTATCTTTTTGAAAATAATGTCGGAATAATTAAATTCCTTTTATTTTTAGATCTCATTTTCTAAAACTTTGATTAAAGAAATTAACCAAAGTTTAATTTTTATAAGAAAACCTCAACTATTGATTAAGTTTGAGATTTTCCTAAAAGCCATTTTTTAGATTATAAAAATTATGTCAGAATTGAAAATCCTTTTGCTGATCAGGGGGATTTTGAAAGAAAACATTTTTTGGGGGGTTTTTGAAAATTGACATTAATTAAAGAAAAATCTTGAATATTTGATGGAAAAATAAACATGATATGCATGTAATTTTGAAGAAATTAAATGAAGAAAATTCATTTTTTTGTTTTTGAAGGGATAAAAACTTCCCTAACTCTCCACCGTACTTCCGGTAAGAAAATTAGAGAAATTTCTATCTTGGTAGACCCTTGAGCATCTCGTACTTCTGAGACACCCTCCGGCTTCCCATGCACATGAATTTTGTGAAAACGATCCCCTAATTTCTAAATGCATGAAATGATGGGACAAAATAAACCAAGAAAATGGATTAGCACAAGAAATATATTAAGTGTATATTAAAAAAAATGCATGAGCCCTAATTTCTATCATAATTGATGTAAATGGGCCTAAGCTAAGTGACATATTAAAATGCTAATGGACTTAAACTAAATGGTACATTAAAATGCTAGCGGGCCTAGTCTAAAAATATAAATGAGCTTAATCCTAAGATGCAAATGGCTTAATCCTAAAATGCAAATAGGCCAAAAATTTCTCAAGGACATAAGAATGCAATTGGACCTAAAATTATCAAATGGCATGAAAATGCATGTGAACCTAAATGAATATGAAAATGGACCCAATATCTAAAATGTGAATAGGCCTAAAATAACAAAAATGACCTCAAATATTAAACAAACCTAAAATACTAGAATGGCATGAAATATTAAATGAAATTTAAAATACTAAAATGACATGAACTAGAAAAATGCCGAATGCCGAATATTCTAATTTATTGAATGACACAGAAATATTAAAAATGACCTAAAGAAAACCAACATGGCATAAAAAGTTGATGCAAATAAAAAAATATATATCAAAACGATATAATAAAATGCAAATGAAGATTATTGAATGATATAATAAAATACAAAATGGAAATTACTATATAAAAATTCCTAACGTTAAATGCATTTTTTTAGTTTTTATTTCTTAATTTACCACATTTCCACTAATTTGACTTCACCCAATTGAAACTAAGTTCCTTAAGGTGCCAAATTGATTCTCGGGTTACAACTCAAATCCAAACATAAAAGAAGGAAACCTGATAGCCCAAAATCAACGTAAAAGTAATAGCACAAAATAAGCATACCTGAGCTAGAAGGAAAGGATTAAGTCTTCAACATATCCAAACAACACTTAGCCTATTTCTTATTTTCTTCTCGATTCTTCTTCACTTTCCTTCGGTTTCAGCTACTTTTTCCTCTTTTGTTCTTGATCCGAGGAGGGAAAAAATCATCTCTGCTTACTGACGATATTTTTACCAAGGCCAAAGGAAACACCACTTCCCATCTCCTTCCCCAAAACTTCCTTCCCTTTCGTTCCCTATTTTCAAAACCCTCCAAACCTTTCTCTTCTCATCTTTCCAAATTGTTTTTTTTCCAAAAAAAAACTTCTTCCCCCCCAACCTTACTTCTAATCCTCCCAAATTTTTTTAAAAAAAAACTTCTCCCCCTCCAACCTTACTTCTAATCCTCCCAAATTTTTTTAAAAAAAAACTTCTCCCCCTCCAACCTTCTAATCCTCCCAAATTTTTTTTTCAAAAAAAACTTCTCCCCCTTCAACCTTACTTCTAATCCTCCCAAATTTTTTTTTTCAAAAAAAACTTCTGTCCCTCCAACCTTACTTCTAATCCTCCTTTTAAAACCCTCAAATCTCTTTCTTTTTTTTTCTTTTTCTTCCCACTCATTTTGTCTCTCCCTTTTTTTTCTTTTCTTTCCACTCATTTTACCTCTCCCTTTTTTTTTTCTTTTCTTTCCACTTATTTTGCCTTTCCCCTTTTTTTTTTTCTTTCCACTTATTTTGCCTTTCCCTTTTTTTTTCTTTTCTTTCCACTTATTTTGTCTTTCCCTTTTTTTCTTTTCTTTCCACTTATTTTGTCTTCCCTTTTTTTTTCTTTTCGTTCCACTTATTTTGCCTTTCCCTTTTTTTTTTGGAAGGCATCTTGTAGTGGGAGATGGGGTGGATGAAATGATGAGTAAGCATGTGTTGGTATTGGGATTTTTTTTTAAAATAATAAAAATAATAAAAATAATATGGTGTCTACATATCTCATATACTAGCCCGTTCAGTCGGTGGTGCCTCACTGTGGTGGAACACAGTGAACTGGAGCTCTGGCGAGTTTCCCTACGCGCCTCTCCCAACCAGGCTCAACTCACCGTGCCCCTCGATAGGCGATCCACGGGTGAGTATCATGCATGCTCTCAAACCCGGTCCACGCTCCCGCAATTGGAGCCCCAAGGAATCCCACTCAATCACTCCTCTTACCGGGGCATCATACACCAATAATCATAATAATAATTATAATAATATTTCTTTATAAATATTAAAACATGTAAACACACACAAGCTTTTGTATTTTTTTTAAAATCATCCCACCCCCATAAGTGGGCGTATCACAAAATAAAAAGTGTGTGTTGTGGATTACCCTTATCCCAAAACCGTTGTAAAACCTTTTTAAAAATAATTTATGATTTTTAAAACATTTTGCCCTAGTGGCTAAGCACTGAAAACTAAGCCACTCACAGTATTGGGAGATTCGTATACTCCCAAGCGTTCCATGTAGCTCAACCTCCGGAGCATCGCTGCATTCGATTCACCCGGAGCCCTAGCACACGGAAATACGTTAGCATTCATAATTAAATTTATGAATGCACCTATGAGGCTCTAACATGACCTAAGATTGGGCTTGAATGTGGTTCGGGGCTTGGAAAAGTGTCCGAGAGGTTCCGGGGTAAAAATCGGAAACTTGGTGAAAAATTACGAAAATGCCCCTGGGGACCTGTGGGCCCGTTGGGCCCAGCCCGGCCTGGATTCTGGGCCATACAGGCCCTCCCGTGTGGTTGGGTCTGGCCCAGCCACGGATTGGGCCGGAGAAGGCCCACCCGCGCGAGTGGCAAATTAGGCCAAGTCCTGCGCGGGACTGGCCCGAGTCCCACACGGAACTCGGCCATGCCGTCTCTCCCGCGCGGGAGAGACGCGGCTCCCGCGCGGGAGCCGCTCGGCCCCTCTCGGGATCCGAGGCATTTTCTTAGATCCCGAGCCCCTCGGTCCACCGTTTCGCGTGAAATTCAAGATGGAGGTTCCTCTCACCCCCCACGACACGTTTACCAGAGCAGAAATGAGAATTACAAGCTCAAAGTTCCTAGATCTCAAATCTAAACTTAAAATCTAACTAAAAGTTGAACCTAACTTTGAGCTTGGATTTCTCCTAGACCAATGCATGGATAAAGTGAAAACTTAATGGAATGTAGTTCAAGGAGTTAAGAGCAACTCACCAAAATCTCGCCTTGAACTGGCGGTCGGTTTGTCCGGATCGGCCAAAAGTCCAAAATTACTCCAAAAGAGCAGTTGAGAGAAAAGAGAAAGGAGAGAAGAGAGAAAAGAGAGAAAATGAGGGGGAGAGCTCATCTCCCCCCTATTTATAGGGGAGCCCGGCACCGGGTCTACTCGGGCCCCGGGCCAGACTTTCTCTTCTCTTTTAAATCTCTCAAAACTTTGATTATTGGCCCGATCCACCGACCAATTCACCAATGGACCTCCAATCCATTGGCTATGGACTTCAAGGAGTCCACTAAGAGATTCCATGCATGGCCACCAATCTCATCTTCCAACTACGTCTTGTCTTAAGCTTATCTTCTCTTCTGACTTGACACAGCCGGACCGACTTATTATTTAATTATCGCGTCATCTTGTACTATTCCGTTCGTACAAAAAGGTCGTGCTAGGTCCGCGTGTGTCAAAAAGTTTTCTCATTTTAAAGAATTAGGCTTCTAAACATCTACGACAAGTTTTGACCAAGGAGGTAAAAGTCAACCTTTTGTATTATTTTTTAAAAATTTTGTACGTCCCACCGAGTGTGTATCTATCATTTCAAACTATGTATTTTTCTTCTTTAGTGTGTCTGAGAATATTTGAAACTATGACGGTATTTTTTTCGAACACTTTACATCGACGAAAGGATTGCTAAACAAAAATATCGCAATTTCTAATGGTATTTTCGTAAATAATTTTAAAACTTCAAATTGAATTTTTCTTCATTGATAATGATTTTTCCTATAGAATTGGAGGGTTCCATATTGTTATACATTGTTAAAACTTGAAACTGCCTACTTGCTACGTGAAAAGTCTATTGTACAATTACCATTTTACCCTTGAGAAACATTCAAAGGTATTTTAACATCATAGGTTATACACCTTAAAAATGTTTAGCCAATTGTATACCAACCTTGTGAATTTAAATTATATAATGTGAAATGGAGAGAATATTTTAGTGTTAGTTGGATAGTTAGAAATTTTGATGAAAAATGCGAAAGAAATTCGCAATAGTATAGTTTACAAACAGTAAGGAGTTTTGAAAATTCTGTGACGCGTAAAATAGCTTGACAGAGGTTGAAACGTAATTTGGGACTCTGTAAAAGGTTTGGGACTGACTAAGGACATAAATGAAATTTTAAAATTTTTGGGGGTAAAATGGTCATTTTACCATACGATTTTTGGTCCCAATGGCCATATAAAAGGCCGTGGATGGCCATTGTTCTTGAAAATTCAAGATCATTTCTTATTTTTTCTTCATTTTTCCTTTTTGAATCCAAATTTCTTCCCACCTTGATTTCTCCAATTTTAATCCATAAACCCCCCACAAGTTTCAAGTCAAATTGAAGCTCTCAAAAAGCCCATCAATTGCCCTCTATCAATTTTGAAGAATTTGAGCTTGGTTGGGAGTAATTTGCAGAGAAAAGATTAGGGTTTATGTTGAAGTTAGACAAACCATAAGGTAAGCATGCTTAATTTTAAATTATGTTGTAGATGTATGCATGCTATCATGCATGGATATTAGGTCAATTTTGCATGAACTGTGGATTATGTATATGAAATTAAGGAAGAAAAGAATTGCCATGTTATGGATTTTAGATTCATGAAATTTATGTGCCAAGAGAAGTTTACAAGTTAAACTAGAGTAATATAGGAGGTTTGAATTTACAAGAAATTGATCTTGGAAGGTGTCAAATGAGCAAGGTGCAATATAGAATGATTAAGCCAAAACTTTCAAGAGAAAAATGCAAGATCTCAATTTTGTAAAATTTTAATTAGTTTAATTGTATTCTTGGAGTAGTTTGGGTGTAAATGTGGGAATAGAAATTTTGGAGATAAACAAATATCGATTTGATGAAATTTGGGGACATTGGCTGAAATTTTCAAGGTATAATTGGTATTGGTTATTTGTGAGTTTGAATAGAAATTGATGAAGGAAATGTGTCTGTGTGTGTGTGTGTGTAAGCTAGTTAAGGAGAAAACAGAAATCCAAAAATTTAGTAGTTAGTCTTGCATTGCATGCACATAGGTTAGATTAGAACTTGTGCAATATTTAGTAGTTCATGCCTAAACATTGAAGCATATCCAACATTTAGTGTTTTAGGAACTACGCAAGCTAAAGGAAAGGAAATCGCAAACGAAGACCAAGAACAAATCAGTCGCCAAGAACAATGAGTGAAAATTTATTTGGCCTAAATTCAAGTTTTTATGAACTAAAATACTTTACCACTTGAAATGGTTTTTTATTGCAAAAGCTTTGATATTTTTGAGCTTAAACTTGATTTATGATACATGATATCTTCTTATAAACTATGAATATTGATGGTCTTGAGGTGAATAGATTTACTTCATAATTTTTAGTAATCAAATGTTTTTATGTATGGTAAATTTGACTAAACTTGGCATAGTTAAATTTGATTCCGATGATTTGATGTTGGACCATTTGGCCAAATGATATAGATGAATTATGATATCTTTTATACATGTTTATTATCGTGATTATGGTGGATGACTGGTTAGTCATTGCAGTTGCGCTTCTCACAGTTCGACCTTGTGGAGGTGGCGTGAGTAAGTAGTTGACTCCCACATGGGATGGTGGTATAGGGGATTGATTGTGCACATTGTTATGTGATTATTTGATCCATGTGGGAGTACAATGGACATAGCCACATACCACCCATGGCGAAGGCCTACGCCAACGTTGAGGATGGGCGTGTTGATGAGTTAAAGAAAAATGTTAAATTTTCCTCGATAGGCCCAAGCCCTATTCCGGCTGGGTGGGTTTGAGTATGGTTTTTGGCAAGCCCAAAGGATAAAATAAATCTTTTGAAAATTTATTGTTTACTCTCATGCAATCTCAAATTATAGATTTTTGAAATAATTGAACTACTTTTTTTGAAATATTAGATATGTGGATTTCCAATTTCTAAGAATTTATGTGGTTTATCTCATTTGTTTAAAACAAGCTTGGTAATCTCAAAATAAAATAAAATTAATTTCCATAGTTTGTAATTGACTACTTATTTTTATTCATCACCGAGTTATGAAATTTTTGAGTTTTTTACCTAAATTTTCTCCTTTTCTGGAATAAGAAACCATTTATGTATGAACAAAATGATAATTAAATATCTTCATGAGTTATTGAACATTTCTAGTTTATAACTCTAAGATTATATATATTTCCATTTTATTTGTTTATGAATTGGTCTCGTTCCACTCACTAAGTATAATCCATATGCTCACCCCCGTTTTTTTAATAATCTATTTTCAGGATAGTAAATCGTGCATAAAGGGTAAATTGCTAGGCATCAAAACTTGGCTTTGGACTTCCCTTCGTAAGTTTGTATGACTTATACACTTTTACTGCTGGATCCATTGGCATAGTTTAAACTACTTCTAGACTTTCTTTTGTTCCTGTTTTTCAATTTAAAAGATGGTTTTGTAATATATAGAAATTACTTATGTTTTGTTTATAAAAATAATTGAAAAGAGTTTTTCCAACTTTTACTACTTTTAATATTCATGTATGAATATACATGGATATGTAGATTTTATGAAACGACTATTTTTATTTAAGCTTTGAACTGTGTGAAAATTTTAGAATTTTATTTTTCGTCTTGAACAACAAGCTATACTTGATTTACTAAATGGGTTCGATATGCTATAAGCCTTGCGAGCTTCGAGTTGGGGCGAAGTGCATCACTCACAATATGAGGCACACGGCAATTGTCACATTCTCGATCTTCGGATCAGGGTGTGATAGATATTTCTATATAAGATGAGATATGATACAAAGGGTAGATGGGCTCCCTATTTATATTAGAGAACCCCATTACAAATAATAGGGATTTAACCTAACTTGTAAGTCAAGTTTACTTCTAGGCCAAGTAAAGCGCCAATTCCTAAAACCCTAGATATATTCTCCTTGATTTTCTCTCTCCATTAATTCTCTTCAATATAGGCTTGTTTTCAAGACAAGGTAAATTAGCCAAAGGTGTAAAACTCCATTATTCCATATCACGGCCCCTTGGATTGAACACCATTCTAAATGGCCTTATTAGACGTACAGCTACTGCCTTGGTAAAAACCTTAAGTCGAAAAAACCCAATGGGACAAGAATCAATCATAAGGGAAAAAGAGTAAGAACATTCAAATGTGCTATTACTGCCTCATTAAAAACATTTAACCGGGAAAACCTTATAGGACAAAAATCAGGCAAAAGGAAAAAAAGAGTATAGTGTATTATGTCTATAATTTTTGCTCCCTCTCAAATAATCACTATTAGGACATATATTTATTGCCATTTTTAGGACTTCTATCTATTGCCACTTCTGGGGCCTCTAAGTATTGTCACTTCTAGGATCTATATATATAATCTCTTCTGAGGTTTTTAATCTTGCATCTTATTGACTCACTGCATAACAATGCCATACACTAGTTTCTCGAATGTTGCTGTTGGTAGTAACTTGGTAAATAAATACGCAAGATTATTGTTGGAGTGAATTTGTCTAACATCAACTTGTCGACTTTTCAGAAGTTCATCAGTGTAGAAAAGTTTTGACAAGATATGCTTGGTCTTATCACCTTTAATATATCCTCGCCCTTGTGCAATACAAGCAACATTATCTTCATAAATTATAATGGGGGAATCTATAACTAGTTTCAATCCACTAGCATTCTAAATATGTACTATCACAGATCTTAACCAAACACATTCTCTTCTGGCATCATAGATGGAAATAATTTCAGAGTAGTTGGAGGATATAGCCACAAGTGCTTGCTTAGTGGAATACCAAGATATTGCTGTATAATTATAACAAAACCAATAACCGATTTGAAAGCAAGCCTTGTGAGGATCAGTTTTATTTTTCACATTAACATATCCCACTAATCTAGAGTCAGTGGTTTTCTTTAGAGTAAAATAACCCCAAATCTATGGTTCCTTAGAGATAGGAAAAACTGTATTTAATTCCATTCCAATGTCTCCGAATTGGCTCAAAACTTAAAATTTGCCAATAAATTTACCGTAAAATCGATATCCAATCTCATGTACTATGCCAAGTACTTCAATCCCTCGATAGCATTAAGATACGGTACTTTAGGACCAAGTGTATCCTTATAAGGTTCTTTAGAATGAAATAGATCTGTTTGGGGATTGAGAGACCTTAGAACTATAGGAGTGTTCAATGGGTGAGCCTTGTCCATGTCAAAACTTTTAAGCAATCTATCTATGTATGCTGACTGATGGACAAGTACTTTGATTTATTCTCAAGCTCTAGACTAAGGCATAATTTGGTTTACCCGAATCTTAAACTCTTTTTTCAAATTTTTAGCAGTTTTAGATAACTCTCCAAAAGTTCCAATTAAATTCATATCGTCGACATAAGCTGCTATTATAGCAAATCTGGTTTTAGTTGCTTAATAAACACACATGGGCAGATGGTATCATTTTGGTACCATTCCTTAATAAGATAATCACTTAAATATTCATACTACATGCAGCCAGATTGCTTCAACCCATATAAAGATCTTTTCAAATTTATCAAGAATAAGTTGCAGGAGTGTTTGCTTCAGGCATTTTTAATCCTTCAGGAATTTTCATATAAATGTTGGAATCTAATGAACCATACAAGTATGCCGTCACAACATCCATAAGACACATGTCTAATTTTTCTTGGACAACCCAACTTATGAGGAAACGAAAGGTAACTATATCCATCATAGATGAATAAGTCTCGTCATAATCTGTCCCAGGTTTTAATAGAATCCTTAGGCTAGAAGTTGGGCTTTATATCTCACGATCTCATTTTTCTCATTTCATTTCTAAACAAAGACCCATTTGTATCCAACGGGTTTTACATTGTCATGGGTTTTAACAATAGGTCCAAAAACATCACGTTTGGTAAGGGAATTCAATTCAACCTGGACTGTTTCTTCCCAATTAGGTCAATCGTGTCTTTGACGACATTCGGTTATAGACCAAGGTTCACTATCATCATTCATATTTTCATGAGAAATTATGAGAGCAAAAACATGATTGATAATAACCTCATTCTGATTCCATATCTCGTTACAATAATTTATGGAAATTTCAATATTCCCAAAGTTGGTGATCTTTTCAAGGGTTTGTGACAATTCAGGGACAATAGGCTCGTGATTTTGTGCCACTTTAGGGCAGTGTGCTTTATTTGAGTGTTATTTTATGTTGCTTCAAGGGCAATTGGCTTTCCTCACGAAAGATTAATATGCTCATTTGGAGCAGGTTTAGAATTCCTCCCCATTCTTTTTCGAGGAATTGTATCTTTTAATCCCATTGGTCTACCACACTTTAGGTGCGGCACATTTAGGTCCATTTTTGATGGTTTTACAAGAACCTCTATCCTAGCTAGAACATTCATGGCCGGAATATAATACTTTGTAACTTTAGAAGTCTCATCAAATGCATCAGGCAATCTATTAGCCACAGCTTGTAAATGGATCAATCTTTGCACCTCATTTTCACATTCAGTAGTTCTTGGGTCTAAATGAGACAAACTTTTCTCATTTCATAAGAAAATCTCAACATTTTTCTACTTTCTATCTATGAAAGCCTTTGGTCTCCTAATTGATGGGAATACTATCTCATCGAAGTGGCAATCCGCAAATCTAGTGGTGAATAAATCTCTTGTCAATGGTTCAATAAACTTAATAAAAGACTGTGAATCAAACCTAACATAGGCCCAAATGACGTTAAGGGCCCATTTCAGTTCTTTGAGGTGGTGCCACAGGCACTTGCACAACACATCTAAAGGTAAGTAGATGTGTAATATCGAACTCTAGGTCCAATACTAACTAAGGGGGGAATATGAATAAGAACCAATAGGGCCTAATCTAATTAGTGCTACAGCGTGCAAAACTGCACAACCTCATACTGAAGAATGAAGTTTTGTTCTCATCAACAAAATTCTGGCAATTATTTGAATTCATTCAATGAAGGATTCTGCCAATCCATTTTGAGTATGAATATGTGAGATAAGTGCTCTACTTCAAACCCCAATGAAGCGCAATATGCATCAAAACTTTTTGAAATGAATTCACCAGCATTATCCATTCGTATGCTTTTGATTTGGTGATTAAGAAAATGTGCCCAAAGTTTAATAATTTGTGCAAGCAAATGTGCAAATGTGACGCTGCGCGGGGATAGTAGTCAAACATGGGACCATTTGTAGGATGCGTTCACTAATACCATAAAATATCAGAATGGTCCACTTAGGGGTTGTATTGGTCCACGGATCTCACCTTGAATTCACTACAAAAATAATGGTGATTCATGATCAACCTTAGTAATTGAAGGTTTAGAAATGAGCTTTCTTTGTAAACAAGAGTCACAAATATAATCCTTAAGACCTTCGAGTCTTTTAAAGAATGTCTTTGAATATTCTTGATGATTCTATTCATCATCGTAGCTCCTGGATGACCAAGGCAATCATGTGAAAGTCCAAATATATCAGGGTTTGTAAATTTTGGGGCATAAGAGCGTGTGATTCTATAATTCATATGGGGAAACAATACATTTCGGTGTTAGAAGCTTCTAGCTTCTCATGGATGGTCTTCTGGCCCATCTTGTAAGAAGTAATGCAAAGAAAGTCTTTGTTTTGCTCATTTTTTGTTTCAAGATGATACCCATTAAGCCATACATCTTTGTAGCTCAGTAGATTCCTCTTTGATCTACTGCTCAATAATGAATCTTTTATATGCAAGATAGTACCATTAGGCAAAAACAATTGTGGCATCTCCATAGCCATCTATAATTTTAACAGCACCAAATATAGTATGGACATTTGCCTTGCACAATGTCATAGTTCAGAAAAAGTCTTTATTACACAACACGGTATGTGTTGTGGCATTATTAAGTAAACAAATTATTTGCTCTTTTTCCTTTCCCATTTGCATTTTGTTGACAACTTCTAGCATAAATTTGTATTGACAACTTCAAGTGTCTAATACACAAAACAATTCTAGCCTTGGGTATAATTTCAAAACTAATATAAAATTACACCAAGTAAATTCCTAGGAAAGAATGGAGGGGTCACAAATGGCTCCACTTAAGTTCCACACTCCTTAGATAGAATTTTCCTAAACATGAAATTAAATATCAAAACCATTGACATCTTCAGGTGTCAAGAGATTTACCCAGCGTGAGCATTATTTAGTAACCAAATTGTTTACTTTTTTCTCAATGTTTTCCATTTTGCACTTATTATTGACAGCTTCAATTGTCAAATATAAAAAATTTATAAATATGATAATTGTGAATCAAAATAAAAATAATAATACCCTTTTATTGATAATTGATAATATTCCAAATTTCTATGGGGATATCTCTACCCAAATATATGGAAAACATAAATTTTTTGGTGACTTTTACACCCAAAGAGATAACAATTTCGTATGAAATAAAGTTGAGTTTGGGTAGTCTTCCACCACTCATATGTCTTTTCATCTTGATTTTTAAGAAAATCAAAGAGTTCATACGATTTTCTTGGACCAAAGTATTGTTGACTTCAGCATCAATCAAATTTTGGTTCTTCTCAGTGGCATTGGTCTCAATATGCCTGCCTTTATCCTTCCGAAAAAAAGCCTGATACATATTAGCCAATTGTTTTGCCGTATAATAGGTACGAGCCCATTGTCCAGTCATTCCACAAGGGTTGTAAGTATTTTCACCATGCTTTTTCACAGGCTTTCTTCTTCTAGGACTGTTTAGGGAGTTATTTGCCTTGCGATTTGCTCTCCCAACACGTTTTCGGGGAAAATTGTCACGCCCCGACTCGCAAGGGTCAGCCACGTGGTAACCGTCGCGCTGCCTCAAAGTATGTGTCGACCGGTCACACACCGGAAGCACCGCAAGGCATTGAAATGCATACCACCGCTGCAAAATAGCTAAAACTTTAATTAGAAACTCATTTAATAAAATATTTAATTATAAGCAACACCAGTGGATTAATTTAAAAGAATACCTACATAGCGAAAACTACTAAGCCTAAGCCACCGACGTCTTCTAGTGAGCCTCCTTTCTATAGCTGACTTCGAACGCAAATCTATATCCATCCACACTGGATATAGGTGAATGACTGAGGTTCTAAGAATCTCCATCTGGGTTAGGAAAAATAAGGGTAATCCAAAATAAAATAATAATAAAATAAATATTTTTCTTTTGAAAACACTTTTCTGGTTCTCTTGTTGAGAACCCTCTTTTAAAAACACTTTAAATAAATAAATAATAAATATATATAAAATGGGCAGGCATTTCTATCATACTGAAGGTGGGACCCGTCGGTCGTTTTATGCCTCACTGCACCGAGGGCTATCTCTTTTCTCATTTAAAATATTTTCACTTTTCTCTTTCTTTAGCCCTTTCCCTCGGTGGTGCCTCGTTGTGGTGGAACACAGCGAACTGGAGCCCTGGCGAGCTTCCCTACGTGCCTCTCCCAGGGCCTCGTCTCACCGTGCCCCTCAATAGGCGGTCCACGGCTGACAATCTAGCATGCTTTCTCCATCTCGTCCACGCTCCCACATATTGGAGCCCGAGGAGTATCCCTCTCAATCACTCATCTCGCTAGGGTATCGCACCCTTAATAATCATAATAATAATATTTCATAATCATATATATATATATATATGTATAAAACATTTATTTTCAAAAACATATAATCACACACACATAAGTTTTTATTTTCCTTTTTAAAACATCCCACTCACTGTGTGGGTATATCACCATGCAAATGTGTGTGTATGGATTTCCCGTATCCCAAAACCTTTTTGAAAACATTTATGTTTTTCAAATCTTTTTTAAAACCTTTTTCCACAGTGGCTAAACAGAGAAGTCTAGGTCACTCATAGTATTGGGAGGATCGTATACTCCCAAGCGCTCCAAGTAGCTTTAACCTTCGGAGCATCGCCGCATTCGATTCACCCGGAGCCCTAGTACACAGAAATACACGTTAGCATTCATAATTAAATTTATGAATGCACCTATGAGACTCTAACATGACCTACGATTGGGCTTGAATGTGATTCGGGGCTTAGAAAAGTGTCCGGGAGGTTTCGGGGTAAAAATTGGACACTTGGTAAAAAAATTACGAAAATGCCCTTGAGGGTCCATGGGCCGCCAACTCGGGCTGGGCCCTACAGCCCGGGTCTGGGCCAGGCAGGCCTCCCCTAAGGTTGGGTCAGGCCCGGCCTGTTTCTGGGCCCAAAAGGCCCCACCCATGTGAGTTGGGCCGAGCCCAACTCGATTTGGGCCAACATGGCCCAACCGTACGGATTGGGCCAAAATGCCCAATCCGGCGCGGGGGCTGGCCCAGGTCCCGCGGGGGACTTCGGTCGTGGGTCTCTCCCGCACGGGAGAGACTCGGCTCCTGTGTCGGAGTCGTCCGAGATCCTTGAGATCCGAGGCTTTTCCTCGATTCCCGAGCCCCTCGATCCACCGATCGTAGTGAAATTCTAGATGGAGGTTCCTCTCACCCCCCATGACGCATTTACCAGAGCAAAAATGAGAATCACAAGCTCAAAGTTCCTAGATCTCAAATCTAAACTTAAAATCTAACTAAAAGCTAAACCTAACTTTGAGCTTGGATCTCTCTTAGACCAATGCATGGAAATACGTGCAAACTTAGATAAACATAGATCAAGGAGTTAAGAATAACTTACCAAGAACTCGCCTTGATCCTGCAGTCGGTTTGTCCGGATCGACCAAAAGTCTAAAATTGCTCCGAGAGAGCAAATGAGAGAAGAGAAGAGAGGAAAAAGAGAAAATGAGAGGGGAGAGCTCATCTCCCCCTATTTATAAGCAAGCCCGACACCGGGTCTACTCGGGCCCCGGGCCAGACTTTTTCCCCTCTTTAAAACCTCTCATAATTTCGATCTTTGGCCCCATCCACCGACTAATTCACCAATGGGCGTCCAATCCATTGGCTATGGACTTAAAGAAGTCTATTTTAGTGATTCACTGCATGGTCACCCATCTCATTTTCCAACTACGGCTTACCTTAAGCTTGACTTCTCTTCTGACTTGACATAGCCAGACTGACATATTGTTTAATTAATGCATCCTCTTGCACCATTCCATTCGTAACGAAAAGTCGTGCTAGGTCCAGGTCTGTCAACTCTCCCCTCCTTCTAAAAATTTCATCATCAAAATTAAATAAGAAAGCTTGGGGAGATTTGGCTTCCATTTGAAGCCCTCCTTTCGTTTTCGAGTAGTGTTCACATCACTATTCACCGCTGAAGTCCACCACACTTCCGCTGTGCACTCTAATCACTTTCTTCCTCAAGAGTAGCTTCATTGCTCTTTTACTCTTGAGTTTGAACCTCATCTTTTCCTTAACATAGCCTATCTTTACCTATTCATGGGTTAAGCTCACTTTACTTTGATCGTAACACTTGGAGGTTCTTTCTCCACATCAGCTGTGCTTACTCGATCTTCTTGCTTTAACCTTGTCTCATCCTCCAAGTCTCTCTTGGTGAGACTACTCTCTTGTTACCTCTGAGGTTCCACACCTCTTACTCTTCTCAGGAGCTCTTTCTCCTTTTCAGTGCCACCGCCTCTCGCTTCGAGGCCATCTTCCGACACGTTTGTCGTCGTTTCATGGTCTTGTACTCATCTTTGTAACCAAGCTATCGGGAATGACCTTCGCTTAACTCCCTTGCCTCCGTGGCGAAGATGCAGCGAGTTAATTGTCTTTCCCTCTACCTTGGTTTTGTTTCTCCGTTTCGTTCCTTACTTCCATTCTCTTTCTTTCATGGCGTATGAGTCGATCTCTTGTATACACTGGCCCATTCTCGGCCACATCACAACAGAGGAATCAGAGATCATGCCCTCTCGGCTCTCACAATCTAACCCACTCTCTGACCGCCCATCACAATCACAAATATGGCCCTCGGTCCATCACATCTTTGTTCCACTCATGGATGAAGAACTCTGGGAGGTCTCATACTCTCCCCAATCACATACTGGGCCGGTCCTCTCGAGTGGTCATCACAGAGATCCTCAAGATCTCGATCTCTGACCCTTTCTCTCATAGGGACGCCTCACATGGCTCCCAAATCAGTCACACTTGAGCCTCGACCTCATACCCATCCATGCCATTTCATCAGCCTCATAGGCTTCATCTCATCTTTCACTCCCTCGGAGTGTCCACGCTTCAGGATGTGCCGAGTGTTTCTCTTTCATATAACCGCTTTTCTTCACATTAGCTTCCTTGCTAATGGTAGATCTCTTTTCCTCCTTTCATCAACAGTACTTTTTGGGGGTCTACAGTGTAATTCATGCGCCTCACACTCATGCTACATTCTTTGTAGCTTCTTCACCTTCGTGTTTCTCTCTTGAGGTATCTCGCTCTTCGCTTAACTTGACCTTCTCTTCAGTCTACTACCATCTTTAGGCATCACTTACAATTCTTGTAATCTCCATACCCTTTCCTTAAGGTTATCTCCGTATCCTTTCTCTTCTTCACACTCATTTTACCTCGATTTGCATGATCTTTCACATCTTACCCAAGGTTTCCCTTTACCTTGGCTTCATTTTTCCCTTTCTTTGCTTTCTTCTCTGACTTTCTCCATCATTTTTATCCTTACTCCTCTTTTCTTCTAACACCTTTAATTCTCTTGGTGTTAGAATTTCCTTTCTGCTCCTCTTATTGACTGTGCTCATAGAAGTTCATGAGCTTAATCAATTCCTTCCCTTGTCCTTTGTTCATAGGAGTATGGGGATTCCTTCTTGATATCTTTTTCTGTCTTACTTCCCTCATCTCTTGCTTTCCATGTGTGGGTTTCCTTTATCTTGGCCATCTTCGGCTCTTAATCTATTGATATCTCTTCCTTGTCTTTTGATACCATGGTTTATTTAGTGTGGGCAACACTTTTCTCATTCTTCCATTACCTCTCTATCTTGCCCACGCCAAGCTGACTCCATCTTATCTTGGTTTGACTTCATGTCCCACATCCTTTCTTTACTTATCATTCTTCGGGGAGGTTATTCTCAAAGTTAGCTTACTCCCCTCCTTCTAAAAGATTTAACTTATCCTTCATATTCCTCAACCTTATACTCTTAATTCCTTCTATCTCACTTTACTTATTTGTTCTCATCCTTTTGTCTCCTTCGGTTCCAACCATTATTCTGGTTTATACTTAATCACCTTTTTGTCTTCTCCAATTTCAATCATTATCTGATTCATTCTCGTCTTATCTTTACTTCTTTCTTCGACTCTTACTTAGGTCGATCCACTTTCCTTATTCTCTGTGTTTAATTATCCTTAAGGTTCCCCATCATCATCATTATTCTCATCCTTATCATCCTCTCACCTTGTTTACCCCATCATGTTTTGATATCTTTATTCTTTATTTCTCTTTTCTCCTCTTCGATTCATTTTTATACCAATATCATTCCTTATCACCTGTTATTCGTTAGGATACGATCATCTCCATTCACTCGTTTCCTACGAGTGTTCTTCCTTTTATGTTTTCTCCAATTTTTCTTTCTATCCAATCTCCTACTCTCTTCTTCGTAACCTTTATCATCAATGCATTTTTTCCTCTCTTTTCACCAATTCATACTCTTAACCCTTCTGTTCTCTTCTTCCACAATCAAGTAGTCAGGATTTCCTCTTCTTTCCTTTCACCGATTTGTCTCCTTGACCCCTTTTCTATCTCTCGGTTTTGGCCTCCGATAATCCTTGTTTATTCTTTCTTTCCTTTGACTTATTTGTTGTATGATGTAGTGCCTTAGCTTGACTCGAGTTTGGGGTCCATTATGCTCGACTTTCTTTAGCTAACATCCGTTTCTAAGTCTTTTACTCACTTTCAATCGCTAAGTCTTTCTTAGTCCTTTTTCTAGGTTTCTTTTAATCCCCTTTTTATTCACTTTCTTTAACCTATTCCTAGGTTATCTACCAAGGTTTTGTCTCGACTCCTGATTTCCTAGTCTTATTCTTTTACTAATCCTGGTCAGTCATTTGGAGTTATTAACCTATGGTTCATTATGGCATTATCATTAATTAAAGTTATAGTTTTCTAGTGATGTGTTATACTTTTCTTCTTTTAAGGCTCTATTCCTAATTAGCCTATACTTAGTTCATCAACTGAACTAAGTGTCTCTTTCTTCTAGGCCTTGTTCTTCTTTTATTAGCCTAGGATCTTCTTTTACCTAGGGTTTTTATGCTTTCTTTTTTCATTAAGAAAGCCACTGCACTACATCACAACATTCCTTTATCCTTGTTAAAGGGTTCGCCCTTCTTCTCCTTTCCTCTTCTTCTTTCTCACCAGTTCCTTCTGGCAACGTCTTCATAGCTCTGGAGAAAATTCCCTTCGTGCCTTCCATTAGCACGCATAAAGGCATTCTCATCATTGTCGTGCATCCCATTCTTTCTGCTTGCTTACTTCCCATTGACTTCGTCAAGGTCCTTTCATATCATCCTTTGAAGATCTCCTCCTTCTTGCTCTCATTATCAATTAACATAAAGGGTACATCACCTTTAATCTACTTAGGCATGGAGGTTTACGACTTATCTTTCTCTTTATTCCATTTCCTCCATCTTCATTTCGTTTCTCTTTTGTCCATTATCCTTTTTAACATTGGTATCCAATGGTCAAACAAGTAGTAACTAACGTACTACTCATTGACCACTTGGATGTGATCTCTTTTCATTCTTTCTTCATTCTCCATTTTGTCATCCTTGCCTTATTCCTCCTCATCGTTTCCCAAGAATGACTTCTCTCTTGTTCCTTTTTCCTTACTCTTCCTTTTTGCCATCCTTGAATCCTTTAGGGTGTTCTCCTTTCAATCCTTTTACATCCTCAAGTGATCTTCCCATATCTCACTTCTTGGGATCTTAGGCTCACTCTTTCTCTTCCAATTTCCTTGGATGCTTCTCCTCGATTGATTTCAAACGAACTCTCTTTCATCCACCAATACCCCTTTTCTTTCACCACTTACATACCACTGTGTAAGTACAAAAGAACTCAGCTAGTCCTTGCTGCAACTCCTTTCTCACCTCCCATGTGATGCTTTGTGAGGTCCTTCTCGATCCTTCATCTGGTTGCTTAGACGCTTCATCTCACGTCCTGAGGTTTTGGGCCAACCACATCCTCCATGGTTGACTCCTTCGATTTCTTTCATTCTAACCCAAGTCTCTCTCCTAGGCAATACACAATGGTGTAGAGAACGAGAGAAGTGGAGTTAGCGTTCACACACGTTATGCCCCAACTTGGCCCTTTGCCTCGTTCTAGTCGCATCATTCCTCCCAAGTCTTACACGTCACTAGTGTAAAGAATGGGGGAACACATCTAATTTACGTTCAAACTCGCTACTTTACTAGCGAGTCTCGATGTTCACAACTTCAAAGTTTGAACATAGAAGGTTGTAGGCATCAATCCAGTTTCACTGGTAAGCCTCTAACAAGGCTTCCCTGGAGAATTGGACGAGACATCATCTATCTCGTCATCTTAAGGGAAATACCATCCCTTGCACAATTTAGCTATCGAGTAGAAGGAACATTAAAAACTGAAAATTTGGGTTTGGGGAGTTTCTTGGATAGCGTGCCTTGCTTGCACGAATCTTGAGGAAAAAGGTGGTCATGATGTCTTCTCACTTAAGACCACACTCGAGAACACCATTTGGTGGCTTGCTGCTAAATAAGGTATTCTAAGAGTATGTTTGATCATTTACGACGCTTTCGAGTAGCTACATACTTGAACTCTGGAGTTCTAAACCTATTTAAACACTGGCTTCAAAAACGTTTGAAAACACTTTGAAAAATTTTATAGGTTTTGAAAATAGTTAGAATCTTTTAAACGCTCTGATACCATTAAAGTTGTCACGCCCCAACCCTCCCGGGTCAGCCACGTGACAACCGCCGCTCTGCCTCGAAATACGTGCCGGTCGGTCACGCACCAGAAACACCGCAAGGCATTGAAATGGATACCACCACTGCAAAACAACTAAAACTTTAATTAGAAACTTAATTAATAAAAAATTTAATTATAAGCAACACCAGTGGATTAATTTAAAAGAATACTTACACAGCGGAAACTACTAAGCCTAAGCCACAGACGTCTTCTAGTGAGCCTCCTTTTTATAGCTGACTCTGAACGCAAATCTGCATCCATCCACATTGGATATAGGTGAATGACAGAGGTTCTAAGAATCTCCATCTAGGTTAGGGCAAATAAGGGAAATCCAAAATAAAATAATAATAAAATAAATAATTTTCTTTTGAAAACTCTATTCTGGTTCTTCTGCTGAGAACCCTTTTTTAAAAAGACTTTAAATAAATAACTAATAAATATATATAAAATAGGCTGGCATTTCGATCAAACTGAAGGTGCGACCCGTCGGTAGTCTTATGCCTCACTGCACCGAGGGCTATCTCTTTTCTCATTTAAAATATTTTCTCTTTTCTCTTTCTTTAGCCCTTTCCCTCGGTGGTGCCTCGCTGTGGTGGAACACAGCGAACTGGAGCCCTGGCGAGCTTCCCTACGCGACTCTCCCAGGGTCTTGTCTCATCGTGCCCCTCAATAGGTGGTCCACGGCTGAGAATCTAGCATGCTTTCTTCAACTCGTCCACGCTCTCGCATATTGGAGTCGGAGGAGTATCCCTCTCAATCACTCATCCCGCAAGGGTATCGCACCCTTAATAATCATAATAATAATATTTCATAATCATATATATATGTACAAAATATTTATTTTTAAAAACATATAATCACACACACATAAGTTTTTATTTTCCTTTTTAAAACATCCCACTCACTGGTGGGTATATCACTATGAAAATGTGTGTGTGTGGATTTCCCGTATCCCAAAACCTTTTTGAAAACATTTATGTTTTTAAAATCATTTTCAAAACCTTTTTCCCCAGTGGCTAAATAGAGAATTCTAGGTCACTCACAGTATTGGAAGGGTCGTATACTCCCAAGCGTTCCATGTAGCTTTAAGCTCCGGAGCATCGCCGCATTCGATTCACCCGAAGCCCTAGTACACGGAAATACACATTAACATTTATAATTAAATTTATGAATGCACCTATGAAGCTCTAACATGACCTACGACTGGGCTTGAATGTGATTCGGGGCTTAGAAAAGTGTCCAGGAGGTTTCGGGATAAAAATTGGACACTTGGTAAAAAAATTAAGAAAATGCCCCTGGGGGTCCATGGGCCGCCAACTTGGGCTTGGCCAGGCAGACCTCCCCTGAGGTTGGGTCAGGCCCGGCCTGTTTCTTGGCCCAAAAGGGCCCACCCATGTGAGTTGGGCCAAGCCCAACTCGGTTTGGGCCTAATAGGGCTCAACAGCACTGATTGGGCCAAAAGGCCCAGTCCGGCTCAAGACCTAGGTCGCGCGGGGGAGAGACTCGGCTCTCGCAAGGGAGCCGTCCGGGATACAAGGCTTTTCTTCAGTTCTCGAGCCCCTCGGTCCACCAATTGTCGTGAAATTCGAGATGGAGGTTCCTCTCACCTCCCACGACGCGTTTACCATAACAGAAACGAGAATCACAAGCTCAAAGTTCCTAGATCTCGACTCTAAACTTAAAATCTAAATAAAAGCTAAACCTAACTTTGAGGTTGGATCTCTCCTAGACCAATGCATGGAAATGCGTACAAACTTAGATAAATGTAGATCAAGGAATTAAGAATAACTTACCAAGAACTTACCTTGATCCTGCGGTCGGTTTGTCCGGATCGGTCAAAACTCCAAAATTGCTCCAAGAGAGCAAATGAGAGAAGAGAAGAGAGGGAGAAGAGAAAGTGAGAAGGGAGAGCTCATCTCCCTCTATTTATAAGCAAGCCCGACACTGGGTCTACTCGGGCCCTGGGCCAAACTTTTTCCCCTCTTTGAAACCTCTCATAATTTTGATCCTTGGCCCGATCCACCGACCAATTCACCAATGGACGTCCAATCCATTGGCTATGGACTTAAAGAAGTCCACTTTAGTGATTCCATACATGGTCACCCATCTCATCTTCCAACTATGGCTTACCTTAAGCTTGACTTCTCTTCTGACTTGACACAGCCGGACTGACATATTATTTAATTAATGCGTCCTCTTGCACTATTCTGTTCGTAGCGAAAAGTCGTGCTAGGTCCGGGTGTGTCAAAAATTCCTATGCCTATGCTTACGACCTCTAAAACAGCCAACAATTTTGTTCTCTCCAGCATTTGCTTCAGGAAATGCCTTAGAATCAATAGGTCTTAATTCATGATTTTTAAGTAGCAATTCATTAGTTTGCTCGACAATCAAAAGAACAAAAATCAATTCATAATACATCTTAAATTGACGTTGCCAATATTATTATTGCAGTACTATGTTGGAAGCATAGAAAGTGAAGAATGATTTCTCTAAAAGATCAGCCTTGGTAAGTTTAACTCCACAAAGTTTAAGCCTTGAAACAATATCGTATAATGTCGAATTATACTCAGATACAGACTTAAAGGCCTGAAACCTTAGATTTTGCCAATCATATTGTGCTTGAGGGAGAATAACAGTCTTGGTATGATCATACCTTTCTCTCAACCTTGACCATAAAGTTAATAGATCTCGTAATGACAAGTACTGGACTTTTGGGCTATTGGTCAAATGTCGGTAAATGAAGATCAAAGCATTCGCTTTGACTTTGTCATTAGCATCACCTTTTTTATCAATAGTAGCAACAAGATCTTGCCCTTGAAGTGTAATTCAATATCAAGGCACCAAGATAAGTAGTTATTTCCACTCACATCCAAGATCTAGAATTTCGGCTTTTCAACTTTGGCCATCACTCTATAAAAGATGGTTCCAACAAATTAATAATTACAACTTTAGGTGTCAATAATAAAATAACCAGATCCAATTTGACAACTTCAGGAGTCAATAAAGAATTCACACAACTTGAGGTTATGATATGAAAGAAAATTAATATTTTGTATGACAACTTCTAGTGTCATCCAACATAAAAGAAAAAATCGTAACCCTTGAGATTAAAATTAATAGGGTTTATCTTGTCAAAAATAATAACATAGTTAGTATAATGGAAATAAGAAATCAAAAACGAAATAATTTGAATAAAAATAAGTTGGAGAGATCTGACCTTCCATTATAAAATCAAACCTTAAGAAAGCTTTCTCGTGCTGATAACGTGTTATGAAATATTGAAATATTGAAGATCAATGATCAAGAAATAAGTGAAGAAGAGAATAAAGAGAATATTATTGAAAGATATAATTTTGGTATAAGATGAGATATGATACAAACGGTGGAGGGGCTCCTTATTTATATTGGAGAAAACCTTTACAAATAACAGGGATTTAACCCAACTTGCAAGCCAAGTTTACTTCCAGGCCAAGTAAAGCGGCAATTCCTAAAACCCTAGATATAATCTCCTTGATTTTATCTCTCTCCATTAATTCTCTTTGATAAGGCCATATTTAGTGAATATTTAGTGGCTAATTTGATATATATTTTAGCACTTGTATGGTCTAGATTTATATGAAATTCTTGATATTCTCTCATATTGGATTTATTTGCTTGTAGGTGATGAATTGAAGCTAATATGGCTTAATTTTGGGAAATTGAAGATATTGGAACTATAAGCTTCACCATGACCCTTCATGTAGGAATTCAAGAAGAAAAACAAAGCACAAAGTCAAAACTGCCCCATGATGTCACATGAGTCTTGCATGAAGTGGAGCCTATTTAACCAAACCAAAAGCTAGCCAGCTTTGATGTTGCCACGATGATGATGTCTCTTGCGTGGGACTTGCAAGGGTCACACACGGGAAACGTAGTTAGCAAGCTGCAAATAAAGGGTGCTGGGCTTTTGTGACGTGGCTTGCAGTCCAAATTTGATTGCGACTTCAACTTATTTTCCAAGCAATTATGTGTAACCTAGTTAGCTACTAGTATAAATACTCATCCTAGGGTTCTCCTAGGGTGTCTTGGATTTTGTATCTTAGACATTATTATTTTATTTTAATTTGTTCTTATTTTTATTTTATGAGTAGCTGGTTCCCTAGTTAGGGTTAGGGGTGTAGCTTGTTTGGATTTTTAATTATCTATGCATATTTAATTTATTTGTTGGTTGAATTTATTCTTCTTATTTTTAATCCTGAATTTATGCTTGATCACTATAGATTCATTCTTTAGAATTGTATGAAAAACTGGGAGGTGAAGTATGATCTGTGCACTAGAAGAATAAACATCTTAGAGTTAGAGATAGGGATATCCTAAACTAGGGTGATACCAATAGATTACTTATTCTTAATGAGTTTGATTAATTAGGTTATACATCGGGAGATGATAATCACTTAATTGAATATACCTGTATACCTTGGGAGAGGACATAGATACATTAGTGTAATCGTTATTTCAACTTGAATAATTGGATTTGCATGATAATTAATTATTCCTTGCAAGTGAACCCCAAAGCCCTAAATGTTTTCTTATTTATTAATTTTCTTTTATTTAATTATCTATTTTAGTTAGTTAATAATTTAGTTTATTTCTTCCTTAATTTTAATTTGATTGTTTGCTTTAACTAGAATTAATTAAATTAGTGAATATTAGTCCTCGTGGGAACGATATCTTGGAATACTGCTTTTCTATACTATCTCGATTCTATGCACTCGCAGATTAAGGCAACCAGGTTTTTGGCGCCGTTGCCGGGGACTATATATTTGCTATTTATATTAATTCTAGTTTTATTAACTTCTTGTTTTTACTTAATTTTTAGGTGATTGATCTAACCAAGCAAAAGATGTTCCACAGTTGGGAGGCTTGTTATCATTGTGGCATGTATGGTCATGCACCTCGTGCTTGTATGAATGGGGAGTTTCAACAACCACATCCTTCACAAAACAATGGGATACAAGACCAATTAAAGCAATTAATGGCTACCATGCAAACCAACAATGCTTTCGTGATAAGTCAAATGAATCAATTGCAAATCACTAATGCAACCATCATGTCGCAGATTGATAAGATGGAACAGAACCATGGTGCATCTATCCGAAATTTAGAGATGCAATTGTCTCAACTTGCCCAAATTATTAAAGAGCAAGATGAAGCTCTTATGGAGAAAAATCTTGTGAAGAAATCTGATGAGCCTGTGGTTAATGATGTTGAGGTGGTTAATATTGAAAAACCACAATGGGAGGACAATAAAAAAGGTGAGACGAGTTTAGAATCTTCTTCAAATCTCGAGCCTGAAGTCAAGCCTTATGTTCCACCCATTCCATATCTTGAAAGGTTGAAACAATGGCCAAGAAAGAAAAAGTATTATGAAACCAATTTCGATTTCTTTCATAATATCTCTAGAGCTAAACTGCATAAGGAAGATGAGTGAGTTGAAGCAATATAACCGGAGCCTCAAAACAGTTCGAAAATTGAGAAAACTTTGAGTCCTACGTGGGACCCAAATGAATCCCACGCCAGACTTGCTGCTGAAGCTGAACAAGAGCCGGAAACCATGCCTCCCGCGCCGGATCCGACTATATCCCCTGCGGGAGTGACTCTCCAAGCGCTCAACGAACTTCCAATTACACCTCCCGTGTCGGATTCAACTCTTTCCAGTGCTGAAACTTCTTTTACTCCCAATTTCAATTTAAAGCCTTATGTGCCATCCAATCTACACCCTCAAATAGCCATTAGTGGAGCATCCAATGTTACAATCAAGATTGGTGAAGAAATGGAAGTAATTCAAATCTTTAAATCTTTATCAATCGAATTTCTTGAAGAAGATCACTCACTTATATTTGTGTTTTCTGTGCAGGAAGTTAATACGAAAAATTCCAAGGAGGCTGCTAAGGTTACACAACTCGATAAACTATGGAACATATGGCAATATGATTTCACTGGAATTACGTGACCTCCTTTGATGACAATGTCTAGCTATGGACATTAAATTTAGCGCTTTGTTGGGAGGCAACCCAACCCTCTAACTTTTATTTTATTTATTTATTTATTTAGATTTTAGAATTTTTATTAATCATTGTTTAATTTTTCTTTTATAGGTCATGGTCTTGGAATTTCATAAATTTTATCTCACAAATTTTATGTGGACAAAGGGAGACTTCTCTACCCTTTTATTTTGCTTAATTGCTCAAATTTAATATTTATGTTCATGTTTAAGTGTGGGGGTGAATTTTTGAAAATTCAAATTTTTATTCTTGTTACTAACAATTTTTCTTTAGTTTATGTAAATTTGTAGATGTCAATTTGCATTTAGTTGATATTATTTCATGCATACATACTTTTATTTTTGAATCAAGGAACATTGGGACTGGAAACAAAGCAAGCAGTAGTAGCCGTAACACCGACTCCCACGCATGACCCGAAGGAGACCCGCACGGTACCTAAAGCTTAGTAGCATCGACGTCCAAAAGTTACGTCTCACGTCCAGGAGACAATAGAGTCCCTCACCAGATTGGAACGAAAACAAGCAAAGGAGCCGCAACAATGTCTCCCTTGAGGGACTCAATTATCTCCCTCGCGGGAGCTGAAGCTTAGCCATGAAAACAGAGTCCAAATCACGACTCCCTCGCTGGACTTGATATTATCACGCGCGGGACTCGTAACCAAATTAAATTTGTTATGCAAAGAGACGTGAATTTTGTAATAAGGATGCTAATCAGGAATGGGTAGAAGTTTATGTGTGCTTATCTTGGATGGCTGATTGTTTGAACTTGGATTGAGGAAGGCTGGTGAACCACGATTCCATTGACACTCATTGTGACTGGACAGATAGCCAAATTCAGTCCCAATTTCTTCATTCCAGTGATCTTGGCTCATGAGCTTAAAATAGACATGCATTATCATTGAGTCTAATTTGCATTTAGTCTAGTTCATTTAGAATTTTTAAACTATTTATCTTTGTTTAGTTTTTGATAATTTGGTGATATTTGATGTACTTTGCAATTTAAGGATATTTGTACTTAATTTCATAATTTTATTTCTCCACCAATTTTTATTTATTTGTGCAGTTTAGTAGAATAAAAGATCGATGCTCGAATCTCCTTCAAATTATTCGGTTCTTCAAATTTTCAAGGAGTTCTCGCATTCTCTTTTATTTCTATTTTCTGTACAATATTGGAGACAATATTGTTCTAAGTGTGGGGGAGTGAAATTGATTTTTGAATTACTTAATTGCTAGCTATATCATAATTTCTCTAAATTAGTCAAAATTTTTCAATTTTTTTTTTTGTTTTGAGTCTAGTTTCATTGGTTAATTTTAATTTAATAATATGAGTTTGTACATGATTTTGAGTAGAAATTAATTGTTAAAAATTAGGTACATAATGTGATTAGGTATTTACTTTATAATTTAGGCTTTGTAAATACTTTGAAACCAATTTCATTAAGTGATGATACTTCGAATTGATTTGTGTTACCTGGTGAGCTTTCTGAGCCTTCATGCCTATTTTTCTTGATTATATTGTATATGTCTTCTATGATTTTGTGACTTCTAGAACTTGAATTTCATCTTTTTGAGATTACATGTTTTTAATATATGTGCAAGCATTGAGATTAAGGTCTTTAGGATTTCGTTTGAGCCAAAAAGCCAACCTTTATGCACTAATCCATTGGTGAACCCTTTGAGCCTATTGTTATATATTTAGCCTTTTTCTTTGTAGCTTTCCCAAAGAACTTTGAGCCTAAAAAGAAAATGAGTTTTTGCACCCTATTCATTATTAGTAGAGTGTTCACTTCTTTAACTTGATGTACTTTGAATTGATTGCAAAAGAATAAGTGTGGGGGAGATGATAATGTATATAAGGTGGTGATGTAAAAGGGAGAAAAAAATTTTTAAAAGGGCACAAAATTCAAATTTTGCCTTAAAAAAAAGAGAAACAGAAAAATGAAAAAAAAATTGGCATGGATTCTTGAGCTTGAAATTGATGAAGGAGATTATGATTTATTTTTGCAAAGTATAAGAAGTTGGTGGAGTGATTTTTGATCATGATATACCGGTTTTTCGTGATTTTCTTACTCTACTAATTTTGAATTATTTTGTTCTTCTCTTATCCTTTTCTTTGTTAACTAATTTATTTATCCCTTTTGGCCCAATTATAACCTAATTTGAAGACCTTATGATTCTTGCTTGTATGTATATATTGGAGTAGTGGAGATTAGATGATTTTCAAGCCTATGGTAAGTCCAATTTCATAAAAAGATCATGAGAGTACCTCACCTAAAAATTTCTAAACACTTGAGTGATTGAGTGAAACCTTGTGAGGAATTAGTCAATTTGAAGTGTTTGATCTTGATGAATGAGGTAGATTGGTGTTTGCATAGTTTAGATTGTTTAGTAATTAATCTATGAAATATTATGTATTTGATTTTTTATAATTATATTGATAATTGAAATTTTTGTATAGCTTGTGTCATTAATTTGAAGCTAACCATGTGTTTTGAAAATGCTTGTGGGTATCGTTTTGGTAAACCCTTAGGAGACTACAACTCCTCTACTAAGGACACTTAGGGGTTTAAAGGCTTGTGGCATATGCTAAATGTCACCGTACACCTACGAAAGTGGAATCATTTTCTTGTTCTTGTTTTGGTTTTAGATTAGTTAGTTTAGATTTACATATTGATTGCTTGAGGACAAGCAATAAGTCAAGCGTGGGGAATTTAATAAGGCCATAATTAGTGAATATTCGGTGGCTAATTTGATATATATTTTAGCACTTGTATGGTCTAGATTTATATGAAATTCTTGATATTCTCTCATATTGGATTTATTTGCTTGTAGGTGATGAATTGAAGCTAATATGGCTTAATTTTGGGAAATTGAAGATATTGGAACTATAAGCTTCACCATGACCCTTCATGTAGGAATTCAAGAAGAAAAACAAAGCACAAAGTCAAAACTGCCCCATGATGTCACGCGAGTCTTGCATGAAGTGGAGCCTATTTAACCAAACCAAAAGCTAGCCAGCTTTGATGTTGCCACGATGATGACGTCTCTTGCACGGGACTTGCAAAGGTCACGCACGGGAAACGTAGTTAGCAAGCTGCAAATAAAGGGTGCTGGGCTTTTGTGACGTGGCTTGCACTCCAAATTTGATTGGGACTTCAACTTATTTTCCAAGCAATTATGTGTAACCTAGTTAGCTACTAGTACAAATACTCATCCTAGGGTTCTCCTAGGGTGTCTTGGATTTTGTATCTTAGACCTTATTATTTTGTTTCAATTTGTTCTTATCTTTATTTTATGAGTAGCTAGTTCCCTAGTTAGGGTTAGGGGTGTAGCTTGTTTGGATTTTTAATTATCTATGCATATTTTAATTATTTGTTGGTTGAATTTATTCTTCTTATTCTTAATCCTGAATTTATGCTTGATCACCATAGATTCACTCTTTGGGATTGTATGAAGAACTGGGAGGTGAAGTATGATCCATGCACTAGAAGAATAAACATCTTAAAGTTAGAGATAGGGATATCCTAAACTAGGGTGATACCAATAGATTACTTGTTCTTAATGAGTTTGATTAATTAGGTTATACATCGGGAGATGATAATCACTTAATTGAATATACCTGTATACCTTGGGAGAGGACATAGATACATTAGTGTAATCGTTATTTCAACTTGAATAATTGGATTTGCATGATAATTAATTATTCCTTGAAAGTGAACCCCAAAGCCCTAAATGTTTTCTTATTTATTAATTTTCTTTTATTTAATTAGCTGTTTTAGTTAGTTAATAATTTAGTTTATTTCTTCCTTAATTTTAATTTAATTGTTTGCTTTAACTAGAATTAATTAAATTAGTGAATATTAGTCCTCGTGGGAACGATTTGTTGGAATACTACTTTTTCTATACTATCTCGATTCTGTGCACTTGCAGATTAAGGCAACCACTCTTCAATATGGGCTTGTCTTCAGAACAAGATAAATGAGCCAAAGGTGTAAAAGTCCATTATTCTATAATATTTTTATAATTGTTTTATATTATAATTGTTTCTTAACCCTAATGAACATTCATTGAAACTTTGTCACTCACCTGTAACCAATTTTGTTGGATGTGGCTTCCGCGTGTGAGGATCGCAAGGATGTCAATGGCTTAGGAGTTATTTTATTTTCTGTTATGTAGGTTATTCTTTAGTTATATCCACTGGTACTTAAATCGATTTTCAATTTTATTTCTGACACGCCCGGACCTTGTCCACACGTGTCAAGTTGTATAATTATACGTTGTTGATTTGTTAAAATACCAAATTTGATTCCCATGGATGTTTCAAACTTCATCTAGCTCAATTTCAAGCTTAAAAACCCTAAAATTGAAGTCCGGGGATGTGGGCCCCACTTGAAATCGAGACCCGAGGCAATTGGGGCTGAGTTGACCGGAGTCAACTCGAATTTTGCTTGACTCCGGCGCCGGAGTTGGTTGGGTCCGGCGCCGGACCCGTCATTTCTATAAGGGTCTCGGTTGGCCGAGACCCTCATTCTTCATCTCTTCAAGTTCTTCAATAATCTCCGATCTCTCTCTTCCAATTCTCTCTGATTCAAGACTTCAATCCCTCTTCAAACACTTCATCAATCATCAATATCAACTTCTTTTGCATCCTTGAAGATCAAAACACCAAGATTTCTAAGGAAATCATCAAATCTAGAAAACTGGAAATTTGGCGACAGTTTGTTCATCAGCCGATATCTTTTGATTCAACCGTGCGTTTTGGCTGAGAATTTAGTATGTTGTTCTAGACTCATCAAGCTTTAATTTGATAGTTTATACGCTTGATTTCATGGTCTGAGCTAAGAGAATTTGATGATTGAAGTTGAGATTTCTGTTTTGCCCGAGTAAAGTCAACTCTTGATGTTTTGATCCAAAATTCGAGCATGATTTGTTGTTTGATTCAGTTCTTGAAGCTGTGAATTCATAGATCATGTGTTTAACTTGCTGTGTTTCAATTTTGGTGTGGATTCGTGTTGAATCGAACACAAACCGAGCATGATTTGATGAAAGGCCGAATTCGGCCATGATTCTGGAGCAGGTCCGGCGCCGGACCTGCTGTGTCCCGCGCCGGAGCTGCTGTTTTGTGGGATTTTGTCCCATTTTTGCTCACTCCCGCCCGGGAGTGAGTAAACTGTCGGCATGAGGTACTGTAGCACCAGGGGCATTTTGGTAATTTTGCAACCCTAGACCCCATTTGATCCCAATTGACTTCAATTAGCTCCAATTGACTTCCGGACTTGTCAATTTTAGTCCGAGACCTTTAATTGGTGTTGTTTTATGATTTGATCATTGGTTGAAATTTTTATTAATCAAATTAGATTTTTAATTTGATTATTTAGGTACGTGATCGTACGAGTTTTGGACCGGTTGCAATTTGAGCTAAGGCATTCGTGGGTAATCGGGGAGTATACAACTCTCCTCACTTGTGAGTGGCTTGGATTATATTGGTTGACCATTGAGGGTTAACCGTTTTTAAATTTATTTATAAATGCTTATTTAAATTGTTTATATACGTTTTGGGATATGAATTGTCCACCCTCACACACTGAGTTTATAAATGATTTGAAGGGTGGGAATTTCAATAAATTTTATATATTGAAATTATGAATTATTGTTTGGGGAATGATACCCCTGAGATATGAGATATTGAGTGGGATTCCTCGGAGCTCCATTATGTGGGAGCGTGGACCGAGTTTGAGAGCATGCGTTATTACTCAGCCGTTGACCGCCTATCGAGGGGCACGGTGAGTCGGGCCTGTTTGCGAGAGCCGCGTAGGGAAACTCGCCAGGACTCCAGAGTGCTGTGTTCCACCACAGCGAGGCAAACGTCAAGGGAATGGGCCAAAGAGTAAAGTAAAAATATTTTAAAAAGTATAAGTAACCCTTGACGGTCCAGTGGATACCCAATGTACGGGTATATCTTATTGGGACGATTTCAGATGCCAGCCCACTTGGATATATGTATTATTATTGATTTGATATTTGATTTGGTTTGGGATTTCATATATTTCAGTAAATGATTTATTAAATTGATGTTTGGATTATTTCATATCCCCAGCCTGAGATGATCGGTCTTTATAACTGAGTCTCTCACTGGGTACAAGTTTATGTACTCACCCCATTCACTTTTGTTCTCAGATCATCAGACTTTGGACGGAGGACGTCCTGGTGGCCAGTGATCCCAGTTTCTCTCTGTGGACACAATTATGTAGGTGCCACCTCTTTTGCTTGTGTTACTTGGCTCGGAATATTATTACATCTTACATATACATTTGTGTATTTATAAATAATACTTTCCGCTGCATTGAAGTACCGTAAGATGTGATATTTTATTTTAAATATTTTGAACTATATTATCTATGATATTATTGCATGATTTCATGTATTGCTCGAATATCCTTTATTTTTAAGCCTTGTGCCATCTTGGTTGCCCGCCTGACGAGGCACACAACTCGAGGTGGTACGGCGGTTGTCGCGTGGCCGAGCCTGCAGGTCGGGGCGTGACAATTTCATTAAATTGTTTTCGATTTCTATTGTTATTATTATTGTTGTTGTTGTTGTTGTTATTAGCAGTAATAGTTGTTGTAGTAGTAGTAGTAGTAGTTTACTTTTACTTATTAAGTTTAGTTTTGAATTATTTTGCAATGATGATATCCAATATATGCCTTATGTTGCTTTGGGGTGCGTGGCAATTATCACATGGTCGGGCATTTATTGGTATCAAAGCCATGTTTTGATTTTAAATGTTTTCAAAACCAATGGATACTTCGAATTAATTTCTAGAGTTCAAGCACCCAGTCACTTGAACGCATCATAAATATTGAAAACCAGCCCTAGAGTGCTTTCTTAGCAAATAAGGTCACCATATAGGATATTCAAGTGTAGTTCATCTAGTGGCCACCGTTTATCTCGAGATTCATGAAAACAGTGGAATCTTCTGAAGAAAACTATAAGACTAACCCTCCTTACCAACCTATTTCAAGTCTAATGGATTCCCAGTCTAATGCAACCCTTAGGAACGAGATAGACTTAGTTATCTCGTGCACTCCCAATTTTCTAACTTATAATACCCACTAGTGAAGTGGTCGATTCGACGCCCAATTGAATCTAGCCGACTCTTATTTTCTACATTATTAATGGGTAAACTTTAACTTCGAACTAAGGTGAAGCGAGTTGGAGCAGAGGCGAAGAAAGCTAGATAGCTTGGAATCATGGAAGACAAGTGCGCATGAAATTATAAAGTAAAACGGATAACCCAAGTACGAAAAAAAAAGACAGAAAGGCTGAGAAAGTACTAGCCAAGTGTAGTGGTGGAAGTCCTCAAGGAGAAGATCGATGATGAGATGGTTACGAATATGTAAAAGATTAAAAGAGTTGGAAATGCTAATTGGATCAGAAGGATTATCTTAAAGAGATTCGTGATCTCATGTTATGCCTAGTCTCTAATTTACCTTGTTTGGAGCCATAGATTAGCTTAATGAGAGTTTTTATATGAGAGGCGGGCCCACAGAGTCTTTTACTGGTCCGGCCACCCACTCTGGGCTGCCACCAATGTCACCACTACTCAAGGTATTGTCCCTGGCCCAGCCAATTTGAGTGCTAAAACCCTACAGCCACTCAAATTAGCTGGGCCAGGGACAATACCTTGAGTAGTGGTGACACTGGTGGTTGGGCCCAGAGTGAGTGGTCGGACCAGTAAAAGGCTCTTTGAGTCTGTCTCTTACAAAAAAGGCACCTTTTGTGAGAGACGGGCCCATAAAGCCTTTTATTGGTCTAGCCACCATTGTCACCACTACTTAAGGTATTATCCCTTGGCCCTCACAAATTCGAGTACCGACGTGCTAGCAGCACTCCTCGAACCCAGGCCACCAAGGGTTTTGTTACTCCTATAAGCATGCCTCTCACCAATTAAGCTACAACTCAAATGGTTAGAGGCGTGCTCATAGGAGCAACGTTGGTGGCCTGGGTTCGAGGAGTGCTACAGGCACGTTGGTACTTGAATTTCTAAGGGCCAAAGGACAATACCTTTGGTGGGTGGGCTAGGCCCACCATCATTTATAAGTGTAGTGGGCGAGGCTCACAGGTTGGCAAGTCTGTGGCAAGGCCCAGGATTGCCTAGAGAGTGCTTCTGGAGCACGGCTCTTATAAAAGAGAGACAGGCCAGCTCAATTGGTGAGAGGCATGCTTATAGGAGCAACAAAACCCTTGGTGGACTGGGTTCAAGGAATACTGCAAGAACGTTGGTACTCGAATTTGAGAGGGTCAAGGGACTATACTTTAAGTAGTGGTGACATTGGTGGCCGGGCCCAAAGTGGGTGGCTGGAGCAGTAAAAGGTTCTATGGGCCTGTCTCTCACATTTTATAGTTGGTATGTTTGTAGATGTATTTCTAGTAAAATTAAGAACAAGTTTTACCAAGTGAAAATTTTCCCATTTTAAAGAATTAGATTTCTAAACATGTAGGACAAGTTTTAACCAAGAAGGCAAAAGTCAACCTTTTTGTATTATTTTTCAAAAATTCCATTCATCCCACCGAGCTTGTATCTATCATTCCAACTATGTATTTTCTTGCTTAGTGTGTCTGAGAATTTTTAAAGCTATTACGGCATTTTTCTGAACACTTTAAGTTGATGAAAATATTGCCAAACGAAAACGTTGCAGTGTCCAATGGCAATTTCGTTAATAATTGTAAAATTACAAATTAAAATTTTCTTCATTGATAATGATTTTTCTTATAGTATTGGAGGGTTCCATACTGTTATACACTGTTAAAACTTGAAAATTGCCTACTTGCTATGTGAAATCTAATGTACAATTACCATTTTACCCTTGAGAAACATTCAAAGGTATTTTAGCACCATTGGTTTTACACTTTTAAAATGTTAAGTTAGTTGTAACACCTGCTTCAAGAGTTTCATTTTTATCAGATTATGCCATATATTATATAATGTGAAATAGGGAGAATATCTTAGTGTTAGTTAGATAGTTAGAAATTTTGGTGGGAAAATGAGGAAGAAGGTTAAACTAATAAAGTTACAAACAGTACAGAGTTTGAAAATTTTGTGACACGTAGAATAGTTTGACAGGATTGCAAAATAATTTTAGACATTGTATAAGGTTTGGGACTAACTAAGGACATAAATGGAATATTAAAAATTTTTTGGTGCAAAATTATCCATGGGGGTAAAATGGTCATTTTGCCACAAATTTTTTTGGGTCATGTGCCAATGGCCATATAAAATATCCTTGGCCGGCAACGTTCCTAAAAATTCAAGAACACTTTACATTTTTCCATTTCTTTCCTTTTTGAACCCAATTTTCTCCCACATTGAATTTTCCTAGTTTAATCCATAAAACCCCCATAAGTTTATACTCAAATTGAAGCTCTCAACAAGCCTATCAATAACCCTCTATCAATTTTGAGGCATTTGAGATTGGTTGGAAGTAATTTGGAGAGAAAAGATTAGGATTTATGTTGAACTTGGAAAAATCATAAGGTAAGTACACCTAATTTTGACCTATGTTGTAGATTTTGGCATGCTCATTATGGATATTAGGTCAATTTGGCATGAAATGTGAATTATGTATGTGAAATTAAGGAAGAAAGGAATTGCCATGTTATGGATTTTAGATTCATGAAATATATGTGTTGAACTCCATGTGTTTTTGATGAATACAAAACAACCCAATTAAATACTTTTGATAAATCTAAGTTAAGTGTGCAGATCCTTAAAAGTCAAAAGTATAAATGCTAAGGGTTAAAGATTCAATCGATTGAACAAGGTTGAAAAGAAGCAATAAAGCACTAACCCGAGATATTCAACTGATTGAGCAAGACAGTCAACCGATTGAGTGATTGATGGAAAGAAGAAGAAGTTGGAAGTCAGAGATTTTCATCCGATTCACAATATAGATTAATCGATTAAGGAAGAACAAGTGAAGAATAGAAAGTCAGAAGCCAGAAGGATTGAACCGATTGAGTCTTATGATCAATCGATTCAACTCCCTGAAGGAAAATAGCAACTGAAGAAATTGAACAGATTAAGGAGGAATGTGAATCGATTCAACAGAAGAAACAAGAACTTCAAAAGATAGAATCAAAAAGATTGAACTGATTCAACCTTGGCCTCAACCGATTCAATGGAGCCAGAACAATGTAATGGCTAGTTTTTTCAAAGCTGCAAGTTGATCTCTCTCTTCATTAAACTCCCCAACGGGCAGAATTAACTCTCTAGCTATTTAAAGGGATCTTAAGTGCTAAAGAAAAAAAAAGGAATTGAAGAGTATTTAAGAGCATTAACTACACTTTCTTTGTATGTTGATTTCTCTATTTTGTTCTTACACTTTCACACTTTGTGACAGAAAAATTCAGTGAGCTAAATTTCTTGTACATCGTAGGTCTTGTTAGAGATCACTCTTTGTACACAATTTATAATTTCTTGTATTCTTAGAGGTGAGAGATTCACTCTAAGGGGTTGCATCAATAAGGTAGTCCTTGTTTGATTTGTAGTTGATCTTGGGAACAGTTCTCTTTGTAAAAGGCTTTGTGGAAGATAGAATTCCACAATCTCAGTGAAAAGAAAGTTGAAAATCCTTGATTGGGAAGATCAAGGTAGTGGATGTAGGTGAGGAGCACTGAACCACTATAAATAGAAGTGTCAATTCTTCTTTACTCTCTTAGCTTTGCAAAGAACTCAATCCATCATCCAAAACAACCCCAAACACAAACCACCTCACTTCCAAAATTTCTAATTGAAGTTACACCATTGAAGAAGAAGTCATAAGTGCTATTCACCCCCCTCTAGCACTAATCTAAGGGACCAACAATTGGTATTAGAGCTTAACCCAATTAGAAGGCTTAACATCCTTGGGAAGATTGAAAATGGCTTCATCTAGCAATTCTACGATAGAAGGTCAGTCCACCAATAGATCACCACTCTTTGATGGCACCAACTGCCAATATTGGAGCACTAGAATGTCCATATTCATAAGAGCTAGTGATTATGAAATGTGGGATGTTATAGAAGAAGGTCCATATGTGCCAATGAAGGAGGTAGATGGCATTAGAATGCCAAAGGAAAGAAGAGAATGGAATAAAGCTGAAATAAAGAAGGTGCAAATCAACTACAAGGCAATCAACTCTTTACATTATGGACTCAATGCTACCGAATTCAATTGAGTGTCCACTTGTTCAAGTGCCAAAGAAATATGGGAGAAGTTGAAAGTCACTCATGAGGGTACTTCTCAAGTGAAGGAGACCAAAATTACATTTCTCACCCATAACTATTAGGTGTTCAAGATTTAACTGGAAGAAAGCATCACAGTAATGTTTGATAGATTCAATGGCATTGCAAATCAATTAAAGCATCTTGGAAAGGAGATTCCAGAGCATAAGCTTGTGAAGAGCCTACTAAGGAGCTTGCCAAAAGCTTGAAAGCTCAAGGTGACAGCCATTAGAGAAGCAAAGGATCTCAACACCATCTCCTTGGACAACCTTTGTGGTTCTCTTCTCACTTATAAGAAAAAGATAAAGGAAGATGGAAAAAGAGAAAAAGGATGCCAAACAGAAGAAAAGAAACTTGGCATTGAGAGTGAGTGCTCTTGAAGAAGAGCTTGATTGTGCAAGTAGTGAAGATGATGATGAAGAACTTACTATGCTTGCTAGGAGGTTCAAAAGACTAATGGGTCATAGAGGTAAGGAAAAAAATTCTTTAAGAATGATCAAGGAACTTCTTGGAGAAAAGAAAAGAATGAGGCCAACAAATGCGACAAGTTAGTGTGCTTTGAGTGCAAGAACCCCGGTCACTTCAAAGCGGATTGTCCTCTACTTAAAGAAGGTCAATCTAAGAAATACAAGAAGCAAAAGAAAGCAATGGTGGCTGCCACATGGTCCGATAATGATTGCTCCATTTCAGATAGTGATGAAAGTGATGAGAAAGCCAACAAATGCTAAGATTTTGAGTAATAGCTCCCCCTGAGTATATGCTCTCTTCACCTTACACTTTGTACATACACGTACCTATACATGTATTTCAAAGAATAGACATTTTCGTCTACATGTAAGCATCACAATCATAAAATAAAACCTGAACCAGTCATCAAATATATATATTTTCAAGTAATTTGCAACTCAAAGTTCCACAAATGTAAAATATCCAAAGTTGATTCATCAAATAAGTAAATTAAAACAAAATATTGTTTTAAACCATAATAAAGCTCCAAGTTTGTTACACAATCTATTTCTCCTCCTTTTTGACATCATTAAAAAGCATCAAGGATTAGATTTTGGTTTCCTTTGTCGTTTCTTTTGATATTGAAGCGTAGGAGAGAAGGCTTTGGGTTGGTATTTAGGTGAGGAGGGAGTAGATGAGGTAGGCTCAGATGGTGCAGTGAGGGTGGAGATAACTGTCTCCACGATTTGAGTGGCTGCTGCCATCTCATCCTTTGCCACTTGCTCTTTTTCTTGCTCAAGCTCTTATTGGGGCACATTTTCTTAATCAATCTCTTGCTGTTGCCTTTGCGGTTCCAAGTCAGCCCCTTGTTCATCCCCATGATCCAAGTCACCAATATCAAAGTATTGGTCCCCTGACTGTTTACGAATCTCCTCCACCTTTTTGTCCAAAGCATCTAGCCTAGTTAAAACTAGTTGCTTGAACTCCCGAATTTCTTCTCCCAAAGATGTCTTAATTCTCAACACAGAGTCCAATATCAACCCAATCCGACCATCTTGAGGTGCTTGAGGTTGTTCTGGTACTTCTTCTTGAGCTTGCTTGTGCTGCCTCTTCTTCTTGTTGTGGTTCATTTTTTGGCTCTCTTAGCACTGTCTTAGTTGTCTTCACTATTTTCTTGATCCAGTTGTTACCATTTAAGACATAATGCATTTTCTGAAGACTTGAGGAGTTAAAAGGAATGTGAGTGCTTACTTTCAAGTCATTTTGTACCTCTTACCCCAAATTCCTTTCTTCCTCAACAATTTGGTGATGATATTCCTAAAACCCAGCTTCGATCTCTTGCTCCAAGCTATTCTTTCATTCTTTCAATCAGAAATCGAGCAGTGTTAACTTCTTCACCATGCATAGCAGCAAACATCAACCAAACATCTTCTTGTGTTTCAATGCTAAAACTCCCTGATCTTCCATAGAGAGTGGTGCTGATGAAAACATGTAATAGTCTGAGCTCCAAAGTTTTAATCTTCAAGACTGAGTTCTTGAGACCAAAACTTTCATCTAAGCCAGTAATCTCTTTCCATGGTAGTCCACATGTAAACTCAGTTGGCCTAGAATATGCACCATTCTCAAATTCGGTTTTCAACATGCTTCCTAGGTCCTTAGGAGTAATCAAGATCTCCCTACCACAAACAAAGGCATGTATACCCTCAGTGTTGATTTCTACATTCTCTCCTAATTCATCTTGATTCTTAGGAATACTTGAGTGAAATTCTCTAACTAATAATTCACTATAGTCACTGTCCTGAAAATTACTTAAACCAAACCACCTGGCATCCACAAAGAGTTTCCTAAGACTATCATGAAAAGTATAGTTCTCGAATTGTTTCCAATTAATCTCCCTACCACAAATAACCTCCTTAGATGACATAATCTCATCATATCTCTTTTTATGAATTGAGTTTCTAAAGTATCTAATGAGATTATCTCCCTCTTGGAGTCGAACTCCGCCACTAGGAGGATTCTCACTGGCAATTCCTTTCCCTTTGCTCAACTTCTTGCCCATGTGCTTCACCTTTTTTCTTGGACCCTCTCCTTGTTATGGAATTTGTCTCTTGGGTGCCATTGGAGGTTTTAAGGTTTTGGGAATTGGGAATTTTCGAATTTTGGGGTGTAAGGATGTTGGTTTTATGTTTAAAGGATGAATTGGAGGTTAGGTATTGTAAATGATAGAGTTTCTTGATGAGCTTTTGTGAGGGAAACTGAAATATTTTGAATATGAATCAATTCAAAACGTTTTTGAAAGTGTGAGAACTGTCGGGTTATATATAGGCCCGACGAGTTCAATTGGTTGAGTGAAATACTTAATCGATTGAGCAAGTTCTGCAATTTGCTTCCAGATCTTGTTCAATCGGTTCAGTGGAAGGCTGAATCAATTGAAACTTTCTGTTTGGGATTTTCTTTTTGAAATCATTTAAAAATGAATCGATTGAACGATTTGTGAATCAATTGGAATTTGAAGTTCAAACTTTTAAAACTCTGACTCAAAGAAGTTGAATCAGTTAACCACAGAGGTGAATCGATTGAAATTTTGAAGAACAGTTTTGAAACCTTTTTCATAGAAATGTTCAACCGGTTCACTAAAGGGGTGAATCGATTGAGTTTGAAGAACTTCAAAAACAGGCTTTTTCAAAGTTATGAAAAACCGATTGAGCTAAATGCCTAATCAATTCAACACTTTGAAGAATCATTTTTTAGAGTGGGAACTTGAATTTTTCAATCACATGAACAAGATCAAGTTCTATGCAATTGAGGTACATAAACAACAAATCTATAGCAAATTAAACATGCATTTTCAAACAATTAATCACAATTTGAGTTCATGCATATTTGTCATACCAAGTTCTCTCCTAATTTTGCAAAATTGATCCTCACTCAAGGGTTTTGTGAAAATATCAGCTAATTGGTGCAAGGTGTCCACAAATTCTACTTTAATATCTCCTTTAAGCACATGATCTCTAATAAAGTGGTGTCCAATCTCGATATGCTTAGTTCTAGAGTGTTGGACTGGATTTTTGGAGATATTTATGGCACTAGTATTATCACATAAAATGGGAAATTATTCTATTTTCATGCCATAGTCACTAAGTTGTTGCCTAATTCATAACAGCTACCTAAGGATATATACTCAGCTTCAGCAGTAGAGAATGCTACAGAATTTTGTTTCTTGCTAGACCAAGACACAAGCATATTTCCTAGAAATTGACAAGTACAACTGGTGCTTTTCCTATCCACTTTACTACTAGCAAAATCAGAATCAGAATAGCCTAAGATATAAAAAGAACTACCTCTGGGATATCATAGATCTAAGTTTTGAGTATTCAAAAGGTATCTAAAGATTCTCTTAACAGCAGTCAAATGTGATTCCTTAGGACATGCTTGAAATCTAGCGGGAGACATACACTTAGCATGATATCAGGTCTACTAGCAGTCAAGTAAAGAAGTGATTGATCATACCTGTATAGAGCTTTTGATCTACCTCTTTGCCTTTCTCATCTCTATCTAGTTTTGTTAAGGGCCTCATGGGGGTTCCAATTCCCTTCATGTCCATCAAACCAAATCTCTTTAGCATGTCCTTGGTGTACTTGGCTTGATTGATGAAGATGCCATCCTCACTTTGCTTTATTTGAAGACAAAGGAAGAAATTCAACTCTCCCATCATGCTCATTTCAAATTCTCCTTGCATTTCTTTAGCAAAACACTCACACAATTTTTCATTAGTAGCACCAAATATAATGTCATCAACATATATTTGTACAATGAGAAAATCATTTTTACTACTTTTAGTAAAGAGAGTGGTATCTACACTACCCTTTTTAAAATTCTTTTCAATCAAAATTTTTGAAAGTTTTCCATACCAAGCTCGAGGAGCTTGTTTTAGCCCATACAAAGCTTTTTGTAGTTTATACACATGATTGGGCTTGCCATGAATTTCAAAACCAAGACGTTGATCTACATAGACCTCTTCTTGAATAAAACCATTTAAAAATGCACTTTTCACATCCATTTGAAAAAGTTTGAAATTCATGTAACATGCATATGCAAGCAATAACCTAATAGCCTCTAATCTAGCTACAGAAGCAAAAGTTTCATCGAAATCAATACCTTCCTCTTGATTGTATCCCTTGACAACAAGTCTTGCCTTGTTTCTTACCATATTGCCTAACTCATCCATCTTATTTTTGAAGACCCATTTAGTACCAATAATAGGATGGTTAGTTGGCCTAGGAACCAAGGTCCAAACCTTGCTCCTTTCAAATTGGCCTAGTTCCTCTTGCATGGTAGTCATCCAACTTTCTTCTTTCTCTGCTTCTTCAAAGGTTTAAGGCTCAACTTGTGAGATGAAGGCCACATGCTCACAAGTCACCATAAGTTGTCTTCTTGTTTTTACCTTTTCGAAGGGATCACCAAGTATTTGCTCTTTTGGATGGCTCTTGGTATACTTCCATGCTTTAGGCAGATCTTCATGAAGTTCTTCTCTTTTTTGTAGATCTTCAAGAGGTGGTTCAACTTCACTTCTCTCCAAGGTAGCAGATTCATTTGGCGACTCCTCATGAATCTTCATTTTCTCCATTTTTTAGTCCAGTTCACCTACATCATCATCATCAACATGCACTACCTTTCTCGGTGCATTGTTAGATTCATCAAAAACCACATGAACAGACTCTTCTACAACTACTGTTCTCTTGTTGAAGACTTTATATGCTTTAAAGTTCAAGGAATACCCAAGAAAAATAGCTTCATCACTTTTAGCATCAAATTTGCCCATAGGGTGTTTTCCATTATTTAAAACAAAGCATTTACAACCAAAGATCCTTAAATATGAAATGTTTTGTTTCCTCCCTTTATAAAGCACATAAGGAGTTTTAGAAATTTTTTGTCTAATTGAAACCCTATTAAGAATGTAACAAGCAGTGTTTGTGGCTTCAGCCCAAAAATATTTTGGCAAGTTGTTTTCACAAATCATTGTTCTTGCCATTTCTTTCAAAGTCCTATTTTTCCTTTCAACTACTCCATTTTGTTGGGGAGTTCTTGGAGAAGAAAAGTTATGTTGAAAACCATTTTCATTGCAAAACTCTTCAAAATCTTTGTTTTCAAATTCACTACCATGATCACTTCTAATGCTAACAATGCTCTGCTCTTTTTCTTTTTGAACTCTTTTACAGTGCTTTTTGAACACATGCAATGCTTCATCTTTAGAGGATAAGAAATATGTCTAAGTAAACCTAGAATAGTCATCAACAATAACAAAGCCATAGGATTTCCTCCTAAGCTAGTCACATTTATTGGACCAAACAAATCCATGTGTAATAGGTCTAGTGGTCTAGAAGTGGAAATCTCATGCTTAGATTTAAAAGAGCTTCTAGTTTGTTTTCTAAATTGACATGCTTCACAAATATAGTCACTTTTGAAATCAAGTTTTGGAAGTCCAATGACCAAGTCTTTTCTTAAGAGTTTTGAAATAGTGTTCATGCTTGCATGCCCTAGCCTTTTATGCCATAGCCAACTATCACACATCTTTTTTACCATAAAGCAAGTTTCGTTTATGCAATCATCAAGGTCATCAAGATAGATTACATAAATGTTTTCAAAACGTTTTCCAACAAAAATGACTTTGTTAGTATTAATGTCAATCACATAGCATACTTGAGAATCAGAGCATACCCTAAATCCTCTATGACACAATTGACTAATGCTCAATAGATTATGCTTAAGACCCTTAACAAATAAGACATGCTTGATATAGCTAGTAGATGTGCTACCTATGGTTCCAATTCCTTGGATGATGCCTTTGGAGTTGTCACCAAAAGAAACACTACCTTTCTTTCTCCCATCAAGCTCTTGAAATAGGGCTTTATTTCCAACCATGTGCTTTGAACGACCACTATCAAGGATCCATGGTTGCCTCTCCTTTGGTTGAGCCTTCAAATAATTTTTCCTTAAGCTCATGCTCAACCTACAAAACAACTTTTCAATTTTTGTTTTTAGGTACCCATACTTTGATGGTCCTTGGGGGTTAGATAGCACATTAGAGCCTTTGGGTACCCAAACCAACTTGGTTTTGTGGAGCGACTTCTCATTCATGTAGCAATTGATTGATATATGCCCTCTCTTACCACAAGCATAACAGCGAACATTAGAAGCATGCATTTTCTTCCTAATAGATGCATTTTTGCTAGATTCACATGCAATATGTTCATTTCCTTTTTCTTTCTCATTCTTTTCTTTTAAACTAGATACCATGATTATCAATTCATCAATGGTCTTTTGCAAGCTTGAGTTTTTAGCCTCATAATCATGCTTCAAAGCATCATAATCATTCTTAGCATGCTCTAACTCAATTTGCAATAGATTTCTATGTTCAAACACATTATGGAAATCAAGTTTAATCTTTTCAAGCTCACAATTCAATGAGTTTGCTTTTCTTTTCAATGTCTTATATTTTAAAGCAAGTTTTTCAAACTCATTGTAAAGACTTTCATAGTCATCATGAATATCATCATCATCATCAAGCTCATCATCATGATTATTATCATCATTATTTAAATAGACACTAGGTAGTTTAGAGATTGCCTCAATGGTGTCTTCTTTAGCCATCAAGCAAAGGTTAGCTTTCTCATCACTTTCATCACTATCCGAAGTGGAGTAATCACTGTCGAACCATGTGGCAGCCACCATTGGTTTCTTTTGTTTTTTGTATTTCTTGGATTGACCTTCTTTGAGAAGAGGGCAATCCGCTTTAAAGTAGCTGGGTTTCTTGCATTCAAAACATATTAACTTGTCACCCTTGTTAGCCTCATTCTTTTCTTTTCTCCAAGAAGTTCCCTTATCCTTCTTAAATAATCTTCTTCCTTGCCTCTTGCCTCTATGACCCATTAGTCTTTTGAACCTCCTAGCAAGCATAGCAAGTTCCTCATCTTCTTCTTCACTACTTGCACAATTAAGCTCTTCTTCAAGAGCACTCACTCTTGAGGCCAAATTTCTTTTCTTCTCTTTGGCATCCTTTTTCTCTTCTTCTTCATCTTCCTTCATCTCTTGCTCATAGGTAAGAAGAGAACCATAAAGGTTATCCAAGGAGATGGTGCTGAGATCCTTTGCTTCTCTAATGGCAATAGCCTTGGGCTTCCAAGCTTTTGGAAAGCTTCTTAGTAGCCTCTTTACAAGCTCATACTCTGGAATCTTTTTTCCAAGATGCTTTAATTGATTTAAAATGCCATTGAATCTATCAAACATTGCTGTGATGCTTTCTTCCGGTTGCATCTTGAACACTTCATAGTTGTGGGTAAGAAGTGTGATTTTGGACTCCTTCACTTGAGAAGTACCTTCATGAGTGACTTTCAACTTCTCCCATATTTCTTTGGCACTTGAACATGTGGACACTCTGTTGAATTCAGTGGCATTGAGTCCACAATGTAGAGTGTTGATTGCCTTGTAGTTGATTTACACTTTCTTAATTTTAGCTTCTGTCCATTCTCTTCTTGGCTTTAACACTCTCATGCCATCTACCTCCTTCATTGGCACAAATGGACCTTCCTCAATAACATCCCACATTTCATAATCACTAACTCTTATGAATATGGACATTCTAGTGCTCCAATATTGGTAGTTGGTGCCATCAAAGAGTGGTGGTCTATTGGTGGACTAACCTTCTACCGTAGAATTACTTGTAGATGCCATTTTCGATCTTTCCCAAAGATGTTAAGCCTTCTAATTGGGTTAGACTCTGATACCAATTGTTGGCCACTTAGATTGGTGCTAGAGGGCGGTGAATAGCACTTAATAAATTCTTCTTTGATGGTGCTACTTCAATTGGAACTTTTGGTAGTGAGATGATTGGTGTTTGGGGTTGTTTTGAAGAGTTAGAAGAGTTTTTTGCAAAGTAAAGCAAGTAAAAAAGATATTACACTTCTATTTAGAGTGGTTCAGTGTTCCTCACCTACATCCACTACCTTGATCTTCCCAATCAAGGATTTTCAATCTCCTCTTCACTAGGACAGTGGAATTCTAACTTCCACAAAGCCTTTACAAAGAAAGCTCTTCCCAAGCTTTAATGCCAATCAACCTAGGACCTCCTAGTTGATGCCACCCACTTAGAGTGATTCCCTCGCCTCTAAGAATACAAGAATAACTGAAAATTGTGTATAAGAATTGATCTTCAACAAGACCTAAGATGTACAAGAATTCTAGCTCACTCAAATTTCTCTCACAAAGTGCGAAAAGTTTGGAACAAGAGAGAAATCAATGTACAAGGAAAAGTGTAGTAACTGTTATTCAATGCTCTTCAATTTCTTGTTTTTCTTCAGCATTTAAGACCCTCTTAAATAGCTAGAGAGTTAAGTCTATCCGTTAGGGCATTTAATGAAGAGAGAGGCCAAGTTGCAGCTTTGAAAAAAACTAGCCGTTACATTATTCTGACACTATTGAATCGGTTGAGCCTATTGTTGAATCGGTTCAATATTTCTGATGTTGTCTTTTGGACTTCTAGTTTGTTGAATCGATTCACAGTCCCCCTTAATCGGTTCAATTTCTTCAGCTGCCATTTTCCTCAGGGTGCTGAATCGATTGAGCATTAGGCTCAATCGGTTCAATTTCTTCAACTTCAGACTTTCTAGTCTTCACTTGTTCTTTCTCAATTGGTTGTGAATCTGTTGAACATCTCTGACATCCAACTTCTTCTTCTTTCCATTAGTTGCTCAATCAGTTGACTAACTTGCTCGATCGATTGAATATCTCGAGTTAGTGCTTTGTAGCCTCAGTTCAACCATGTTCAATCGATTGGGATAGAACCTCAATCGATTGAATCCTTAACACTTAGCATTTTCACTTTTGCCTTTTAAGAATCTGCACACTTAACTTAGATTCATTAAAAGCATCTAATTAGGTTGTTTTGTATTCATCAAAAACACTTGGGTTCAACATGGGACTTGCAGGTATTTATATTAGACATTTCAAGAATAATTTTATTAGCTTAGCCCCTCCAATACCACATCTCGAGATCCGCCACTAAATGTAACGGTTCCTTCCTGAATAGTGTGAGCCAGTGATTGGCTTGCACCCACCTAAACCAAATTAACAAGAGTTCTTTATTTACTACAATTCAATATTCCTAAGCTATTGGTCTTCTTCCTTGCCTTAAGCTCTATTTGTAACATTGAGCCTCATAAACACATAAAATCATAGGTGTCAAACCAAGCTAAACAATTACTTCTTCTATTCCTATATACTTGTCATTGATAACCAATTCTCTTAGATTAAAAAAGTAGTTAATTTTCAAAAATCAATAAAATTTTTAGATGTTCTTCCAAAATTCTCCTTACTTTTTCCACTCCCATCTTTCTTTATATTTTATGCCTCTGTCTCTCACATTCCTCTATTTTTGTCTCTCTCTTACAATCCCAACCAAATAAAGAGAATTGAAAAAAGTTGGAATAGTATTTAAAGAATGATGATGGAATGATAACAAAGTCAATAACTACTTTTTGATCTAATAAAATGACAAGTAAAATAGAATATAAATTTGTGACAAGAATATAGAAACAGAGGGGGTATTAACTTGACAAGAATTTAGTCAACTATACCACTATTCTTGGCAATTACAACTTGATCGCATTCGCAGCCCTATGGGTTATGCACATATACATTGCACTTAAATTTGCTATTATTATGTCCGCCAATCTGAGCCTATGAAAAGAGAGAACGTATATGAACCGACAATCCTATCACCAAGTGGAGTTAAAGGAAGGCGAAACTCAAATAAACTGATCAAAGTTGCATTAAATAAATCGTTTTTGGCTTTGAAGTCATTAGGCAAATAGCAGAAATTTGTCAAACAAAGAAGGAACCAGTTAACCATAATTGAATCTTTCTTCTCCATTCCAATCTAATGATAGATTCATGTTTTTCTAATTAATCTTCTCCGAGGACGCCAATTAATACCATGACGACTAAAATAGTAAAAACTAAATTATTATAATGAAAATAATTCAATGTAAACAACAAGAAATACCATTCGTCTTTGATAAAAATTTAAAACGGTATTAATTTATCCGCAAGTTGCAATTGACGAACGGATACCAAAGTCAAAGGTAACTATTGAATCCTCTATTTAATAAAAAAGCTGTGTTTTAAGTTGTTGAAAAACTAGATAAGACCTCTAAGAAGATGAGCAGCTGTTTTGCGGCAAATAGTTTCAATGTTCCCGAATATGTGTTACCGTCAAGTGGCAAAAGAATGCCGCTTTTGGGGTTCGGAACAGCAGCCTTCCCGCCCGTAGGATTAGAAACCACAAAAATGGCAATTCTCCAAGCAATCGAGCTTCGTTATAGACACTTTGATACTGCTGCTAAGTATGGGTCAGAGCAGCCACTGGGTGAAGCGATCACTGAAGCACTTTCGAATGGCTTAATTCAATCTCGAGAGGAGCTTTTCATCACTTCCAAGCTATGGTGTGGCGATGCTCATAGGGAACTTGTTGTCCCTGCACTTAAGAGGAGCTTACGGTAAGACATTGCTCAATCCAGATACGATATAATTCAAATACGTGGGAGCATCATAAGCATAACTCTTTTAAGAATTATTTTCCTGCAGAAATCTTAAGTTAGAGTACCTTGATCTCTTTCTTATTCATTGGCCCGTCAGCGCTAAACCTGGGACATACGAGTTCCCAATAAAGGAGGAAAACTTCCTCCCCATGGATTTCAATGCAGTATGGACAGCCATGGAAGATTGCCAGAGGCTTGGCCTCACAAAGGCTATTGGCGTCAGCAACTTTTCCTCCAAAAAGCTTCGAGATATTCTCGTCATGGCAAAGATCCCCCCTGCTGTTAATCAGGTAACAGCTTTCTCTTTCTCTCTCTCTCTGTTTTCCCTTCACTTTTGATCGGGGTAATGAATTGTGAAGTTGTTATAATCCTTCCAAGGTCGAATTAAACCCACTGTGGCAACAAAACAAGCTAAAAGCGTTCTGCCAAGAAAACGGGATCTTTTTGTCAGCTTACTCTCCGCTGGGAGCCAGTGGAACTTTCTGGGGCAACAACAGAGTACTAGAGTGTAAGGTTCTGAAAGAAATTGCAAAGGCAAGAGGGAAAACTGTCGCTCAGGTGCTTCCCACACCCCCAAAAGTTGTTCCTTTTGTTTTCGTTGTAGTTTCTCTGCATGAGGCATTGACAGTTTGATTTCTCACTCCGAGAACAGATATCTTTACGATGGGTGCATGAACAAGGGGCCAGCCTAATTGCGAAGAGTTTCGATGGAGAGAGAATGAAGCAAAACCTTGAGGTATTCGATTGGTCACTGAATGATGAAGAGTTGAAAAATATCAGTCAGATTCCTCAAAGCAGAGGCGTCCCTGGTACACACTACATCTCCAGATATGGACCGTTCAAGACAGTTGAGGAAATCTGGGATGGCGAGATGTATTTTGATAATGAAAATGTTTAACGGGTTTCTATTCAAGACGGCCAAAAATGGGCGTTTTACAGTCATCCAAGTCTAAAGCCAATCTAGCTTTCGCCAGCAAGCTCGCCCAAAGATGACAGTCCTACCAATGAATTTACCTTTGGGAAGAAACGATAAAAATGCGAATTCTTTAGGCTCATTAGTTAAGCAGGTACACTAATTAGTCACTATATGTATTTCAATTATCTTAAGTATGCAGCAATAAAGGTATGATATTGCCCAAGTTAGATCTCTCAAACGACATTACAAGCCACTAACATTTTCAACAAAGTCCTATGTAAAATGAACAAGGAGACAAAAACCCCGCGCCCCTACTAAGAGTTCCACCTTGCTTGCATCAACTCCAGAAGCTCCACTCGAGCATCGGATCAATAATCAGGAATAAAAACTTTATTGTAGCAAATAAGGGGGCGTTTGGTTGGAGACATCTTACATGTCCTGTGGGAATGTGCACCATGTCAAGTTACATGTCATCGTTTGGTTTCTCTGACAATAGTGTCAGAGGGCATGTGATTACCACAGACGTGGTAATATGGGTGGGAATGTGATTACCACCCACCTCTTAGATTATGTTACATATTCTACCCTTTTGACTTCAATTTTCCTCTTTTACCCTCACTTATTTCTCATTATACCAACAAGCAATAGTTTTCTTTTTGAGTTTAACAATATTTATATTTAAACCAAAAACAATTGATAATTTTAATTGAAGGAATTTAAGATTATTTGTATCTTTTTATATTTGTCAATTATAAATCTTATTTATCAAATTATTATTTTTATTGTTAATATTTTGATTTTTTTTATTTTGTTAATATTTATTTTTTGTTATTGAATTTGTTTAACATTTTCAAAATATGTTAATTTAGTTAGAATATTAATTTAGTTAGAATAAAAGTTTAGAAAACTTTTTATATAAGTGAGGGCAAACTAGTAAAATAATTATTCATATATGTCACATTCTCACACCAACCAAACATGATAATCTAATATGTCCATCTCTCCAACCAAACACAAAATGCACACATTATCAAGACATCACATTACTAGGCAATGTTGTGGTAATCGTATGTCCACACGTAACGTAACATCACCCCAACCAAACGCACCCTAAATGTTCTTGACTTCACTAAAACAGAATCTGCTATTTACAGACGGGATATATATCTAGCAGGATTTGGGAAGCATTTAAAGTGCTTGTACAGTTGTTAACTTGTAAAGAATTTTCCAAAAAGGCATTAATAAACAATATTGTACAAATAATATAAGTGGAAGCACTAGACACCAGATTAACATCAAATTTAACATCTCGTCGGCCTATCATAAATTGGAGGTAAGGATGGGCAATTCTCGTTCATATTGGCATAGGGCTCCAAGGTGTTATAGTGTGCCAATTCCATCCAATACTCACCAAGAATTTGACAGAATGGGAGTCGACCATCCTTGTCGTTGCACCAACTTGGCAGGTGTGTTCGGTTGTTCTCAAAAATCTTAAGCATGTAGGCATCACGAATCTGTAAACAAAAGCTCATCTCATACCCCATTCGATCAAATCAACAATATTGAAACAAAGAAGAGGAAAGCATTGAAACTTACAGTGAATTCAGTTACTTGAATGGAGTTAGAAATAGAACCAAAGACTCCAGCCTCTTTATACATCTCAAGTATAAAGGCAACACATGTTGTAGATTTCCCATCACTGTATACCCACTCATCTTGTTCTGGGATGGTGAGTAATTGATCAAAGGCTATGCCACGCCTTTCAGTCTCATCCAAAATTCCATACAAATCCAAATCCTGGGAAAAAGGTAAAGAGTTTAAAACAAAATTCATCATATCATAGAAACTTACACCTAATTCAAACAAATCCCCAACAACACATCATCTAATTAAAACATATATCTTCCCACTTGCTGCTTAAGTGAAAGATCAAAATCATTTATAAGAGAGACCGACAGAGAGAAAGAGGGCTTTTTTTTTTTTTTTGTGTCGAAAAAATTAACAAATAGTAGGCACAGAAAAGAACAGAGATATAAGCACAATACCTCAGTACCCAACCGCTTATTTAGCGCTTCATTCCACATATTTGCAGCATATGCTGGCTGCACTCTAGTCCACATAGACATGACAGAAATAACCTGCAACCAAAATCATCCAGTCAGGACTTGCGAAACAAGCTTCACCTAAAGCTCAGTTAGTCATGTTTTTCCAGTAAAACCAACTGCTCCATCGAAAAAAAAACAGCAGAGCATACTGAGGAAGCAGAGAATCATCAAACAAGAAGCTTACCAAGTGAGCATCAAGAGGTGGTGGATAGTTGTCAGCAACAGTGTCTATCCAACTAAATATCATGTTGTGATAACCATATGGCTTGCCTGACATGCTCCTAGCATACTCCCAAGCTGCAGTGGTGTTGAATTTTGCACGTACATCTGGATGTAAAGGAAGCAAGGCTATATGTGGATTAGAACTGTCCTTCAGTGACAGCTCCCACCATTCATCCCATGGAATAACAACTATAATTTCTTCACCCTGAAAAATTCAAGCAAGCAAATGGCATAAAGGAAAGAACCAATAAATGCGATATTTCAAAGGAAACAGCAACCGTAATATCTAAAAAAATTCCAAATGTATGAATTGTGATCCTCAATTTCTCATATCATCAGAAATTATCTTTCCAGGGCATTGATACCTACCAAATCACACTAAATCCCAGACATCACTCATTCTAATTTACAACACTACCCAACCCTTCTACCCAACCAATAGGAGAGGGAAAACAGCAAGAGAGTCAAAGGGAACTTGACAAGGTGCGATGAACATCTGATAAAAGAGCAAAGGGTAATACCTGATATATCAACTAGATAAGATGTCAAAACTAAGAGAAGTGGATCCCGAACAGCATTTTAAAATCTTTATGGGTACTTCCTTTTCTTTTTCTGTTCGAACAGCATATATGTATCAGCAATCTACATGTTATTATAGCATACCTTTTCATTTTCATGTCCTGATTCAGCAACCCATAGATTACCCATTTCATCCTTCAAGCAGACTGCAGTATGACCAGCGAAAGCTCCGGTGACCCATTTTTCTAATGTCTCAAATCCTCCCCACCGACCACGGATCTTTGACACCGCTAAAAAGTCACCAGAGTGGACATCTTCTGGATTTATTGTTGCACGCCATGGCTTGGGACGTTTTTCAAATGAAGCACCCATGTGCGTTTTCAAAAAAGCAAGATTGGCATTCTGACCCCATACACTATTAGAAAAAAGAGGCAACACATCTACTAAAGAAAGCAATGTGCCAAGCATTCCTGATGGCATTAGAAATACAGAGATTCCGTGCTGCTTTACCTGCTCAATAATGCAGCAGAAGGTCACTACCATGCACTATACATGTAAGTGATGATACTCAGTTAAAAAGTTGAACAGAACATACATATTCCAACTCTGCAGGTTCTTCCCAAGAATCAAATTTCAATGTGTGCTCTCTAGCTGAAAAGTAGTAATCCCAAGTAATCCTGTAAGGTGTTGCAAAAACATAAAGGTCCATACAGGTCCAGCTGTGCGCTTCAAACGTCTGCAAAAGAAAATTTATATATAACTCAAAGTGAAAATCAACAGTACTACAAACTTTACCGTAGAATGTATTAAAAAAAAAATTATTCAAGACTCAAAAGAAGAGATACCAACGGAGTCTTCAATGTGGGGTTAGAAGTCTAGGATGGAAAGCAAAAGGATTTAAAGTTTATTAAACTACTCAAATCATTGCTAAAACTTGTTGTAATATAGTAACCATAGTCTGCTAAACATAAATAAAGAATCGTATATAAAGTTCATAATTAGCATTGAAAATTAGGAAGCAAAAAGCAAGGAATCATCTAACACACTTAAAACAACTCAACACAATGTAACTGAACTCAAAAGACACCACCATTAAAAAAACAATTAATCACATGAAAATAAATAAAATAACATGTCAAACTGTAATTAAGGTACAAGCGTCAAATATAAGCACACTTATCGTGAACAATAGGCCAAAGAAACAAACCGTGAGATAAAGAATTCCACCGCCCAATCCCGAATCATTACGATCGCTCTCGGTGAACTCAAGACGAGCCTCGTTGCCGTAGAAGCAAGCACCTTTCCACTCGACCGAGCCATTGTTAGGGGTAATCGACCCGACGAAAGCTGGCAACAAGTCAACGGCGCTGTGAAGATTGTTCAAGACTGGCCAAGATATCTGGCGGGGAAGCATCGGCAGCACATCTTTGACCCTAAAGGGAACTTTGAAAGCTTGACCAAAATCAACGCCAAACCCTAACCCTAAAGCACAGAGAAACCAAGATAGCAGGAAACGGATGAAGAATTGAGACATGGGAAGGAAGAAACGGTGAATTGGGGTTTGGGAATTGCGAATCAGGAGAAGGTAAAGGGAGAGAATTGAAATTTTTCCCCTAAAATTTGGGATTCATAAAGGGTTTGGGGTTGGATATTGAGGGAGAAAGGTCCGTTTGGTCGTTGGGGGAAACTTTGGGTTAGTTTATCCTTTTCAAAAATTGACTTCGTTTTGTCCAAGAGATCCGTTTGGATTTGCCGGGGAATTTCAGGCAACGTGGCAAGAGTGCAGCATTTTATCATTTTGTTGTATTTATTTTATTAATTAATTATTATTAATTATACTGTTATTACTATATTAAAATAAAAATGACATTAAATCTATCTATCTATTTATTTATCTATATCTACCTATATCTATACAATATATTATTTCTATCTCTACAAAATTCTTTTAAAGTTGTCCATGTCATTTTTTTTAAATTAGATTTTAAGACATAATAATAACTCTACCTAGCCACCCCACCCGGAAAAAAAAAAAACAAAGAAAACCCCACCGAAAAGAAAAAAACGTTTCCCCCTCCCTCTCTCTCGACTCTTCCTTCCCTTCCATCCGCAATAACCTTTCAGCAATAAATATTTTTTTGTCATCCTAAACCTAAATCCCAAAGTCAGAAGCATCTCCCTTCTACGGCTTCTTATTGCCCCTGACCTGCAGCCATTTAATCATCTCCCAACGTGTTTTTGGTCTAGTCCGACAACTCTCCATCGCCAACACAACATGTATTGAGTCATCCGGGAGGAGGGGCCGATACATCTTACAGGTATGAGAATTAAAAAAAAAAAAACTCTCTGTTTTGCTGGGTTCTTTCTTAGTTTCACAAACAATGCCTTTCTATCTGCTCTCATCAATCAAATTTTATTGTCCTTTTGAATCTAAATATAGTTGTTTTTCTCCATGCGAACTCAGTTGAAATTGGATAGAAACTTGAAAATTGGAAAGCCAGAAATAATAAAGGAAATATAGGTTGACATATCGCGGAGACTTCAATACTATCAAAATTCACAACAAACTGCTCCATTGATTCAAGACTCATTTGCAAGTATCTTATCTCTTAGAATTTTCTCTATATCTAAATCTACAATTATAAACGTTGCTTTTCTTTATTCTTTACCTTAGCCCTTCACTATTGCAGCTGTATTCTTTTTTCAGTGCATATGGTTACCCTCCGTTAAAGTACTAATTTCCTGATGGATCTGATTATTAAGCTTTCCTGACTATTGCAGAAATTTAAGGCTCTTTTCTAATTATTTTTTGTTAATTTAGGTTGAGTTGGTTTAAGTAGTTGGGAATTTGTTTTAGGTGATTCTATGGGATTTAGTGCATTTAGACCCAACAACTCATCTACATTGAGACAGTAGTTCATTAAGGATTATTGGTTGGGAAATTACTAAAGGGAAACAGATCCATCATTGTGGGTTTTAGGAGCTTGGTTTGAAAGTTGATAAATCTTAAATATAAAGGCAATTTGATTTATATATATTGAGTTTCTATTGTTGAGGTTCCCTTTGTTAATCGAGAAGAGAATTTATTTAATTTTTTAATCCAAGCAGGAGGAGGAGTAATCAAAGAGGGTGTACTTTTTAAAAGGAAAAAGATTATGTTAATCGTTTCAGATAATCATTCACGTTTCTGTTAATGTTTTGTTAGACACCTAAAGGAACTTTTCACGATGTTCCTCACTTTTAACTAATACATGCTTTACAATTTCTTTAGCCTTTCATGGTTGGTTTCCCTGTTAGCCTTAACAATCTTGAAAATAATGGACTTGAGGCTATCCAGTGTAATCTTGGAGTTCTAATTGGGAGAAAAGCATACAGAAAACGTAAACTGCCTTCTGGCTTAAACTTTTCTGTATTTCTCTTAAAAAGTACCAATCTTTAATTTAGGCTATAAAAGGAAATTTGCAACAGCATTATTCCTTGCAAGTTTTGTCCACAGCCACATGTTTAGAAATCCTTTGAAATATTTGTATTCTACTTGCTTATTTCTTTGTGGTAGTGAACTCATAAGTAATACCTGCTTGCTTACTTCTGTGTAGTAGATTGGTTGGTGATGCTATTTTGTCTTTAATAAGTAGATAATGGAAGGACGAGGTGAGAAAATTTTTCTAAGTGGGCACTTGCTTCAAAATTTTGATATTAATATTGTTAGTCACATAAAGTTTTTGATTGTATGTACTATTACTAATTAGTTATAATGTTTTTAGTCAAGAGTCGTTTATATCCTTTGTATGAATTCCCTACACTGGCACGTACACAACCAAGAAAATATTGTATTGCTAATTGTAATGTTTACATCTGTATAATTAACATTTATTTTGCTATTGTTTTTTAACAAATATGCCAATAGGTCTATGAAGCAGTTCCATTAGGATTCTTCTCCTCCTTACAACATTTCTATAAGGATTCTTCTCATTCTTTCGGTCATTCCTTAAGATTTTTTATTGTTTATGACTATATGCTGTGTTTATTTTCAAAGTTTTAGTTTTTATCGTTTGTGTTTGCAGCTAATCTGTATTTTTCTTTGGATTTGTTTAAGAAAGTGATAAGTTATATATATTTTCCAAGAAAGTGAAGTTTCTTATTATGTTTTAAATTATGTAAACTGCTCATCCAACATCTGAAGAACCAATTGCAAAGAAACTTAAGACCCACTATGTATTTTTTTTCTTTATTCATAATTACTTAATATATATTATTGCAATAATTCTCATTTCTTTTTTTTTAATTCATTTAAAAGTATTTATACGGTTCATGTAATTATGTGGTAGTTTAAATTTTATTCTGGTAAGGTTCGAGTAGATGGTTTAAAATATATTCAGGTATTTGTAGTGGTTGGGTATTCTACAATTTTATATGTTTCTAAAATATTCATTCTCTAACATATAAAAAATAATATCTATAAGATTATCCGCTGTGTAAGCGCGGGCATCAATTCTTGTTAATAATATATACGTCTCCCAACCTTCAATGTTTATTCCATTGACTTTACCAAATTTAAGAAAAAAATAGTTCGATTAGGTTAAATCACTTTATTATCATTGATATTTGTTAGCTTTTTGAGGTTTTGTATAATGATTTAATAATAATAAAAGAAAATGAAAGGTTAAATCGAGAATAAAAGTTTATTACTTATTTATTTGTAATAAGGGACAAATAAATTGAGATTTCTAAAAAAAAAGAAAAATAGACAAATAAAATAGGAGGGATGCAGTACTTTGTTTTGTTATTACAAAGAGCAATGCCCAATGTCATTTTGATGTGGGGCCCACGGGCCTTGGGGTCATTTTGATAATTTTTCATCTAGAGTTCGATTTTAGTCCCGAAACCTCCCGAACACTTTTCTAAACCCTAAATCACATTCAAGCCCAATCTTAGATCATGCTAGAGCCTCGTAGGTGCATTCATAAATTTAATTATGATTGCTAACGTATATTTCCATGTACTAAGGCTCCGGGTGAATCGAATGCAGCGATGCGTCGAAAGTTAAGCTATATGGAACGCTTGAGAGTATACGAACCTCCCAATACTGTGAGTGACTTTGTTTTCAGTACTTAGCTACTAATGCCAAATATTTTTAAATGTTTTAAACATATAAATTGTTCTAAAAGGTTTTACAACTATTTTTCGGATAAGAGTAATTCACAACACGCACTTTTTATTTTGTAATACACCCACTTCGAGGGTGGAATGATTTTAAAATCTAGAAGCTTGTGTGTGTTTAAATGTTTTAAACATATATGTTTTGAATATATATATATATATATATATATATGAAGGGGATGTGAGATGAATAATTGAGTAGCTCCTCGGGGCTCCAATATATGTGGGAGCGTGGATCAAGTTGGAAAAACATGCTTGATTCTCAGCCATGGACCACCTATCCAGGGCTCCAGAGCTGTGTTCCACCACAGTTGGCCACCACCGAGAGAATGGACTAGAGAAAGAAAAATTATGAAAATGTGTTTAAAGAGAAAAGAGATAGCCCTCGGTGCAGTAAGGCATACGACCGGCCAGTCGTGCCTTCAGTGTATTAGATGCCAGCCCATTTAGTAAATATTTATTTTAAAGGTTTTAAATCTAATTTTTCTTTGGAGAATTATAAAGGAGATTCTGAAAACAAGCTTATTCATTTTATTTTTGTTATATTTTGGATTATCCCTGTTTTTTCTGACCTGATGGAGATTCATTGAACATCTGTTACTCACCTGTATCCAATGTGGATGGATGCAGATCCACGCACGGGGTCAGCAAATAGAACGTAGGCTCACTAGGAGACGTCGGTGGCTTAGGCTTAGCAGTTTTCCGTTGCGTAGGTATTCTTTTAAATTAATCCACTGGTGTTGCTTATAAATTAAATGTTTTATTAAATGATTTCTAATTAAAACTTTAGTTTTGTTTTGCAGCAATGGTATCTATTTCAAACTTTGTGGTGCCTCGAATGGGTGGCTACAGACTCGTGACTGGCTCGGGCGGGCCAGGGCGTGACATCCAATGACCACAAACCAAATGTCCTATATTAGAGTTTTAACCTTCATTAAATGAGCGTTTGATTGGGGGTTATATAATTTAACTCCGGTTTTGTGACTTTGTCATCTTATATATCTTTATTTGATTCAAAGTAATGAGATAATAAATGTTATATCTATTACTACCACTGGAGCTGGCAAAACCTCACCCGAGAACAGGTACCCGACCCAACAAGCGAGAAACCAAACCCGACCCAATCCGATTTGACCAAAAAGTCAATGGAACCGAATCCGACCCAACCCCAACTCGAAGTGACTCGAGACCTGAAATAACCCAAACCCGGAGTGACCCGTAACCTGATATTACCAAAACCTGAAATGATCCAAATCCGAAGTGATCCGAACTTGATTAACCTGAGAAGTTAACCCGAAATGACTCGAACTTAAAAAAAATTGTAATTTAATATTTTCAAAATAGTAATTTAATTAAAAATAAAAACATAATAATCTAAAATCTAAATTACCCGTTAATAAAATTTAATAGCGGGGAATAGTTGGGGGGTATATTTCCCGTCCCTGATCCCGACTTTTGGAACCTGTCCTCGTCCTCGACCCCAACCCCGAGTTGGGAGGGATTTTTCCCTGTCCCCGACTCCGCTGGGAATTTGACGGGGTCGGAGAATCCCGTCCCTGTATATATTTATATAATTAAAAGCATATCTTATTATTTTATTTCATAAAAAGTTTATATAATTATAATAAACATAATATTTAGTTTTTTTAGTCAAATTAATTTTATTACATGGTGTTTATTCTAGATTTATATATTTTATTAATGAACATGATATATATTATATATAATATAAAATGAAATATATACAATATTTATAAACATATTATATATCAATATTATTTGATGTTGCGTATCATATCTATTCTTTTATAGATATAGTATATATAATATAAAAAAACTATAAAAAAAATCGGGGATGGGGGAGGGTATTCCACATCCCCGTCCCCGACCCCAACGGGGAATAAAAGGGATTCCCCATCCCCGTCCTCGATCCCCGAATTTTATCCCCGTCCCCGACCCCGTCGGAGCGGGGAACGGGGTTCCCCATCGGATCCGAGAACAACTGACATCCCTACAAGTCAAGTATCAATGTATCATACATCAAAATTTTGTTATTATTTTTCTATCAAAAATTTATGATTAATTATAATTAAGAACAATAAAAGAATTTATTTTTATTATTATAAGTAGAATTAGAATAAATTTATGTAACTATTTAAATATCTATATTAATATTTTATATTTTTTGTCAAAACTTTAATATTTTATAGTTAATATAAAGAAATATCAAATATCATTTAATATTTTAATTAATATTAAATATTTATAATTTAACTATTTTTTATTACTATTAACATTATGTAATATTTTAAAAAGTTAAGTTTAACCTATGATTTAATTAATTAGTTTAGTTTTACAATTTTAGTTTTAATTTTAAACTTTACTTTTTTTTGTGGTATTTTAACTTTAGACTTTAATACTTTTCTTTACTTTATCATCCATCTTTTATTGTTTTAAATTTTAACTAAGATTTATGATTTATTAATTCAAAAGCCGATATAGCGATATGTCTAATTTATATAACAGTATAAGTAGGAAAACATTATTTAAGAAAAAAACCAAAAAAGATTAATACTTAATAACGATTTCGAGGTTCAATTTATTATTAACTTTTTTTTTAACTAAGAAAAGGACTTCAAATTATTTTTATTTAATCTAATATACCAAATTACTAATAGGTATTTTTAATGATATCTTTTTAGGATTAAGTATTAATCTATTAAGTAATAGGTATCTAAAATTATTCACCTTAACTTATGATTAAGAAAAGTTTTCAAATTTTAAAATTCTATTGACTAGTAATTTTTTTAAAAAGAAAATTTGTGAATATTTAAAAATTTTGTTAAATTATATTGAAATAATTTTGTAGAAATTATTTAAAATTTTGAATAAAATAGACTCAATTGTTAACAAATGGTATAAGTTATTTTTTATTTTATGATAACAGAATAAAACATGAAAAAAAAATTTAGATGATTAAAGCTAAATTTGAAATAACCTAAATCCGAAAACTTAAATGTCAAACTCAAACCCGAAATGACCCAAACCGAAATGACCTAAGACCCGAAATTATTCGAACCCAATAAGACCCAAACCCGAATGATCCGACATATAGATGACCCGAACTCAATCCGAACCTGAAAATGACCCGAATTTCTCTTGACCCGAAATGACCCAACCTGATTGATCCGAACTTGAACTCAACCCAACCCACCATCTGCCACTTCTAACTGGCACAACAGCATATAATCTAAAAATCTGTAATTTGATAACCTTTAAATTTTTAAGTAATGTAAGATTACCAGGTTATATTAAAACTTTTTTTGCTTAGCCCTTAATATTTTATTCCTTTGGACCACGATAGCATATAATTGGTAAATTATAATAATTTTCTTAAGCATTTTTTTCTGTAAGAAACATAATTAATCTTAACTTATATGATTATTAAACTATTAATTATATCTTAGTTAAATTAAACTAAAAACATGTTACTTCAATTAAAACAAAAACATAATTTCTTTTTTGTCATAAGTATAATTCAACTTATTTTCTATAATCATTAAAATATTAATTAATTACAATATTTGTGCATATGATTTAACCAATTATTTGCTTCACAAGATTCGAGTATATCTATTTTTTCCTTTTGTAAACTAGGCATAATTTTATTTGATGAAACAAATAAATATTTTTTATTAAGTTCTATGAAGATAAACTTATTTTATTAGTCATGTATATTTGTTGAAATGAAAAGAATTAAAAAATGTAATGTATATAGCATAACAAAGAAATAAAATAAATCTTGAAGTGAAGTTATAATGGTAAAATATTAATTTTGACAAAAAAATATAACTCTCAACTAAACAGATTAATTTAACATTAACGAATGTTAAACCAAATATAATTTGATAATATGCCGGGTTATATGCACTAGATTATCTTGATAGAGATAATCACATAATTTAAAATTATTTCAAATTACCATAATCAAATGGCTTTTAGTATTAGAAGAATACACATTCCCCACTTTTTAATTAGTAAGTAAGTAAAATAAATAAATAAATAAATAAATAGTATTTAAAAACCCAATCTTAAATTAATATTAAAAAATGTACTCTACAAAGATATTTGTTAACCTTCGAATCTAATAGACCTTATGGGATAATTTTTTCGACTTCAATAATTAAAGTAATAATTTCTAATATATATATATATATATATCACTTTCATATATTAATAATATTTAAATATTCTTACACGTCCAATGACACTCATATTACATTTTTTTTTATTATATATATATATATATAAAGAGAATGAATCATTTTACGCTCGATGTAAGATTAAGAGTTTTAAACCTTTTATTACTTAACATAAAATTAATATTTAATTAATTCAACCTTAAATTTCATATTGTATTCATATATATTGTGCATGTAAAATTTTAAATTAATTTAAAATGTCTAACATATGTTTTAATGTGCTAAAATTTTTCACCATTAAATATCTATTAAAAATATATAAAATTGTTAGATAGATCGATATCATAAAAATATCAGATTGACTTAAAATTTTACATGCATGATAAATTCAAATATATCTTTAAATTCAGTGGTCGATTTGTTAAAATATTAATCATACGTCGAATTATAAAAAGATGTAAAATTAAAAGTTTTACACCCAGTGTAAGTGAATCCCTCCTTTATATAAATATATATATATATATATACACACACACAAGGTTAAATCCCTCGCTCTGCTTCGGGATCACTGCATACCAAAAATCGATAATAACATATAAAAAAATCAACATTAACAACATTTAAAAAAAAATTTGAAGTAACATAAGCTAGTGAAAAAAAAATTAACAATTCAATTGAATAGAGAGTACTAATAACCAAAATGGTTAAAGGATATTAAAATATAGAATATACCAAAACAAAAACCTTAGAGAGTAAAACTTAATGACAGAATGCAACTCCATTATTTTTAATGAAAAGAAACCCAGCTTCAAAGCCATTTAACAAATCCATCAATTGTTTGTACAAAATTTGACATGAAAATAAAGAACTCATAAAAATATAAGGAACTCTCGCCCACCTGCTTCCTTTTCCTGTTCCATTATCCCTAATAAAGAAAAAAAAAGTAAGTTAACAAATCAACCAATTATATAAATTTGATAAGAAAGTTAATGAAGAACCCAACAAAACATAAGGAACTCTGGTGAAACTTGTCGTGGCACTTCCAAAATAAACCTTACTAAACTAACATATAGCTAGGGAAGCAATGATTGATCCCTTAGGGAACTTGTTACATTTCTCTATACACTCTTCACTACAATCAAACAACAAATAAAGCAACAATAGTTCTTAAAATAGAAACTCGAAATCTACTAAACAAATGCAATGTAAACTAGAATTTGAAGATAGAATATCTTGGAATTCAATCTCGTAACTAAGAAACTAAACTAATAACAAGATCTACAAGTAATCAAAAGGAAATTAGAGTAATTGAGCTCCAATGACACGCCCGGACCTTGTCCGCACGTGTCAAGTTGTGTATTTATGAATTGTCTAGTCAATATACCAAATTAGACTTCCCATGGATGTTTTAAACTTCATTTAGCTCAATTTCAAGCTTAAAAATCCTAAAATTGAAGTCCGGGGATGTGGGCCCCACTTGGAATCGAAACCCGAGGAAATTTGGCTGAGTTGACCGGACTCAACTCGGAAAAGGTTGACTCTGGCACCAGACAGGGACGGGTCCGGCGCCGGACCCGTTGATTTTATAGCCGAGACCCCCATTTTCACATCTTCTCTTGTTCTTCAATTCTCCGAGCCCTCTCTTCCAATTCTCTTGAAATCAAACCTTGAATCCCTATTCAAACACTTCATCAATCATCAATACCAACTTCTTTTGCCTTCTTGAAGATCAAAACATCAAAGTTTCCAAGAAAATCACCAAATCTAGAAATCTAGAATTTTGGCGACAGATTGTTCATCAGCTCATATCTTTTGATTCAACCGTGGGTTGTGGCTGGGAATTTGGTATGTTGTTCTAGACTCATCAAGCTTTAATTTGATAGTTTACATGCTTGATTTCATGTCTGTGCTAAGAGAATTCGTTGATTGAAGTTGAGATTTCTGTTTTGCCCGAGATATGTCAACTCTTAGTGTTTTGATTCAAAATTCGAGCATGTTTAATGGTTTGATTCCGTTCTTGAAGTTGTGAATCCATAGATCATGTGTTTAACTTGCTGTGTTTCAATTTTGGTGCGGATTGGTTGAGAATCGAACTCAAACCGAGCTCGATTTGGTGCATGGCCGGCCACGGCCATGCACTGGGCATGACTCCCGCGCCGGACACAATGTGTCCCGCGCGGGAGCTGATGAAATTTGGGAGTTATCTCCCATTTTGGCTCACTCCCGCCCGGGAGTGAGCAACCAGCCGACATGGGTACTGTAGCTTAGGGGCATTTTGGTAATTTTGCAGCCCTAAACCCCAATTAGCTTCAATTAACTTCCGGACTTGTCCAATTTTGTTCTTGGACCATGGAGACCTTGAATAAGTGTTGTTTATGATTTGATTGTTGGTTGAATATTTTTATTAATCAAATTAGATTTTAATTTGATTATTTAGGTACGTGATTATACGAGTTTCAGACCGGTAGCAGTTTGAGCTAAGGCATTCGTGGGTAATCGGGGAGTATACAACTCTCCTCACTTGTGAGTGGCTTGGATTATATTGGTTGACCATTGAGGGTTAACCGTTTTCAAATTTATTTATAAATGCTTTATTAAATCGTTTATATATGTTTTGGGGTATGAATTGTCCACCCTCACACACTAAGTTTATAAATGATTTGAAGGGTGGGAATTTCAATAAATTATATATATTGATATTATTGATTATTGTATGGGGAACGATACCCTTGAGAGATGAGAGATTGAGCGTTTTACTCGGGGCTCCAATATGCGGGAGCGTGGACCGAGTTTGAGAGCTTGCATGATACTCAGCCATGGACCGCCTATCGAGGGGCACGGTGAGTCGGGCCTGATTGCGAGAGGCGTGTAGGGAAACTCGCCAGGACTCCAGAGTGCTGTGTTCCACCACAGCAAGGCAAACGTCAAGGAAGTGGGCCAGAGAGAGTAAAGTAAAAATGTTTTAAAAGTATAAAGTAACCCTTGACGATCCAGTGGATACCCTAGCGCACGGGTATACCTTATTGGAACAATTTCAAATGCCAGCCCATATGGAAATATTATTATTGATTTAATATTTGATTTGGTTTGGGATTTATTATATTTCAGTAAATGGTTTATTAAATTGATTTTTGGATTATTTCATATCCCCAGCCTGAGGTGATCAGTCTTTATAACCAAGTCTCTCACTGGGTACAAGTTTATTGTACTCACCCCATTCACTTTTGTTGTCAGATCATCAGTCTTTGGACGGCGGACGTCCCGGTGGCCAGTGATCCCAGTACATCACTGTGGACACGACTTTGTAGGTGCCACCTCTTTTGCTTTGTGTATCTTGGCTCGGAATATTAGTGCATTTGACATATATATGTTTACGTATACATATATTGTTTTCCACTGCATGGAGCATCGTAAAACGTGTCGCTTTATTTTGAAACATTTTTGAACTGTATTATCTATAATAATTTCGTATGTTTTCATATATTGCTCGAATATCCTTTATTTTTAAGCCTTGTGCCATCTTGGTTGCCCGCCTGACGAGGCACGCATCTCGAGGTGGTATGGCGGTTGTCGCGTGGCCGAGCCTGCGGGTCGGGGCGTGACATCCAATATAGCAAATAAACGTAATTATCTTCAATCAATGAATCATTGATCATCGATCTTCATTCCGATCATCCAATTCTACTATAGTCAGCATAACTTAAGGTACTTCAGTTTCACCTAAGCACGATCACTCCTTAATCCTTGAAATTAGCCAGCTCAGTCGCTCGTACTAATTCTCTTCTCTCATAATCAACCTATACCTCAGCGGTTACAAGTTTAAATCATAAGAGATCATTAAGATCTAGAGCAATATTAGCCAACTAGAGTCATGTGAGCTCAACCCATCTCCATGTAACTCTCCCTCTCAACTTCCCCAAATTTAATCTAAGATTTGGTTGTTTCTTGGTTCCGGGAAAAACCTACAATTTCGGATAGTGAATTGCCTAGAATGGCTAGTAAATTGAAGAAACCTAAATAATGTGACCATCATTACTTGGAAATCCCCAAATTCACTTGATCTCTAACACTTTCAAGATCAATTAGCTCAAGAAATCAAGGAATACAATAGAATTGAGACCTTCAAGTTCAAGACCTTCCTATTGGTTGGAGAAGAATTATAATTACAAGTTAAATTGGATTAAAAGTACTTAGCTTCCCATGGAAGATGGAGAAGTCTCCATTGAAATTGGAAGAAGTGCTTCAGAATCTCTAAAGAACTAAGCTTTACACGTTTTGAAACTAACTCAAAAACTGCTCTTCTAAGAAGAACTAAGCCGATTTATAATCTGTCACGCCCCGACACCATGATTGAGCACGTAACAATCGCCGCAACTCTTGAAATGCATTCTATTAGGTTAGAATACACTCCAAGGGTCGCAAGGCTAAAACGGTCATTTTACACATTTTTCCCTCATACAGTTTTCATCCAGTTCAATAGTTAAAACATTTAGTTAACATGTAGACAAGTCAAAACAGTTTAAATGTCAGGCTGTCGTGACGAAAAAATTCATGTAAACACAAGACACCAAAACTTCAAGAAATTTACGAAAATGCCATTAGATGTCCGACATATTTTTCCGTGAATATTTAAACCAGGCTACAGAATTCAGAAAAATACGATGACAGTTTCAAAATATTTTAGACACACTAAAATGGTGAAATAGCTATTTAGACCGACATTTACTTACTCGGTGGGTCCTACACAAATTTTTGAAAAAAAATACTACAAAAGTTGACTTTTCACCCCCGGTCAAGCTTGAGCCAAAAGCTTAGTAGTTCTCCCACCACAACGTACCTACTAGTGCGGTTGATGTCTACGGCCTGAAAAATATGTTATTAAAATACGGGTGAGTAACAAAGTTACCCAGTGAGTGGATAAAATAATTATATAAACAACAATGTAAAAACCGGTATTTATTATAAGGCAATAAACGTCAAAACCATAAACATAAATAAAACCATAAACATAAACATAATTAAGGCAAGATTTTCACCAACTTTGGCCCATGTATCATCTATTTCATTCGTCAATTCCTCACTCAAGTTGTCGCCTTGGCCAAGGCCGACAACTGAGTAGCGAGTCCCATCTTGAATGGTGGATACCACAAGATGGATTCAAATTACCTTGTGGGTTTCCCTCCGCGCCTTCCATCAAGGTACATACCACACTCACTATGCCTCTCAAAAGAAGGTCCGTGGCTACTTAGCTACTGCGGTTACAAAATTCCTCCCTTGGAGGCCACCGTATAGTAACATCTTGAAATTGTGATGGCTTATAAACCCTTTGTTTTCATTTCTACAAATTGGCACATTTCAAAACCATATAAAACCTTTTTCCGTTTATTTCAAAAATAAGAATAGAGATTTGTTTTAAAACTATTCTTATAAAATATTTCCCAAAACCAATTTCATAAATTAGCCATCACATTCCATGGGCCATATATTTCTCATTATTCCATCATTTAACACATATAGATAGCAAATAATTTCAGAAAAATAGTATTTAATAAAAATGCAATAAAACAGTAACTTAATTTAATTATCCACTCATAGTGAGGTCCTCGCTATTCTTGACCGTTCTCACCCGGTTCCTTGTCCTTTAATGACATAGGAGCTCCTTAGTTTCATAAACTCATTTAGTTTCTATAGTCATTGCTAAATTTGATTAAAACCTAAAATAAATGCAATGCCATGCATGCCATGCAATAAATTAGAATTCTAACTCCTAATTATACTTTTCACTTATATTCTTCTACCTAATTTTTCTTCAAAATTCACATTTATTCCATTATAGGTTGAAAATTTCCCATAGCTATGACACATTAGAAATTTCGGTCTTTGCTCCATTTTCACTCAATTTCCACATTTTTCTTTTCCAACATTTTCCTTTAACATTTTCACATCAAATTTACTTCAAAACAACTACATTTTCATTTAAATTCCAAAATGACAAAAATGCTATTTTCCTTGTAATTTTCGGCATAAATATTAAAAAATTTAAAATTTCTTTTCTAATGTAATTTGATGGCATTTCCTAGTTTAGTAAGCTTCCATGAACTTCATATTTTAATCCTAAGGTTCCATGAATTCAATTTGACCCAAAAATCTTAAATTAAAAAATTCTCCATAACTTTTCTAATTTTCTAGATTCACACTCCTACAAGTAATTTCAAGTTAAATTGACCATATATTCATGTTTAGCATGCCATAATCTACATTCTAACATCAAAATTAGGCATGCTTACCTTGATTTGTGAAAATCCACCAAGAACTGTAGACTTTCCAATTGCAATTTCTCCTCACTTAGCTTGAATTTATTGGAATTGATTTAGGAATGTTGATGGGCTAATCAAGAGGTTTAATTTGATAGGTAGTAGGCTTGTTTGGAGAATTTAGGACTTGTGTTTTATGGAGGAAGCTTGCAAGGTTCAACAATGGTGAAAGTGTTCTTCATTTCTCAAGGTTGAAGACAACTAAATTAATTGTATGAATTTTCTAGACTTTTCTCCACCATGGCCGGATTTTGCATGCAAAAAGATGATGAAATTTTGTTCAATCCTAGCCATCCATTCTTAAAGCTTTGACACTTGTCATTAGATGGTTAAATCCATAAAAGATGATTTTGTTCTTAGTTCCCATTTTGTCCTCCAACAATCACTAAAATTCCATCTATATCCTAAGTCAGTGTAATAAAATTTTCAGTGTATATTTTTATTCTTCAGACAATTTCCTTTTATTCCATTGGCAATGAAATTTTCAAATTCCCTGTCATTTGTTAACAATTTCAGTCTAAATTTCTAACCTTACTACTAATTCTTTAACAATTCATTTAATTCCATTTATATCCTATCCATAATTTAAGCAAGGCTTAAACTATGTTTTCCATGATTTCCTACTAAATGATGCATGCCGGCAGATTAAGAGAAACAGTAATTTAGAACGGGTATTACATAATCAAACTAAGAATTGTCAATTTACTAATCTATCATTTACTTAAGCATAATTACAAAAGGTTAAGTGAAGGCAAATATGTGTTTTCTAGCTCCTTGACTGAGTCAATTCTACGTGGGAGAAATATCATTGGCTAACTTGGTTAATTTCAATTGTGAAAGTTCGTTACAACCGTTTCCTGATTTGTTCGCTTCTCACTTATCCACGTCAGCGCTAAGCCACTAAGAGGCTGCGAGCTAGCCTCTAAACGGTTTGGATTCTTTGCTTCATATCTTCTGAACTCGTCAACAGCCATTGAGAGGCTTGGCCAGAGACTCTAAGAGGCTTGGAACTTTTCATTTTCTTCTAAGAAATAAGTCTTTTAACACATATTTGCATTTTCTCTATTATTTTACCTAAAATTAGAAAACACCTCAATTAGTCATTAATGAAAGTCCTTAGGTGTTTAATTATCCCAAATTATAATGCAAATACATGTACAATATTAGCTCTAACAAACCCTACCCAACAAAACAGGACCCCTTACCTACCTGTTTCCTTGAGGAAACCGTCGCATACTCGCTTCCTTTGCTTCCTATGCCCATTATTAAACAAAAGGTAAAAAGGGGAAAGAGAGATCAATTATTTTTCTTTTTCTCCAAAACTTTTACAGTTCTATTTTCAATTTTTTTATTCCAAAGATGAAGAAGGTTTGACCTCCAATAATATATAGAAAAGGAAAAAAAAAAGACAATGACCCTACATTAGGTATTGTGTTTTGTTTGTTAACCTTTTAGTCTTCTATACATTTTCAATAAATAGTTAGAATAATTAGTATTTAGTTAAAACTCTAGAATAATTAGTATTTAGTTAAAACTTAACTACCATTAACCCCTAAAAAACATAAATGCTATTTTTCCTTTTGTATCAATCTTACTTTTCTTTTTTAGTAACACTTATTAATTTATTATTATCCTTAATTAAAATCTTTTTGAAAAAAAATAAAAAGGCTATGTGGATAATAACCTTATTGTTGTGACTGATCTCTAATAAATAACTTTAATAACAATGCATTAATTAGAAAAAATAATTTCTTTTATAATTATTTAATTAAAAAATGCTAAAAAAGACCTCAAAATTACATTAAGAAGCTCTGTGAAACCAAATTATACATCTAGTTTAAATGTATGTAATATATATATATATATATATATATTTATATTCATTAAAAATTTCATTCTAAAAATTCTTTATCCAAATAATAAAATTATAAATGCTATTTCAAAATTTCTTCCAAATTATGAAATTACTTAATCCAATTTCCAAACCCAATCTTTCTATGGCACTTATTTTAACGATTTTCGGTTCCCCTCGGGACATCCAACTCCAAGAAGGAGATGGCATATTTTTGGAATCACCTCTCGCATAAGACATTTAATAAATTAAAGGAAATGTAAGTTCATTCAGAGGGGAAAAAAATAAGACTTAAAGCAAATATATCAAGTCCGAATAAGAAAATTAGTTATTTAAGAATTCAACAATCTATTTTACTCAACCCATAACACTATTATCCTCACTTGCAACTATGCTATTTATGAGGTCCAGGTTCTACCTTGTCCCTAAACATAGTAGACTCATTCATGCCAGGAGAAGAAAAACCTCAAATCTTGACAAGTGCACAAGGCAATGTTCGTAGTTGAATGATACCTACATTCTTAACCTCTAGTCTCTTCAATATATTGCAGATGTAATTGCCTAATCGGCACATGATTAACCAATTATTAGACCTGCAAAACCACCAGGGAAAAGGCCCTTACTAAAGCATCAACAAATATGATATTTTTATCAACCTTGAAAAGTAAATTGTACAAACTTACCTTGGTTGCATTCTCCTTTAATGCAAGGCCTGCAAATATTTGCTTGGATCAAGGATGAACTCCATTGAAAATATGTATAATGAGAGCAAATCACTTTGCATAGCAAATAGGAAGCAGTTTGAATGGCAAAGAAGAATCACGGCATGTGTTCCACCAGTCCATTGGCTGCCTATAAATGGATCTAACTGAAATTAAACAACTGAACCATCAACACAAGCAATCAAATAAAAAACTACAGCTCCATAAAATCTTGGAAACCATATGGGGATGAATGCCTTAGTTACACTCAGCTCAAGACCTGCAAATATTTGCTTGGAGAAAATAAAATCCATTGAATAAATGCAGGGTGAGAGCAAACAACATCACATAGCAAATAGAAAGCAATTTGAATAGCAAGGAAGAATCAGGGCGCTGTCTTCCACCACCATGGGCTGCCTAAATGGATTTAACTGAATCTACAGGACACAAAAATCAATTAAAAAAAAATCAATTAAACATATACAGCTGCACAATATGCCTGAAACTACATGGAGAGGTAGGCGAGAGCAAGAGAAGCGGGACGACAAGAGAGAGAGAGAGAGAGAGAGAGAGAGAGAGAGAGCAATGTGAACATACAGGAAGCCTGGGAGGCCGGCTTGTTAAAGTGTTTATACTGCAAGCTGCAAGATGACAAGCTTCTTCACAGTAATCAGAAAATACTGCAGGGACATTTATCCCCCTAATTAGCTCCTGAAATGCCCGTCAGAAAGACCAAATTTAATTGTGGGAATAACTGCTACTCAGGCAGAAAGGATTGTACAGAAATAAAACTTTATGAATTATCCTGGATGTATAAATGGACACTTGTAGATAACATTAATAAAATGAAAAAACTCACAATAGTTGGTAACCAGCTTGAGTAAGCTGCAATGCCAGCATTTGGAGCAATAACTAGATGAGGAAAGGAATCCTGTCACAGAGCAGATATTCTTAAAAAGCTGCAACAGGCTGAAGCAAGCAGAAGAGAGAACATTCACAAGATGACAAGCTTTGAATGAACAGAAGAAATGGAACGCACAAGTTTAAAAATATAGGTATGAGGAAGAAACAGAAACCTTGGTTATATCTCCAAACCGATCATGATAGAATCCTCTATGGAGCTGCAGTGTGACCACAGAAGATGTAGGAGTAGCCATACCATAGCTGGTATTCTCATTTTCAGATTTGCAGACACAATCTTTCTCACTGCAATGAGCATATCTGTATAAATCAATCTTACCACCATCCCTGTTCATCAAATCAAAACAGGAAACCTCAGCAATACCCGGCATGGGTTTGAATCAAGCCATCAATCATAGGATACTGGCATATTTAGAGTAATAAAAGACCAAAGATCTTTTTTTAAAGCAGCCCCTGCTAGGGAAATTAAATTTAAGAAAAAGGTTTTAACTGTTCAAAGACAAGAAGCCTGTTTCTTATTAGTTAATGAAAACAAACCAACCTGATCAATCTGCAGCCAACCTAGATACCATGACAATTACGACTAATCGGTGACATATTATTAATTGGAATTATATGCAAGAAGACCAAAAAAGAAAACTATTCCCTCACACTGGTTTGCCTCACACCTGTAGCAAAGAAAAACCAAATATAAAAGCTCAATGAACAGAAAGTGTTAGAACAACCTATGCTGTGGTACTGCCGGTCCAATAAGGTCAATGTGGACATGAACCCCAGCAAAGAGTGCACGCAACTCTCCAAAGACACCCAGTTGAAGGAGCTCTTTCTCAGGCCCTTTGAAAGTACAAATCACCGAAAAAAAATGCTTGAATTTAGATAAATGGCTTTAAGACTATAGAAAGAAACCTTTAATAAGTTTACTTGTACCATACTGAAGTAACATTTTTCATATAAGTAGCACTAGGAGAAGATATAAAATGGATAACAACAACAAAAAATAAAAATAACCACAGAAGCAAGGCATCAATAGACAGCTCTGGCAAATTAGAGTATTCTTTTCGATGCATTGTTACTTAACTGCAATATCTACTTCATCAAAATTCATCAGCAACACGTTTGGAACCATGATCATAATCCTGAATTAAGTGCATAGCAGATCAAAGAACTAGCAGCTAGAGGCATGCATACACATATCAAAGAGATAATATTTCAAATAACAAAGCATGGAAATTTTGAAGTAGAAAATTGTAGTGTACCGAGATAGTGTATGTGCAGTTTACGATTTTCACAAGGAAAGCTTCCCAATCCAGCAATTTGTATGGCATGATACACTGTAAGTGGCTGAGACAAAAAAAAAAGGGTTACATATGGAATTAGTGCTAATATTAGGCAAAGTGGAAGAATGACAAATGAAATTCTGTGTATGATAACCAATAGGCATCTACAAAATATAGTACTTACTCCAGTTTGCATTCATTTTAATCATTCATTGACTTCCTTTAACAAAGTTCTTGCATTTAGTCTTTAACAAATAAACTTGCGTTTCGATTGCATCATAGCAGAAGAAAGAACTATAACCTAGTAATACTTAAAGAGTTGTTGTTTAGAATTTATTCATTTACAGATAGTAGACAGATGAAAACTAATGCACCTTACAAGTTGAAAGAATATAAAACATAAATTAAAGAATAAAATAAAATACCATCCTCAATTTCCACTATATGGGAATAAAGATATTGCAAGTAAAAGATGTACAATCAACCCTAGCTGATTGTTAGAATGGAAAAATTTTACAATAACTGATTCCAAAACACATCACACATCTCATACCCAGTGAAGAAGCAAAGCAACAGGTGAACATAGTGGTATGCACCTCCATTCATAGTAATCCCTCCAAGAGTGCAAGGATTTTGCTATTGGAGACAAAGGCCCTGCATTTTCACACAGTCAATCCCAGAAACATCAATTAGACTGAACCAAAAAGCTAGAAGCGAAATAGATACCACGGCATGGGCACAGGATATTTGAGAGGTTCCAGGTATTACTTTCACACCTGCAAAGTAAAGTTTATATTTAAAAGGGGGAGAAGAAGAAAAAGCAAGCAAGCAAGAAAGAAAGAAAGAAAGAAAAGATTGATAAATGAGTTTAATCTGAACTGCTAGAAGTTATCAAGAAGCGTCTTCAGTTATTTAAAAAGTACAAACTTTCATTTGTATTGTAGCTGAGAAAACTCTGAGAATAAAAAATATCGAAAGGTAAAATGTGCCAATAAGTCACTTTTATTGTATATGCAATCCCATTTTCATATTACAATCAATTTTCTAAATTTCATTAACCTTGATATGCCCCTATATTAACTGAATCTATCATTCAGGAATAGAAACATATACAATGCCTTAGCTGTCACCAAAACAGCGACAGCCTTTAAATTTGAGTTAGCTCTTTGCTTCCTTAATCTCACTCAACTAGCTGTTTCACTAATTCATTGTCAAGTAATTACAACAACACAGATGAAACCATCCCCTAAGAAGCTTCAAGTAATATCTACTCCATTCACATTCATATTCACAGCAAGGGTAAAACTTTTGATTTTGCAAGGGCAAGGGTTAAACCATCATCACCAAAAATATCAAGAGATGAGAGAAACCTGGAGTAATCGAAGGACGTAGTAGATGCCCCACAACAGCATTCGCACCTCCACATTCCCACTTGATGAATGCCCCTCTTGCTGAAGAATGAACACCTGCTTCCTTGCTTTTCCATAATCTAAAAAACCCACCCCCGAGAAATAAGCACATTACTAAGTGCCCTAAGTTTAACAAAAATTTTACTTCATTTGTTCCCTATGGTAAGAATAAATATGCAGAGTTGGCCAAAAAAGAAAAAGTAATGACAAAAATGAGGCAATTCAGTTTGCAACGGCCAAAAGATAACAGCAGCTCAACTGGCAAGTTATTAGGAACTTGAAATCAGCTGATTCGTTTCAAATCCAAATTATTCCTTCAAGCAAGTAGGGCAATTACCTGAATTGTAGCTTCCTGAGAAAACGTGAAAGGAAAATCATTCAACACATCTAACCGCTTCATCTGCTGCTCCAACCTTTCACACTCTTCTCTATGTTCCTTCCAGTGAGAAATCTAAGGGCATTCGGATTACAAATAGATAAATAAATAATTGACTCATTATATGTTAAAAAAAGGTTCTTTTATGGTTAAATATCTTCCATTGAAGCACCTGATGAGATGCAGAGCAATAAGCAACGGCTCCGCAGCGACCACAGCGTTTTCTAGGCGGGCCTAAGCACCTAGTTCCTCTCCCCTTCCAGGCACACTCCATTGTTCTTCGTTGTTCTCTGCCAGGACTCCTTTTCCTTTCCTTTTTTCCTTGGGTTGTGGGTGTGGTGGCGGGTGTTCAAAAGAATTTGGGCAAGGCCCAGAAATGTCGTTTTGGTCTTTCTTAAAAGGGCGGCCCGTCATGTATCCAAAATTTTAAGCCCCAGCCCAGTCTACCTACGTTATGGACTGTTTTCCATGCTGACATCATCAGCCCTTTTTGGCCCAAAGATTAGTTTTAGGAGTAATACCCGTAATTCTATATTAACTCTTTTACACTGTATTTGGTACGAAGAAAATAAGAAAAAAGGAAAATGTGTAGTAAGAAAGTGAATGAGAAAATATAACTTTATTTAATTTGGTAAAACAAAAATGCACATAAGAAAAGAAATATGAGAGAAATGGGAGGGTCCATTTCCTTAGAAATCATTTCCGTACAAATTGGGCAGAAATAAGAATGAAAGAAAGTGATTGTTGAGTCTAACACATAGAAATGATTATCACACCCTTAAAATTTATTTCTTATTACAAAATTTACCGTTAAAATAAAAGATATTGGAAGTAAATTTTTAACTAAAAAGTAAATGGTAAAATTGACACACCCGGATCTAATTCAAATTTTCCGTACAAACGGAATAATGTAAGACAGCATATTAACTCAATAATACGTCGGTTCGGATGTGTTAAGATGAAGAAGAGAAGTGGAAATTAGAGTAAGATAGAGTTGAAACATGAGACAGGTGACCATGCATGGAAGCACAATTTGGACTTCTTTAAGTCCATAGCCAATGGATTGGAGATCCATTGGTGAATTGGTCGGTGAATTACGCCAAGGATTGAGATTATGAGAGGTGGAAAAGAGGGAATTAAGTTTGGCCCAGGATCCGAGTAGGCCCGGTGTCGAGCTTACCTATAAATAGAGGGAGTTGAGCTCTCCCCCTCTCATTTCTCTTCTCCTTTACTTCCTCTCCTCACGTTGGCTCTCTTAGAGCAACTTTGGACTTTTGGCAGATTCGGACAATCCGACCAAAGGATTAAGGTAAGTTTCTAATATGTTACTCTACTCACCTTAATCTACATTTTGTCAAGTTTTCACATTTTCCATGAATCGGTTTAGGAGAGATCCAAGCTCAAAGTTAAGTCTAGCTTTTTAATTAAATTTTAGCTTAGATTTGAGATCTAAGAACTTTGAGCTTGTGATTCTCATTTTTACTTCTGTAAACATGTCGTGGGAGATGTGAGGAATGTCTATCTTGATTTTCGGGTCGAACAATGGATCGAGGGGCTTAAAAATTGAGGAGAAGCCTCGGTTCTAGCGCGGGAGCCAAGTCACTTTCGCTCGGGAGTGACCTGTTGGCTAGGTCCTGCGCGGGAGTGGCCCTGTTCATGCCAGGCCGCCTCAAACCCTAGCGGCATTTTGGTAATTTTTCATCAAGTGTCCAATTTTGATCCTGAAATCTCTCGGACACTTTTCTAAACCCCAAAACACATCCAAACACCTTATTAGGTCATGTTAGAGCCTCATAGGTGCATTCATAGTTTGATTATGAATGCTAGCAGATATTTTCGTGTATTAGGGTTCCGGATGATCGAGCGCTGTGATGCTCCGAAGACTTGTCTATGTGGATCTTTTGGTAGTATACGAACCTCCCAACACTGTGGTGGCTTAGACTTGTTTGCCTAGCCATTGGGACCAGAGGTTTTAAAAAGGTTTTAAAAACATAAATGGTTTTCAAAAGGTTTTGGGTTACAGGGAATTCACAGGCACACACATTTGCTTAGTGATATACCCACATAGAGAATGGGACGTTTTCAAAGAAAGTATAAAGATTTATGTGTGTGTGCTTATATTCATGTTTATATGTTTTAATATATATGTTTATACATATATATATGATATTTGATGCGGATGGGAGCGAGATGAGCGATTGAGTGGTGGCTTCGATTTGAGGGAGCGTGGACCGAGTTGAGAGGCATGCATAGATGCAGCCGTGGACCGCTTATCGAGGGTACGGTGAGCAGAGACCCTAAGAGAGGCACGTAGGGAAGCTCGCCAGGACTTGATGTAGCTGTGTTCCACCACAGCGTCTGGCACCACCGAGGGAACGAGCTAGAGAAAGAGAAAAAGCGAAAATGTTTTAAAAAGAAAAGAGATAGCCCTCAGTGCAGTGAGGCATACGACCGGCCAGTCCCGCCTTCAGTATATTTAGGGTCAGCCCGTTTTATTTATATATTTATTTTAATGATTTAAAATCAAATTCTCACTTGGAGAATTTGAAAAGAGGTTTTAAAAACAAAATTTATTTATTTTATTATTACTATGTTTTGGATTATCCCTGTTTGCCCTAACCCCGATGGAGATTCATTGAACCTCTGTCACTGACCTATATCCAATATGGATGGATGCAGATTCGTATATGAGGATAGCATATAGATCGGAGGCTCACTAGGAGGCGTCTTAGGCGTAGTAGTTTCCGCTGTGTAGGTATTCTTTTAAATTAGTCCACTAGTGTATTACTTTTAAAAGTTAATTATTTTATTAAATGTTTTCTAATTAAAATTTTAGTTTTGTTTTGCAGCGAGGATACTCAATTCATGCATCACAATGCCTCGGATGCGTGGCTGCAGACACGTACTTTGAGGTAGCACGACGGTTGCCACGTGGCCGATCCCTCCGGGTCAGGGGGTGCCAAAAATTGTCATATTAATTAAAATAAATTTTCTTTCTTGCCTATTTCTTGGTTATACCAAACAAAAGAAATAATCATTCTTTTTCTTTCCTTCTTGACACACCCGGACGTAATCCAACTTTTTCGTACAAATGAAATAGTATAAGACGGCGTATTAACTCAATAAAACGTCGGTTCGAATGTGTTTGATTAAAAAGAGAAGTGAAAATTAGGATAATACGGTGTTGGAAGATGAGATAAGTAACCATGCATGGAAGCATTAGTTGGACTTCTTTAAGTCCATAACCAATGGATTGGATATCCGTTGGTGTAGAGGTTGATGAATTAGGCCAAGGATCGAGATTTGGAAAGGTTGAAAAGAGGGGAGAAAGTCTAGCCCGGGGTTCGAGTAGGCACTGTGTCAGGCTTGCCTATAAATAGGGGGAGTTGAGCTCTCCCCATCTCATTTCTCTTCTCCATCTCTTCCTTTCCTCTCATTTGCTCTCTCAGGGCAATTTCAAACTTTTGGTCGATTCGGACAAATCAGCCGAAGGATCAAGGTGAGATCTTGGTATGTTATCATACTCACCTTAATCTATGTTTTATTACGTTTTCACGCATTTCTATGCATCGATTTATAAGAGATCCAAGCTCAAATTTAGGTTTAGCTTTTTAGTTAGATTTTAGCTTAGATTTGAGATCTAGGAACTTTGAGCTTGTGCTTTTCGTTTTAGCTTTGGTAAATGTGTCATGGGAGACGTATGGATTGCTCGTCTCGATTTTTGAGTCGAACCATGGAGCGACGGGCTCGAAAATAGAGGAAAAGGCTCGATTCCTGAGCCTTGGGGGCTTCTCCTGCGTGGGAGAGACATTTTTCACATCTCCAACATGAGAGTGACCATGGATGGCCAACCAAGTCCCGCGCGAGAATGAGTAATTGCCCTAGGGGCAAAATAGTAATTTACCTCAAGTGTCCGACTTTGACCCCGAACCTTCTCGAACACTTTTATAAGCCCCGAAACACATCAAACATGGTCTTAGGTCATGCTAGAGCCTCATAGGTGCATTCATAGTGTGATTATGAATGCTAACACGAATTTCTATGTATTAGGCTTCCGGATGATCGAGTGCGGCGATGCTTCGGAGGTTAATCTGTCACGCCCCGACCCGCAGGCTCGGCCACGTGACAACTGCCGTACCACCTCGAGATGCGTGCCTTGTCAGGCGGGCAACCAAGATAGCACAAGGCAAAGAAATAAAGGATATTCGAGCAATATATGAAAACATATGAAATTATTATAGATAATATAGTTCAAAAGTATTTTAAAAGAAAATAACACATCTTATGGTGCTCCATGCAGCGGAATGTATTATATATATAAATACATAACTGTATATCTAAGATGCACTAATATTCCGAGCCAAGATACACAAAGCAAAAGGGGTGGCACCTACAAAGTCGTGTCCACAGTGTCGTATTGGGATCACTGGCCACCGGGACGTCCGCCGTCCAAAGCCTGATGATCTGACAACAAAAGTGAATGGGGTGAGTACAATATACTTGTACCCAGTGAGGGACTCGGTTATAAAGACCGATCACCTCAGACTGGGGATATGAAATAATCCAAAAATCAATTTAATAAACCATTTACTAAAATATAGTAAGTCCCAAACCAAATCAAATATTAAATCAATAATAATATTTCCAACTGGGCTGGCATCTGAAATTGTCCCAATAAGGTATACCCGTGCACTGGGGTATCCGCTGGACCGTCAAGGGTTACTTTATACTTTTAAAACATTTTTCTTTACTCTCTGGCCCATTCCCTTGACGTTTGCCTTGCTGTGGTGGAACACAGCATCTAGAGCCCTGGCGAGTTTCCCTACGCGCCTCTCCCAACCAGGCTCGACTCACCGTGCCCCTCGATAGGCGGTCCACGGCTGAGTATCACGCATGCTCTCAAAGTCGTTCCATGCTCCCGCAAATCGGAGCCCCGAGGAACCCATTCAATCTCTCATCTCTCAGGGGTATCATTCCCCAAACAATAATCAATAATATCAATTTATAAAATTATTTGATATTCCCACCCTTTAAATCATTTGTAAGCTTGGTGTGTGAGGGCGGACAATTCATACCCCAAAACATATAAAAACAATTTAATAAAGCATTTATAAATAAATTTGAAAACGGTTAACCCTCAATGGTCAACCAATATAATCTAAGCCACTCACAAGAGAGGAGAGTTGTATACTCCCCGATTACCCACGAACGCCTAAGCTCAAATTGCTATCGGTTCCAACCTCGTACAATCACGTACCTAAATAATCAAATTAAAAAAAAATCTAATTTGATTAATAAAAGCATTCAACCAACAATTAAATCATAAAACAAAACCTATTTAAGGTCACGACGTAAAAATTGGGCAAGTCCGGAGGTCAATTGAAGTAAATTAAAGTCAATTGGGTCAAATGGGGTCAAAAGGGATCTAGGGTTGCAAAATGACCATTTTGCCCCTGGACCCGAATTGGGGCAAAAATTGCCCAGCAGTGATGAACCGGCCCCGGTTCATACAAAAACCTGCACCGATTCTGTTCTGCATTTAAGGCCGAGCTTCGGCCTCCAATCTTCTTCAACTCAATTCAAGTTCGATTCAACACCAATCCGCACCAAAATTGAAACACAGCAAGTTAAACACATGATCTAAGGATTCACAGCTTCAAGAACGGAATCAAACCATTAAACATGCTCGAATTCAATCAACGATTTCTCTTAGAACAGACCATGAAATTAAGCATGTAAACTATCAAATTAAAGCTTGATGAGTCTAGAACAACATACCAAATTCCCAGCCACTTCCCACGGTTGAATCGAAAGATATAGTTCGAAGAACAAACTGTCGCCTGAAATGACAGATTTGTAGATTTGGTGATTTCTTGGAAATTTTGGTGTTTTGATCTTCAAGGATACAAGAGAAGTTGGTGTTGATGTTTGATTAAGTGTTTGAAAGGAGATTGAGGGTTTGATTCGAACGAATTTGGAAGAGAGAACTCGGAGAATGAAGAACAAGAAGAGAAGATGAAAATGGGGATCTCGGGTGATCAAGACCCCATATAATTCGGTCAGTTCCGGCACCGGAATCAACAGAGTCAAGGTTAACTCCGGTCAACTCGGTCAAACTTCCTTGGGATCCGTGCCCAAGTGGGGCCTACAACTCGGAACTTCAATTTTAGGGTTTTTAAGCTTGAAATTGAGCTAAATGAAGTTTAAAACATCCATGGGAATTCAAATTTGGTATATTGACTAGACAGCAATACATAAATATTCAACTTGACACGTGCGGACTAGGTCCGGGAGTGTCAACTCTCCCCCCCTTACAAAAATTTCGTCCCCGAAATTTAAACAAACTAATCATCAAACAGATGGGGGAAGTCACGTCTCATGTCATTCTCGGGTTCCCATGTCTGCTCCTCAACCTGCGAGCTTTTCCATAAAACTCGCACCAAAGGTACCGATTTATTCCTCAAGGATCGAACCTCTCTATCCAATATGGCTACAGGTCGAACCCTGAAGCCCAAACTTTTCTTCAGCTTCACAGGCGGTGTTTGAAGAATGTGCGATGGATCAGGTACATATTTTCGGAGCATAGATACATGAAAGACATCATGTATCCGAGCCATGTCAGGTGGCAACTCCAAGCGATACGCCACCGGTCCAATTCGTTCAGTGACAAGGAATGGACCAATGTACCTCGGGTTGAGTTTTCCCGCCTTGCGAAAACGAATAACGCCTTTCCAAGGTGAGACCTTCAAAAACACTTGATCTCCCACTTGGAACTCCAATGGTGTTCTCCTTCTCTGCGCATATTTTCGATCTCGATCCTGGGTTGCTTGAAGTCGTTCCCGAATGAACTTCACCTTTTTAGTGGTGAGTTCAATCTCTGCTTTATCGAAGATTCGATTCTCGCCTACTTCATCCCAATACAATGGGGTTCTACACTTCTTTCCGTACAGAGCTTCATACGGAGCCATACCAATGCTAGATTGGTAACTGTTGTTGTAAGCAAACTCTGCTACCGCAAGGTATGTGTCCCATCCACTAGAAAATTCAAGCGCACATGCTCGGAGCATGTCTTCCAATATCTGGATAGTACGTTCCGACTGACCGTTAGTCTGTGGATGGAAGGCGGTGCTGAAACGAAGCTGAGTTCCCATCGCTTGCTGAAAGCTGTCCCAGAACTGTGAGGTAAATCTCGGATCTCGATCTGAAACTATAGAAGCTAGGACTCCGTGAAGTGGAACTACTTCGTTCATGTAGAGCTACGCTAACTGGTTCACGCTCCATCTCATGCTCACAGGGAGGAAATGTGCGGACTTGGTAAGTCGGTCGACAATCACCCATACCGCATCAACTCCTCGTCTAACGAGCGGAAAATCGGTCACAAAATCCATGGTGATGTGCTCCCACTTCCATTCGGGAATTTGGAGAGGCTGAAGTGTCCCGAAAGGCTTTCGACATTCTGCTTTCACTTGTTGGCACGTCAAGCATCTCGCTACGAATTCAGCAACTTCTCTCTTCATTCCAGGCCACCAATAATGGTCCTTGATGGTTCGATACATCTTGGTGCTACCTGGGTGCATAGCAAACGGAGAAGAATGGGCTTGCTGAAGAATGGTGCCTTTAAGATCAAGATCATGCAGTACACAGATTCGATTTCGGAATAGCAAAATTCCATCACTGCGAACTGAAAACTCCGATGGTTCTCCCAACTGCAACTTCTGAAATTCTTGTTGCAATCTTGGATCGGACGTTTGGAGATCACGAATCCGATCATCTAGTACTGGCTTAGCTAGAATCTGAGCAATTAGTGCACCGTCATGATGATCATAAACCAATTTGGTTCCAGTTGACCTCAGCTCCACCAACTCTGGTAAGTGAATGTCTTCAATCGTCGCCAAGGACGTAACTGCATTTCGGCTCAAAGCATCAGCAACAACGTTTGCCTTGCCGCGATGATAGTCGATTACTAGATCGTAATCCTTGATGAGATCTAGCCATCTCCTTTGCCGCATGTTCAACTCACGCTGGGTCATGAAGTGTTTGAGGCTCTTGTGATCGGTGTAGATACGACAGGTTTCACCATATAAATGGTAACGCCAAATCTTCAAGGCGAAGACTATGGCAGCAAGCTCCAAGTCATGTATCGGATAATTGACGTCGTTCGGCTTCAATTGACGGGAAGCATATGCAATTACCCTTTCGTCTTGCATCAACACACATCCAAGTTCGTTGCCCGATGCATCGGTATACACAGTGAACTCCTTGCCGCTCACAGGTAAGGCAAGTACTGGTGCGGTCGTCAATTTGTCCTTCAGCTTCTGAAAACTCTCTTCACATTCATCTTACTAAACAAACTTAGTATTCTTGCGGGTCAGCTTGGTCAATGGTGCAGCAATCACGGAGAATCTATCCACAAATCTCCGATAATATCCAGCTAGTCCCAAGAAACTTCGAATCTCTGTGGGAGTTGCAGGACTTTTCCAATTGGTGATTGCCTCAATCTTGCTGGAATTCACATATATGCCGTCCCTAGACACAACATGTCCAAGGAATCCAACTTGCTGCAACCAAAACTGGCACTTGGAGAGCTTAGCGTAAAGCTGGTGATCTTGAAGAGTTTGCAACACAATGCGAAGATGATTAGCATGTTCTCGCTGGTTCCTTGAATATACCAATATGTCATCAATGAAGACGATGACAAATCGGTCCAAATATGGATGAAATATGCGATTCATCAGGTCCATAAATGCTGCTGGGGCGTTGGTAAGTCCAAACGACATCACACAGAACTCGTAATGTCCATATCTGGTACAAAAGGCAGATTTATGGATATCTTCTTCTCGGATCTTCAACTGATGATAGCCTGATCGCAGGTCAATCTTGGAAAACACTCCGGCTCCTCGAAGTTGGTCGAACAAGTCGTCGATGCAAGGTAATGGGTATCTATTCTTCACAGTCACCGCATTTAGCTTGCGGTAGTCGATGCAAAGTCGCAAGGAACCGTCTTTCTTTCTCACAAATAAGACTGGGGCTCCCCAGGGTGAAGTACTCGGCCGAATGAATCCTTTATCCAACAATTCAGTGAGTTGTTTCTTCAACTCAACCAGTTCAGTGGGTGCCATTCTGTATGGAGCCATAGAAATTGGGTCCGTACCAGGATAAACTTCGATCGGGAAGTCGAAGTCTCTCTCGGGTGGCAAACCAGGTAATTCATCGTTAAAGACATCCGAAAATTCATTAACTACCGGGATATCTTCAATGTTAGGCTCTTCCACTGAATTGTCCACTACATGGGCTAACACAGCTTTACACCCTTTCAGTAGTAGCTTACTTGCTTTAATGGCGGAGATGACATTCGGTGTGCCTCTGCGCTCACTGTAAAAGTCGATCATGCTGCCGTCAGGTCGTGGAATCCTCACCAAATGGTGCTCGCAGTAGATCTAAGCACGATGTCTCCCAAGCCAATCCATTCCCAAGATGGCATCGAAGTCGGACATTTGAAGTGGAATTAAGTCTGCTTCGAAAGTCAGGTTTTCCAGCTTCACTGCACATCCTTTGTACACTGTATTTCGAACCATTCTCTCATCCAACGGTGTATTCACCAATAACTTGTACCCCAAGGGCGATAACGATCGATCCGCATGCACGGTGAACTTTGTGTTAACGTAGGACAAGGCAGCTCCAGTGTCCATAATCACATAAGCCGGTTGATCGAAAATAACTACCACGCCTAACGTTCAAAATTTTCTAAAGCGGTTACTTTTGCTCGACAAGCAGTTACGAGTACGACGATATCTTTATTCGTAAAAAATAACTGTCCATGAATATTTAAATATATACTTACCGGTGACTACATCAGGACGTGCGTCAGCGTCCTCCTGCGACATGGCGTAAACCTGAGTATGTTGTCGCTGCTGTTGCTGCTGTGGGGGTCGTCTCAGGGTTGCTGAACTACTACCAATACTCGAATGCTGCTGAGAGGTAGAAGGTGCGGCGAAAGAATGTCGCGCAGGTTGAAACGGACAGAAACCTCCATAGCTGCTCGGTCTGACTGAAGGCTGACTAAAACTCCATCTGGGTGGTACAGAAGTAGTAGATGGACATGCGCGTGCTACGTGGCCCATGCCTCCGCATTGAAAACATCGAGGTCCAGCCTTACACTGGCCAGAATGAAAACGCCTACAGTTTGGACATCGAGGCCCAGACTCCACTCTCTTCTTCCCAAACTTTCCTCTGACCATGGACCCAAACCCAAATTTCTCTTTTCCTCGACCACCTAATGGAAGCGATGGCAAAGAAAGCGACATCTGTGGTACTGGGGACTCGACTGTACCGCCCTGAGATATTCCTCCATGGGAATATGAGCTCTGAGTCTGTCTTGGCTCCAGGTCCATCGGTACGTCGGAAGATCGTTGACCACTCAAACTCGATCCTCCTGGTCGGCGCTGAGCAATCATAGCCTCTGCCCACAACGCATCCTGTCGACACTGCTCGAAGGTGGCTTTAGAAGTAGGCTTCATCATCTGTACAATCTCCCACCGAAGGCCATTAACAAACTGAAGACAAAGGGCGTCCTCGGTGATGGATGGAAGGTGATGTGAAAGTCTCCGTAACTCTGTCTCAAACTGCTCGACCGATCTGTTGCCTTGTTGCAGTCGGAGGAACTCACCATATCGTCTCATTCCCATCTCTTCCGATATGAACCTCTCTCGGAACTCAGTAACAAATGTCTCCCACGTCACTGGTCCAGTAGCTCGGCTCTCGAGATTTGTCCACCAATTCAGTGGCTGTCCCTGAAGATATCGAGTAACCATGCTCACTCGCTCCTCCGAGGTCATACCCAGACCCTGTGTACTTTGTGACGAAATGTAGCCAATCCCACGCTGCATCAGCGGACATGTCAGAGAGCTTTGGGGTGTCTAGTCCCTTCATGATACTAAGGAACCTCACCAAGCTATCCTCCGAAGAAATGACACCAGCAGAAGTGCTCGTTGCACTGTTCGGCTAAAAATGCGGCGGCATCGATGGCGATGGATGAACTGGTGGTGTAATACCGGTAGTCGGATGTGCGCCAGTGGCTATCTGTGATGAAAAGAATCTACTGGCCCAAGTGTCAAACATACGCTCAAAATCAGCGGGCGTAAACTGCACCGGCGTGGCAGTCGTAGAAGGTGGGGGTGGTGGAATGTCACGCCCCGACCCGCAGGCTCGGCCACGTGACAACCGCCGTACCACCTCGAGATGCGTGCCTCGTCAGGCGGGCAACCAAGATGATACAAGGCTTAAAAATAAAGGATATTCGAGCAATATATGAAAAACATATTAAATTATCATAAATAATACAGTTTCAAAATATTTAAAATATATATCACATCTTACAATATTCCATGCAGCGGAAAATATTATTTAAATCCACAAATGTATAGGTAAGATGTAATAATATCCCGAGCCAAGTAACACAAAGCAAAAGGGTGGCACCTACATAATCGTGTCCACAGAAACGAACTGGGATCACTGGCCACCAGGACGTCCGCCGTCCAAAGACTGATGATCTGAGAACAACAGTGAATGGGGTGAGTACATAATCTTGTACCCAGTGAGAGACTCGGTTATAAAGACCGATCACCTCAGGCTGGGGATATGAAATAATCCAAATATCAATTTAATAAATCATTTACTGAAATATAGTAAATCCCATACCAAATCAAATATCAAATATCAAATTCATAATAATATTTACATAAGGGCTGGCATCTGAAATTTGTCCCAATAAGGTATACCCGTGCACTGGGGTATCCACTGGACCGTCAAGGGTTACTTTCTATTTTAAAACATTTACTTTATTCTCTGGCCCATTCCCTTGACGTTTGCCATACTGTGGTGGAACACAGCATCCGAAGTCCTGGCGAGTTTCCCTACGCGCCTCTCGCAACCAGGAGCGACTCACCGTGCCCCTCGATAGGCGGTCCACGGCTGAGTAACACGCATGCATCTCAACTCGGTCCACGCTCCCACATATTGGAGCCCCGAGGACAATACTCAATCTCTCATCTCTCAGGGGTATCATTCCCCAATAATAATCAATAATTATATTAATTTCTCAGGGGTATCGTTCCCCAAACCATAAACAATAATAATTTCAATATATCAAATTTATTGAAATTCCCACCCTTAAAATCATTTGTAAACTCAGTGTGTGAGGGTGGACAATTCATACCCCAAAACATATATAAACAATTTAGTAAAGCATTTATAAATAAATTTGCAAACGGTTAACCCTCAATGGTCAACCAATATAATCCGAGCCACTCACTAGTGAGGAGAGTTGTATACTCCCCGATTACCCACGTATGCCTTGGTTCAAATTGCTACCGGTCCAAATCTCGTACGATCACGTACCTAAATAATCAAATTAAATTCTAATTTGATTAATAAAATATTCAATCAATGTTCAAATCATAAATCAACACCAATTAAAGGTCTCGGACTAAAATTGATAAGTCCAGAAGTCAATTGGAGCTAATTGGAGTCAATTGGGGTCAAATGGGGTCTAGGGTTGCAAAATTACCAAAATACCCCTGGTGCTACAGTACCCTTGCCGACAGTGATGTTCCGGCGCCGGAACTAGTCAGAACCGGCGCCGGTTCTGTTCTGGAATTAAGGCCGAGTTTCAGCCATAATCTTTTTCAGCTCGATTTAAGTTCAATTCACAACCAATCCGCATCAAAATTGAAACACAGCATGATAAACACATGATCTATGGATTTACAGCTTCAAGAACGGAATCAAACAACCAATCATGCTCGAATTTTGAATTAAATCACTGAGAGTTGACTTATCTCGGACAAAACAGAAATATCAACTTCAATCAACGAAATCTCTTAGCTCAGACCATGAAATCAAGCGTATAAACTATCAAATTAAAGCTTGATGAGTCTAGAACAACATACCAAATTCTCAGCCAAGACGCACGGTTGAATCAAAAGATATGAGCTGATGAACAATCTGTCGCCAAATTTCCAGATTTCTAGATTTGAAAATTTTCTTGATAATCTTATTGTTTTGATCATCAAGAAGACAAGAGAAGTTGTTATTGATGTTTGATTAAGTGTTTGAAAGGAGATTGAGGTTTTAATTCAGAAGAATCGAGAGAGAGCTCGGAGAAAATTTGAAGAACAAAGAGAAGAAATGAAATTGGGGGTTCTCGGGTGAGCCGAGACCCAATTTAATCGACCAATTCCGGCGCCGGTATTGGTCAGTTCCGGCGCCGGAATCAACAGAGTCAAGTTGACTCCGGTCAACTCGGTCAAACATCCTTGGAATCCGTGCCCAAGTGGGACCCACATCTCGGAACTTCAATTTAAGGATTTTTAAGCTTGAAATTGAGCTATATGAAGTTCAAAACATTCATGGAAAGTCAAAATTGATATATTAACCAGACAACAATTCATAAATATTCAACTTGACACGTGGGGACTAGGTCCGGGCGTGTCATGGAATGTCAGCATGAGCATCCTGATGATGCATATCATTAACAGGCGGAATAGGTGGAACAGGCTCGTCCGGAATCGCAGTGGTCTCCGGGTCTACACTAGGCTGAATCTCAGGCTGCCTACGTGGTCGACCTCTTTTCCTAGGTACTGAGGGATCAGGGGTAGGAACAGAAGGATTCGGAATATTCCTCCTTCTAGGTGGCATGGTGTAACTCTACATAAAATCTAGGTCAGTAGACGAAAAATATGTCTATACCAATCATACCCTCAAATTTTAACCCAAAAATTAGAAATCTCAAAATTATGTAAACTCCTTGGCTTGGTATAATATAGATATACTATATATATTAAAATTTGCTCTGATACCAATAAAATTGTCAAGCCCCGACTCGCAGGCTCGGCCACGTGACAACAGCCGTACCACCTCGAGATGCGTGCCTCGTCAGGCGGGCAACCAAGATGGCACAAGGCAAAGAAATAAAGGATATTCGAGCAATATATGAAAACATATGAAATTATTATAGATAATATAGTTCAAAAGTATTTTAAAAGAAAATAACACATCTTACGATGCTCCATGCAGCGGAAAGTATTATATATATAAATACATAACTGTATATGTAAGATGCACTAATATTCCGAGCCAAGATACACGAAGCAAAAGGGGTGGCACCTACAAAGTCGTGTCCACAGTGTCGTACTGGGATCATTGGCCACCGGGATGTCCGCCGTCCAAAGCCTGATGATCTGACAACAAAAGTGAATGGGGTGAGTACAATATACTTGTACCCAGTGAGGGACTCGGTTATAAAGACCGATCACCTCAGGCTGGGGATATGAAATAATCCAAAAATCAATTTAATAAACCATTTACTAAAATATAGTAAGTCCCAAACTAAATCAAATATTAAATCAATAATAACATTTCCAAATGGGCTGGCAACTGAAACTGTCCCAATAAGGTATACCAGTGCACTGGGGTATCCGCTGGACCGTCAAGGGTTACTTTATACTTTTAAAACATTTTTCTTTACTCTCTGGCCCATTCCCTTGACGTTTGCCTTGCTGTGGTGGAACACAGCATCTGGAGCCCTGGCGAGTTTCCCTACACGCCTCTCCCAACCAGGCTCGACTCACCGTGCCCCTCGATAGGCGGTCCACGGCTGAGTATCACTCATGCTCTCAAAGTCGGTCCACGCTCCCGCAAATCGGAGCCTCGAGGAACTTGTTCAATCTCTCATCTCTCAAGGGTATCGTCCCCCAAACAATAATCAATAATATCAATTTATAAAATTATTTGATATTCCAACCCTTTAAATCATTTGTAAGCTTGGTGTGTGAGGGTGGACAATTCATACCCCAAAACATATAAAAACAATTTAATAAAGCATTTATAAATAAATTTGAAAATGGTTAACCCTCAATGGTCAACCAATATAATCCAAGCCACTCACAAGAGAGGAGAGTTGTATACTCCCCGATTACCCAAGAATGCCTAAGCTCAAATTGCTACCGGTTCCAACCTCGTACAATCACGTACCTAAATAATCAAATTAAAAAAAATCTAATTTGATTAATAAAAGTATTCAACCAACAATTAAATCATAAAACAAAACCTATTTAAGGTCACGGCGTAAAAATTGGGCAAGTCCGGAGGTCAATTGAAGTAAATTAAAGTCAATTGGGTCAAATGGGGTCAAAAGGGATCTAGGGTTGCAAAATGACCATTTTGCCCCTGGACCCGAATTGGGGCAAAAATTGCCCAGTAGTGATGAACCGGCCCCGGTTCATACCAGAACCGGCGCCGGTTCTATTTTGCATTTAAGGTCGAGCTTCGGCTTCCAATCTTCTTCAGCTCGATTCAAGTTCGATTCAACGCCAATCCGCACCAAAATTGAAACACAGCAAGTTAAACACATGATCTAAGGATTCACAGCTTTAAGAACGGAATCAAACCATTAAACATGCTCGAATTTTGAATCAAAACACTAAGGATTGACATATCTCGAGCAAAACAGAAATCTCAACTTCAATCAACGATTTCTCTTAGCACAGACCATGAAATCAAGCATGTAAATGATTAAATTAAAGCTTGATGAGTCTAGAACAACATACGAAATTCCCAGCCACTTCCCACGGTTGAATCGAAAGATATAGTTCGAAGAACAAACTGTCGCCTGAAATGACAAATTTGTAGATTTGGTGATTTCTTGGAAATTTTGGTGTTTTGATCTTCAAGGATACAAGAGAATTTGGTGTTGATGTTTGATTAAGTGTTTGAAAGGAGATTGAGGGTTTGATTCGAAGGAATTTGGAAGAGAGAACTCGGAGAATGAAGAACAAGAAGAGAAGATGAAAATGGGGATCTCGGGTGACCGAGACCCCATATAATTCGGTCAGTTCCAACGTCGGTTCTGACCAGTTCCGGCGCTGGAATCAACAGAGTCAAGGTTGACTCCGGTCAACTTGGTCAAACTTCCTTGGGATCCGTGCCCAAGTGGGGCCCACAACTCAGAACTTCAATTTTAGGGTTTTTAAGCTTGAAATTGAGCTAAATGAAGTTTAAAACATCCATGGGAATTCAAATTTGGTATATTGACTAGACAGAAATATATAAATATTCAACTTGACATGTGCGGACTAGGTCCGGGTGTGTCATAATCTACGTGGATCCACTGGGAGTATATGAACCTCCCAACACTATGAGTAGCTTAAATTTCATTGCTTAGCCACTAGGGACAAACGTTTTCAAACGTTTTAAAAATATAAATTGATTTTCAAAGGTTTATAAAAGTTTTGGGGTAAAGGTAATCCACCACACACATTTGTTTTATGATATAGCCACTTAGAGGGTGGGGTGATTTTAAAGAAAATATATAAGCTTATGTGTGTATGTTTACACGTTATATATATATATATATGATATTTAATGATGATGAGAGGCGAGATGAGTGATTGTGTGGATCTCGATGCTCTGATGAGAGGGAGTGAGTGGACCGAGCGAGACATGCATGCAACTAAGTAGTCGTGGACCACCTATTGAGGGGCACGGTGGTGTGAGACCCTTGGAGAGGCGCGTAGGGTAACTCGCTAGGGCTCGATGTAGCTGTGTTCCACCCACAGCGATTGGTATCACCGAGGGAACGGGTTAGAAAAAGAAAAAGTATGAAAATGTTTTAGAAAAGAAAAGAGATAGCCCTCAGTGCAGTAAGGCATACGACCGGTGGGTCGAGCATTCAGTATGTTTGAGGCCAACCCATTTTATGTGTGTATATATATATATTTTAATGGTTTTTAAATCAAATTCTCGCCTGGAGAATTTGAAAAGAGATTTTGAAAATAAAAAATATTTATTTATTTATTTTATTATTATGTTTTGGATTAACCCTCTTTTTCCTAACCCCTGATAGAGGTTCATTAAACCTCTGTCACTCATCTGTATCCAATATGGATGGATGCAGATCCGTGTACGAGGATAGCAAATAGATTAGAGGCTCACTATGAGGCGTCGGTGGCTTAGAAGTAGTAGTTTCCGTTGTGTAGGTTTTCTTTTAAATAAATCCATTGGTATTTCTCTTATAGTTATTTATTTTATTATATGATTTCTAATAAAATTTTAGTATTGTTTTGCAATGATGATATCCATTTCTTTCTCTTGCAGTGCTTTAGGTGTGTGACTGTCCGGCATGTACTTTGAGATAGCGCGACGGTTGCCACGTGGCGTACCCTCTGGGTCGGGGCATGACACTTCTTATTTGTAATCCAAAAACAACTAAGAAGTATTGAAAAATAAGTGCTGAAAAATGAAGTGATGAATTTCATTAGTACTGAATCTATATTGTAAAAACTGTTTGATAAGTTAATAAAAACTTAATGTTGAATATAAATATATTGTTTGATAATTATAAATGCTGAATACTGAACATTATGTATTTTACATGTTTACCCTTATTATCATTGTATTACATAATATCCAAAATAAATAGAAATTCTAATGATATTTTATTTTATTTTATTTTCTACAATTATTAATTATTGAGAAAGGAATCACTAGAAACATATCCATAAAAAAGTCACAACCTCTAAAAAAAGGACATTAATATTTTTAAAAATAACCAAGAGAATCTAAACTTTTCAAAAATAATTCAAACTTTTAATATAAAAATAAAAAATTAATGAGCAACTAGTTGATTTGCTATTTCCTCTCTTAAATTAATCATGAAAATTTGATCAACTTGTGCAGATCTTCCTCTTGTGATAAACCTTCATGATTATTTTGAGATGTCCCTAAATTATCACCATACTCATTATCAGCCTGCTCCAAGAAAGTATCCGTGATGGATAATTTTCGAATGTAGTTATAAATAGCTATTGCAAGCAATAATAATGTTCCTCTGTACTTGATAAGGTGTCATACTCTTTAAGATCAAAAAATGAGCTTTCAAAACTACAAAAAGGATGCTCAATAACATTTCTCAATCTGGCATGTGCATAGTTGAATGTCTTTTCTTTTATACGAGAATGGACACCATAGCGAAAATCAGGCATCCAATACTGTGCATTACGATAAGACGCCATAAACCCTTTCGTATGTGGGTATGTAGCATCACAAAGATAATATTTTTCTACATAAAAATCATAAAATAAATTAATTATATATTTATTAATAATAACTGAAAGATAGTTATACTAACCTGGTGGAGTTATTGGAAAATTATTTTCCGGATTACCCATTGTCTCTGCTAATACTCTTGAGTCATGTGCTACTCATTTCCATTCCGCCCAAACAAATGTAAAAATCATATTAAAGTCACAAATTGCTAAAATATTTTGATAACATTCTCCTCTTCCTCTTCCTCTATAAGAGACTCGTTTGTTAGACAGTATCACAGCATGAATAAGCGTCTCATCAATGCACTAATAGCACCCTAATAATAATAACAATAATAACAATAATAATAATAATAATAATAATAATAATAATAATAATAATAATAATAATAATAATAATAATAATAATAATAATTTTAATAATAAACTTTATGTTTATTTTTTACCTTAAATATTTCCCTTAACCGTCGACGAAGATGATTTTCTATAACTTCAGTAAACAGGGTAGGTACAACAATTTCTTTTGCGAAAAGAAGCTTGCTTCCAATACTTCATGAAAGTAATGATGTATGATTTGAGTTGAATGATTGAATCTTCTTTTGGTAACACAATTTCTCACGTTGTGATTCAATGTCATGAGAAACATCGTCATTTTTTCTTCAACTTTGATGTAATGACTGTCCTTGAACCACGTTTTAGTTATGAAATGCTCACAAATTCGCAAAAATGCTTATTTATTCATTCTTAAAATTTCTAGAGAGCATGTCGGATTACCATTTAAAATTGCTTGTACATATGCAAGACCTTTCAGTGCCAAGTCAGTATGCGGTCTCCTTCCATTTTTTTTTCTAGTAATCTTCTTGACTAGAATCAATGCGGTGATTTTCAATATTTTTCTTTACTTTTTAATTAGCATCCTGTAACAATGTTCAATATATGCAAATATATCAATTAAAATAATAAAAGTAAATAAAATTAAATCAAAATTAACCACATAAATATTGCCATGAAAAAGAAATAAGGTCAATACACGCTAATGTCAAGATAAAACATAAAAATAATCCATAGAATATCACATAAACTGTTTTTGCGTAAACCCCTACTATCTAAAAGAAAACTACAATAATCCTAATTTTTGGGCATTCATCCGAATCCAAGCAGATCTAACTGCCTCTGGCTTTTGTGAAAACACCATCCACTGTTTTCTATATGCTCTGCTTTCAAAAAAAATATGCTAGAAGCATCAATGTATAATGGGTCATCAATAGGTAATGTTGCAATCTCATCTAACTTATTACATTTTTCTATGCGAGATCCATCTGATTGCTCCAAAGTACTAAGAATAACTAGCAATTTTTCCTCTAGTTCTCCTTCATTATTTTCTTTTGGTGCTTCTTTTTTGGTAAAGACATTTCTTTCAATGATTAGCGGCTTAATGGAGATTTAGGCTCTACATCTATGTGTATCTCAGAGTTCTCTGAAATTGATTGAGCACTTGATGAAAGTTTTTAGGACCATTTTTAGGCAACCCCTGTTTAGTTGGACCCCATGCTTCTTGCCCAGTAGCTATAATGCCATCAAAGAGTGATCTCATCTCATTTGCATATTGTAGCTTAGTTTATCTAAATTATTTCGCTTCTGAAACTTTCAGTTATCCAAATCATCGTAACTAGTCGCACAATAGTTTAATTTTTTTTCTAATTATGAACTAAAGAAAGAGTTATACTTTGATATATTCTTCCCACTCTTCGAAGTCCAATCAACTATATTAGTTACTGGATTATAGCCATGACCAGATTATCCTATTAAATTTGACCACATTGTGTATTTTTGTTTTAAATAATTCCATTGGTTTTTCAATTGCTTTTGAGTGAACTTAATTTTTTTTATTCTCTTCAAAAGATTTTGATATCTTATTCCATGATTCAACATGCAAACTACCCTTTTTTTTTCCCAATATGTTTTTCTGGTCAAGACATAAATCTAAAAAGTATTTAACTAGTGTTGACACACTCGGACCTAGCACGACTTTTCGTACAAACGGTATAGTATAAGATAGCGTATCAACTAAACAATATGTCGGTCCGGCTGTGTCAAGTTTGAAGAGAAGATAGGCTTAAGACAAGACGTAGTTGGAAGATAAGATTGGTGACCGTGCATGGAAATTAGTAAATGCCAAAAAGACCTCCAAATAAGTCCCTATAAATTTATTATGGGCCCCATTGGCACAAGAAATCAAAGGATTTAGCCAACGGGTAAAAATGAAAGAAAGTTGAAAAAGGGAAAAAAGTTTGACCCGGGGCCCGAGTGGACCCGGCGTTGGGCTCCCCTATAAATAGGGGAGGGGCCGAACCTTTTCTTTCATTTTTTTCTTTCTTTTCTTTTCTTTTTCTTTCTTTTTCTTCTTTTCTCTCTAGAGCCGACTGGAGGCATTTTGGACAATTGGCAAAGTGGGACATGCCCGGCTATCAAATCAAGGTGAGTTTCCAGTATGTTGTTCTTCTCACCTCGATCTACATTATGTTAAGTTTGCACGCATTTCCATGCATCGGTTTAGCCTAGATCCAAGTTTTCAGCTTTTGACCGGATTAGATCTTTAAACTCAAATAAGTGGATTTCGGGCCGGTGGAATAAGGTGAGTTTTTAGTGTGTTATAGTATTCACCTTATTCTACGTCCCATTCCGTTTTTACGCATTTTTGAGCACCGAGTGTGAGTAAATCGGAGATTTAGTCAATTTGGGCTAAATCTAGGTCTACGGGAAAATTGGACCGGTGTTTCTCGTTTCTGCCTCGGCATATCCGTTGTGGATGCCATGAGGATCGCCTCTCTAAGTTTGTACGTCGAAAGGAGGAGAAACGAGTGCGAAAACCGGGGAAGAGACCGGCCGAAGAACTGGCCGATCGAGTCCCTGTTTAGATATTTTCAATATATTATTATTATATTAAAAGATATTTATATATTATATTAATATATTTTAGATATTTATATATAATATTATTATTATATCTTAGATATTTATATATTATATCATTATAATGTATAAATATCTCATAGGAGGGCTTTTTGAGCCCGATTTCGAGTAGAATTTGGCCCAACCCGTGTGGGGCCCAGCCTAGTCCGGGTGTGGGGCCCCCGGGCCCCCGGGGGCATTTTGGTAATTTTTCGTCGAGAGTCTGATTTTAGCCCCGAAACCTTCCAGACACTTTTCTAAGTGTCGGGCCCAGCCCGAGTGGCCCATGGACCCCCAGGGGTATTTTCATAATTTTTCTTCAAGTGTCCAATTTTTACCCCGGAACCTCCCGGACACTTTTCTAAGCCCCGAATCACTTCCAAACATCGTCTTAGGTCATATTAGAGCCTCATAGGTGCCTTCATAAATTTTATTATGAATGCTAATTTATATTTCCGTGTACTAGGGCTCCGGTTGGATCGAGTGCGGCGATGCTCCGGAGGTTGAGCTACATGGAGCGCTTGGGAGTATACGATTCTTCCATCACTGTGAGTGGCTTAGATTTCTTTGTTTAGCCACTGGGGAAAATGATTTTAAAAATGTTTTAAAAATATAAATGTTTCTCAAAAGGTTTTGGGATACGGGAAATCCACACACACACAACTGTCTGCGATATACCCACATAGAGAGTGGGATGTTTTCAAAAGAAAATATAAATACTTTTGTGTGTGTGTTTTTATATATTTTAAATATGTATGATTTATATATATATTTTCAAAATATTATTTTTATGATTATTGAGGGTACGATGCCCTTGGGAGATGAGCGATTGATGTGGGTTCCTCGGGGCTCCAATTGCGGGAGCGTGGACCGAGTTTGAGAGCATGCATGATACTCAGCCGTGGACCGCCTATCGAGGGGCACGGCGAGTCGAGCCTGGTTGGGAGAGGCGCGTAGGAAAACTCGCCAGAGCTCCAGTTCGCTGTGTTCCACCACAGCGAGGCACCACCGAGGGAAAGGGCTAGAGAAATAGAAAAGAGAAAATATTTTTAGAAAGAAAAGAGATAGCCCTCGGTGCAGTGAGGCATAAGGCGACCGACGGGTCGTGCCTCCAGTATGATAGAGATGCCAGCCCATTTGAGATTTATATATTTATTTATTAAAAGAGTTTTCAAAGAAAAATATTTATTATTATTTTATTTTATTTTATTTTATTTTATTTTATTTTATTTTATTTTGGATTTCCTTAATCCCTCCAACCCAGATGGAGATTCTTAGAACCTCTGTCACTCACTTGTATCCAATGTGGATGGATGCAGATTGGCACGCAGAGTCAGCAATAGAAGAGAGGCTCACTAGGAGACGTCGGTGGCTTAGGTTTAGTGGTTTCCGCTGTGTAGGTATTCTTTTAAATTAGTTCACTGGTATTGGTTATAAATTAATATTTTATTAAATATTTTCTAATTAAAATTTTAGTTTTGTTTTGCAGCGATGATATCCATCTTTATGCCTTGCAGTGCTTCTGGTGCGTGACCGGCCGGCACGTACTACGAGACAGCGCGGCGGTTGCCACGTGGCCGACCCCGGGCGGGTCGGGGCGTGACAAGTGTTGGATCTTTCAAACTAGCTCTGACAGTATCTAGAGAAGCGATTCTTACATAAGATAATTTGAGACAATAAATTAATATTAAATATTTAACTTATTTTGTATGTAAATAGATTCCTACACAAGTACATCAGATTATGCTACATTCACATGCAATGAGTAATACATCTATGAAGTAAATGACAAGCCACAAGTACTACATTTAGAAGCAAGTGCTAGCAGAGTTGTTGGATAGGGCACCCAACATAATACTAGAAAAACCACAATTCTGTCTTGTAGCTAGGCTCTAGCTGAAAATTTTAAAATAAAATCAAACATGAAGAGAATCGGGAAAGGAAATTCAAAAATAATACTACCTCCGTCCCATTTTATCTGTCCACTTGTGGTCAAAATACTTTAAACTTTGACCATGAATTATAAAAAAATTATATAAAATTAAATTCTAAAAAATTAAGTTTTGAAAAGTTTAGGATTTAAATTTTTTAACTTTATTTTTAAAAAATTTACAACTTTATAATTTTTTCATAATTAATGGTCCAAGTTTAATGTATTTTGACCACAAGTGGATAGATGAAATGGGACAGAGGTAGTACATGGCCTTTGATGATAGCAACATAGATGCAAAAACCTAAAACAAGGAACTAGGAAGCCATGAAATCACAACCAAGAACAGAGTTTTAAATTTTAGGAAAGGGAAGAACTTGTCCGGTATTTTGATTATAAAGTGGAAATACATGTGTCGAGACGTTTTACCGCTCCGACGATAAATGATATAGCGTGAAAAATGCTCGAGACTAAACAGTCTAAAAATAAATGGAGTCGCCACTAACCTTTTATTTTTAATAGGTGTGGTTAGTCACGTACTTGTTAAACTCAACGTAAATCTAAAAAGATTACGTCAAGTTAAGGAAAGAAACTGATCTACGAAAAAGATTTTAGGTTCGGGAGTCGGTTACGCTTGGGGAAGGATTAGCACCCCCAAGATGCCCGGAAATCGGTACCACAAAAGTCTTAAAATATTTTACTTGGAAAATGATAATAAAATGTTTTATAATCATTTAAAAAAAATATTTTAAATATCGGAATAAATATTCCTTTTAATGTAGGATAAACATCCCATTATAAAAGCTAAATTCGAAATTTAAAGACTTAATGTCGGAATAAACATTCCTTTTAATATGAAAATCCATAGCCCAATCTTGAATTTGAAGAAATTTCCTACTTAGAATAGAAATTCAATTTCTAAATAGAAATAAATATTCTTCAAGAATCAAAATCAAATTTAAAAATGAGGATAAATATCCTTTTGAAAATCAAAGGTTTAATTTTAATTTTAGAAAGTTTCAATTATGAGAATATTAATTGAAACCTTCTAGAAAACATTGTACAAAAAGGTTGGGATAAACATCCTCAAATTCGTGCTTTGAAACTTACATTAAGAAACTTTAATTATGAGTACTTAAATTAAAATCTCTTAGAAAGATTTAATTTTAAAACAATGTTGGAATAAATATTCCTTTTAATTTGTTGAAAGGAATAATTTGACAAAAATTTAGTTTAGTAGGAAAACCTTAGTAGATTAATAAATTAAGACCTTTCAAAAAATAAATGTCCTTTTTATCAAATAAAACTGATTTTTAAAAAAAAAAAGAATTTTAAAGATTTAAAGAATAAACATTCCTTTTATTGGAGTTAAAAAAATGCATTTTTGATAAAAATGAAGTTTACTTGAAGGGTCTTAATTAATTAAATGTACTAAAGTTCTACCAAAAAGGTGTTTTGGAAAAATTAAAAAAAAAGGTCAAAAGAAAATGAATATTCCTTTTCAAAGAAATAAAAAATAAGAAAATTAATTTTAAAAGTGATTTTTTTAACAAAACTTGTATTAATTTGAGAGGCCTTAACTATAATTGGGTAGTTAAGATCTCTCAAAAAATTTCTAAGACATGTTTTGAAATTAATGTTGGAATAAACATTCCTTTTAATTTAATTGGGCCTCTTAAACAAGAGATTTTCTTAAAATAAAATAAAAATGAAACATAAAACTAAAATAAGAAAAATAAAAATAAAATAAAAGATTTTGGAATAAATATTCCTTTTGTAAAAGAAGGTAATAACTTTTTGAGTTCATTTGCAAATTTTAAGAAATTAAAGAAATCATAAACATGATGTATGCTTTTTATGAAAATTAAATGAGAAAAATATATTTTTCATTTTTGAAGGGATGAACAATTTCCCTGGGCTCGATCGGACTCCCGATTAGACACCGAGAAAACTATCCATCGGGAAAACCTTCAGAAACCTCGAACTCCCGAGGCACCCTCCGATTTCCCCTTGCATATGAATTTTTTGAAAATCGATGTTTTAAACTTAATTATGCATGAATGGTACAGGAAAACATAGGTTAGTATATATAGACAGTATTAATCACACAATATAATACGATAAACAAATAAAGCATGGGAATTTAAATTCACTTTACAAGCTTAGATTGCATGGCAACTAATTTAACATATATAAACAAGCTTAATTTAAACAAGCACCCATACAAGGTTAAAAATGTAATTTCTATATACAAAAATCAATTCATAATTAAGCAAATATATAAGCAAGGGCAAAAGGGTAATTTCACGTACAAGATTCAATTTTAATTAAGACAGACATGGACTTAAGGGCAAGAAAGTAATTTAACAAGATCATAATTAAATATTAGACTAAATATGCATCCATTCAAATTTAAAAATACAATAATAAAATTTTTATAACCAAAGTTAATTTTATTTAAATTTTCAACTTAAACAGGTTTGAAGATGTAAATTTTGCAGTCAAAATTAAATTTTTAAGCCTAAACAGGTTTAAAGGGTAAACTTTATAGTCGAAATTAAATTTATAACCTAAACAGATTCTAAAGATGCAAATTTTACAGTCAAAACTAAACTTTTTAACCTAAACATGTTTTAAAGATACAGACTTTACAATCAAAATTAAATTTTTAACCTAAACAGGTTCTAAAGATGCAAACTTTATAGTCAAAATTAAATTTTTAAATAAAACATTTTTATGAAAAACATTCGTGAAATATACGAGCAGATTAAGTAAATTTGGAACATACAAACATAAATGAGAATAATCAACTTAAAGGTAACAATTTTTACCTTCAAAGAAAGATTCTTTCTCTCAAAGATGGAAGTTTTGTTTACAAAAGATCCGAGAAGAAAAGAAGCTAAACATCTAGAAAAGATTCTGCCTTCCTAATCTTTTTGTTGCAGACTTCTCTTTTTCGAAAAGAAAGAATGAAAGAAAGAAAGAAAAAAAAAAGAAAAAAAAATGACTTTCAGCTTTCGATAAAACAAAACAGATGAGAGAAAAATAAGAAGTGCCTTACATGGCTCCCCCTTCCCCCAGAGAAGAGGATGGCTTAACATTTTATAGCTCAAAATGTTCGTAACACTTTTCTTTGATTCTCCGAACAGCCCCCCTGAAACAGGGAAGGATTGCCTTTTTTCAACTCTCGGTTCCCTCCCCTTTTTTTTTAAGAATCTTGAAGACAAGAAGAAGAAAAATAGCTGTCTTCCCTTCTTTCTCTTTTTCTTCTTTTTTTTGAAAACCCAGATTTTCTGCTCCTGCCTCAAAAGACCAATCAAGCCAAAAGAGAAGGAAAACCAAATAATGACTCCTCAAGATAATCCTAAAAAGTCCCCCGAAAATAGGGGGCCAAAACCGAATAATAATGACCTTTCAAAAAAAAATGAAATCTCCCCCCGAAATGGCCGACCCCTTCCCTTTTTTTTGGCTGGAAAAAATGGTCCTTTGTTTCTCTTTCTCCCTCTTCATCCAGGTAAACCTGAGCCAACACAACATGCGGCTCTCCAACAAATGGGTTCTTCTTGGTGCAGCCAAGCAACAATTTCTCAGCTCTTTCCATCCCACTCTTTGACCCATCGCAGATAGCCTCCCAGTACAAATCCCTTGCCTCTACCTGCTCCTTAGGATCCAAAATCCTTGTGCAGCTCTGGAAAACTGGTGGCACAATAAGCTCAATGTCCCCATCCCTGTCTTTGTCAACCTCGGCTCCACCACTCCTCACTACCAGTGATATGCCCCACCCGAAATCATTGTTGTACATTGGAAATCTAGGAGAACTTCCCATCGTGATTGATGCACCGTCGGGGTTCCCCAACGGAAACAACCGCGGCTGGTTCTCCCAGTCCGCTACTCCTCTTCGCACCGTATCATCGTCGTGCGCCACCACGTTTTTGTGAAGCAGACCGGATCCCCAGCTTAAGTCTTTAGCCATCAACTCAACAGCTGGAGCGAAAGTTGGGATGCTCTGAATCGTGTTACCGAAATAGTACGGCTCTAGCTTTGGGTCCAATCTGTGCCGGCAATTCACCGCCATCCTAAACGTCATCCTTTTTGTGGGCCCCAGTTTCCTGGCACGTGTCACTGACCTCCACAGCTGAGCAGAGAGTGATTGGAAAGATGAAATCTCAGCATAACTGTTTTTGACCTTGCCGTTAGCTTATCCGTTAACGGGTTTCCAACTATCGTTACAGAGGTTCCCTATAACTTCGAAGTTCGTTTGTTTAGTTAATAAAGAGCCGTAATTGGCTTTGTATTTGAGTTTCAAAATGGCCTCCCTGCTGAAATGGAAAATCCTTTCCCTCAACGACTCGTCGCAAGCGAAAGTAACGGTGGGTCCTCCGGGAGGGAATTTAAGTACGGCTTGAGTATTAAACACGGTGTTGCGGCAAAAATCGAGAGTTTTTGATATTTTTGAAGCCCCTTTAGTAATCTCAGCTAAGGTATTAAAAAAGTGCCAAAATGAAGTCCCATCGGTTACAGCATGGTTCACGGTGCATCCGATGAAAACCCCGTCGGCTAACTCTGTTACCTGAACCGTAACCAAGGGCTTGGAATGGTCGGTATAACTAATTGTCCTGTCATAGGTAAAAAACTCCTTGACACAATCAGGGACATCGCCGGGGCACAAAATGTCATGGATGGAAAGGTTGGGGGCTTTAACAGTGAGGAAGTCGACGCCGGCGTCGTTGCTGGCGATGTAGACGTGGCCGTCGGGGTCGGTGGTGAGACGACCGGCCAAGGGAGGGAAGTGGGACAGAGTAGTGGAAACAGATTGTTTAAGGAAAAGCAGGAAGTCGTCCAAGGAGAAAAGAGGAGACGTCAGCAAAACACCCTTTTGAATGTACTGACATGAGAGCATGGGGATGTCTGAAACAGAGAGCTTTAAGGCTTTGATGTTGGATTTTTGGTCAGAGAAAATGGTGCATTTGGAAATAAGAGTAGCTGAAGAAGAAGGCATGATGATTCTATTGGTTAGGTTCCTTTTCCTTTGATTTAACTCACAAAGTAGGGTAGCGAAGCTAAGGAAGGAGTGTGCCGCGGTTGCCGTTGCTGATGCTCGTGTTATGGATGCACGGTGGCTGCCGTGGTGAGCTGCTGTGGCTGTGGAGACGAACTGCTGCTGCTGCTATGAAGGCGGTGTGGCTGCTTGTTGCTGAATACTAGCACCGTTAGCCTGTTGCAGCTGTTGCTGCTGTCTAGGAACTGATTGTTGATGCTGCTGCAGCATGGATTGTGGGGTTCTGAGGGTGTTGCTGCCGTAGGTGCCATGGCTGTTGAAGCTGCTGAAATTGCAGGTAACGAAGACAAAGAATAATGCTGAGCCTGGAGTGCATGTGAGGTAGAAGAAGTTGTTCTTGCTGTAGCGTGAGGATTGTTCAAACTCTCGAGAATGCTAGATCGTAAGGAACCCATTGCCACGACAAACACTGCATGCAAACTGTTATGGAGCCATCCAAGAGCCACTCCATAGGCTCGGCTTGCTACACCTCTTTATGCGCTTGTAATTTATCCCGCTTTGCTCCAAAAATGGTGGGGCATTTGGTATACATATATACGTATACGTCTATAAATACATATAACTTTACATATACATATAAATATATATTTAAACACCAATATAAATATATATATGTATATATACATATAGAAATATGTATTCATAAATATACATATACATATATATATAAATATATGTATACATCCATAAATATATATAGGAATATATATATTTAAAAATATAAATATATATGAATATAAATATATATATACACATATAAATATAAATACATACGATAATCGAGTTGACTCGGTCGGCTTCTCGACTTGCTTGGCTTTGCCTGGGAGTTGATTCAACTCGGCTTTGATTTCTCGGTTTCAGGTTCAAAATTACTTGCAAAGTAACGAGATGAAATTAAAATTAGATAAAGTAAAATAAAGTAATAGGAATAAACAAAAATAAACTAAACTTAAAAAGGAAAAAATAAAATTTGAAAATGATTAATTAATTAATTGACTAATTAACCAATTAATCAGTTAATTAATTAATTAAAATTTAAAAATAAGTGTTTACAGTTGCCCATCTTTGATTATTTCTTGATGATCTAGAAGTGTAAGCTTCTAGATATTTAGGAAATAAGCAAAGATGTAGACACTCTTTTCTCAAATGTGTATTAAACAGTGCTGGAGTTTTGAAAAAGATCACTCTTAATAGAACTGATTTCAAAATCAAGGAAGTTGTCCTAAACAGAACTAATTTCAATAAAACTATAATAATGATTTTGCCTTAAACAGAAACAATTTTAAGAAAACCACCCTAAACAGAAATGATTTTAAACTTTTGAAGAGATTGCCCTAAACAGAAATAATTTTGAGAAAACCACCTGAAACAGACATGATTTTGAACTTTTGAAGAAATTGCCAATTTTGAAGTAATTGCCCTAAATAGAAACAATTTTAAGAAAACCATCTTAAACAAAATGATTTTAAATTTTTGAAGAAATTGCTCTAAACAGAAATAATTTTGAGAAAACCATCTTAAACAAAATGATCTTAAACTTTGAAGAAATTGCTCTAAACAGAAACGATTTTAGAAAATCATTTTAAACAAAATGATTTTAAATTTTGAAGAAATTGTTCTAAACAGAAACAATTTTTAGAAAACCATCCTGAACAGAAATGATTTTAAATTTTGAAGAAATTGTTCTAAACAGAAACAATTTTAGAAAACCATCTTAAACAAAATGATTTTTTAGATTTTGAAGAAATTGCTCTAAACAGAAAAAAAAATTAGAAAATCATCTTAAACAAAATGATTTTAAATTTTGAAGAAATTGTTCTAAACAGAAACAATTTTAGAAAATCATCTTAAACAAAATGATTTTTTAGATTTTGAAGAAATTGCTCTAAACAGAAAAAATTTAGAAAATCATCTTAAACAAAATGATTTTAAATTTTGAAGAAATTGTTCTAAACAGAAATGATTTTAGAAAACCATCCTAAACAGAAATGATTTTAAATTTTGAAGAAATTGTAGAAATAATTCATGCTAGACTGAACTGAATCACGGATAATTACCTTAAGCAAGGAAAGACTTTAAAGGAGTTTTGGAGAGTTACCTGAGGAACTTCTTGTACAAGACTAACCTCACAATCTTGAACTGGGTTTAACCTGTAATCTTTGAGCCATGCTGCATAATGGATGTTCATGAAGAATGATGCTAGAATGATGCATTTTTGCATGCTCATGCTTAAATGGTAATGCTTTGTTACTTTGCCTCAAAGTTTTCAAGATAGTCTTCTGTTTTGGCCCAACTTATACTCTTTGAGCTCGAAATTGGAGAACATCTTTTCATCACACGTTTTCTGGCATCAACATGCCCCAGGCCCTCTCTTCAAATCACTATTGCTTGAACATCCCAATTCAAGATGATTTTTGTTCATGTGTCATCACATTTCTAGCATCAACCATAAGCTATTGAACTCATTTTAATCCTACATTTCTTTCCCTTTTTTGTGTTGAAAGTGACATCCAATGTCATGGCATTTACTTACCTGTTTGCTTATCCCTCCATGACAAAGAAAAATCATGCCATTTATATTTAAAGGAAACACATGGATCTTTTAAAGGAAAGTGTGCAAGACATATCTATATATAATAGATAAACTTATAACAAGCTCATTACAAGTTTATAGCAAAGAGTCTATAACGAATGAGTTTGTAGCAAAATGAAGAAGAAAGGCAGATGACCTCAAAGCGATGAATGCATAAGTAACAAAAACTGGTCATCTCGCACCCCGCCTTTGATTGACTCATCATTGCTAGAGTGACGTTTGACAACGTCCGATGGTTTCTGATTACCCCAATCCCCATAATCAAACAAGACCTCTTATACAAGTTAGGTGGCTTTTTTGTTGTGCTTTCTCAACCTTCCTAAACCGCCTTTTCAGGTTTTCAGCTTAGGAACCATCCTAATTGGATCTGAACCGCCCTTTCGGGTTTTCGTCTCAGATCCCGCCTTTTCTTCTCTTTTTCGGGCTCAAGCCGCCTTTTCAGGTTTTCAACTTGAGACGCTCTTTTCATTTTTTCATTCTTTCATTTTTCATTTTTTTTTATTTTTTCATTTTTATTTTTTCATCATTCATTTTTTTGTCATTTTTTCATCATTTTTTTTAATTCTTCAGGTGTAGTACTTCTTCACAGCATCGGCATTGATTGGATGTGACAATTCATCCGCATCCATTTCTTGCAAGATTAGGGCACCTCCCGAGAATGCTTTCTTCACCACATAAGGACCATTCCAATTTGGAGTCCACTTTCCTCGGGGATCATGTTGAGTAGGTAGAATTTTTTTCAGCACCAATTCTCCTTCTGTAAACTCGCGCGGACGTACCTTCTTATCATATGCACGCATCATTCTCTTCTGATACAGTTGACCATGGCAAAGTGCTTTGAGCCGCTTCTTTTCGATTAAGTTCAATTGGTCAAATCTCTCTTGCACCCAATCTGACTCTTCGAGCTTCAACTATCTGTATATTCTCAAAGATGGGATTTCTACCTCAACTGGTACCACAGCTTCCATTCCATAGACCACAGAATATGGAGTTGCCCCAGTCGATGTTCTTACAGTAGTGCGATAAGCATGTAAAGCAAAAGGAAGTTTCTCATGCCAGTCTTTGAAAGTCACTGTCATTTTCTGGACAATCTTCTTAATGTTTTTGTTTGCTGTTTCGATCGCTCCATTCATTTTTGGCCGGTAAGGAGTTGAATTGCTGTGTTTGATCTTGAATTGGGAGCACACTGCATCGATCATCTTGTTGTTCAAATTCTTAGCATTGTTAGCGATGATTCTTTCTGGTAGCCCGTACCGACAAACGATCTCTTTCTTCATGAACTTGGTGACCACTGACTGAGTTACATTGGCATATGAAGCAGCTTCAACCCATTTGGTGAAGTAATCAATGGCCACTAGGATGAACTGATGCCCATTAGAAGCCTTCGGTGAGATTGCCCCGATTACATCTATGCCCCACATTGAGAAAGGCCAAGGGAAAGAGATGACATGCAATGGATTAGGAGGTATATGAATATGATCAGCATGAATCTGACATTTATGGCATTTTCTGGCATGATTAATACAATCGGTCTCCATAGTCAACCAGTAATATCCCAATCTCATAATCTGTTTAGCCATTCTATGTCCACTGGAATGAGTTCCACAGATTCCACCGTGAACTTCTTCTAGAATCTTCTTTGCTTCCTCTGACTCTAGACATCTCAACATTACTTGATCTCTACTTCTCTTGTAAAGGACTTCACCATCTAAGAAGAAGTTTGCCGACATTTTTCGGATAACTTTCTTGTCATTCTCAATAGCACGATCTGGATATTTTTGAAATCTGAGGTATTGGACAATGTCATAGAACCAAGGTTTGCCATCATCCCCCCCCTTCAACACTCATGCAATGTGCCGGGTGAGTCTTCATGTCCAACTTGATTGCTTTGATTTCAGCTCCTTTATCGACTTTGAACATCGAGGCTAAAGTTGCCAATGCATCGGCCAACTGATTGTCTTCTCTAGGGAGATGATGAAAACTGATTTCTTCAAATTGCTCAATCAACTCCATGATGTACTTATAATAACGGACCAACTTTGAGTCTCGTGTTTCCCATTCACCTTTCAGCTGATATATCACCAAAGCAGAATCGCCATACACTTCCAAAGTCTCGATCTTTCTCTCCATTGCCATCTGGATCCCCAGAATGCAAGCTTCATATTCTGCCATATTGTTTGTGAAGTCGAAGTCAAGTCTTGCTGTTGCTGGGTAATGATCACTGTTTGGGGATATTAGGACAGCACCTACTCCATGCCCCAGTGCATTTGAGGCCCCATCAAAATACATTCTCCATTTCTCTCTTTGCTCTAGCTCGGTATTGAATATTGACATCAAGTCTTCATCGGGAAACTCAAACTTCATGGGTTCATAGTCATCAATTGCTCTATCAGCTAGAAATTCGGCGATAGTACTTCCTTTGATAGCTTTTTGGGAGACATAAACTATATCATATTCTGACAGTAGTATTTGCCATCGAGCCAATCGTCCTGACAATGAAGGTTTCTCAAAGAGGAATCTGATCGGATCTAGCTTTGCTATCAACCATGTGGTATTATACAGCATATACTGTCTTACCTCTGAGCCACCCATGCCAATGCACAACACATCTTTTCTATCTGAGAATACTTGGCTTCATACTCTGTGAACTTCTTGCTGACATAGTAGATTGCTTGTTCTTTCTTACCGGTTTCATCATGTTGCCCCAAAACACAGCCCATGGAGTGTTCCAACATTGTCAAATACAAGATTAGAGGTCGATCAGGCACATGAGGTACTAGCACTGGTGGGTTTGACAAATACTCCTTGACCTTATCAAAGGCTTTCTAACAATCTTCATTCCATTCTCCCATATTGTTCTTCTTCAAGAGCTTGAAAATCGGGTCACATTTTGCAGTCAACTGGGAAATGAAGTGGGAGATATAGTTTAATCTCCCAAAGAAACCTCTTACTTCCTTTTGAGTTCTCGGAGGTGGCAAATTCTGAATAGCTTTGATTTTATCCGGGTCTACCTCGATGCCCTTTTGACTAACAATGAAGCCCAATAGTTTCCCTGAAGTAACACCAAAAGTACATTTGGCCGGATTCAACCTCAACCGATACTTGCGCAGCCTCTCAAACAACTTCCTCAAGCCAGTCATATGCTCTTTTGGATTCCGACCTTTGGCAATCATATCATCCACATACACCTCAATCTCTTTATGCATCATATCATGAAAAAGGGTCACCATAGCTCTCTGATAAGTTGCCCCAGCATTCTTGAGACCAAAGGACATCACATTGTATTGGAATGTGCCCCACATGGTGGTGAAAGCAGTCTTCTCCTTATCTTCTGAAGCCATTTTAATCTGGTTGTACCCCGAAAACCCATTCATGAAAGAAAATGTTGCATGTTTAGCTGTGTTGCCGACTAAAGTGTCAATATGGGGCAGTGGGAAATTGTCTTTCGGACTGGCTTTATTGACATCTCGATAATCCACACACATTCGAACTTTGCCATCTTTCTTTGGGACTAGTACTACATTTGCGACCCACTCATGATAAGTAGCTACTTCCAAAAATCCTGCGTCTAGTTGCTTCTTCACTTCTTCTTTGATCTTTAATAACATGGCAGGCCTCATTCTCATCAACTTTTGCTGTATTGGCTTGAATCCAGGCTTGATTGGCATTCTATGCACCACAATCTCAGTACCTAGACCTGGCATATCCTGGTAGGACCAAGCAAAGACATCAGCATATTCCTTGAGTAATGCCACTAGTTCCTCTTTTTGTTCGGGTGTTAGGGAAGTGCCAATTTTAACTTATCTCTTTTCCTTATCATCACTCAAATTGATCAATTCGGTGGTCTCTTTGTGGGGCAAGATCTGTTTGTCTTCCCTTTCAATCAATCTCATAAGATCAGGGGGAAGAGAGTAATCATCATCATCATCATTGTCGAGGTCATCCGCATTAACGAACCAATCAAAGTCGGGCTCAAAAAGACCATCTTTGTTGTCTTTATATTCATCGTTTGAAGTCCTAGGGTCAAAAAACAATAAAGGGGTATATATATACATATATGCACTTGATCCATGAATAAAAGAAGAAAATGAACAACAAGGATAAACATGTGGAGGAAAACGCAATGGTATAATAATGATATGAAATATATACATGGTGCAGAGTCTAATAGTGTGAATATCATGAATGATGGAGCAAACATGAAAATAAAACCCATAACATATGAAAGTCAGCCGTCCACACTCTTGGGTAGAAGTGTAGGATAAACTGAGTTCTCAAAGCTTAATTAATTACATGTTCAGATTTGACAAATTCACTGGCATCTTGAAAGACTCCCAATTATTCAAATCAGTCCTCGGTGCCATTCGTTGAACCAATGTTCCACTGCTTGATTCCCCGTGCTCTAGCATGCTGATAGACAATCCCTTTAATAACTGTTCAAGCTCAACAACTGATCTTTTTGGGTTCATCGTTCCAGCAAAAACAAAACTATCTTTCAACGGTGGAATCTTTAGTTTCTTGGGTTCAAGTTCCCCCCTCTCAATGCAGCTACACGCTTACGCTTCATCTCCTCCCTTGCTTCAGACTTCTCTCACTGTGTAGGCTTATATCCAAGTCCAAAGGTAGGCTCCGCTTTTGGTAGAACAATAGGCTGACGGATCCCTTGGGCATACTTTCCGAGTCCTTTTCCGGCTCGATAGCCTTTTTCGACAGTCATGTTGACTTGCATATTCAAGCAACCAGAAAAATGTGGGCTAGTTACCTTGGAACCTTCTTTTACCCATGTTACTTCGGCCACCTCAAATGACCTGAAAGAGCAATCCACTGCCTTTTCTGCGGCTTCAATGTAAGGAGTATTTGGAGGTTCCATTACCATGATGTCATCTTCTCCAAACACAGAAACTATCTTATTTTCTACTCGGAACTTGATTTTCTGATGAAGGGAAGAAGGAACAGCACCGGCCATATGGATCCAGGGGCGACCCAGGAGACAGCTATAAGTTGGCGAAATATCCATAATCTGGAAAAGGATCTCAAATTCAACTAGCCCCACAATTATCGGAACAATCATCTCGCCAATAACTTCCCTCCGCGTACCATCAAATGCTCTAACCACTAATTGACTGGCTTTCATTAAAGATTGGCCTATAGGCAATTTCATCAGTGTATGAAGTGGCATCACATTCAAGGCGGATCCATTATCAATCAACACTTTGGCCACCATATGATCCTTGCACCGAAGAGTGATGTGCAGTGCCTTGTAATTGCCTCTTCCTCCGAAAGGGATCTCTTCATCAGTGAAATAAATGTAATCAGTCACTGTGATACCTCCGGCAATATGTTTGAAATTGGCCACGGTGATGTTTTTGGACACATAAGATTGGTTTAGGATTCGGAGGAGAGCATTACGATATGCCTCGGAGTTCAAAAGCAGAGCTAACAGAGAGATCTTGGCTGGCAAGCGATTTAGTTGTTCTATGACGCTGTACTCACTTTGTTTGATGAATTTCAAGAATTCACGAGCATCATTTTCATCCACCGTCTTGGTTACTTCTTTTTCAATTTCTTTCTCTGGCTCTCCAACAGATGGTGCAACAACTTCATCATTTTTCTCCATGCCCTTCTCTTTTCGTAGAGTGGCAGTTGGATTTGGGGCATAGCATCTCCCACTCCTAGTCATGCCTCCTACTCCAGAAATATTCACTGATTCAGATTCCTGGACATTGGCATTCATCTGTTGCACTGAACTCTCATACCTCCAAGGTACTTCCTTATCACTCCGATAGGGGAACGGTGTTGGCATATTCAGATTCAAACTTGGTTTCAATACGGGGATATTCAATGTCGGCCTAGGGGTCATCGGAATTGATAGACTTGGTTTTGGTGAGGCTATGGGGATGGCGAGGCTGGACTTTTGAATCACAGGTAGTTTCAAACTTGGTTTATAATAGGAAGAATCTTTATTTCCATTATTCAGCATATAGATGTCGGTACTTTCGTTTCTCACCACATAAAATTCAATTAGACCGGCATCCATCATAGCTTGCAACTTTCCTCGGAATTCAGTGCAACACTGGATCTCATGACCTTCACACTTCAAAGGAGTAATCATTTGGGCCTTTATCAAAGCATGATATACGACCTTCATTGGTGTGACAATCTCTTCAACCTTTCTCTTAACATGAACTGCCCCATCATCAATCATATTCACAGTGTTTCCACCATGATTTGGGAGAGGATTTGTGCCTACACTTGGCGGTGCATTGAAAGTCAAACGACCCTCATTGATTATGCCTTGCACCATTTCCTTCAAACGAATACAGTTCTCAATGCTATGTCCCTTAGCCCTCGAGTGATAGGCACATGTGGCGTTTTCATTAAACCACCTCGGATAGGGAGGTTGTAAAGGGGTTGAGTATTGGACTGGTTCAATAATTTTGTTGCTCAAGAGTTTGGCATAAAGTTCGGTGTAGGTCATGGGAATAGGGGTGAATTGTTTCCTTTCTCTTGGTGGTCTTGGGTTCCAATTTTGAGTGTTTAGTCTGGGGGCAGTATAACTGGTATTGGATATCGGATATTGATAAGTGTTTTGAGGTTGAGCATAGTTGGGAGGAGGATGTTGGTAGGTGTTTTGAGGTTGTGTGTAGTTGGTGGGGCGATATTGCGGTTGGTATTGGGATTGGTATGGTCGGTATTGTGGTTGATATGGTCGATATTGGGATTGGTTTGGTCGATATTGCTGTTGAGGGTATTGTTGGTATCCTCCATATTTGGCGGTATTCACATCGCCTTCTTTTTTCTTGGGATTCTTCTTAACTGCGCTAGGTTCACCACCTTCTAGTTTGCCAGTTTTGAGTGCATTCTCCACCATCTCTCCAACCAGAACCATATTGGTAAAGCTTTTAGTAGCACCAGCAAGCATGTGGCTATAGTATGGAGCTTTCAAGGTATTAACAAATAACCTTGTGGTCTCTTTCTCGGTTAAAGGAGGTTGAATCTGAGCTACTATATCCCTCCATCTTTGGGCATATTCGGTGAAAGATTCAGAAGACTTCTTCTCCATATTCTGCAAAGTCAGTCTATCGGGTACCAAATCAATCATGTGCTTATACTGATCAATGAAAGCCCGGGCTAGATCATTCAAAGAGTGAATGCCCCGCCTATCTAACTTGTTGTACCACCACGTTGCAGACCCAGTAAGGCTATCTTGGAAATAGTGAATTAGTAACTTATCATCTCTGGAGTATGCGGCCATCTTCCGGCAATACATATTAATGTGGTCTTTAGGGCATGTGGTCCCTTTGTACTTCTCGAATTCAGGCACTTTGAATTTTGGTGGGATCACCAATCCATCCACCAAGCTCAATTCATAGGCATCAGTAATGCCATAAGCATGAGTGCCCTCCATGGCCTTGAGCCGTTCCTCTATCTGGCTCAATACCCTTTGACTTTCGGCCCCACTGATCTCTCTCTCAAGTTGTTCATCAGGCACAAACACGGGATTGTTTGGGGTGTGTCCAGGGGCAGGAGGTGGCATAGTATAGGTGGGAGGGGGAATTGGTTGAGTTGTTGGGATTCCTCCGCTTGTGGTAAACATTGAGGGTGTAAAAGGGTACACACCGGGTGGAGGTGGTGGGAAGGTGAATGTGTTTGTGGTTGGTTGAGGAATTTGTGTTTGATTTTCTTGTAAAGGTATATTGAGTGCGGGGGGTGAGAGAGAGGCATTCGTAGGCTGAGCTGTGGGGAGTCCATGTGGGAGTGTACTCGGAGAAGATTGCCCATTGGAATTGTTGCCTGAATTTGCCATATTTTGTTGTCTCATACTGGCCACCATTTCTGCCATCTGATCCAATTGTTTCTGTAGATCCTCGTTTGTCTTCCTTAACTGTTCAATCCCGGCAGCTTGCTCTTCCATGGTGATTCTGGATTGTAGTCTAGTGTTATATCTGTGTGTTGGAGGTGCTATCTTGAAACCTTTATTTAACCATAAGGACGAATCAGATTCTCTTACCATGAATACGAATGAAATGTATGTATGAATATGCTTAAATGATTATGTAATGTGGAAACCCATCCATAACAAGATTACTATAAAGATAATTAGCATTACGAAAATAGGAAAGTGAGTTTAATAACCCATGATAGAATACCATCGGAATCAAAACATAAGATGATAATATTTTACAACAAGAATCTCCCGAAAAACAACAAATCTGTCACTCTGTTTTTCTTCTGAACTGCTCCAATTGTGCCCTCATCTTAGCATTTTGGTTTTCAGAAATAGTCAATCTGTTGGCAGCATCGTGAACTTGTTGCTCTAACTCATTGTTTCTCCGAACTAACCACCCTACTGAACGTTTCTGCTCCGCCAATTCTCTTTTCAGTTCAATCTTTGCTTTTTCTACTTCGCTCTTCTCCTCCTGAACTCGAAAGCTTTGCTTTTGGGCAATTCTCCAGCTTTGGGCATGTTCTTGATTGAAGATTTCGGTCCTTGCTGCCAACCGGCTCATTTTTGTGACCTCTTTTTTCCATTCTTTCACCTCCCCTTTCAGCTTGACATTGTTGACACTCTCTCTTACCCAGTCTTGAACCCACCTTGCGTCTCTATCTAGCTATTTCCAAGCTGGTCTCGTAGTTGTTGATTCTGTATCTCCAACTGCTGACATTTTTGGGTGAATTCTACTAACTGAGCCCCTTTTCTGAATCTTTGATTCTCAATTTCCAACCTTTCTAACTTGTCCTCCGGTGCCTCAAACAAAGGGTAATCAGGGTCCAGGACTGGCGGAACTGAAATCTGTTTCCCCCATCTACTATGCCACACAACGTATTCAGGAATTGCATTGTCAGTATGATTGCCACGATCCATCTTCTGTGCTTCTTTGTACAAGTTTGCCCAAAATTTGGCCTCATCCAATCCCTTTTCGGTGTCATGCCGGAAGTCTAACAAGTTGAGCCCAAAAGCGAGAGGGATAGACTGTTCTGACCCATATTGCCGTCTTACTAGCAATGGGGAGTAACTGACGGTTCCCCAAATGCCTATAAGAGGGATCCACGGTATACTTGCATCCAAATAAGGAGTATCTTTTGTCGTTGTCCACATTGCTCTCCATGTGATGTCTTGGTTCTTCAAATTCGTGAACCACTCGACCCATTCTCCCACTGTTCTTAGTTGGGATGGCCAAGGATGTGCATTATAAATGGCTATCGTCTCTTCACCTTTGTTATTGAAGACCATTCCTACAAACTTTTTGTATCCAAAATGGCTTCTAAACCATATTGTCAATAACTGTCCACAAGCCTCAAATTTACCACCAGCTTTTCTACATGCATTGAGAGATCGGATGGTTTCCGCCAAGATTGTCAAAGTCGGATCAGACTGATGCTTGATCTCCATAAAAAGAGTTGTTACTGACATATGCACATATCCTTCCCTTCTAGGAAATAGTACTAGGCCATAAATCGAAAGGGCTAGAACATCAATCCCTTTTCTAGTGGTGGTATTCTTTTCCACAATATCCATCATGAAACTGGTTGAAAGGAATTCGCCATCCATGTAGCCCCTTATCTCTTCGGTCTTTATCCCCAACAACTTTACTAACTTCCTAGGATGATTCTCGGTTGGCCAAAATACTTTGTCCGGCTTACTCCCTACCATCAACAGATCTTGATACTCCTCTACTGTCGGCACATTATCATACTCTCCAGTAGAAGATTCATCATGTTTATCGAAAGTAAAACACCGATATGAGGGATCCCAAAAGTACAAAGTCGCTTTTAGAAGCTCCTCCTCCACTTCCACATTTAACAGCAATGCTATATCTCCATACAACTGCTTGAATCGACCCTTATCACTGATGCCTTCCCATAACTATTTCAGTCTTGTCAGATCATTTCGGACGAAACTACATTTGGCTCTTGCAGGTAACTGGGGTGGAGGACCCTTTGTTGATGCCTCCCTAGCTTTCTGCCTTAGCCAGTACACAGCTTGTTTCAAAGTCGGACTGGCGGAATCAAAATTTTCAGACTCTCCCATCGAATCTATCTCCATGGGTACTTCCTCACTTTCTTTCGCCATAACTAATTTTCTCTATAGTAAACCTATTATAGATGGGAATGGAATGCGAGAATGGGATGCAGAGATAAAGAAGAAAAAGAAATGGCAAAAAGGTAAAAGGAAATGTATCATAATAAAATAATAATGTTAAGATGAATGATGCAAAGATGTTTGGCTCGTAACAATTTAACCATAAAAGATAATTAGTCATTTCATCCAAACAAGGCCGGGGCCCAAATATCCGTTGACCCAAAGGTCGACCTTGTTCATCAGCCATGACTAATTTCCCTTTACAGTTCTCTTGTTGCGAATGATTCTACAATGGAATGCATGTCATGTGGTGATGGCAAATAAAAGAAATAATCATGGATATTCAAAGCATGAACATGTATGGATGAAGCAAGGAAAGAAGTAAACATACGATAAGCAGACAACATATATACAGACGAAGTGAAGAAGAGAATAGGAAAATTATACAAGTAGCATACCAATATGGAATAAGCATATATATACAGATAAAGTGAAAGAAAACAAACAGATTATGAAATGGATACATACAAATAAAGTGGGAAAGAAAACAAACAACATATCATCATGAAATAAGTATTTGCACAAGGTGAAAGAAAACAGACAGTTTATACAAACAACGTGCTATCATGAAATAAGCATATGTACAGAAAAATAGACAGTTTATATAAAGAGCATGTCATCACGAAATAATCAGAAAACAGACAAACAACATGCTATCGTGAAATAAGCAGATAAAACGAAAGGGATTGATAAAGGTAAGAAGCCGTCCCCCCTTTGTGTCCTAAGAAATCGAGTTTTCTCCAATGGGTTTGGCTCATCTAGGTTAGATTTTGGGTTCTTCTACATGCTGAGTTTAAAGCTCTAGACAAGGGTACCCATCGGACAAGATGGGGTGGAGGCAACCCCGTCGCCCCCTCCTAAATAAAGGTGAAGTTCGGACTCCTGAACTTTTATGTTATGAATTTGTGTCGTGTGTGAGGGAGGGACATATACCTTTACCAATTGCCTTTCGGTGAAGTAGTGAACATTCGGAGAAGCAGAAGCAGGAAGCAGAAAAAATTTCACTATCACATGTCAACACACGATCAGTCCAATTCAAAATATAGGATAAATAATTAATATGATGAGATAAGCACATATGGCAAACAAGATAGGCATACATGGCATACACAAGGAATTAAAACATGAAAAATACATACAAGTGACTAAAAGGGCAAAAATGGTAAATACAAAAAGCATACTAGCAAATCAAGACATATAAAGGATATTGGAACATGCAAAATATATACAAGTAATTAAGACATAAGGCATGCTAGAGGATCAAGGTATAGGCAAAGGATTAAAACATGCAAAATATATACAACTAACTAAACACACAAAGCATGCTAGAAAATCAAAGCACAAAAACATACATATAAATTAAATGTGATATAAATGCAAGATGCAATTTTAATAAACTTAATTTTGAAAAATCTTCCTTTTTTCTCTCTTCTTTCTTTTTTTTTTGGAAAAATTCTGAAACAATTATTGAAAAAAATTTTAATGCAAATGAATGATGCAATGCATGAAATGAAACTTAAAACATTTTATTATTAAACCCAAGTAAAATAAGACTTAAAAAGTGGCTTGACTCTAAAAAAAAAAAATTGTCCCCAGTGAAGTCGCCAAGCTGTCGAGACATTTTACCGCTCTGACGATAAATGATATGGCGTGAAAAATGCTCGGGACTAAACAGTCTAAAAACAAATGGAGTCGCCACTAACCTTTTATTTTTAATAGGTGTGGTTAGTCACCTACTTGTTAAACTCAACGTAAATCTAGAAAGATTATGTCAAGTTAAGGAAAGAAACTGATCTACGAAAAAGATTTTAGGTTCAGGAGTCGTTTACGTTTGGGGAAGGATTAGCACCCCCAAGATGCCCGGAAATCGGTACCACAAAAGTCTTAAAATATTTTACTTGGAAAATGATAATAAAATGTTTTATAATCATTTAAAAAAATATTTTAAATATCGGAATAAATATTCCTTTTAATGTAGGATAAACATCCCATTATAAAAGCTAAATTCGAAATTTAAAGACTTAATGTCGGAATAAACATTCCTTTTAATATGAAAATCCATAGCCCAATCTTGAATTTGAAGAAATTTCCTACTTAGAATAGAAATTCAATTTCTAAATAGAAATAAATATTCTTCAAGAATCAAAATCAAATTTAAAAATGAGGATAAATATCCTTTTGAAAATCAAAGGTTTAATTTTAATTTTAGAAAGTTTCAATTATGAGAATATTAATTGAAACATTCTAGAAAACATTGTACAAAAAGGTTGGGATAAACATCCTCAAATTCGTGCTTTGAAACTTACATTAAGAGACTTTAATTATGATTACTTAAATTAAAATCTCTTAGAAAGATTTAATTTTAAAACAATGTTGGAATAAATATTCCTTTTAATTTGTTGAAAGGAATAATTTGACAAAAATTTAGTTTAGTAGGAAAACCTTAGTAGATTAATAAATTAAGACCTTTCAAAAAATAAATGTCCTTTTTATCAAATAAAACTGATTTTTAAAAAAAAAAGAATTTTAAAGATTTAAAGAATAAACATTCCTTTTATTGGAGTTAAAAAAATGCATTTTTGATAAAAATGAAGTTTACTTGAAGGGTCTTAATTAATTAAATGTACTAAAGTTCTCCCAAAAAGGTGTTTTGGAAAAATAAAAAAAAAAGGTCAAAAGAAAATGAATATTCCTTTTCAAAGAAATAAAAAATAAGAAAATTAATTTTAAAAGTGATTTTTTAACAAAACTTGAATTAATTTGAGAGGCCTTAACTATAATTGGGTAGTTAAGATCTCTCAAAAAATTTCTAAGACATGTTTTGAAATTAATGTTGGAATAAACATTCCTTTTAATTTAATTGGGCCTCTTAAACAAGAGATTTTCTTAAAATAAAATAAAAATGAAACATAAAACTAAAATAAGAAAAATAAAAATAAAATAAAAGATTTTGGAATAAATATTCCTTTTGTAAAAGAAGGTAATAACTTTTTGAGTTCATTTGCAAATTTTAAGAAATTAAAGAAATCATAAACATGATGTATGCTTTTTATGAAAATTAAATGAGAAAAATATATTTTTCATTTTTGAAGGAATGAACAATTTCCCTGGGCTCGATCGGACTCCCGATTAGACACCGAGAAAACTATCCATCGGGAAAACCTTCAGAAACCTCGAACTCCCGAGGCACCCTCCGATTTCCCCCTGCATATGAATTTTTTGAAAATCGATGTTTTAAACTTAATTATGCATGAATGGTACAGGAAAACATAGGTTAGTATATATAGACAGTATTAATCACACAATATAATACGATAAACAAATAAAGCATGGGAATTTAAATTCACTTTACAAGCTTAGATTGCATGGCAACTAATTTAACATATATAAACAAGCTTAATTTAAACAAGCACCCATACAAGGTTAAAAATGTAATTTCTATATACAAAAATCAATTCATAATTAAGCAAATATATAAGCAAGGGCAAAAGGGTAATTTCACGTACAAGATTCAATTTTAATTAAGACAGACATGGACTTAAGGGCAAGAAAGTAATTTAACAAGATTATAATTAAATATTAGACTAAATATGCATCCATTCAAATTTAAAAATACAATAATAAAATTTTTATAACCAAAGTTAATTTTATTTAAATTTTCAACTTAAACAGGTTTGAAGATGTAAATTTTGCAGTCAAAATTAAAATTTTAAGCCTAAACAGATTTAAAGGGTAAACTTTATAGTCGAAATTAAATTTATAACCTAAACAGATTCTAAAGATGCAAATTTTACAGTCAAAACTAAACTTTTTAACCTAAACATGTTTTAAAGATACAGACTTTACAATCAAAATTAAATTTTTAACCTAAACAGGTTCTAAAGATGCAAACTTTATAGTCAAAATTAAATTTTTAAATAAAACATTTTTATGAAAACACATTCGTTAAATATACGAGCAGATTAAGTAAATTTGGAACATACAAACATAAATGAGAATAATCAACTTAAAGGTAACAATTTTTACCTTCAAAGAAAGATTCTTTCTCTCAAAGATGGAAGTTTTGTTTACAAAAGATCCGAGAAGAAAAGAAGCTAAACATCTAGAAAAGATTCTGCCTTCCTAATCTTTTTGTTGCAGACTTCTCTTTTTTGAAAAGAAAGAATGAAAGAAAGAAAGAAAAAAAAAGAAAAAAAATGACTTTCAGCTTTCGATAAAACAAAACAGATGAGAGAAAAATAAGAAGTGCCTTAGATGGCTCCCCCTTCCCCCAGAGAAGAGGATGGCTTAACATTTTATAGCTCAAAACCAACACTTTTCTTTGATTCTCCGAACAGCCCCCCCGAAACAGGGAAGGATTGCCTTTTTTCAACTCTCGGTTCCCTCCTCTTTTTTTTAAGAATCTTGAAGACAAGAAGAAGAAAAATAGCTGTCTTCCCTTCTTTCTCTTTTTCTTCTTTTTTTTGAAAACCCCGATTTTCTGCTCCTGCCTCAAAAGACCAATCAAGCCGAAAGAGAAGGAAAACCAAATAATGACTCCTCAAGATAATCCTAAAAAATCCCCCGAAAACAGGGAGCCAAAACCGAATAATAATGACCTTTCAAAAAAAAAATGAAATCTCCCCCCGAAATGGCCGACCCCTTCCCTTTTTTTTGGCTGGAAAAAATGGTCCTTTGTTTCTCTTTCTCCCTCTTCATCCAGGTAAACCTGAGCTAACACAACATGTGGCTCTCCAACAAATGGGTTCTTCTTGGTGCAGCCAAGCAACAATTTCTCAGCTCTTTCCATCCCATTCTTTGACCCATCGCAGATAGCCTCCCAGTACAAATCCCTTGCCTCTACCTGCTCCTTAGGATCCAAAATCCTTGTGCAGCTCTGGAAAACTGGTGGCACAACAAGCTCAATGTCCTCATCCTGTCTTTGTCAACCTTGGCTCCACCACTCCTCACTGCCAGTGATATGCCCCACCCGAAATCATTGTTGTACATTGGAAATCTAGGAGAACTTCCCATCGTGATTTATGCACCGTTGGGGTTCCCCAACGGAAACAACCGCGGCTGGTTCTCCCAGTCCGCTACTCCTCTCCGCACCGTATCATCGTCGTGCGCCACCACATTTTTGTGAAGCAGACCGGCTCCCCAGCTTAAGTCTTTAGCCAGCAGCTCATCGGCTGGAGCGAAAGTTGGGATGCTCTAAATCGCGTTATCGAAATAGTACCGCTCTAGCTTTGGGTCCAATCTGTGCCGGCAATTCACCGCCATCCTAAACGTCGTCCTTTTTATGGGCCCCAGTTTCCTGGCACGTATCACTGACCTCCACAGCTGAGCAGAGAGTGATTGGAAAGATGAAATCTCAGCATAACTGTTTTTGACCTTGCCGTTAGCTTATCCGTTAACGGGTTTCCAACTGTCGTTACAGAGCTTCGCTATAACTTCGGAGTTCGTTTATGTAGTTAATAAAGAGCCGTAATTGGCTTTGTATTTAAGTTTCAAAATGGCCTCCCTGCTGAAATGGAAAATCCTTTCCCTCAATGGCTCGTCGCCGGCGAAAGTAACGGTGGGTCCTCCGGGAGGGAATTTAAGTACGGCTTGAGTATTAAACACGGTGTTACGGCAAAAATCGGGAGTTTTTGATATTTTTGAAGCCCCTTTAGTAATCTCAGCTAAGGTATTAAAAAAGTGCCAAAACGAAGTCCCATCGGTTACAGCATGGTTCACGGTGCACCCGATGAAAACCTCATCGGCTAACTCTGTTACCTGATCCGCAACCAAGGGCTTGGAATGGCCGGTATAACTAATTGTCCTGTCATAGGTGAAAAACTCCTTGACACAATCGGGGACATCGCCGGGGCACAAAATGTCGTGGATGGAAAGGTTGGGGGCTTTAACAGTGAGGAAGTCGACGCCGGCGTCGTTGCAGGCGATGTATACGTGGCCGTTGGGGTCGGTGGTGAGACGACTGGCCAAGGGAGGGAAGTGGGACAGAGTAGTGGAAACAGATTGTTTAAGGAAAAGCAGGAAGTCGTCCAAGGAGAAAGGAGGAGACGTCAGCAAAACACCCTTTTGAATGTACTGACATGAGAGCATGGGGATGTCTGAAACAGAGAGCTTTAAGGCTTTGATGTTGGATTTTTGGTCTGAGAAAATGGTGCATTTGGAAATAAGAGTAGCTGAAGAAGAAGGCATGATGATTCTATTGGTTAGGTTCCTTTTCCTTTGATTTAACTCACAAAGCAGGGTAGCGAAGCTAAGGAGGGAGTGTGCCGTGGTTGTCGTTGCTGATGCTCGTGTTATGGATGCACGGTGGCTGCCGTGGCGAGCTGCTGCAGCTGTGGAGACGAACTGCTGCAACTGCTATTGCTGCTATGAAGGCGGTGTAGCTGCTTGTTGCTAAATACCAGCACCGATAGCCTGTTGCAGCTGTTGCTGCTGTCTAGGAACTGATTGTTGATGCTGCTGTAGCATGGATTGTTGGGTTCTGAGGGTGTTGCTACCGTAGGTGCCATGGCTGTTGAAGCTGCTGAAATTGCAGGTAACGAAGACAAAGAATAATGCTGAGGCTGGAGTGCATGTGAGGTAGAAGAAGCTGTTCTTGCTGCAGCGTGAGGGTTGTTCAAACTCTCGAGAATGCTAGATCGTAAGGAACCCATTGCCACGACAAACACTACATGCAAACTGTTATGGAGCCATCCAAGAGCCACTCCATAGGCTCGACTTGCTACACCTCTTTATGCGCTTGTAATTTATCCCGCTTCGCTCCAAAAATGGTGGGGCATTTGGAATACATATATACGTATACGTCTATAAATACATATAACTTTACATATACATATAAATATATATTTATACACCAATATAAATATATATATGTATATATACATATAGAAATATGTATTCATAAATATACATATACATATATATACATGTACACTTACATAAATATATTTATATATATATATAAATATATGTATACATCCATAAATATATATAGGAATATATATATATATATATTTAAAAATATACATATATATATGAATATAAATATATATATATATATACACATATAAATATACATACATACGATAATCGAGTTGACTTGGTCGGCTTCTCGACTTGCTTGGCTTTGCCTGGGAGTTGATTCAACTCGGCTTTGACTTCTCAGTTTCAGGTTCAAAATTACTTGCAAAGTAACGAGATGAAATTAAAATTAGATGAAGTAAAATAAAGTAATAGGAATAAACAAAAATAAACTAAACTTAAAAAGGAAAAAATAAAATTTGAAAATGATTAATTAATTAATTGACTAATTAACCAATTAATCGGTTAATTAATTAATTAAAATTTAAAAATAAGTGTCTACAACATGGCCATATGGTTAGTAGCAAAAGGTCAAAACTAGCCATTGCAGTCTAGTTTAATTAGATGATGGGTGGGGTCTCCTCTTATACGAACCCTACTAGGATGTTTCTGCTAGTTGGCTAGCTAGCCACCCACTTTTTATTAACGCCTAATGGAATTCCATTGAATTAGAATTTTTAAATTTACCTATAATTTTGAACTTTAATTCTTCAGCATTCTTGGGAGGAGAACATCTAAATAGAATTTTCTTTCTCAAAAGGCAAGGTTAAAAAGGTTTATTGCACTACAAAGAGAGCAGGGAAAAAGTAGCCATATCGAGAACAAGACAAGTCAACCAGCAAAAAAAACAAGACACCCAAGCCAAGACAAAAAGTTTAAAGAACAATGCAAATAATAGGAGAAGCACATACCCTAATCAAAACCAACAGACCATTCAAACCAAACAAAATATTTTAAAACCCTAAGCCACAAAGGCTTTGCGCATATGCCAACAAAGTAAACCTAACAAGAATATTAAAATTCTCACTATTCAATTGAATGTAATAAGTTGAAAATTTCTTATTATCAAATTCTAAAATCAAGTCTATAAATCCAATAAAACATCACTCCATATCACACATGAATTAAAATTAAGATTAAGATTAATAATCACACAAGAAAATTTGGTAAACAAATGATTAAATATAAGATCTTATCTAAGAGTTTAGTGGACTTGGATCTCAGTTCCTACCGTTGCTTTCATAGGAGAAGGGTTTCAAGGTAGAAGGTTTTCAAGGTTTTAGACATAAGAGAGGATGAAGAGATAAGGGGTTTTCTAGTGCAATTAGTATTATTTTTTTAAAAGTTTTGCTAAGCATGTTCTGCCTTCCACATTGAGTAGGTCTCTATTTACTTATTATTTTCAACAGTTTTTCATTTAAAATTTTCAAGTTAAGAGGTCCTTAAAATTTTGTTATCAAATGCGTTGAAAAATTAAAACCATTGAAAATTTTCATTTTCAATGTTTGAACATTTCAATAGCTTATCAAATAGAGCCTTCCTCGCATGAGAATTGTCATTCTACTCTCCCAACAAGCTGTCCCTTCAATCTACCCTTGAACTAACATGTGACCTTATCTCAATGGAATTGGCCTATAAAACAAAGAGAAATCCAAGGGTTAGTAGCAAAATAAAGGACAAAAGGCATTCCTAATTGAGAAAATTAGTGACTAACTTAGCTTAAGGAGAGAAAACTTGGTGACCAAGTTCACCAACTTGGTCCCCTCTTCTTCTCCTCTCTCTCTTATTGTGCATAAAGAAAGCTCTCCTCTGAAAACCAATAAAAATAGAGTCAAACAAACAAGATTCCTTCTCATTAAAACACGCTTAGCCACACTCCTACACATGCCATACACAAGAAGTTAGCCAATTAAGTAAGCCATAATGATCACAATAGAAAATGAACCAACCTGGCATTTAGAAAACCACATCATCAAATCCAAATTAGCAAAAGATTCTGACAAAGCAAAGTATGTGTAAAATTCTCAACTGTTGAAAGAAAGCAGATTTGATATAAATCCTAGATTGCATGGGAAAATTAATATAATAGTAACATGGAGTAGCACTACACTTTCACAGTCAACAAAATGCCAATTAAGCAAAATTAAGAACATTAGTAGGACACTAGAGCTCTAGTGTGAATGTGCGAGGAATGTCAACCATTGATTTCATCTGCAAATAGAATCTCAATCATTGATCACAAAAAAAAACCTAGTAAAATGAGAAATTAGACAGTTAATAAAGGAGTTCAAGAAATTTTCACAAAATTTGGAAAATGAGATAGGCTGTAGGATTTTGATTAAGCTCCCCATCTACCATTGATTGAACCACCTCCAAATAGGCTTATCAAATCCCATTTTCACTTATAAATAAAGACAAAATTCAAACCAACCTCCTTGTTAATAAATATTGGCCATCGGATTTGAAGCACTAGGATTCATTCCTAGCCCTTGGACTGATCCACCTAATCATATAAAACCACATTTCCCCCACTTTGAGAAGAAGAGGCCGAAAATAAAGATTAGGGTTCAAATTCGAGATTTAGGGTTTCTGAACATTGGGTTTTTCTAGAAATCGATTAGAAAGTAAGCAAAAGGGAATTAGAGAAGAGGAATAAGGGTAGTTTTGAAGTAGGAAAGAGTTCGAGGAAGGTAATTTCGGCCATTTTCTTATCAAGATTCATCAAACATGGGTTACGGTTCAAAATTTGGGCATATTTGATAGAGGGCTCGATTTTGTAATCAGTTTGATAGAATAGTAGATCTTGGGGTACGAAACAAGATATTCCATTTGCAAGTCGATCTTACAGCAAGATTCATGGTAGCCAGATGTATTAGGTTCGATTTTCTCTTATTCGATTTAGGAGTTTTCTAAAGGATTTCGAGTGTAAACCTCTCTGATTTGGAGAAAAGGGAGAGGAAGGTCGTTCTAGGTTTTCAGTGAATCAAAAGAAACAGACAGTGGCAAAGGTTGGCTCAGGTTAGTGTTAGAGCTTAATTTGTATATATATTTGCATAATATTTTGATGGAATTAGACACTTTGGAGCTATAAAGTTTGACTAACTAAGGTGTTTTTCCATTTGTAGGTGATAAGAGAAGATTGTGCAAATATACTTTAAAATGATAATTTTTTGTGCAAAGTGAAGAAAAGAGGTCATTGAGAGGCCAGGAGTTGAATGCTAGACGACCCTGAAATATACCTTTAAAAGATGAAGTCCGTAAAAAGGTTCGTTAGGTGGCCCTGAAAGGGTTGTTGAGAGGCTTGTTCTGATAGAATTAACCGAAATTTTGAGATTCAAGGAATAAATTAAAGCAACACCTTTCTTCAGCTAGATTTGACTTGGACAACTAATGAGAAGATTTCACACGTGCAATTGACTCAGTCAAAAATAAGAAAAAACTCTTTTGCCTTTAAATAACCTTGAGATAGAAATTTGTACTAGGATATGTTAGTAATTTCATGGATTGAGCTTTGTCTATAAATAAGCTCATTCTTGCTCATTTCAGAAGAGTTAAATGTTAGTTAGTTAGTTTCTAGAGAGAGAGAACGAATTGTAGCTGATTTCCTTTCAAATTGAAGTTTGTAGAAAGAGAAAGAAGCTTTCATCCATGGAGGTTTCTTCCTCAACAATGTGTAACTAATTTCTTCATTCAATCTAGCTTTCAATGATCAAATTCTCTTCAATCTTGGTAAGATCTGAACTTGAACGACTTTGATTGATTTGTATTCTCCTTTTTTCCATGCAAATTGATCTTGAATTTGATAGAAGATTAAGTAATTCTAGGGATTTCTAAGGAATGATGGCCTCATTGCTTGGGCTTGCCTAGATTACTAGTTAATTAGTTAAATTACTATCATGATCATAGGATTTAGCTAATGAAGTGACAATCACTCTCTAATTCGAGCTTGAGAAAGAAGAAGATCAAAGTTAAACCTAAGTCACTGAGTCTAGGTTGCTTTGGATGGCTAAGATCACTTAGATCTTCATGCTCTCTTGTGATTTTCTTACATTTGCTGAGAAGTGAGGGAATTGTGGGGAAAGAAGTTAGGAAAAAGTCAGAGCTAGCCTAACTTTATACTAAAGGAGTGATAGGACTAGGAAAAAGCCGGAGCTAGCCTAGTTACACCATCTATAACTCAATTAAAGGTTAATTTGATCAATGAACCATAGGTTGAAGTGAAGAGTCAATTGATTGCTAGGTTGGAGATTTTCTTTGATTGATTTCTTGTTAATTATTGATTTGATAGTTTGCTTACTTGAATTCCTGTTTTCAATCTCATTTCTCTATTTACTCAATTTCAATTACTCAATTCTCACACACAAAACCCCCCAATTTACTTGTGTTTACTTGTTTTGCATTCATTTCAATAGTTTTTACTTGTTTGCTTAGTATAAGTGTAAAAGAAGAGAATAAGTAGGCACTGCTCCTTGAGGGATCGATCTTTACTTTCACTAATACAAATTTATGAAGTGAGGTTATTGTTAGATTGCGTGACAACAAGCTCAACAGTTAGGAGAAGTTGGCTAGAGAGAAAAGAAATGAAAAGAAAGAAAGGAAAAAGAAAAAGGAAGCAAATCACAAGACTTATCATCGTTTGGGTATAAATTCTTCCCTTTGGGCTTTTTATTCTTATATTATTTGGACTATGGTTTCTTTGTTTCCTAGGTTCTTAGCTTATTTAGATTTGGACTCTTAACACATAAATTGTCTTGGGCAATATTTCTTGAATGTGTTATGTAATTTGATTTGTGAGGTTGCATCACTTTTAGGCTTCCATGAGCATCTGTCCATGTTGATTGGGTTTAAAAAAAAAATGGATCTAGTTCATGATATTTAGGTTTAGCTTATGAATTAATGAAATTGATCTAAGCCCATGCATAAAAAAAAAAAAAGAAACCCATGCATTTAGACTAAGGATAAGCATTTTAAATTTATGCCATCACATGCATTTAATTTCAAGTCCCATGCCACATGAGTTAGGTTATATGCATAATTCATATCTTGATTTCATTTTTGTTAGTTTAATTAAATAATCATGCATTCAATTTCATTTTTATGTCATATTAGATAGTTAATTACTTAATCATGCATCTAATTTTATTATACATAGGTTAGTTAATTGTACAATCATGCATTTAATTTCGTTTTTTTTACACCATGTTAACAACTAATTTCATAATTAGGCATTCTCGCTTCGTCTTATGCCATTTTAGATAATTAATTGCATTTTAATTTTATTTATGCCATATTAGGTAGTTAAACTCATGTTTCTGCCATATTTATGCATCATTTTAATTTATGCTCATGCATCATGGAGTTTAATTAAAAAAGAGAAGGAAAAATGAAAAATGAAAAATGAAAAAAGAAAAGAAAAGAAAAGTTAAATGAAAATTAATAAAATTCACTTAATTGATCATTGTTGCTCCTATGAAGAGGTTATTTCTCAGGAATCATGGTGGTGGTCACCTCAAGAAATCCCCCGAGGATAAAATTTACTGCAAATACCCTCACGGTTGTGAGAAGAGTTTATGAGTTATTTTCAAATAATAATCAATTACTGTGAATAATTTAAAAGGAAAGTGAAGGAAAGAGAAAGAAGCAAAGAGAAATTAATTTAATAAATTTGGCTTAATTAGTTGTTATTCTTCCTACGAAGAGATTATTTCTCAAGAACCATGGTGGTGGATCTTTTGAGAGATCCTCCGAAGGTAAAGATTCTCGTAAATACCCTCAGAGTTGTGAGAAGGGTTTGTGAAAGATTTTCGAGTAAGGATTAATTAAGTTAAGTTAATCAAATGAATCTTTCTTAAAGAAACAAAAAGTAAGTCTAATTGGCAATAATCAAATTAAGTCAGCTAGGTGTTATTTTTCCTATGAAGAGATAACTTCTTGGAAACCACAGTGGTGGATCTCTCGAGGGGTTCTCCAAGGACAGGAGTTGACACACCCGAACCAAATTCAACCCTTCCGTACTTATCAGAATAGTGGAAGACGACAAGTTAGTATGGAAGCCGGGTGTATCATTCAATAATTAAACCTTATTATAGGTGATGGAAGAGAAGATTAGGATAGAATTAGATAGAGTTGGAAAATTAGGTTTTAGGTTGTGCATTGATTAACCTAGGATAAGTTAAGAAGCCCTAAGCCCTAATTCTATTAGTACAATTTAGGAAACTCATACGTGACCTAATTAGACTTCAATTAGAGAAATAACGAAGCTTAGGAAGGAGTTGGAGAAGAGTATTGAAGTCCAGGAAAGAGATTGGGTCAAATCGGAGGCGAATCGAACCAATCGGAGCCTATGGAGACCTCCAGCACCGGATCCTATAGCTTAAGTAAGAAGCTTCTAGAAAAAATGGAGGAAGAAGAGAGAGAAAAATATATAGGCCATAATCAGTGCCGGATATGGCCACAATCAGTGCCAAAAGTGAGGCTTTATATATGCTCCTCGGGGCCGAGACCCATATTTTCTCCTTTTTCTCTTCTTTTCTTCCTCCTTCAATCCCCTTCGCCTCTTCCATCCAAACCACTACCTCAACCACCCTCTAAACACTTCCTAAACTTTCCAAATCAATTTCCTAGCCTCCTCAAACAAATCAAGGAGAAAACCGAAAGAGACCAAAATGGAGCAAATTAGAACCTTAGGAGCCGCCTGAAAGATCCTGCCATATCTCACAATCCCACTTGCAGTTTGAGGTGAGATTTTAGTATGTTGTAGTAGACTCATAGGTTTTCTAAAGCATGATGCCTTACATTAATTAATGCACTATATCAAAAGATATAGGGTTACAAAGTTAGGTTTAGTTTTTAGGTAAATAATTGGAGTTAGGTTAGAAGTTGAGGTTGTTAGAGTTAAAGATTTGAATAACTAAGCTAGGAGATTATTATGGGTGTGGAAGAGATTGAGTTGTTGAATTTGTGGCTAGATTGGTGGAGGAATGGATTGGATTCAAGCTAGGAGAAAAAGGGAGAAAATCGGGTTTTTAAACCCAAAACACAACCAGCATCGATTGTGTATGGAACAGGCACCTAATGTGCTATTTGGCCAAATAGCCTCCTTGTCGAATAGAACCAGCACTGTTTCACTTTAGGTCCGGTGCCAATCTTGCCTATCAAGGGTATTTTTGTAATTTTACACTATGAAAGCCTAATCAACCCTAAATTGATCCAAAACACTTTTGAACCTTCCGAATTACATCTAAGCATCATCTAAGGGCATAGTAAAGCCTCATAGGTTTATGCATAGATTTAATCTGAATGTTAACACGTACTTCTGTATGATTAGGTTTCTGAGCATTAAGTGCGGCAACACTCTGGAGATCGATTTTCGTGGATCTTTTGGGAGTATACGAACCTCCCAACATTGTGAGTGGCTTTGTTTCAGTGATTAGCCACTTAGGACTGAACACTTTGAATATTTTATAAATGTTTTAATTACATGTTTTGGGATTCGGGTATTCCTTTACATGTTTACACACGTTATTGCATGCCACGTGGGCGGGATGTTTTGAAGAAAAATTTGATTTATAAAGATGTATATATGTGTATGTATGTTTGTATATTTATATATATATATATGTGATATATGTATATGTGAGATATGAGATGAGTGCCCGACAGGGCATGATCATATAAGATAAGAGACGAAGTCCTAGAGAGGACAAGATGAAACTCTGTGCTCTATGAGAGAGTGAGTGGACCGAGTGGAGCTTCCATATGACAAGTATCCGTGGACCATCTTTTAAGGGGCACAATGATCAGGGAGACCTTAGAGTAGAGAGGCACGGAGGGACATTTGCCAGGGCTATGATGTAGCTCTGTTCCACCCATAGCGAATGGCACCGTCGAGGGAATGGGCTTAAAGAGATATCTGTATAAGTATATATATATATATATATATATAATATGTATGGTTTTAAAGAAAAAAGAAAAGAGATAGCCCTTGACGATATGAGATCGTCAACCCAGGCCAAGGTCGAGCCTCGGTGTGTTTTCTTAGTTAGCCCATAGATAGTTCGTATTATTATTATTGTTTTTAATTAGAAAGGTTTTGGGGAAAATGATTTTAAAAATGATTTATAAAAGTAAATTATAAATATGTTTTCTAACTTGTTTTGGATTACTTAACTTTTCAAACCCTAGGTGACTTTGCATTGAACTAGAGTCACTCACTGAGTGCATAGTTGTACTTACCCCATGTTTCCTTAAATGTTTTCAAGTTAGATATCCGGAGGTGGTACAGGCGATTGTTGCGTGGCCGACCTCCGAGTCGGGGCGTGATAGGAGTTATTGCAAATACCCTCATAGTGGTGAGAATGATTTGTATGGAATTTTCAAATAATAGTTAATTAACTTCCGATTTAAAATAAAAAATGAAAAAATGAAATCCAAAAAAAATTAAAAAAAGTGAAAGCCACAAATTGAATAAAGAGGCTTTGATAAACCGTTTGAGATTAGAAAATTTGAAGACAATGATAAAATTAAAACAATAAAGAAAAGAAAATGAAAAAAGATAAAAAAATTTTAAAGTGGAAAAGATGAAAATATTGAAAAAAAAATTGAGAAATGAAAATCAAAGATGAGAAAGAAAAAGTTTAATGAAGGGAAACAAAATGCTCAATTATTAATCTAAGTTTGTTAAGATTTAATTAATATTAAACTAATCGACACCGTCATTTGATGGGTGCAATAGCGATGTTGATTCTTTCCCATGCATAACCATACTCCAGACTCTAGTTTTCTATTCTACAGACTAGGACCTGTCTAACCTAATATGTCATTGACAACCAATGTTAAGTTAGATAAATTCCTAGTAGATGACTAACCACACATAATCAAAGTAGTTAGAACCCATTTTGGTTTGATGCAATTTAATCACTTTGCATGTAAAGTTAAGGGCGGTAAAAGCTTTACAATGTTTGATGTCAATTTTAATGATGCAAATTAAGTAGTTAATTGCAATCACTTTACCTTTAACGAGGGAAAGTACTTGCATTGGGGGGAGATGTGAAAGTAGATTGCATCGCAATTGTGAAAATTAAAAAGATTTAAATTACTTTACTACCCTTTATTTTTTAAAAAAGACATGAAATAAAAGGATAAATTTGAGATTTAAATAAACTTTGTAGGAAAAGTATGTTTTAACCAAACATTACAAAAACTGTACATATAATTTAATTAAAACTTTCATGTGCTAAATGAAACATTGCAAATTCACTTCGCAAGTAAAGTGATTGCAGCCCTAAACTTTATAGAGACTTACTTTGGATACAATGTAATTTACTGCAAAGTACAAATGGGCTTTTAGTGGCTACTCCATATTCTTTATGAGTCCCGAGCCCTCGTATTGCGACAAGTTTCATTTAGACTTATTGAAATTTATTAGTAAAATACACTTATTATTATTATTATTATTATTATTATTATTATTATTATTATTATTATTATTATTATTATTATTATTGTTATTATTACCACAACCTATCTAACTCAATGTACCATTGACGGCCAATGTTAAGTTAGATAAATTCCTAATAGGTGATTGACCACACCTAAACAAAGTAGTTAGTGGCGACTCCATATTTTTTATGAGTCCCGAGCCCTTACATCATTGCAACAAGTTTCATTTAGATCTATTGAAATTTATTAGTAAAATACTACTTCTACTACTACTACTACTACTACTTATTATATACACTATGGCGGTTAATGATGTTAATTGTTTATGTAAGACAGTTTAAGAAAGATTGATTGATAATGACAATTATTATGCACCTTTAACTAAGTTTTGACAAGTCATTGTAACAATTAAATTAAAAATATTTAACATTTGTTTATCTATTTTGCAAACTGTGACCTATTTAACTTAATATGTAATTTACGACTAATATTAAGTTAGATAAATTCCTAATAGATGACTAACCATCATCTAAACAAATAGCTAACCTATTGGGTTTGATGCAATTTAATTATTTTGCATGCAAAATTAAGGCTTGCAAAAACTTTATAACGTTTAGTATCAATTTTAACAATGCAAAATAAGTGGTCAATTGCAAGCACTTTATCTTTGACCAGGGAAAGTAGTTAGATAGGGGAAGATGTGAAAGTAAATTGCATCATAAATGTGAAAGTTAAAAAAAATTTTAAATTACTTTACTATCCTTTATTTTTCAAAAAAGACAAAATAAAATGACAAATTTGAGATTTAAATAAACTTTGTAGGGAAAGTATGTTTTAACCAAACATTACAAAAAAACTTTACATGTACTTTGATTAAAACTTGCATGCACTAAATGAAACACTGCAAACTCACTTTGCATTCACTTTGCATATAAAGTGATTGCAACCTTAAACTTTATAGAGAATTATTTTGTAAAGTAATTCTTTGTAAAGTACCAAACGAGCTTTTAGTGGCGACTCCATATTCTTTATGAGTCCCGAGCCCCTGCTTCGTTGCGACAAGTTTCATTTAGACCTATTGAAATTTATTAGTAAAATACACTTAGTATTATTATTATTACCTATCTAACTTAATAAGCCATTGATGGTGAATGTTAAGCTAGATAATTTCTAACAGGTGACTAACCATATCTAAACAAAATAGTTAATGGAGACTCCATATTCGTTATGAGTCCCAAGTCCCCATGTCATTGTGACGAGTTCTATTTAGATCTGTTGAAATTTATTAGTAAAATACAATTATTGTTATTGTTGTTGTTGTTGTTGTTATTATTATTATTATTATTATTATTATTAGTAGTACACACACACTATGGTAGTTAATGATGTCAATTGTTTATGTAAGGTAGTTTAAGAAAGATTGATTAAGAACTACAATTATTAGTCACCTTTAACTAAGTTTGACAAGTCATTATATTAATTAAATTAAAAATGTTTATGCATTTGTTTATCAATAATACTAATAATAGGCAAAAATATCTAGAAAACAAAATACCTATGCATAGTGGTGTGTGTCTCTGGTATGAATTATACAAGGTCCATCAGTTGTGAGCATGGATTTCATGATAGGCCTTACAAAATTCTGAAATGTGATGATGGCTAATTGCAGCAAAAGAATTCCATGCTCCTTAGTTTCGGATAGCTAGTCTGGGATACTTTGATAAATAAAAATAACGTAAAAATAAGGACATAATCAATCTTTTTGTTTTCTCTTTGGTAGTAGAGTTTATATTTTTACTTTTTTTTGCTAAAATCTTAATTAAGGGTCTGAACTTTTGTGTTCATATCAATTAAGAGGCCTAACCATTAAAAAACGTCATTTTAGTCCCTAATATTATCCAATAAGGTTAAATAAGGGCTTAATTACAGTCAATTTTAATGAATGAACATGGCATAAGTGGCCCAATAAGGAATGTTAAATCTTTCACCAAACCTTTATGTGACTCAATTTGAGACATTGGGCACTTAAATGACCTTTTCTAAAGGTTGGATCCTTAATTGAGATTTTCACCTAAATTCAAATCCTTAATGGAGATTTTAGCCTTTCTTTTATCTAAGGTTATTATAGTTAAACCTTTACCAATAGAACCCGTGGCTACAATATACAGCAATATTTCAAAGTTGAGATTGTTGATGTCTCATCCAACATACAAAATGGGGGGGAGGAGAGTGCAATCCAAAATGGGTTGACAATGTCATGCCCTTACCTGTTACCTGACCATGAGACAGTTTTCATACTACCTCAAAGTACATGTCGATTGCCCATGCATTTGAGACATCACAAAGAATTTATTAGCATACAAAGGCAAAACAAATATCAAATGCCCAAAACAAACATCAAATATCTTAAATAAATTTAAAATAAATAAATAGATAAATAAATAATATTTATATAGTACTCATATTTCAAAATATACTTAAAGTCTTCCATAATGAAAATACCTAATCGACGAGTTCACAGTTGTGTGGGGGTGAAAGAAAACAAAATGCAGTAGAAGGAAAAACCACCAATGGATCACTCAAGCTGGAGGAAAATTATCCTAGGATAGCAAAAATTCTAGATCACGCCGCTAGACCGGAAAACAGTTGCTCAATAAGCCTCAAGTGCCTAAAAGCAATTAAATAAAAATGGTGAGTCCAACTGACTCAGTGAATTGGTTTGGAAAAAATGTAAAAGACATATAATGGAAGGAGATACAATTTATCCAAAAACATATTTATAAAATCAATCATTTCATAAAAAATCTCCCCACCAATAAAATATATCATTTTAAATCATATCATATAAGAAGGCAGCAACAAATAGACCGAGTCCCATCCATTGATAGACTCGAACTATTAGGAGTAATCATCACATAATCATTATAAAACAAATATATTCATACAACTTACCCGCTTTCCAAGGTTGCCATTTATCGACTTTGCGACTACAAACCTTTTGTTGAGTTACCCAACACACCTCTCAACTAGGAGCACACCCACTGTGCCTCTCTCAACATATGTTCCATACACTACTACATCTGCTAGCAATTATCCCTCATGGGCTGGCCACACAATGACCAATATCAATACTAATGCCACACATGAACCTAAATAATCAAACGTCACACATATACCTCAATCAACACCACAGATGGGCAGGCCACACATGGACCCTCTTCATACCATGTAAGGGTTCATAGAAAATCATCAAAGTATTTTTCACACAATCTATATACACACATATATAAGCATATTGGCAACCCACCAATATCAAAGCATTTTACAAAAATGTGTGTGTAGTGGACAATCGCATTCGAAAATATTCTAAGCAATTCATAAACATTTAATTATAAAATAATTTTCTATCAATGTCACTAAACATCGCAGCCAAACCATTCACATTTTGCGAGAATCATATACTCCAATATTAAATCCTCTAACGCGTCTCCAAACTTGACTGCCATCACCCACCTAGAGAAAAACTTGTGGAAACACAAAATACTCAAGTCAAGACATTTATTCAACTCGATGTCATGCTCAAAGAAGCCAGAGATACTAATATAAACCATCCTCTTTGTACTCTAACCGATTAAGTCTAGCATGCATTGAGTTAGTTCTAAATCAAAGTCTCACTTATATAACCAACATATAGTTGTAAAATTCAAATTCACTACGAATGATTTAAAGCATTTACGGATTTCACTATAAGGCAAAAGGTACATAATTGCACTGGGAGAAGATTTTGGAACCAAGTGAACCACATGGGAAGGTTAAACAACATGGAAGGGTGGACAATTTGTCTACCACCAATCCTCACTGCAAGAAGAAACTAGAGTTGGTTACTAACTGGTGCTTTGCTAATAGGAAAGCCATTTCCAAGGCATTTTCATGTCATCAGTGTCATGCCCCAAACCCACTTGGCCAGGCCAAGCGGCAACCACCGAACTATTTGACATATGTGCACACCCTACACCAGCATACATACTGAGACAACATAATGCATTAAAGGTATCATTGCTGTAAAACAATTTAAAACTAAAATTTAATTAGGAAATAATAATTAATAGTTGAAATCAATTTAATAAAACGAATCAAAAATAAAATAGAGCACCAGTAGGATGATTCTAAGGAGTACCTATGCAACAAAAACAAAGAATCCTATAGGCCACTAACAAGTCTAGCGATCTTCACATGCAGAAGCTGCATCTAACAAAGTTGGCTACAAGTGACAAAGGTTCAACGAGTTTCCACTAAGGTTTGGAGAAACAAGAATAATCCAGAGCAAGTCATAACATGAAATATATAATTAGTTTTTAAAACATTTCCCCCAAAATCATTTGGTTAAAATAATAAATTAATAAAATAATATCTCAAATAGGTTGACTGTAAAACGCACTCCAAGGCTCGATCTGGTTGAGTCATTGACCTCGAATCATCGAGACCTATCTTATTTTCGTAATAAAACATGATATATAAAAATATATATATATACATATAAATATATATATATATTTACCGAGCCCATTCGCTTGGTGATGCAATTCGTAGCGAGTGGACATAGCTATATAAATCTAGACAAGTTATCTCCGAGTGGACACCCCTAGTCCAAGATTCTATCTCAATATCTCAATCACTCCGGTGCCCCTTTACTCAGATGATCCATGAAAGTTGGTGGTATGCCCTTATCTCAGTCCACTCGCTCTCGGTGAGAGCTTTGAGTCTCTTATCTCTCTTTCCACCCCCTTGTCAGAAGATCGTTGGCATCCATCACATATTTATAAAGAAAACAAAAAATATTTTAAAAAATTTTATAAAATCATCCTACTCACTAAATCAGTGTAACACAAAAGTAAAGCGTGTGTAAGGGACTATTCCCAATTCCAAAACATTTATAAAATATTTAATATTTAAAAAGGTTTAAAATAGTTTAATCCCAATTTCTAAACACTGAAATCTAGCCCACTCACAGTACTGGGAGGTTCATGTACTCCCAAAGAATCCCCCACGGTCAATCTCTGGAGCTTCATTGTACTTGATCATCCAAAAACCCTAATACACGAAGAAACGTATTAGAAATCTAATTCGAATTTACCTATATGTTTTTGGGGCTCTAAGATACTAAAAATTAAGGTTTGGAAGTGATTTAATGGTTAGGAAAGGTTCCGGGGAAATTTCAGGTCAAAAATGGATATTTTATGAAAAAAAACCAAAATGCCCTTGGTAACGAGTGATAGGTCCCGTGCAAGATATACTAGGCCTCGCACGGGACCTTGTCAACGGTCACCATTTCACCCCATATTCTAGTCCCACAAGAGTCTGGCTAGGCCTCATGTGATCTCGAGGTTAGAAACCAAAAAATGGGCTTCTTAACTTTCCCGAGCTCATTCTATTTACCTAAGTAATGAAGTTACAAATTGACACACAACATCTTTACAATAGCTACAATATGATTATAGCTTCAAACCTCGAGATCAATGGTTCAAAATTCAAAAAAATCAAATCAACTCTCATTTTAACCCGAAAACCCTAACTTAACTTTGAACTAAGACTTTTCTCGAACCAATGCATGGATTTATGCAAACAAATATGTAAATTAAAGCTTGAGGTGAGTACAATAACATACTTGAAACTCACCTCGATTTGATGTTTGGATTATTTGGATTTGAAAAATCTGCAAAATGCTTATTTGTATTCCTTAGCTCCAATCTTTGAGATTTCTTGTTTTTCTTCTTAGATCCTTGCTTAGTAAGTTTGGATGATTGTTTAGAAGTGTTTCAGGGTGAGTTTAAGGGTGGTTTAAGATGATGGTTTGGGTGGTTGGTGAGGAGGAGAAGAAAAGAAGAAGAAAAGAAAGAAAATGAGAAAAATGTCACACCCGAACTTTTTCGGTATGATCGGAATAGTGAAAGACGATGAACTAGTACGGAAACATGCTTAACTAGACATGATTAAACCTTGGTGTGGATGACAAAGAAGTAGATATTGAGGATATGATTAGACAGAGTGGGAAGATAAGGCGTAAGGTAATGTATGAATTAATTAAAGGGAGCTAAGGAACCAAAACCCTAATTTTGGTCTATACACTCTTAGAGTTTGTATGTGACCTAACTAGACATCATAGGAATGAGTTGGTAGAAGTGTATTGAAGTCCAAGAAAGAGATAGATTGAATCAGAGGCAAAAGGAACCCAATGGAGGCAAAAGTAACCTTTGGGGTTAGAATTGACATCAATCGGTGCCGAAGTTGCGTGGCAGTTAGGAAGAAGGTTTAAGAAATGGAGAAGGAAGTGATAGAAAAAAATCTCGGGCACAATAGCTTCGGAAGTGCCCATAACCGGCAAAGGATGTGTCTTTTATATAGCTTGAGTTGGGTCGAGCTTCCTCATTTTCTCTTCTTCCTCTTCCTTCTTACTTCTCTCTTCTTTTTTGCCTTTTCCACCCAAACCAACACCTTAAACACCTTTAAAACACTTCCTTCAACGTCGCTAATCAAATCCCTAACCCCTTTAAGCTCAGGATCAAGGAGAAAGAAAGGGAAATGCAAAAAGGAGCAAAGAGGAACCTTTGGAGCTTCATGAAAGATCCAACCATATCTCACAATCCAATTGGCAGATCAAAGTGAGATTTTAGTATGTTGTATTAGACTCCTAAGCGTTAAAACGCTCTTAGCGTTGCATCAATTGATACTCTAGATCAAAAGTTATGCTAGCTCAAAATTAAGTGTTAGTTTTTAGGTGGTAAATAGAGATAGGTCAAAAATTTGTATAGTTTAAAGAACTGTTTGATAAGCTATTGAAAATGTTCAAACCAATGAAAATGAAAATTTTCAATAGCTTTAATTTTTCAATGTGTTTAATAACAAAATTTTAGGGACCTCTTAACTGAAAATTTTAAATGAAAAACCGTTGAAAATAATAAGTCGAGACCTAATTAATGTGGAATGTAGAACACGCTCAGTAAAACTTTTTTTAAAATGGACTAGAAAACCTCTTGGCTCTTCATCTTCTCTTACCTTTAAAATCTTGAAACCCTTCTCCTACGAAAGCAGCGGCAGCAATTGAGATCCAAGTCCACTAAACTCTCACGTAAGATCTTATATTTAACCATTTGTTTAACACATTTTCTTGTGTGATTATTAATCTTAATTTTAATTCATGTGTGATACTGGGTGATGTTTTATTGGATTTATTGACTTGATTTTAGAATTTGATAATAAGAAATTTTCAGCTTATTATATTCAATTGAATAGTGAGAATTTTAATATTCTTGTTGTAATGCCTAGCCTCTAGTTAGTTTGAATTGGAGTCATAGACTAATGTAATGAAATTTTCATACTTGATGTGCATGCCAATGTGTTCTTGGTAAAAATAAGAACATTTTTTACCTAGTAAAATTTTCCTCATTTTTGAAGAGCTAGACTTCTTTACAATTAGAACAATTTTGACCAAGGAGGTAAAAGTCAACCTTTTTGTACTATTTTTCAAAAAATTCTGTACATCCCACCGAGTGCATATGTGTCCTTCCAAACTATGTATTTTTCTTCTTTAGTGTGTTTAAGACTTTTCGAAGCTGTTATAGCATTTTCTGAACATTGTAAGTTGATGAAAATATTACCAAAGAAAGATGTCGACATGTTCAATGGCATTTTTGTAAATAATTGTAAATTTGGGAATTAAATTTTATTTTCACTAATAATAATTTTAATTTAGTATTTAATGGTTTTATATTATTATACATGTCACCCCTCGCCCTGAAAGCTGATCATGTGACGACCGCCCTGTTGCACTGAAATATGAGTATGTAGCCCCACACTTCATACCACACAAGGCATTAAACGATATCTTTTTGAAAACATCTTTAAACTAAATTGGAGACTCATTTAATTGGCAAAAATAATTATAAATAAAGTTTCAAATAAAATTTAATAAATATCGTAAAGGTTGACTAAAGTCAATTGAAAATCAAAATTCGGTTGGTTTACAAGTATGGTTTCAATGGCCCTAAAATGTCAAGTTTAATATAAAAAGGAATTTAAAAATCCCTTTCGTAAATCTACAATTTTTAAAAGATAAATTAAAGTGCTACAATAAATTAAGATTTGAAAAATAGTCTCCCTTATCATTCTTTTCTTCAATGGAATCCCTTATCAATCATGAGCTCAATGTTCAAACATACTGGGCATCTCTGAGAGAGGTTCCACACAAATCAATCGAACCCACTATGGACACCTCAAGGCATGATCTTACAATCAAACTAAGAAACTACAAAACATGTAAACGAAAACGAGTGGTGAGCACTAATGTGTACTCAGTGAGTGATAGTAACATTTTACAAAGGGTTAAGTATTTTGTAAGAGTGTGGATACAATTTCAAAGAAGACAATTTGAATAAACCATCAATCTATCTCATCAAATCAAGCATGTGTCAAGTATGAGCTAAAACATAAAACATGTTTCAAGTTAGAAACAACTTCACATAGTGTGGTTATCAAACCAAAAGACAATGACCCGATATCATTCCCAAAACATGGGAAGCCTTGAAAAACACAATCTCGCCAAGCATTTTTCGCATGATTTTTCTAATCATAAAACCCTCTACCTTGGCATTGGCCTAGCCATTGCAATGTGATGAGGCATTGCTAGACCTTTACGGGTCTTATTCAATCTTTCTCCGTGTCTACTGAACTAAGACCAAATCCAGAGACCATACGTTACTCCCGTCGAAGCTAAAATAAAATGTAGGCCTGAGTGCATAGGACTTGTTCGCACAAACAAAAGTAGGCCTTACTCGCTCGGTGTCACCATCTCATAAAACCAAACACATATGTCTCAAGATCATAAATATAAAACCATGCTATCAAGCAACTCAAGAAGGCCTATCCTACAGCCAAATCCAGCATAGCATGTGCAATCAATTAGGCATAGTGTAAAAATACGAGTCATTCATTAAGAAACATGCTTAGTAATTCATCAACAAGTATCCACACTCAAAACAAGGTTTTCATATAATTTCAAACACATGATTAGAAAACTAGAACAGTTTAAATCATCAAAATATCGAGTTACTATCCACTCACAACTTTAGGAGATTAAACACTCTCATAAGTCCACATGCTTGCACCTTGCCTTTCATTGAGGTACTACCTCCTAGAAGGTAAGTCAAGACGTTGAAAATAACATGGTAAGACACTTAACAAGCTCAAAACATGATTCTAAGTGGCACACCCAGACCCAATCAAACTTTTTCGTACCAGTTGGAATAGTAAAAAATGGCGTATTAGTAAGAACAATATGTTAGTCCGAATGTGTCAGATAAATAAGAGATGCTAAAGATAGGATAAGACGGAGTTAGAAGATGAGGTAATTCCCAATGCATGAAAAATAAATAAACACCAACTTGACTTCCTTTCACCCCATAACTAATAATTATAGAGTCCATTGGTGTAATAGGTCGAAGAATGAGCCAAGGTTCAAAAAAGGAGAGATTGGAGAAAAGATGAGGAAGTCTGGCCCGCAGTTTAAGTAGGCCCGGTGCCGGACCTACCTATATAAGGGGGGAGTCCGGGCCTCGCCCCCTCACTTTCTTCTCTTCCTCTTTCTCTCTTTCTCTTTTTTCTCTCTTTTTCTCTCAAGAGGCATTTGGGAGTTTTGGCCGATCTAGACAATCCGACCAATAGATTAAGGTGAGTTTCTATTATGTTGTACTGCTCACCTCCATCTTCAATTGCCTAGCTATGGACGTAAATCCATGCATTGGTTTAAGAGAAACCATGGCTCAAAGTTAGGTTTAGGTTTTTAGTTAAATTTAAGATTAGATTTGAATTTTATGAAATTTGAGCTGATTATTTCGATTTTTCTTTTGGTTAAGTTGTTGTAGATGTTGTGGGGACTATCTGTCTCAATTGGCAAGACGATCCATGGAGAAACGAGCTCAAAATAGAGGAAAAAGCCTATTTCTGAGCTATCTACGAGCCACTCCCACATGAAAGTCACTTGACCCCCTTGGGGGTAATTTTGTAATTTTGTCGAAAGTGTCTGATTTTGACTCAAAACTCCCCCTTACACTTTTTCAAGCCCTGAATCACATCTGAACATCATCTTAGATCATAGCAATGCCTTATAGGTGCATTCATAGATCGAATTATGAATGCTAATGTGTACTTGCGTGTATTAGCGTTCCGGATGATCGAGTGCGGCGACGCTTTAGAGATCGAACGTCATGGGATATTTGGGAGTGTATGAACCTCCGAATATTGTGAGTGGGATTGTTTAAGTATTTTTCCATTTAGGCCTAAACATTTTTATTGTTTTATAAAATGTTTTTATACGGTTTGGGATTCGGGTATTTTCTAATACTTACACACACGCTATAGCATGCCACACGGGCCGGATGTTTTAACTTAAATTTAATTTATAAAAATGTATGTATGTATGTTTATATTTATATATATGTGAATGAGATGAATGCTCGATGGGGCATGATCATATGAGATGAGGGGCAAAGTCCTAGGGGGACAAGATAAGACTCGGTGTTCTATGAGATAGCGAGTGGACCAAACGTAGCATGCATCTGACTAGGTAGTCGTGGACCACTTTCTAAGGGGCACGATGTGTGGAAACCCTCGAGTAGAGAGAGGAGCGTAAGGACACTCGTTAGGGCTTATGTAGTTGTGCTCCACCCACAGCAAATGGCATCATCGAGAGAACAGGCTTGAGATATATATAATTTATAATATAAAGAATTTTATATAAGAAAGGATTTAAAGAAAAGAAAAGAGAAAAGATAGCCCTCGACGATACGAGATCCTCGACCAATGCATAAGGTCGAGCCTCATTGTGTTTTCACAGCCAGCCCATAGTTAGTTTATTATTATTATTGATTTAAAAAAAGGAGTTGGGAAAAATGTTTTAAGAGATAAATATAAAAGTTTTCTAACTTATTTGGAATCGCCCAACTCCCCAAACCCTATTTGACTTTGCATTGAACTAAGACTTTCTCGGTGTACTCACCCCACATCTCTGTTTATGTTTTTCTAGTAAGATTTCTGGAGGCTCGTTATAAGATGTCGGTGGCTTAAGAGTTAGTAGATTCCGCTAACCAGATAATCCTTTAAGCTAATCCACTGGTACCCAAATTTTAATTAAATTATTTTTTTAAATGATCTTTAATTATTATAAATTTCTTCTAATTAAAGTTTAGCAAATGGTTTTGCAGTGAAGATACTCAACCTCAACCTATGCCTAGCGATGCTTCAGGGTGTGTGAGTGGCCGACACATACTTTGAAGTATTATGACTGCTGTCACATGGCCAGGCCGGTGGGTTCAGGGCATGACACTAAGGCTATATGCTATGCATCTCTATGCCTTTATGCTCAAAGCACGCTACCTGATTGGCAACGTCTTCCATTGAGCCACTTTGAGCTCAATACTTCTCTGATTTTCGTCAAAGCAGGGTTCAATTGTGTAACCCTTAATCCAAGTCTCATTTTAGAAGTTTATCCAACTCATTTGAGTCTTTACGGAAGCATTTTCGATGATACAGGGTGCTCGGAGAAGGTGGAGATTCAGGTTTGAAACGGGGTGAAATGAAGCAAAACAAGATGAGGCTTGCTGTACGCAGTTGATGGTAGGCTGTTGGCACAGCCAGTGTCTGGCTGACCATAGATTTTAGGGCCCCTTTTTCTGGTTAGAGCTGGTGGCTGACTCCTTGATGACTCCTAAGGCCGGTGCCTTTTAGGTTCTCACCCATTTTTCGCTCCAAACACTTCCAAACTCCATTCCAATTCAATTTGACACAATATTCAACACAAAACATCATCAAAACATGTTTATAACATCACTTAATGCATCAACAACATCAATCAATCTCAAATCAACTCAAAATGCACCCAAGGAACCCATTTTCACTATCTAACTTCTAAAATTCATATATTTTTCAATTTAAATCCAATTAACATGATTCCAAGTGTTTTGAAGTTGAAATTGGATAGGATAACATACTTCAAACTTGCCTTCGAACTCTTGTTAGAGTTCCCCCGAAATTCTTCCTTCCTTAGAGCTCAATTTTTGCCAAAGTACCACCAAACTTAGTTGTTCTTCCAATGCTTAACCCACGAAATTGCAAGCTAGAGGGATAATTTTGATTACTTAAATCCATGATTTCCATGAAAATTTGATAAGGATTTAATGGGGGTATTCATTTGGGTAGGTCTAGGGTTATTTTGCTCTTCACTTGAGAGAAGAGGCGAAAGAAGAAGATGAGGGGAAAATGAGGGAAAAGCCCTCTTCTTCAACTTTCTTCCCTTAAATTTCCAAAATTATCTTTCACTTATCCTTACAAATGTCCAACTTGTCCTCTAATGTCCCATATTCCACAGTTTCACCATTTTCTCTAATTTACTAAAATCTTCATAATTCCAAATGACTCCTAATTTCGCTTAAATTTAATTTTCATCAAATCTTCAATTCACAAAAGTAACAAACCTTGTGACTCCAAAATAATCCATGGATCAACTTAATGTTTCCAATAACTCTTTTTTGTCACCAAATCATTTAACCTCAATTTTCACTAGTACCAAACTACTACGAAGGTTGCTTACATATTGATTAAGCTTAATCTTCAATTTCTCAATAATGTAATAATCCTTTTTTATGACTCTAAGGTGAAGTTTTCTTCAATAGCTCCATAATCCAAATCCATTAACTTATAACTTTAACTTGTATGTCCAAATGACTCTAAAAGGATATATAATCAATTTAAGGGTTCCACAAATTTGAATTTCCATACTTAATCAAAATTTTTGAAATAAATTCGTTACACCTCAATATATCAAGACTTCACTTAAAGATCAACATCCATCATGTCAAAATTTCAAGTTGAACAAAGTTCAATTTATAACCAAAATTTTTGGTATTACAATACACTGTTGAAATTTGAAAACAGCATGGTTGCTGCGCAAAATTGAATGCAAAAATTACCATTTTACCCTTGAGGAACTTTGGAGTGCATTCCAACACCATAGAATTTACCTCTCTAAGTTGTTTAACTAACTAGTTATTTTTGCCTAATAAACCTTCCTTTTATGAAGCTTAGTAAGATGAACCAGTTTCCAAATTCTTTTCATGAAATTCCTAGTTTGAAATTTTTTTATGGGACATAATGGTAATTAATAAATTTTATGAAAGGTATTTTTGTCATCCAAAATTTTGAATTCTCTAGAAACGTCAAAATTTTCAAACAAGATTTTTTTTCTTCTTTCCCCCCTTTTTCTTCTCTTGGCCAAACACCTGCCCCATGTTTCTCCTCCCATTTTTCTTCCACCAACTTCTAAATTTCTCTTCGTTTTCCCCAATCTACAACTCCACCTCCCTTCTCCATAATCTTTCATCAAAATTTTACCAATCAAACCATTATCAAACTTGCAAAAATGATTACTTCATCAAAGAATTCATTAAGTGTAGTTTCCAAACTATTTCAAGTTGGCTTAAGTTTCATCTTCTACAAAGTTTCAAGAAGTATTCTCTCTCTCTTTTTCCATCTTGGTATGTAAACTCACCCTTGAAAGTCTTTTTAAGTTTTTCTTCATGACAATTTTTACATGTTAACTTAGTTTATGGGTCCACACATTCCTATTTTGTTCTTGCTTAAGGAGGTTAGGATATAACTTAAAAATTTGTGTTTTTGGATGCCTATTTAGAATTAAAAATACTTAGTTTGGTGTAAAAATCCTTAGATAAGGCACTTGCCTATTATGTAATAAAATACACTCCTGAGAGAAGTATGATATTTTGCCTAATAACTATGGCCACTACAAAAAAAATTCCATATACTGACACCCAACTATTCTGACAATCAAATTCTATTGGTATAAAAGAGATATACCAACAGAATTTTGATGCTGTCAGAATATGTAAGATATAAACCCACACCTTCTATTCCCGTTGGTATAAGGTAATCATCTACTAACAAACAACCCCCCTCAGTCCGTATAGATAGACCATATACTAATGTTAAATTTCCTTGGTGTCAGTATAGGACCAAACTGAAAAAAAAATGAAGTACCCTTTTCTTTTAAAATGGCGGGCTATATTAAATTTTTTTACCTTAAAATTTAATTTTTATTTTTATTGCGTTTCTATTTGGGATTAAATAGAAACCAAAAGAACCCTTTCTTCCTTTTCTTTGAGCAGCCATGTCCCCCTCATTTCTCCCACTCTTTGTCTTTGCTGCCACCATTCCTTTACTTAATGAAAACCGACGGGGAAGATTTCAGTTACAGGCAGGCAGATTCTGGCTGAGAGCAATAGGAATAGGAGTAAAAATCACTGAGATGAGAGGATGACTGAGAGGAAAGCAAGGAAGAAGATCACATTGCCGGAGGTAGCTGCGTTGGGGAAAGAAGGGTGGGTCTCGATAATGGTTTGAGTAAATGGGTTTAGTCCCAGAAAAGAAGAGGTGAGAAAGTAAAGGGAAGAATATGACTTCTCAAGGTGAAATTTGGAACTGCATCAGCTATATATATGCTATTGTTTTCTCTAGGTTCCTTATTTTTTTTACCTCCCATTTCATTTCAAATTAATTATGCTGCCAATTAGTTTGAGCAAGTTGTTCTTGTGGGTTTCTTTGTTGATTTGTAATTTTAAATATGGGTGTTTGAATTTGGGTTTATTTACCTCATTTTTCTTTCAATGAGTCTTCATGTAGAGATTTCCATGCGAGTCTTTTTTTGGAAAGATTTGGCTTTTGGTGGTACGATATTTGATGGGTTTGGGTAATTTCTCTATCTCACTGGTGATTTAGTCTCTTGCATTTCCTAGCCTCGTTTGTGTGTTCTCTAGCTATTACTTGCTCCTCTATGGCTATTATGAATGAAGTTGTTTGTTTGAATCTTCTAGGAATTATAGCTTAAGATCATCATTTCATTTGTTTTTGCTATCAAGTTTGTTAAATCTCATAGTTCGATAGCTTTTGGTAATTAGTTTCTATTCATTTGGTCCCCAATAATAGGTGGAAGAACATAGAGTAGGCAGCATATGTAAGTCATTCTAACTAATTAATACAATGAAATGAGTATATAATAAGCTTACTTAATGTACAAGATGATTAGAAGGGTTTAAGATAGAGATTATAAACTCCAAGCGTACAGTAATGATTTCATTTTATATTAAGGAAATTTATTACTATAAAAGAGAGATCAAACCATAGATCAATAAAGAAAATGTATACATAATTAGTTATACATTATTATCAGCTTCTAACTATGGATGAAACCATGTAGCTATCATGTCTTGGAAAACTTTCTATATTTTAGCCTATGAGAATTCAAGATTGTTATCATGCAAAGTTGCAAACACTAACTTAGAAATGAAGCTTTTAAAAAACTTTGCTTGGTTTTTGTCAACATTAGGTGGTGACAGAATTAGGTTTCTAAAGACATAGAGAGGAGAAAAATGGATATTATTAGGCAGATTAATAATGAATTCCAAGGCACAAGCTTAGTATTTTTGGAGTTTGTCTATCCTTTCTTCCTTACAACCTCCCTTTATGGTGACTATTATTAGTTAGGAGTTGGGACTTATCACTTAGCCAATTAAGACCATGATTATTTGTTCTTTATTCCGTTGTCTATCCATTTGAATTTCTATAGTCAATTAAGGTACCCTTTTGCCTAACTTGGTACCAGCTACTATACCAGAGGTAGTAGCATTGCTATTGTAGGGGTTCATTGCAATACATGGCTCAATTTTAGTTTTCCATTTTGATATGTGTCACGCCCCGACCCGCCCGGGTCGACCACGTGGCAACCGCCGCGTTGCCTCGAAGTACGTGCCGACCGGTCACGCACCAGAAGCACCGCAAGGCATTGAAATAGATATTATCGCTGCAAAACAACTAAAACTTTAATTAAAAATGACTTAATAAAATAATAAACTTAAAGTAGTACCAGTGGATTAATTTAAAGGAATACCTATGCAGTGGAAAACTACTAACCCTAAGCCATCGACGCCTTCTAGTGAGCCTCCATTCTATTGGCTGGCCTTGCATGCAGATCTGCATCCATCCACATTTGGATATAGGTGAGTGACAGAGATTCAATGAGTCTCCATCAAGGTTAGGGAAAAACAGGGTAATCGAAAATATAATCAAATAAAATAATTAAAGTAAATAAAATAAATTTTGTTTTCAAAATCTCTTTTGAAATTCTCCCAAGGAGAAATAAATTTTAAAACCTTTAAAATAATTATATACCCATGGGCTGGCACCTAATACACTGAAGGCACGACTGGCCGATCGTATGCCTTACTGCACCGAGGGCTATTTCTTTTCTCTTCAAATTCATTTTCTCTTTATCTCATACACTAGCCCGTTTCCTCAGTGGTGCCTCATTGTGGTGGAACACAGCGAACTGGAGCTCTGGCGAGTTTCCCTACGCGCCTCTCCCAACCAGGCTGGACTCACCGTGCCCCTCGATAGGCGGTCCACGGCTGAGTATCGTGCATGCTCTCAAACTCGGTCCACGCTCCCCCAAATTGGAGCCCCGAGGAATCCCACTGAAACACTCCTCTTCCAGGGGCATCGTACCCCAATAATCATAATAATAATAATAATATTATTTCTTATATAAATATTAAAACATGTAAACACACACAAACTTTATATTTTTAAAACCATCCCACCCCCATAAGTGGGCGTATCACAAAATAAAAAGTGTGTGTTGTGGATTACCCTTATCCCAAAACCGTTGTAAAACCTTTTTAAAACAATTTATGTTTTAAAAATATTTTGCCCTAGTGGCTAAGCACTGAAAACTAAGCCACTCACAGTGATGGGAGATTCGTATACTCCCAAGCGCTCCATGTAGCTAAACCTCCGGAGCGTCGCCGCATTCTATTCAACCGGAGCCCTAGTACACAGAAATATAAATTAGCATTCATAATTAAATTTATGAATGCACCTACGAGGCTCTAGTATGACCTAAGATGACGTTTGGAAGACTCGGAAGTGTTTCGAATCGATTTGGGGTCAATTTGGGTTTCGGGAGGTAAAATGACCATTTTACCCCTAAAGGGCAAGAACAGCGCCAGATCTAGAGTGAACCGGCGCCGGTTCTAGAGTGAACTGGCGTCAGTTCTCTTCGACCCAAAGGTCGGTCGTCGACGTGCAGAAACAGCGCCGTTTCTGGACAGAACCGGCGCCGATTCTGTTTTGGGTTCCAACCCGAATTTTCTTCAATTTTCCTCTTAATTCGAAAACCAATGCAATCGTCCACCAATTTAGCTACAATTTCAGATGCATGTACCTTAATGCATCCACGACACGTTTACCGAGAGAAAAACGAGAATCGCAAGCTCAAAGTTCCTAGATCTCGAATCTAAACTTAAAATCTAACTAAAAGCTAAACCTAACTTTGAGCTTGGATCTCTCCTAAACCGATGCATGGAAAAACGTGCAAACTTAGGAAAAAGTAGATCGAGGAGTTAAGAATAACTCACCAAGATCTCGCCTCGAACTTGCGGCCGGTTTGTCCGGATCTGCCAATTGTCCAAAATACCTCCATTTGGCTCCAGAGAGGAAAAGAAAAGAAAATGAAAGAAAAAGAAAAAGAGAAATGAGGAAAAGCTTCGGCTCACCCCTATTTATAGAGGAGCCCGACATCGGGTCTACTCGGGCCCCGAGTCAAACTTTTCCCCTTTTTCAACTTTCTTTCATTTTCACCCATTGGCTAAATCCTTTGCTTTCTTGTGCCAATGGGGCCCATAATAAATTTCTAGGGACTTAATTGGAGGTCTTTTTGGCATTTACTAATTCCCATGCACGGTTAATTACTTTATCTTCAAACTCCGTCTTATCCAAATTGTAACTTCTCTTCTTACTTGACACGGCCGGACCGGCTTATTGTTCAATTATTACGTCATCTTGTACTATTTCGTTCGTACGAAAAGGTCGTGCTAGGTCTGGGTGTGTCAATATGATAGATCATTCAAATGAAAATACAACCTTCAATTGATTATGCATATAAAAACTGGAAATGGCTTAATATCGCTAAGAAAAGTTTTATTTTTCTCTAAAATAAGCAAATGAGTTATTGAACTACTTTGTTTTAGTTGGTGGCAATTTATTTAGGATTCTTATCTTTTTGCCACATATTTTGAAAAAACAAAAGTGAAAAGAACCAAAACTACTTGAATGTTGAGCTGTCCAAAATCTAAATGCTGCTTGGATTTTATTAACAAGTGATAGTGATAGAGGTAGGTGCCTAATACTCTAATTACATGGAGAAAAAGGACATGATTTAAAATAAAAATATGGGTGACAAAAGGATTCTTGAGCGCAAGGGCATGATTGCTAGAACCTGTTTGTCATTTCATCTTACTTTATGGTGGTAATTAATTTGGAAATCAAACTTTTCCTTGCAAATTTGTCTAGCAAGCATGACCTATCCTAGCTGGTTAATATTTCTTGTCCATTCTTTTCTTTATCAAAATTACCTTCTCAAATGTTCTTGGTGAAGTCAATGAGAGTATCTTCCTTGAGAACTATTGGTAATATAAAAAATTCTTTTATATACCTTTCAGGTCCGAATATTTTCATGTCATGACCTTTATAGATTCCTTTTTTTCTACCCTTTGGTATTACATATGGAAGGAGTTAATTCTAAGCCTTATATGTTTAAGTTATTAGCATGGTTTATCATTTATGGACCAAGTTTCCCTTGGTAGTAATTTCTTATTGAATTTTCTTATGTCTCTCATAAGTTCAATCAGTTCCCTATTTAAAATGCTAGCACTACAATATAAAAAGTCTTATAGAACAAGTTACTTGTGTGTATATTTGGGGAGTGGGGTTGTTTAATTCTTGGTTGATTTGAGGGCAGTATATTTGCTTAGGAGTGACACTAATGAGCCAATGATAGGTCAGGGAATGTACATCAGCTTTGCTGCAGTTTACAAAAAGAACCAACATCCCAGTTCTTTTGGTAAGCATAAAGCTCTTACTCCCAAGTAGGTTGCTTGAATATCTTTTTGTTTTTTATATTATCCTTTTAAGTTGTTGTGTCAAATTTAGTAGTATCATAAATCAACCAATTGTTTTAACATAAATGGTTTGGATGGTTCCCACTTACCAAGCATCTTTTCTTCTCTCTGTTCCTAGAGTTAGAGGAGGTGTTTATCTATGTTTCTTCTCCTTGTATATTGATGGTAAAGTAGCTAAGAAAAAGTAGTATATGCAAATTGATATCTATTTCCGATAGATTAAATTGCATATCCCCTTCTAAGGAAGGGCCTTTTTAGCACTTGAAAGAGTCCAAGAAAATAAATCTGAGTGGCAAAAGGAAGTGAAACGTGAGACTATTAGAGTTGTGGTGATTATGGTTGTTGTGGCCGTTGTTGGGTCTCATGTTGTCTATAGCTACATACGCATGTTTAGATATGAGTGTGCATAAAACTAATCATTGGTACTTTTCCTTTGTTCTAAATATGTTACATTTTTTTATTCTTTTTACTTACCTTCTTATTAAGACGTTCTATATAAACATATAAGTATATTCCTCCTTAAGAAGCACTAATTATTGCTTTATAATCTTTAATGATTCTTGAATTTTGTAGATGATACTCAATGAACTTTGGACTTTAAGTTGATGTTTGTCTTCTTTATGTTGGTCAAGCTCTAGGTTAGCTGATATTTGTACACTTAGTAATGTGAATTCTCCAACATATCAAACATTCAATAATGTATTTTTTATTTAGACATAATGGTATGAAAACTTAACTGATGAAGTTACATTAGCTTGTTTTAAGCTTCATTTGTAATGCAATTTAATATTTTGTACTTTTATTATGATGATTTTATTTTATATATATACACATAAAAGGTTGTATTAGGATAAAAATCCAATGATGTCTTTATATACAGTACAATGGAAGTGATTGTTGTTGATAAGGTATAGCAACTGAGAATTCGTTGGTATAAGTACTAAAATGAAATAAGCAAAATGATTAAAAATGATATACTGACGGAAGATTGTGTTGCTATACACTTATACTAACAGCCCATCCTGTTGGTATATCCAACCAAATTAAATAGGATGGGATGGGTATATACCGACAACAATTCAATTACTTACGGAAAAAATCTGTTGGTATATGTCAAAAACCAATTCCGACGGTAACATAATTCGTAGCTATAGACCTATACCGATGGCACCTTTACCCACGGTATTTTTACTGCCAGAATAGTATATATGGCCATTGGTATAGCCATTTTGGACCTATGCCAACAGTTTTTCCCACCTATACCCATGAATTTCTAGCTGTCACTATATGGCAATTTTCTTGTAGTGGACATTTTATTTCATAAATGGTAGTTTGGTGAAATTAAAAAGAAATATGAATTAAGAAATTGATGGAAGAAGTTTAATATTGGTAGCTGTAAAATAAGGTGACAATATGTCAACAAGTATTATTTTGGAGAAAAGAAGTGTTCCTTCAAATAAGATTATGGTTTTATGTTGGAAATTGTACTAATGTGAAATAAGAAAGTGAAGTGAACCATGAAATGGGATGTTGGTTTACTTGGCATGGTGACTATAGAATAAATGTATATTATGGCATAAAGTGGTCACCTTGAGCAAGTATAGTGTAGAGGTCTAATTGGACACTTTACAAGGCTGACATAAGTAACGAATGGAGTAAGGAATTGATGTAGGTAGTTGGCTTAATAATGGGAGCCCCATCGGAAACTATGACCACCACAAACCCTTGAAATTCAAACATGTTTACTTCAAACACCCAATGTAAGCATGCAAATTTAGTTCCTTTATAGTTTAGTACCCCCTTTGTAATACATTTAAGCTTTGAGAAATAAAACGACTAAATTTCCCACCTTGAAACTTATTTAACCTTTTCCATCTTTAAGGGTAAAATCATCGAAATTTTTTGTTATGCCCAATTACACCAAATTAAGACTATAAGCAAGTTTCATTAGATGAAACAAACTTGCTTACACCCTAACTTCATTCACTTAAGCTCTAAAACCCAAATTCTCTTTTTCGAACCCAAGTTAGTAGTTCGCAAAACATGCATTCTTGCACCTCCATCCAATGCTCACTTCCATCATCACATACTAATGCATTGTTTGAATATAAATACTAAAGTGGTGATCTTTCTCCCAAAGACAAGGAGTGTATGGAAGAGTGGGAGTGTACATTTTTCCCAAACTAGTGAGTGATACTCTATTTGACCTAAATTCAAGATTTAATGAATTAAAAATATTTTGATAAATGTGAAAGTTTTCATTTGCGAAAATCTTGATTTCTTTATAGTTAAATTTGATTTATGACATGAAAATTTTATTATGAACCTTGATTCTTGATGATTTTAAGATGAATCAATTTAGTTCATGATTTTAACAACTAGAGGTACACATGAGTGATTAAATTTATTGAATTTACTAAAATTGCTTATGATTCTTAAATTGAGCCAATGGCCAAGTGATATATATTTGAATTATGATATCTTTGTGTTATCGTGATTATGGTGGATGAGTTTTGAGTCATTGCAGTGGCGCTTCTCATGGTCCGACTTTGTGGACGCAACGTAAGTAAGCTTGATTCACTCCCACATGAGATGGATGGTACAGGGGACTTATTGTGCGCATTGTTGATGTGATTATTTGGTCCCTGTGGGAGTATAATGGACATAACCATGCATGACCCATGGTGAAGGCCCATGCCATCGTCGAAGATGGGCATTTTGATGAACTAAAGTAAATTCTAAAATCCCTCGACGGACTCAAGCCCCACCTTGGCTGGGTATGGGTTTGGGTACAGCTCTTGGCACGCCCAAAAATTTAATTTTTATGAATTAATTGCTTATTTTCATTTGACATTGAGTTATGGATTTTTGGACTTTTAAACTGAATTCTCGCTTTTTCCTAGAAGAAATAAATATTTACGTACAAAAGAGACGTTAATTAAATATTTTTGAGCTATTAAATATTTCTGGTTTATAACTCCTAAAGCGTATACATTGTTACCCCGTTTACTTAAAATTGGTCTAGTTTAACTCACTGAGTATAATTCCATATACTCATCCTTTCTTTTTCCAATCATTTTTAGATTAGTAGACTGCACATAGAGAATAGATCGCTAGAATTTGTGACTCAACTCCGGACCCTCTTTTGCAAGCCGGTATTACTTTTGCATTAATACTGTTGGATCCATTGACATTGTTTTGGGTCATTTTTAAGCTTTGTTTCCATCTATAGTTTTCAAAATTAATTAATTATTTTGGAATATGTTAGAGTTACTTATATCCTTTATTCGTAAAACTTTATATCCAACTTTCCCCCACCTTTAATATACATATATAAATATACATTTGCGAGTGAACTCTTAGAGTGACTATCATTAACTAAATTATGAATTATATTTTAAACTATCTTACAAAATAGGCTCTATACGCTGTAAGCCTTGCATGCTTCGAGTTGTGGATAAAGTGTGCTGTTCACAATTCGTGGCATGCGGGGATTGTCATATTCTCGACCTTTAGATCGAGGTGCCACAATTTTATTGGTATCAAAGCCCGATTTTTTGTCAAACAAGTGTTTTAAAATAGTTTTCCAAAAAGTTCATAAAGTGCCGAGCGGATCCGAGTCTGGCCGAGTTGATTTCTAAGCCCATAGGTAGCTTATACCCTATTGTTAGTACTAAATCCTTTTAGTTTATCTTTAGATACTGATACTTGAGCTTTAATTAATTTTATATTTGAGTGGTCATCTGATAACATTGACCGTTTATAAATATTTTAAACATTTTCCAATGTTTTCCAAATTTCTTATGGACCATAGAGCGAGTTGGTAGTACTTTCTTGTTTTCTTTGTTTTGTGACCTAAATTAGAATTTTGTAGCAAAGTTCAAAATGTCTCTTTGATGAGAGTTTGGAAGTGATATTCTTTGATAGCCATAAATTAATACATCTACTTTGTGCTTAATTAATCTTGTTTTATGGCTATTATAATTCCAATTATCTCATTTAAACTTGTTTTTATCATTACAGATGAATTAAGGAGCTTAATGATGATAATGCACATTTAAGGGTTGATAAAGCAAGTATGGAGGAGCTAGCCGAGAAGTTGTTCCACAAGTCTAATGGCGCCAATATAGCTACTAATGGCACCACTACTCTCCAACATATACCAAGGCCGCACACATCAACACATCAAGGCAAGCTAATAGGCCCATTCTACTTCCTAATGGCGCCATTATACATGGGAGATTTGCAAATGGGAAAGGTCAGCAAGTACTTAGAGCCAAAGTTCCTAATGGTGCCATTACAGTTACTAATGGTGCCACTAGGGTCAGCACCCAGACAGAGTTCCATGAAAAACCCCTAACGGCGCCGTTCTAGTCCATAATGGCACCACTCCAGGAAATGTCCCTAATGCCCTTCATACTTTTTGTTAGGAATTAGGTCAGGAGGGCAATCATGTAATTTGGATATTTAAATAGTACTTTTTGATCCAGGTATGGATAGATTAAAGGGAGACGGGAAAATTTGTGAAAAAGGAGAAGAACTCTCTGGAGAAAACTAGAGAGGAGAACCAAAGAGTCGAGTTGGATTTATTTTTGATCTTTCATCTTTGTTGTTAATCTCCCATTCAATTCCTGAGTGGGTAGATCATATACTTCTCCATTTATGATTTAATTGTTCTTTTAATTAAGTTGTGATGAGATTCTTGGGCTAATCTATAATTTATTTCTGGTATTCTTTGATGATTGAAATGCATGATTGAATGTTTGATTATATTTGTTTAATTGATTCGAAGCTCTTAAATTAATGTGATTAAACCATTGCTAGGTTACATTTGATGAATCTTCAGTAATTGGATGCGATATGTAGATAGCAATTGGATTAGGGTTAGTCCCTGTTCAAATCAATCAAAGGAGTTGTTCTAAATAGGCACTCGAAGGGTCCTATTGTTTAATTGTGGGCTATCTATCTATGCATTCAAGCTTCATTGATCCTGTACACAAATACCACGAAGGATTTGTGCTTGATTAATTGAAAGGATCATGTTAGGAATCTTTAGTACTAATTTGATTTATAGTGAGTAGATTTGGGGCAGAAAAGAATCTTTAGTATTTTCAGTCTATGCCCACTATCAAGAGATTGGAATTTATCTTTAATGAATCTATGATTTACAATTTCAATTAAAAGAGTAATTAATCATAAATGGGGGAGTCTTTCATTATTTGTTTCACTGATAGCTACATTTCTCAATATTGATTTCTCTTAATTCATATCTGATTTACTTTAGTTGTAATCTTGATCTCTAAACCCCCCCCCCTTTATCTTTTATATTCTAATTACATTGAATTTAGTGAGTAATTGACTCTTTTCTTTGTGGATCGATATGCTCTTACCACTACTGATTAGTTTGGAAATAGCAACAAATTATTATTGATAGCTCTTACCACGGGCGATCAAAGTTTTGGCGTCATTGCCGAGGGATTGTTGTCTTAATTTCTCACTAATTTTTGGTTCCTTATACTTTCATAGTTCTCCTGTTTATTTTCTTGTTCCTAATCATATATTAATTATTCGTTTATTCTTTCATTTTATTAAGCTCTTTTAATTTCTCTATTTCCAATGAGTATTTGTTTACTTAATTCTTTATTTCATAAAATGGACTCATCTTTAACTTTGAAAGAATTAGCCGCTCCCATTATTGATGAACACCCTTTGTGCATTTCGTACCCAGTTTTCGAAACACCTTTGGAGCTGAGACCTAGGACTATCAATTTGTTAAACCCCTTTTTATTACTTAAATTAGGATTTAAGATCACTCCTCTTTCTCCTACTTTTATACTGGGAGGCTTAAGTTAGCTCAATTTTTCTTTGTAGGTGTACTTAAAAGGGAAAATGAAATTTGAACTAAAAAGGGACAATTTCCATGATTAATTGAACCAACATGCAGAGCCGTCGACAGGTGACTCATTAAACGTCGACGGCTGCTCGAGAAATGAACAACGGGATCACTTGCACCTGCATAGACGTCGACGGCTAACTCATTAGACGTCGACGGACAAGCTACTTGATGACCATGATTCCAGAATCTAAAGCAAACCATCCACGGATTGAAGCTGGACGTCCACGGCCAACATTTCCAGGGAGTTCATCATGCTAGACGTCGACGGCTAGACACTAGACATCGACGGGTAGAAGTTTCTGACTTCGAATACTTAAAGGTTGAACACTTAGACGTCGACGTGTACATCTTTAGACGTCGACGGATCGATCGAGCTGGGAAAAATATGAAGAAAACAAGCAGAGACGTCGACGGCTAACAAAGTCAAAATGTCGACAGACCCATTTAAATGCTGTCATTCCACTATCAAACCCTTTAAAAACACATTCCGGAGATTCAGTGGAGAGGAGCCATAACTAAATCTCAGACTTGTCTCCCTCTTTTCCTCAATGACCTCTACTTTAGCTTATTTTATTCATGAGATTCCTTATCTCAGATGGAAGGAATTATTGAGAAGCAGTGGAGTGTGGGCTGGCAGCTGGAGACAGAGATCCAAAAATGTGAAGAAACAGCTGGAAAGTGGAGTTGATTCAGTCTTTAAGTTTGCATCTTTTGCTGGGTTTCAGAGAACTTATCATCTTGTAATTTTCGTTTAAGCAAAATACTCTATAACTCCAATCTATTATAGGATTCAATCACTTTTTCTGCATTTGTGAGATTCTTGTTCTTAATGCTTTCTTGTTCATTGATTGTTCTTCTATCTCTTGAGCTTTGAAGATGATTATCATGTTAATTATCTTGTCTTTTGGATTGCTGAGTTAATTAGTTGCAAATAATTGATTAAGTAGCTCATTAGCATGCTAATCTTTGAGCTCCAATGCTAGAGTTGGGGATTTCTTAGAACTTGAGTAGCAAGAGGATGTTTTTACATCCAAAGAGATTTGAAGATGCAATTGGAATAATGAATGCTGGGTTTGTTATTGATTGTTGTTAGCTTTTACCCTTCCATTGCTCATTGCTCTTCTAGACTTGAATTTGGATTGCTAGGATTCAAGTTAGTCATAAGAAGAAGGATTAAAAGTGAACGTAGATTCAAGGTTAATCAATATTGAGAAAGGTCTATGGACTTGAAGCTAGTTTCAATTCTATGAAGTTAACCAATTGATGATAAGAATATTTGATTAGTGAATCTATGATCAAATGTTAGGTTAAAAGATTGATCATATAATAGATTGGAGGCTTTGTCTTTTCATATATCACATTACTATTGTCATTCTTGATAAATCCTCACATATTATTTCCAACACCAACATAAAACTCCCCTTTAATTTATTGTTTAGGTTGATTTACGTTCAGAAAGTAGTGTGAAATAGAACAGCCTTTCCTCATGGGATCGATCCTTGCTTACCCTACTACATAGTAGATTAGTAAGGTTAAATTTTGTTGTGATACGACGCGCAACAAATTTTTGGCGCCATTGCCGGGGAAATTGTGCTTTATCATTTCACTTCACTTTCATAGTATTTTAGCTTATATATTTCTGTGTGTGTTTATCTCGTTGTTATTGCAAAGTGTTAATGAAGTTTGTTTCTATTATGTTAGTATGCTTATTTATCTAGCCATTACCTCCCCTGATTTTGTTTGGTTTACTTTTTTGTATATTTTCTTTGCTCTCATTTTTGGTTTTATCTCTTTGTTGTAGATATTGTATGAGTTTTGATTCTTCCATAATCAACTTGAAGGAAATCAGGAAGTTTGTTGAACAAACTAAAAAGTCATCTTTGCAAACTGAAAGTTCTTCACCCTCACCAATCATGGAGCCACCACGGAACGAACCACCAATTAATCCACTGCCTCCAGTGATTCCACCAGTACAGAACGAAATTCAGCCAACAATCCGACAATTATTGGAGTGTGAGCCAAATCTTCAACCTCTGTGTATAGTTTTTCCGGAAGTCGAAGGAGCTTTTGAGTTGAAATCCAACTTTGTACACTACCTTCCAACATTCCATGGTCTCCCTAGTGAGGATCCTCACCAGCACTTGAGGGAATTTCTGATGGTTTGTTCAACTATGAAACCGAGTAACTTGACAGAGGAGCAAGTCAGATTACGTGCTTTTCCATTCACTTTGGCAGACACTGCCAAGGCTTGGTTGTATCGATTGGAGCCTAGTTCCATAACTACTTGGGAGCAACTCAAGAAGCAATTTCTTACCAAGTACTTTCCAGCTGCCAAGATTCTTAATCTTAGAAATTAGATTAGCACCATCCGCCAGAAAAATACAGAGTCTATCTATGACTATTGGGAGAGGTTTAAACATCTGGTAGCTAGCTGTCCTCAGCACCAAATTCCTGAGCAATGCTTGTTGAATCATTTTTATAATGGCCTCTTACCTGTGAACAAAGGACTCATGGACGCTGCTGCTAGTGGGGCACTTCTTGATCAACCTACAGAGCAAGCTCGTAAAATCATCACCACTATGGCGTCAAGCTCTCAAAACTTTCAAGCGTATGATGATGCTTCCGGTCATCAAGTGAATGAAGTTAGCCGTTCTCAATTAGAGCAGCAACTTGCTTCAACAAATCAGCAACTATCTAAGTTGACTTCTCTTATGATGTCTCAAATGGGTGCATCTTCAACTTCTCGTCCTTGTGGTATATGTTCATTGCATACTCATGAGACGGACGCATGCCCTACATTACAAGAATCCAGTGTTGAGGATGTTAATTCTGTTGGATTTCCTGAACCTCCAAGGAGGAATTTTGACCCATTTGCACCAACCTACAATCCCGGTTGGAGAGCTCATCCTAATCTTAGGTACGGAAATAATGTAGCCCCTCATTTTCAACCCAGACCCCAATTTCAACAAGGGCCTAGTACTTTCCAAAATAGACCAACACAACCCTCACAATCCAACCAATTTCTAGCTTCCTCTCATAATGCTCCACCTAATCAAGGACCCTCATCCATACCATCATCTACATCCAAACTCGAGGATTTAGTGACTCAACTTGCATTATCTCAGTTATCTTTCCAAGAAGCTACCAAGTCGCAATTTCTACAAGTGAACACCTCATTGGAAGATCTTCAAAGACAAGTTGGGCAACTTGCTACATCTGTTAATGATCTTACATCCCAATCTTCGGGAAAGTTGCCTTCTCAATCCATCATCAATCCGAAGGCTAATGTTAATGCAATACATTTGCGGAGTGGTCAAGTTCTTTCGGATCGACAAGAGAAAAGAAAACACAAAGTAAATGAGGAGGAAAACCTGGAAGGGGAGATGGAATCTTTCTCCCCTGTTCATGAAAAGATGTCAACGGACAAAATCACTGGACGTCGACGGGCAGGCTTGGAGCAGGATGAATTAGTTTCTGACCCTTCAGATCCGTCGACAGATGACTCACTTGTCCGTCGACGGGCAAGCAACATACTTGAAAATGATTTACCCAGAAACTTTGATCCGTTGACAGGTGAAGAACTTGGATGTCGACGAGCACAATCCCCTGACCCTGTTCCACCTTTTCCCATGAGACCAAATGACTTTGAAGCCTCTACATCCACTCAAAACCCAAAACCAAACACAAATACTTCCCATCCTAATCCAAAGCCTAAAGGAATAGCTCCCTTTCCCTCAAGACTAACAAAGAAACCCAAGGAAAGCATTGAACCGGATATCTTGGAAGTCTTCCGCCGAGTACAAGTGAATATTCCTCTTCTCGATGCCATCAAGCAAGTTCCTAGATATGCCAAGTTTCTCAAGGACTTGTGCACTCATAAGCGCAAGCTTAAAGGGAATGAAGTAATTACCTTGAGTGAGAATGTGTCAGCAGTTCTTCAACACAAACTTCCACCCAAGTGTAAGGATAAAGGTTCATTTTCTATTCCTATCACTATTGGAAAGACTCAAATTCCAAAGGCTATGTGTGATCTAGGAGCTGCTATTAGTCTTATGCCACATTCTCTTTATCTCTCTTTAGACATGGGGCCATTGACAAGAACCGGAGTTGTGATCCAATTGGCAGATCGATCTTATGTATATCCGGAGGGTGTTCTGGAGGATGTTCTAGTGCAAGTCAATAAATTAGTCTTCCCGACGGATATCTATGTTCTAAAGATGGGAAGTGAGGAGTGTTCTTCATCCTCGTCTATTCTTCTTGGCTGACCATTTCTCCGCACTACTAAAACCAAAATCGACTGTCATGAAGGTCATCTTTCCATGGAGTTTGATGGGAAGGTAATTACATTCAATCTCTTTGATGCCATGAGGTACCCTTTAGATGATCAATCTATTATGGCTGAAGATTTTGTGGATGTTTATTCTATGTCCTTATTGGATTTTGCTCGAGAAGATCCTCTATTTTCTGCATTAACTCAGAGCATGGACTATGACAATTTAGATTTTGAAGAGGAGATCTATAATGAAGAAATCCAGTCTATCTTATCTTCTTTAGCTGCACTCCCATCTAAATCACACCTAGCCAATGTTTCTTACATGGATCTTCCTATCCCTTCCACCAAACTTCTCCCCTCTATCATTAAAGCACCATCTATTGAGCTTAAAACTCTTCCCGCTCATCTCAAATATGCCTTCCTTGGTGAGAATGAAACACTCCCTGTAATCATTTCCAATACTCTCACTTCTACCCAAGAGCTTCAACTTTTACAAGTTCTTAAGGCTCGAAAGGAAGCTATTGGATGGACGGTTGCTGACATAAAAGGTATTAGCCCATCAATCTGCATGCATAGAATCTTATTGGAAGATGATTCCAAACCACTTAGGCAACCTCAACGCCGCTTGAATCCTCCCATGATGGAGGTGGTCAAAAAGGAGATTTTGAAGCTTTTGCAAGTTGGTATCATCTATCCTATCTCAGATAGTGAATGGGTTAGTCCTGTGCAAGTGGTACCCAAGAAAATCGGTATTACGGTAGTGCAAAACGCAAGTGGTGATCTTGTACCTCAACGAGTGCAAAATGGTTGGAGGGTGTGCATAGATTATAGGAAACTTAATGATGCTACAAAGAAGGATCACTTTCCATTGCCTTTCATTGATCAAATGTTGGAGAAGTTAGCTAGAAGAGCTTACTATTGTTTCCTAGATGGATATTCTAGTTATTTTCAGATCATGATAGCTCCAGAGGATCAAGAAAAGACCACATTTACTTGCCCCTTTGGTACATTCTCATATAGGCGCATGCCCTTTGGTCTTTGCAACGCTCCAGCTACCTTTCAACGATGCATGCTGAGCATTTTCTCAGAGTATGTAGACAAGATTATTGAAGTCTTTATGGATGATTTCTCTGTTTATGGAGATTCTTTTGATAATTTCCTGGTTAACCTCGCTACAATTCTTGACCGGTGCATTGAGACAAAGTTGGTTCTCAATTCAGAAATTGTTTTATGGTTACTCAAGGAATTGTTTTGGGCCACATAGTATCAGCTAAGGGCATCGAAGTGGATAAAGCTTAAATTGATGTCATACAGAACTTGCCCTATCCTTCCTCAGTTAAATCAATTCGATCCTTTCTTGGCCATGCGGGATTTTACCGGCGGTTCATCAAAGATTTCTCTAAGATCGCAGTTCCTATGTGCCGTCTGTTACAACAAGATATCACCTTTCATTTTGATGAGTCATGTAAAGAGGCTTTTGACAAGTTGAAGAATGCTCTTACATCAGCCCCCATCCTGCAACCTCCCAACTGGGACCTACCTTTTGAACTTATGTGTGATGCAAGTGATATAGCTGTGGGAGCAGTGCTTGGCCAGCGAGAGGGCAAAGTTCCACATGTCATTTATTATGCCTCACTCACTTTGAACGACGCTCAGAAAAATTACACCACCACTGAGAAGGAGCTTCTTGCTATTGTCTTCGCTCTAGACAAATTCCGTTCTTATTTGCTCGGCACTAAGGTGATTGTTTTCTCTGATCATGCAGCCCTTAAGTACCTCCTTGCTAAGAAGGAAGCTAAACCTAGATTGATTCGTTGGATCCTTCTTCTCCAAGAATTTAACCTTGAAATTAAGGACAAAAGGAGTGCGGAAAACTTAGTAGCTGACCACCTCAGCCGGTTGGTAAGTTCTGAGGTAACTTCTTCCATTGATGACTCATTTCCTGATGAAATGCTCTGTGCTCTTGATGTACAAATTCCTTGGTATGCTGACATTGTCAATTTCTTGGTCACTAGGGAATTTCCTAGTGGTTTTCCTAAAGCAAAGAAGGATAAGCTTAAACATGATGCTATATTTTATGTATGGGATGATCCCTACCTATGGAAACATTGTAGTGATTTAATTATTAGGAGATGCATCCCTGATCATGAAATTTCTAATGTTCTAACTTTTTGCCATTCCCATGCATGTGGAGGTCATTTTGGCCCTCAACGAACTGCTAGGAAAATCCTAGAATGTGGTTTTTATTGGCCTTCCTTATTTAAAGATGCTCACATCTTTTGCAAATCCTGTGACAATTGTCAAAGAGTAGGAAAAATCACATATAAAGATCAAATGCCCCTAAATTCAATTGAAATTTGTGAAATTTTTGATGTTTGGGCAATTGATTTTATGGGACCTTTCCCTAAGTCCAATGGCTTTGTTTACATTTTACTGGCTTGTGACTACGTTTCTCGTTGGGTGGAAGCTAAAGCCACCCGAATTGATGATTCTAAAGTGGTTTGTGAGTTTCTCAGGTCTAATATTTTCTCTCGCTTTGGAGTGCCCCGTGTCCTCATCAACGATAAGGGTGTTCATTTCTGTAGCAAGCTTATGGCTTCTCTCTTGAAGAAGTATGGAGTTACTCACAAGGTGTCCACTGCGTACCACCCCCAAACTAGTGGTCAAGCCGAGATCTCAAATCGAGAAATTAAAGCCATCCTCCAAAAGACAGTCAACCCTAATCGGGCAGATTGGAGTCAAAAACTTGAAGACGCTTTGTGGGCATATCGAACTGCCTACAAAACACCACTTGACATGTCTCCTTACCGCTTGGTATATGGAAAAGCATGCCATTTGCCAGTAGAGTTAGAGCATCGCGCTCTTTGGGCCATCAAAAAGTGTAACTTGAATATTGATGAGGCTGGGATTCATAGAAAGCTTCAACTTCAAGAGCTCGAGGAACTACGCCATGATGCTTATGAGAGCTCTTTCACCTACAAAGAACGCACCAAGGTTTACCACGACAAGCTTCTGAAGAAGAAAACATTTAGTGAAGGCCAAAAGGTGCTACTCTACAACTCTAAACTACATCTTTTTCCAGGAAAACTCCGGAGTAGGTGGATAGGCCCATTCATAGTAACTAAGGTATTTGCCCATGGAGCGGTGGAAATCCAAAGTTTGACTACTTCCAAGATCTTCAAGGTCAATGGACATCGCTTGAAACCATATTATGAAGGAGTTTCGGTTTCTTCCATAGAGGACATTCTCTTCACTAATCCTACATATATTCCTTGATCTGGTCTTCTAGTCGAGCCAACGACGTTAAATGAAGGCGCTGCTTGGGAGGCAACCCAAGTTCTTCCTTCACTCGCTGTAATGTATTTCTTTCCTTCTTTTATTTCTTTTGCTTTTGCATGCATTCTTTCCATCCACATCTAGCTAAGAGTTCATGAGGCTCAATTTGGGTAGGCTGTTCAACTTATGAGTTACACAAGTGGCACTTCTCTTGCTCTCTGCACTCCAAAGTTTTTAAAGTCTCGAGAATAAGCAAAGAGGGCAAAATCAAGGTTTTTGTTGGGTTTAGAAACATTTAGACGTCGACGGGTAGGTATCTAGACGTCGACGGATGGGGTTTTCACAAGACAAGTCAGAAATATCTGGACGTCGACGGGTATAAAGTTGGACGTCGACAGATGGCTCATCACGATAAAATTTGGGAATTTAGAAATATTTAGACGTTGACGGGCATATGGATAGACGTCGACGGATAGGTTTCAGCACAGAAAATTGTTGAAGTCAGAAATATCTAGACGTCGACGTCCAAGGTTTAGACGTCGACGAATGATACGGGGAATCGAAATTGCTCTAAGTCAGAAATGTTTAGCCGTCGACGGCTAGACACTAGACGTCGACGGATCAGTCGAATTTCGCAGCTTTTAACCCTCATCAGCCGTCACTTTCACCAAACACTATTTCCTCATTCAAAACCGAAACCCTCCCTCCAAAACCAACCAACTTCAACTCTCTTCCATATCCACCAATCTTCCAACCCAATTACACCAAACCCACTTCCTTTTCACTGAAAACATCACCCTCATTTGCTATTTCTTCCACCTTTCCCTTCAATTTCAACAAATTCAGAGATTGGTGTTCTTGGAGCAAATTTGGGCGAAATTTCGAATTGGTGTTCTTGAAGCAAATTTGGTTGCGTTTAACACTCCGGTTGGTCAGTTATATACTTTTCTACTTCTCTTGATTGATTTAGCATCGAAATATTGAACTATTGGATGGATTACATGCTTATAATCTTCAAAATTTGACACTTTTGCTTGTGATAACTGCTGGAATCCGAGTTGGGCTACAATTGTTTGAATAATTGGGTTTCTTTGATGCTATTACTGAGATAATCAAGTGGAATTCATTGCTGAGTATATATTATTCATCATACGAGTGTTCATTGTGGAATTTTCTTGAGATTGCTTCAGGATTTTTGTTCATCATCCCAACTGTTCGACAAAATGTCTAAGAGACCTCGCCAATCCAAGTCCCAAGCTTCTGCTGAACCTTCACCACCTCCCAGACCCCGAGCATCAAGGGCTGCCAAGGGCAAGGCCCTTGCTTCGGCCTCCGAGCCTACTGTAGCCAATGAATTTTTCTCTCCCGAGTGTGAACAATGGTTTAAAGATCACCAGACCTCCCGTCAAATTGTGGAGAAGACAGTGCATCCTCTTATTACACGCGAATTCGATCTAGTGCACTTGTTTCACGAGGTGGGTTGGGATGCTATCCTCGACATCAAGGGCGAGCATTATCCTGATCTGGCGGTCCTCTTTTACGCCAAGATCAAGAACAAGGGGGCTGACTTGCCTGAAATTCAGACTATGGTGCTCAAGAAAAAGATCACCATCAATGCGGCATTCCTCCAGGAACATTTCAATATCCCAAATGAAGGATCTATGTATGAATAAAATGATGAAGAGGAAGAAGATCCAGACCGTCCTTGGTCCAGACATGATGCCTTAGCTAGATTTGATGTGGGGTATAGACCAGTGCCCGGTAAAAAGGCTGCTCTTTTCTGCCGAGATTTCAGTATTCAAAGCCGGCTGGTGGCATACCTTATCCACCATAATGTGGATCCAAAGATCAGTGACACCCACATTGTCCGCGGCAAAGATGTCTACATGATGGACAAAATTGTCCACGGTCTGCAAGAAGCCCCTGGTATTCCACTGGCGTCAACCATCATCAGTGCGATGCGCGAGGTTGTCTCTCCTACTACTCAGCACCGCTGCATTCCATTTCCAGTGCTCATCACCAAAATTCTCCAACACTGTGGCATCTCCTTTGAAAATGAGCGGAAGAAGATCACCACCAAAACAGATTGTGTCGATGCCACCAAAATGAAGATCTTTGGTTATGTCCAAGCAGGAGGAATTTGGACAAAGCCTCCGAATATGCAAGACCAGCCAACTGAAGGTGAAGAAGAAAGAGGAGAGCAAGAACAGCCGCAAGATCAGCAAGCTCCCCCTCCATTCGAGATACCGGTTGGCAATAGGCCAATCCCTCAGTACCAATTTCAGTCTCAGATGCTCGGTTGGTGCCAGAACATGGATTAAAGTTTCAATGCACTACAAGGGAATGTGACGCGTTTGACTAATGATGTTCACTCGCTCCACAATAAGCTTGATCAGATTTTAGCTTTCTATAACCAGCCTCCACCACCGCCTCAGTGAACTTTAGCTCATTCTAGCATTTTCATGCATGCATTTTACCTTTATTATCTCTTTTAATTGTGACAGACTTTAACTTCTAGTTGTAGTACATTTTAACTCTTTAGCTTTTGGATTTTAGTTTATTCTTGACCTTATAACTCCTAATTTTGATTTATGCCGATTTAATCTTCTTTTTGTTACTTTTGCCCCATTATTGTCGATTGCATTTGCTGGAATTGTTTTCATTCACTTCCTCGACAACATCAAGGTACTGTTCTGTGATACCTCTCTTTTATATGATTTATTGTCGAGATAGCATTGCGGACAATGCTTATTTTAAGTGTGGGGGAACTTTAGTAACTAAAACCTTTGCTAATTAGGAGTTATAGCTTTTTGATAGAATCTTAATTTGCAAATTAGAAGATGAGAAGTTGTTCATGAAGTAAATATAAGCATAGTTTAAATTGGAAAAGAGCTTTAAGATTTCTTGCTTCTTGATTTTTAAGCAACTTGTAGTAACTCTCTTAAGCCGAATATGTTTGAATAGAATAAGGATTCTTCAACCTTGTGAGAGATTTGAGCCTTAAGATTGCACTACAATCTCTTTTATTCTTGAGAGTAAATTTTATCTTGCATGACTATATTCTTCTAGAACTTGCTTTATACCTTATTGAAGTTACATATAATGCATGCATGTTTGAGAAGATGGTCAAGATTAGACCTGAGCTTGAGCCAAATCGACCAACCCTTGCGAAAAAACCAATGTAGAGAACCCCTTGAGCCTAAAAGATTTTAGCTTTATTTTTGTTGATGAACCTAAATTTCCTAAAAGAACCTCAAGCCTCAAAAGAAAAACAAGTTCTCTCACCCTGTTTCTTCAGATTAGTGAGATTAGTGACTTGTATGATTTTTATGTTCTGGGCAGAAGAGTAACAAGTCTAAGTGTGGGGGAAATTTTCGCTTCAAGAATTGGTCAATTAAGAAAAAGTTTTAGAAATGAGAAGTTCAAAAGACATTAATTTTCAAAAATGTGCCCAAAAGAATCCTAATGTATAAATAATGGCACAACAGAAGAAATCAACAGCTCTTCGGTTCATTGTAAAGAAGAATGAAAGGAAAAAGTTGGAATGGGTAGATCAAAAGAGTCGAGCTATTAAAATACCTAAGACCATTTTCATTTTCTTCTCGATAGCTTGATATTTCACTAAGTTTTGAAGAAACTTCCTATTGCACTCCTTTACCCTTTTCTTCATAGCTTACTCAACCAAGACCTCATTACAACCCCATTTCATCTTTTTCATCTTTTCATCCATGATGTGCATGCTGGAGTAGCGGAGATGAGGTAGACTAGCAAGCTTATGGTAGGTCTATTTTCATGCAAAGATTGAGCGCACCATGAAACACACTTGAGTGAATGAGGGATTTCCAATGATGAATTATTCCATTCAAACATGTTTGGTTGAAGGGAAATTGCTTCCATTGTTACTTAATTATCTTGATTCTTGAATTGCTATGCTCTATTCTGCTTTACAATATGCTTCTATATACCGCATGAATTTCCTCTGAAATTTGATTTGATGAGTTAATTAGTTTAAATTTTTTGTGTGACATTCTATTTTAAAGGTTATTTTGTTATTTCTCTAGGTTTACTCGAGGACGAGTAAGATTCAAGTGTGGGGGAATTTGTTAAACCCCTTTTATTACTTAAATTAGGATTTAAGATCACTCCTCTTTCTCCTACTTTTATACTGGGAGGCTTAAGTTAGCTCAATTCTGCTTTGTAGGTGTACTTAAAAGGGAAAATGAAATTTGAACTAAAAAGGGACAATTTCCATGATTAATCGAACCAACATGCAGAGTCGTCGACGGGTGACTCATTAGACGTCGACGGCTAACTCATTAGACGTCGACGAACAAGCTACTTGATGACCATGATTCCAGAATCTAAAGCAAACCGTCCACGGATTGAAGCTGGACGTCCACGGCCAACATTTCCAGGGAGTTCATCATGCTAGACGTCGACGGCTAGACACTAGACGTCGACGGGTAGAAGTTTCTGACTTCGAATACTTATAGGTTGAACACTTAGACGTCAACTTGCACATCTTTAGACGTCGACGGATCGATCGAGCTGGGAAAAATATGAAGAGAACAAGCAGAGACGTCGACGGGCAAACACTTAGACGTCGACGGCTAACAAAGTCAAAACGTCGACAGACCCATTTAAATGCTGTCATTCCACTATCAAACCCTTTAAAAACACATTTCGGAGATTCAGTGGAGAGGAGCCATAACTAAATCTCAGACTTGTCTCCCTCTTTTCCTCAATGGCCTCTACTTTAGCTTATTTTATTCATGAGATTCCTTATCTCAGATGGAAGGAATTATTGAGGAGCAGTGGAGTGTGGGCTGGCAACTGGAGATAGAGATCCAAAAATGTGAAGAAACAGCTGGAAAGTGGAGTTGATTCAGTCTTTAAGTTTGCATCTTTTGCTGGGTTTCAGAGAACTTATCATCTTGGAATTTTCGTTTAAGCAAAATACTCTATAACTCCAATCTATTATAGGATTCAATCACTTTTTCTGCATTTGTGAGATTCTTGTTCTTAATGCTTTCTTGTTCATTGATTGTTCTTCTATCTCTTGAGCTTTGAAGATGATTATCATGTTAATTATCTTGTCTTTTGGATTGCTGAGTTAATTAGTTGCAAATAATTGATTAAGTAGCTCATTAGCATGCTAATCTTTGAACTCCAATGCTAGAGTTGGGGATTTCTTAGAACTTGAGTAGCAAGAGGATGTTTTTACATCCAAAGAAATTTGAAGATGCAATTGGAATAATGAATGCTGGGTTTGTTATTGATTGTTGTTAGCTTTTACCCTTCCATTGCTCATTGCTCTTCTAGACTTGAATTTGGATTGCTAGGATTCAAGTTAGTCATAAGAAGAAGGATTAAAAGTGAACCTAGATTCAAGGTTAATCAATATTGAGAAAGGTCTATGGACTTGAAGCTGGTTTCAATTCTATGAAGTTAACCAATTGATGATAAGAATATTTGATTAGTGAATTTATGATCAAATGTTAGGTTAAAAGATTGATCATATAATAGATTGGAGGCTTTGTCTTTTCATATATCACATTACTATTGTCATTCTTGATAAATCCTCACATATTATTTCCAACACCAACATAAAACTCCCCTTTAATTTATTGTTTAGTTTGATTTATGTTCAAAAAGTAGTGTGAAATAGAATAGCCTTTCCTCGTGGGATCGATCCTTGCTTACCCTACTACATAGTAGATTAGTAAGGTTAAATTTTGTTGTGATACGACGCGCAACACAATCTCTTGCCTTTTTTTAGAGGCTCTAAAGGAGAAGACCCCCATAAACATCTCAAGGAATTTCATCTGGTTTGTGCAACTGTTCAGCCTTCTAGAGTTTCTAATGAACAAATCAGACTGAGGGCCTTTCCTTTATCATTGTCTGGAAGAGCCCGAGATTGGTTGTACACATTACCTCTAGCTTCAGTTAATTCTTGGGATCAACTACAGAGGACATTCTTAGACTACTATTTTCCAACCTCCAAGCTGTCTGCTATCAGAAAGGAAATCTATTCTTGTCAACAGAAAGAAGATGAGCCTTGCCATGTCTATTGGGAGAGATATGAATGCCTATGTCAAAGCTGCCCTTATCATCGAATTTCAGAACAGCTCCTCATAAAGAACTTCTATGATGGGTTAATACTTCAAGCCAGAACTCTTATAGATGTTGCCAGTGAAGGTTCATTCATGGATAAGACTCCGGTGGAAGCTAGAAATTTGCCCCAAACAATGTCCATCAATGCTCAGCAGTTTGATTCTTTGCATACTCCAAAGACCAACCAAGAACTCGAGAGAGTTGCTAAATTTGGGGATCATTTGTAGCAACTTCATGAAGAAGTAGCTTCACTTTCTACACTGGTAAATAAGTAAGGTCAGCAGTTTCTTCAAGAAGCTACTAATGTCACTCAAAATTCTCTGGGATTATAGCAGATGGGTGACATGTTTGCTAAGTTTCTCAATCAGATTATGATATGTAAGGAAACTACAACTATACAACTTTTTCGGTTGCAGAGTTTATTCAAATCTTTTGAGACTAAATTCAATAATGCTTCTACATCTGTGCCTAATGTCAGTATTTGTGACCATCAAGTTGCTGAAGTTACATCCCATATGGTTATTGATGAATCTTGCTCTCTCGGCTACACCCCAGTTTCACTTTGTAATCAAGATCATGCTCTTGGCACCAAACCACTTTAATATGTGTTTGAAGAAGAGGAAGAAGTTGAAACTGAAATCAATAGTCATAATGGCACCACTCCATCAACTAATGGCGCCATTACTCATTTGGAATCTTCCATTTTTCAACAGCGAGCTAATGGCGCCATTCCATCACCTAATGGTACCATTCTCCTTCAAAAGTCATCAAAATCTTCACCAACAAACTTGAGTAGCACCACTCTGACCAAGTATGGTGCCAATCCTATTGATGTGACCAATTCGACAATCACTGTACAGCAACATAAGAATGCTTCAATTCTTCCATATCCATCCAGATTGCAAGCCTCCAAATAGAGTGTGCAAGAACAAAAGATGTTTGATGCATTCAAAAAGCATCTCATTAACATCCGTTTGCTTAAAACAATTAAGGAAGTACCAAGTCATGCTTTCTTCTTTAAACAAGTTTATTTAGTGATGAAATTGCATGAGGATGAACTGGTATACTTGAATGAAAATGTGTCAGCTATTTTGCAAAGAAAATTACCACTAAGTGTAAAGATTTAGGCTCATTTACAATTCCTTGTTATTTTGGTTCTATGCATATGCACAAGGCAGTATGTGATTTGGGTTTTGCTATAAATGTTATGCGTTTTTCTATATATGATTCTTTGGATTGGGACCTTTGAGTTCTACACAAATTGTTTTTTCAACTAGTAGATAGCACTAATATTTATCTTGGAAGTCTTGTAGAGGATATTTTTGTGCAAGCTGATAAACTTATTTTTCCAGCTGATTTTTATGTTCTTTACATGCAAGAGGATAATGATCTTCCTTCACTTCCTTTATTATTGGGGCGGCCTTTTCTGTGCATAGCTTGTACCAAAATAGGTGTGTATGCAGGCACATTGGCAATGGAATTTAATGGCAATTTGATCTCTTTTAATGTGTTTGATGCTTTGAAATTTCCTCAAGAAGATCATTCGTTGTTTATGATAGATGTGGTGGATTCTTTAGCTAAGCAAATGCAACTCATGCACAAAGAGGACACACTTGAGCTTGTGTTATCCAATAAGTGGGATGACCGAGATTATGATCAATTTCCTTTACATTTTCATCCAGAATTCTTGGAGACTATATATGTTGTTGATTCTTTTATCCCAAGATTTCGTGTTCTAATCACTTGCATCTTGATGTTCTAACACCCACGCCACCCTCCATTGTTGAACCTCCTAATATTGACTTGAAACCATTGCCATCCCATCTCAAATATGTTTCTTGGGAGGTAATAGCATTCTACCTATCATCATGTCTAGTTCTTTGGATGCCAGTCAAGAAAAAAAATTGGTCAGGGTACTAAGAGAGTACAAGGAAGTAAATGCTTGGACAATCGCATATGTTAAGGGTATTAGTCCTTCTTTATGCATGCACAGAATTTTGATGGAAGAATGGGCTAAACTAATCAGACAACCACAAAAAAGGTTAAATCCAATGCTTCAGGAGGTAGTAAAGAAAGAAATTCTTAAGTTATTGGCAGTTAGTACGATTTACCCTATCTCAAACAATCAATGGGTTAGTCCAGTCGAAGTGGTTTCTAAAAAATCTGGCATCACAGTGGTCGAAAATCAACAAGGTGAATTGGTTCCTCAAAGAGTACAGAATGGTTGGAGAGTTTGTATAGATTATCGTAAGCTTAATGCAGTTACAAGAAAGGATTATTTTCCCTTACCATTCATTGATTAGATGTTGGAGAGACTTTCTTGTCGGCCATACTATTGTTTTATGGATGGGTTTTCCAGTTATTTCCAAAACTCCATTGCTCCTGAAGATCAAGAGAAAACCACTTTTACTTGTCCATTTGGGACTTTTTCATACAGGAAAATGTCTTTTGGCCTATGTAATGCTCTAGCTACATTTCAGAGGTGTATGATGAGTATCTTCCAAGATTATGTGGAAAAATTCATGGAAGTTTTCATGGATGATTTCATAATATATGGAGATACATTCGACTTTTGTCTACATCATTTGGAACTGGTATTAAAAAGATGTTTAGGGACCAATTTAGTGCTAAATGCTGAGAAATGCCATTTTATGGTTACACAACGCATAATGCTGCGTCATATTGTATCTACTACTAGTTTGGAAGTGGATAAAGCTAAGGTGGATGTGGTTAAAAACTTACCTTAACCCACGTGTGTTAAGGATGTTAAGTCTTTTCTGGGACATGCTGGTTTTTACAGAAGATTCATTAAGGACTTTTCTAAAATAGCTACTCCCCTTTGCTATCTTTTGCAGAAAGATGTGGACTTCAAAATGGATAATCACTGTAAAGAAGCTTTTGATAAGCTTAAGGTTACTCTTACATCAACCCCTATAGTTAGACCTCCTGACTGGTCTTTTCCATTCGAAATTATGTGTTATGCTAGTGATACTGCTATGGGAGCAGTACTGGGATAGCGAATGGATAAACTTCCTTATGTTATCTATTATGCCTCAAGAACACTTACATCATCACAAAGAAATTACACCACTACAGAGAAAGAACTATTGGCTATTGTCTTTGCATTGGAAAAATTTAGATCTTATGTATTGGGTACAAAAGTTATTATCTTCTCTGACCATGCTACTTTGAAATGTCTCTTGTCAAAGAAAGAAGCAAAACCAAGGTTGATTAGGTGGATTTTACTCCTACAAGAATTTGATCTGGGGATCAAAGATAAGAAAGGTGCTGAGAATGTGGTAGCAGACCATTTGAGTAGATTGGAGAATATTGCAGACCAAATGATTATTGAAGAAACTCTTCCTTATGAGCACATACTTTCTATAGACAAATGGAATGGGACCATTCTAGTTCATAATGGCACCACTCCAATCCTCCATAAGCATGACTCATCTTTGGCTTATACTAATGGCGCCACTAGTGCTCAAGTTTATCCCATCTACAACAAGCAAGGTCCTAATGGCGCCATTCCATTACCTCATGGTACCAACCCGAATCCTCTATATACAACCTTCATTCCATGGTATGCAGATATTGTCAACTATCTTGTGACTAAATAATTACCATCAAATATATCCAGAGCTATGAAGACAAAGATTGTTCACATAGCCAAACATTACATTTGGGATGAACCTTACTTATGAAAGCATTGTGCAGACCAGATTATCAGACGATGTATTCCAGATAATGTGATTCCTTCAATACTCAATTTTTTTCTTTCACTTAAATGCTAAGGACATTTTAGGTCGACAAGAACTGCTAGGAAGATCCTTAATTTTGGTTTATTCTGGCCATCTATTCTTAAAGATTCTTTTGACTATTGCAAAACTTGTTCTTCTTGTCAAAAAGTGGGAAATATCTCAAAGAGAAACCAAATGATTCAATCTCCAATTTATAATGTGGAAATCTTTGATGTTTGGGGAATTGATTTCATGGGCCCTTTTCCTTCATCATTCGACTATCTCTACATTTTGTTAGCTGTGGATTATGTTTCTAAATGGATTGAAGCTGCTCCCACTAAGATTGATAATGCAAAGACAATGCTTAAATTCCTCAAGGGACTTATTATTTCCAGATTTGGAATTCCCAAAGCTTTGATAAGTGACAAAGGAACACACTTCTACAATAAGATTATCCAATCTTCAATGGAAAAGTATGGGATTACTCATAGTATCCAATTCTTACCACCCTCAAACCAGTGGTCAAGCAGAAGTTTTAAACAGAGAGATTAAGTCCATCCTTGAAAAGACTGTTAATCCCTAAAGGAAAGATTAGAGCCTTTGCCTTGATGATGCTTTGTGGGCTTATCGGACTACTTACAAAACCCCCATTGGCATGTCTCCTTACGGACTTGTCTTTGGAAAACCATGTCATTTGCTAGTTGAACTTGAACATAAGGCATGGTGGGCGATGATGAAATGCAATTTGGACTTATCTTAAGCTGGTTTAGATCGTAAATTACAACTTCAACAGCTAGAGGAGACAAGGAATGAAGCTTATGAAAGCTCAAGCATTTACAAAGCCAAGGCTAAGCAATGGCATGACTAGTCTATTTTGCGAAAATCTTTTCACGACGGCCAAAAATGTTGCTTTATCATTCACAGTTAAGGCTTTTTCCAGGAAAATTAAGGTCACGATGGCTTGGACCATACATGGTTACCAAAGTTTTTCCTCCTAGAGCTATTGAAATAAAAAGTCTTTCTACAAATAAGCTCTTTAAAGTCAATGGCCATAGACTTAAGCCTTTCCTAGAGCCAATCCAAGTTCATGATATCGAGTCACTCCACATTTTCTCACCAACTTATGAGCAGTGACACTGAAGGATGGTCGAGCTAAAAACCTTAAACAAGGGCAGCTAATTGAGAGGCAACCGAATGTTATATTTTTCTTCATTTTTGTTATTCCTGTGCTTTCCTCTTTTAATTTTTTCTGTTTTTTCAAAGTCCACTGACTACTTTATTGATTCTTTGATTCTCTTTCAGGTCTCTGAAATGTGTTGCAGATAGCAAACTCAGCCCTCAGAATCAATTTAAGCAGAGTTCTACAAGTCTTTTTGCTTTGTTTCAGCTAAAGTGCCTACTTTTGTGAAATCTTTTTCACCAACCTTTCCAGACTCAAATAACATGCGAATTCCATTCACCTACTTCAAGCTAATTCTTCTCTCTTTCTCTTTTTATAATACTTCTTATTTGCATGAAGGCATTACATCAATTGCATTTACCATAATGCCTTGCACAAGAAGTTCTGCATTAGCGAACTCCCATAAGGAATTCACCCCATCCACATCAAAGAGCAAGAAAAGAGCTAAAGGCAAATCTCCAGCAAAAGCCAGTGCTTCTCAATCCCCACCACAATATGAGGGTGTCTATGATATTGACTTTTCCAAAGACCCTCAGCCAGTCTTACCTCCTCCCAACCCAAACGATCCTCCCATATGCCAAGAGATGCATCAAGCATTTGGACAACTCTCATCCCAATTAGAGAGAATTGAAAACAAAGAGGATGAACTGAAGCACTACATGAAAGATTTGCACTTGGATCTAAACATCAAGTTAGGTGTCATAGCTACTCGCCAGCATGAGCTACCACCATCAAAGCACTAAAATCTAGGATTGTTGCCGAGAAGAAGCTTGCCTCCATTTCCATCTATTAGTTTTTCCATGCATGCATTTTTACTTTTATATTGTACCTTGGCGCCATACTAGTCTATCTTGGCGCCATGTTATCCTTAATCAGTATTTTAGGCATGCTAGGGTCATCTTTTCAATTCCTGTACTGCATTAAGGCTTTGTGCCTTTATCTCTATCTATTTCCTTTCGTACTTTGCAATGCAATGCTTCTTGCCTTCTTCTATCTTATTATGAAATGGCGACTTTATCTATTTGAAATGCACTTCAGGATCATTGCAATACTGGCTTAGATACAATACTTGTCAACTCTCTCCTCCATGGTACTATACCTTGGAGCCAAACTTCCTTTCTTTTGGGTTTTTATGCTATATTCTGGCTTCTCACATAGTTTATTCCTCAATTCTTGCTATTTTACATTTTCTCTTCTAATATCCACTAAGGTAATTCTTTAAGCTTCCCTGATATTTGAATGGCTTACTTTATCAAAGCACATACATTGAGGACAATGTATCATTTCAGTGTGGGGGTGGATGGATAATCTTGTAAATATTTGAATTGCAAATTGGTTTACATATGTGCATTAAGTTGTCTGTTGCTCTTAATCGAAAGAACAAAGCATAATGTTCTTTGATTTGAAACTAAATGATCTGATTGAATCTTTGGATGTATATACTGATTAATTGTTTAAAGTATAATTGAATTAGGCAAATAATCCACCAAGTGAGAAGTTTGAGCCTTTAAAGGATTGTATTCAGTCCTATATTCTTTCATAATTGACAAATTATTCTTGTTCCATGATTGTATGTTACTAGAACTTGCATGGTACCTAATTGAGATTACATGTAAATATGTGCTTACTTATGCATGGTTAAGATTTGTTTAGGAAAGATTGAGCCAAATAAGCTATCCTTAACTCATAAATTGACTTTAGTCAACCCTGTTGAGCTTTAATGATAATTGAATTATGAGTTAAGCCTATTTTTTCATTAGCTACTTCACAAAGATCCCTTAAGCTTAAAAGAAAAACAATGTTTCTTTTCCTTGCTTAGGATAATCAAGCATTGAAGATTTAAATTGGTTATTGGAAATGAGCTAAAACATAGATTGGCACGATTTGATCCTATCAAAGTTGATGAATGGGAAAATGCACTTCTCTGTTTCCTTTGAGATAAAATGAAAATCAAAAGAAAAGGTGGTATTAAAGTGCTTATTAAATGGAATTAATGGACCAAATGTTGATGAAAGCCTAGATTATGGATGAATTGAAAAATTAGCAATGACAGAGGGCAAACAAACTCATATTCTGCCTTAATTTTAATTCTTTGATGCTTCATTATTCTAGGCATTTGATTTATCTCATATCCATTCTTTCTTGAGCCTAGTACCTTGACCCCATTACAACCTTTTGTACAATCTTAATCATTTGCTTAATTATGCATGTAGATGGAGTAGTGGAGATTAGATAGTATTGCAAGCTTATGGTTAACATACTTTCATTGGGAGGTTTTGAGTGTAATCAATCCATACTTGGTCAGGAAAAGTGATTTGTGAGAACCTTAGGCCTTATCTGATTATACTTGATTGAAGGAAGCTTTATATACATTCTCTATTCTTTCTGGATGCTTAGTTTTCTTTTTCGATTGTTATTATGTGTTCCTCTTTCCCTTAAGATTCAACAGTGCCTTATGTTGCATATGTATATCAAACTGCTCTTTAAATATTTGTTTGCCTTTTTGAATAAGTTCCAGATTTTGTTTTTATTCACATTTGCTAGGGACTAGCAAACCTTTAAGTGTGGGGGAAATGTGATAGCCATAAATTAATACATCTACTTTGTGCTTAATTAATCTTGTTTTATGGCTATTATAATTCCAAATATCTCATTTAAGCTTGTTTCTATCATTGCAGGTAAATTAAGGAGCTTAATGATGATAATGCACATTTAAGGGTTGATTAAAGCAAGTATGGAGGAGCTAGCCGAGAAGTTGTTCAACAAAGCCTAATGGCGCCATTGCAGTTACTAATGGTGCCACTACACTCCAACATATACCAAGGTCGCACACATCAACACATCAAGGCAAGCTAATGGTGCTAATCTGCTTTCTAATCGCGCCATTATACATGGGAGATTTGCAAATGGGAAAGGTCAGCAAGTACTTAGAGCCAAAGTTCCTAATGGCACCATTACAGTTACTAATGGCACCACTAGGGTCAGTACCTAGACAGAGTTCCATGAAGAACCCCTAACGGCACCGTTCTAGTCCATAATGGAGCTGCTCCAGGAAATGTCCCTAATGCCCTTTATACTTTTTGTTAGGAATTAGGTCAGGAGGGCAATCATGTATTTTGGATAGTTAAATAGTACTTTTTGATCCAAGTATGGACAAATTAGAAATAGATGGGAAAATTTGTTAAGAAGGAGAAGAACTCTCTGGAGAAAACTAAAGAGGAGAACCGAAGAGTCAAGTTGGATTTATTTTTGATTTTTCATCTTTGTTGTTAATCTCCCACTCAATTCATGAGTGGGTAGATCATATACTTCTCCATTTATGATTTAATTTTCTTTTAATTAAGTTGTGATGAGATTCTTGGGCTAATCTATATTTTATTTCTCTGGTATTCTTTGATGATTGAAATGCATGATTGAGTGTTTGATTATATTACTTTAATTGATCCGGAGCTCTTAAATTAATGTGATTAAACCATTGCTAGGTTACATTTGATGAATCTTCAATAATTGAATGCGATCTATAGGTAGCAGTTGGATTGGGGTTAATCCCTATTCAAATCAATCAAAGAAGTTGTTCTAAATAGGCATTCTAAGTTCTTGTTGTTCAATTGTGGGCTATCTATCTATACATTCAAGCTTCATTGATCCTGTACACAAATACCACGAAGGATTTGTGCTTGATTAATTGAAAGGATCATGTTAGGAATCTTTAGTACTAATTTGATTTATAGTGAGTAGATTTGGGATAGAAAGGAATCTTTAGTATTTTCAGTCTACGCCCACTATCAAGAGATTGGAATTTATCTTCAGTGAATCCATGATTTACAATTTCAATTAAAAGAGTAATTAATCATAAATGGAGGAGTCTTTCATTATTTTTTTCACTGATAGTTACATTTCTCAATATTGATTTCTCTTAATTCGTATCTGATTTACTTTAGTTGTAATCTTGATCTCTGAAAACCCCCCTTTTATCTTTTATATTCTAATTACATTGAATTTAGTGAGTAATTGACTCTTTTCTCTGTGGATCGACCTGCTCTTACCACTATTACTTAGTTTGGAAATAGCAGCAAATTATTATTCTTTTAATAGCTCTGATGATGGGGGATCGTTCTTCCTCATTTCAAACAAAAGATTCATTGCTCGCTTGTGGCTCAGCTTTGAACAATTTCTACTAGTTTATTGAAACCCCCCATTATAATACCTCCTCCATTGTTGGAGGTGTTTCGTAAGCATGTAGGATAGTGGTGTATGTAAAATGCACATTTTGGGATGTGAACAAGTTCCATAACAAGTCTTCTCACCTACCACGTTGAAGGTTATGCACCTTTGTAAGTTATTGATTCTTGATTGCCTTAATCTACAAATGCACAGAATCTAGATAGTACAGAAAAAGGAGTATTAGAAGATATCGTTCCCACGAAGATTAATATTTACTAATTTAATTAATTCTAGTTTAAGCAAATAATTAAATAAAATTAAAGAAGAGATAAACTAAATTATTAACTAATTAAAACAACTAATTAAATAAAAGAAAATCAACAAATAAGAGATCATTAGGGCTTTGGGGTTCAATTGAGAAGAATAATTAATTATCGTGCAAATTCAATTATTCAAGTTGAAATAACGATTACACTAATGTATCTATATCCTCTCCCAAGGTACACAAGTATATTCAATTAAGTGATTATCATCTCCTGATGCATAACCTAATTAATCAAATTTATTAAGCACAAGTAATCTATATATTATCACCCTAGTTTAGGATATCCCTATCTCTAAATTTATTCTTCTAGTGCACGGATTATACTTCAGCTTCCAGTTCTTCATACAATCCCAAAGAGTGAATCTATGGTGATCAATCATAAATTCATAATTGATAACAAGAAGAATAAATTCAACCAACAAATAATCAAAATATGTATAGATAATTAAAAATCTAAACAAGCTACACCCCTAACCCTAACTAGAGAACTAGCTACTCATAAAATAAAATAAGAATAAATTAAAGTAAAATAAGATCTAAGATACAAGATCCAAGACACCCTAAAAGAACCTTAAGATGAGTATTTATACTAATAAATTATATAAGATTGCTTGAAAACTAAGTTAGGCCAAATCCCATTCAAAGTTGGACTCCAAGCCACGTCACACAAGCTAAGACCGGTGCCTGATTTTGGTATGAGAACTACGTCTCCAATGTGGGACAAAGGTGAATACCACACGAGAGTCGCTTTTTTATTTCGCTGGTCTGCTTCGCTCCAATTTGGCTCCACTTTGGTCTTCACATACACAATTGTTTTTCCTTGTTTTGTAATTCACGTACTCTCATCACTAGCTTATGTGGCAAATATCATATGGCTGACTTTTTCTTCAATTGACCTTTGACTTCTTTCCTTGCTCAAGATCATGTGGCAATCACAAGGCTGACATAGTTTTCTTCCTAGCTCCTCTTCAGTTGACCTTTTAACCACTTTTTTTTTTCATGGAATTAGTATCTACAAGCAAATAAATCAAAAATGAGAGAATATCATGAATTTCATATAACTCTAACCATAAAAGTATTGAAATATAGTCCAAATCATCCACTAAATATGGCCTTCTCAAATTCTCCCACACTTGACTTATTGCTTGTCCTCAAGTAATTAATATGTAAATCTAAATTAATTATATCCTAAACTAAAACAAGAACAAGAAAACGATTCCACTTTCGTAGGTGTACGGTGGCATTTAGCATACGCCACAAGCTTTTAAACCCTTAAGTGTCCAAAGAGGAGGTGTTATAGTCTTCTGAGGATTTACCAAAACGATACCCACAAACATTTTTCAAAAGACATTGGTTAGTTTCAAAATTAATAACATAAGCTATACAAAAATTCCAAGTATCAATATAATTACCAAAAATCAAATACATAATATTTCATAGATACACTACTAAATAATCTAAACTATGCAAATACTAATTCACCTCATTCATCAAGATCAAACACTTCAAATTTACTATTCCTCACAAGGTTTCACTCAATCACTCAAGTGTTTAGGAATTTTTAGTGAGGTACTCTCATGATCTTCATATGAAATTACACTTACCATAGGCTTGAAAAACATCTAATCTCCACTACTCCAATATATATACAAGCAAAAATCATGAGGTCTTCAAATTATGTTTTAATGGGGCCAAAAGGGAATAAATATGTTAACAAAGAAAAGGATAAAAGGAAGAACAAAATAATTTAAAATTAGTAGAGTAAAGAAATCAAGAAGGACTTAGGATATCTTGATCGAAAACCACTCCAATCAACTTCTTCATACTTTGCAAAAATCATCATCCTTTCTTCATTATTTTCAAGCTCAAAATCCATGCCAATTTTTTTTTTCATTTTTCAGATTTTTTTAAGGCAAAATTTTGATGCCTCTTTTTCTTTTCAATTTTTTTGGCAAGAATTCTCTCTTTTACATCACCACCTCATACACATCACCATCTCCCACACACTTCTTCGTTTGCAATCAATCCAAAGAACATCAAATTAAAGAAGTAAACACTCTACTAATAATTAATAGGGTGCAAAAACTTGTTTTTCTTTTTAGGCTCAAGGTTCTTTGGGAAAGTTACAAAGAAAAATGCTAAATATATAACTATTCAAGTTATAGAAGTTACAAAATCATAGAAGATGTATAACAATAGAATCAAGAAAAATATGCATGAAGGTTCAAATCCTCTCTAGGTATCACAAGTCAATTCACTTAATGAAATTAGTTTCAAAGTGTCTACAAAGCCTAAATTATAAAGCAACTAGCTAATAACATTATGTACCTAATTTTTAACAATTAATTTTAACTCAAAATCATGTATATACTCATCCTATCAAATTAAAACTAACCAATGAAAACTAGACTTAGAAAGAAAAAACTTGAAAATTTTTGATCAATTTCGAGGAATTAAGATATAGCTAGCAATCAAGTAATCAAAAATTCAATTTCACCCCCACCTCCCAACCCCCCCTGCACACTTAGAACAATATTGTCCCCAATATTGTATAGAAAATAGAAATAAAAGAAAATGCAAAAACTCCCTGAAAATTTGAAGGACTGAATAATTTGAAGGAGATTCGAGCATCGATCTATTATTCTACTAAACTGCACAAATAAATAAAATTTGATGGAGAATTAAAATTGTGTTAAATAAAGTTCAAGAATCATTAAATTACAAGCTATACAAAATATCCCCAAATCCAAATTAGTAAAAATAAAACAATAAATAATGTAAAAATAAACTAAATTAAACTAAACTAAATGCAAATTAAACTAAACTAATATGAATATGCATGCATGAAAAAAAAAATGAACCTAATCATTGGGATGAGAAATTGAGGCTGTTGATGGCCAACCAAATAGTGTGATTGGCTACTTTAATTTATTGCTGCCTTTGAAGTTCATCAGCCAAGTAAACAATTTGTGGAAGCAGTGTAGTCATATATTCCCCAAAGTGAATCCCGTGCGGAATATCATCATGTCATGTAGGGGAGACGTGCTTTGGACATCGGTTTCGACTTTGCTTCAAATCCTGTACGGGAGTCTGTGTTGCGACTACTGTTTGCTTGCTTTCCTTCCAGGCAAGCGCGGGAGTAATTCATCTCCCACCTGGGAGACGTAATTTGCGGCAAGTTTGCAAGCCTTTTCTTGCTTGTTCTTGTTCCCATGTCTTTTGGCTCAAAAATAGAAATATGTATGCATGAAATAATTTAACTAAATGTAAAATTGACACTTACAAATTTACATAAACTAAAGAAAAATTGTTAGTAATAAGAATAAAAATTTGGATTTTCAAAAATTCACCCCCACACTCAAACATGAGTATAAATATTAAATTTGAGCAATTAAGCAAAATAAAAGGGTAGAGAAGTCTCCCTTTGTCCACATAAAATTTGTGAGGTAAAATTTATGAAAGTCCAAGACCATGTCCTACAAAAGAAAAATTAATTAATTAAAATTCTAAAAGCAAAAGAAAATAAAATTGAAAGAAAATTAAACAAAGGTTAGAACATTGGGTTGCCTCCCAACAAAGCGCAAAATTAAATGTCTATAGCTACACATTGTCACCAAAAGAGGTCATGTAATTCCAGTAAAATCATATTGCCATATGTTCCACAATTTATCAAGTTGTATAGCCTTAGCAATGTCCTCATTGGAAATTTTCATATTAGCTTCCTACAAAGAAAGCTCAAATAAAAGTGAGTGATCTTCTTCAAGAAATTGGATTGGCAAAGATTTAAAGATCTGAAATACTTCCCTTTCATTGCCAATCTTAAATGTAACGTCATATGCTCCACTAGTAGCTACACTTTTTGAGGGAATAAATTGGAGGTTACATAAGGCTTCAAGTTGAAATTGGGAGCAAAAGAAGGTTCGGCATGGGCAAAAGTTGAATCTGGCATGGGAGACATGATTGTAAGTTCATTGGGCAATGGAAGAAACATTCCCACGTGGGACAAGATCGAGTCTAGCACGAGAGACATTGTATTGGAGTTGATTGGAAGTGGTGCCGAAACTCCCGCACAGGATAGGCTTGAATCCAGCACAGGAGGCGTTGTTTCAGACGGTTCAATAGTAGGTCCGGCGTGGGATTCATTCAGGTCCCACGTGGGACTTAATTGATTTTCAGTTTTCCAGCTGTTTTGAGGTTCCGGTGCCATGAATTCAACCCACTCATCTTCCTCATGAAGTTTAGCTCTAAAGATATCATGAAAGAAATCGAAATTGGTCTCATAATACTTTTCTTTCTTGGCCATTGTTTCAACCTTTAAGGGTATGGAATGGGTGGAACATAAAGGCTTGACTTCAATTTCTCGCTTTGGAGAAGATTCCAAGCTGGTCTCGCCTTTTTTATTGTCCTCCCAAATCTTCTCATCATCAATCACAAGCTTATCGGATTTCTTCACAAGTTTTTCCTCCATAAGAGCTTCATCTTGCATTTTTATAATTTGGGCAAGTTGAGACACTTGCATCTTTAAGTTTTGGAAAGATGCACCATGGTTCCGTTCCACCTTATCAAGTTGCAACATGATGGTTTGCATTTGAGTCATCGTGAATGCATTATCGCTTTGCATTTGAGCCATCATGGACATGAGTTGCTTAAGCTGATCATCCAATCCATTGTTTTGTGGAGGCTGTGGTTGTTGAAAGTACTCCCATGATCTTTCTACAGCTCCTTGAATTGCTTCAAAGTCACCCATGTAATTAAAACTCTGGTAGTTAAATCTGGGTTCCCAATTCATAAAAGCATGAGGTGCATGGCCACACATGCCATAATGATGACAAGCCTCCCAACTATGGAACATCTTCTACTTGATTAGATCAATCACCTAAAATCAAGTAAAAGCAAGAAGTTAATAAAACTAGAATTAATATAAATAGTAAATATATAGTCCCCGACAACAGCGCCAGAAACTTGGTTGCCTTAATCTGCAAGTGCACAGAATCGATATAGTACAGAAAAAGGAGTATTCGAAGATATCGTTTCCACGAATACTAATATTCACTAATTTAATTAATTCTAGTTTAAGCAAATAATTAAATAAAATTAAGGAAAAGATAAACTAAATTATTAACTAATTAAAACGACTAATTAAATAAAAGAAAATCAATAAATAAGAAAACATTAGGGTTTTGGGGTTCACTTGGGAAGAATAATTAATTATCATGCAATTCAATTATTCAAGTTGAAATAATAATTACAGTAATGTAACTATGTCCTCTCCTAATGTACACATGCATATTCAATTAAGTGATTATCATCTCCCGATGCATAACCTAATTAATCAAATTCATTAAGCACAAGTAATCTATATGTTATCACCTTAGTTTAGGATATCCCTATCTCTAACTCTAAAATGTTTATTCTTCTAGTGCAGGATCATACTTCACCTCCTAGTTCTTCATACAATCCCAAATAGTGAATCTATGGTGATCAATCATAAATTCATAATTAATAACAAGAAGAATAAATTCAACCAACAAATAATCAAAATATGCATAGATAATTAAAAATCCAAACAAGCTATACCCCTAACCCTAACTAGGGAACTAGCTACTCATAAAATAAAATAAGAATAAATTGAAGTAAAATAAGATCAAGATATAAGATCCAAGACACTCTAAGAGAACCCTAGATTGAGTATTTATACTAATAAATTACATAAGATTGCTTGGAAAATAAGTTAAAGTCCCAATCGAACTTAGTCTTCAAGCCACATCACACAAGCCTGACACTTGAATTAAAGGCTTAAGAGGTACATCTCCAGCACAAGACTAATGCAAATCCTTCCCGGCTGTCATCTTGTATTTTTACGGGTATGCTTTGCTCCAATTTGGTCGTCATGTGATTCTTGTCCTTCCTTAAAGACCAAATGGCAATAATAATGGCTTCCATTCCCTGCTTGCTCCATTTACATCTTTGACTTTTGACCAATTTTACACTTTGACTTGTGCTTATGGGAACCATTATGTGGCTATCTTCCATGCTTTTAATTCCAATCTTCAATTCAACTTTTGTTCTTGGTTTTTGATACTTTTAACCACCTGTTTTTCATGGAATTAACTCTAATTTAGCACTTACAAGCAAATAAATCAAATATGAGAAAATATCATGAATGACATATAAATCTAGCCATAAAAGTGCTAAAATATAATCCAAATCAACTACTAAATATACACTAAATATGGCCCCTAATATTTCCTGCACTACAAAATTTGTTAACATTGCTAAGAGAAGTACAATATTTAACTTCTAGGAACAAAGAAAGAAATTGTGGTCTAAGGAAATGCTTGCACCCTCATTGGGTCAAATCTTCAAATGAAATTGAGAGGTAAACATTTTCAAGAACAAAACCATTTGACCACTTTGAGGTCCACAATCTTCAATGGAAAGTGCACCTTTGGGTAATATAGCTTTCAGAGGTAAGAGAATTGTAAATAAATGAAAGTACGTAGAGATTACAAAAAAATACATGGAGAAGTATGCTCGGAAAACAAAGAATGTTCTGAATGTTGTAAGGTAGGTTGCATTCATTGTTTTTGCCCAAAGAGAGGTAAGCAAGAAGGAAGTCAATTTTCCCCAAGTAAACATAATATTTAAGTGTTCTTAACGATAACTTATGTTAGAAACTAATGGTAATAAGTGTGTAACATTGATGTTTGATCTGTCATGGATATATGTATGTAAAGAAGGTGATTGAAGCATGAAATTTAAAGATTAAAGATGAGATTGCACGATTAAGGGTATTAATTGTGAAATGAATGAATGAGGATTGGTGAAATTGATATATGCTATAATAATAGTATGAATAAATGTGATTGCATAAGTAGCAGACTATTATAGGATTATTGTAAAAAGAAAAATGGAAACTAAGTGGAGTTAAGTGGAAAAGTTTTGATTGTCTAAGTGGCCAGGTGAATGTTGAGAACTTTTGGAAGTAACCATAGAGGGAGGAGTTAAGTACTTATTCACCTTTAAATTTTGGAACCTATTCTATTGCTTCTCCATTGGATTAACAACATTATCAATTACTTGAAGTTAAGGAAATTGATTCATGATACCCGCAAGGGGTGATTAAGCATGCCAAAGTTTGGCTAAATAAGAGCCAAGATACATGACTTCGTGGAGGTATGGTCAAGTGAGAGCATCATTTAAGAAAGAAGGAAAGTCAAAAATATGAATGGTAATGAACGGTGTATATGAGAAATTATGATGTAAAGTGTGATGGATTGAAGGTGGGATAGTGAAAAGATGTATAGTTTTGATGATAAATGAGTAGAAATGCTTAAATTGTAGAACTTCTTGTGGTATACTTAGAAATTTGGAATTGACTCTTATACTTAGAAATTTGGAATTGACTCTAAGAAAGCAAAGAAAGGCGATGAGATCGTCTTGAAAAGAGGCGGAATGGTGGATACCAAAAGTGATAGAATGTTGAGTCATTAACGAATTATGCAATCTACGAGATAATTCTCGGAAACGGATAAAGTGAAATGCTCGCTTGCTTCTTCTTTTTGTTTTTTTTTAGTTGACTCTACCCTTGTCCTAACATATGCTCTGGACATCCCCCTGATTTACTTGGTTGGAAAGATAGCCATCAATAGATTAATTAACCTAGTACCATGTGTTATTGTTTGAGTTGGTCTCGAATCAAGGCAATGTGCTCGACTTAACCTTAGGCCAGACTAAGTTGACAATATGGCCATAGGCTAGTATGGATATATTAGAGCTATGTTAGAATATAGATCGAGTCATAAGAGAGATGGGTTATGAATTAAGCATTAATGGGTTGATTAAGATGGATTATGAAATCATTAAGGAAAGCAATGAATATCAATTTGGAGTTATAAAGAATCGAGAATATGATGAACAATTAAATGGATTGGAGTGATTGATAAGTTTTACAAAATTATAAACCTATAGTTGTTAATGGATAATTAAGCTATGATTATGAGTAAATATGATTAAGATTATTTGAAGAAGTAAAATAATATGGAAAAATTGTTAAATTGGGGCTTTCTTGAAGGTTTCTCTGTGGAAAAATATGATTTGATTATACAATAAAAGAAAGCTTCAATCAAGGTACATTGGACCATTTAAGATTCTTGAAAAGGTGGACCTAGGGCATACCTTTAGAGTTGTCATTGGAGATAGGAAGTATCTATGACGTGTTTCATGTATCCATGCTTCGAGACTGCAAACTTGATCTTTCATGTATATTAGAATAATTACTGAACGAATTAAAGGAATGCTTAAGCTATGAAGTACAACCAGTGAAGATTTTTGACTATCAAAATTGAGTGTTATGAACAAGTTATACAAATGCTGAAGAAAGAAACATAGAAATCGGAACAAGAGATGTACAAACAATTCCCATATTTGTTACAACAACACGGTCAATGAAATTTTGAGGACAAATTTTTTTTTAGGGGGGGGGGGTAGAGCTTGTAATGCCTAGCTTCTAGTTAGTTTGAAATGAAGTCGTAGGCTAATGTAATGAAAATTTTCATACTTGATGTGCATGCAAATGTGTTCTTAGTAAAAATAAGAACATTTTCTACCTAGCAAAATTTTCCTCATTTTTGAAGAACTAGACTTCTTTACAATTAGAACAAGTTTTCGTCGAGGTAGAAATCAACCTTTTTGTATTATTTTTCAAAAAATTCCATACATTCCATCGAGTGTGTATATCTCCCTCCAAACTATGTATTTTTCTTTTCTAATGTGTCTAAGACTTTTTAAATCTGTTGCGATATTTTTCTAAACATTGTAAGCTGTTGAAAAATTACTAGACAAAAATGTTGAACTATTCAATGGCATTTTTACGAATAATTGTAAATTTGGGAATTGAATTTTATTCACAGATAATAATTTTAATTCAGTATTTAATGGTTTTATATCATTATACACTGTTGAAATTTGAAAACTACGTGGTTGTTGCATAAAATTCAATGCAAAAATTATCATTTTACCCTTGAGGAACTTTGGAGTGCATTCCAACGCCATAGGATGCACTTCTCTAGGTTGTTTAATTGACTAGTTATTTTTGTCTAGTATATATGAAGCTTAATAAGATGAATTGGTTTCCTAATTCTCTTCATGAAATTCCTAGTTTGAAAACTTTTTTATGGGATATAATCGTAATTAATAAATTTCATAATGGTAATTTTGAATTCGTTAGAAAAGTGAAGATTTTCAAATAAGATTTTTTTCTTCTTTTCCCTTCTTTTTCTTCTCTTGGCCAAACACCTCCCCCCATTTTTCTTCCATCAACTTCTAGATTTCTCTTGTTTTTTCCAATCTACAACTCCACCTCCCTTTTCCCTAATCTTCCATAAAAAATTTACCAATCAAACCATCATCAATATAGCAAAAATAATTACTCCATCAAAGAATTCATTAAGTGTAGCTTCCAAACTACTACAAATTGGCTTAAGTTTCATCTTTACAAAGGTTTCATGAAGTACTCTCTCTCTTCATTTCCATATTGGTGTGTAAACTCATCATTGAAAGTCTTTTTAAGTTTTATTCACGATATTTTTTGCATGTTAACTTAGTTTATGCATGTCAACTTAGTTTATCGCTCCACATTCCTATTATGTTCTTACTTAAGAAGACTAGGATACAACTTAAAAATTTGTGTTCTGGATGCTTATTTAGAATTAGAAATACTTAGTTTGGTGTAAAAATCCTTAGATAAGGCACTTGCAGTGACAAAATAACCTCCTAGGAGAAGTATTATATTTGCCTAATAACTATGGCATTTTATTTCATAAATGTTAGTTTGGTGAAATGTGAACTAAGAAATTGATGGAAAGAACTTTAATATTGGTAGTTGTAAAGAAAGGTGACAATATGTCAATAAGTACTATTTTGGAGAAAAGAAGTTTTCTTTCAAATAAGATTATGGTTTTATATTGGAAATGGTACTAATATGAAATAAGAAAGGGAAATGAACCATGAAATGGAATGTTGGTTTACTTGGTATGGTGACTATAGAGTAAATCCATATTATGGAATAAAGTGGTCACCTTGAGCAAGTATAGTGTAGAGGTCTAATTGGATGCTTTACAAGGTTTACACAAGTTACCAATGGTGTAAGGAATTGATGTAAGTAGTTGGCTTAATAATGGGAGCCCCATGGGAAAATATGACCAACCCAAACCCTTAAAATTCAAACATTTTTACTTCAAACACCTAATGTAAGCGTGCAAATTTAGTTCCTTCGTCGTTTATTACAACATTGTAATACATTTAAGCTTTAAGGAATAGAAGACTAAAATTCCCACCTTGAAACTTATTTAACCGAATTTTTTATCTTTCAACCGCAAAATCATCCAAATTTTTTATATGCACAATTACGCCAAATTAAGACTATAAGCAAGTTTCGTTAGACGAAACAAACTTGCTTACCCTAACTTCATTCACTTAAACTCTAAAATTCAAATTCACCTTTTTGAACTCAAGTTAGTAGTTGGCAAGACATGCATTCTTGCACCTTCATCCAATGCTCACTTCCATCATCACATACTAATGCATTGTTTGAATATAAATACTTAGGTGATGAGTTTTCTCCGGAAGACAATGAACGTATGAAATAGTGGGAGTGTACACCCTTCCTAAACTAGTGAGTGAAACTCTATTCAACCTAAATTCAAGGTTTAATGAATTAAAAATATTTTGATAAATGTGATAGTTTTCTTTTGCCAAAATATTGATTTCTTTATAGTTAAATTTGATTTATGACATGAAAATTTTCTTAGGAACCTTGATTCTTGATGATTTTAAGATGAATCAATTTATTTCATGATTTTAATAACTAGAGGTACACGTGAGTGATTAAATTGATCAAATTTGGTAAAATTACTTATGATTTTTAAATTGGGCCAGTTGGTCAAGTGATATTCATTTGAATTATGATGTCTTTGTGTTATTACGATTATGGTGGATGAGTTGTCAGTCACTATAGTGACGCTTTTTATGGTCCGACCTTGTGGAGGTGACTTGAGTAAACTTGATTCACTCCCACACGAAATGGATGGTACAAGGGACTTATTGCGCACATTGTTGATGTGATTTAGTCCCTATAGGAGTACAGTGGATATAGTCATGTATCACCCTTGGTGATGGCCCACACCAATGTCGAGGATGGGGGTTTTGATGAACTAAAGTAAATCCTAAAATCCCTCGACGAACTTAAGCCCACCTTGGTCGGGTGTGTGTTTGGGTATAGCTTTTGGCAACCCAAAAATTTAATTTCTGTGAATTCATTGCTTATTTTCATTTAACATTGAGTTATGGATTTTCGAACTTTGGAACCGAATTCTTGCTTTTTCCTAGAATAAATAAATATTAACATACGAACGAGATGCTAATTAAATTTTTTATGCTATTAAATATTTCTAGTTTATAACTCCTAAAGCGTATACACTCATCCTTTCTTTTTCCAATCATTTTTAGGTTAGTAGTCTGCACATAGAGAATAGATCATTAGAATTTGTGACTTGACTCCGAACCCTCTTTTGCAAGCCAGTATGACTTCTGCATTAATACTATTGGATCCATTGGCACAATTTTAGGTCATTTTTAAACTTTTTTCTATGTATAATTTTCCAACTTAATTTACTATTTTGGAATATGTTGGAGTTACTTATATCCTTTATCTGTAAAACTAATTTATAAATGTTTTCCAACTTTCCCCCACCTTTAGTATACTAATATAAATATCCATGTACGTGTGAACTCTTAGAGTGACTACCATTAACTAAACAATGAATTGTATTTTAAATTGCATGCAATAAGTTACAACTGCCTTACAAAACAGGCTTTAAATGTTGTAATCCTAGCGGGCTTCGATTTGTAGGCGAAGCTCGCCGTTCACAATTTGTGGCATGCGGCAGTTGTCACATTCTCAACCTTCAGATCAGGGTGTGACACTTGTTAGGTTTACTTTGTTGGCATTTACATAGAGCCTTTGTGATTTAGGGTTTTAAAATATTTTATTTGGTTTGAATGGTTTGTTGGTTTTGGTTGGGGTATATGCTTCTCTTATTATTTGTTGTTGTTCTTTAAACTTTTTGGTTTGGCTTGGGTGTCTTGTTGTTTTTGTTGGCTAACTTGTCTCATTCTTTGTAGAGCTATTTTTTCCCTACTCTCTTTATAGTGCAATAATAAGCCTTTTTAACCTTGCCTTTCAAGAAGAAAAAATTGTATTTCGATATTTTCCTCCCAATAGTGCTGAAGAATTAAAGTTTAACAATTATAGGTAAATTTAAAAATTTTAATTCAACTTACAATGCCTATGCCCACTGGAAGGGGAAAAATTATTCAGTATAAATAATAAAATTTACAAATACTAATTGAGATTATAAATTAAAGAAAATCTCTCACCTAAAAAAATGAAAATGAATAAAAATACTATTTTATTTAATGTTACCACAATAATCTTAATTTTTTTATTTTAAATAAAAATTAATAATTATATACTTCATATATTATTAATTTAATTCTAAATTTACATTAAAAATAAGCTAGCCCAAATAAGCATATTGTAACACCTGCTCCGCAATTTTGCAGTTGCCCGCTTCATGAATTTCATGTTAGTAGATAGTATCATGCATTTCGTAATCTAGAGTATGGAAAAATATTATAGTGTAAGATGAGTAGTTAGGAAATTTGGTGGAAAATGCGGTAAAAGTTCGGACTAGTATAGCTTATAAACGATGAGGAATTTAAAAATTTTGTTATGCGTAAAATAACTCAATGGGGCTTGAAAAATAATTTGAGACAGTGTATAAGGTTTAGGACTGATTGAGGACATAAATGGAATTTTTAAATTCTTTAGGGGCAAAACCGTCTATGGGGGCAAAATAGTAATTTTGCTAAAAGATTTTTCTTGTCATGTGCATGGCACATGACAAGGATATACATATAGGGTGGTGGCCGGCCATGTCTTGGAAAATTCAAGACAATTCTTGAATTTTCCTTCATTTTCTCCATTTTCCTTCCAATTTCACCAAAATTCTTCTTACATTGATTTCTCCTAGTTTAATACACCAAACCCCCACAAGTTTATAGTCAAACTGAAGCTCTCAACAAGCCCATCAATAACCCTCTATCAATTTTGAAGATTTTGAGCTTGGTTGGAAATAATTTGGAGAAGAAAGATTAGGGTTTATGTTGGAGTTGGACAAATCATAAGATAAGTATACCTAATTTTGAGTTATGTTGGAGATTTTACCATACTCATCATGGATATTGGGTTGATTTTGCATGAAGTGTGAATTATGTATATGAAATTAAGGAAAGAAAGGAATTGTTAAATTATGCATTTTAGATTCATGATGTCACGCCCCGACCCACCCGGGTCGGCCACGTGGCAACCGCCGCGTTGCCTCGAAGTACGTACTGGCCAGTCACGCACCTGAAGCACCGCAAGGCATAGAAATGGATACCATTGCTGCAAAACCACTAAAACTTTAATTAAAAATTATTTAATAAAATAATTAAACTTACAAGATGTACCAGTGGATTAATTTAAAGAATACCTACACAGCGGAAACTACTAAGCCTAAGCCACCGACGCCTCCTAGTAAGCCTCCATTCTATCTCCTGACTCCGTACGCGAATCTGCATCCATCCACATTGGATACAGGTGAGTAACAAAGGTTCTAAGAATCTCCATTGGGGTTATGGAAAATAAAGGAAATCCAAAATAAAATAATAACAATATAAATATTTTTCTTTTTAAAACTCTTTTCTGGTTCTCCTGCTGAGAACCCTCTTTTAAAAAAAATTCTTAAATAAATAAAACATATAAATATCAAATGGGTTGGCATCTCTTCTTTATACTGGAGGCTCGACCCGTCGGTCCTCTCATGCCTCACTGCGCCGAGGGCTATCTCTTTTCTTTCTAAAATATTTTTACATTTTCTCTTTCTCTGTCTCTTTAGCCCGTTCCCTTGGTGGTGCCTCACTACGGTGGAACACAGTGAGCTGGAGCCCTGGCGAGTTTCCCTACGCGCCTCTCCCAACTAGGCTTGACTCACTGTGCCCCTCGATAGGCGGTCCACGGCTGAGTGTCATGCATGCTCTCAAACTCAGTCCACGCTCCCATAAATTGGAGCTCCGAGGAACCCTCTCGAACACTCATCTCGCAAGGGCATCGTACCCTCAATAATAATAATAATAATATTTCAAAAAAAATATATATATATACACATAAAACATTTATATTTAAAACATATAATCACACACACATGAGTTTTATATTCCTTTTTAAAACATCCCACTCACTGTGTGGGTATATCACAAACAATTATGTGTGTGTGGATTTCCCATATCCCAAAACCTTTTTGAAAACATTTATGTTTTTAAAATCAATTTTAAAACCTTTGTTCCCAGTGGCTAAACAAAGAAATCTAAGCCACTCACAGTATTGGGAGATTCGTATACTCCCAAGCGCTCCATGTAGCTCAACCTCCGGAGCATCGCCGCATTCGATTCACCCGGAGCCCTAGCACACGGAAATATACATTAGCATTCATAATTAAATTTATGAATGCACCTACAAGGCTCTAACATGACCTACGACTGCACTTAAATGTGATTCGGGGCTTAGAAAAGTGTCCAGGAGGTTCAGGGGTAAAAATTGGACACTTGATGAAAACTTACAAAAATGCCCCTGGGGGTCCATGGGCCATTCGGGTTGGGCCCGACACTTAGAAAAGTGTCCGAGAGGTTTCGGGGCTAAAATCGGACTCTCGACGAAAAATTACCAAAATGCCCCTAGGGGCCCGTGGGCCCCACACGGGTTGGGCCAAGTTTTACTCGAACTCGGGCTCAAAAAGCCCACCTATGAGATATTTATATATTATAATGATATAATATATAAATATCTAAATATATTAATATAATATATAAATATCTTTTAATATAATAATATTATATTAAAAATATCTAAACAGGTACTCGATTGGCCAGTTCTTCGGCCGATCTCTCCCCCGGTTTTCGCACTCGTTTCTCCTCCTTTTGACGTACAAACTTAGAGAGGCGATCCTCACGGCATCCATGACGGATCCGCTGAGGCAAAAACGAGAAACACCAGTTGAATTTTCCCGTAGACCGAGATTTAGCCCAAATTGACTAAATCTCCGATTTACTCACACCTGGTACACAGAAATGCGTAAAAATGGAATATAACGTAGATTAAGGTGAGTACTATAACCTACTAAAAACTCACCTTAATCCACCGGCCCGAAATCCACTTATTTGAGTTTAAAGTTCTAATCCGGTTAAAAGTTGAAAACTGCGATCTAGGCTAAACCGATAAATGGATGTGCGTGCAAACTTAACATAACGTAGATCGAGGTGAGAAGAACAACATACTGGAAACTCACCTTGATATGATGGTCGGACTATCCCGATTTGCCAATTGTCCAAAATGCCTCCGGTCGGCTCCAGAGAAAAGAAGAAGAAAAAGAAAAGAAAAAATGAAGAAAGGTTCGGCCCCCCTCCCCTATTTATAGGGGAACCCGACACCGGGTCCACTATGGCCCTGGGTCAAACTTTTTCCCCTTTTTCAACTTTTTTTTATTTTCACCTGTTGGCTAAATCCTTTGCTTTCTTGTGCCAACGGGGTTCATAATAAATTTCTAGGGACTTATTTGTAGGTCTTTTTGGCATTTACTAATTTCCATGCATGGTTAATTACTTTTTCTTCTAACTCCGTCTTATCCTAATTTAAACTTCTCTTCTTAATTAGACACATCCGGACCGACATATTGTTTAATTAAAACACCATCTTACACTATTCCGTGTGTACGAAAAAGTCGTGCTAGGTCCCGGTGTGTCAACTCTCCCGTCCTTCTAAAAATTTCATCCTCGAAATTAAATAAGGTAGCTTGGGGAGATTGGGCTTCCATTCGAAGCCCTCTTTCCGTTTTCGAATAGTGTTAGCATCACTATTCACCGCTGAAGTTCACCACACTTCCGCTGAGCACTCTGATCATTCTCTCCCTCAAGAGTGGTTTCACCACTCTTCCACTCTTGAGTTTGAACCTTATCTTCCCTTATTATAGCCTACCTTTATCCATTTGCGGGTTAGGCTTTCTTCACTTTATTCGTGTTTACTCGATCTTCTCGCTTTGTTCTTGTCTCATCCTCCAAGTCTCTCTTGACGAGACTATCCTTTTGTTACCTCTGAGGTTCCACACTTCTTACTCTTCTTAGGAGTTCCTTTTCTTTGCTACTGCCTCTCACTTCGGGGCCATTGTCCGACGTGTTACTCGTCATTTTGTGGTCTTGAACTCATTCTTGTAACCAAGCTATCGAGAAAGACCTTAGCTTAACTCCCTCGCCTTCACAGCGAGGATGCGGTGAGTTAATTGTCTTTCCCCCTATCTTGGTCTTGCTTCTTTGTTTTGTCTCTTACTCCCCTTCTCTTCATTCTCTGATCTTTTTCCATTCAGATCTCATGGCATATGAGTCGAGCTCTTGTACACCCTGGCCCACACTTAGCCACATCATAGCAGAGGAATCAGAGATCATGCCCTCTCGGCTCTCACAATATGACCCACTCTCTGACCGCCCATCACAATCACAAATAGGGCCCTCAGCCCATCACATCACATACAGGGCCCATGGCCCCTTACAACTCATCTCTCATCCTCTCTGGGATGGAGAACTCTGGGTGGTCTCATGCATACCCCAATCACACACTGGGCCGGTCCTTTCGAGTGGTCATCACAGAGATCCTCAAGATCTCGATCTCTAATCCTTTCTCACATAGGGATGCCTCACATGGCTCCCAAATCATTCACACTTGAGCCTCGACCTCATACCCATTCATGCCATTACTCTAGCCTCTTAGGCTCTTATTTGACTTTCAGACCTCTTAGGCCTCTCAAAGGGGTTTTCTTTCCCCATTGACATTCCAATCAACACGGGACATAGCCGACCGCACCATTTCATGGTCGCTGCATGCTCTTTGTCTTCGTGCTTCTCTTCACTATGACTTTCTTTTCCCCTTTTCATCAATAGTGCTATCTGGGGGTTTCCCTATCCCCATTTCTATCCCTTTCTTCCAGTCCATCCACCCACGTCCATTGTGGGGTCCACCTTTTCTTATCTTCCAATCATCTCAGAACAATGTATCTCACGCGCACTACACTCATACTGCATTCTTTGTAACTTCTTCATCTTCACACTTCTCTTTTGAAGTTCCCCTTCTTTCACTTAATTGATCTTCCCTCTGGTCCATTGCCGCCTTCTGGCATTATCTACAGCTCTTGTCTTCATATACCCTCTTCCTTAGGGTTATTTCCATATCCTTTCTCTTTTTCACACTTCCTTACCTCGATTTGCGTGATCTTTGACATCTTACCCAAGGTTCCTTTACCTTGGCTTCATTATTCCTTTTTCTTTACTTTCTTCTTTGACTTTCTTCATCATCCACCATCTTTGTTCTTCTTTTCTTCTAACACCTTTGATTTTTCATGGGTGTTAGAATTCGCTTTCTGCTTCTTATACTGGCTATGCTCATAGAAGTTCATGAGCCTGATTAAGTTCTTCCCTTATTCCCGTACTCCTTCCATCGAGTACTCGGGGTTCTCTCTTGTCATCTTTCATGTCTCAGTTCCCTCGTCTCTTACTTTACCAATGTAGGTTTCCTTTATTTTAGCCGTCTTCGGCTCTTAATCCATCAATATCTCTTCCTTGTCTTTTGATACCATGGTTTATTTATCGTGGGCAACACCTTTCTCTATCCTTCATTACTTCTCTATCTTGCCCACGCCAAGCTGACTCCACCTTAGCTTGGTTTAATTTCATCTCCCATATCCTTTCTTCATTTATCATTCTTCGGGGAGGTTATCCTCAAAGTTAGCTTACTCCCCTCCTTCTAAAAGAATTAACTTATCTCCCATATTCCTTAACTTCTTATTCTTAATTCCTTCTATTCCACACGTTTGCCACGTCTTGATCCTTTGTCTTCTCCAGTTCCAACCATTATTCTGGTTTATGCTTAATCACCTTTTTGTCTTCTTCAGTTTCAATTATCACCTTATTCATCCTTGTTTTATCCTTATCCTTTTCTTCGACTCTTACTTAGGTCGATCCATTCCCTCCTCAATTAGATTTATAATCTCTTTATAATTCGCATCATGATCATCATTATTCTCATCCTTCGTTCGCTCTTGTTTGTATTACCATGCTTTAGTATCCTCATTCATTTATGTACCTTTTTCCTCTTCCTTCCTTTCTCTACTTATATAATCCCCATTCACTCATTTCCTACGAGCGCTCTTTCTCTTGTGGTTTCTCCAATTTTTCTTTCTATCCAATCTCCTTATCTCTTCTTCTATCACTTATATAATTAGGGGTTTTCCTTTCCTTTCTTTCCACCAATTCACATTCTCAAATCTTCTGTTCTCTTCTTCCAAAATCAAATCACTGGGGGTTTCCTTTTCCTTTAACCAATTTATCTCCTTGACCCCTTTTCTGTCTCTCGGTTCTGGCTTCCATTAATCCTTGTTTATTCTTTCCTTTCCTTGATTTATTCGCTTTGTGATGTAGTGCCTTGGCTTGACTCCCGTTTGGGGTTCATTATGCTCAACTCTCTTTAACTAACATCCGTTTCTAAGTCTTTTATTCACTCTTTTTCACCAGATCTTTCTCAGTCCTCTTTCTAAGCTTCTTTTTAATTCCATTTTATTCACTTTCTTTAACCTATCCCTAGGTTATCTATCTAGGTTTCGTCTCTAACCCTACTTTCCTAGTCTTAATCTTTTACTAATCCTATCTAGTCATTTTGGGGTTATTAACCTATGATTCATTATGAGATTATTGCTAATTAAAGTTATAGCTTTCTAGTGATAGTTTATACTTTTCTTCTTTTAAGGCTCTATTCCTAATCAGCCTATACTTAGTTCATCAACTGAACTAAGTTTCTCTTTCTTCTAAGCCTTTATTCTTCTTTTATTAGCCTAGGATCTTCTTTTACCTAGGGTTTTTATGCTTTCTTTCTTTATTAAGAAAGCCTCTGCACTACATCACTACATTCCTTTATCCTTTGTTTAAGGGTTTGCTTTTCTTCTCTTTTCCCTTCTTTTTTTTCACCAGTTCCTTTTGGTGATGTTTTCACAATACTTGAGGAAAGTCTCTTCGTGCTTTCCATTAGCACGCATACGGGCAGTCTCATCATTACTGCACATTACACTCTTTCTTCGCTTGCTTACTTCCCATTATATTCACCAAAATTATTTCATATCATCCTTTGAAGATCTCCTCCATCTTACTCTCTTTATCACCAAATAATAAATGGTACATCACCTTTAATTCCCTTAGGAGTGGAGGTTTACAACTTATCTTTCTCTTTATTCCATTTCCTTCATCTTTATTTCCTTTCTCTTTTGTCCATTACCTTTCTTAACATTGGTATCCAATGGTCAAACAAGTAGTAACAGACGTACTACTCCTTGACCACTTGGATGTGATCTCTTTTCATCCTTCTCTCATTCTCCATTTTATTATCCTTGCCTTATTCCTCCTCATTGATTCCCAAGAATGGCTTATCTTTTGTGCTCTTTCCTTACTCTTCTTTTTTGCCATCCTTGAATCCTTTGGGGTTTCCTCTTATCAATCCTTTCACATCCTCAAGTGATCTTCCTATATCTCACATCTTGGGATCTTGGGATCTTGGGCTCACTCCTTCTCTTCCAATTTCCTTGGATGCTTCTCCTCGATTGACTTCAGACGAACTCTCTTTCGTCCACCAATACCCCCCCTTTCTTTCACCACTTACACACCACTGTGTAAGTACTAAAGAAGTCAGCTAGTCCTTGCTGCCACTTTTCTCACATCATGCTCACTCTTCGGAGCATCATCCAGGCAATCTGTGGGCTTATCCCGCCAGACTTGCCAACCTGTGGGCTCTTCGGTAATCGTTTCTCTTCATCTCCATTTGATGCTTTATGAAGTCCTCCTCAATCCTTCATCTGATTGCTCGGATGCTTCATCTCACGTCCTGAGGTTTTTTTTTTGGTCAACCACATCTTTCGTGATTGACTCCTCCGATTTCTTTCATCCTAACCCAACTCTCTCTCCTAGGCTACACACCAACGATGTAGAAAACAAGAGAAGTGAGGTTAGCGTTCACGCACGTTATGCCCACCTTGGCCTCGTTCTAGTCGCATCACTTCCTCCCAAGTCTTACACATCACTAGTGTAAAGAATTGGGGTAACGCATCTAGTTTATGCTTCAAACTCGCTGCTTTACTAGCAGGTCTCGATATTCACAACTTCAAAGATTGAACATCGAAGATTGTGGGCATCGAACCAGTTTCCACTGGTAAGCCTCTAACTAGGCTACCAAGGAGGATTAGACGAGACATCACCTATCTCGTCATCTCAAGGGAAATACTATCCCTTGCACAGTTTAGCTGTAGAGTAGAAGGAACATTGAAAATTGAAAATTTCAGTTTGGGGAGTTTATTGGGAAGCGTGCCTTGCTTGCACGAATCTTGAGGAAAAGGTGGTCGTGATGTCTTCTCACTTAAGACCACACTCGAGAACTCTATATGGTGGCTTGCTGCTAAAGAAGGTATTCTAAGAGTAGGTTTGATCATTTATGACACTTTCGAGCAACTACATACTCGAACACTGGAGTTCTAAACCTATTTAATCCACTAGCTTTGAAAACGTTTGAAAACATTTTGAAAACACTTTGAAAATACTATATAGTTTGTGAAAACAGTCAGAATCTTTTAAACGCTCTGATACCATTAAAGTTGTCACGCCCCGACCCACCCGGGTCGGCCACGTGGCAACCGCCGCGCTGCTTCGAAGTACGTGCTGGCCAGTCACGCACCTGAAGCACCACAAGGCATAGAAATGGATACCATCGCTACAAAACAACTAAAACTTTAATTAAAAATCATTTAATAAAATAATTAAACTTACAAGATGTACCAGTGGATTAATTTAAAGAATACCTACACAGCGAAAACTACTAAGCCTAAGCCACCGACGCCTCCTAGTGAGCCTCCATTCTATCTGCTGACTCTGTACGCGAATCTGCATCCATCCACATTGGATACAGGTGAGTAACAAAGGTTCTAAGAATCTCCATTGGGGTTATGGAAAATAAGGGAAATCCAAAATAAAATAATAATAATATAAATATTTTTCCTTTTAAAACTCTTTTCCGGTTCTCCTGCTGAGAACCCTTTTTTTAAAAAAATTCTTAAATAAAGAAACATATAAATCTCAAATGGGTTGGCATCTCTCTTTTATACTGGAGGCTCGACCCGTCGGTTATCTCATGCCTCACTGCACTGAGCGCTATCTCTTTTCTTTCTAAAATATTTTTACATTTTCTCTTTCTCTATCTCTCTAGCCCGTTCCCTCGGTGGTGCCTCACTACGGTGGAACACAGTGAACTGGAGCCCTGGCGAGTTTCCCTACGCGCCTCTCCCAACCAGGCTTGACTCACTGTGTCCCTCGATAGGCGGTCCACGGCTGAGTGTCATGCATGCTCTCAAACTCAGTCCACGCTCCTGTAAATTGGAGCTCCGCGGAACCCTCTCGAACACTCATCTCGCAAGGGCATCGTACCCTCAATAATAATAATAATAATATTTCAAAAAATATATATATATATACACATAAAACATTTATATTTAAAACATATAATCACACACACATGAGTTTTATATTCCTTTTTAAAACATCCCACTCACTGTGTGGGTATATCACAAACAATTATGTGTGTGTGGATTTCCCATATCCCAAAACCTTTTTGAAAACATTTATGTTTTTAAAATCAATTTTAAAACCTTTGTTCCCAGTGGCTAAACAAAGAAATCTAAGCCACTCACAGTATTGGGAGATTCGTATACTCCCAAGCGCTCCATGTAGCTCAACCTCCGGAGCATCGCCGCATTCGATTCACCCGGAGCCCTAGCACACGGAAATATACATTAGCATTCATAATTAAATTTATGAATGTACCTACGAGGCTCTAACATGACCTACGACTGCACTTAAATGTGATTCGGGGCTTAGAAAAGTGTCCAGGAGGTTCAGGGGTAAAAATTGGACACTTGATGAAAAATTACAAAAATGCCCCTGGGGGTCCATGGGCCATTCGGGTTGGGCCCGACACTTAGAAAAGTGTCCGAGAGGTTTCGGGGCTAAAATCGGACTCTCGACGAAAAATTACCAAAATGCCCCTAGGGGCCCGTGGGCCCCACACGGGTTCTAGGCTGGGCCCCACAAGGGTTGGGCCAAGTTTTACTCGAACTCGGGCTCAAAAAGCCCACCTATGAGATATTTATACATTATAATGATATAATATATAAATATCTAAATATATTAATATAATATATAAATATCTTTTAATATAATAATATTATATTAAAAATATCTAAATAGGGACTCGATCGGCCAGTTCTTCGGCCGGTCTCTTCCCTAGTTTTCGCACTCGTTTCTCCTCCTTTCGATGTACAAACCTAGAGAGGCGATCCTCACGGCATCCATAACGGATCCGCCGAGGCAAAAACGAGAAACACCGGTTCAATTTTCCCGTAGACCGAGATTTAGCCCAAATTGACTAAATATCCGATTTACTCACACTCGGTGCACAGAAATGCGTAAAAATGGAATATAACGTAGATTAAGGTGAGTACTACAACCTACTAAAAACTCACCTTAATCCACCAGCCCGAAATCCACTTATTTGAGTTTAAAGTTCTAATCCGGTTAAAAGCTAAAAACTGCAATCTAGGCTAAGCCGATGTATGGATGTGTGTGCAAACTTAACATAACGTAGATCAAGGTGAGAAGAACAACATACTGGAAACTCACCTTGATCTGATGGCCGGACTGTCCCGATTTACCAATTGTCCAAAATGCCTCCGGTCGGCTCCGTAGAAAAGAAGAAGAAATAGAAAGAAAAAGAAAAGAAAAAATGAAGAAAGGTTCGGCCCCCCTCCCCTATTTATGGGGGAGCTCGACACTGGGTCCACTCGGGCCCCGGATCAAACTTTTTCTCCTTTTTCAACTTTCTTTCATTTTAACCCGTTGGCTAAATCCTTTGCTTTCTTGTGCCAACGGGGTCCATAAAACTTTTTAGATTGTTTTATTTTTAGATTATTTTAAAACTCCATAAGCATCCTTCTCTTTTTCCCATGTCTTATATGTAGATTTGACTTACTTCTATCGTAACTACTTCCACCGTTTACATCTACCACAAGTGAATTTATTTCTCTCTCTTCTTTCTCCTGTATCAAATTGAATTATTGAAAACAAATATGCCTTTATTCTCTAAAACTAACAAGAGAACTTCCACCATAAAAACTATTACAAGATCATTCAAATTGAAAGAAAATCAACTAAAGAAAACTTGTTGTTAGAATTAAAGTTCCCTTCATTAATCCAAACCCATTACAATTTTTTTCTTTTTCTTTTTATCATTTTATTTTCTGAATTGCAAACTTATCTCTATTGCTTTCAACTGTTCAAAAAAAAGATTTTCAGAAATTCACTATGTGTTTCAAAACAAAGGATTCATACTTGTACCTTGAATTTTTTTTTTGGAGCAAATATGACCTTTGGGTTTAGAAAAATTAATTTAAAGTATAAACCAAATTGTTAACCTTTGCAATTTCACAATATGTAGCAAGAGAGAAACTTGTTGCTATAATCTTCCCCAATATTCCACGTTCTTTGAGGTTAAAAAAGAATAAAACATAGTTAGCCTCGTAACCAAAAACAAAAAATGAAAGACAATAGCCTTTGATTCATGTCGAGAAAATGGGAAGAAGAGAGCTTTACTGGAAGACGACTTTGAGTATGATATATGAATTACTATTATTCTTTTCTATTTGGTTCAAAGGAAAACAAAAATGAAAGAAGAATTTTAAAAAGAAAAGAACTAATATTAACGGAAGCTTGATCCCCCACTTTGAGTATAATTATGTTAGTAAAAAAAATTGCTACCAAAAATATTCGAACCCTCCACCACATAACATAAAGGCAAATACACTAACCACCATTCTAATTTTAACTTTTTGTTAAATATTTGCTTCCTATTATATATGTTGAATGCTAAAATACACTAAAAATTCAGATCTCCCCACCCAACAGGTCATGTCTCGGGTTAGGTTTTATAGCATTACCCATAACTAATGTTTCGATAAAATTTAGACCCAAAGTAGGTCTGAACTAGCGTTTGGTATTGCGAAGAACCAATCTATTCTTTTGATCAATTTGACAAGTCAAATAGAAAGTAAGGTATATATATATATATAGTGTTTTTATGGACGTTGATGGAGGTGGTATCATCATTTTATTACTAAAACATCTACGCTTAAAATTCTATACATGTTAAATAAATTCAGTAACACAACTGAGTCAAGATATGTTCAAACTCTATTACAATCACTTGAAAATTGATTTTAACTAATTCAAACTTGATTAAAAAAAACAGGATCAAACCTATGAAACTCGATTTATTGCAAGTTCATAACCGATTTTAAAAAATATAACTGCAAGTCACCATAACATACTCGATTTACATTCCCGTGAAATAGATATAAATACTTATTCAATTTTAATAGTCCTCTCAAATTCGATTATACCAGTATTTCCCTCCACAAAGGGTTATAATGTAGTTTACATTATATTATATATCTCTTAATAGCTAACACACAACAAATAAATAAATAAGAGAAATCATAAACTAATATAAAAATCTTGTCAATTACAATAAACTAATATCTAATTATCCACTACAATGATCTAATAGATTCCTTTAATGCAATCAATTTACTCATTAGATTTAAATACCTACCTGGCCATCAATCTGTCCCTTTGTAGTTGAAGTCTTTGGCTTCAAATCTTAAATCGAACTACATTGCGTGCAAAGCTTCTCTGATAGTAGCTTAGATAGAAGAATAAATTGTATCACATATAACACCTTCAATATGCTATTGAATTGCCCCCAAGTGGTCTATAATGCATGTCTCGATTAAGAAACTATCATCATCATTGACTACATGCCACATTATGTTAAGTCGTAGGAAACCATACCTTTAGCAAACCAAATGTGACAATTTTTTAAAAAAGCTGGCACATCTAATGATAACAATTATTTCTCTTATCTGAATAAAAATACTATTCATATCTTAGACAATTTTGACATGCCTTTTTCATAGGAAAATACTACTTATATGCTATCTCACATGCCTAATGACTGGAGAATTGTGACCATTCCGAATGCGAAATTGACATTCAAGAAAACACAAATACCAATAGTTATCACCTAAGATAATCACTGTAGGGTTAAAAGTATATATATTCTGATTCAATGAATGTATATCATCAATCATGAACATAATGACTTACTTAAGATAATTGCTCATTTTCAAATTGATAGAAGTCACAAAAAGTTTGTGAACAATTTTCAAATTTTATAGCTTAATAAATGCATTTATTGGATATATAGGTTTCACAAATTATATACTTGAACAAGGTTATGAGTAAAAGGATTGAAAGACTAATCGATGTCTGATTACATCCAAAACATGTTCAAACTCGATTACAAACAGGATCCAATAGGGGAAACTCGAGTTATTATAAGTCTAGAACCGATTTTAAACATAAAACTCAAAGCCACTATAGCATACTCCATTGACATCCCCATGAAATCAATTTAAATACCTATTCGATTGGAACATCAATAGTGAACTCCACGAGTTTTAAGCTTCCGCTAAGAAATACCATTGAAATAAAAAAATAAACACATTTAAAGTTAAACTAAAAAAAAACTTATTTACATATTATAAATTAGAATTGAAATATTCATAAACGATTTAACCACTTACATTTTGTGGGGAAAAAAAACACAAATTCATAGTATAGCATTGATTCTATATAATTTAAGATGAAAGTATATCATAACCTAATACCATAGGTACGATGCTATCGTAGATATGAATAGTTAGTTACAAAACAATGAATCAATATGATGCTCTAAACACTTACTACTTTGAAAACTCGATGTAAAATAATCACACAATTTTAGTGACTTTCGTAAAATATACATATAAAACCATATTTCAAAATTAATTCTGTATAATTAAAATCGATTCTATACAATTAAAATCAATTTTGTATTAATCCCTTCGTATAATCAATATAAAAATATCAAAACTGATTTTAGCATCTTCCATTTGTTAAATTTTAAAGGAATTATTACAAATAAGGGTAGTCTATTGAAAATAATTATTTTTTAATACCATACCAAATTATATTTATTAAGAAAGAAATAGAGACTTTTAAAATTATTAAAAATTATATTAAAATATTATTTTTGCCCTTGATACCCAACTGGCCATATCTCTCCTGTCTCTTTGACTTCAGCCAGCCAAATACCAAATAGTCAAGAACAAATACCACTAGCCACCATAATGCCAAGAAATCGACATGAAACACTCCCATTAAATCAAAGGACATTATTATGTGATCATTTCAACCAATTATCTTTTTTTAAAAAAAAAAAAATAAAACAAGCCTCCTCATTGTTACTTTATTTATTATTATTGAGAAACCTGGGTTTATTCCTTTTGATTTCTTCTATTGTTTATTTATTGGCAATTTTTAGAAATTTGTTAAAGACAAGCAATGAAAGTAAAGTCTTTTTGCAAATGGAAGAGGGATTCGTAAAGCTATTGGAACAATGAATGATCAAAGAAACATAATGAATTAAGCATACCAAAGTGGTAGGGGAATTGCATCTAAACAAAAAGTGTTAATGTTGAAAGCCCAAAGCCATAATGAAGATCATGCGGATAAGAAATATTTTAGGGAGACATGTGACATACATTTTACCTAAATTTTATTAACATTTTTATTTTTTTCACTTTTGGATTTTTTTTGCTTTTTGTGACTATTTTTATTTTTGTTAACTACTGTTAAATCTGATTTTTTTAGGTGTGGTTTGATAATATTTGTGTTAATTAAGGGTAAAAATGATATTTCAATTTTCTTTTTAATAATTTTAAAAGTTTCTATTTCCTTTCTAATAAATATAATTTGGTATGGCACCAAACAATAAAAATTTTCAATGCACCACCTTTGTTTGTAATTTTTTCAATTTTAAAATCTGATTTCACAAAATTATCTCCAAAAATTTAAGGAGATTAACTTTCCTAAAATTAAGGATTGAATTAAAGAGTGGTTTAATCACGTCCAAATTAAGTTAAATATAACATGTAACATTTACCTAGAACCTTTTAAACAAATTCTTTTAATTCAAACTCTAACAAAGAAGTATTCACATCAAACGACTGCTAAACAACTATCATATCTGATGGCTTCTATTAAAGTGGCTGATTAGAGGCTGACCATAAGACAGCTGACTTAAAGTCTCACCAACAATGTTATTTTTAATACTTGTAATAACATATAGGAACTTAACAAAGTAATTTATAATAAATAAATAGTAAGCCTCTAAACGTTAGTATATAATTTATTTCAAAGAATAAAGGAAATAAATTATAAAAATCAACAACCATGAGTGGACCTACCACTATGTTCTCTCCATTTTTACTTTTTACATTAGTTTCTTCCTTCCTTTCTAGACCTGACAATTCGTGTTTTCGTGTCGTGTCAACATACACCATTAACACCCATTTAGCCAAACACGAACACGACACGAATAACTAATCGTGTCAAAGTATGAAACACGAACACGGAACTGTTTAATTAACGTATAACACGACACGACACGATTAACACGGTTAACATGGCTAACACGTTATGACATGACACGATTATACGATTACACGATTTAGTATTATTTTTAAAATTAATTTAGAAATTAAATAATATAATATTTCTATATTATCCCTAAACTAAATAAAAAATTACTTAAAATTTAATATATTTTAATTATATTAAAGATTAAAAAGTGTTTTAATAGCTAAATGTGTTAGACGTGTTTTATGCGTGTTAATCGTTTTTGACACGCTTAAGATACGAGACACGTTTATCTTAATCGTGTCGACACTATTAAAACATAAAATACGTTAAGATAAAATACTAACACGGTTAACTTCATGTCGTTCCCGTATTGTGTCATCGTGTCGTGTCCAAAATTACCAAGTCTATTCATTTCCCTTCTATACTATGTTAGACCTCCCTTCTTTATTTCTATCTAAAAGAGTCAAGCTAGAATTTCAATAGCTCCATCCCTTGGGCAAAATTGGAAAAAGAGAAGAAACTGTGGTGCGAATTCTTGACTGGAGGCTCTCCCCCTCGATACAATTGGACAGTCAACTGGAGATGTAGTGTGATTGAAAGGCTCCCATCGCACTACAAAAAGCTTGTCGAATAGAAAATTCATGGCATGGAGGGTTTAACTGGTGGTAAACGCACCGCAATGGGCACACCAAATAAACCCTAAATAATCTGTCAAACCAAATAGCTTTAAGGCTATGTTTGGGGTAGCGGTGAGATTATAATGGTGAGAATAAAAACTATAGTGACGGTTAGATTGTCATCGCAGTGGTAAGATTGAAATTTATTATGAAAAAATTATGTTCAGTAAAAACAATGATGTCGGTGAGATGAGAATTTAAAATGACTATTAAAGACATGAAATTAAAGGTGTATAAAATTTTTTGTGCATTTTTATATATTACTTAAGATTTTTATGAAATTTAAGAAAATTTGTTTTAAAAATATTAACCATTATTTTATATAAATGTTAATATATTATTGTTATATATAGATATTTTTTTAAGTTCCTACTTAAAAAGAATAAAAAATTATTTTTAAAACTAATCACTGATTTTCAGAAAAGTATATGTATAATACTATACTTTTAAAGAAGACTTATTGTTAAAAAGAAAAGAAAAAATGTGACAATAAATATAATATAATGTAATATTATTATATTTTATCCATTTTATATTGAGAGACAAGACCACTCATTGAATTGTATGGATAGTTGAGGCAATTTATATCTCACTATGCTTTTGAAAATCCACTGGATCTTAAGGAATCAATGGTGTATGGTGCTCTAGCGACAGGTGCGATGCGGAGAATTAGCTTCAATCGCACTATGATTGTCATGCCGAACAAATATTGTGGTGCCAATGTTTTCAAACCACACTGCAATGGAGAAAAAGGCTTCACCAAACAGACCCTAAAACTTTTAAAACTAAACCATTATACTAAATATGTCAAACTGTTATGAAAGTGGACAAAATGCAAGATGAATAGTGCATATCAAATCTGCGAGATGAATAGTACATATTACTATCGATGAATAGTGCATATTACTATTCATGTATAAAATATCCAAACCGTGGGGCCCACATGCAAAATTTTCAAAATTTGCACAGTAACTCTTTCGTTTATAAAAGCGCTGATGCGCTTCAATTATTAATACGAGATCTCTCTTCTTTCATCTCTCTTTTCTCTCTTTCTCTCTCTCTTCCCTTTATTCTCTTTTGTTCAGATATACTTGCTTCTTGTTTCAATTTTAATTAACATACTTTCCACAACACGTTATCAGCACGAGAAAGCTCTCTTAAGGTTTGATTCTATGGTGGAAGGTCAGATCTCTCCATACTTATTTTTATTCAAATTATTTTGTTTGGATTCCTTATTTCCATTATACTAATATATATTATTCTTGACAAGTTAAACCCTATTGATTTTAATCTCAAGGGTTACGATTTATTTTATGCTGGGTGACACCAGAAGCTGTCATACTAATATTGGGAATATTTTTCCTTTATATCACAACCGGAAGTTGTGCAAAATTTTATATCACAACCTGAAGTTGTCAAATTGGATCTGGTTATTTTATTTTTGACACCAGAAGTTGTCAACCTAATTTTGACACCAGAAGTTGTCAACCTAATTGAGACCATTCATTTCAGAATTATGGCAACTATTGAAAAGCCCAAATTCCAAAATTTGGATGTAAGTGGCAATAACTATTTGTCATGGTGTCTCGATATTGAACTGCATCTCTAAGGCCAAGGTCTTGCAGCTACCTTTGGTGAAAATTGAAATGCTAATGATAAAGATAAGGCAAATGCTTTGATTTTTATCCGTCGGCATCTAAGTGATAGCCTAAAAGTTCAATATCTATCTGTCCGAGATCCCTTGATCTTGTGGACAATATTGAAAGAGCGGTATGATCATACCAAAACTGTCATCCTCCCTCAAGCACAATATGATTGGCAACATCTGAGGTTGCAGGATTTCAAGTCCGTGTCCGATTATAATTCAGCTTTGTATAATATTGTATCACGGCTTGAACTTTGTGGTGTTAAGCTTACTGAGGCTGAGCTTTTAGAGAAAACATTCTCCACCTTTCATGCTTCGAATATTGTATTGCAACAGCAATATCGGCAGCGCCAGTTTAAAACATATTCTGAATTGATCTTAGTCCTGTTGACTGCAGAACAAACAAATGAGTTGCTGCTTAAAAATCATGATTTAAGACCTGCTGGCTCTAAGGCATTTCCTGAAGCAAATGCCGGCTCAAGTAAGAATGTTGGCCGTCCTAGAGGCCGCGAGCTCAGGCATGGGAATTTTTTCCGTAAGGGTGGTGGGAGATTTAACCGTAATATAAATAACTTCCCACACAACCCTAAAGGTAAAAAGCCCATGAAGAAGCATGATGATAGTACCTGTCATCGTTGTGGAATGACTGGTCATTGGTCACGTACTTGTCGTACGACCAGACATTTGGTTGATCTATACCAAGCATCCCAGAAGGATAAAAGCAAGCATGTTGAGACCCATGCCATTGACCTAACTGAGACTGATGCTGAAGTCAATAAGGTTTTGGTCAATGAAAATTGTCATATTCTTGGCAATGAAAAACCTTTTGAGGTTTCTGATTTCCTTTTATAATGTTGATGAAAATAATAAGTCCCCAGAAATAGATCTTGAGGGTTTTCATCTATTTTTTGCCATACCCTTGGATAATTATGTTACCAAGGAAGATATTAAATAAATATGGTCGTCAAAATCCGTGAGGTCCTGAAGTACCAAAGCGGATAATATCCACAAGCTGTTTATAACATATTTGTTGGTTTATTCCATATTTGTTAAATTTGTTGGTTTATATCTTTTATTCCATATTTGTTGGTTTATATTTTGCATCATATTATCAATTTGTTAAATTTTATGAAACTTGACACCTGAAGTTGTCAAGATAAATGCAAATGGGACACATTGAGAAAAAGGAAGATATATGTTTGCTTGATAGTGCTACAACGCATACTATACTTTGTGGCAAACACTTTTTCTCAAATGTGACATTGCGCAAGGCAAATGTTCAGACAATATCTGGTCCTGTTAATATTATAGATGGCTATGGGACTGCCACAGTTATTTTTCCAAATGGCACAACATTGTATCTTGAAGATGCATTGTTGAGCGGTAGATCAAAAAGAAATCTACTTAGCTACAAAGATGTACGCCGTAATAGATACCATCTAGAAACAGTTAATGAGCAAAATAAGGAATTTCTTTGCATCACTTCCTACAAGATGGGCCAGAAGACCATCCATGAGAAGCTGGAAGCTTCTAGTATGGGACTATATTTTGTCCCAATACGAGCTATAGAATCATATGCTACGATACCTTGGAAACTAGTGAACCCTGATGTGTTCGGACTTTGGCATGATCGCCTTGGTCATATAGGAGCTACAATGATGCAAAGAATTCTTAAAAATACTCGTGGACACCCTTTAAAAGATACAAAGGTGTTGTTGTCCAGAGATTACATTTGTGAATCTTGTTCACAAGGAAAGCTCATTACTAAACCTTTCATGACAAAGGTTGATTATGAATCCCCTTAATTATTGCATAGAATCTAGGGTGATATATGTGGGCCGATTCTGCCTGCAAGTGGACCATTTAGATATTTCATAGTACTAGTGGATGCATCCTGCAGATGGTCCTATGTTTGCCTATTATCAACGCGCAATGTGAACTTTATTGATGAGGACAAAGCTCCCATCCTCAGCGTGGGGTCATGCTGTTTTACATGCTGCATCTTTAATTAGATTGCGCCCCACTACTTTTCATTTATATTCCCCCTTCAGTTAGTCTTGGACCAGGAGCCAGACATTTCATATCTTCGCACCTTTGGTTGCGCGGTACAAGTGCCTGTAGCACCACCGTAAAGGACCAAAATGGGTCCCCAATGCCGTTTGGGCATTTATGTTAGGTTTGATTCACCGTCTATTATTCGGTTCCTTGAACCATTGACGGGTGATTTATTTACCGCTAGATTTGCAGATTGTCATTTTGATGCGACAGTATTCCCATCACTTGGGATACTAAAAGCTTCCACATATGGAAAGTAGAAAAATGTCGAGATTTTCTCATGGAATGACAAAAGTTTGTCTCATTTAGACCCAATAACACCTGAATGTGAAAATGAGGTGCAACGATTGATCCATTTACAAGTTATTGCAAATCAAATGCCTGATGCATTTAATGAGACTGCTAAAGTTACAAAGTCTCATATCCCAGCTACGAATGTTCTAGCTAGGATAGATGTTCCTGTAGAACCACCCGAAATGGATCTAAATGTCCCGCGCCTGAAGCGTGGTAGACCGATGGGATCAAAAGACACTGTTCCTCGAAAAAGAAGGGGGAGGAATTTAGAATCTCCTCCAAATGAGCATAATTCTGCTCCAGATGAGCATATTAATCTTTCTCGAGGAAAGCAAATTGCACCTGAAGTGCCACAACATAATATTCAAAGAGAGCATATTGCCCCTGAAGTGGCAAAAGTTCATGAGCATATTGCCCCTGAAGTGGTACAAACCCATGAAAAGATCACCAACCTTGGGAATACTGAAATTTGGGATCGAAATGAGATAATCATCAATGATGAGATATGGGATCGAAATGAGATAATCATCAATGATGCATTTTCTCTCTCAGTTGCTCACGAGATTATGAATGATGATCATAGACAAGATTGGCCTAAATGGGAGGAAGCAATCCATGCTGAATTGGCTTCCCTTGCCAAACGTAATATTTTTGGGCCTATTACTAAAACCCCTGACAATGTAAAACCTGTTGGATACAAATGGGTCTTTGTCCGGAAACGAAATGAGAAAAACGAGATCGTGAGGTATAAAGCACGACTCGTAGCCCAAGGTTTCCTGCAGAGGCCTGGGATAGATTATGATGAAACATATTCACCAGTAGTGGATATAGTTACCTTTCGTTTCCTTATAAGTTGGGTTGCCCAAGAAAATTTTGAAATGCGTCTTATGGACGTTGTGACGGCATACTTATATGGTTCATTAGATTCCAATGTCTATATGAAAATTCCCAAAGGTTTCAAAATGCCTGAAGCATGCACTCCCCGCAACCTATTCTCAATAAAGTTGCAAAGATCTTTATATGGGTTAAAGCAATCCGGCCGCATGTGGTACCAACGTTTAAGTGAATACCTGATTAAGGAAGGGTACATAAATGATCCCATCTACCCATGCTTGTTTATTAAAAGATCTGAAACCGGATTTGCTATTATAGCAGTTTATGTCGACGACATGAATTTAATTAGGACTCCTAAAGAGTTATCTGAAACTGCTAAATATTTGAAAAAGGAGTTTGAGGTTAAAGATTTGGGTAAAACCAAACTATGCCTTGGACTAAAGCTTGAGCACAAAAAGAATGGAATACTTGTCCATCAGTCAGCATACACTGAGAGATTGCTTAGTCGTTTTAACATGGACAAGGCTCACCCATTGAGCAACCCTATGGTTGTAAGGTCTCTTGAGCCCCAAAAGGACCCGTTTCGTCCTAAAGAATCTGGTGAGGATATACTTGGTCCTGAAGTACGATACCTCAATGCAATCGAGGCTTTGATGTACTTGGCACAGTACACGAGACCAGATATCGTTTTTACGATAAATTTGTTGGCACGTTTCAGTTCTGAGCCAACCCGGAGACATTGGAATGGGATTAAACATATCTTCCGTTATCTCCGAGGAACCATTGATTTGGGGTTATTCTATTCTAAGAATACTACTAACTCTGGTTTAGTAGGTTATGCTGATGCAGGATATAAATCTGATCCACACAGAGCTCGCTCCCAAACCAGTTATCTATTTTGCTATAATGATACGGCCATTTCTTGGCGTTCCACTAAGCAAACACTTGTTGCAACATCTTCCAACCACTCTGAAATTGTTTCCCTCTATGAGGCTGGAAGAGAGTGTGTTTGGTTAAGATCTATGATATATTGTCCTGAAGACAGTATAATGCTAGTGGATTCAAACCGGTGATAGATTCTCCCACTATAATTTATAAGGATAATACTGCTTGTGTTGCACAAGTCAGGGGAGGATATATTAAAGGTGATAAGACCAAGCACATCTCGCCGAAATTTTTCTATACTCATGAACTCCAGGAAAGTCGACAAGTTGATGTTAAACAGATTCGCTCCGTCAATAATCTTCCAGATTTGTTTACCAAATCTTTGCCAACATCAACATTTGAGAAATTAGTTTATGGCATTGGTATACGGCGAGTCAGTAAAATGCAAGATTGAATTCCCCAGAAGTGGAAATGTTTAGATGCTCCAGAAGTAGCAATTTGTTTTATTCAGGGGGAGCGATTATGGACATAAGTGCACTGTACTCTTTTTTCCTTCTGTCCGGTTTTTGTCCCACTAGATTTTTCCGGCTTAAAGTTTTTAATGAGGCAGTAATAACACGTCCAATCAGGCCACTGAAGTAGGCCTACCTATATTGTCCTGAAGACAAATAGATTGTCCTGAAGACAAGCACATATTGTCCTGAAGACATATTAGATGGACTTAATTGTATTGTACTCTTTTTTCCTTATATTCGGTTTTTTTCCCACTGGGTTTTTCCGACTTAAGGTTTTTAACGAGGCAGTACACGTCTAAATTTTAATAGTGGCATTTGTCCAATGGGGAGTGTTATGAAAGTGGACGAAATGCAGGATGAATAGTGCATATCAAATCTGCAGGATGAATAGTGCATATCACTATCGATGAATAGTGCATATTACTATTCATGTATAAAATATTCAAACCGTGGGGCCCACATGCAAAATTTTCAAAATTTGCACAGTAACTCTTTCGTTTATAAAAGCGCTGATGCGCTTCAATTATTAATACGAGATCTCTCTTCTTTCGTCTCTCTTTTCTCTCTTTCTCTCTCTCTTCCCATTATTCTCCTTTGTTCAGATATACTTGCTTCTTGTTCCAATTTTAATTAACATACTTTGCACAACACAAACCAATTAACTTTAGAACTTTTAGAACTAATCGTCCCCAACGTACAATTTAGATAGTTAATACTCAAGGATTTGCTTCTTTTTTTTTAATTTTTCTTTTACGAGGTTATTCAAGGAGTTGATTAAGACGCAATGGGCACAGAGAGATGACCAGGGCAGATTTACAGTGGGGGCTAGAGGGTAGCTGTCCCCACTAAAATCCTACAACCCTTTTAATATATATAGAGAAACTAATTCAAAATTTTTTTTCTTTATAATTGTCACCAATAAATGGAGAAATTACAAAAAGATATATAGTATTTTGTATAAATTTAAATAATAAAAGAAAACAATGAAGAGAAAAGGCAAGTTTCTTTAACTTTGCTATATTTCTTTGGATCCGTGTCCACCATCTTCTCTTTCTTTTTCTAATTTCTCTCTTTCATTGATCCCACCTCTTTTCTTCTTTATTGTTTTGTATGTTACTTTTATTATTTCTCCAATCAACAATTCCTTATTTTTATCTTTCTCTTTCCTTGTTTTTTTTCAGATAAACATTTCTTACAAATATTTAAATATTTAAGCACAGAGATAGAATTAAAGTTAATAAAACTTGCATCAAAGTGGACCACTTTCTCATCGTTCTTTAGTAAGTGTAATTTTTTTGAATTAATTTATTATAATTTTTACAATTTCATAATGTGATGAAATATTTTTTATTATTTCAAGTTTTTAAACATTATTTTTTATATTTTTATTAATTATAGATATAAGATAAAATTAGGTCAAAGTTTAAAAAGTTTAATCAGAGAAAAATCAATAAGTGATAATTTTACTCAGACAAAGATAGTATTAATTTGTCTCGCTATTTAAAATTCCTAGATCCCTAGCTAAGGACCCTCATGTTTACTTTGGTAAGCAAAGTCTAGAAAGGTAAACCAAGCAATAGAAATTCGTGGGTCCTAATGGGCCAGTTTCAGATTCTGTTTGACTAAGAGGAAGATATATCATTCATATTAGATTTCCTCAAGACAAGTTTTTGTTTGTTAAGCTTTGCTTTTCATGATTCTTTTTTTTTAAGACAACCAATTCTCATACAACTAGGATTTTTGTGCACGCGAGTTGCGGCGTTTAGTTTTAAAATATATAATTTTGAGCTCTTGAAAATAGGATGTTGCTTGGATAATGATTTTGATGCTTGTTGAGGACCTTTTATAGGACCTACAATGATGGACAAATGGCTCAAAGGGGCCTTAGGATAGCAATCTGCAAGAAAGAACACAACAAAGGAGGATCGGGCTTAGGCCGGTAGATCCCTCTCCGATGCTTAAGTCAGTAGGGATAATGAGCCAAAGGAGAATATAGTAGTTCTGTGTTTTTGTTCTTCTTACCATGCATGCTCCGAGGTTTGCTTTATATAGGCAGCTCATTGGGCTGTACCGAGCAGGCCGTTGGTTGGTCATGGGTGGACTAAGTGATTTGGGCCTCGGTCAGCCGGCCCAGGATTGGAGAGATTGGGCCTTGTTGTGTTACAGGTTGTGCTCAACAAGTGCCCCCCAGGCGGCAAAGCGATTATAAAGTGATCGGTTTGACGGCTGTAAGGGGACGTGGTTAAAGAGAGGTTGGGCGACGGAAGGGAGTATTGTCGGCTGAGGCTCATTGGTCAACTGAAAGAAAGGCTGGCGTTATAGTCGGGTGAAGGGGAAAGGTGGAGAGGGTTAAGAAAGAAGCGGGAAATAGAGGAGATGTGGGATAAGTGGGTCCCGAGAAAATTTCAAAAGAGATTTATGGAGGGTAAAAAGAAAGATCGTGGTGTCGGTTGAGTTTTTGAGGTGCCACGCGTCAACGTGGGTTAAGCGGACGAAGGTGGTATAAATAGAGTTCTCTCTCCCCATCATTCACGTTTTACGAAAATTATTTGGCTTTCGAGATTTTTATTGGTTTTCTCCAAAGTTGTTCATCTTCCAGAAGAAGGTCGGTGGTCTATCGGCGATTTGTCATCGGCTTTTCAGTGGTGAACGACAGACTTCTTGCATTAGTAAGTCTGATTTTGTTTTGTTAAGGTAAAAAATGGCAAGTAGTAAGGGTAGTATGAGTGAGTCTAGGGAAGATAGTGGAAGGCATTCACCGGGGAGGAGAGCGTCGAGGAGAGTGCGAGCCATTCGGGAAGAATGGCCTCGGGGGAGGAAAGGGTGACCTTGGGCATGGGCGGCAGCAGAGGCACGAGTAGGCGTCGTCGAAAAGGCAAAGCACCAGCGGAGGAGGATAAGCCAGACGATGAGGAGGCTTCGCGGTACCGTACAGTGTACTTGAACGATACGGTGAATGCCGAAGGCGAGGAGAGGGCCAGGGTAGTGATCGAGGAATGTGGGCTCCGTACATGTAAAGTGGCGACGGTAAAGCCAGACCGGCGGCCAGGAACGGTGACGCATGACGGCAACTGTGCCTGCTTTTATGAAGTGGCCTTTAGGGTCGGATTTAGGGTTTCGGCGTCGAGATTTTACAGGGAGGTACTGCACTATTACGGGATTGCCCCCAGCCAGTTAGTGATTAACTATTGGCGTATAATAGTGTCCTTTGCTGTCGTCTGTAGGTATAAAGGGTGGATACCGACTGTAGGAGTGCTAAGGACACTGTTCAAAATAAAGTTCCAGGGGGGGTTTTATATATTGTATAGCCGGCGTAAGAAGCAGCACAACCTGTTTCAAGTACCCGATAGTAACAGAGACTGGAAGAAACTTTACTTCGGGGTAAAGAAGTCGGCTGAGGAAGAGTGGGGTTTCTCGGTGGAGTGGGTGCGCCTGAGCGAGGACGTGCTAGAGGTGCTCAATCGGGGCCCCAGTTTGTCGATGGATGAGGTGAGGCAAGGATTGTACTTTTTTTAGAAGGGGCTGAAAATCAGCTGTGACGACTGTGCTCACCCGGCTAGACTAGTTGATTGCGGTCTAAGTCCACCGGGGACTAGAGGTAGAGCCAAAGAGGGTTATGGACCACTCGATGTGGGAATAGAGGTGTTGAGTGTGATCCCTCCTATGGGTGAGCCAGATGCTATTGGTACATCCGCATCGCTATCCTCCGACACGCTTGCTCTGCCCGCCGTGCCCCAGCCGTCCGAGGGAGAAGTTTTGTCTTTGGCACCTGTGGCAAGGTCGCCGGTAGTCGAAGCGTCGAATGACCCTATATCAGGTAGTCATCGGGTTGGGGGGTATTTGAGTTCCTTGAGTTTGGGAGGTGAGAGTGAATTTAACTTAAATTCTCTATTGATAGATCCTGAGTTAGCTCTGCCGTATTTAGAAACACCCTTTGAGAGTTTGCTCGGTATTGTAGCTTGAACTAACTTGATCTTCTAGCTTCAAACTGTCTACAGACTGACACTTGTCGCCTGTTGCAGGTCCTGAAGAAATGCCTGTTGAGGGTAGAGACGGCAAGAAGGGGTATAGCGCCAAGGACTTCGCGCGCATAAGTAAGGGGAAGCCTTCAACCCAAAGGCAAGGAGGCAAGGGGAAAAGTCGGGAGGTCATGGGGCAACAAACGTCTCAGCCGACTGTACCTCCAACTGGTCAACGGGTGGCACCAGTAAGGCAAGAGCCAGCAGCTGTCGTGAGAGAGCAGGGAACCTCTGCTGCTGGTCGAAAGAAGGCAACAACAGCAGACCCATGGGAGGAAATTGCCCACAAACGTTTAGCCAGCAGCAGCAGCGAGCAAAGCTCTCATCCCGGCGTCCCCAGTGCCGGCAGGGTTTAGGCGACCGTGGCCTCTAGAGGAATCGGTCAGAGTGCCACGGGTCAGGGGAGGCTAACCCACCTTGCGGCCATGGTGGGGCAAAGTACTGCTGAAGCTCACACTTCGGGTGCGGGGCTGCGTACTGAAGCTGAGGCCCCAACCTTGCACGGGGGCAGATTATGCCCCTTCCTTTACGAGAATGCGCTGTTCCAAGGGGATAGCACACTGACCCAGCCAAGCATGGCCGCCAGATACGCGCTAGAACTGGTTGAAGGGATGGACCAGGACTACATGCGCGAAAAGAAGAATGCCATGGGCTACTTCATCTCAGCTGCTACCTTCCACGAAAGGGTAAGTAGGCTAAGTTGAGGTTGATTAAGTTCATTGATAAATACTAACGACATGTGTGTATTTACAGAGCCGAATGCTTAATGTTGCTGGTATCTTCCACTTGAAGGCTGACCAAGCCAAGCAAAAAGCCGCAGAGCAGGCGCAGGCGGCACAAACGGCAGAGATGGAGAAGGTGAAGGATGAGTTGGCTGTATCCGAGCTTAAAAGAAAAGAACTCCAAGAGGAGGTTAAAAGGGCCAACGAGGACATGGCGGCTGCTGGTCGTCGCTTGTTAGAGCAGGAAGAAAAGTTGAAGGAGCTTTAGGTGGAGCTTGAGCGTATACAATCAGAAAAGAATAGCCTCCAGGCTCTGGCGTTGGAGAGGGAGACTGCTCTGAAGGCGGCGGTGGAGGAAAGGAAGGCCACAACCGACAAATTAAAAGAACAAGAAGTAAAGGCGGCAACGCTCTAGGTAAGGCTTATTGTGATTACTTGTAGGATTTGATCGAAGTGTAGAGATTTGTCGTAGTAACTGTTCTTGGTTTTGTTGTACCTGTCGCTTGTAGGCTCGGCTCGACGGGTTGGGAACTCGAGGGAAGTATGAAGGATTATGGGGAGTTCATCCAGCAATAGGTGATTAAGAAGATTGTGGAGGCGTTTCCCCAAGTGGACCCTAGTGAGATCGACTTCACTATTCCTGACGATGAGGATGCTCCCACAGAGATTCCCCCTTAGGCGGGTGCGGTTGAGGCGGCTATGATTGAAGCTGTCTCTTAAACGACCACAAATGGGGTGGTAGTGACGACAGACCCTGCACTGACGCCTACCTAGGTGGAGCCCATTTCCTTAGCACATCCAACATCTGAACCAGAGGCGCCATCCATTGAGGCGCCAACTGCTGAATCGATTCAACCGGCTGAGGGGGGGTCAGTCGGAGGGGAATGTGGGTAGTTAGGCTATATTTGTAAATATAGGCGGTGACAGCTGCCTAACACACAATTGTATAGATACATTTTAATAAATAAATGAAATTCTTTTTCTGATAGAACTTAACACCGTGATAATTATAAATTGTTGTAGTCGCTTGTTAATCAGATGTAGCATACACTGGTCGTCTATGACAGTTGATGTGACAGTAGTTCATGGTCGTAACTATTTACATACGTAGCCCGTTCCCAAGTCCAAAGTTGTAACGGTGTTAATCAAATTGGTCAGTAGATAAACGTGTACTTATGTGCCGATTGGAGAATATGTCGATTCCAAGAATATGTCGATTGGAGAATATTCAACAAGTAGCTCGATAAATTTAAGTAGCTTGACTCATGTCGCTTGAATGAATGTTAATCATAACAAAAACATTGTAGATTGTAGAGTGTGCAATAACATCATGATTTAAACTTAAAATGTAGCTCGTCCTTGAATGTAGCTGGACTTAAAAGTAGAATTTCTTCAGATGTACGGCATTCCAAGCTCTCGGCAGTAGTTTACCGGCCGAGTCTTTAAGTCGATAGGCTCCCTTGCCCAATACTTCAGCGATCACAAACGGGCCTTCCCACTTAGGAAATAATTTCTTATGTTCACTGGCGGGTTGGCTTGCTTCACAGCTTCGAAGAACAAAGTCGCCCACTTGGAACTGTCAAACAGACACCTTGAAATTGAAATATTTACTGACTTGCTGGGATCTATTGGCTGCCTGTAACTGAGAGTTCAAGCGGGTCTCCTCCACAAGGTCCAAGTTCAAATGAAGTTGGCTGTCGTTGGTAGAGTCATCGAAAGTAGATATACGGTGGGTGGGGATCCCAATCTCAACAGGAATAACAGCCTCTGAGCCATACACCAAGTTAAATGGAGTTTCGCCTGTAGTAGTGCTGACTGTAGTCCGGAAGGCCCAGAGTATCTCGGGTAGTTACTCGGCCCATTCTCTCTTAGAGTCGCCCAGCTTCTTTTCTAAAGCTTTCACTATTTTACCATTCATGGACTCTACCTGTCCGTTGGCTTGTGGGTGTGCCATTAAGGCGGCCTGTAGCCGAATAGAAAAGTTGTTGCATAAGGTTCGGACCCTGTCGCCTTGTAGCTGTGTGCCATTGTCGGTAATTATAACATGTGGGATACTGAAACTACAGATGATGTTCTGCCAAATGAATTTCTCCATTGCTCGCTGAGAAATGGAAGAGAGAGGTTCTGCCTCGTACCAACTTTGTAAAATAGTCACAAGCTACTATCATAAACTTTTTACCAGCGGTTGCGACAAGGAACGGTCCCAATAAGTCGAGTCCCCATTTGGCGAAGGGCCATGTGGAGGGTACTGAATGTAGCTCTTCAGCCAGCTGCCTTGGGACTTTGGTGAATTTTTGACATGTTTCACATTTCTTCACAAAGGACTGAGCATCCCTCCTCAGTGTCGGCTAGTAAAAACCCTGTCGAATAACCTTCTGAGCCAGTGTTCTTCCTCCCTCATGGTTACCGCATACACCCTCATGAATCTCTCGGAGGATATAGTCCGCTTCCTGTCTGTCTACGCATCGCAGTAAGGGCCGGGAGAAGGACTTTTTATAGAGGGTGTCGTTCAAAATAACATATCTGGCGGCTCGACGTTGTAGAGCTGTAGCTTCGGTTCTGGATGCGGGTACTTGGCCTTGGAGGTATCTGAATACGGGGGTCATCCAGCTATCCTCGTCATTTATCTGGTGAGTGATTGATTGGAGCAGGTTGGAGCAGGTTGGAGGGGCTAGACGAGGCTATCTTCGACAGTGTGTCCGCCCGGGCGTTCTCTTCTCTTGGGATTTGGTGCAGGGATATGCTAGCAAATTTCGACCATAAGTCTTGCACACTTTTATTGTAGCCGACCAAATTGGGTTCTCGCACTTCATACTCTCCCAATACCTGCTTTGCTACCAACTGAGAGTCGGTATTCACCTTTACATCTCGTACACCCATCTTAGCAGCCATACTCAATCCGGCTATTAAAGCCTCGTATTCTGCAGCATTGTTGGACAGTGGAAAGCCAAATGTCAGGCCATATTGATATTCTTCTCCGTCAGGGCCGATTAAAACAAGGCCTGCACCTGCCCCATCTTTTACTGATGAACCGTCGACAAAAAGGCACCAGGGCTTTTTGTTGAGAGTTGCTTGACCGATGGTGGATGAGATAGGCTACCCATTGGAATGAGGATGTGGAATTACAGGCGGTAGTTCAGTCGGCCCACTGAAAGTGCATTCGGCTACAAAATCAGCTAGGACCTGCGCTTTAATGGCCCTTCTATGCCCGAACTCAATGCCAAATTCGCTCAGCTCTACATTCCATTTGACCAGGGTGCTAGATAAATTGACCCTTGTCAGTATCTCTCGGATCGGTTGATCAGTCAAGACCATGATTCTATGGGATTGGAAGTACCGGCGTAGACGTCGGGCCGCGGTCACCAGAGCATAAGCAAGTTTTTCTAGTCGAGTGTAATTGCATTCTCTACCTTGAAGAGTGCGACTGACATAGTAGATAGGAGAGTCATTTTGATCTTTTTTCTTGACCAACACGGCAGCTACTGTTTCATCAGAAGCTGCTACATACAAGAACAAGTCATCACCTGGTTCTGGTCAACTCAATAGTGGTGGGGAGCTCAAATATTCTTTAGTTGGTTGAACGAGTGTTGACAGTCATTCATCAAGGAGAACTGATTCTTTGTCGTCTTAGTCCGAAGGACTTTAAAGAAAGGCAAGCACTTATCCGCCGACTTTGACACAAAGCGGTTTAACGCTACAACCCGGCTGGTCAATACTTGTACTTCTTTGACGGTTCTCAGAGGCGACATGTCGACAATAGCTTTAATCTTTTCCGGGTTGGCTTCTATTCCTCTTCGGGAGATCATAAACCCCAAAAATTTACCTGCCCCTACTTCGAAAGTGCACTTTGCTGGGTTGAGCTTCATGTTATACTTTCTAAGTGTGCTGAAGGCTTGGTTCAAGTGGTCCAAGTGTCGGTCAAAGGTAGTACTCTTGACCAACATGTCGTCAACATACACCTCTACTGACTTGTCAATTTGCTTCCTAAAGATACGGTTGACCAGTCTTTGGTATGTCGCACCGGCGTTTTTGAGACCGAACGCCATTACGTCATAACAATATAGGCCATCTTCTGTGATGAAGGCGGTTTTCTCCTGGTCCTCCTTGGCCATAGGGATTTGATGGTAGCCAGAAAAGGCGTCCATGAAGGTGAGATATCTGTTGCCGGACGACGAATCTACAAGTCGGTCGATAGATAGAAGTGGGAAACTATCTTTGGGGCAGGCTTTGTTTAAGTCTATAAAGTCGACACACATCCGCCATTTGCCTGTCAGTTTCTTGACCAGCACCACATTGGCCACCCACTCGGGATAATGAACCTCTCGGATGAACCCTGCCCTCAGTAGCTTGTCCACCTCTTCTCGTATAGCCGATAGTCAGTCTGGGGCGAATCGTCGTCTTTTGTTTGACCGGTTTTATCTTCGGGTCGACATTCAGCCTATGCGAAATGATTGAAGGATGTATACCCAGCATATCAGCTGGTGTCCAAGCAAACATGTCGACATTCTTTTGCAAAAATTCGACTAGTAATGACTGTTCTTGAGCAGTAAGTTTAGAGCCTATTTGTGTCACCTTGGACGGCTCACCTTCTTTCAAAGGCATGCTGAGGGTTTCCTCAACCAGCTGTGACTTGTTTAATGCCTGTTCATCCCTCGTATCCAAGATTTCGAGGGATAATTCATAGTTGTTGACAACTTGATTCACAGATTCCCCAATGAGCAGATTCAATTCCATTGGTTGGGACTGCTGCCCCCCAGTTGAGCCTTCTGCCAAGGCTGCTAATTCTTTTGTAGCTTCAGCAGCTTTCTTGGCCATAACAAGTGATACCAAGTGGCACTGACGAGCCATGTATTGGTCAGTTTGCATGTAGCCTACACCACTCGGGGTAGGGAATTTTACTTTAAGGCAATACACGGCATCCACCATCCTTGTGTATTTCATCAATGGTCGACTGATTATTGCATTGTAGGTAGAGGGTTGATCCACAACAACAAAGGTGTTCATGACATTCAACACATGTACACCATCACTTATACAAATAGGTAGCTTGATCAGTCCTTTAACTAGGGTTGCGTTATTGCCGAAACCATAAATGGGCTTAGTCGGCTCAAGCTGGTCGTCTTTGAATCCCATACTCTTGTATGAATTGTACAGGATAGCGTCGACGGCACTGCCAATATCGACCAAAATTTTGCTAACTTCATAGTTTCCAATGATCGCTTTAACGACGATAGGATCGTTGCCTGAGTCTTGAAACAGCTCGGTTTCATCCCATGAGAATGTGACAGTCCATCCGTCATCTACCTCTTTCTTTGGGGGAGGGGCCTGCAACCCCAAGTGACATACACTCTGCAGATGAGCCTTTCTTTTAGATTGAGAGTTGGCCCACTCCTGAGTGGCGCCGACAATAGTGTTTATGACTCCATGTACAGCCGGCCGCTTATGTTCGCGACGCTCGGGCCATTCTGTAGGTTGAATTTCTCTATCTGTCTGTATGGAGTCTTTCCTGATGTAGTTCTGGAGGTACCCCCGCCGGTTCATGTCTTCTATAGCATTTTTCAAGTCATAACATTCCTCAGTGGTGTGGCCTCTATCATCGTGGAAGGCACAGTATTTACCTTTATTTTTCCCACTCCGATTGGGTTCCTTCATTCTTTGAGGCCACTGGATTCTGTCGGCCATTTCTCCCTGAGAAATACTATGCAAAATATCCGCGCGAATAGCATTGAGTGGGGTATACTCTTCCGCTCGATATGGAGCAGGTTGATTTCGTCTGACTTGGTCATTCCTGGGAGCCTTTGGTCGAAGGTTCTTTCCGTCTTTCTGAGATGAACCTCTCCCACGTGGCATGTAGCTTCGATCCTCTACATTGGGAAGACTATCATATGTGGGGCGGGTGTGGTCTCTTACCCTGATATCCCTGGCCGGCTCTGGGGGTCGTCTATAGAGTTAATCCGGAACATGTTTATTTTCCTCCAGGTCTGCATATTTTTACGCTCTGTTAAACAAGTCATGAAGTTGCTTCGGTTTACTATCGGTGAGAGAGTATTTTAAGTATTCATGCTTAACCCCTGCAATGAAAGCGTAGACTGCAAAGTCGGTAATCAACTCCTCGATGTCGCCTATTGCCGCCTGGAATCGTTCTATGTAGCTTTTCAACTGTTCTCTTGTTGCTTGTCGAATTGCCAACAATGAGGCAGCGGTTTTTGTCTTTCTCCTCTGACTGGAGAAGTTGTTCATGAACGCCATGCTCAATTGCATGAAGTTGGTAACAGAGGCAGGCTGTTGCTTGTAATATCAAGTGTGTGCTGCCCCCTCGAGCGTACAAATGAAAGCTCAACACTTCAGGGCGTCTGAGGCCTCATATAACCCCATCAGGTTGCTATATTGTGTAATATGGTCCTTGGGATCACCCTTACCATTGTATCTCAACTTCGGGTCTTTGAAGTTAGGAGGCGTCCGCTCTTGGCGAACGCATAATGTGAGTGGATCCTACTCCTCATTCAGCCATTCGATATGATCCTTTTTGGTGAGGCTGTTAACTTCCAGGGCTTTAAGCTTATTTCAAATTCAGCCTTTAACCCGTCCAGTCGGTCCGATATAGGCTTTTCATGGGAAACTGCTTTTCTTTTGGACCGCTGCGAGGGTTCTGGATTTTGGTTTTCGTCCGGCTCTCTTGCCCGCTTTGGTGCTTACACTGTCGCACTATGGGCGGATTCAGTCGGCGTCTGTCGAGTGGGGGCTTGGGTGCATCTAGGCCGACTATCCGAAGATTCTCTCCGTGGACCCGTCGCCCATTCATGATGGTGCCGCCAACTTGATCTAGGGGTGGTTTGGCTAGTCTCGACGTGCAGTCGTTGATGCGACTGCTCTTGATGACGTAGTTCTTCCCTGTTTGGCCGAGTCACTTTCAAATCGACTATTATCCTTTGTTGCTTTTCCACCAGAGTAGTAAGCTCATCCATACGAGTTTGCATGTGAGTCAAGTAGGACGTTACGTCCATCACTTGTGGCATTGCTTGCCCCCCGGGTGTAGCCGTGTTCAGTGCAAATACCAAAGGTATCTGTTGGGATGATGAAGGATCACGTTGAGCAGTTGGAAAGGAGAAAGAAGGAATGTTGGTGGCCGGACTCTCAGCGTTGCTTCCTTCCCCTGGGAATATACTGCGTCGGACTGGCATTTGAGGTTGTGTTCTCCTTTGATTAGTATCCCGAAGCTGGCTATTATCATTGCTCTCCGATGAAGCCATGGCCACTGTCGTTCCCACAGATGGGGCCAAATGTTGAGGACCTTTTATAGGACCTACAATGATGGACAGATGGCTCAAAGGGGCCTCAGGATAGCAATCTGCAAGAAAGAACACAACAAAGGAGGATCGGCCTTAGGCTGGTAGATCCCTCTCCGATGCTTAAGTCAGTAGGGATAATGAGCTAGAGGAGAATATAGTAGTTCTGTGTTTTTGTTCTTCTTACCATGCATGCTCCGAGGTTTGCTTTATATAGGCAGCTCATTGGGCTGTACCGAGCAGGCCGTTGGTTGGTCATGGGTCGACTAAGTGATTTGGGCCTCGGTCAGCTGGCCCAGGATTGGAGAGATTGGGCCTTGTTGGGTTACAGGTTGTGCTCAACAATGCTATTTCGTTCGTCATCAACTTATGTTTCTTAAGCCTTCGAGGTTGAGGTGAGTGGGATTACTTTCCCAGTAGATTATAAGTTAATTTAGTTTGAGGATCTTTGATAAAGACAAAGCTATAAATATTTAAACTTTATTACAACGAAATTCTCATCAATTTGAGTATGCCAGATTTATCTTTTGATGATATCTCAGTTGATATAAACTTGTCAATATCTTCGACTGATGGAGTTTTACACTTTTTTTTTCCAACCACAAAAGTATATGAGCTTGTGGTTGCCCCCTTTTTTTTAAACTCTATTGTATAAACAACAATATCAAGAGAAAAAACAAAATAAAAATTATATTTACATACGAAAACATATCATTCCTTAAAGGAAATTATAAAAGTAAATATAATATTATATAATAAACATACCTCCCAAAACTTTTCCAAAATGTCTCTCTTTGACTAGCACATTCATCATTTGATTTAATTTTAATTTGAAGACCATTGAAACAATATTTGGACGGTCTTTGGGATGTTGTTTTTCTATATTGTTTAACATAAAAACTATCTCCAGCCATTTAGAATTAGCTGTGAAGGTTACAAAAAGATCCGGGTTACCCAAATGTCTACAAACTACCATTGCATCTTAATAATTCTATATCATGTATCTACGGCCATCGGTGAAGGTTGACGATAAAACAATTCTTTTTCCAATGGAGTTGGCTATGGTGTCACCTCTAAGAACAGCATTGGTAACATTTCGATAAATATTGGATTTAAGTTGTGTTTGATAATTTCGAACCCATCTTAGCCTTTCTTGTTCAATTGTTGTATATGCATCCACAATGAACTGTTGGAATAATCATCCTTCTAAGAGAAGAGTCCAACCATCAAGTCTTCTAAATTGTATTAAATAGGCATATAACTCCCTCATTGTCATAAAACTCCTTTTGGTTTTTTTCTTTCCCTCATTCCGATGGTAAGGAACTCCAAAAGGGAACAAAAAGGGCCATAAAAATGAAGCTCATTAATTCTTTGTAACCCATCATGCTTATGATGTATAATAGCATCTGTTTCTTTATCTCCATGGCCCAAGCCTCCAACCACAGGCGTTGCTATTTCTGAAGAGGATGGAGTGTCATAAGTCTCATTCCATGCTGTCTAGTTCTGACCAATCGAATGCTAAAACTTAAATGATTTGATTCTGTAACTCGATCCCTAGCCATACAAAAAGCTTGAGCCATAGGATTGTTAGAATTAAACATGTTAACTAATGATTCAATAATGTAAGAATCCAAGTTGTTAGAGCATTTTCCACCCTTCAAGACACATATTCTATTGTCAATTTCATTCTTGGTATCGTAAACATATAGTTGAGAGTATTTTGGCATCTGATTAGTCAAAGGCAAGAGAGATCCCAATCGATGATAATTTTGCCCACTTATCCTAAAAACATATGGGCCAATTTTTTTGTTCACTGAATTGTCTATACTTGCTCCCATAGACATAAATGCAAAAATACTATTTCTAAATACATTTTTCTCTCACAGTAACTAAATCATCAACGAAGGTTGCTTTCTTTTTTCCTTTTAAATCATAAAGAACAAATTCTTATGAGATTTTTGAGAATTAGAAAAACTTTCACATATAGGGTAATAAAAATCTTGTTGTACATACTTTTTGTCATTTTATTAGCACAATTTTCACTGAACGTAACTAAATCATCTACAAAGGATTACTTTTCTTTTTCCTACTAAATCACAAATTTCGATAAGAATTTTAGTTCATAAACCTTTCACATTTCTCAAAGTAGCCCATTTTCTGGGCTTCTTATATACAAAAAAAGAAAGTATCACATGAGAAAGAAGTAAAAATCTTGTAACATATATCTTTTGCAAATTCGTGAGCAATGCAATCCTATTCACTTGCTTTTGTATTTTAATTGCTGTAAAACTTTAAAAATCTAATGATCAAGAAGATCTAGAAACTAAAAATCATGGAGGTGTCTTTTTCGTCATTCGTATTTATTTTTTTTATAAAATTACAAAATTACCTCAAAAATTCTTAGGCAAATGAAAATGTCTTTTAATATTGTGTTTGATGTTTGATTATAAGGAATATGAAAAAGAAAATATTTAGGTGTTTTTTAATGGCTTTTAGTTTTCCTTTTTATTAGTTGGGTAAAAGTAATAATTTATATAATTTAACTACAAAATTAAGATTAGTAACTCAAATGTTTGTTTTTTAATTGCAAAATTAGGATTAGTGGCTCAAAGGTTTTTTTAATTGTAAAATTAGCATCAATAACTTAATTTTGTTTTAATTTGCAAAATTAAGATCAGTAGCTCAAAAGTCATCTTTATTGTTAGAATTTTATATAATTTAATTACAAAAGTAATGATCAAGAGGATCTAGAATATAAAAATCATGAATGTGTCTTTTTTGTTATCCATATTTATTTTTTATAAAATTATAAAATTAGCTTAAATATTCTTGGACAAATAAAAAGGTAATTTCAAATAATGTTTGATGTTTGTTTATAAGGAATATGAAAAGGTATATGTTTAAGTTTTTTTTAATGTCTTTTGGTTTTCCTTATTATTAGTTGGGTAAAAGTAATAATTTATGTAATTTAATTACAAAATTAAGATTATTAACTCGAAAGTTTATTTTCTAATTGAAAAATTAGGAATATTAATGGCTCAAAGGTTTTTTAATTGTAACATTAGTATTAGCAGCTCAAAAGTTTTCTTTTGTTTGAAAAATTAAGATTAGTAGATCAAAAGTCATCTTTATTATTAGAACTTTATGTGATTTAATTGCAAAAGGATCTATGTTAAGTTTGAATTAAATTAATTAATTTATTTTCTTTATTTTGTTAAATTTAAGAACCACTACAGAGAAGGAAAAATAATATAATCATTAGCTCAAAAATAGTAACCTTGAAGGAATCAAAATAGGTTTTGTTTAATTTAAAAATGGCTCAATTTAAAACTCAAATCTTAATTGAATTAGGAAAAGAATAAACTTAGAAGAGTGAAACATATTGAAATATAATATTTGTTCCAAAATGTAGGAGAACAATAAAAATTTCTAAAGAAAAAAGAAATTGACAATCCTAAATAGAGTAGAAACAAAATATCAAAGTAAATTTAACACCACTTTTATATTCATTATTGAAATCTATATTAAGCGATGTTGTAGAGTCCTTCAAAGTACCCAAATTAATTACTTCTTTTTTTCTGAAAAAGAAAAAAATTAACAAACATATCAAATTATTTAGAAAAAGAGAGGAACTCAATAATATATTAAACAAAAAACACATTAGACATTATAGTTAAACATTTCTTTTTAAATAGACAAAAGAAAGAAAATAATTTTGTATATTACAACCAACCTCAATAATTCTTTGCAATAAAGGAAGTTAGTATAATAACTTGAGGTTCATTGACACTCCCGGACCTAATCTAACTTTTTAGTGCAAACAGAATTGTGTAAGACGGTGTATTAATTCAACAATACGTCGGTCCAGATGTGTCTAATTAAGAAGAGAAGTTAAGCTTAAGATAAGACGGAGTTGGAAGATAAGATAAGTTGTCACACCTCGATCCCGAGGGGTCGAAATGTGACAATCGCCGCATGGAAAAGATCTTGGACGGCGCGCTTCGCCCAAAACCTAGAACACGCAAGGCTAATGAAACTCGAGCTATTGAACATGAAACACAGTCGATATATAGATGAAATACACTTTATTTACATTAAAACTGGTCTTTGGTATAACATGGAAATTTTATAATTTGTTAAAATACTGACAACTTTAACAGTCCCAAAACTCTTCATTTTATCTATATACGGGAAATATTTTATAGAATTTACAACACATCAAAAGGGGACTTGTAGAAAACGCAGCCGGTGGACCCCCAATGGTAGTATACAAAAGTTTATTTACATACTTGTAGAAAGTGTTGGCTCCAATCGGGTTTGCTTCTCGTTGACTTACTACCTTCTATCTACAATCTTTCAACCTGAAAAGGGTTTGAGAGTAAACTAGAGTGAGCACATAATTAAATGCTCAGTGAGTGAGATAAGACTATGAAAAAGAAACTAACGAGTACACGAGTTAAAATATGAGTGGAATTCACACGCATGCCTGTCGACGTGTAAACCTTCAGCCGTCGACGGGTAAGAGGTTCAATGACTGTTATTTTCGAAAACCCAGCCATCCGTCCACGGGTTGAGGGGCGGACGTCCACGGCTAGAATTTCCAAGGTGCAATTAATCCTAGACGTCGACGTCTCCCAGCTTAACATTAACGGAGAGAAGTTTCCGACTTCGGTGAAATTAAATTATCCATACATCCGTCGACGTCTATACATGTATACGTCGATGGGTAAAAGTTTCTGACTTCAAGTAAAATGGGATCATTCATGCATCCGTCGACAGTCAAGGGTGTGCACGTCAACGGGTAACTGGGGTCAGTACTCAAATTGAGAAAGTAAGCAGAGACATTGACGGGCAGTCCTTTGGCCATCGACAGACAAAAATTTTTGACCCCGGACGGGACAAGTTATTCACCCAGCCGTCGACGTACAAACCTCCACCCGTCGACGGCTCACTGGGCTCTGAAACTATTTTGTCTAGCGAGGCAGAGAATTTTACTACAAAAGAAAATCTTTTAAAGTTTATAAATAGACAAGTCAAATAGATCCAAAAAGGGGCTTGCCAAAACACATTGTTCAAATCCCACTCGGGCAAGATGGGACTCGAACTCGTCGAGATGATTTTCCTTTGTTGTAATGTAAGAAAAAGCCCATTTCTTGACGTTGGCACGAACCTTCACTACGAGTGGTACGTAGCTATGTCCATAGTACTCCAACAGGGGCCACAAATCACAATCACAGTGCACACATCCATTCCCTATACCATCCACCCCTTGTGGGAGTGATAAGCCTACTCACGTCGGCACCAACAGCTCGAACCCTGAGAGGCGCCACTGCAGTGACTTCTAACCATCCACCAACATTCATAATTGATAAAACAATCATTTCACAAGAATGCATGACCCTTTATTTAAGAAAATATTTCACTTATGCATAGAAATACAGAACAGGGTTAAGTATGCAAGAAAACCAAGAAAAACTGATCTTAGTCTATCAAGTCTCACTCACAAGTTTAGGGAGGGTGTGCACTCCCACTAATCCTCCTTTTCTTGGTCCTTAGTAGAAGGTTCACCGCCTATATAATTGGTCAAACAATGGATTAAGGCTAGCTAGAATACTATTTGGGCTATTTTGCCAAAATTGACTAGGTATGGACTAAATGCATCAATTTGGAACTTAGGGATCCAAATCAAGTTCTAGTGATCCTATAAGCATTCTTAAGGTATGAGCAAGTTTGTTTTGCCAAACGGTACTTGTACGTATTTTCCGTTCGGGCTAACTCCTTATAACGAAAGAGTTGGACGATTTTGCCCCTAGAATAGGGGAATTTCGAGATGAGCAAGTTAGAGATGTGGGAGTTCTGTGATTTCAATTCCTACTATTTAAGTATGTCGTAGGGGTGCTGTATCCAAAAATGGTTACATTTTGACACCTACATGGTGTTTTGGAGGGAAAAATGCAATTTTTCCCCACATTTGAAGGGATCATAACTAAATGTGGTGTTTACTTAAGGTTGTTGACCCCCTACATCTATTTCTGCACCTATTTATGATTTGTACCACCCTTGGATGGCATCATACAAATCCCCCAAGTGGTACCTGCCCAAGGTGGCCACTATTAGGCCAAAATGTGGGTTTACTCTACAACTACACTAAGCATCCTTCTTTCTTCCAATCTCTCAGTTCACAACACTTTCTAACATTGCAAAACTACACTTTATGAAGTAAAATTCCATAGCTATGACCAAAAGTATAGGACTTCTTCTATGGTGGCATAATGTTATTTTCATGAAACTTAAGTCATTGGCTTAGTGGTCTTAGTTTTTCTTCATTCAACTAAGTTTTCCTACATTCAAAGGGTTACCTAAATTCTTCTATTCTCTATTTGCACCTTGTCTTATGGGCATGCATATTATGAGGTTTTTGGAGCCATAAACTAATAATAAATTAGAGAATTTACAAATTATTTATGTATGAAGCTGAAAAATCATCATTTTATGGTTAAGATTGCAAAGGAGATAAAAGGAATTGAAAACACACCTTTAGTCTTTGATGAAAGTTGAAGGCTTGTAAGTTTGCTGAAATTCTTTAAAGTTCTTCTTGAAATTCTCTTGATATAGGTGTTGCTTGGAAGGTGAAGTAGTGAATTTCCTTAAAAATTATGATGGAAGTTTGCAGAGAGAGTGTTTAGATGAGAAGAATTTGGAGCTTGGAAGCAAGAAAAATGGTGGATAAGTGGTAAGGTGGTGTCCGACCATGCAAGGGAAAAAGGAGAAGAAGATACCAAAAAAAATTGTCTTGAAATTTCTAGACACTTTTGTGTCAATTTACAAAAATGCCCTTACTAAACTTTGAAAATTCTCTTTGTGTCCTAAAGAACAATTATGTAAATTAGGATAAAACAAAAGAAATTAAAAACTAAAACCAATTGGCCATATTTTATAAAAATAAGGTAAGTTTATTAGAGTATTTAAAGCATTAACCTATTGGGAGCAATTTCCCATTTTGGCATTTAAAACTTGTACAGGGGTAAAATGGTCAATTTATTAGCATATGGCTCCAATGCAATTTAATGTAGGACTAGGCATTACATAAGTGACCATGCATCGAAGCACAATTTGGACTTCATTAAGTCCATAGCTAATGGATAGATGTCCATTGCTGAATTGGTCGGTGGATTTGGCTAAGGATCGAAACTATAAGAGGTTTTAAAGAGGGGAAAAAGTCTGGCCCGGGGTTCGAGTAGGCCCGGTGTCGAGTTTATCTATAAATAGGGGGAGATTACCTCTCCCCCTCTCATTTTTCTTCTCCCTCTCTTCCTCTTATCTCATTTGCTCCATTGGAGCAATTTTGGACTTTTGGCCAATCCGGACAATCCGACCGAAGGATTAAGGTGAGATCTTGGTATGTTATTCTACTCACCTTAATCTACGTTTCATTAAGTTTTCATGCATTTCCATGCATCGGTCTAGGAGAGAACCAAGCTCAAATTTAGTTTAGCTTTTTAGTTAGATTTTAAGCTTAGATTCGAGATCTAGGAACTTTGAGCTTGTAATTCTCGTTTTTGCTTCGGTAAATGTGTAGTGGGAAATGTGAGGAACGTCTATCTCGAATTTCAGGTCAAACAGGGGACCGAGGGGCTTGAAAACTGAGGAGAAGCCTCGATTCCCTAGGCAAAAAGAGCGAGAGCCGAGTCACTCCCAAACGGGAGTGGCCCTTTTCAAGCGGTGGGCCCATGGGCCCCTAGGGACATTTTGGTAATTTTTTGTCAAGTGTCCGATTTTGACCTCGGAACCTCCCGAACACTTTTCTAAGCCCGAAACACATCCTAGCCCAGACTTAGGTCATGCTAGAGCCTCGTAGGTGCATTCATGATTTTGATCATGAATGCTAACACGTATTTCCGTGTTCTAGGGCTTCGGATGATCAAATGCGGTGATGCTCCGGAGGCTAGTGTACGTGGATCACTTGGGAGTATACGAATCTCCCAATACTGTGGCTTAGATTTTTTTGTTTAGCCATTGGGTTCAAAGGTTTTAAAAAGAGTTTTAAAAACATAAATGTTTTTCAAAGGTTTTGGGATATGGGAAATCCACACACACACATTTTCATGTTGATATACCCACCTAGAGAGTGTGATGTTTTCAAAGGAAAGAATAAAAAAAAACCTATGTGTGTGTGTGTTTATATTTATATTTGTCTGTTTTAAATATATATATGTTATATATATATATATGATATGTATATGGATAGGATGCGAGATGAGCGGCTGGGTGGGTTCCTCGGGGCTCCGATATAAGGGAACGTGGACCAAGTATGAGAGGCATGCATGAGACGCAGTCGTGAATCGCCTATCGAAGGGTACAGTGAGTGGAGACCCTAGGAGAGGTTCGGGGGATAATTCGCCAGGACTCGAGGTAGCTATGTTTCACCACAGCGAATGACACTACTGAGGGAATGGGTTAGAGAAAGAGAAAATGTTTCAATAAGAAAAGAGATAACCCTCAGTGCAGTGAGGCATAAGACGACTGACGGGTCACGCCTTCAGTATGATAGAGGCCAGCCCATTTGAGATATGCATATATATATATTTTTATTAAAATGGTTTTTGAATAAATTCTCAGCGGAGAATTTGAAAAGAGATTTTAAAAGAAAAATATTTATTTTATTATTATGTTTGGACTTTCCCTGTTTTCCCTAACCCCGATGGAGATTCATTGAACCTCTGTCACTCACCTGTATCGAATGTGGATGGATATAGATCCGCATACGAGGATAGCGATTAGCTCGGAGGCTCACTAGGAGGCGTGGTGGCTTAGGTTTAGCAGTTTCCGCTTCATAGGTATTTCTTCTAAATTAGTCCGCTAGTATCACTTTTAAATTTAATTATTTTATTAAATGATTTTTAATTAAAGTTTTAGTTGTTTTGCAGTGATGATGTCCATTTCTTTACCTTGCGGTGCTTCAGGTACATAAGCGGTAGGCACATATTTTGAGGTAATGCGGTGGTTGCCACGTGGCCGGCCCCGACGAGTCAAGGCGTGACAACTTTAATGGTATCAGAGCGTTTAAAAGATTCTAATTGTTTTCAAAAGTTATAAAGTATTTCAAAGTGTTTTCAAACATTTTTAAACAGCCAGTGTGACACACCCAGACCTAGCACGACCTTTTCGTATGAACGGAATAGTGCAAGATGATGCAATAATTAAACAATATGTCGGTCTCGCTGTGTCAAGTCAGAAGAGAAGATAAGCTTAAAATAAGATGAGATTGGTGACCATGCATGGAATCACTAAAGTGGACTTCTTTAAGTCCATAGCAAATGGATTTGAAAGTCCATTGGTGAATTGGTTGATGGATTGGGCCAAGGATCGAAATTATAAGAGGATTCGAAGAGGGGAAAAAGTCTGGCCCGGGGCCTGAGTAGACCCGGTGTCGGGCCTTGCTATAAATAGGGGGAGATGAGCTCTCCCCCTCTCATTTTCTCTTCTCCCTCTCTTCTCTCCTTTTATTTGCTCCCTCGGAGCAATTTTGGACTTTTGGCCGATCCGGATAAACCGACCGCAAGTTCAAGGCGAGATCTTGGTGAGTTGTTCTTAACTCCTTGATCTTCGTTTTTCTAAGTTTGTACGCTTATCCATGCATTGGTTTAGGAGAAATCCAAGCTCAAAGTTAGTTTCAACTTTTAGTTAGATTTTAACCTTAGATTTGAGATTTAGGAACTTTGAGCTGTAATTCTCGTTTCTGCTCCGGTAAACGCGTCGTGGGAGGTGAGAGGAACCTCCATCTCGAATTTCATGACGATCGATGGACCGAGGGGCTCGGGAACCGAGGAAAAGCCTCGGATCCCGAGGCTGGTGTGCGGCTCCAGTGCGGGAGCCGCGTCTCTCCGGAGCGGGAGAGACCGCCTGGCCGAGTCCTGCCCGGGACTTGGGCCAGTCCCGCGCGGGACATGGCCAACTTGGCCCAACCACGCGGGTGGGCCTGCTCCGGGCCCAATCCATGGCTGGGCCTGACCCAGCCACACGGGAGGGCCTATATGGCCCAGAATCGGGGCCAGGCCCCCACGGGTCCCCAGGGGCATTTTCGTAATTTTTCACCAAGTGTCCAATTTTTAACCTGAAACCTCCCGTACACTTTTCTAAGCCCCGAATCACATTCAAGCCCAGTCATAGGTCATGTTAGAGCCTCCTAGGTGCATTCATAAATTTAATTATGAATGCTAAATTATATTTCCGTGTATTAGGGCTTCGGATAATCAAATGCGGCGATGCACCGGAGGTTAAAGCTACATGGAGCGTTTAGGAGTATACGAACCTCCCAATACTGTGAGTGACCCTGTTTTCAGTGTTTAGCCACTAGGGACAAAATGTTTTCAAAATAGAAATTGTTTTAAAAAGGTTTTACAACTGTTTTGGGATAAGGGTAATCCACGACACACACTTTTTATTTTGTGGTACGCCCACTTAGAGGATGGAATGATTTTAAAATCTAAAGGTTTGTGTATTTGTTTAAATGTTTTAAATATAAATGTTTTGAATATATATTAATATATGATGAATATATGGATGGGATGCGAGACGAGAGCTAAGTAATTGAGTGGCTTCTCGGGCTCCAATATATGCGGGAGCGTGGACCGAGTTGGAGAAAGCATGCTAGATTCTCAGCCGTGGACCGCCTGTCGAGGGGTACGGTGAGATAAGACCCTTGGAGAGGCGTGTAGGAAAGCTCGCCAGGGCTCCAGAGCTGTGTTCCACCACAGCTGGCTACCACCGAGGGAACGGGCTAGAGAAAGAGAAATTATGAAAATATAATTTAAGAGAAAAGAGATAGCCCTCGGTGCAGTAAGGCATACGACCGGCCAGTCGTGCCTTCAGTGTATTAAGAGCCAGCCCATGTAGTATATATATATATATTTGTTTTAAAGGTTTTTAAATCGTATTCTCGTTGGAGAATTTCAAAAGAGATTTTGGAAAACAAAATTTATTCTTTTTACTTTATTTATTTTATTTTATTATATTTTCGATTACCCTGTTTTCCCTAACCCTGATGGAGATTCATTGAACCTCTGTCACTCACCTGTATCCAATGTGGATGGATGCAGCTTTGCGTATGGAGTCAGCTAATAGAAAAGAGGCTCATTAGGAGACGTCAGTGGTTTAGGCTTAGTAGTTTCCGCTGTGTAGGTATTCTTTAAATTAATCCACTGGTGTTGCTTATAAATAAATTATTTTATTAAATGATTTCTAATTAAAATTTTAGTTTTGTTTTGCGGCGATGATATCCATTTCAAGCCTTGCGGTGCCTCGGATGCGTGGTTACGAACACATACTTCGAGTTAACGCGGCGATTGTCCCGTGGCCGACTCGGGGCAGGTCGGGGCGTGACACGGTGGATTAGATAGGTTTAAAACTCCAAAGTTCGAGTACGTGATTACTTGAACGCGTCATGAACATCTAAACCTACTCTTAGAATACCTTTCTTAGCAGCAACCCACCAAATAGAGTTTTCGAGTGTGGTCTTTAGATGAGATGACATCACGACCATCCCTTTCCTCGAGATTCAAGAAAGCAAAGGAAGCTTTCCGAGAAACCCCTAAAACCAATTCTTCAACTTATAATATCCCTTTTACTTGATAACCAAACTGAACAAGGGATAGTCAAATCCCTTGAGATGACGAGATAGGCGATATGTCGTCCAACCTTCCAAGATAGCCTAATCAGAGGCTCACCAGTGAAGAAAACTGTTCGATGTCCAACCTTCGAGGTTGAGGACATCGAGACTTGCTAGTAAAAAGCGAGTTTGACTTTTAACCATAAATTAGATACGTTTCCCCCATTCTTTACACTGGTGACGTGTAAGACTTGGGAGGAAGTGAAACGACTAGAGCAAAGCGAGGAGCCAAGATAGACTGGACGTGCATAAAGACTAACCCCACTTCTCTCGTTTCTACACCATTAGTGTGTAGCTTAGGAGGAAGAGTTGGGTTAGGAAGAAAGAAATCGAAGAAATCGATCACGGAGGATGAAGCTGACCAAGACCTCAGGATGTGAGATAAAGCATCCGAGCAAACGGATTAAGGATTGAGGAGGAGCCCATGAGGAGTAACAAAACCCTTGGTAGCTAGGGTTCGAGAAGTGCTGCAATACACTGGCAGTCGAACGCCTAGGCCTTGGGGTAACATGTGAGGTGGTTGGGCTTGAACCAACACTATAGTAAACCTGGTGGGATAAGCCCACAGGTTGGCAAGTCTGTAGGGATGAGCCCACATATTGCCTGGATAATGCTCATCGGAGTAGGCATGAGGTGAGAGAAGTTGCAGCAAAGGTTAGCTGACTTCTCTTGTTCCTACACCATGGTGTGTAAGTGGTGAAAGAAAATGGGTATTGGTAGACGAAAGAGAACCCTCTTGGAGTCAATTGAAGATAAGCATCCAAGAAAATTAAAAGCGATCGAGTGAGCCCAAGGTGACGAGAGGTGAAATGAGGGAAAGTCATTCAAGGATGTGGTAAGTATTGATTAGAGAAAACCTTAAAAGACTCGAGGATGGCAAAAAGGATAGTAAAGGAAAAGGAATAAGAGAGAAGTCATTCTTGGGAAACGATGAGGAGGAATAAGGCAAGGAGGACAAGGTGGAGAATAAGGGAAGAATGAAAAGAGATCACATCCATATGGTCAACGAGTAGTACGTCCGTTACTGCTTGCTTGACCATTGGATACCAATGATTAGAGAAGATATCAGAGGAAGAAGAGAAATGAAATGAAGATGAAGAAAACAGAATAAGGAGGGAGATAAGTTGTAAACGTCTAATCCTAGGGGGATTAAAGGTGATAAACCTCTTATCGTTGGTTGTTAATGAGAGTAAGAATGAGGAGACCTCCAAAGGATAAAGAGATGTCGTGATGTAGTGCGGAAGCTTTCTTAATAAAGAAAGAAAGCATAAAACTCTAGGTAATGAAAATCTTAGGTTAATCAGAGATGAATAAGGTCTAAGAAGAAAAAGAAGTTAGTTCAGTTGATGAACTAAGTTTTGTTTAACTAGGAGTAAAGCCTTAAAAGAAGAAAGGCATAACCTATCACTAGAAAGTTTTAACTTTAATTAGCGATAATGTCATAATGAACCATAGGTTAATAACTCCAAATGACTGACTAGGATTAGTGAGTAGTAAGACTAGGAAATTAGGATTTGAGACAAAACCTAGGTAGAAAACCTAGGGATAAGTTAAAGAAAGCGGCTAAAAAGAGGATTAAAAAGGCCTAGTAAGGGGACTAACAAAGACCTAGTAAAAGAAATTGAATAAAAGACTTAGAAACAGAAATTAGCTAAAGAAAGTCAAGCATAATGAACCTAAATTTGATTCAAGCCAAGGCATTACATCATAATACGAATAAGTTAAAGAGAGAAAAGAATAAACAAGGATTATTGGAGGCCAGAACTGTTGAGCCAAAAGGGGTTAACGGTATAAATTGGTGAAAGGAAAAGAAAATCTCTGGCTACTTGATTTTGGAAGAAGAGAATAGGAGGATTAAGAGTGTGAATTGGTGAAAAGAGAGGAAAGGAAGGCCCTGATAATTTAGGTTATAAAGAGGAGAGTAGGAGGTTGGATAGAAAGAAAAAAAATTGGAGAAAACATAAGAGAAAGAGCACTCGTAGGAAACGAGTGAATGGGGATGATTGTATCCTAAAGGATGATGGGTGGAGTAAACAAAAGTGAAAGGATGGTGAGGACGAGAATAATAATGATGATGGGAATTATAAGGAGATTTTAAGACCTAATTGATAAGGAAAGTGGATTGACCTAAGAAGAAGTAGAAGAAAGGAGTAAAGATAAAAACAAAGATGAATGAGATGATAAATAAAACTGGAGAAGACAAAAAGGTGAAAGCATGATAAAAGAGTGAGACAGAAGGAATTAACAGAAAGGAGTTAAAGGAATAAGAAAGATAAGTTATAGATTATGAAGGAGGGGACTTGACCAACTTTGAGGATAACCTCCCCGAAGAATAATAAGTGAAGAAATGATGTGGGAGATAGAGTTAAACCAAGCTAAAATGGAGTTAGCTTGGCACGGGCAAGATTATGAGGCAATGGAGGATAGAGAAAGGTGTTGTGCGTGATAAATAAACCATGGTATTAAAGACAAAAAAGGGATATCAAGGGATTAAGAGCCGAAGAGGCTAAGGTGAAAGGAAACCCACACGGGAAAAGCAAGAGATGTGGGAACTGAGACAGAAAAGATGACAAGAGAGAACCCCGAGTACTTGATGGAAGGAGTACGGGGATAAGGAAAGGAATTGATTAAGCTCATGAACTTCTATGAGCACAACCAGAGTAAAGAGAAGAAAGGGAATTCCAACACCTAAGAGAAGTAAAGGTGTTAGAAGAAAAGAGAGATAATGATGAGGATAATAAAGAAAGCCAGAGAAGAAAGTAAGAAGAGAAAGGATGAAGCCAAGGTAAAGAAAACCTTGGATAAGATGTGAAAGATCACATAGATCAAGGTAAAGAAGTATGGAGAAGAAAAAGGATATGGAGATGACCCTAAGGAAAAAGGGTATGGAGATGACAAGAGTTGCAAGATAATACCTAAGGATGGCAACGGACCTAAGATAAGGATAATTTAAGTGAAAGGATAAGAAAACCTAAGAGAGAGATACGAAGATGAAGAAGTTACAAAAAAATGCCGCACGAGTGTGACGCACATGAATTATGCTGGTCTGCATTAACGAGAAGGCAAGAGAAAAGTGGACCCCATAATGGACTGTGGGTGAATGGAAAGAAAGAAAAAGAATAGAGAAGGGGATAAGGAAACCCCCAGAAAGTACTGTTGATAAAAGGAGGAAAAAGGAATCAACCGTCAGCGAGGAAGCTAATGTGGAGAAAGGAGGTCGTAGGAGAGAGATACACATGACGTCTCCTGAAGTGGATGCTCTAAGAAAGTGAGAGACAAAGAAAGCCTAAGAGGCCAGAGCGGAGACCCTGGGAGAGGCATGGGGGATAACTCACCAGGGTTCGAGGTAGCTATGTTCCATCACAGCGAATGGCACCACCGAGGGAATGGGCTAGAGAAAGAGAAAATGTTTTAATAAGAAAAGAGATAGCCCTCAGTGCAGTGAGGCATAAGACGACCGACAGGTTGTACCTTCAGTATGATAGAGGCCAGCCCATTTGAGATATGTATATATATATATTTTTATTAAAATGGTTTTTGAATAAATTCTTAGTGGAGAATTTGAAAAGAGATTTTAAAAGAAAAATATTTATTTTATTATTATGTTTGGACTTCCTCTGTTTTCCCTAACCCCGATGGAGATTCATTGAACCTCTGTCACTCACCTGTATCCAATGTGGATGGATGCAGATCTGCGTATGAGGATAGCGATTACCTTGGTGGCTCACTAGGAGGCGTTGGTGGCTTAGATTAAATAGTTTCTACTGCATAGGTATTTCTTCTAAATTAATCCACTGGTATCACTTTTAAATTTAATTATTTTATTAAATGATTTTTAATTAAAGTTTTAGTTGTTTTGCAGCGATAATGTCCATTTCTTTGCCTTGCGAGTACGTGAGCGGCTGGCGAGTTCTTCTAGACAGCGCAGCGGTTGCCAGGTGGCCGGCCCGGATGGGTCGGGGCGTGACATTCATCGCCCAAAATTAAGCGCTTTTGCTCAAATTTAGAAATAAACTTGTGTCACAAAGTAGTATTCATCGGCCTTTCACTTAAAAAAAAAAGAAAAACAAAGAAACCCTCAATAACATTTACATTAAAAAAAATCTAAAACATTCGTAAGTATATTAGATTAAAAACCATACCTTAAATCTTGTAGGCGTAATACAATACAATTTATAGATTCTTCACCAACCGATTGACGTCCAGACAAACCCAAGCCAACAACAATACCGATAATATCTAAATTATAATAATAACAATAACAATAACAATAACAATATTGTTAAATATGATAGGATTCTTATTTTACAATAATAACAATATTTTATATAATAGGAATTTTCTTTTTAAAAAGGAATAATCAACATAATTAATAGCTAGTTATCTAAAAATAAAGAAAAAAACCTGTTAACACTTAGTTGAACATCCGTTAAAATCATCATAGTCTACCAGCTCAAAGATATGTGTTGGAATGTTGATTTCTTCAAACAAAATCTCCTTCATAATAGTATCAGCATGAAAATGAATTATTTTTTATTACCATAAATTACTCGATAATTATCTCCATTTTTTAGAACAGAATAATTTTAATATGATATAAACTTCCTTTAAAAATAGCCTTGTTTAATTGATATGCATAATTGCTCCGTAGTATCGTATGAATATAAAATCCCTATAAAACAAAACAAAACATAATAAATTAATCAAAATAAATAAAAACAAGAACAAATAGAACGACAAAATAACAAATTCTAAAAATATTATTTACCTTTTCATCCACTATAAAACATTTGCGTGCTAACATTATTCTTGGTTTTATAATTATAAATATCACACAATCGGCAAACACAAACCTTGATTCTCCAATTATCCATTTGAGAAGATAATTTATCAATTGTTACATAGTCTAATTGCTTATTTAGTATGATCGAAGTGCAATATAATTTTAAAAAAAATTCAAAAGCTACATAGGAGATGAATTTAAAACATTAATATTCAAATATTCAAATGTAAAAAATTAACTAAAAGACCTCATGACTAATATTATGCCCCACTGAAAAAATAAACCTACAAAAGAAAATCAAAAGCACAAAAAATCATTTTTGTCATTTTTTCAGATTGAAAATTAAGATTTTTCAGATTACTTACTATTTTGCCATTTTTTTTTATAATTTGAAAACTTCTACTTATAATGGTATTAAAATGCTTTCAAACTTACTTTTTTGTGAATTTTTTTTAGTTCACAAACTTTAATTCTCCAATCATCCATTTTAGAAGATAACTAATCAATTGTTACGTATTCTAATTGCTTATTCGGCATGATCGAACTGTAATATAATTAAAAAAAAAGTTACAAACACTATAATTCATATCCTTTAGTTGAAAGAGAAGTGGAGAGATTTAAAAACATCAATATTCAAATGTAAAGAATCAACTAACAAACCTCATAGATAATATTTATGTACCAATGAAATAAACCTACAAAACAAATAAAAAACACAAAAAATCACCATTGCATAAAAAATGAAAGGAATTAAAACTAAAAATTAAAAATTTTCAAACATACTCTTTGCAAAAAAAATTTTTAGTTCACAAACTCTTTATTTATAGTGATATTGAAATGCTTTAGTAACTCAAATATTTTTTTTAAATGACTTTTCTTTTTCCTCATTATTACAAAATTAAGATTAGAAGCTCAAAAGTTTGTTTTAATTAGATAATTGGGATTGGTAGCTTAAAGGTTTTTTTTTAATTACAAATTTAAAATTGGTTACTCAAAAGTCATCCTCATTATTAGTAGGGTAAAGTTGAGTTATGTGAGTTAATTGTAAAAGTAGGATTATATATATATATATATATATATTGATTATTATATACAATTCTTTCAAAATTCGTGTTAAATCTTTTATATTTTGTGTATTAGTTATCACTAATTGACTAAATAGAAAAATTTAAAGGCTAAAGACTTTATAACTGCGTTTTTATGAAATGGATTAGCTCAGTTTTGACTTTTGAGGCGTTTTATCTCTTTTAATAAGCTAATTAGAGTGACCTTTTGTTGGTTTAATTGGCTTGATGACAGAATATGGATTATAGTATGAGGCGTGAAGACACTATTCTAAAGGGTAATTTTGCCCCTTCATAGTATAAACTTGATGCAAAAGGACTGCCGCCATTATCCCTAGGATTCAACAAACTCCTCTTGAACGGTTTCGAACAAACATTAAGGATACTAGGAATAACAGAACCCAACAAGAGAAAAAGGAATGATTTCTGCTGCGGTTTGATGGGCAGAGGAAGTGAAGATTGTTAAGGAAAGCAAGAGGAAAAGCAGGCCTAAATTTTCAATAATTCCACTTAAGCAAAACCCTTAGCTTGAGCTTCCACATAGTTTACTTCAAAGTACAATTTACTAATACCTCTTTTCCTCCATACCACAACTTAATGTGTTTTCAACCACTTCTCAAAATAAAGGTTTTATTTCTCACCCTTATTCGTCTTCGCCTTCCTTCGCAAAGACATTACCACCGCTTTGAAACTCGTGACATATATAGTAGTCCCACGTCGGCTTAACACATTTCATCCCACTCACGGGATTGTTTGGATTCATGTCAGAGCTTAGGTACCAAAAAACTCTAGGAGACGGACAATTTTAGTCCTTTGGCTACAATGGCTAAGATGACTAAAGGAATGCCTACACTGGGTACCCACGTCTGAATCCGAAATTAACCCAACCCGATTTGACAAAAAAAAAGTAAACGATCCGAATCCGATTAACCCAAAACCTGGAACCCATTTAACTCAAAAGGCTTTCTCAGGTCAAGTTAGCTTTTGACACCTTTAATGACACGTACTTCAAGATAGTATGACGGTTATCTAGTGTTTAAGCCTACGAGGGGAGGTGTGATAGTTTTATTAGTATCAGAGCTAATCATTTTAAAAATCTTTTTGAAAATATAGTGGATCACATTTAGGCTTTAAAAGTCGGCTTCGGAGCATTCCATTTAACTCGAGAGGCTAACCCGTAATAGTCTAAAAACCTATTTACGTAATATTTTACGTTCTCATTCTTAAACATTATCAAATTTATTTAATAAATTTGTTAAAAAATAAAAATAAAAATAAAAATAAAAATCTTATTAAATTTAAATTTTTATTAAATTGAAATAAAAACATATTTCATATTATTAAATTTTAATCTTCATCCTATAATTTATAAACTATAAGTTATACTTCAAAATATCCCTCATTATATTATATTTTTAATAAGAGATAGAATGATAGATACTCTATACTTGAAGAAATCTACTTAATCCTTATCACATGTGGCATGTGACATGTCAGATGAGACATGTAGCATGTGACAATAACCCCATTATATTTATAGATTTAATACTTTAATTTCATTTTATCATTTATACATGTGTTAATGTGTTGTATAAATAATATTAAAAAGCAAGCATACACAATTTTATTTTTTTTAATTACTTACTTACTTACTTACTTTCATTCAACTTAGTAAATTTAAAATCTACTATTGAATTAGAAATAAGAAGTGGAGAGTGGAAAGAAAAAATATGAAAAATTGAAGATTGAAGAGCTACTTATTAGCTTGTTACTTAAGAATTAAGATTTATAAATTAATGGTACGTAATGTATGTGCATGGAGACTCATGTTGAGATATAACAATAAATAATTGATTAACTTCAGTTAGTTGATTTCTTGATCTATTATTGAAGAATTAACTTATAAATTTAATTCTTTTAAATAAATAATTAGAAACTCAAATGAAAATGATCCATGGATTAACCCAAAAACCCGAACCGAACTCATGACTTGTGTCAAAATGACCCAATGAACAGATTTGAAAAACCCAAAATTGAATGACCCATAGATCAAACTTTAAAAACCCGAGTTAGGTAACCCGAAACCCGAATGACACCAGGGCCAAACCTGAAAAACCAGAGCCCAAATGACCTGAAGCTCGATTGACCTAAACTCATGTGACCCGAACCCGATTGACTCGAAATTTTCTTTGGGTCAAATTGACCCGAACCTATAACCCACCCAACCTACCCATTTGACATGCACCTCTATGTGTCATGTGCCCATGATTCTGAGACAGCACAAGGTATTTATTGAATATATAAAGCCAAAGTCAAATACCAAAATCCATGAATAAAATTTTGAAGTCAAAATATTATATTTAATACACTATTTAAAATACTTTTAAATAACTCCTAGCTTTCGAAAATCCCCTAAAATGAAATAGCAAATATTGAAAATTTATAAGTACGTAGAGTAAAGTAAAATAAAAGATAGTGGAATAAAAATCACTAGTGGATCACTACTAGAAGGAGATCACCTACAATAGCTGCATAACTAGCCCACACGACTAGGACAAAAGCAGCTCCTCACTAAGCCTTAAATGCTTGAAAACATTAAACAAGGAGGGTGAGTCCAATGGACTCGGTGATATAGTTTGCAAATAATGTTAAAGACTAAAGATGGAAGAGGATACAATTAATCCGGAAACAATATTATAAAACCATTATTTCATAAAATCCTATTCCCATGCACCAAGAAATCGTTATGAGAAAATTCTCTTCATAATGTATATGAAAAGAATGGATATATTTTCTCCAATTTTCCGACAAACCCGAAAATTCTCTTCCAAACTAAGCTTAAACCAGCCACTTTCCCCAAAAACAAATTCCACCATTGTGTAAAGCTTAAAAAGTTATTCGATTTAGAGTATTCGCATGTGAAATTTGCTTGAGGAAAGAGAGGTACGTTAGAGAGATTCTTTTCTAGAGAGAGAAAGCTTGTTTGGGGAGAGAACACAGGAAGAAGACGTAGGGGAGGGTTGCTAGTATAGCCCACGCCCCTCTCCCTTGACTTTATAATTTTCCCTTTTGGGAAAATTGAAATCAAGTCTTCCCACTTTTCAAAGTCATAAAATCATCATTCAACTCTATAATTATTTCAATTTAGTCCTCAATCACATTTTTTTTAATCACTTTAATTTCACCCACAATACTCCATTATCCAACTCAATTATACAATTTATGATTTTATACCAAGTTTAATCGGGATAGAAGTACACATGAACACTCTTCAAGGTGGTTGTCTTTTTCTTCATGATTAATACTTAACTTCCATCCATAAAAGCTTTTTCACAAGTCTAACTTCCATCTACAAAAGCTTTTTCACTAGTCACCTTGCCTTGCCTTGTCTCACATTTAGCCCTTACTAAGCTTCACATTCATCCTCCAATGCTTCATGCTTCTTTCAAGGATTAAACTCATGATTGTTGTACTCACGACGCTTCAATATAAGATCTTTTACACCAATAATTGGTTGGTTCAAGTGGTTTGGCACTTGTTTCCCTTAAGCAAGGTCTCAAGTTCTAGTCTTGTGAATAGAGAAAATCATTGTTGGAAGAGCCTTACCCCATCGTAGGTCAACTTGGCTTGAAAAGGATTAGTCTTGGGCCAAAGGCCTGGGGATACCCTTGGTTAAACAAAAAAAAATATTGGATCTTTCACTACTTACTGAAAGCATTAGTAAATCACCAAGGGATCTACACACTTAACAACGTTTGTTAGACTTAAATAAACATAATGATTTATTACCATAAAAAAACACATGAAGTCTATAGGTTCCAAAAGTTTGGATCCTAATTTGAACGATTAGCACCAACTTAACTTGTAGACCCCTTTAGTCACAATGTCTATTTATTGACTAACCTTGTCCTAATTAAAGCAAGGAGGAAATCTGGTGGTAGTAAGGTGGTAGATGACATGGCAAGAAGATCAACAGTTCATAGATTTGGTCAATGCTACAAAGGAACTTTGATCAGCATATCGTAGCTTTGATTAGGGATTAGGTCAGATACCATTAGAAAGATCAAAATGAGAGGAATCCAATGGTATGGGCAGTGTAATGGATAGATGCATGATGATAGAGCGAAAATAGAGCTATACGGTTAAGGAAAAGTCAGTATGTAAGGAGGTAAATGGCGATAATAGAGGTTGAGAGACGATAGACATTAAGATTCGAACAGTGTACTTAGGACAAATGCAAGAATAAAAAAATGGAGGGGATGAAGCCAAAAAAAGAACAGGGTAGGGAAAATATGTAACCTAACTTTGATACCATATTAGAATAATGGAAATCTATAGTAGCTAGGTAGCAACTGAATCTGTCTTTGGGAGAGCAATGAGATTACTCTAGTAAGATCTAAATGATGAGAAGTGAAATGCCCAAATCTTTTTCAAACTTTTCCATACTAATTGAAATAGTAAAAGATGGTGAATCGATAGGGGAAATATATTGGTTCATGTGTGTACGATAAAGAAGATATTGAGGATATGACTAAGATGGAGTTAGAAGATTAGCTGATTGATAGTGTATGGATAGGTAAGGCAAAACCAAGAACCTAAACCCTACTTAAGTCAGGAGAAGTGATTGAACGAGTTTAGGATAAATCTTCAGTGAAAACGGAAGTTTTAAAGACCTCCGACACTAGAGTAGGCATTAAATGGTGCCAGACTTTGAACCTTGGAAAGCATGTACTTTGGTAAGAAAAGAGAAAAGAAGAAAAATAGAGGTTCAACGCAAAACTTATTCGGGTCTTGCGCCAGACCCATCATTATAAAGGGGAAGGCCGAGCCCTTTCCCCTTTATTTCTTCATTTTCTCTTCTCTTTTCTTCTCCTTCCTCATTCTCTATCTCTTCCACCTAAACCACTATCTCAACCACCTCTTAAATACCTCCTAAACATCTCTAAACAAATCTTAAGCCTCCATAATCAAGGATTGAAGGAGAAATCAAGAGAATATCAAAATGGTGCTTTAAAGAGCCTTTGGAGACATTTTGGATTTTTTTATGGATCTCTCAATATAGGCATTGGATTAAGGTAAGATTTTAATATTTTTTTAGTAAACTTATCAATCTTTAAAATGCCTCCAACCTTGCACTAATCCATGCACTCGTTCAAAAGATATTAAGTTTTAAAATTTAAGTTTAGTTTTTAGGTGTTTACTGAGCATAAGTTAGAAATTTGTGGATTTTAAGTCAATGATTCCGATATTGTTACAGTAATCTAATTGTTGGTGTTGTAAGGATATTGTGTCTTGATTTGTAGCTCAATCCATGGAGAAACAAAGGAGAAACAAGATCGGAAAGAGGCAAAGAAACCCATTTTTCAGTTTCTGGCTTTGTCTCCTGCACATGAGTGACCAAGACCTTTGCAGTAGTCAAGTTTCAAGGCCAATATTGCCTCCCTGACTAAGTCCAACACAGGACCTGGTTAGCCCTGTGCAAGATCTTTACAGGGGCATTTTCATAATTTTGTACAAAAATCCTTTTTTGACCAAAAACTTCCCCGAAACATTCCCTAACCCCCATATCACTTCCAAACACTGGTTTTGTACATCTTAGAGCTCTAAAAACATTTAGGTAAGTTCAAATTAGGTTTCTAACATGATTCTTCATGTATTAGGGTTTTCGTACGATCAAGAGCGATGACGCTTCAGAGCTCATTCATCATGGAGTTCATGGGAGTATACGAACCTCTCAGTACAATAAGGGGCCTAAATTTCATTGTTTAGCTACTAGAGTGAAACCATTTTAAATGCTTTAAGCATAATGTTTTATAAAATGATTTATAAATATTTTGGGAATCGGGTAATCTTTGCATACACTTTTTATTTTATGATACACTGATTTAATGGGTGTGATGATCTTAAGATACTATTATAATTGCTGTATATGTGTTAGATGCTAATATTTCAACAGGCCTCTAATCCACATTCCTGATGGGCCAGGTATTCCTTACACCAAAATCTCCTTAAATTTTATCTTATAACTGCATTTTGGGCCTTACTAATTTGACCCAAAAGCCCATCTAAGCTTTTTAACATATACCCTACTATGGCCACCTATCATTCTGGCCCAATTTTCCATACAAGGGTTAAGAGCTTTATTCTTACACTAATGTTATAAGCCAAACCACCAGCCCAACGAACGCCTTCTTCTTTCTCGACGAAACTCTAATTCCTACTAGAGGAATGGACTGCCCATCAACGACCATTGAGCTCTATCGGCAATCTTTTCATGCCTATTGCCAATGCAACCAAACATTTCTACAAGCACCATGATAGGGATGGCTATCTTACGATCTGGTCACCAGCATGCGTGTTAACTCCACTATTACCAACGCTTCCCTAGACAGTGACGAGCAACCATGATCATCTTCAATATTTCTTATAGTCTAGCAGTGATGTAGTGCCTTCAAAGTGGTAAATCCCCTGTGGTTCTCTCATCTACTAGCATAATACTAATGGTTATCTGATTGGGACGACCCTCCGATGGCATCCACCAAGCCTTAACTTTGCTCAAAGATGGCATGGAAATCATAGTCGGAGTGCACCATTCTATCATCAACCCCCACTTAATTCCTACCACGAAGCCAGGCTTAGCCCACCTCGACTCACAACAAACTAAACTACTCAACCACAAAGGAAAATTACATTATTTCCTTCTTCCTAATCTCGACTAATACCTCAAGTATCATTTGCTGAAGTTCCCTACCACCATCGATAAAAATGGCGTGGTAAGGAGTAAAGAACAATGCATGGCAACTAATGTTTTCAGGGAAGTAACGCTACTCAATTCTTTCTTTTTGCTATTATTATTATTATTAAACAAGTTTTTTTCTATGGCTACCCAAACGAACATGACTAATGTTTCTTTTGATGCCTTAGGCTTTGACATGTAGACCAACCCCATGTAATGAGGGAATTAAATCAGAAATATGGTTTGGTTGGTCATGAAAAGTCCAACTATGTTCTAGTTGGTTTCAAAATAACATCTTAATGGTAAGGCTTGGTGCACTTTGAGTCTATTTGAAAGTTAATCAGAAAGGAGAAAACTTGTTTACTGAAATACGTTATCCCTTAATGATAGTGTTGGAAGAGTTGTTGTTGCATGCCAGTGGAAGAAGCTTCAAGAGCATCATATATGATTAGAAATCCATATGGTCATAATGGTAATGCACAGTGGGAGAAAGGAATATCAGGTGGATAAAAGTGGTGTATAACATTTTTGTTCGAGAACAAGTTGATGTCAACTGCTGGTGACAAGCACCTAACAATATACTTAGGCTAGCAGTCGAAAGCTTACGGCTTAAGAGGGATATACGCTGGATAAAGATGTTGGACGTTCATATTACCCAAAATAAGGAAGGAATTATCCGGCTGAACCTTTACAGGTTGCCAACAAGTGACAATTAACATCCTATTGCTGTCAGAATAATTTATCGGGTTCTTCTTCATGCAACAGTGGTCCTTTCCTCTAAACCGACGTGTAATAGCATTGCATGGACAATGTAAGGTCTCAGGAATGCCTATAAATACCCTTTTATTACAAGCTTAGAACAATAAGAATGAGATGGAAGGAACAATATTTCTTCATCATTTTAGCTGAAACATCCCTTTGAGTGAGCACAGTTTCCTTCAAAAATAGTCGTTCCTTTCTCCTCTCCACTTTCCAATTTCTTTCCTCTAATCATGGTTCTAAAAAGGCCCCAACCAATTTTGCTTATGTTGTAGAGGTTGGCTACTGGAATTCACTATTGAAAGAAGTGATCGGGATTTTTCGTACGAGTACGAAATCAAGTAGTAAAGCTTGGAGTATTCCAAGATATCGATCCCACGAAGACTTGAGAAAGCTATTAACCTAATTCTAGTAAAGTTTAAGAAAGAACAAGAGGAAATTAAATTAAAAGAAATAGTAAAACTGACTGATCAAAGAAGAATAAAAATTTATTAAACTAAGAATCAATTTAAGCAAGCAAATAAATACGAAGAAATCAATATTAAAGATGTAAGGGTTTAGGCTTCTCTTCTAGGTATTTAATCTAATCATGTATGAATTTAATTATCAGGGTTAAAATAACAATCACTAATCTACTTAGGAGCCCTCTTAGATCATCCTAAGCTTTCCTAACTAAGTGATTACCACCTCTTGGTAAATAAACTAATTAGCTAAGAACATTAAGATCCTTGGATTATAATCAAATTAGTTTCTCCTTGACCCTAATTCAACTATGGTTATCACAATAAATTGAATTACTCTCGTAGCCAATTAGATTGCGTCTATTTCCCTAGAGCACGAAATATATTTCACCCCTCGGTACTTCATACAATTCCAAAGAACTATTCTATGTTGGCTAGACATAAAACGCATTAAGAACAAAGAAAATAAATTTAACCCAGAAAATCAATTCATACAATAATTAAATTAAAATCTGTAATACCTCAATCCCACACCGTTAGGACGTGAGATTTCAATGTGATATATATAGTGAGACCCAAACCCAATACTGCGAGGCGCCTTTTGAATGGGACAAAACTGTGAGGCTTCGGGCCAAAGCGGACAATACCTCACAGGTTGGGTGGGGTCTCCACAATTGGCATCAAAGCGGGCACAGGCGGGCTGGGAACTTAGTGCTACGTCGCCTGAGTGCGGTGGGAGCCACCTCTAGAATCCCAACACTTGGTGTGGTCCTGGATCTGTGTGTGTTGGGCTTGCCGGGGACGTCAAGCCTTTAAGGGGGTGTGATTGTAATACCCCAATCCTACATCGTCAGGATGTGGGATTTCAATGTGATATATATAGTGAGACCCAAACCTAATACTGCGAGGCACCTTTTGAGTAGGACAAAACCGTGAGGCTTCGGGCCAAAGTGGACAATACCTCGTAGGTTGGGTCAGGTCTCCACAAAATCCCTAGAAGATCTACCCAAATCCCCAACAAGGAATTTAGCTACTCATGATATAAAAAGAAAACATAAATAAAATAAATTCAAAATTAAAGAAAATTAAAGAGAAGAAATTCTCCCTTTGAATCATTGCTCTCTAAAATCCTTCCTTCCAAAGGTCTAGAATTCGTTAAAAGGTCCCAATCTAGAACTAAAACTAGGTATTTGTAGTAGCTATCTAGGGTATTTACATGACTTGGACTTTTAATTAAAATAAAACACATAAGTCCAAAGCCCAATTGCTTGGTCCAATTTGTGGTGTGTAAAAGCTTGTGAGGAAACAAGAAATGGTGCCACTTCACTATTGTTCCAGGGCCGTATCAAACCCGAGACGTAACTTCCAATTTCATCTCAACATCATAACTTCAAAGGAAACGGTGCCGTTTGTCTCATGATTCGGCGCCGCTTCTGCTAGACTCCACTCAAGGTGTTCCTTGCTTCTTTTTGTTCCAATTTAGACTTTGTTTCACGTGACTTTAGCTTTTTGCTTTTTGCTTTTTGCTTTTTATTGACTTGCTCTTGGCTTTTGGCTCTCAATTTGACTTCTCCATACATGCTTTATGTGGCTTAGCTTAATCTGCAGTCTTTTAGCTTCTAAATTCTCCAATTTCCTTAAATTAAGTAATATTCCTTCAAAACCAGCAATTAAACTAAAGTGAGCAAACATCATGTAATATGAACCATAAAATATAAATAAAATATATCAAGAGTACTCCAATATGGTCCATAATATAGATGTAAAATACACCTATCAAGAAGCCACAGGAATCTCTTGTGCCGATAACTATCGCACCTTGAACTAAAAAGGGGAGGGGATTCTCAGCCCATTCCTTGCAAGCTTATCCAAAGGCTTTGAATTCTCTATTTTTGGCTAGAGCCGGATCATTAGGGTCCCAGACTAGTTTCATTTCTCTTTTACTGGAACTTATCTAGTTGGTAACTCCATTCTACATGTGATTTGGCATTATTGTCTTACTTGTCAGGCCACATGCATTTTATTAAGAAAATCCCCCAACAATTTTTGGCAACTCCATTAGGGAGTTGATTTCTTAAAGGTTTGATTGCGCAAGTTCGAGTTATCAAGGCCTATTGTAGAAGGTTTCTGATCTTCAAGAAGTTCTTGAGGAAAAAGCTTTTAATATGAAGAAGATCCTAAGGAAAATTATAAGGCGAAGCCAGAAGAGGTTCCAAAAACTCTAATGACAATTGATGTTGTAAGAGCTGTGGTGGAAATTGCACGAGACTTTGTTGGAAAAAAAAAGAGCCAGACTAGGCGTTGGAAGCTTACGTTTCATACGTGAACCACCATATCTAAATGAGTTGATAAAGAAGTCGTATCCCAAGGGTTATAAGGCTCCTTCCTTTCCTCAATATGACGGTCATAAGGGGAATGCCTTGGAGTACATAACCAAGTTTATGGATGCAATAGGACCTTTCACTTTAGACTTGAATCTCTATTTGAGGGAGTTCTCTAAATCACTTACTAACAAAACTTACACCTGGTACAGTATTTTCATTCCTAAATCTGTTCATTCTTGGGAAGAAATGATTGATAAGTTTTGCAATAAGTACTTTCAAAGTGGTGAAAGGGTGACTGTTAAACTCCATTTTAACTCTTTATATATATATATATATATTTTAACATCCTCAATTTTCTTCTTTTCAACACCATGAAATACTAATTTTAATCAATTTTTACTTTGAAGGTGAAATTAGAAGAGTATGATGAAAATTGAGCTAAAATGGAGTTCATTCTTGGATTAAGTTACAAGGAGCAAAAAATCAGCAAGACCTATCGACGGATGAGTACTTAGCCATTGACGGGTAGGTAAGGTAGAGCCAACCTCCTCATCCATGTGCTGATCCATCGACGGATGAGTGTCTAGACATCAACGGATCCATAAGGCAGACACGATACTGGGAGGAATTTAGCCCATCCGTCGATGGATGATCGCTGAACTCATTTTCCGCAGCTACAAACAGCTCATCTATTGACGGATGAGACCCTAGCCATTAACGGATGTGACGAGTTTAGTTGACATCAAGGCCATTCGTATGCACACGTTTTGAGGGTGATTTGGTGAGCCTAGCTAGTCAATGACAGTAGCCAATCAAGGAGAACTTCTGATTTTATCCTTAATCTCTATCTCTCACTTTCTTTGTAACCCTAGGAGTTTATTGTAATTACAATTCATTTGTTTACTAAGAGAGAGAAGGATTTGTAGAGAGAGAAAAGAGATTGAAGAGGAATTTATAGAGTTGGCTAGAGATAGGGAGGTAATTTTTTAGATTCTTTGAAATTTATTGTATTCTTAACTGATAACTATGTGTAGCTAAACAATTTTATTCTTTAATCTATTGTATGAATTGATTCTTTGATTTTGCAATTATGAGACTTTTGTGATTAATCATCTTTTCTATCCATTGATTGTTCTTTTAACCCTTGCAATTAGAAGATGATAAGCTAGTTTATTATCTTGTCTCTTGAGTTGCTTTATTGATTAATTGCAAATAATTAATTAGGTGATTCAATTGCTTGCTAATCTTTGATTGCCCAACCTTCATTTAGGGGATTCTTAGAATTTGGGTAGCACTTGGACGTATTGGTTAAATCCAGAGGGTTTGAAGATGCAAATTAAATGATATATGCTGGGTATATTGTTGTTTGTTGCTAATTGACATCTTTCTATCGTTTAATGCTCTTCTATGCTTAAATTTGGATTGCTAGGATTTGGGTTAGCAATAAAGGAAGGTATTAATGATGAAACTTGAGTAATTGTTAATCCATGCTTAAGGAAAGATTAATTGATGTGAGGCTAGACTCTAATCAATTAGATTAGCCAAATTGATAGAGGAAATAACCATTTAATGAGTCTAGGATTAATTGTTCTATTAAAATGTTATTTCTACAATAGATTAGAGGCTTAATTCATCATTTACATCCTTGTTATTACCAGTAGATAATTTCTTTACTTATTGTAACTTGATTACTCAACCATCCCCATTGCTTCTTTACTTTCTTACTTGTTTTGGAAAGTATCGATAAATCATAGCAGTTCCTTATGGGATTCAACCTCTACTTCCCTAACTACTTGTTAGATTAAAGAGTTTATTTTTGATGTTTAGCGACACGCATCATATTTTGGCGCCGTTGCCTGGGAGCTGCAGCATTTCTTGCTACTTTCCTTTCATTTTTTGTTATTTCCTTTGTTTTGAGTTACTTTTCTTCTTTGTTTTATTCGCTCTAATTACCCTTTCCTTTTCCTTAATTGTTGTCGTTGTTGAATTTGGATTCTCCTACTCTTAAGTTGAAGGAAATCCAGACTTTTGTGGAACGCACAAAACATTCTTCTCTACTTTCTACAAGTTCTTCATCTTCTACCACTATGGAGTATCCACCACCTGTTAATCCACCTTATGATCCTCCATCACCTGCTTCACTAGCTCCTCCCGTCCCTAATGACAATCACTCACCATCTGTCAACTTTTGGAGAGTGAACCAAATCTTCAACCCCTTTACATTGTCTTTCCGACAGTGGAAGGTGTGTTTGAGCTAAAATCTAACTTTGTTCACTATCTCCCTACCTTCGATGGTCTCCCTAGTGAGGATCCTCACCAACACTTGCTGGAATTTCTTATGCTTTGCTTTACTATGAAGCCCCATGGTTTAACTGAAGAACAAGTCCGACTTAGGGCTTTTCCTATCATATTGGTAGATACCCCCAAGTCTTGGTTATACCAGCTGGAGCCTAATTCCATCACCAATTCGGAGTAGCTCAACAAGCAATTTCTCACTAAGTATTTCCCGACTGCTGAGGTTTTCAATCTTCGGAATCAAATCAGCACCATTAGACAAAAGACTAATGAGTCCATCTATGATTATTGGGAATGGTTCAAGCATCTAATGGCTAGCTGCCTTCAAAATCAAATTCCAGAACAATGCTTGTTAAACCATTTATACAATTGTCTTTTTATCATGGATGATGCTGCTAATAGAGCTCTTCTTGACCAACCAACCGATAGGGTATGCCAAATTATCACTACTATGGCTGCCAGCTCTTAGAACTTTCACTCTTATGATGATGTGTCTAGCCATCAAGTAAATGAAGTTGGTCGATCTCAATTGGAATAACAACTTGCCTCCACAAATCACCAACTCTCTCAGCGTACTTCTCTTATGATGGCTTAAATGGGTACACCTCCTTCCTCTTTTCCATGTGGCATATGTTCTTTACATACTTATCCCACTAATGCATGCCCTACCCGACAAATGGACACTCTTGAGAATGTCAATGCTATTAGATTTCCTAGCCAACCGAGATGCAATTATGACCCATTTTCCTCCACATATAATCTCGGTTGGAAAGCTCATCCTAACCTTTGTTGTGGGAACACTACAACCCTTCCCTTTCAACCTAGATGATAATTCCAAAACCGACTCCCACCCTGCAAAACCTAACTCCCTCCCAACTCAAAATCCCTCAAACATTGTTCTTCCACACCAAGGCCAATAATCTTTATCTTCTTCTACAACTAAACTTGAGGATATTGTTACCCAACTTGCATCCTTTTAGATATCTTTTCAGGAGGCTACTAAATCCCAATTTCAACAAGTGAACACCTCCCTAGATGATCTCCAGCGCCAAGTCAACCAACTTGCAACTTCAATCAATTGTCTCACATCTCAATCTTCGGGTAAATTGCCTTCTCAACCTATAATCAATCCCAAGGCTAATGTCAGTGCAATACACTTGCAAAGTGGTCAGGTTCTTCCAGATTTGGACAAGAAAAGATGGTCTCAGCATGATTAGTAAGAAAATTTGGATGAGGAGCTGGAATCTCTCTCCCCCTGTTCTTGATCATCTGTCGAAGGATGGCTCTTAAAGGTGTTGACGGATCACCCCTCTAATAGGTGATGATCTTCCTTGTCCCAAGCATCTGTCGATGGATGAGCACCTAACTCGTCGAAGGACCAAATTAGCAATGAGTCTGCCTGCCAACTCAATCCGTCGACAGATGAGCACCGTGCTTATCGACGTATGTCCTTATCAGACTTTGTTTTTCCCTTTCCCCCATGGCAACATGATTTTGAGGCCTCCACTTCAGGTCAAAACCTTAAATCGTACTACATCCTATTCCCCTACTTCCAAACCTAAAATGTGCCTCATTTTCTTTCTCGATTGACAAGGGAGCCTAAAGAGAACATTGAATCGGACATCTTGGATGTTTTTTGTCGGGTTCAAATCAACATCCCTTTTCTTGATGATATAAAACAAGTTCCTCACTATGCCAAGTTTCTGAAAGACTTGTGTACTCATAAGCACAAGCTCAAAGGTGAAGTGATCACTTTGAATGAGAATGTGTCGGTAGTCCTTCAACACAAGCTTCTACCCAAATGTAAGGATCATAGCTCTTTTTCCATTCGTATTACAATTGGTCAACTCACATTCAGAAGGCCATGTGTGATTTAAGGGCTGCCATTAGCCTCATGCCACATTCTCTTTAGCTTTCTTTGGACATGGGACCTTTGCAAAGAATCGGTGTTGTCATTCAATTGGCAGATTGTTCTTTTGTTTACCCGGAGGTGTATTAGAAGATGTTCTTATTCAAGTCAATGACCTGGTTTTCTCGACTGATATTTATGTGTTGAAAATGGGAATGAGGAAAGTACTTCTTTCTCATTTATTCTTCTTGGCAGACCCTTTCTCCACAACGCTCGAACTAAAATTGACTATCATAAGGGCATTCTCTCGATGGAGTTCGATGGCAAGGTAGTTACTTTCAATCTTTTTGATGCTATGAAATATCCTCTTGATGATTCATCTATTATGACTATAGATTTGTGGATATATGCTCTGCTTCGGTGTTAGATTTCACTCAAGATGACCCTTTGCTAACTACTTTGACTCAAAGTATAACTTATTATGCTTTGGAATCTAATGAGGAACTCTATGGTTCGGATATTGAGCTTATCTTGGCATCAATGAAAGCTTCTTCACTCCATCGTAATGTTTCTTATGTGGATCTTCCTATTCCAACTACCAAGCTCCTTCCTTCCATTGTCTAACCACATCCGGTTGAGCTTAAACCTCTTCCTACTCACCTCATGCCTTCCTTGTTTAGAATGATACTCTTCTGGTGATTATTTAGAGTAAGCTCACTGCTTCCCAAGAGCTTCGACTTATTCAAGTTCTTAAGGCGAGAAACGAAGCCATTGGTTAGTCTGTGGCAGATATTAAGGGTATCAGTCCCTCTGTTTGCATGCATCACATCTTGTTGGAAGATGATGCCAAACCAAGTCGGCAACCTCAGTGCCGCTTGAGCCCTCCCATGATAGAGGTAGCCAAAAAAGCGATTTTGAAGCTTTTACAAGTTGGCATCATCTATCCTATCCGGATAGTAAATGGGTTAGCCCAGTCCAAATGGTACCCAAGAAACGAGAATTACAGTTGTTCCAAATGCTAATGGAGATCTTGTACCACAACGGATTCAAAATGGCTAGAAAGTGCACATTGATTATCGAAAACTTAATGATACCACCAAGAAGGATCATTTTCCTTTACCTTTCATCGATCAAATGTTAGAAAGGCTGGCTGGCAAAGCTTTTTATTGCTTCCTTGATGGGTATTTCGGTTATTTTATATCATGATTGCTTCGGAGAACCAAGAAAAGAGTACCTTTACGTGCCCGTGCCCTTTTGGTACCTTCTCATATAGGCGTATGTCCTTTGCACTCTGTAATGCTCTAGCCATTTCAACTCTGTATGATGAGTGTCTTTTTTGAATATGTGGAGAATATCATTAAAGTGTTTATGGATGATTTTTCTATCTATGGGGATTCTTTTGATGACTATTTGGGTAATCTTGCTCTAATCCTTGATTGCTGCATTGAAACAAACCTTGTACTCAATTCCAAAAGGTGTCATTTCATGGTTTCCTAAGGGATTGTGTTAGGACATGTCGTTTCAGCTAAGGGAATTGTGGTGGATAAAGCAAAGATCATATCACCCAGAATTTGCCCTACCCTTCCTCAGTCAAGGTTATCCGATCTTTCCTTGGTCATTCGAGGTTCTATTGACATTTCATTAAGGATTTTTCCAAGATTTCACCCCCATGTGCGATCTTCTCCAGCAAGACGTCCCTTTTGACTTTGAGTAATCATGTCAAACGAACTGCTAGGAAAGTGTTTGAATATGGTTTTTTATTGGCCTTCTTTATTTAGGGATGCTCACTTTTTTTGTAAGACTTGTGATAGTTGTCAAAGGGTAGGCAAAATTACACACAAAGACCAAATGCCTTTGCATTCAGTTATTGTTTGTGAAATCTTTGATGTGTGGGCCATTGATTTCATGGGACCCTTCCCTAATTCACATGGTTTTCTTTATATTTTGTTGGCATGTGATTATGTTTCTCATTCGGTGGAGGCGAAAGCCTCCCAAACTGAGGATTCTAAGGTAGTTTATGAGTTTCTCAGGTCGAATATTTTCTCACGCTTTGGTGTACCACGAATTCTCATCAATGATAAAGGAGTCTATTTCTGTAACAAACTCATGGAGTCTCTTTTAAAGAAGTATGGGGTTACTGATGAGGTGTCCACAGCCTATCATCCGCAAACCAGAGGCCAAGCTAAAATTTCCAACCGTGAAATCAAGTCTATCCTTCAAAAGATGGTAAACCCTACTCAAGCGGATTAGAGTCAATGACTAAGGATGCCTTGTGGGCGTATCGGACCGCCTATAAAACATCACTTGACATGTCTCCTTATCGTTTGGTGTATGGAAAGGCATGCCATTTTCTGGTTAAGTTGGAATATCATGCTTTTTAGGCCATTAATAAGTGCAATCTAACAACTAATGAAGTCGGTGTTCATAGGAAACTCCAACCTCAAGAATTAAAGGAGCTTTGCCATGATGCCTATGAGAATTCTCTTCTATACAAGGAAAGGACCAAAGCATACCTCGATAAAATTCTTATAAAGAAATCCTTTCATGTTAGTCAGAAGGTTCTCCTCTATAACTCTAAATTGCATCTCTTTCCCGGTAAGCTTAGGAGCTGTTGGATTGGCCCTTTCCAAGTCGTTCAAGTGTTCGATCATGGTGCCGTGGAAATCCAAAGTTTGGCCACCTCAAAAATCTTCAAAGTCATTGGCCACGGTCTTAAACCATACTATGAAGGTGTTCCAGTTGCTGTTGTGGAGGAAATCTCTGTGGCCAACCCGATCTACACTTAAATGCGTTCACTACACCTTTTAGTCGAGCCAACGATGTTAAACAAAGGCACTACTTGGGAGACAACCTAAGCTCTCTCTTCATTTCCCTGTAATGTATCTCTTTTCCTTTGCATTCTTCTTTATTTTTGCGTACATTCATTCCATCCACATATTGCTACAAGTTCATGAGGTTCACTATGGAGTTGGCCAAATTGAAATTTGACCCAAACATGAGGCATTCTTTTAGTTTTCTACACTTAGAAGTTTGCATATTTGAATGTGGAAATAGGATAAGGGACAACATGTTTGAAGGGTTCTCTGAACAGGTTGCTCGTCGACGAATGACGTCCTATTCGTCGACGGATCACCTTGGCAAAAAGTGGATATCACACTCAAATTGTCATCCGTTGACGGATGGCCTCTTAGCCATTGACAGATGACTTGTGCAGATGCATGTTTAGCAGCTTCAATTGTCATCCGTCGACGAATATGTACTTAGACGTCGACAGATAACCCAGCCAGACTCACACTTCTAAACTTAACACCTCATCCTTCGATGGATGGCCTCTTAGTTGTCGATGGATAGCCTCCTACCCAAGAAAAGCAATTCCCTTCCACACCTATCCGTTGATGGATAGACACCAACCCATCGACGGATCAGTCGGGTTTTGCAATTTTTAAACCATCAGCCGCCCATTCCTTAACCACCACCACTCCTCATTCAAATAACCTCTCTCCTTCCAAAACAGCTCAACACGTTCCCCTTCATCCCCAACCTTTTCTTTCACCAAATTAATCCCCAACCCATTCCTTTTTCATCAAAAACAACTTTCACAACCACCCATAAACACATTTCACCCTTCCATTTCCAAAATCTCAAAGTGTGGTGTTCTTGGAGATCAATTGGGCAAAATTTTGAAATTGGGTATTGGTAGTCAGTAGGACTGAATTTGGCAATCCAGTTGGTTAGTTTTCCTTTAATTTACTTTTCTTGGTTCACCTAGCATGGAAATTGAAGGCTATTCCTATGAAACTTTCACTTCGTTCTCATATTTTTGCCACTTTTCTCTTTACTTTGTGATGGAATCTGAATTTGATCTTATTGTTGGAATTCTTGGGTTTCTTTGCTGACATACTTGTGATATTCAACTGCAAATAATTGCTCTATCATGTATTGTCTATCCTAAAGGTGTTCATCGTCAACAATTCTTGAGTTTGGTATAGGTATTATCTTCTGTATTCCAAGCGTTCAACAAAATATCTAAGCAACCTAGACCATCCAAGTCTAAAGCCACTACCGAGCCTCCTACTACCCCAAAGTCTAAGAGTACCTCCAGTTCTTCTAAACCACAAAAAGCCTCCAAGGTAGCCAAGGGCAAGGCTCTGGCTACCACTCACGCTCCAACTATTCCTTCTGACTTCCTCACCAAAAAAAGTGAAGACTGGTATAATTCTCATGTTACTTCTCGGAGAATCGTTGAGAAACGATGGATCCTTTAATTTATGAGCAATTTGATTTGCCACATTTGTTCCACACCGTAGGATGGAATGTTAATCTTAACTTGAAAGGGACCTATTATCCTGATTTGGTCATTCTCTTTTATGCCAACATGAAGAACAAAGGAGCCGACTTGCAAGACATCCACACCATAGTCAACCAAGTGGACATCAAGGTCAATGCTGCCTTTCTTTGGGAACATTTCAAAATCCCAAATGAGGGCTATCCGCTGCCAACAAAAGAAGATGATGATGAGATGACTCCATGGAGTGGTCTCAGAATGCTGCCTTTGACCGTTTTAATGTGCTACCAACCCCAGTTCCCATGAAGAAGGAAGCCCTCTTCTGCAAGGATTTTAACATTCCTAGCTGTTTGGTTGCCTATCTCATCCATCACAATGTGGATCCTAAGATCAGTGATACTTATATTGTCCGGGGCAAGGACTTGTACTTGATAGACAAAATCATCCATGGTCTTGGCTACACTCCCGGACTTCCATTGGCACAAATCATCATAGTGGCTTTGCGTGATATTGCTTCTCCTACCTCTCAATCCAGATGTATTGCTTTCCCGGTCCTTATCATGAAGATTATTCAGGCTTGTGGCATCTCTGTCGATCCAACTGAGTAGAAATTGCTTACCACCAAGAAAGATGTCATCAACTCCACCAAATGTTCTTATTCCGATACCAGCTTGTGGGGAACATTTGGACCAAACAAGGGAATCTTGATGAAATTTTGGAGCAAGAAAGCCAAGAAGCGTAAGAACAAGCACCGGCTGCACCGGCTCCTCATCCATTCCAATTTCCTGTGGGTAATAAGCCACTGCCTCAGCACCAATTTCAGTCTCAAATGCTTAGTTGGTGCCAAAACATGAATCACAACTTCACCAATCTTCAAGGGCAAGTGCCTAGTCTTATCGAATAAATTCATTCCATCCACACCAAGCTTGATCAACTTCTTACCTTCCATGCTCCACCACCATCATTACCACCTCAATGAACTCTAGCACCTTTTCTCACATTTACATGCATTGTACTAACATTTTTGCTCTTTAGTTTCTCTTTCCAGACTTTAGTTTGTCATTTTAGTTCTATTGACTTTGTTAAAATTTTGCACTTAACTCTACTTATTACCTCCTAGTTTGATTTTATGGAACAATTGCTTCTTTCTCCCCTATTATTCTCTGTTCCAAATTCTTTGCCTCATTATCTATGATCGACAATATCAAGGTACTTCACTCTAAACTTTTCTCTCATTCATTACCTTATTTTACTATTGAATTTCTTTACATTATGGACAATGCTTATATCAAGTATGGGGGGTAGCAATTACATTGTTTGACACTTAGGAGTTTTGAGATAGTTATTTGGTAGTTAATTTCAAATTAAATGATAAAGCCCGTCATGGAATGAGTATAGGCTTAGTTTAGGATGAAAGGATGCAAAATGGTGAATGTCTAAGATACTTTACTTCTTGATTTCTAAGCAACATGGTAGTTAATTTCTTTAAACCAATTATGTTTGAGTAAGGTAATGCATCAATAACCTTGTGAGAATTTGAGCCTTATGGATTGCACTTCAATCTCTTTTCATTCTCGAGTGTGATTTATGTCTTTTATGGTTGTATGCTTTTAGAACTTACTTGATACCTTGTTGAGATTACATGCATTGCATTCATGTTTGAAAGATGATTAAGGTTTACGACTAAGTTTGAGCTAAATTGACGAACCTTTGTAAAACCAATGTAGATAACCTCTTGAGCTTAATATGATTCTTGCCATGTTCTTTGTTGTTAAACCTTATTATCCTAAAAGAACCTTAAGCCTTAAAAGAAAAACAAGTTTACTCACCTTGTCTCTTTGATTTAGTGAAATAAATGACTTGTTTTACATTTATGTTCTTGGTAAATGGTTAGCAACAAGAATAAGTGTAGGGGGAATTTCCCTTTAAGCTGGTCAATTGAGAAAAATGTTGCATGAGTGAGATGTCCAGAGCATTAATTAGAAGTAACAAAATGTGCCTTAAAAAGAGCAAAATCTACAAAGAAAGGCACCATAAAAGAAATTGGCATCTCCTTAGTGAATAGTTAACCAAGCCAAGATTTGGGCTATTAAAAGTAAAATTTGCCCTAATCTCAATTAGCGAATATTTCACTAATCTTGAAGGGACTTTTGATTGAATTCCTTTAACTTTCTTTCATACCTTACTTACCCAAAACCCAATTACAACCTTACTTTAACCCCTTTTTCATCCACTCATTCATGGCGTGCAAGATGGAGTAGTGGAGATGAGGTAAACTAGCAAGCTTATGGTAAGTATATGGTCATAAGAAGATTCTTGAGTGAACCATTACCCAAATACTTGAGTGAATGAAAGTATACTAGCAAGGGGTTATCTCATTCAAACATGTTTGGTTGAAGATTATTACCTACATTATTGTCTATTTATCTTGACTAGTTTAGTTTCTTATTCATAAGTTGTTGTGTTTTCTTCCAATTTTCTTAACTATGTTTCTACATACTCCTTGAATGTCTTTTGAAGTTTAATTTGAACCTTAACTACCTTAATAATGTGACTTTAAGTAACTATAGAAAACCTCAGGAGACCATACCTCCTCCTATTATGGCCACCTAAAGGTTTAATATGGGCTTGTAGTTTAAGCTAAAAACTATCGCGTTCTCCTACGAAAATGGACAGTAGATTTAGGATTAGTTTTAACTTTCTCCTTCTTTTTTAAGCTTACTCAAGGGAGAGTAAGGTTCAAGTGTGGGGGAATATGTTAAACTTCATTTTAACTTTTTATATATACCTTAACATCCTCTATTTTCTTCTTTTCAACACCATGAAATACTAATTTTAATCAATTGTTACTTTGAAGGTGAAATTAGAAGAGCATGATGAAAATGGAGCTAAAATGGAGTTGATTCTTGGATTAAGTTACAAGGAGCAAAAGATCAGCAAGACCCATCGACGAATGAGTATTTAGCCATCGACGGGTAGGCATGGTACAGCCAACCTCCTCACCCATGTACTGATCCGTCGACAGATAAGTGTGTAGAAGTCGATGAATCCATCAGGCAGACACGATACTGGGAAGAATTCAGCTCATCTGTCGATGGATGGCATCTTAGACATCAATGGATGATCAGGGAACTCCTTTTCTATAGCTATAAATAGCTTATCCATCCATGGATGAGACCTATCCGTCGACGGATGTGATGAGTTCCGCTGACATCGAGGCCATTCGTGTGCACGTGTTTCGAGAGTGATTTGGTGGGCCCAGCTCGTTAGTGATATTAGCCAAGCAAGGAGAAATTCTTATTTTGTCCTTAATCTCTATCTCTCACTTTCTTTGTAACCCTAGGAGTTTATTGTAATTACAATACATTTGTTTACTAAGAGAGAGAAGGGTTTGCAGAGAGAGAAGAGAGATTGAAGAGGAATTTATAGAGTTGGCTAGAGAGAAGGAGGTAATTTTTTGGATTCTCTAAAATTTCTTGTATTCTTAATTGATAACTATGTGTACCTAAACAATTTTATTTCTTTAATCTATTGTATGAATTGATTCTTTGATTTTGCAATTATGAGACTCTTGTGATTAATCATCTTTTCTATCCATTGATTGTTCTTTTAACCCTTACAATTAAAAGATGATAAACTAGTTTATCATCTTGTCTTTTGAGTCACTTGATTAATTAGTTGCAAATAATTAATTAGGTGATTCAATTGCTTGCTAATCTTTGAATGCCCAACCTTCATTTAGGGGATTCTTAGAATTTGGGTAGCACTTGGATGTATTGGTTACATCCAAAGGGTTTGAAGATGCAAATAAATTATATATACTGGGTATATTGTTGTTTGTTGCTAATTGACATCTTTCTATCATTTAATACTCTTCTACGCTTAAATTTGGATTGCTAGGATTTGGGTTAGCAGTAGAGGAAGGGATTAACGATGAAACTTGAGTAATTGTTAACCCATGCTTAAGGAAAGATTAATTGATGTGAGGCTGGACTCTAATCGATTAGATTAGCCAAATCGATAGGGAAAATAACCATTTAGTGAGTCTAGGATCAATTGTTCTATTAAAGGATTAGTTCTAAAATAGATTAGAGGCTTAATTCATCATTTACATCGTTGTTATTACTAGTAGATAATTTCTTTACCTTATTGTTTAAGTTGATTACTCGACCATCCTTATTACTTTTTTACTTTCTTACTTGTTTTTGAAAGTATTGATAAATCATAGTAGCTCTTGTAGGATTCTACCTCTACTTCCCTAACTACTTGTTAGATTAGTGAGTTTATTTTTAGTGCCTAGCGACATGCATCAATGACCTTACTTGATTTACAAAGTAATGTTTAGAAGTCAAAAAACAACTTGCTTGCATATATGCATAAATTTAAGGATACTACACTTGACTACTAAGATGAATATGCTAAATCTATGCTTGTGGAAATCTACATCAACAATATGCATGTTGAATATAGAGCTTTATTAAAGAACCTTGGTATCAATCAATTAGCTAAATTACTTGATGCTACGAGAAAAATTGCCCAATCTATAAGGGTAAGTGTTGGTAAAACTACTTGAACAGAGAAAAGGAATGATCATCAGACTTTGGTGCTACTAAGATGAACTAAATGCGTAACTCTCACAAATAACCTAGAGAGGAATATCCACCAGGGCCATTCACCTCGGAGGAAATGATTGCTTTTATTGACCAGTGGCATGCTGATTGTATTCTTCATACCAATCCTAATGCAAAGCAGCCCACAGAGAAAGACAAGCATGATCTATGCTACTGTTGAGCTCATTGCTATGTTCACTATCCAACCATGTATTACCAAGTGCTGAGGAGGCTGGTTTATCAGAGGATAGCTGATGCTACATTGGAAGCATAAGAAAAAGCCCACACGATCAACAATGGTCCTCTACCTATGCATAATAGAGGATAGGTAACTGTGGTGATTCATAATAGGGAAGTTAATGAGGATTTTCTCATTGACAGTTATACCAAGAACATGATAATTACGGCCCTTTAGAGGAGCCTATATTTTAAAAGCCTAATGATCAGTTGGGCTTAGATGTAGAAGCTTAAAAATTGGCTAAGAAGATGCTAATCTTTATTGCTACTGAGTATAGAACAAGTTGTTTCTCTACAAAAACTCACACTTCCTCGGATGCTTCCAATGCAATTATCTTCACTAATGAAGACATGGAGGTTAGTACCTTGATCATAAAAGACCCCTATTCCTAGCAACTGAAATCAATGGAACTTGTGTTCTAAAAACATTGGTTGATAATGGCTCATCACTTAATTTTTCCCCTGAGTATATTGCTGGCTATTGGTATTCCTCAAAGAAAGTTTGTCAAAACCACTGCTTAGGTTTCTGGTTTTGGAAATGGAAAAGAAAAGACCATCGGTCACATGTTCTTAGATTTAAAGGTGGGACCAATTAGGGTGCTCACATGTTTTCATGTCATCCAAGCTAATGTTTCTTAGTGTATCCTCTTGGGGTGTCCTTGGATTCATAAGCATCAAATTATTTCTTTTACTTATCAATAGTGAGTCAAAGAATCAATGGCAAGGTTTTCAGAATTCTAGCAAATCCTACTCCATTCAACATGACAGAGGTGCGCTTTGTGGAAGCGAGTTTTTATAATGAGCTTGCAATCATAAACAGGAACTCTATTCTCAGAGAAGATCTAGAACAGGATTTGAGAGATGTCATCACCAAAAGACAAAGGAGTGAGGCATCAACTCCAAAGTGTATCAAGACTTCTCTTCCTAATGGAATGACTCATTATAGGTTATGAAAGTACGTGAGGTCCTCCTCATCTCAATCCCAAAAAGATGTTATGACTAATAGCAAAGATGAATGTTGCTTGGTTACACTAGAATAGGTAACTAGTTAAGAGAAGAAGTATAGAAAGAACCAAATTTTACTAGCAACAAGTCCTTGGAAATAGTTGATCTTAGTGACAACCCAACAGACCCATATCCTATTTCTATTAGTTCTACTTTATCCAGCAGTGAGAAATAGGCTCCTATTGGCTTGTTGAAAGAGTACCGAGATGTCTTCACTTAGAAGTATAAAGAAATGTCTAGGCTAGATCTAGCTATAGTGGCTCATTCACTGAATGTCCAACCTGGATTCAAGCCAGTGAAACAGCCTCTAAGAACCTTCCATCTTAAGGTTGAATAACAAATCAAAAAAGAGGTGAAGAAGTTGCTAGTTGCTGGGTTCATCAAGCCCATCCATTGTCCCACATGGCTAGTAAATATTGTTTGTATTAAGAAGAAAAATGGCACTATCCGCCACTATGTCAATTTTCGCAACTTGAATAGGGCATGCCTTAATGATGATTTTCCTCTACCAAACATGGACGTGCTCATCGATTCCACTACTAGGCATGCTATGTTTTCTTACACGGATGGCTTTAGCGGCTACAACCAAATCAATATGGCTGCTAAGAACGCTGAGAAAATGACATTCTGCATTCTAATTGGTAATTTTTACTATACTGTCATGCCATTTGGTTTAAAAAATGCTAGTGTTGCATATCAACGTGCTATGATTGCTATCTTTCATGATTTCATGCTTTGTGATCTTAAAGACTATGTTGCTGATATTGTTATGAAGTCTAAGAATAGAAAGGGACATACTGATGCGCTCAAAAGAGTCTTTGATAGATGTTGATTATATCAATTAAAGATGAACCTTGCCAAATGCACCTTTGGCTTGTCTGCTAGAAAGTTCTTAGGCTTTCTCGTAAACCAAAAAGGGATTGAAGCAAATCCTTGAACGATCAAAACCCACCAACATGAGTCATACAACAAATGTTGAAGAACTTAAGAGTTTCTTTAGCAAACTCTCCTACATCAAACGCTTTTTACATAGTCTAGCAGTCAACATTTGTATTTTCACTCCTTTACTAAAGAAAGGAAATCTTTTCATTTGGTCCCTAGAACATGGTGAGCTGTTTGAACACTTCAAGCAACAGCTTACCAAGTTAGCTACTATTCAGGCTCTGATTCCTAAAAGGCCTTTGAAACTCTACCTAGTAACAACAGATGTAGGGATGGAAATGGACAGATATTAAGCAGATATCTGCCCTGTTTAAAACTATTGGTCCCTTAGATTAGTGCTAGAGTGGGGGTGAATAGCACTTGTGACTTCTTCTTGGATAGTGCTACTTCAATTGGAACTTTTGGTAGTGAGGTGGTTGGTGTTTAGGGTTGTTTTGGAGAGTTGGATGAGTTCTTTGCAAAGTAAAGAAAGTAAAGAAGATATAACACTTCTATTTAGAATGGTTCGGTGTTCCTCCCCTACATCCACTACCTTGATCTTCCCAATCAAGGATTTTCAATCTCCTCTTTACTAGGACAGTGGAATTCTAGCTTCCACAAAGTCTTTACAAATAAAGCTCTTCCCAAGCTTTAATACCAATCAACCTAGAACCTTCTAGTTAATGCAACCCACTTAGAGTGATTTCCTCACCTCTAATAATACAAGAAACACTGAAAATTGTGTACAAGAAATGATCTCTAACAATACCTAAGATGTACAAGAATTCTAATTCACTCAAATTTCTCTCACAAAGTGTGAAAAGTTAGGAAAAAGAGAGAAAATCAATGTTCAAGGAAAGTGTAGTAAATGCTATTCATTGCTCTTCAATATCTTGTTTTTCTTTAGCATTTAAGACCCTCTTAAATACCCTGAGAGCTGATTCTGTATGTTGAAGCATTTAATGAAGAAAGAGGTCAAGTTGCAACTTTGAAAAAACTAGCCATTACATTGTTCTGACACTGTTGAATCAGTTGAGGCCATTGCTAAATCGGTTCAATATTTCTGATGCTATATTTTGGACTTCTTGTTTCTTCTGTTGAATCTATTCACATTCCCCTTGAATCGTTCACTTTCTTTAGCTACCATTTTCTTCAGGGTGCTGAATTGATTGAGCATAAGGCTCAATCAGTTCAATTTCTTCAGCTTCAGACTTTTTAGTCTTCACTTGTTCTTCCTCAATCGGTTGAGCACTTCTGTGAATCGGTTGAAAATTTTTAACTTCCAACTTCGTCTTCTTTCCATCAGTTGACTAACTTCCTCAATCGGTTGAATGTCTCGGGTTTGTGCTTTGTAGCCTCAGTTCAACCTTGTTCAATCGATTGGGATAGAACCTCAATTGATTAAATCGTTAACACTTAGCATTTTCACTTTTGCCTTTTAAGAATCTACACACTTAACTTAGATTCATTAAAAGCATCTAATTGGGTTGTTTTGTATTCATCAAAAACACTTAGGATTCAACAATCTCCCCCTTTTTGATGATGACAAAACATCTTTTTAAACAAACTTAAAGAGATTAATCTAAGTTAAAACATAAATGTACAAATGCTAAGATTTTAAGCAATAGCTCCCCCTGAATATATGCTCTCTTCACCTTACACTTTCTACATACATATATCTATACATGCATTTCAAAAGATAGATAATTTCATCTACATGTAATAAAACCTGCACCAGCCATCAAGTATATATCTTTTCAAGTAATTTGCAACTCAAAGTTCCACAAATGTAAAATATCCAAAGTTGATTCATCAATCAAGTAAATCAAAACAAACCATTGTTTTAAAAATATAATCAAGCTCCCCCTAAAATAAAACCTGAACTAGTCATCAAATATATATATTTTCAAGTAATTTGCAACTCAAAGTTCCACAAATGTAAAATATCCAAAGTTGATTCATCAATTAAGTAAATTAAAACAAAACATTGTTTTAAAAACAAAATCAAGCTCCCCCTAAGTTTGTACACAATCTATTTCTCCCCCTTTTTGACATCATCAAAAAGCATCAAGGATTAGATTTTGGTTTCTTTTGTCTCTTCTTTTGATATTGAAGGGTAGGAGAGGAGGCTTTGGGTTGGGGTTCAGGTGACAAGGGCGTGGATGGGGTAAGCTCAGCTGGGATGGACTCGGATGGCGCAGTAAGGGTGGAGATGACTATCTCCACGGTCTGAATGGCTACTGCCATCTCTTCCTCTGCCACTTGCTCTTCTTCTTGCTCAGGCTCTTACTAGGGCACATTTTCTTGATTAGTCTCTTGCTGTTGCCGTTGCTGTTCCAAGTCAGCCCCTTGTTCATCACCATGATCCAAGTCATTAATATCAAAGTATTGGTCCCCTGACTATTTACGAATCTCCTCCACCTTTTTGTCCAAAGCATTTAACCTAGTTAAAACTAGTTGCTTGAACTCCTGAATTTCTTCTCCCAAAGATGTCTCCATTCTCAACACAATGTCCAATATCAACCCAATCCGATCATCTTAAGGTGCAGTTTGAGGTTGTTCTTAGACTTCTTCTTGGGCTTGCTCTTATGTAGCCTCTTCCTCTTGTTGTGGTTCGTTTTGCGGCTCTCTTAGCATTGTTTTGGTTGTCTTCACAATTTGCTTGATCCAATTGTTACTATTCAATACATTTTCTAAAGACTAGAGGAGTTGAAAGGAAGATGAGTACTCACTTTGAGGTCATTTTGGTACCTTTGAGCCCAAATGTCTTTTTTTCTTAGTAATTTGGTGATGATGTTGCCAAAAGCCAACTTTGATCTCTTGCTCCAAGCTATCTCTTTCATTATCTCAATTAGGAACCGAGCAGTGTTGACTTCTCCACCATGCATAGCAGAAAACATCAACTACACATCCTCCTGAGTCACAGTGCTAAAACTCCTTGACATCCCATAGAGGGTGGTGCTAATGAAAATATGCAATAATCTGAGCTCCAAAGTTTTGGTCTTCAAGATTGAGTTCTTGGGACCAAAACTTTCATCTAAGCTAGTAATTTCCTTCCAAGGTAACCCACAAGTAAACTCAGATGGCCTAGAATATGCTCATTTCTCAAACTCTGTTCTTAATAAGGTACCTAGATCCTTAGGAGTAATTAGAATCTCTTTACCCCAAACAAAGGCATGAATGCCCTCAGTGTTGATTTCCACATTTTCTCCTAACTCTTATTGATTCTTAGGAATACTTAAGTAAAATTCTCTAACCATAAGTTCACTATATTCTCTATCTTGAAAGTTACTTAAGCCAAGCCAATTGGCATTCACAAATAGCTTCCTAAGACTATCATGAAAAGTATAGTTTTCAAATCCCTTCCAATCAATCTCCCTACCACAAATAACCTCCTTAGATGACATAATCTCATCATATCTCTTTTTATGAATTGAGTTTCTAAAAAATCTAATGAGATTACCTCTTTCTTGAATTTGAACTCCGCCACTCGGATGATTCCCACTAGCAATTCCTTTCCCTTTGCTCAACTTCTTGCCCATGTGTTTCACCTTTTTGCTTGGACCCTTTCCTTGTTGTGGAATTTGTCTCTTGGGTGCCATTTGGGGTTTTTAGGTTTTGGGAATTGGAAATTTTCAAAATCTGGGGTGTAAGAATGTTGATTTTGTGTTTTAGAGGATGAATTGGAGGTTGGGTATTGTAGATGATAGAGTTTCTTGATGAGTTTTTGTGAGGGAAACTGAAAATTTTTTAATTTGAATCGATTCAAAACGTTTTTGAAAGTGTGAGAATTGTCGGGTTATATATATAGGCCCGACGAGTTCAATCGATTGAGTGAAATACTCAATTGATTGAGCAAGTTCTGTAATTTGCTTCCAGACCTTTTTCAATCGGTTAGTTGAAGACTGAATCGATTGAAACTTTCTGTTTGGGATTTTTCTTTTTGAAAGCTTTTGAAATTGAATCGATTGAAACTTTTGTGAATCGATTGGACACTACTAGAAAATGGGCCTTTAGCAACGTCAAAAGTCGTTGCTAAAAGTCCTTTTATCGTTGTCAAAACCCTTTCGCAACGACTTTTTGTCGTTGCAGGGTCGTTACTATTACCTCCGTTGTTAAAGACATAATGTAACGATTTTGTGCTATTCATTGTCGTTTCTAATAATACGTATCGAAACAACATTCAACTGTTTCGAAAATATTTATCGAAACAATATTTTGTCGTTGCTAAAGAAATTAACATTTTTTGCAACGACATTCAACCGTTTCGAAAATATTTATCGAAACAATATTTTGTCGTTGCTAAAGAAATTACCATTTTTGTAACGACATTCACCCGTTTCGAAAATATTTATCGAAACAATATTTTCTCGTTCCTAAAGAAATTAACTTTGTTGCAACGATATTCACCCGTTTCGAAAATATATATCGAAACAATATTTTCTCGTTGTTAAATAAATTAATTTCTTTAGCAACGACATTCACTCGTTTCAAAAATATTTATCGAAACAATATTTTGCCGTTGCTAAATAAATTAATTTTTTGGCAACAAATACATGTTGCGAATACCTATTTTAGCAACGATATAAATTGGTTATTATATCACTTACGTAACAGTATTTTGTTGTTGTAAAAACTTTTACCTAACGACAATTTTTTTTGTTGCGAATCATATTTAAAAACAATAAAATGTAGCTGTGAAAACACTTACGTAGCAAAATGAAATTAGTTACAAAATATTTTTGGCTGTAACATTTAATTGGTTGCATAATAGTTTTTACAACGACATATTATTTGTTGCGAATGCTTGTAAAATTTTTTTGCAACGATATTCATTTGGTTACATAATAATATTTGCAACGACAAATTGTTGGTTGCGATTTGTTATTAAATTTTTTACAACGACATTTAATTGGTTGCAAATCATATTTAACAACGATTAAATACCGTTGGCAAAGGACTTACGTAACAATAGAATTTTGGTTGCAAATTTTCTAATGACTTGAAGTAACGACAAAATATCATTGCCTAAAGTTTTAGGCAACAATATTCTTCAAGGTAAATTAATTTAACACAACAACATTACGTGGTTGGTAAATTTAATTATCAACGACATTTTGAGATTGGCAACGACTATTATTATTTTAAAAATAAAATTTTAAAATTATTTTAAATTTTCATAATAAAATTTTTCTCAATGACAATCTTGATACAAAAATAAATATTCGAAAATCAAATATTTTATTCAATATGCACTAGCATTCTGTACACTGGCAACACTGTTGGCATCTGAAGTATCCTTTGGTTTATCTTCAGAGCTTTCAATTTCATTTTCCACTTTTGCCTCAAGGGAAACACCATTCTTTTCACTCTGATCGGTTTTCCAGTTGCCTCCATTTTTGTAACTTTTTTTCGAACAAAAGTTTTAACTGTAGGACGATCAACAGAAGGCTCTTCCAGCTGACCTGCAGTCTCTGATTTAATATTCTGCTCTCCAACATCTTCATCAACCTTGTCACTTTGCTTGCTAGTAGTATTCACTTCAGCAACTGTCTTACTAGCAACCTTCTGTTTCACAATTCTCTTTATAATATTCCTCTTCACAGTGCCTTTCTTAGCACCAGCAGCTTCTCCCTGTTCTTGCTTGTCAGGACCTCCCCCTGCCACTGTTTCACCGCCATCTTTTACCTCAACTTTATTTTCACTCCCACTACCCTTTCCTTGGGCTGTATCTCCTTCAATACAGTTTGCATTTTTCTCTTTCTTGTTAGCAACTACTCCATGACTAGATGAGGCAGGCTGACTTTTTTTTCTGACTTGCCTCTCAGTGTGTTTTGAAGAATCCGTTTCCTTGTCTAGAAAACATAAACCAAAAATTAAAGGAGCAAATGGAATAACAAATTGAGCATAAGGAAACCCAACAGAAAGGCAGGTTAGAAGACACAAACATCTAAAAGAAAAAGACATGAAGATTGATTGAAAAAAGATAATTCCCTATTTTATTTTCTAGTTAATATAGGTTCAATGTTAACAAAAGAGAGCTTATTGGTCTAATTGTAATTCATTTTTAATATAAAGAAATGGGTTAAAATTGGAATAGTTATTTGTTCAATAATTTAGTAAGGTCGTTGACGAGCCAAATCTAGATAACATAAACACTTTCATCTCTCATTCAAATCCAAGTTCAAGTGTAAATACCCATTTTTACAAAACTAGGTACATAAAAAGAAAGAAAATAGAGCACTTACCTAATTATGGAGAGTCCCAAGCTTTATAAACATTTTCTGCAATTTAAAGTTTGGGAAAAAGTGAGTAGAATATAGTGGATTCAAACCAATATTAGATTTCATTACAAAAACAGTAAAACTAATCATATTCCATCAACAAATTTCTTCCTTGGCTGTTTCTTTACCTTTTCTTTCTATGTTCCAAGGAACAAGAGGTCCACCAGTGATGAAAGATTACATTGGAGTTGAGTTGCTCTTTCAGCTGCACAAGATATAACTCCAGCACAATCCTGAGATTTTGCAACCAGAAAGTTATTGCATGCTCAAGATCAGGCGTGTTGTATTGCTATATGAGATCATAAAATCATTTATCAACTGGTTTTGTAGCATTTATACACACGAGATGATAATGACCATATTGAGAATAATTATCTCCAAAAAACCTATATCTAGAGAGCTTCTCAACTTTCATATAAGTACATAACTATTTTTAAAACAAATCAAGAAAAATTTTTAAGATGAGAAATGGAGTGAATGGGGAAAAGAAAAGAATTAAACCTTAGGTTCAACTCCACATTCTGATAGTCCCTTACAAAGGAACATACGTAGGAATTGAAAAATGAAAGTTATCAACCTATCATTTAAAATTAATTGCAATTTTTAAAGGAAAATGCTATACCTCTCGAATATTATAAAGAAGTATATATTCATGTCAGCAACTTTCCCTTGTAATTGCAAAGTGAAAACGTTGATCTACGACTTAATCCAAGACAGGCATCATTGTGACATTATCAAGATAGCTTAACAATAATTGCATACCTGTATAAATAGAAACTCCCCAATCAGATGGCCAAACTATTGCCTCTCTGCTACGTAAGGAAGAATAACATCAAGACATGCCTACATTATACCAAAAGGCTGACCTGCCAAAACAAGTCTCTCTGAATGAAGTCCTGACATTAATACATATACCCCTAAAACATACAAAAACCATAAATTACAATATCATACAAGAAAAAGGTTTATTTCCTTTCAACCAATGCTAGACCAAAAAGAAACAACTTTCTATAGTATTGGCAAAATCAAGAGTATAGAGTAAAGCCCCCTCTTGCAGTTTTCTTCAAAATGAGGTTAAAAGAGAGTCCCCAAGGACATCTTATTAGACAACATATTGTCCTTCAATAGGTTCTCTACTATTACTCATTACTTCATACACCCTGAAGAGGAGGAAAAGCTTTTAGAGATGCCAAACCTTCTCCTTCATTGTGGAGAAATTTTTTTTTTCTAGAACAAAGCAATTTTTTAAGACAAGCTCACATCTGCTTAAACCATCACCATATAATTAGTATAAAAGAGTGGAAGTAGATATATTATCTTGCCATTTGGTTTCATCTTGCCATTAAGTTAACCTTTCAAAGAGAAGAGGTTGAGCTCAAAAACTGGTAGTATCCCTTTAAAGTTAAATTATCAAATGAAGCAAACTTCTCTAATCAAAAGCTCTCAAATAGGTTTAGGTAGTCAAACAGAAAACGATATAAACTAAACACCAAAGACCAACTCATCTTGGTGAAGCTTTGGACAAACAAAAGAATTACAAATTCTACAAGTGTAACGTGCATTAGCAAAGCAGAAGACATCAAAATTCCAAATTTGTTTTACTTAACTGACGGGTTTAATATTGCAGTAAAAGACAGAGTTCAAACGTTTTACATACTTTCATACACCATGAGAATACGGCTGGTTCCTAACACCTTGTGACAAAGTTACGAGAATACACCTACACAAACAAAGGTCCATGAGAGTTAGATCTGACACAAGCATTGAGATTACACTAAGAAGCAATTAAAACTGAACAATAAGTAATTTTTTAAAGGATTTTTTAGCATCAGAAAAAACTAATCCATTCTAAACAAAACAAACAATTATTGCTTTGGGCTTTAAATAATTTACTTTTTTTTTCTCAAACATTTTTCAGTGGGCATGAATTATAGCCGTATGTACCAAAAGCTCGCAAGACTGAGTGGAATGGTTCTTCCTGCTTTTCCTTACTTGAACATAGACCGTAAGGAAAAGAGCCCATCGTGTACAAACCAAAGAAAAAAAGCAATTAAATCAAACATTAGAGTCCTTGCAAAGTCATAAGCAATCAGAAGCTTTTTATTTGATAGTCTTTTCAAATCGTAAACCAATTTATCTTTATAATTTGGGTAGAAACGGATCTGCAGGTATTGTGGAGAAAAAAAAAACAATCACAAAAATGTCTTTCGAGGAATCGTGCAGGAAAGGAAGACATTGGGAGGAAGGATCGTTTCGAAAAGCAATACACTGGAAGGTATGATCTTGACAGAGCTGCTTTGAGAAATTTTGCAAGCAAACCTTTTTTGCTAAATTCATGATGTTTAATCAATTTTGAAATTCATTTAGACATGTATTAATCTGTTGTTGGTTTCAGAATTATGCAATAAAATGATTTTAGCATCTAGCTATCTCTTCCAGTTGTATTTAGATCAAACGAATCTCTCTTGGATATATTATTATTATTATTATTATTATTATTATTATTATTATTATTATTATCTCTTTGAGTCTTGTTTCATTAGTGCTGATTGTTCTTGTGAGGCTTTTGGTTTTGGTGTGCTGGTTGTTTTAGTGCTGAATTTATGGATCAAGACTCGTGCTGGGTGGTTCTGCTTTCTTCCTATTTTTCCTTTTGCTGCAATTTTGATCTTGCTAGCAGTTGGTTGTAGTGCTCTTCTTATGGCTGTGGCCCTTTTTTTGTTGATTAATAAGATCATTTCCTTGCCTTTCAAAAAAAAAAAAAACTTATGTCATCATAAGTTATTTAATGTATCGGACAGAAGTAGTTTTTCTATATCAATTATGCAATTCTAAGGCAAAACTTGTTAAGATTTTGGCATTTATCCCTTCCAATTATTAATGATTGTTCACAAATATTTTTTATTTGGGGAGATTCTTTCTGTGTTTAAGTATTACATATCTTTAAATTACGATTTTGTTGCTCTTATATTAATTGGTGGATGTTTCATTCTAAAAAATATCTTGAGCATTCTTTCCAGATTTTATGTTGCTCTATGAAAATAATTTGGTTGATGACTGGTTTTAAATTGAATGTTTAATTGTTGTTAATAGTATTTGTAAATTGTTTTGATATGATGGGAGGACATGGTAGGGGAAAAGGTCTGATTACTAAGGGTAATGGTGCAAAAATAGGGCCTGTATCAAAGGGATTTCAAGGTCATTCTTTAAGGACATCTTCTCGAAGTGATGCATTAGAGGAATTAGAAACATTGTCTAGAGCTAATGTGCTTCCAAGACAATTGGGGAGATCCATGAATGATCTCAATTTAGATCCAAACTATGATGATGACGAGATAGAACGAGGTAGAAGGAAAATCATGATTCCTAAGGGTAATAGTGCAAAAATAGGGCCTGCATCAAAGGGATTTCAAGGTCGTTCTTCGCAGACATCTTCTTGAAATGATGCATTAGAAGAATTAGAGGATTTGTCTAGAGCTAACTTGCATCTGAGACAATTGGGGAGATCCACGAATGATCTAGATTTAGATCCAGATTATGACGATGATGAGACAGAACCACCAGATGATTATGAATCAGAGAATAATGGAGATGAAATTGGAGATTATGTTATTGCTAGTCATTCAAGTAAAATTGGTGTATATGATTTTCATTTTTCTAATCATAAATATGATAAGTTCTTACATACTCTATGTTTGTGAAATAGGTAACAAGAAAGATCGTGGGAGATATAAAGGCTTGATAGTAAATGCAAAAAGTCAAGGTGGGAGATTGAAGTTGACCATCGACATCCCTGATGGTATGAAACGTGTTGTTGGCTTAAATGCCAGAAACTTTGTTAATTACTGTGGCTACATTGTGAGGACAAAGGCTCCAATAGATCAAATCAGTTGGGAGGAGATACATAAAGAAGCTGGTGAGCAAATGTGGAATCTGGTAAAGGTAAATAAAAACACATGTACTACTTTTTTTTATTAATTTAAGTAATGAATATTTTAAGAGTTAATTAATGTGCAGGAGAGGTTTGATTATCCTGAAAGTGAGGATAGATTCAAATCTTTATGTAAAGAAACCATGCAACGTTTATACAAAGGATGGAAGAATAGGTTGTATGCGCATTACAAAGCTTTTTCAACTGATGATGAGCGCAAGAAAAACCCACCTAATGATGTGGATAAAAATAAATGGGAGCGTTGCATTGCATATTATGGGTCTAAGAAATTTAAGGTATTTTCCAATTTAAACATCTTCTACAAATATTGGTTTTATTATTCTAATTAATATTTTATTTGCTTGGTAGAAAATCAGTGAAAGAAATTCAAGAAATGCGAAAAAAAGGAAACAAAAGCACACCACGGGCAATGTTTCATTTACAGAATTTGATTTGACAATGTTAAGTATATTATTTGATAAGTTATTCATTTGTCTGTTAATTTGTAGTCACTTGTTTAGATACATCTTTGTTCTTTTACCATTATTATCGCTAATTGTTTATGTGTTTTTTATGAAACAATGTAGTGTCGTATACCAGATTTGCTAGTAGTCATAGATATTTGTAGATAGGAGTGTGGAATGAAATAAATCGTCCTTTTTGCTAGTGCCTCCATACTTTTGACTTTTCCCTCAATACTTTTAATCCCCTTTATGTGATCCAAGGTGAATGGTCGATACCAGATTTGATTAACATATATAACAGTTGTTTCTGGTTATTGTATTGATGAGCACATTGCTAGAATTGCTCTTTTGGGTCTAGTTGGACTAACAGTAACAGGAACTAATAACAATTTGTGGTAGAATAAGAACAACTTTTTTGGATATTTTTCTTGAATTATTTTCTTGTAATCTTATTTCAGCTCATTCATGCGAACAGACATTTAAAAGTTAATCATGAGCCATAGAAACCTGCTAAAGTTTTCTTTCAAGAGAATGATGTGCCATTGCCTTGCAAAGAATTAATTATATCTTGGGTATCAACTGGGCTGATGCGATGAATGTTATGGTTAAATTTAAGGGCAAACTATAAAGGATCCATCTCGAGTTCTATTAAGCCTAATATTTCAATCCCTCTGCTACCGAGCCCATATTTCCAAGTTCTAGGCTTTGTTCTTCTTGGCCCACACTTAAGCATATTGGAGAATAAACTTTCTGTTGATCTTGTGATGTCAGATACGTTCAGCATAGTTTTCTGGTTTGGGAGTGACTATGTAATAGAGATTACTCTATTGGTTTGCCGCTTATTCCTTTCTTTAATGATTTTGCCACAATCTTGCTTGCATATTGTTCAATTTCAGGGCATTACCACTTGCATAGGCAGAATCACATGTGTTTGTCAACTCTTGTTAAAGAATCAAAAGAAGGAATAGTTCAAAGTTTTGTTAATCAATCTTTGGATCATTTAGTAATGTTTTCTTCTTGATCTTCTGCAGTATGATGTGTATGATAAATATGTTTAAATATGCAGGTTTAGTATAAACAGCAACTATGCTTACCTTCTCTCTCTGTCTCCCTATATTTTTGTCATATTGTTAGTTTATTACTAGTTAACTTTTCTTTCAGACATGATGAGATTCCTATTTTCACGTACTCCAAAAAATCTGAAACATCTTTAATAAATCATGATCTCTGGACAATGATTCCTAGTTAATATTGCGTGATTGGTGACTTTATCATGGTAGAAACAGATTATTTAATGTTGGCATGATTGGCTCACTGATTTTGGGCTTTAAGTGCTTGCTTTAATTTGTATAATGAATTTTATGTTAAGGTAGCTTAACCATTTTCATAGAATAACTTACCGCTGTTTCATCAATATTACTACGGTTTGCCTATAATACGTGCACATAATTTGAGAAGTTAAATTACGACCACAACACTCTATTATTATGCTCCTTTTTCCCCTTGTTATGAAAAAACAGATATAGATAGATTATTTGATAAGTTAAATTACTACTACAACACTATTATATTATTACGTTCTTTTTTATTTGACAATGGTAAGTATATTATTTGATATATTCTGGTCTTTTAATTTTTAGTACTTAGCATTTAATTTTAGTACTTAACATTTAATTGAAAAGTAACGTTTAAACTCAACATTTAATTAGAAAGTAACGTTTAATTTGATGTACATTTTATAGGTGAATGCTGAAACTGGAGAGAAGTTCTCGACTGATTATATTTGGTTTAGACAACATGCTCAGAAAGATGCAGCTGGGAATTATGACTGGGCAGACGATCAATCAAAAGAAATAGGGGTATACTTTTTACTCTGCATAAATTGTATTATATTTTTGGTTACATATTATACTTTTATCTAAGTTTTTAATCAAATCATTGTTACATACGTAGGAAAAGTTAAAAAAATGGTGGATGAAAGTAAACAAGAAGGGGCTGCCCCAATGACTAAAGAACAGATGTATGAGAAAGCCATGGGTACTAAATCGGGATACAGTCGAGGATTTGGATATGGCAAGAAGGGAATCAGCAAAAGGGAACGTGATTGTGAGATTCTAAAGCAACAACACCAGCAAGAAATTAATGAAATTCATGGTCAATATGCCCAACTTGAAGAAAAGCTTGAAACTTTAGAGGCAAATCGAGCAGAACATGAGCAAAAGCTGCGGGAGGATTTAACAAAGGAACTTACTAAGCAAATAACTAAGGATGTTCAAGAGAAACTTAAAAGGGAATTTTAGGAAATGTTTGGCAACCCAGAGAGTTTCCCGAGCTTTCAATTTACTGAAATGCCTAATCATGATTCGGTATGTAATTAATTGTGTGTGATTCTTAATATCATTCTAATTTATTTTTTTAACTTACATATTCTAATATGTATTAAATTGTTTTTTTGTGTTGCCGGGAAATGCTTAAAGATTGTTTTGTTGATGATGTTTTATTTATTGAGAAAACACTTTTAGATTATTTCTAGTTATATTTATTAGACTTTATGTTATATTTTCGTACTGAATATTAAGTAATGGAAGAAGTTGATAATTTGCTCAATTTTACAAATTTTTTTCAATTTTTTAAAGTTTATATGTATGTTAGATAAATGTTATTTTTTTTTCCATGAATACATATTAATTAATTAATTAAAATAATATTTTATATTTTTCATAAATATAAAATAATTAATAAACCAAAAATTGATATTCAAAATAGTTTTAAAAAACTTTTTAACCAATATAAAGCCCAAAAAGTTATAATCCAATTAAAGGTTTAATAATAATATAAACTATGTAATCCATCTCTCTCCTTAGTATAAAAATCCCATTAACAATGAACAAGAAACCCCTCATTGTATACTTTCATACAACAAAAAGAAAAATAATAATACAAGGATTGTTTTTAATGAAAATTTGTTAAAAAAAATTGTCTTATAAAAATTATTAGAAAAAAATTTCTAAAAATTTAAAGTAATGACTATAGAAATGATTAAAAATTTTAATTTTTTTATAAATATAATAATAAGATTTTATAATATTATTTTTAAAAATTTGAAGTAATGACTTTTTAAAGACATTTTTCACTGTGATAAATTTGTGAAGAACAACTAAAAATGTCATTGTCTAAATACTTTTCAAACCTAATTTCCTAATAATTGTTTAAGTCATTACCAATACAACAGTCAATATTACCAATGATAAAAATTGTTGTCAATACAATAACATTTGACAACGTCATTTTTTTTGCTGTTACGGATACAAAAACCGCTACCAACGATTTTGCAAGAACTTTTATAACTCGTTGCTAATATAGCAATAAGCATTGCCAACGATAAAAAATATTATTGCTAATATGATGACTTTTGGCAACGACCTTTTTTTTATTGTTACGAATATAGAGAGTATTACCAACTTAAAAATGATCGTTGCCTAAAATGTTAACAAAATCCAATTTAATAACGACTTTTACATACCATTCCTAATACAATGATATTTCGCAACAACTTTTGAAAGTCATTGCCAATATTATGACATTTCACAACGACATTTTTTTTTGTTACTAATAATGAAAGTATTGCCAACAATAAAAAATGTCGTTGCAAAAATTATTTTCGGAATCAAATTTCACAATGACTTTTACAAGTCGTTGCCAACAATAAGACATTTCACAACAATAATTTTAGTTGTTGCAAAAAGTGGTTGCTAAAGCCTACTTTTCTAGTAGTGGGATTTGAAGTTTAAGTTATTTAAAATCTTTGATACAGAAATATTGAATCGGTTCACCATAAAGGTGAATCGATTGAGTTTTTGAAGAACAGTTTTAAAAACCTTATTCACAGAAATATTGAATCGGTTCACCATTGAGGTGAATCGATTGAATTTGAAAAACTTCAAAACAGACTTTTTCAAACTTATGAAAAACCGATTGAACTGGATGTCCAATCAATTCAGCACTTTGAAGAATCATATTTAAAAGTGGGAACTTGAAATTTTTCAACCACATGAACATCTATATATATTAACAAAATCAAGTTTTATGCAATTAAGGTACATAAACAACAAATCAATAGCAAATTAAACATGCATTTCCAAACAATTAATCACAATTTGAGTTTATGCATATTTGTCATACCAAGTTCTCTCCTAATTTTGCAAAATTGATCCTCATTCAAGGGTTTTATCAAAATATCAGCTAATTGGTGCAAGGTGTCCATAAATTCTACATTAATATCTCCTTTAAGAACATGATTTCTAATAAAGTGGTGTCTAATCTCAATATGCTTTGTCCTAGAGTGTTGAACTGGATTTTTAGAGATATTTATGGCACTTGTATTGTCACATAAAATGGGAACTTGTTCTATTTTCATGCCATAGTCACTAAGTTGTTGCCTAATCCATAAAATTTGAGCACAACAACTACCTAAGGATATATATTCAGCTTCAGCAGTAGATAGTGCTACAGAATTTTATTTCTTGCTAGCCCAAGACACAAGCATATTTCCTAAAAATTGACAAGTACCACTAGTGCTTTCCTATCCACTTTACTGCTAGCAAAATCAAAATCAGAATAGCCTAAGAGATCAAAAGAACTACCTCTAGGATACCATAGACCTAAGTTTTGAGTATTCAAAAGGTATCTAAAGATTCTCTTAACACCAGTCAAATGTGATTCCTTAGGACATGCTTGAAATCTAGCACATAGACATACACTTAGCATGATATCAGGTCTACTAGTAGTCAAGTAAAGAAGTGATCCGATCATACCTCTATAGAGCTTTTGATCTACCTCTTTGCCTTTCTCATCTTTATCTAGTTTTGTTGAGGGCTCATAGGGGTTCCAATTCCCTTCATGTCCATCAAACCAAACCTCTTTAGCATGTCCTTGGTGTACTTGGCTTGATTGATGAAGATGACATCCTCACTTTGCTTTATTTAAAGACCAAGGAAGAAATTCAACTCTCTCATCATGCTCATTTCAAATTCTCCTTGCATTTCTTTAGCAAAACACTCACACAATATTTTATTAGTCGCTCCGAATATAATGTCACAAACATATATTTGTACAATGAGAATATCATTTTTACTATTTTAAGTAAAGAAAGTGGTATCTACACTACCTCTTTTAAAATTCTTTTCAATAAAAAATTTTGAAAGTATTTCATACCAAGCTCTAGGAGCTTGTTTCAGCCCATACAAAGCTTTTTGTAGTTTATACACATGATTGGGCTTGTCATGAATTTCAAAACCAAGAGGTTGATCTACAGAAACCTCCTCTTGAATAAAACCATTTAAAAAGGCACTTTTAATATCCATTTGAAAAAGTTTGAAATTCATGTAACTTGTATATGCAAGCGATAACCTAATAGCCTCTAATCTAGCTACAGGAGCAAAAGTTTCATCGAAATCTATACCTTCCCCTTGATTGTATCCCTTGCAACAAGTCTTGCCTTGTTTCTTACCACATTACCTAACTCATCCATCTTATTTCTGAAGAGCCATTTAGTAGCAATAATAGGATGGTTAGTTGGCCTAGGAACCAAGGTCCAAACCTTGCTCCTTTCAAATTGGCCTAGTTCCTCTTGCATGGCAATCATCCAGCTTTCTTCTTTCTCTACTTCTTCAAAGGTTTTAGGCTCAATTTGTGAGATGAAAGCCACATGCTCACAAGTCTCCATAAGTTGTCTTCTTGTTTTCACCTTTGCAAAAGGATTACCAAGTATTTGCTCCTTTGGATGACTTTTGGCATACTTCCATGCTTTAGGTAGATTTTCATGAAGTTCTTTTCTTTTTTTGTAGATCTTCAAGAGGTGGTTCAACTTCACTTCTCTCCAAGGTAGCAGATTCATTTGGTGACTTTTCATGAATATTCATTTTCTCCATTTTTTAGTCTAATTCACCTACATCATTAATGTCAACATGCACTACCTTTTTCAATACATTGTTAGATTCATCAAAAACCACATGAACAGACTCTTCTACAACTAGTGTTCTCCTATTGAAGACTCTATATGCTTTAGAGTTCAAGGAATACCCAAGAAAAATAGCTTCATCACTTTTAGCATCAAATTTTCCCATAGGGTGTTTTCCATTATTTAAAACAAAACATTTGCAACCAAAGCTCCTTAAATATGAAATGTTTGGTTTACTCCCTTTATAAAGCTCATAAGGAGTTTTAGAAATTTTTGGCCTAATTGAAACCCTATTTAGAATGTAACAAGCAGTATTTGTAGCTTCAGCCCAAAAATACTTTGGCAAATTGTTTTCACAAATCATGGTTCTTGCCATTTCTTTCAAAGTTCTATTTTTCCTTTCAACTACTCCATTTTGTTAGGGAGTTCTTGGAGCAGAAAAGTTATGCTAAAAACCATTTTCATTGCAAAACTCTTCAAAATCTTTATTTTCAAATTCACCACCATGATCACTTCTAATGCTAACAATGCTAAGCTCTTTTTCTTTTTGACCTCTTTTACAATGCTTCATGAGCACATGCAATGCTTCATGAACACATGCAATGCTTCATCTTTAGAGGATAAGAAATATGTCCAAGTAAACCTAGAATAGTCATCAACAATAACAAAGCCCTAGGATTTTCCTCCTAAGCTAGTCACATTTATTGGACCAAACAAATCAATGTGTAATAGTTCTAGTGGTCTAGAAGTGGAAATCTCTTGCTTGGACTTAAAAGAGCTTCTAGTTTGTTTTCCAAATTGACATGCTTCACAAATATGGTCATTTTTGAAATCAAGTTTAATCTTTTCAAGTCCACAATTCAATAAGCTTACTTTTCTTTTCAAAGTCTTATATTTTGAAACAAGTTTTCAAACTCATTGTAAAGACTTTCATAATCATCATGAATATCATCATCATCGACATCAAGCTCATCATCATGATTATTATCATCATTATTTAAATAGACACTAGGTAGTTTAGAGATTACCTCAATGGTGTCTTCTTTAGACATCAAGCAAAGGTTGGCTTTCTCATCACCTCCATTACTATCTGAAGTGGAGCAATCACTGTCAGACCATGTGATAGCCACCATTTCTTTCTTTTGTTTCTTGTATTTCTTGGATTGACCTTCTTTGAAAAGAGGGCAATCTGCTTTGAAGTGGCCGGATTTCTTGCATTCAAAACATATTAACTTGTCACCCTTGTTGGCCTCATTCTTTTCTTTTCTCCAAGAAGTTCCTTGATCCTTCTTAAATAATCTTCTTCCTTGCCTCTTGCCTCTATGACCCATTAATCTTTTGAACCTCCTAGCAAGCATAGCAAGTTCTTCATCTTCTTCTTCACTACTTGCACAATCAAGCTCTTCTTCAAGAGCACTCATTCTGAAGGCTAAATTTATTTTCTTCTCTTTGGCATCCTTTTTCTCTTCTTCTTTATCTTCCTTCATCTCTTGCTCATAGGTAAGAAGAGAACCATAAAGGTTATCCAAGGAGATGGTGTTGAGATCCTTTGCTTCTCTAATGGCAGTCACCTTGGGATTCCAAGCTTTTGGTAAGCTCCTTAATAGCCTCTTTACAAGCTCATGCTCCGGAATCTCCTTTCTAAGATGCTTTAATTGAATTGCAATGCCATTGAATCTATCAAACATTGCTGTGCTGCTTTATTCCTGTTGCATCTTGAACACCTCATAGTTGTGGGTGAGAAGTGTAATTTTGGATGCCTTCACTTAAGAAGTACCTTCATGAGTGACTTTTAACTTCTCTCATATCTCTTTGGCACTTGAACATGTGGATACACTATTCAATTCAGTGGCATTGAGTCCATAATGTAGAGTGTTGATTGCCTTGTACTTAATTTGCACCTTCTTAATTTCAGCTTCATTCTATTCTCTTCTTGGCTTTAGCACTCTCATACCATCTACATCCTTCATTGGCACAAATGGACCTTCTTTAATAACATCCCATATTTCATAATCACTAGCTCTTATGAATATGGACATTCTAGTGCTCTAATATTGGTAGTTGGTGCCATCAAAGAGTGGTGGTCTATTGGTGGACTGACATTCTACCGTAGAATTGCTAGTAGATGCCATTTTCAATCTTTCCCAAGGATATTATGCCTTCTAATTAGGTTAGGCTCTGATACCAATTGTTGGTCCCTTAGATTCGTGCTAAAAGGGGAATGAATAGCACTTACGACTTCTTCTTGGATGGTGCTACTTCAATTGGAACTTTTGGCAGTGAGGTGGTTGGTGTTTGGGGTTGTTTTGGAGAGTTGGATGAGTTCTTTGCAAAGTAAAGCAAGTAAAGAAGATATAACACTTCTATTTAGAGTGGTTCGGTGTTCCTCACCTACATCAACTACCTTGATCTTCCCAATCAAGGATTTTCAATCTCCTCTTCACTAGGATAGTGGAATTCTAACTTCCACAAAGCCTTTTCAAAGAAAGCTCTTCCCAAGCTTTAATACCAATCAACCTAGGACCTTCTAGTTGATGCAACCCACTTAGAGTGCTTCCCTCACCTCTAAGAATACAACAAAAACTGAAAATTGTGTACAAGAGATGATCTCTAACAAGACCTAAGATGTACAAGAATTCTAGCTCACTTAAATTTCTCTCACAAAGTGTGAAAAGTTAGGAACAAGAGAGAAAATCAATGTACAAGGAAAGTGTAGTAAATGTTATTCTTTGCTCTTCAATATCTTGTTTTTCTTCAGCATTTAAGGCCCTTTTAAATACCCTGAGAGCTAATTCTGTCCGTTGAAGCATTTAATGAAGAGAGAGGTCAAGTTGTAGCTTTGAAAAAACTAGCCGTTACACTGTTCTGACACTGTTGAATCAATTGAGGCCATTGCTAAATCGGTTCAATATTTCTGATGTTGTATTTTGGACTTCTTGTTTCTTCTGTTGATCGATTCACATTCCCCCTCAATCAGGTCACTTTCTTCAACTGCCATTTTCTTCAGGGTGCTGAATCGAGTAAGCATAAGGCTCAATCGGTTCAATTTCTTCAGCTTCAGACTTTCTAGTCTTCACTTGTTCTTCCTCAATCAGTTGAGCACTTCTGTGAATCGGTTGAAAATTTTTGACTTCCAACTTCTTCTTCTTTCCATCAGTTGCTCAATCGGTTGACTTACTTGCTCAATCAGTTGAATGTCTCGGGTTTGTGCTTTGCAACCTCAGTTCAACCCTGTTCAATCGATTTGGATAGAACCTCAATCAATTGAATCCTTAACACTTAGCATTTTCACTTTTGCCTTTTAAGAATCTACACACCTAACTTAGATTCATTAAAAGCATCTAATTGGGTTGTTTCGTATTCATCAAAAACACTTAGGATTCAATAAAAACCGCTTAAAACCCTAAACCATTTAATAAATGGTTTTGGAGCTATTTTGGATGGTGAAATCACTATCCATTATGGATTTGGAGTAGTTTCAAGTTTAAGGCCTTGGATATCCGCTATCTAAACCCGTTTAGGTTAAATAGGTTTGGATAGTAATATCTACTTAAAAACTTTTTAAACTCCATTAATTCATAGTTCATTTGCCTATTAAAACTTAATATATAACTAAATCATCAATTTTTTTTAAACTTTGTATTAATTACTATTTGATTTAGTTACATATTAAAGTACTTGAATTTCATAAATTTTTTTTTTAATTTTGTCTTAAAAAATTGGTGATTTAGAATTTGAATTCGGTTTTTAGGTGGATATCGGCATATCCGCTTAACTTAAATGGTGTGGATTTGGATAGTAGGTTTAAAAATTAAACTGTTTTTAAATGTATTTGGATAGTGAAAATTTAAATGGTTTCGGTTATGGATAGTGAAAATTAAGTGGATATCCGAACCACTACCATCCTTAAATAGATGTAGCAATCGACACGTTACTAGTGCAAAAAAATAACAAGGGAAGGAATGCCCTATTTACTATCTTAGCTGATGTCTTCATGAGCCTAAGAAGAGATATCCTAATGTTTAAAGAATTTGCTTGGCACTCATTTATGCATCAAAGAAGCTTCGACACTATTTCTTGACCCATACAATGCATCTTATGACCAAGTTTCACCCAATTTTGTTACTCACTATCTAAACCAACATTATCAAAAAGGTTAAGTACTGGTTGCTCCAACTATCTCAATATGATATTGTTTGCTATACTCCTCCAACAATCAAAGGTCAAGCTACTGGTAACTTACTTGCTGAGTTTTTGAGTGGTGACTTCTCAACTATTTCCAATGAGATCCCGGGTGGAGAGGCATTCGTAGTGTCAACCAAGAAGCGTGAATTGTGTACTCTATACTTTGATGGTTTTTCAACTGCTGAAGGTGGTGGTGCTAAAATTGTAATAATGGGACAAGAGATTTAATTAAAAGCCATCTTCTTCAAGTTGGACTTTCCATACTCCAACAATTCTGCTGAATATGAAGCTTATGTTATTGGCCTACTTGCTACCCAAAAGATGGGATTCAACATTTAAAAGTCATGGATGACTCAAGCCTTGTGGTCAATCAAGCTAGAGGAGAATTCACTTTGAAGGAGAATTCACTTTGAAAGAACCAAGTCTCGCTCCATATAGGTCCTTAGCTCAAAGGATCGAAAGCTTTTTTGAGTCCTTTCAAATTCATGTATAAAGAAGTGAAAATCAATATGTTGATTCTTTGGCAACTTTTGGTTCTAAATTCATGTTCTTATGAGAATCCACCACCCTCCAAATTGTAAGAAGTAGCACGCCTGGTATATAGTTGCTGGAGGCAAAAAAGTCTTGCTCAAATAGATAATAGGTGAGTTCCCATATAAGAAGCCTTACAGTTGGGAGGTAACCCCATTCGAAACATTCTTTTTGAATATGATTTCATTGCTAGTGAATTGTATTTTCGTTTGCCTGGTGGAATCCTTGCCAGATGTTTAAATGTTGAGGAAGCAGCATCACGCCTTAAAAAAAAGCAAGATAAAGTTTATGGCTTGACTCTTATTGTTAGCTTGTATAAACGCCCTCCATTGGTTGGGTTGTTACTAGCCTAGCATAAAGTAGGAATCAATGGAAACCCAGCTGCATTGTGAGTGATACACTGTTCTCTTGGAAAAGTATGAGGCACGTGTGGCAGTGCTGGAGATGATTGATATGTTGCTTACCTCGAGTGTCTCATTGCTGGGGTCTTACCATCAAATACAAAAGAGGCTCTCTTGATAAAGAGGTTTGTTGGAAGATTCTTTATGCAAAGGGAAGTCTTGTGTAGAAATGCTTCAATGGTGAACCACTAAGATGCCTGTCATTGCTAGAGTCTTAGAAGATTATGGTTAAAGTCCATTCCGGAGAATGCAGTGAACATCAAAGGAGGAAGAAACTTTATCGACAACTCTTGATCCATGGGTATTACTAGCCTAGCATGAAACAAGATGCTAGTAACTTTGTAAAGCAATGTAACACTTGCCAACTTTTGGGAAATGTTCTCCACAAACACCCTTTTGCACTTCAGGACATGCGAACCCGGTGGCCATTCCACAATTGGGGGCTTGACCTAATAGGGCCAATAAACCCAGTATCTAAGGGCCATATTTAGATTCTCACTGCCACTAAATATTTCATAAATTGGGTGGAGGCTGTATCGCTCCAAAAAGCTATAGGATAGACCATCACCAAGTTCATATAAAATGGAACCATTTGCAGATTCGGAATCCTTTGCAAGATTGTCAGAGACAATAGGGCTCCTTTTGTGAACCAATTTGTAAAAAAGCTACTAGATATTTATAAGATCAAGCATCGCAAGTTAACCCTCTACTACCCGCAAGGCAATGGATAAGCAAAGGCCACTAATAAAATCCTCTTGAAAATTCTCAGCAAGATGGTTTATGAATATGAAGGAAGATGGACTCAACACTTCTCAGATAATTTATGGGTCTATCGAACTTCCACAAGGACAGCTATTGGATTCTCCTCGTACTCTTTCGTATATGGAAGCAATGCTATCCTCCCAGCAAAACTCATTTTGCCAATTGCTAGAATCCTTTCAGTAATAGAGCTTGATTGTTCCTTTATGCAATGTGGTCAATGACACCTACAAGATTTGGAGGCCATTGATAAAGTGAGGTATTTGGCTCAAAGAAATACAAAGAGATGCCAAGAGAGTATGGTTGAAACCTATGGCCAACATGTTAAAGAAAGGGTGTTTACGGCTGGATAGCTCATCTTCAAATTAACTGATCATGTGAGGCGTAGTCTTCCCAAACCCACTAAGTTCGTAGCCAACTGGGATGGACCCTATATTATTTTTAAGGCTCATGATAGCAGCCATTAGAAAAATGAAAGCTGGATGGAGAATCTTGGACGAAACTTATTAAAGCTAAATGGCTTAAACCTTACTACTGTTAAAGTTATCTATTAATGTTAATCCCTATTACTAGCCCAATCCTTTCCTTGTGAGCATATCCTGCCCTAAATTTTGTCCATCTTCTATCCTTGAAGAACTTTGTTAAAACATGTGTGCTTAGATATTGTTGAAAATATGAATAAAGGAGATGCCTTAGGGAATACGTTTTATTCAAACTACAATTTGTTTATTCCCAGTTGTAACCAAATCTTCACCCCCAATAAATTCATACACATAATATAGATAATAAAACATAACCATGAAATATCCAAATCCTACAAAACGTTTTGTCGGTAGCCAAATCCATCTCGACATATTAAATTCCAAATTGTATAAAGGAAATAATCCAAAGCCAGCAGTCCTGCTTACAGCTTCCTCATGCGATCTATACACTTGCTATAGATTTCTAAATAGGCACTTAGCTTCTAGGGTTGCACACTTATGGAGATGCAATTCAATCTCCCTTTGAAGAGCTCTAAGCTTTTCCTCTTTTTCTTAAATTTAGAGTTGCAACACCGACAGGTCATCTACAATTGATGTGGAAAGTGCTCGCATACCTAAGAAAATGCGAGTCAGTCCCTTTAAGTGCTTCAAAGTGAAATCTACCTTCAGTCCCATCCTTATGGCTTCTTTGATAGGACCATTCCATTTTAAAAAGAGTTCCTCAGCCAATTCTTCTACAGGAGTGGCATCCATCTCACGTAGAATGTAACAAAATAAACTGAAATAGATCCCATAGATGATGTCACAGAATTTTACATTGCTGGCCACATCGAGGTATCTCTCCAAGATTCTCTGAGCCCACGAAAGTTCAAAAAATGGCACACACAGTGAATTTCCCATGATGACACTGTCTATGGACACCTCATTAAAGTCACAAAAGGTCACCATGGATCTAATATCTTCATCACTTATTTTGGCCAAGAGTGCTACTACATACTCGTTAGAGTATCGAATGGAGCCACTACTACCCTCACTACGTGTAGTAGAAGAACTTGGGACTATGGTGTCTTTAAAATTACCATCATCCCCTGTTTTACGACAAAAAGGTAAACTATGTCAATCGAATGTTATGCTTGGCTTAACATTGTTAAAACTAGCAAAGTTGCAAGAATTAAAACAAACAAGTATTAAAACATATACCAGCGAGAGACGAACAAAGTAGGACTATATCAGCAAATGGTACAGGGGCATCCATTGTTCTTCCAGCGTCCTCTACATCTTCTAAAAGAAAAAAACAAAATCAGATTCTGATATGATGAAAATATTCTACGTATGCTCGTAATTCATTACCAAAAGTGGCAAAGTGGATGGGTGACTCACTAGTAGCTGACGTGGTGACTAGTGCATTGGTTACACCGAAATCTTCTTTTAGCAACTTACTTCCTGTAGCAGTAAAGCAAGTCAGTCAACAGATGATGTTTAGTATAAGGAGAAAGCCTAAAAGAATAATACAGTGCAAAGATATACTCTTTCAAGAATAGGAATTACCTTCTAATTTGCGCATGTTTTCATTATCAGCAGCCGGTACATGCTTTCTAAAAGTGAGAATAATTCCTGTATCATCACTATCATCTTCCTTTCCCTCACTTTCAATATCCTTATTATCAAAGTTGGAAGGAGCACAATGGACATCATCATCAGCAGTAGGTATGGTAGTGTTGGCTTAGGATAGCTCTTCATTAACAGGCACATCTAAAATAAAAGAAAATGGCATTCAATTAAATCTGGTAGCAGAACAACTGAGACACACGAACCTAATCCAACTTTTTTGTACCAACGGAATAGTGTAGATAGTGTATTAAATTGAAGAATATGTCGATCCAAATGTGTCTGATTATGAAGAGAAGTTAAGCTTAGGAAAAGACAGAGTTGGAAGATGGAGATGATTGGCCATGCATGGAAGCAACTAAACTCCAATTGGACTATTTTAAGTCCATAGCCAATGGATTGGATGTCCATTGGTGTAAAAGTCAGTGGATTAGGCTAAGGATAGAGATTAAGAGAAGTTGAAAAGAGGAGAGAATGTATGGCCCAGAGTTCAAGTAGGCCCGGCGTTGGGCTTCCCTATAAATAGGGGGAGGCCTAGCCTCTCCCCCCTCATTTCTCTTTTTCTCTCATTTCTCTTTTCTCTCTTTTGCCCTTTTTTAGCAACTTCAGACTTTTGGCTACTCCAGACAAATCGACCAACGAATCAAGGTGAGTTTCTAGTAAGTTATTCTACTCACCTAGATTTGCATTATACATAGTTTAAATGTAAATCCATGCATAGGTCTAGGAGAAATCTCGGTTACCCGAGTCACTCTCGTATGGGAGTGACCAAAATTGCTGAGTCTCGTGCGGGACTTGGCCCAATCTCGCGCGGGAGTCAACTTGTTATGGGGGCAATATTGTAATTTTACCTCGAGTGTCCGATTTTGACCCGGATTACCCCCGGACACCTTTCTAAGCCTGGAAACACATCCAAACATCATCTTAGGTCATACTAGAGCCTTATAGGTGCATTCATAGATTGATTAAGAATGTTAACGCGTGTTCTGTGTAATTAAGGTTCCGGATGATCGAGTGCCGCGACGTTCCGGAAATCGATCTTTGTGGGACAATTGGGAGTATATGAACCTTTCAACACTGAGAATGGCCTTGCGTCCAGTGTTTAGTTATTTAGGGATAAACGCTTTTATTATTATTAAAAATTTTTAATTAAATGTTTTGGGATTCGGGTATTCCCTCACACTGCCACACACGTTGTTATATGCCACAGGGGTAAGGGTTTTGAGAAAATTAAATTTATAAGATGTATGTATGTATGTACGTACGTACGTATGTATGTATGTATGTATGTATGTATGTATGTTTTTATATTTAAATATGAAAGGTATGACATGAGTGCCCGATGGGGCATGATCATGCATACGAGCGGACTCGATGAGACTAGGTGCTTCATGTGACGAAGTGAGTGGACTGAGATTGAGCATGCATGCAAGGTAGCTGTGGACCGCCTTTTTGAAGGGGCACGGTGAGTGTATTGGCCTGGAGTAGAGAGGCACAGAGAGAGACTCACCAGGGCCTAGGTAGCTGCGACCACACAGTGACTGGCATCGTCAAGGGAACGAGCTTAGAGAGAGATACCTATATCTTTATATATTTATATTCAAAAGAAAAAAATATAGTTTCCTTATTAAAGGGAAGTTTTAAAAAGAAAAGAAATAGCACTCGATGATACGAGATCCTTAACCACTGCCAAGGTCGAGCCTCATTGATTCTCACGACCAATCCATAGTTAGATGCTGTTATTATTATTATTATTGTTTTCCCAGAAAGGATTTGGGGGAAAATGTTTTGAAAAGAGGGTTTTAAAAGAAACGTATAATGTTTTCTGAATCGTTTTCGTATTACCCGAACTCCCCAAACCTATTTGACTTTGCATTGAACCTCTGTCACTCACCTGTATCCAATGTTGTTGGATGCAGTTCCCACGCGCAAGGACGCTAGATGGTTCGGAGGCTCATAAGAGTAGTTGGTGGCTTAAGAGTTAATATATTCCACTGCGTAGGTTATTCCTTAAATTCGTCCACTGGTACTCTTTTTATTATTTATTATTAGAAATATTTTCTAAATAAGGTTTTGTTTTGATGGATTTACAGTGACGATACTCTTTCTATGCCTTGTGCCATTTCGGATAGTCCGCTTTTCATGGCATGCATCTTGAGGTGGTACGGCCTGTTGCCACGTGGCCGACCTGACCGGTCGGAGCGTGACAATTTTATTGGTATCAGAGCATTTAAAAGATTCTAACTGTTTTCAAAACTATAAAGTATTTTCAAATGTTTTCTAACGTTTTTAAAACCAATGGATTACTTAGGTTCTAAATTCCTGAGCTCGAGTATGTGATTACTCGAACACGTCATAAATGACCTAACCTACTCTTAGAATACCTTCTTTAGCAGTATGCCACCATATAGAATACTCGAGTGTGGTCGTTAGGTGAAATGACACCACGACCACCATATCCTCGATATTCGTGAAAGCAAAGCAAGCTTTTTGAAAAATCCCTAAGACTAATCCTTCAACTTTTAATAGTCTTCCTACTCGTTAGCCAAACTATATAAAGGACTTAGTCCCTTGAGATGATGAGATATGTGATATCTCGTCCAACCCTCCTGGCAGCCTATCCAGAGGCTTGCCAGTAAAGAAAGCTAGCTTGGCGTCCAACCTTTAAGGTTGTGGACATCAAGACTCATTAGTGAAGATGCAAGTTTGATGTCTAACCCAACCCAAGGGTGATTTCCCCCATTCTCTGCACGGGTAATGTGTAGGAGTTGGGAGGAAATGAAGCAGCGAGAGCATTACAAGGAGCAAAGATAGACTTGACGTGCATAAAAACTAAACCAACTTCTCTCGTTCTCTACACCAATAGTGTGTAGACTTGGAGAGAGCGTCGGCTAGAAAGGAATGAGTCAAGGGGATATGAGATCACAGAGAATGAGGTTGACAAAATCTTAGAACGTGAGGTAAGGCACCTAAACAAGATGATGAAGGAAAAGTACTCTCTGATCCTCGAAAGAGGACTTCATCGAACAATAAATGAAAGGATGAAGGGTGAAGCCGAGGAAAGGCTAACCAAGTGTAGAGGCCTAAGAAGAACCCACACGATGTGAATCAACTCCTCTCACTCTCTGCACCAATTACGTGCAGACTTGGAGAGGAAGTTCAGAAAGAAAAGGTGATTGAATGACGAAGCCGAGGTATCACGAGGAGTCCATATGGGATAACTCAACCTTTCTCTTCCCTAATTTCTACACCACTTGTGTGTAGACTCTGAGAGAGAGTGCAGCGAAGGCAAACCGACTTTCCCCAATTCTGCACCAATGGTGTGTAGGGTATGAGGGAAAGTACAGCAAGGTGGAAGAAAGAGAGATCACTCGGAGTCAAGCGGATTGGCACTCGAGGACTCCAAGTTGTGGGATAAGTGAACATTGAGGACGATAATGAACGTGGAGTACACCAGTAAGAGAATAGTTTAAACCCCTCTGATAGACTAACTTGGCACCTCCTACTTCCTACACTGTTTATGTGTGGAGTTTGGGAAAAAGTTGATCAAAGAAGACCACCCAAGGATATTGGAAGAGATCGAGTGAACCCAAGATCACGAGAAATGGATTAAAGAAAAGTCACTCGAGGATATGAAATGAACTACTATGAGGAAACCCTAAAGGACTCGAGGATGAAAAAAAGATAGTAACGAGAAGAACAAGCAAGAAGTTATTCTTGAGAAACAACGAGAAGGAAGAAGGCAATGATGGCAAAATGGAGGATGAGGAATGGAAAGAGACCTCATATCCGTATGATGAATGCATAATGGACCCTTCATTGTGAAGTCAATTTTTGGGTCCCAGTACTAAAGCTAACTAAGGAGCAGAACGTGAAGAGAATGGTGATGAGAAAAAGGAGAAGATATGTCATCCATATGGTCAACAAGTAGTAACAGAAAGGAAATGATGGAGGAAATGGAATAAGGAAAAGGATAAGCTGGAAACCTCCACACCTAAGGGGTTAATAAGTAATAAACTGGTTAACAATAAGAGTAAGAAGAAGGAAACCCTCAAAGGATGATGAGAAAGGACCTTGTCATGGTCAAGATCAATGGAAAGTAAGCAAGTGCAGAGAAAATAATAGACGACAATAGTGGAAGTACCTGCTTGCGTGTAAATAAAGAGCACGAAGAGAATTTTTCCTCAGAATTGAAAGGACATCACCAGAAGGAACTGGTGAGAAAGAAAGGGAAAAGAAAATAAAAGCAAACATTGAAATAAAGGACATAAGAGATGATGTGATGTAGTGCGAAAGTTTTCTTAATGAAGAAAGAAAGCACAAAACTCTAGGTAAGTCAAAATTCTAGGCTAATCAAGATGAATAAGTCCTAGGAAGAAAAAAAGAAGCTTAGTTCAGTTGATGAACTAAGTTTAGGCTAACTAGGAGTAGAGCCTTAAAAGAGGAAAAGCATAACACACCTTAGAAAACCTTAGCCCTTAATTAGTAATGATTTCATAATAAACCATAGGTTAATAACCCAAAATGACTAGGTAGGATTAGTAATGAGTAAGATATAGAACATTAAAACTTGAGACAAAAACCTAGGTAGATAACCTAGGGATAGGTTTAAAGAAAGCGAATAAAAGACTTCGAAACAGATATTAGCTAAAGAAAGTCGAGCATAATGAACCCCAAATGCGAGTCAAGCTAAGGCACTACATCATACTACTAATAGATTAAAGAAGAGAAAGGATAAACAAGAATGATTGAAGGCAAGATATGCTAAGGAAAAGAAGGGTTAAGGACGTGAATTGGTGAAGGGAAAGGAGAACCCCCGACAGTTTGAGTTAAAGAAGAGATAAGAAGGTTGGATAGAAAGAAAAATTGGATAGGAGAAAGGAAAAGAAAACACTCAATGGAAACGAGTGGATGGGGATGAATGCATCCTAAAGGATGAAGAAGAAGATGATGATGATAGAAGTTATAAGGAGATTCCAAACCCAATTAAAAAGGAAAGTGGATAGACATAGGTAAGAGTCAAAGAAAGAGTGATGATAAGACAAGGATGATAATTTGAAATTGGAGAAGACAAAAAAGTGAAAACAAGATGAAATAATAAGATAGGAGGAATTAAGAGTAATGAGTGAAGGAATAAGAAGGATAAGTTAAGAATTAGAAGGAGGGGAGCAGCTTAACCTAAGGGATAAATTCCCCTCAAGGAATGATACGTGAAGAAAGAATGTGGGAAATGGAGTCCAAGCCAAGGTAAATTGGGGATAGCCAGATACTGATAAGGGTGGGAAAAGGTGAATGATTAAAAAAGGTGTTTCCACAACAAATAAACCTTGGTGCGGACGAACAAGACAAGATATCAAAGGAATTGAGAGCCGAGGGTGGCTAAGATAAGGAAGACCTACATACGAAAAGCAAGTGATGTGGAGACTAAGATAGAAATATGACAAGGATGAACCTCGAGTACTCAATAGAAGGAGTACAGGGATAAGGAAAGAAACTGTCAAGCTTATAAACCTCTACGAGCACAGCCAGTATAAGAAAAGAATGGAGAGAAAGAAAGGAAATTCTAACACCTAAATGAAGCAAAGGTGTTAGAAGAATAATAAACTAAAAGATGACAAAGAAAGAAGAGAAGAAAGAAATGAGGCTTGAATAGAGGAGACCTTGGACAAGGTGTGAAAGATCATGACAACCAAGGTATGATTGAGTTGGTAGCGAACTCGAAACCCTAATGGAAGGGGTATGGGGATAGTAAAAGCTGCAAATAATTCTAAACGATGGCGATGGACCCAAGATAAGGACAAATCAGCTGAAAGGATAAGAAACCTTAGGAGAAAGGAAGATGTGAATAAAGGAAGCCACCAATGATGCCGCATGACTGCAACGTTCATGATTGGTTAATCCCATATAGGCGAGAATGTAAGAGAAGGATGAACCTTACAAAGGACTATAGGTAAATGAAAGGAAGAAAAGGAGAGAGGAAAAGGAAAGGAAACCCCAACTCGAATTATTAATGAAAGGAAGAAAAGAAAGTAATCTATAGCAGAGAAGATAAAAGATGATTGAGAACCCTAAGAGGCTAGAAGTTATGGCATGGATGAGCATGTAGTCGAGGCTCAAGTATGGATGTCTTGAGAGCCATGTGAGGCATCCCAATGTGTGGAAGTAATCAAAGATCGAGATCTTAAGGATCTCTGTCATGACCACTCAGGAGGATTGACCCGGAGTGTGACTGGAGAGAGCATGAGGCCACCCAGAGTTCTCCATCCCAAAGAGGATGAGAGATGAGATGGTTCGAACACCCTATTTAAGTTAGAGATGGGCGGTCGGAGAGTGAGTCGGATTGTGAGAACTGAGAGGGATGACCTCTAATCCTTTGATACGATATGGCCGAGAGTGGGCCAGTGCGAACGAGAGCTCAACTCATATGCCATGAGAGGAGAAAGAAGAAATATTGAGAACAAAAAAGAGAAGAAAACTAAGGAACGAAATGGAGAAGAAGACCAAGGTAGGGGAAGAACGAGTTAACTTTTTGCACCCTTCGCCATAGAGGCGAGGGAGTTAAACAAAAAATCTTCCCCGACATCTGGGTTACAAAGACGAGTACAAGACATCGAAAGAGGAAGGTTGCGTTAGGAAACAGCCTCAGCATGAGAGGCAATATCAAGGAAAAAAAAGAAGAAGGAACCCCTAAGAAGATTAAGAGGAGGGGAACCTCAAGATTAATAAGGGGTAGTCTCGATAAGAGAGACTTAAAGAAAGGATAAGGACTAAGGGAAAAGATTAAGTAAAGCACGACGGAGATGGAGCAGGAACTTTCGAGTAATACAGTCGAAGTGAAGTGAGCCTAATCCACAGATGGGTAAGAATGGGCTCTACTAAAGAAGAAGATGAAGTTCAAACTTAAAAACAGAATCGCCAGAAGGCTATTCTTGAGAAAAGACGATCGAGAGAGATCGAGAAGCAACAAGGGAGTTCGGAGACAAATAGTGACGTGAACACTATTCAAAACCAAGCAGAAGGCTTATAGTAGAAGCCAAAACTTTCCCACAACTACTTCAATGATTTCGAGGAGGAAATTTTTGAAGGAGGGGAGAGTTGACACACCCGGACCTAATCCAACTTTCCCATACCAACGGAATAATGTAGATGGCGTATTAATTAAACAATACATCGGTCCGACTGTGTCTAATTATGAAGAAAAGTTAAGTTTAGGAAAAGACGAAGTTGGAAGATGAGGTGATTGACCATGCATGGAAGCAAATAAACTCCAATTGGACTCCTTTAAGTATATAGCTAATGGATTGGATGTTCGTTGGTGTAAAAGTCGGCGGATTAGGCCAAGGATCAAGATTAAGAGAAGTTGGAAGATGAGAGAATGTCTGGCTTGGGGTTTGAGTAGGCCCGGTGTCGGGTTTCCCCAAAAATAGGGGGAGGCCGAGCCTCTCCTCCCTTCATTTCTCTTTTTCTCTCTTTTGCTCTTTTGGAGCAACTTTGGGCTTTTAGCCGATCCAGAAAAACCAACCGACGAATAAAAGTGAGTTTTAGCTAGATTTAGATTTAGATTTTAGATCTAAGAACTTTGAGCCGATGATTCTCATTTTTCTTTCGGTAAACACATCGTGGGAGCTAAGGGGATTGCATGTTTTGATTTTCGGGCCAAACCATGGAGAAACGAGCCAGAAAACAAAGGAAATACCTCGGGATTCGAGCTCATAGCTCGCATCCCATGCGGAAGTGACCAAACTTGCTAAATCCCGGGCGAGACTTGGCCAATCCCATGCGAGAGTCAACTTGTTCTACTATTTTGCCCCGAATGTCCAATTTTGACCCAGATTACCCCCGGACACCTTTCTAAGCCCTGAAACACATCCAAACATCATCTTAGGTCATACGAGAGCCTCATAGGTGCATTCATAGATTGATTATGAATGCTAACGCGTGTTCTGTGTAATTAGGGTTTCGGACGATCGAGTGCGGTGACGTTCCGAAGATCGATCTTTGTGGGACAATTGGGAGTATATGAACCTTCCAACACTGCAAGTGGCCTTGCGTTCAGTGTTTAGCCATTTAAGGCTAAACGTTTTTATTATTATTAAAATGTTTTAATTAAATGTTTTGGGATTCGGGTATTCCCTCACACCGCCACACACGTTGTTATATGCCATAGGGGCAAGGGTTTTGAGAAAATTAAATTTATAAGATGTATGTATGTATGTATGTATGTATGTATGTATGTTTTTATATTTAAATATGAAAGGTATGACATGAGTGCCCGATGGGGCATGATCATACATACGATTGGACTTGATGAGACTCGGCGCTTCATGTGATGAAGCGAGTGGACTGAGATGGAGCATGCATGCGAGGTAGCTGTGGACTGCCTTTTTGAAGGGGCACGGTGAGTGTATTGGCCTGGAGTAGAGAGGTGCAGAGGGAGACTCGCTAAGGCCTATGTAGCTGTGATCACACAGTGACTAGCACCGTCGAGGGAACAGGCTTAGAGAGAGATACCTATATCTTTATATATATATATATATTCAAAAGAAAAGAATATAGTTTCCTTATTAAAAGGAATTTTTAAAAAGAAAAGAAATAGCCCTCAACGATACAAGATCCTCGACCACGGCCAAGGTCGAGCCTTGTTGGTTTTCATGGCCAGTCCATAGTTAGATGCTGTTATTATTATTATTATTGTTTTCCCAGAAAGGATTTGGGGGAAAATGTTTTGAAAAGAGGTTTTTAAAAGAAACGTATAATATTTTCTGAATCGTTTTGGTATTACCCGAACCCCCCAAACCTATTTGACTTTGCATTGAACCTCTGTCACTCACCTATATCCAATGTTGTTGGATACAGTTCCCACGTGCGAGGACGCTAGATGGTTCGGAGGCTCATAGGAGTGGTTGGTGGCTTAGGAGTTAGTATATTACACTGCGTAGGTTATTCCTTAAAGTAGTCCATTTGTACTCTTTTTATTATTTTTTATTTGAAATAATTTCTAGCTAAGGTTTTGTTTTAATGGTTTTGCAGTGACGATATTCTTTCTATGCCTTGTGCCATCTCGGATAGTCGGCCTGTCATGGCACACATCTCGAGGTGGTACGGTGGTTGCGCCGTGGCTGGCCCGACAGGTTGGGGCATGACAACAACTCAAGAATGCTATCCCCTTAACAGACCCAACGATCATCAGAGCATTAACAAGAGAAGACATGTCAGCAAGCTCGACCTGAGAATGCCAAAATAGCATCAGAAAGAGAAACTTTCATTAGAAGATAATTAGCTTACTCTATGAATACAGAATATATGTTGGTCATCTTTATTCTCTACTAATGATTCCTCCTTTGATGACTCTGAGTTACCCTACAAAAGATCAATCTCAATGTCAATAACAAGCAAGCAGGCATTGAAGTGTGAAATATACAGATCTTATCAAGCACAACACATTACCTCATAGGCCTCTATGGCACTGCCAGGATTAGAGAAGAAGGATTTCCTAAAAACAAACTCACTCTCAATCTTTCACTTCTCTGTAAAGAGTCTTCCCCTCGTATCACACTTTTCTTTGGAGTCTTGGCTTTCTCTTTACCTTTTTTCTTTGCTTTTCTAGCCAAAATATTCAGTGTTTAATCCATTAAAGTCTCTTCGCATTCTTCTTCTTCTTGAAAATCCTCTTCTTGAGCATTTTACTTTCCCCTAACTCTCGTACCTCTCGAGTCTTGCTTCTAGCTACTAAAGCCCTCTTTTTTGTTGCTTGTAATTTTTGAAGAAATTCGATAAATGGGATTGAAAGCTTTGCCTATAGAGGCACGAGAGAGATCACTATGACCATACCATTTACCCTCAGCAAATGTAGGAAAAGCCAACTAATTATGCTCCATATAGGAAAGGAATATTAGCGTAATTTTCAACAGACGTGGATTATTCTCCCACACCAAGGTCAGACAAGCACTTTGTCCACCATATAGAGCTTAACCTTGTGCAAAAAGTCACCCCAATAGCTCGTCATATCATGAGTCATATGAGGACAGAATTGTCTAACAACTCCGCGAATAATGATACTCATATCCATGGCTATCGAGATATTGACCTATCAATGACCAAAGCAATGTATTCATCCCATGAAACCTCTTAGAGGCCCAGCGGTACTCTATGATTCAAACTAAACTATCTTAGTACCCTCTACACTTAGTAGCTTGTCGTCTGGAAAGTATTGTTCAACAACTTCAAATAAGGAACGTAGCCAGCAACAAAGCACACAACATAAAGCAAACGAGAGCTGTTCAAACCAGACGGACTAAAATTCACAAGCTATCTACCCTCTTCAAAGGGACTCAACTCTACTTTAATGAAATCTAAATCCTTTTCCTCCATCTTTGCATAAGGCCTCTAACCATCGATCGTCGGATGCTTTGGCAAGGGAAAGCCACAATCAAAACCCCACTTGGGAGGAAATCTATTTCGGATCACTCTCATATATGTCGTACCCTTACTAGCATACCTTGGGTAGTGCTCCCGCAAGAACATTTGTAAGAGAAGAGCACAGATACAAGTATACATAACCCTACTATTGCCACCAACTAACTTATCATCTACCAACAAGTCTAAATAATGATAGAGAGTTCTAACAAAGAGAGCTGCCAATGGAAAAGATGAACCACCCACAATCTTGATGGCCATCAGAATCAACTCTCTCATGACTCTGCCACCAAGACAACCATCAAATACGAACTAGTCGACCGTTAAAAAATAAAAGCCCTTTTCTTGACAGGAGAATTCTTACCAATAGAAAGAGTGAAGAATCTACACCATACCATGTGACTTGGACTTTTCACACCATTTGGGCATGACCTGAAGTTGCTGGCTTGGTAAGTATGAAACACTTTAGCAATTTCATTACTTTCTTCTGCTTCTCTTCAGTTAACTCTATGTTACTGGAACTGAAATTCACAAGCTGTCTACCCTCTCAAAATGGACTCAACTCTACTTTAACGAAATCTAAATCCTCTCCCTCTATCTTCGCATAGGCCTACAACAAAATTCTTTCTCCACATCCATAACATTAAAAAATCAAAGCCGTTGCAAACTTTCTTACCCATCTAACCATGGATCGCCAGATGCTTTGGCAAGGGAAAGCCATAATCAAAATCCCACTCATAGATGTCCTACCCTTACCAGCATACCTCGGGTAGTGCTCCCATAAGAACTTTTGTAAGAGAAGAGCGTAGATACTAGTATACATGCCCTATTATTGCCACCAACTAACTCATCATCTACCAATAAGTCTAAATAATGATAGAAAGTTCCAATAAAGAGAGTTGCCAATGGAAAAGGTGAACCACCCACAATCTTGATGGCCATTGGTCAACTCTCTCATGACTCTGCCACCAAGACAACCACCAAATACAACCTACTCAACTGTTAACAAATAAAAGCCTCTTTCTTGATGAGAGAATTCTTGCCAATAGAGAGAGCAAAGAATCTGCACCATACCATGTGACTTGGACTTTTCACACCATCTGCGTATGACTTGAAGGTTGCTGGCTTGGTAAGTACGAAACATTTGAGCAATTTTGTTAATTTTTTCTGCTCCTCTTCAGTCAACTCTATGTTACTGGGATTGAAATTCACAAGCTATCTACTCTCTTGAAAGGGACTCAACTCTGCCTTAACGAAATCTAAATCCTCTCCCTCTATTTTTGAATAAGGCCTTTAACAAAATTCTTTCCCTATATCTATAACATCAAAAAAATCAAAGCCGTTGCAAGCTTTCTTGTCCATCCAACCATAGATCTCCGGATGCTTTGGCAAGGGAAAGCCATAATCAAAACCCTGATTGGGAGGAAATCTATTTCGGATCGCCCTCATAGATGTCCTACTCTTACCAATATACCTTAGGTAGTGCTTCCATAAGAAAATTTGTAAGAGAATAGTGCTGACACAAGTATACATAACCTTACTGTTGCCACCAACTAACTCGTCATCTACCAACAAGTCCAAATAATGATAGAGAGTTCCAATAAAGGGAGCTACCAGTGGAAAAGATGAACCACCCATAATCTTGATGGCCATCGGAATCAACTCTCTTATAACTCTGCCACCAAGGCAACCACTAAAGATAACCTATTCAACCGTTAAACAATAAAGGCCTCTTTCTTAACGGAAGAATTCTTGCCAGTAAAAAGAGCGAAGAATCTGCAACATACCATCTAACTTGGGCTTTTCACACCATTTGGCATGACCTGAAGGTTGCTGGCCTGGCAAATACGAAACACTTGAGCAATTTCACTATTTTTTTATACTCCTCTTCAATCAACTCTATGTTACTGAGATTAGCGCTACCAATAATAAGGACAAGATTAAGTTGAGTAACATCCTCCAAAACACTATGAACTCGCCATAGGAAACTATGAAGATGTGACTATCTCTGCTCCAATGACGAACCAAATGGTCCATTGCTAGAACATCCTTGCTATAGCAAGCTCTACCAGAAAGAATGATTGGGGATAGTATGTCTAAGTACCCTAGAAGGTCCTTGAATTCCTCATCACTGAGCATTTGATCAACCCATTTCTCCCAATCATCATGTCCTCTCGAAGGGAAATCAAGATACAGAGGAATGAAATAGGCATCACCCTTATCATATCGAGATTGAAAGAAACTGTTAACTACTGGAAACTAAGCCTTCTCGATTGGTGGATTATGTTCTCCGCTGTTGAAGATGTAATGTACGTTCCAAGTAGATGCCTCCCTCTCATCAAAATCTAGCAGTTTGTCCTTTAGGACAAACTTTGGATTTATCAATTTGGTGAAGTTATTAAAGAGCGTCTACTCTTCTTCTTCAGAAGGGTTTGTAAGATATCAAACCGAAATCCTATCAGAATATTAGCAATAAACATCTCAGTAACCCCATACATTGCCATTATCATACAAACACTTTGACAACCACACCACATTTTGAGATATCGTAATCGTTACAAAAGACAATCCATCAGCAAAAAAGACATACAAAGTTCATTTTACAAGTCAAGTGGAGTGAAGCCATGACAGAGACATGATTTCCTTACACCTTTTTAACAAAATCAACACAAAGTTTCTATTCAACTACAAGTTAACAAGATAGCAAAGCAACTTATCCATCCGGAAAAACCAAAATTAGCAATCAATCGACAAAAAGCACCGACTGTTACTACCAGGCAATTCTGTGTGATATGGAAAACAAAGAGTCATAAGACTATTCTAATCTATCGAATCGTAGAAAGTTAAAGAGGCCACTAAGAATCCAACAGACGAACCAAACAAATAAATGTAAGGAAAAAATCCAGGAATGGAATAGAATCCAAACCGTTTAGCAGCCATTCAATATCAGCGAAGTTAGGATTTTTAACTCGAAGAAAAAACTTACCAAAGTAGGTCACAGCAACTACAAAGATCGAAAGGTGATGAAGCCCAATTAATGATTGAATTCATCGACAACCACTACAACATAAACCGAAGAAAAAAGAAGAACAGAGAGGCTGGTTAAGAGATCGCAATTTAGGACAGTAAACGAAAGAACGAATGGAGAACTTAGATGTAACGGTTCGATAGATTTGGAGCATCACCGTAAAACTAAAAGCCCAAATCTACTAGGAATTATAGAAGCAAAGTTAGAAAGTCTTTCAAGAGGAAAATAGAGAAAAAATCCCAAAAATCACCTAGAGAGATAAAGAAGATAAACGAAGAAGCCTTATCGTCAACAACCAAGTTAAGTACTAGTATGATGCAAGTGAAAGAAGAAAGAGTGACCAAAACCGAATCCCGACAAAAAGAAGGTTTTCACTTCCTTTTTAAAAATTTTCCTTTTTTTAAATTTTGAGAAGAAGAAGAAGAATGTGAAGAGGAAAGGTCCATATTAATAAAGGTTACAAGTGATTATCAAAGAGAGCAATAAAGAGCGATTTTCTAAACAATAAAGTTTTAACAAAAAACAACTTTTTATTTTGGAGTATAAAAATGAAAAGTAGTAATAACAAGGAGGCAAAAATATTATTTAAGAAGCAGAAGTTCCAACTTTATCTTATATTGAAGTATCTCTTAAATGAAAGTACAGAATAAGTTGGTTTATGACTGGAATTAAGAAGGATACTGGTCTTTGTAGTGAATTACCGATCGCCTAAATCTGTAAATGAACAAAATCGATATAGCACAGATAAAGGAGTATTCAAAGTCGTTCCCACTGAGATTAAATTTGTTACTTAAACTAATTCCAATCCAAATTAGGTTTAAAGTAAATGAAGAAGATAATAAGTAAATCAAATTAAAGAGCAAATTCTAAAAATTAAGCTAAATAAAAAAAGGATTAAATTCAAATTATGAGAAGTGCTAGGGCTTCGGGATTCACTTAAATGGATAATTAACTACAAATAGAAGATTAATTATTAAAATTAAAATAACGATTACTCTAAAGTATTCATGTCCTTTCCCAAGATACACAGGTATATCTAATTAAGCATTACCAATTCCCAGTGTATAATCAACTTAATTAAACTCATTAAGAATAGGTAACCTAATTGTTATCACCCTAATCTAGGATATCCCTATCTCTAAATATAGAGTGTTTATTCTTCTAGTGTACGAATCATGCTTCACCTCCCAGTTCTTCACACAATTCCTAAAATTGAATCTATGTTGATCAGGCGTAAATCCAACAATTTAAGTGACATGCCCGGACCTAGTTCGCACGTGTCAAGTCGTACATTTGTGAATAGTTGTATGGCCAAGAAACCAAATTGGACTTTCTATAAATGTTTTGAATTTCCTTTAGCTCAATTCCACGCTTAAAAACCCAAAAATTGAAGTCCGCTGTTGTGGGGCCCACTTAGGCACGAATTCCAAGAAGTTTGGATTAAGTTGACCAGAGTCAACTTAATTTTTGTTGACTCCGGCGCCGAACCTGGTCGGGTCCGGCGTCGGACCCAACTTGTATAAAGGGGTCTCGGCTAACCATTTTCCCTCTTTCTCTTGTTCTTCTTTTCTCCGAGCTTTCCCTTCAATTTTCTTCAAAATCAACCCTTCAATCTCTCTTCAAACACTCAATTAATCATCATCACCAGCTACACTTGCTCTCTAAAAGATCAAAACACCAAATTTTCCAAGAATTTCTCAAATCTCCAAAAACTATCATTTCGGCGACAGTTTGTTCATCATCTCATATCTTTCAATTCAACAGTGGGAATTGGCTGAGAATTTGGTATGTTGTTCTAGACTCATCAAGCTTTAATTTGATAGTTTATATTCATGATTTCGTGGTCTGAGCTGAGAGAAATCATGGATTGAAGTTAGGAATTCTGTTTTGCTCAAGAACACATTAACCCTTAGTGTGTTGATTCAAAATTTATGCATACTTAGTTGTTTAATTCCGTTCTTGAAGCTATAATTTCTTAGTTTAGGTGTTAAAGTAGCTATGTTTCAATTTGGTGCGAATTGGTGGAGAATCAAGCTCAAACCGAGCTTGATTTGGTGTAAGGCCGAGCACGGCCTTGCACTGAAGACAACTCTCGCGTAGGACCCATTGAGTCCCACGCGGGAGCCAAGCAAAGTTGGGATTTTCTCCCAAAGTGGCTCACTCACGCCCGAGAATGAACCACCATCAAGTTGGGGCACTATAGCATGGGGGCATTTTGGTAATTTTATAGCCCTAGACCCCAATTAACTTTAATTAACTTCTGGACTTATCCAATTTAGTTTCTAGACCTTGGAAACATTAAATAGGTTTTTTTATGTGATTAAATTATTAGTTAAATGCCTTTATTAATCAAATTAGATTTTAATTTGATTATTTTAGGAACGTGATCGTATGAGATTTGGATCAGTAGTAAATTGAGCTAAGGCATTCGTGGGATAATCGGGGAGTATACAACTCTCTTCACTTGTGAATGGCTTGGATTATAATGGTTGACCATTGAGGGTCAACCATTTTCTAATTGCTTTATAAATTGCTTTATTAAATTGTTTATAACGTTTTAGGGTATGAAATGTTCACCTTCACACACAAAGTTTATAAAAGATTTAAATGGGTGGGTATTTCAAAAGACTTTATAAATTGTTACCAATATGATTATTTGGGGTGAGTGGATGAGTGGGCTCCTTGGGCTCCAATATACGAGGGAGCATGGACCGAGTTGGAGAAGCATGCATGATTCTCATCCGTGGACCGCCTATCGAGGGGCACGGTGAGACGAGACCCTGGGAGAGGTGCGAAGGGAAGCTCGCCAGGGCTCCAGTTGCTGTGTGCCACCACAGCAAGGCTGTTAGTCAAGGGAACGGGCCAAAGAGTTAATATAAAGGATTTGAATTATGAGATAGCCCTTGACGGTCCAGCGGGGTACCCAAGTGCACGGGTGTACCTTTGGGACGATTTTCAAAAGCCAGCCTAATTATGAATAATATATATTTGATATATTTGATATTTGTTTTAACATGGGATTTCATATGGTTTTACTAAATGATTTATTAAATGAATTTTGGATTATTTCATATCCCCAGCCTGAGGTGATCGGTCATTATAACCGAGTCCCTCACTGGGTACATATATATCTGTACCACACCATTCACTTTTGTTGTCAGGTCATCAGGCTACGGACGACAGGCGTCCAAGTGGTCAGTGATCCCAGTACACCACTGCGGACACGATTTTGTAGGTGCCACCCTCCTTCCTTATGAATCTTGGCTCGGAATAGTATTGCACATTATTATAAATATTATCTTTTTCTGCTGCATGTTAGCACCGTAAAACATGCCACTTACACTTATAAATATCTTAAATAATATTTTGTAAATTATTTTTCATATATTTTCATATATTGCTCATATACCCTTTATTTTATGCCTTGTGCCATCTTGGATTGCCCGCCTGACGAGGCACGCATCTCGAGGTGGTACGGCGGTTGTCATGTGGCTAAGCCCGCGGGTTGGGGCGTGACATTAAGAACAAGAAGAATAAATTCAATCATAAAAATAATTAATCAAGCATTCATAGTTAAATCATCCAACAAAAGCTAATCCCTAACCCTAACTAGGGATTTAGTTACACATAATTGAATAAAAACCAAAAACAATTGAATTAAGCATAAAGAAAGAGTGTAGGAACAAAGCAGAAGAAAATCCCAAAACTTGATTCTAGCTCTCCTTTTCAGCAAAAAGTTCTAAAAAGACTAATAACTTTTGTATTTATACTATATGTCTAAAACCCTAATAACTTAAAAGATTACAATAGACTTGGGCTTAAACTTTAACTCTTCACTTGTGATAATTGGCCCATAATTGAAAATTGTCTTGAATTTATGTTTACATGGGCTGTGACTTCCTTTGACCATGAAGACCATGTTTTTCTTTTGACTCCAAGTTTGACTTTCGCCTTAACTTCTAGTAAAGCTCTAATTCCATCAAAAGTCCTTTAAATATACTAAAATTCCTGCAAAACAAACAAATAACTAAAGTGAGATGAAATAAATACATATGGACTAAAAACATAATTAAAAAGCCATAAAAGTGTTCTAAAATAGTCTCAAATATAGGTGTAAAATACACCTATCAAATTCCCCCATACTTAGCTATTTGCTTGTCCTCAAGCAAAACTAACTAAAACTAATCCTAAAACAAAAATTTATTCCACTTTCGTAGGTGTACGGTGGCATTTAGCATATGCTACAAGCCTTTAAACCCCTAGGTGTCCCTAGTGGAGGAGTTATAGTCTCTTGAGGGTTTACCAGAACGATACCCACAAACATTTTTTCAAAAGACATTAGTTAACTTCAAATAAAAAATACTAGATATATAAAATTCAAAGAAAATAAATTAAATAAAATCAATAATCAAACATATAATACTTCATAAATAAATTACTAAATAACCTAAGTATTGCAAACACTATTCTACCTCATTCATTAGGATCCAATACTTCAAATCAACTATATTCCTCACAAGATATCACTCTAACACACATGCGTTTAAATTTTATGGTGAGGTTCTCTCATGATTTTTATATGAAATTAGACTTACCATAGGCTTGAAAAACATCTAATCTCTACTACTCCAATATATACATACAAGCAATAATCATAAGGTCTTAATCCAAAGGTTGTAATGAGGCCAGAAGGGAATAAACAAGTTAACAAAGAAAATGTTAAGGAAAGAACAAAATAATTCAAAATTAATAGAGCAAAAACAAACCAAGAAGGGTCTAGAATGTCTTGATCTAAAATTACTCCACCAACTTTCAATGCCTTGCAACACTCACTTTCTTTTCTTCATTCTTTAGAAATCATGCCAATAATTTTTTTAAGGCAAATTGAACGTTATGCCTTCTTTTCTCAAAAATTTTTTTATTGGCAAGAATTGTTCTTTTAATTTTAGCCTTCTATACATAACCAATTCCTCCACACTTTATTCTTTTACAATCAATCCCAAGAACAATACAAATCACAAATAATTGCTCTACTAATTAAGAATTAAGGTGCAAAAATTTGTTTTTCAAGTTTAGGCTCAAGGTTCTTTGGAAAGGCTACAAAGAAATAGTCTAAATATATAAAAATAGGCTCAAATGGGTTCACTAATGGATTCATGTATAAAGGTTGGCTTTTTGGCTCAAACGAAATCCTAAAGACCTTAATCTTAATGCTTGCATATATATCAAAAACATGTAATCTCAAAAAAATGAATCTTAAGTTCTGGAAGTCATAAAATCATAGAAAATATATACAATAAAATCAATAAAATAGGTATGAAGGCTCAAAAAGCTCACCAGGTAACACAAATCAATTCGAAGCATTTTCTCCTAACAAATTTAGTATCCTAGAGTGTACAAAACCTAAATTATAAAGTAACTACTTAATTATATTATGCATCTAATTATTAATAATTTAGCCAATCACAAAGAATTAAATATAAACTCATACAATCAACTTAAAGCAACCAATAAAACAATACTAAAATTTATAGAAACTATTTTAACTCAAAAAGTAAAGAAAATCAAGAAAAATCATGCTAGTAATCAAATCATCAGAAATTTTCAAATCCCCCCCCCCCCCCACCACCCACACACACACACATAAAGCAATATTGTCCCCAATATTGTACAAAAATAAAGATAAATAAAGCATTGAGAAACTCCCTGAAAATATTTATGCTTGTGAAAACTAAGTTCCAATTCCAATTTTCCTTCTTGACTGCAACTTTTGGGACTAAACATCATAAAGAAGAAAAAGAAAATAAAAGATAATAATAATTACATAACATTAGGTCCAAAGTTTCAAATTAAACAACTAAAAAAACAAGAAAGAAAAGATTAGCAAATAATAGAAAATAAAATAAAATAAGTAAAAAAATTAAATAAACATGAAAATAAAACCACATGCATAAAATAAAGAAATCAGATCACTGAGGTGGTGGTGGAAAGCATTCCTGCATGAAAGCCCACTAGTATCCAACCTCGCATGCACTCTAGCTATACTATCACTCAATTGATCAACTCGCGTAGAAAGAGACTTCAAGGTAACTCACCTAGGAGCCTTTTATACCAAAACAACTGCAGGTGCAACATTCTCCTCTGGTGCCTGGTCATCTCCTCCCTCAATAGCATCTACCTCAACACCAAAGGCAGTCAAGCCATCTGGATAGCCAAGATCAGCCCTCTCGTTATTTACCCATATGTGAGGATAAACTGTATGAGGCTTGTACATCCAATGTCTCATCCTATCATCATTAATGTAGTGTTTTGCTCCAGTATTGGCCCTCCCAAACAAAGAAGTATCGACCCCTTGACTACGTAACAGCTGAGTCAACAGAACAGAAAAGACAAAAGCCTTGTGTGAACCCCAAACCTAGCCTAACTTGTAATTTAGCTCCCAATTAAAATTTGGTTAAGTTAAATATTTCAATATTGGTGTTGCATGTGAATATTTGCTAAATAATTATGGATGGCTTTAAAATTTATAGAGTCATGGAATTTTTGGACTTGATTGAAGAGCTAGTATTGGTATAAGGGTGTAATTGTTTGGTCTTAGAACTAATGGGGCAAAAATGACCTTTCACCATGGGTATTAAAACTTAAAATTCTGTGGACTTGAAGACCTCATCGTTTTCTTCATTTCACAAAACCAGCATTGAAGAAAAGCTTCAAGCTTTTCTCTTCAAACCTTCTCTCTCTTCGTTCTCCTTCTATACTAAACCAAATCTTCCATACAAATACTACTTTCCAAGGCATTTGCTCTTTCATTTGGTGGCATGCTTTTTAGCTGAAAGTGGCTGGGTCAAGCTCAACGAGCTAGCAACCGATTTCGGGTATTAATGATAGTTGAGGGAAAACTTATCGTTTTCTTGGTGGAATCACTTGGGTAAATGATTGTCCTCTTCAAGAGCTTTAATAATGTATATTTGCATGTTGCATTTGCTAGATCAATGGCTGAGTGAGCTTAGAAGCAAGTTACAAAATTTCTGCCTTTGAACTTGTCTCTGCACTCTCTGTTTTTTGAGCTTTTGACTGGGCAAACAAATTCCTTTGCCACGAAATTAAATATGGAGATTCTTTATGGTGTTAGCTACAACTTTTATTTGCAAGTCTTCCACCAAAAATGGCTGTATTCAGAGATATAGATTTTTGAACTTTCTGTCACCTAGAAAACTTGAAAATGGACGACAGCTATTTTGATCCAAAAGTTGACCTAGCTAGAGTGAGAATTGAATTTAGTATAGAAGAACTTTTTGAATTAGACCCTTGTAGGTTTCCAACGACATATCATACATTTTAATCTAAGTTGTATATCAAAAGAAACGGTTTTTTGAATTATGGGTAGAAAAATCACCAAAACATGAACTCGCCGGAATCTGGAAATTTCCAGATTTCGGCAGTCGTCTGAGGGTTGACGTGTGAGTTGACCCTCTGACCAAATTGACATGTTGACCTGGACTTTGACCAATTGATCGTTGACTTACTGTTAACCGTTGACTTTGACCAATTGACCCGAAAACTTGACTTTCTTATTTTACCCCAAATCGATCCCGGTTTAGGATCGGACCTTTCCTAGGGCCTATAGAAGCCTATTTAGGCAAATTAAGTCTGAATTTACATTTTATTTGAATTTTAAATTGATTTCTAATGAAATTTCACTAAATTAGGAGCATTGGTGAAGGTTCACGGAGAGGGCTCCTATGTGCAGTGGGGTTAGCAGGGGAGCATACTACTCTTCGAATCCGTGAATGGTTTGGCCTCAATGTTTAGTGACATTAATGGCAAATGTTTTAATTGTTTTAAATTAAACGTTTTATTGATTTGGGGTGTAGTATGCCATTGCACAAGTATACACCTTTTTGTGGGTGGGTTATATATATATGATGATACGAAATATTTAAAATCGGTTTTATGTAAACCCGATCGTGGCGTGATGAGAGTCCATACGTGACTTGCCCGATCGAGGTATTTTTATGTAAACCTAATCATGGCATTATTACGGTCCATGTGTGACATGCCCGATTGAGGTATGATATTGGTCCATGAGGGACTTGCCCATAAGGGGCAAGCTGTGCTAGCTATTGATGGCTTGTGGACGCTCCATTGGAGAGGCACAAGTGCATCCTCCTGGGACTGTACGGTGCGGAGCACTTGTAGTCATTATGATGACGAATGGTAAACGTTGGGAGATTAGGGCATAGAGTATGTATATATATATTTTAAATAAAATTAAAGGATGATTTATGTGAATTTCTCCCAACGGGTTTTTGAAAGCTCATCGACGGGTGAGACTCGATCTATTTATGCTGCCCCAATTAAATCGTTTTGACATAACTGATTTTATTGGTGAGAATTATTTTATAAAAAGAAATTGATTATTTCTAAGATGATTTTTGGCATTATTATATCCCCCACCATCTTTGGTCTTTTACATTGTTTCCAAACCACATCACTGAGTCCGTTGACTCACCCCGTGGTTATTTATATTTTTCATGCATTGTTGCTCATTGAGGAGCAGTTACCTCGTAAAGCGTGCAGATAGGCTCCCAGTTTGTGTAGGCATTCTATTCATAGCATTAGTGATCCATGTGTATTTTAAATTCCCTTGTGTATTATTTTGATTTCACTCCGCACACTTGTAAGTACACATTGTTTTAATATTTTGTCCTGTGGGGACTTTATTATTGTAATTGTATTATTTAAAGATATTATTTTTACATGTATAAAAATATTGTTTTATGAAATTGATATTTGATATTTGTTTATGCTGTGAATACTATGCCTTGTGCTGTTTTGGATACGTGGGTGCACACACATACTTCGAGGCAATACGACAACTGTCACGTGGCTGAGCCTGCAGGTCAAGGTGTGACACCTTGTCCAGAGAACCATGACGAACAATAGAAACCATCTACTGTGTCATAGTGGTTGAAATTCAAACAAGCTGAATACCCTCTCTTAACCCATGATAGAGTAGATCCATGAAGTATAGGTATGAAACACGAACCAAATTTAGACTGCTTGCCTGAGGTTTGACGTTGTGGCCTAAAATATAGACCACCATACTAGGCTGCATGGCTAAGTACTTGCAGTTTGCATGAAATCTTCGGAGAGGATCCATTCAATCCCAAATTCAAGTGCAACTACATTTCTGTCTCAAGTTGGCTTATCTATAGGTCCCAAATTGTTGAAAGAAATCTGTCTACCCCCTGGTGGTAACTGGAGAAAGTCTTCAATCATAGCCTTAGAAACTACCACATCTACCCCTCGAATAGTGGAATGAATTTCAGTTGGGGCAACAATAGATTTGTTGGTGACGTTGGTGTAAAACTCTTTTATCATTTCTGGATAGTAGTCACCATTAAGCAGAAGAATCCGCTCCTAACCCAGAGTTTGAAACACCTCTTGAAGCTTAAACTTTCATTCATAGTCAGATTGCATCGTCTTCGCAATGACCATACTATTGTTTTGGTGCAACTGGTACCATTCTTCATTTGCAGTACTGGTGAAACGCAGTGGAGCTGGGGAGGAAGAGGCTCTGGAAGATGAGGCAACTCCCTTACCCTTTGATTTTCCAGTCACATTCTTTACTCTCGGCATTGTCTCACTACAATAACAACAACAACTGCAATCAACCAAATACTTCAGAATATAATAGCAATAAAGATTGTTAAACGAAATATTTCTGGCAGCAAAGTTAAACAACCATTTATCCAGTCAACAGAAACTATTCATATCAAATATCTGTCACTCATTTTCAGCAAAACATGAATATTCACACCAAATCAACTGAAGAATTCTTTCATTAGGCACAAAATATAAGTCTAAATCATGTTTATTCCAAATATCAACCCCATTGTTCTCAAAAACTGGTTCAGATCAACTTATTAAAAATAAAACAATGAAATATTGCATATATTCTAAAAAGATGATAAGAGCAGAAAAATAGAGAACAAAATATCACGTAAAGCATAAAGAACATATTTACCTCTTGAAAAGAATATTGCAAAACCAAAACAAGCAATAAACCCAAAAGTTCCTTTTTCCTTTAAAGATCACGAAAAATAATGGCTCAAAACGAAGGTAAGGGAACGGGTTTTAGGAATCTGGTATTTATTTCTTAAATTGTTGGCTAAATTTGGTGTGTTTAATCCACAAAAGCTGAAAAAAATATAGGTAAACAATGGTATGAACAGCTGGACAAGATGAAGAGTTGAAAAGAATGAGTTTAAAAGTTGAAAAGTGGGTCTCGAGTAGGGTTTTAGTGGGGCAGGGGTCGACTCCCATGCTGGTTACCATCGGGTACCGTGCGAGAGGCATTAATTTCGGCACCCCCGCATGTTTTTGCTTCAACTCCCATGTGGGACAGGCTTGAGTTCGACGCGGGAGGTGTTGTTTTCGAACTTGGGCTGGTTGCAAATGTATCCCACGCTGGGGACATTAATCTCATCTACACTTCCAACTTCTAAGGCAATCCGACGCAGGATGCAATCGGATCCCGCCGGGGAGTCAACAAATTTGCTGTTCAAAGATTTTCTCGATAAAAACATGCACGAGACTTAAAATTTTAACCCTAAACTCAAACCACGTAACTCATTATTTTCATGCATGCAGGTCAAATTACGAAGAATTATTCATCCCACACACTTAAGCATGAATATTGTCCTCAATATGAAACTAAGCTTAGAAATAAAGAAATCATGACGACAATTTAGAGTAAAGAATTCTCCCTTTTTCTCAAACCAAATAGAGGATGAATAGTTCAATAAAATCCCAACAAAATTACCTACAAAATCAAAAATAAAAGAGTTAATGAACAATTAAAAAGAAAATGAATGTAAATCACTAAATTAAGTTAGAAATTGTGTTGCCTCCCAATAAGTGCTAAATTTAATGTCTATAGTTAGACTTGGCCACTTGATTGTGCTAAATTAGAGTAATTTTGTGAATGCACCCCATAAAATCACTTCAAAATAATGTTTGAGCCTCTATCCATTGACCAACAATTTTTCCTCTTTGCCTTTAATTTCTATTGCACCATGGGATAGCACATTTGTCCCCGCAAATGGTCCAGACCATCTTAACTTCAATTTTCCTAGAAACAATTTAAAGTGAGAGTTAAAAAGTAATACTTTTTGATCAAATTTAAATTCTCTCTTAAGGATATGTTTATCAAGAAAAGCCTTGGAGCACTTTTGGTAAATCTTGGCATTTTCGAAAGACTCTCTTCAGAATTCATCAAGCTCATCCAATTGAAGAAGTCGCTTTTCACCCGCTTTGGTCAAATCGAAATTGATCTTCTTGATTGCCCATAGTGCTCTACGTTCGATTTCAATAGGAAGGTGATAAGATTTCCCATAAACCAACCGATAAGGAGACATCCCTAAAGGTGTTTTGAATGCTATCCGATAAGCCTAAAGAGCATCATCCGACTTCCTTGCCCAATTAGTTCTTGAAGGATTGACAGTTTTCTCCAAGATTTGCTTGATTTCTTGATTTGAAACTTCTACTTGACCACTTGTTTGAGGATGATCAGTGGTAGAAGTCTTGAAGATACACCCATTATTCTTCAAAAAGTTGCGGAAAGTGGAATTCTAAAAGTGAACTCCATTATCACTAATGATAACTCGGGGAACTCCAAATCGAGTGAAGATGTTCTGTTTAACAAATTTCACCACACTAGCTCCAGTATTATTCTTCAAGGCAACCGCTTCAACCCATTTGGACACATAATCATATGCCACAAGGATGTATTCTTTCCCTTCAGATTTATAGAAATGACCCATGAAGTTTATTCCCCAAACATCAAAAAGTTCAACAGGAAGAATCATGTTTTGAGGCCTCTCATGTCACTTGCTAATATTTCCAATTCTTTGACATCTATCACAAGCAAGCATAAAGCTATGAGCATCCTTGAATAATGTAGGCCAATAAAACCCATATTGTAAGATTTTTGCAACAATTCTGTCAGCACTATGGTGTCCACCATAAGGAGATGAATGCACGTATGTAACATTGATTCCATCTCATCATCAGGTAAACATCTTCGAATAATACCATCAAAACATCTTCAAAACAAAAAGGGATCATCAAAATAATAAAATTTGGCATCTGAAAGGAATTTCTTCTTTTGATGATAGGAAAAATCTTTGGGAACAAAATTGGACACCAAGTAGTTAAGCAAATCAACAAACCAAGGTGTCTTAGCATGTTGAACAGCCCAAAGTCTTTCATCTGGAAATTGGTCACAAGTCGGTTTATCCTCAATTTGATCTCTCTGCTCTAATCTCAACAAGTGCTCAGCAACTAGATTTTGTACTTTGTTTTTATCTTTAATCTCCAAATCAAATTCCTGCAAAAGTAAAATCCAACGAATTAGCCTTGGTTTTGCATCCTTTTTAGTCAAAAGATATTTGAGAGCAGAATGATCAGTGTAAACTATGACTTTAGAACAAACAAGATAAGATCGAAACTTCTCAAAAGCAAATACTACAGCTAGAAGTTCTTTCCCAATAGTAGCATAATTAATTTGAGCCTTATTTAGAACTTTCCTAGCATAATAAATAACATGAAGTTTCTTATCCTATCTTTGTCCCAAAACAGCCCCCAATGCATAATCACTTGCATCACACATCAATTCAAAAGGTAACTTCCAATCTGGTGCAGTCATAATAGGACCTGAAGTCAATTCCTTTTTCAATCTGTCAAAAGCCATAAGACATTCATCAGTAAACTCAAAAGTCACATCTTTTTGCAATAATTGACAAAGAGGTCTAGTGATTTTAGAGAAATCCTTAATAAACCGCCAGTTAAAACCAGCATGACCAAGGAAATTCCTAACTGCACAAGCTGAAGTAGGAAGTGGTAATCTTTCAATAACTTTGATCTTCACTTTATCCACCTCTATGCCATTCTTTGAAATTCGATGACCCAACACTATTCCTTCTTGTATCATGAAGTGACATTTTTCCCAATTAAGCACAAGATTTGTTTCTTCACATCTTTGCAAAACATGTTTCAAATTAAACAAGCAAGCATCAAAAGAATATCCAAAAATAGAAAAGTCATCCATGAATACCTCAATTGTTTTCTCTATCATGTCAGAGAAAATCACCATCATGCATCTTTAGAAAGTGGTCGGTGCATTGCATAACCCAAAAGACATCCTTCGATAAGCAAAAGTTCCATATAGGCATGTAAAAGTTGTCTTTTCTTGATCTTCTAATGCAATTGGGATCTGATTGTAGCCCGAATGACCATCAAGAAAGCAATAATATTCATGTCCAGCCAATCTCTCCAACATCTGGTCAATGAATGGTAATGGAAAGTGATCTTTTCAAGTTGCAGTATTCAACTTTTTGTAATCAATGCACACTCTCCAGCTAGTGACTGTTCTAGTGGGAATCAACTTATTCTTGTCATTTGTGATCACAGTCATGCCTCCTTTCTTTCGAACAACCTGCACAAGACTTACCCAAGGGCTATTAGAAATAGGATAGATAATTCCTGCATCAAGAAGTTTAATTACCTCAGCACGAACAACATCTTTCATGTTTGGATTAAGTCTTCGCTGATTTTCCACACTAGGTTGTGGTTTTCCTCCATCAGAATTTTATGAGAACATATAGATGGACTAATTCCTCTAATATTTGTAATGGTCCATGTGATTGCCATCTTATGCTCTCGTAAAACCCTTATATCTTCCTGCATAGAGCTCAACGCAGATAAGATAACAATAGGATAAGTTCTACTTTCTCCTAAATATGCATATCTAAGATGAGAAGGCAAGGGTTTCAAATCAAGTTTAGGTGCCTCTTGAATAGATGGCAAAGTCTTAGGTTTTCTTTCTCCTAAGTCTTCTAATACATGAGAGAATCTATGTTTAGCTCTTTCTCCATCTAATCTAAAAGCACATTCAACCATATTCTCATTCTCGTCATTCTCATTAAGACCTAGAGCTATGCAAGTTTCCAAAGTGTCATCATAAATAACTCTAGGTAGAGAATCAAGCATAATAGAATCAACAATTTCTATCCTATAGCAAATATCATCATAAAAAGGACCTTTAATGGCTTTGAAAATGTTGAACTCTTCCTTTTCATTACCTACTCTCAAATTCAACTTACCCTTAGGCACATCAAGTAGTACCCCTCCAGTGGCCATGAATGGTCTTCCAAGTATAATGGGAACATCAATGTCATACTCTATATCCATAACAAGAAAATCTACAAGAGCAATCAGTTTACCAACTTTAACAAGTAGATCTTCAACTATTCTATAAGGATACTGAATAGTTCTATCAGCAAGTTGGAGTGACACTGTTGTAGGCTTTAGTTCTCCTATTTCAAGTTTCCTAAAAAGAGATAAAGGCATCAAGTTACTACTAGCACCTAAATCACATAAACATTTATAAACATTAGAAGCACCAAAATAACATGGAATAACAAAACTTCCTGAATCCTTCAACGTTGGAGGTAGTTTATTTTGCAAAATTGCACTACACTCCTCATTCAAGTCTACCGTAGCAAACTCTTCAAGTTTGTTTTTGTTGGAGATAAGTTCCTTCAAAAACTTTGCATATGATGGCATTTGAGCTAGGGCTTTAGCAAAGGATATGGTGATGTGAATTCGTCTAAAAATGTCCAAGAACTTCTTGAAACTAGCTTCATCTTTCCTTTTCTTCAGTCTTTGGGGGTAAAGAATGGGTGGAACATAAGGTTTCACCTCGGAATCAGCAACAGAGGAAGGTCCGGTGCGGGAGGTGTTGTTTAAAGTTCAGTGGGTGCCGGAAAAGTCACTCCAGTGCAGGACAAGATAGGGTCCGACACGGGAGGCATTGATTGGTCCCCCATAGCACTATTTAAAGCCACTCCCGCGTGGGACAAGATCGGGTCTGGCATGGGAGGCACTGTTTTTGGGTTGTTTTCAGGCTCAACAACAAGTCCGACGCGGGATGCATTTGGGTCCCACGTGGGACTTAATGTCTTTTAGAATTCAAACAATTTTGAAGAGCCGATGCCATGACTTCAACCCAACCATCTTCCTCTGACAAATTTTAGTTCTTTTCACCTTTGGGATCTCTGGACTCAATGACTTTTCTGCTTTTCAAAGTGATTGATTTGCAACTCTCTTTGGGGTTTGTTTCAGTGTTGCTTGGAAGCATGCCTTGACCTCTTTCTCCCACAATCTAAGCTAGTTGACTCACTTGCCTCTCCAAATTTCGGATAGAAATGCCATGCGTTTGTTGAAGATTATCAATACGCGTCATGACGTTTGCATTATTGGTTTGCAATTGATTCATTATTTGCTTCAATTGGTCTTCTATCCCATTGTCTTGTGGGGGTTGAGAAGCTTGTTGTGGTTGTTGTGATTGGAATCTGATTTGCCCAGCAGAATTGTTTGTGCCAACCCCTTGATTACTCCATGAGAAGTTCAGATTTTTCCTCCAACCAGGATTATAAGTATTAAAGAAAGGATCATTCCTTCCTACTTGCTTTTCTCCAAACCCAGCTACATAATTCACATCTTCATTGTAATCATCAGGCATTCTATTCTTACAACCATTAGAAGAGTGAACAAACATACCACAACTGTTGCAAGCTTCTGGTTGAGTAGATTTTTGAGTAAACAACTTATCAAAATTCTTGTTAAGGGTGACTAGCAGAGAAGTTAAGCTAGATTGAGTCTCATCTTGTAATTCAAGAGCATGACTATTCAACTTTCCCCTCCTTTTCCTCTTGCTTTGTGAGTTTTTAGCCAGCCTCTCAAAAATTTCTTTCATCTCATCTGGTGTCTTGGAAGATATCTCAGCAGCACCTACAGCATTATCAACCAAATTTGCAGCATTCTCTAAAAGGCCTTTGGAAAAGAAGTGCCATAGCATGCGATAAGGATAACCATGATGAGGGCATTGAGTAAGCAATTCCTTAAATCTCTCCCAAGCTTCATAGAACGACTTATAATCATCCTGTTTAAATTCTTGTATCTTGTTTCTCAATTCATCAGTCTTGTAAGCCGGATAATATTTAAAGATAAAAGCATTGTAAACTTTATCCCATGAGTCAAGAGAATCAATCTTCAAGTTTAGCAACCAGTTTCTTGCTTAGCCTTTCAAGCAACTAGAGAAACATCACATTCTGATGTCATCTTCTGTTAGATTTTGCAGTGGAAGATTCTGTACCACTTGATAGAAGTCTCGAATGAAAGCCACCACATCTTCTGAAGATAAACCATTGAATGTAGGCAACATATTCAAGTAAGCGTTGTTCAACTCATACTATCTGGTAGCATTACTCAGTTGGATGCAAGAAGGACTATTGTCAATTATTGGAAATTGCATCTCTCCCATAAGTTCGCGTGGAGGCTGATAATTTGCTTGAATGAATGAGATCATTGTTGTTGCTTGCATTATTGCCACCATTGCCAGCACCATCTCTTTGAATGTCAGCCATCTCTTTTTGTTTTCTGATTGCATTGAACTGTCTAGCAATCTTTTCAATTTCAAGATCGATAGGAATTAATTGATCAGCTTTGCCTTGGCTTCTAGTGATCCTATCTCTCATTAACAACCTAAAATCAAAAAGGAGGGAAATAAATTAAAATTAAAAATGAAAATAAAAGAAAAATAAAAATGCTAGAACTAATTAAAGAAAAACTAATATTTAATCCCCAGCGACGGCGCCAATTTCTTGATCGCCTAAATCTGCAAGTGAACAGAATCGATATAGCACAGATAAAGGAGTATACAAGGTCGTTCCCATTGAGATTAAAATTTGTTACTTAAACTAATTCTAGTCCAAAACAGGTTTACAGTAAATGAAGAAGATAATAAGTGAATCAAATTGAAGACTAAATTCTAAAATTAAGCTAAATAAAAGAAGGATTAAATTTAAATTATGAGGAGTGCTAGGGCTTTGAGATTCACTTAATTGGATAATTAACTACAAATACAAGATTAATTATTAAGATTAAAATAACGATTACTCTAAAGTATCTATGTCCTCTCCCAAGGTACACAGGTATATCTAATTAAGCATTACCATTTCCCAGTGTATAATCAACTTAATTAAACTCATTAAGAATAGGTAATCTAATGGTTATCACCCTAATCTAAGATATCCTTATCTCTAAATATAGAGTGTTTATTCTTCTAGTGCATGAATCATGCTTCACCTCCTAGTTCTTCACACAATTCCTAAGATTAAATCTATGTTGATCAGGCGTAAATCCAACAATTTAAGAACAAGAAGAATAAATTTAATCATAAAAATAATTAATCAAGCATTCATACTTAAATCATCCAACAAAAGCTAATCCCTAACCCTAACTAGGGATTTAGTTACACATAATTGAATAAAGCCAAAAACAATTGAATTAAGTATAAAGAAAGAGTGTAGGAACAAAGCATTCTAGCTCTCCTTTTCAGCAAAAAGTTCTAAAAAGACTAGTAACTTTTGTATTTATACTATATGTCTAAACCCTAATAATTTAAAAGATTACAATGGACTTGGGCTTGAACTTTAACTTTTCACTTGTGATAATTGGCGCATAATTGGAAATTGTCTTGAATTTATGTTTACATGGACCGTGACTTCCTTTGACCATGAAGACCATGTTTTGCTTGACTCCAAGTTTGACTTTCACCTTGACTTCTAGTAAAGCTACAATTCTATCAAAAATCCTTTAAATATATTATAATTCCTACAAAACTAACAAATAACTAAAGTGAGAAGAAATAAATACATGTGGACTAAAAAAATAATTAAAAAGCCATAAAAGTGTTCTAAAATAGTCTCAAATATAGGTGTAAAATACACCTATCAACTACTTTAGCATTAATACAGGAGTACTTGATTATTATTTTGAAATCTTTATGGTACCAATAAACTACTTCATTCTTGCACTAATGTTATAAGCCCTAACACCAGCCCAGCAGACCCCTTCTTCTTCCTCGACCAAACTCTAATTCGTATCAGAGGAATAAACTGCCCATCAACGACCATTGAGCCTCGTCAGCAATCTTTTCATGGCCATTACCAAAACAACTAAACATTTCTACAAGCACCATGATAGGCATGGCTATCCTACCTTCTGGTCACCAGCATGCGTGGTAACTCCACTGGCACCAACACTTCCCTGGACATCGATGAGCAACCATGATCATCTTTAATGTTTCTTACAGTCCAGTACCGAAATAGTGCCTTCAAAGTGCTAAACCCCCCATGGTTCTCTCATCTAATAGCATAACACTAATGGCTATGTGATTGGGGTAACCCTCAGATGGCACCTACCAATCCTTAACTTTGCTCAAAGATGGCATGGTAATCATAGTCAGGGTGCACCATTGTATCACTAGCCTCCACTTGATTCCTACCAAAAGCCAAGCTTAGCCTACCTTGGCTTACAGCAAACTTGACTACTCAACCACAAAGGAAAATGGTGTGATAAGGCATGAAGAACAATGCATGGCAACTGATGTTTTCAGGGAAGTAACGTTGCTCAGTTCTTTCTCTTTATTGTTGTTGTTGTTGTTGTTGTTATTAAACCAAGTTTATTTCTATAGCTACCCAAACGGACACAACAAATGTTTCTTTTGACAACTCAGGCTTTGACATGTGGACCAAGCCTACATAATGGGGGAACCAAATCGTAAATGTGGTTTGGTTGTTCATGAAAGGTTGGACCGTGTTCTAGTTGGTTTCAAAATAGCATCTTAGTGGTAAGGCTTGGTGCACTTTGAGTCTATTTGAAAGCCAACCGGAGAGAAGGAAACTTGTTTGCTCAAATGAGTTATCTTTTAATGATAGTGTTAGAAGAGCTTCTATTGCATGCCGGTAGAAGAAGCTTCGAAAGCATTAAATATGATGAGATATCCATATGGTCATAGCGACTATGCACAGTATGAGAAAGGAATATTAGGTGGATAAAAGTGGCATATAACATTTTTGTCTGAGAGCAAGATAATGTCAGCTACTAACGACTTGGGCCAACTATTGAAAACTTATGGCTTAAGAGGGATATATGCTAGATAAAGATGCCGGACGTTCATATTGCCCAAAATAAGGAAGGAATTATCCGGCTAAACATTTACAAGTTGCCAGCAAATGACAACCAGCATCCCATCTCTACCAGGACAGTTCATCGGGTTTTTCTTCATACAACAACGATCCTTTCCTCCAAACCAACGTATAACAGTATTGCATGTACAATGTAAGGTCTCAAGAATGCTTATAAATAGTCTTCCATTACAAGCTTAGAACAATAAGAATAAGAAGGAATGAACAGTATTTCTTCATCATTTTAGCTAAGATACTACTTTTAGTGAGCAAAGTTTCCTCCAAGGATAGCCGTTCCTTTCTCCTTTCCAAATCTTTCTAATTTCTTTCCTCTAGTCATCGTTCTAGAAAGGCCCCAATTGATTTTGCTTATGTTGTAGAGGTTGGCTGCTGGAATTAACTATTGAACGAAGATGTAAGAATCTCTTATACCGACAACTATCGTGCCTTAAATTGAAAATGGGAGGGGATTCTCGACCCATTCCTTGCAGGCTTCTCCAAGGGCCTTGAATTCTCTCTTTTTGACTAGAGCCTAGATCATTGGGATCCAAACTAGTTACATTTCTTTTTTGCTAGAACTCTTCTAGCTGATGATTCCACTCTGCATGTGATTTGGCATTATTGTCTTACTTGTCAAGCCATGTGCATCCTATTAAGAAAAGCCCCCAACAATATGTATGTTATATATATATATATATTTCATTATATGTGATAAGAACAATGATGAACTGCAACCACTTGACAATGAGTGTAGTAGATGAGAGATAGAGACTCGGTGCTTAGATGAAAGCAAGTGGATCGAGTGGCAATGAAGTAGCCATAGACTGTCTTGAAAGGGGCACGATGATCAGGGAGCCCTAGGACTAAAAAGCATAGAGTGTCACATCCCAGCCCAGAAGCTAAGCACATGACAACCGTCGTGTTGCACCAAAATACGAGTCTATAGACTCGCACTTCGACACCATGTAAGGCATTAAACGATATCGTGATAAAAACATCTATAAACAAATTTGTGACTCATTTAATTTGGATAAAATAATTAAAAATAAAGTTTCAATAAAATCTAACATTTTCCATAAAGGTTGACCAAAGTTAACCAAAAGTTAAAATTTGGTCAACTCTACCAGTTTAGTCTTAATGACCTTAAAATTGTCAAGTTTGAAATACAAAGCAACTTGGAAACCCCTTTCATAAATCTACAACTTTTAAAAGATAAATTGAAGTTTAAGAATGACCGAAAATTTGAAAATCCAATCTCCGTTAACTTTGCTTTCTCTAATGGAATCCCTTAAAAATCATGAGCTCAAGTGCATGGGTCGTCTCTGAGAGAGGTACCACACAAAACATCCGAACCCACCACATACACCTTGAGGCACGAAGACACAACTAAACTAAGTGACTGCAAAACATGTAGACAAAAACGAGTGGTGAGTACTAACACGCACTCAGTGAGTGACAGTGACAATTGATAAAGTTCTACACACTTTGTAGAAGTATGGATGTAATTTTAAAAGCATTTCTATAAAACAGTCATGGCAAACCAATTGATATTCAAATGCGTAAATCATTCAATCATAAGACATGAATATCAAAGCATCCTTACATTCAAATCAAAATTTCATAATCTGGTTTGCAAACCAAACAATAACTCCAGCATTTCGATGAAATCTAACCATTCCATCGATTGAAAACATGCTTGGAAAGCAAAACAAGTTTATAATTATCGATATCTCAAAAAAGGCCCGATTTTCCATAAAACATGGGTTTTAGCCAAAAACATGTTTCCAATCTCCTAACCCTGGCCCAGGTAGAGAAAAAAACCATCAAGGGGTTTTAGCACATAAAAATTATATCAAAACTATGATTTACCCCCTTCATTGGTGTTGGCCTTTGACAACTCGATGTGGTGATGCAAAGAGAGTCCAACAACAAGTATACAAGTCATAAGAGTCACCATCTCCCATCAACTTTACATGACAATCATCAACAGAATAGAAAATACCACAATTTATGATATTCTCCTCAATGAACCATAGATTAGCAACCATGGTTGAGTTTGGGAATCCAATTCCCTAGGTGCACAATCACACCAATCTCAGCAATACGAAATCTAAGTACATGCCATAGTTCATAAAACAATTTACAAGCATAATGGTTGGTAACCAAAGCATCACAAGTCAAACATGGCATATACAATTATTCTAGTTACATTTTTACCAAACACGTTTATCAAACAATATAGCAAACATCCATACTCAAAACATGGTTTTCATACCTCTTTTCAAAATCCATATTTGAAAACATAATCATTTATCATTCAAAATAACAAGTCACTATCCACTCACAACTTTGGGAGGGTAACCACTCTCATGAGTCCACATGCTTATGCCTTGCCTTTCACCAATGTGTAACCTCCTAGAAGGTAGGTTAAGACAATAAAAAAAAAAAACATGTTAAGACACTTAACAAACTCATTATAATAGTCTAAGGCTATATGCTATGCAACTCTATGCCTTTACGCTCAAAGTATGCTACCCATGGCCTCCCCTTTCTGGCCACATCCAGTGGCTGGCTCCCCACTGGGGCCGGCTCTCCTCGGGTTAGCACCATTTCTCATCTTTTTTCACCCATTTTCACTTCAAACACTCCCAAACTCCATTTCAATTCAATCCAATACAATATTCAACTTAAAAACATCATCAAAACATATTATAACATCACTCAGTGCATCAACAACATCAATTTAGCTCACATTCAACCCTAAATGCACCCCAAAACCCATTTTCATATTCTAACTTCTAACATGCATAACTTTTTCATTTCAATTCCAATCAACATGATTTCAAGGATGTTTTGAAGCTGGAATTGGGTAGAATAAAATAACTCAAACTTGCCTTCCAACTCTTGTTGGACTTCCCATGAAATCCTCCCCTCCTTAGAGCTCAATTTTGCCAAAGTACCACCAAACTTGTTTGTTCTTCCTTCCAATGTTTAACCCACAAATTTCAAGCTCCAAGAATGATTTTGATGACTTTAATTCTTGATTTTCCATGAAATTTTGATGAGGATTCAATGGAGAAATTTTTTGGGTAAGTCTTGGGTTGATTTGCTCTTCAATGGAGAGAAAATGAGAAATAGGAAAAAGGGAAAATAATAAGGGAAAACCCTCTTCTTCTAATTTTATTCATTGGGTTTCAAAATTGCCCTTCACTTATCCCTTCAAATATCCACTTTGTCCTCCAAAGCACATATATTTTCAATCTGACCATTTTCTCCAATTTACCATAATTTTCATAACTCCAAATGACTTTCAATTTCACTTAAGTCTTTATCTTTATTAAATCTTCAATTCACAGTAGTAATTAATATTGTGACTCTAAATCATTTCATGGATCAACTTAATATTTCCATTAATTCCTTCTGATCATCAAACCATAATTTCATAGTCATCTTCTTTCATTTAACCTTAATTTTCTTTAGTACTCAACAACTGCCAAGGTCACTTATATAATGATTAACCTTAATCCTCAATTTCTCAATAATATAACAATCATTCTTTATGACTCCAAGATGAAGTTTGAATTTCCATTCTTAATCAGAAGTCTCAAAATCAACTCGTTACACTTCAATATCTCTAGACTTTGATTAACGGTTAACTTCAATCACTTCAATTTCCAAGTTGAACAAAAGTTCAAATTGATAACCAAAATTTTTGATGTTACATAGAGGGAAATTCGCTAGGGTAAGATATGTAGCTCTGTCCACCCACAGTGAATGGCAACGGGCTAGAGAGAGAAGTATATGAAATATATATGCTAACACACACACACACACACACATAAATATATATATATTGTTTTAAGATAAAAGAGATAGCCCTCCACGTAGTGAGGCATATGACCGTCGTGGAGTCAAACCTTTAAGTGTTTTGCGGCCCACCCATTAGATACGTTATGTTATTTTTTTTATTAGTATTATTTAAAAAGATTTTGAAAATAGAATAAATTGTTTATAACTTATTTTTGGATTGTACTCGTTTCTTTAACCCCTAGTGGACATTCATTGAACCTTTTGTCACTCACCTGTAGCCAACTTTGTTGGATACAGCTTTCGCATGCGAGGATCATTAAGATCATCAGTAGCCCATAGGAGTTTTTATGTTTCTACTGCTTAGGCATTTCATAGAGTTACTCCATTGGTACCTTGATTTCAAATTAAGTTATTTTATTAAATGATTTTCTATTTTCAATATTATTTCTAGTTAAGTTTTACTTTAAATTTTTTGTAGCAATGATATCAAACTCATGCCTTATGTTGCTTTAGGGTGTGTGGGCGGCCGACACACACTTTAAAGTAGCACAACAGTTGCTACATGACTGAGCCGACGGGTCCAAGGCATGACAAGAAAGCTATTGTACATATGAAAAAGTTACTATATATATGAGATAGTTATGAGAGTAATTATTGTGCAGATGAAAAACTATGTATTTGGTGAACAATGGTAGTAGTGCATTTGGGCTTATGACACGCTCACCCGAAACTCTAAGTGTGCAAGGCTTATGGTTCTCATAGCCCATTTGCAATTAAATAGAATTTATCGAATATATAAAATACATATTAAATTGCACTGAAAGATAAGATAATATACTGTGATGAAATAAAGTCTTTTTTTTAAATTACTAAGTGTATGGGAAATATTTCATTAAGTATTTAACTATATTAAAAGTGAGCAGTAATAAAATATTACCGATGGATCCATAACTATTTTACAAGAAAAGCTTGACCACATACTGGGTAAAAAAATCAGCTCCGGTCGAGTTGCTCCTCTAGATAATCTACTCTCTATCTAACACTACTGACCTGAAAAAAAAAATTTACAAGGAAAACAGGATGAGTATATTTTCTATACCAAGTGAGTGAGATAAGACCATAAAATATAACACAAACGTACAATTTTATCATAAAATAATTTTTATGTAAATTATGAGAAGTCTAAAGAAAATTCTCAGCATAAAGTTTAGATTTTTATATTTTATAAAATTTTGAATAGTAAATTCAATTTGAGAATTTAAAAGGGTTCGCCAACACATTGCTTAAACCTCAACCGGCCAAGATGAGATTTAAACCCGCCGAGGTAGTTTTCTCTTATTTCTTTATTTAGGAAGCAAAAAGCCCTCTACTTTGCGTTGGCATGGGCCTTCAACGGGTGGTACATGGTTATGTCCACAGTACTCCTATTGGGTAGCATAATCACTATTTCAATACGCGCAAAAACCCCTGTACCATCCACCCCAAGTGGGAGTGAAAGCCTACTCACACTGCCTCCACAAGGTCGGACCATGAGAGACGCCACTGCAGTGACCTATACTCATCCACCAAAATAAGAATCTCATAGTAACAATAATATTTTCACTATGTAGTTTGGTTAAATGGCCTTTTATATGATTTAAGGCAACATTGGGATTTCTCATTTTAGTATAAACACATAAATAGGCATCAAATTGCTAAAATTTCAAAGTAAATCCATTCAATGGAAAATCATGTAGACTTTCACGTTTATAACAAGATTTCATTTTCCAAAATTCACAAAACATGAAATTGTTACATTTAAAAATCATGGAAAGCAAAATGTAATAAAAATTTAGAAAGTCAACTCTAGGTCAAACAAGTCTCACTCACTAGTATAGTGAGGGTGTGCACTCCCTTTAATCCTCTGCTTCCCTTTTCTTTGGAGAAGTTTCATCACCTATACAATTGTTCACTCAAAGTGTTAACACAAGCTATGGTAGGAAAAATGGCAATTTGGACTAGTTATTTAACTAGTTTGCCAATTTGGGTACTTGGTGCCTAAATTGAGTTCTAGTGATTTAAATGGCATGGTTAAGGTATGAACAAGTTCATTTCGATAAACAGTGCCTGTAGGAATTTTCCATTTTGCCTAAAACCTCAAAACAAAAAAGTTGGACGATTTTGCCTCTAAATAAGGTGATTTTCGGCATTGAGGTTTTTGAGATAGGGAATTCAGTCCTTTCAATTCCTAAGGCTTAAATGTGTTCTAGGAATGCCACAAATAAAAAAAAATCAGATTTGGACACCTACATTATGGTTTGGAGGCAAAAATGTATTTTTTTCTATAAGCTTGGAATGACCATTTTTCACTATGGGGTTTGTTTAATTACACTAACTATCCATATTTATTTCTTATCGCACTTGTGACTTAAGCAAATTTTGAATGGCATTTAACTAAGTCTCCTTATAGTACTTGCCCAATGTAGGTTCCTTTAGGCCATAATGTAGGTTTAAACTACAACTACCTTAACCATTATTTTTTCCACCAATTTCTTGATTCACATCATCTTCTAATATTACCAAACTACCATTTATGGAACAAAACTCCATGGCCACTACAAAAAATATGGCACTTTCTCTATGATAGCATAATGCCATTCTTATAGAATTTGGTCATTTAAGTACCAAATTAGATTTTTCTTTGTCCATCTAAGTTCTTCTACATTCAAGAGACTACCTTAACACTTCCATTCTCTATTTGTGTCTTAACCTCATGAAGCATGAATATTGTTGAGGTTTGGAGCCATAAACTAACAATGGATTAAGGGGAAAAAAATACAAAATCTTCATGCATGAAACTTAATATTCATCATTTCATGACTAAAATTTTGAAGGAAATAAGAGAAATGAAAACACTCCTTTGAGTTTTTATGAAAGCTTGAAACTCATGCACTTGATGAAATTTGCAAGGTTTTTCTTCAAATTTTCTTGATGAAAATTTGTTTGGAAGTTGAAGTGATGAATTTTTTTGGAAAATTTGATGGAATTTGGTGTAATTTGGTGGTGTTTTGGTGAGGGAGATTGTGTAGAAGAAACTAGAAGCTTGGAGGTTGAAAATGGTGGAAGAAAAATGGCTGGGTGGGGGTTCGGCCATCATGGAAAAAATGAAGAGGAAAACCAAAAAAAGTTATCTTGAAAATTCTAGTCCATTCAATAGGTCAATTAACATGAATGCCCTTATTAAATTTTAAAAATTACCTTTGTGTCCTAAAAAGAAATTATGAAATTTGGAATAAAATAAAAGAATTTCAAAACTAAAACCAATAGATAAAGTTTTACAAAAATGAGATGAATTCATCAAAATATTTAAGCCATTAGGCTATTGGAAGCAATTGTCCCATTTTGGCATTTAAAACTTGTACAAGGGTAAAAAAATAATTTTCACCCAATAATTTCACGCAATAACTTGATAGCTTTCATGTTTGAATAGTGTATAACAATACGGAATCACCCAAAACCCAAGAAAAATGTTCTTGGTGATGGAAGAATTCATTTTGTAAAATCACACTTATTTACGAAAATGCCACTAGTTTTGTCGACATATTTTTAAGGTAATTTTTGCACAGGCTTACAGTACCCAGAAAAATACCACAATAGTTTCAAATATTACTAGACATGCTAAAATAGAAAAATAGAAGATTTAGACTTACATATACTTACACACCCAGACCTAATACGACTTTTTCGTACAAACGGAATAGTATAAAACGGCGTATTAAGTGAAAAATACGTCGGTCCAGATATGTCTAATTAAGAACAGATGTGAAAATTAGGATAAGACAGAGTTAGAAGATAAAGTAACTAACCGTGCATGGAAATTAGTAAATGCCAAAAAGACCTCCACTTAAATCCCTAGAAATTTATTATGGGCCCTATTGGCACAAGAAATCAAAGGATTTAGCCAACGAGTGAAAATGGAAGAAAGTTGAAAAAGAGAAAAAAGTTTGACCTGGGACCCGAGTAGACCCGGTATCGGGTTCCTCTATAAATAGGGGAGAACCGAAGCTTTTTTCTTCATTTCTCTTTTTCTTTTTTCTCTCTTTTTCTCTTTCCCTCTGGAGCCAAACGGAGGCATTTTGAACAATTGGCAGATCCGAACAATCCAGCCGTCAGATCAAGGTGAGTTTCCATTATGTTATTCTACTCACCTCGATCTACGTTATATTAAGTTTGCACGCATTTCCATGCATTGGTTTAGCGTAGACCTCAGTTTTCAGCTTTTGACCGATTTAATTTTAAAACTCAAATCTACGGATATCAGGCCAGTAAAATAAGCTGAGTTTTTAATATGTTATAGTACTTACCTTAATCTACATCATACTCCGCTTCCCCCATTTCTGTACACCGGGTGAGAGTAAATTGGAGATTTAGTCAATTTAGGCTAAATCTCGATTTTACGGAAATTGGACCGGTGTTTCTCGTTTCTGTCATGGATGCCATGAGGATCGCCTGTCTAAGTTTATACGTCGAAAGGAGGAGAAACGAATGCAAAAATCGGGGAAGGGATTGGCCGAGGAACAGGCCGATCGAGTCCCTGTTTAGATATTTTTATATTATATTAATATAATTTAGATATTTATATATTATATTAATATATCTTAGATATTTATATATTATATCATTATAATATATAAATATCTCGTAGGAGGGCTTTTTTAGCCCAATTTCGAGTAGAACTTGGCTCAGCCAGTGTGCGGTCCAGCCCAGTCCGGGTGTGGGGCCCACGAGGCCCTGGGGGCATTTTGGTACTATTTCGTCTAGAGTCCGATTTTAGCCCCGAAACCTCCCGAACACTTTCCTAAGCCCCAAATCACATTCAAATCCAATCTTAGGTCATGTTAGAGCCTCGTAGGTGCATTCATAAATTTAATTATGAATGCAAATGTATATTTCCATGTATTAGGGCTCCAGTTGAATCGAGTGCGGCAATACTCCGGAGGTTAAACTACATAGAGCTCTTGGGGTATACGAATCTCCCAATACTGTGAGTGACCTAGACTTCTCTGTTTAGCCACTGGGAACAAAGGTTTTGAAAATGTTTTTAAAACATAAATGTTTTCAAAGATTTTGGGATACGGGAAATCCACACACACACAGTTGCTTGTGATATACCCACGTAGATAGTGGGATATTTTCAAAGAAAATATAAAGACTTATATGTGTGTTTATATGTTTTAAATGTGTATATACATAAAATATTATTATTATGATAATTGAAGGTACGATTGTCACGCCCCGACCAGCCTCTGGTCAGCCACGTGCCAATCGTAGTGCTGTCTCGAAGTACGTGTTAGCCAGTCACGCACCTGAGGCACCGCAAGGCATAAATGGGCATCATCACTGTCAAATAAAACTAAAACTTTAATTAGAAAATATTTAATAAAATAATTAACTTTAAAAGTAATGCCAGTGGACTAATTGAGAGAATACCTACACAGCGGAAACTTCTAAGCCTAAGCCACTGACGCCTCCTAGTGAGCCTCTTTTCTATAGCTGACTCCGATCGCGGATCTGCATCCATCCACATTGGATACGGGTGAGTGACAGAGGTTCTAAGAATCTCCATCTGGGTTAGGGAGGATAAGAGAAATCCAAAATAAAATAAAATAAAATAAAATAGATTAATAATAAATATTTTTCTTTTAAAACTCTTTTCTGGTTCTCCAGCTGAGAACCCTCTTTTAAAAACACTTTAAATAAATAAATATATATATATATGTATATCAAATGGGCTGGCATCTCTATCATACTGGAGGTGCGACCCGTCGGTCGTCTTATGCCTCACTGCACCGAGGGCTATCTCTTTTCTCATTCAATAATATTTTTTTTCTTTTCTATCTCTCTAGCCCTTTCCCTCGGTGGTGCCTCGCTGTGGTGGAACATAGCGAACTGGAGCCCTGGCGAGTTTCCCTACGCGCCTCTCCCAACCAGGCTCGACTCACCGTGCTCCTCGATAGGCGGTCCACGGCTGAGTATCATGCATGCTCTCAAACTCGGTCCACGCTCCCGCAAATTGGAGCTCCGAGGAACCCTCTCAAACATTCGTCTCCCAAGGGCATCGTACCCTCAATAATCATAATAATAATATTTGAAAAATTATATATATATATATATAACATGCATATTTAAAATATATATAAACACACGCACATAAGTATTTATATTTCATTTTGAAAACATCTCACTCTCTATGTGGGTATATCACAAACAATTGTGTGTGTGTGGATTCCCCGTATCCCAAAACCTTTTGAAAACATTTATGTTTTTAAAATCATTTTCCCCAGTGGCTAAACAAAGAAATCTAAGCCACTCACAGTGATGGAAGAATCGTATACTCCCAAGCGCTCCATGTAGCTCAACCTCCGGAGCATCGCCGCACTCGATTCAACCGGAACCCTAGTACACAGAAATACATGTTAGCATTCATAAATAAATTTATGAATGCACCTATGAGGCTCTGGTATGACTTATGACGATGTTTGGAAGTGATTCGGGGCTTAGAAAAGTGTCCGGGAGGTTCCGGGGTAAAAATTGGACACTTGAAGGAAAATTACGAAAATGCCACTAGGGACCCATGGGCCCCACACTACAGGCCCAGCCCGACCCTGTTCTGGGCCAGGCATGCCTGCCCCCTAAAGCTGGGTCGAGCCTGGCCTGTTTCTGGGCCTAAAAGGCCCTTCCCATGCGAGTTGGGTCAAGCCCAACAAGGCCCAAGCGCACGGATTGGGCCAAAAGGCCCAGTCCGGCGCCGGACAGCCCAGGTCCCGCGTGGGACCTGGCCTGCAAGCCTCTCCCACGTGGGAGCCGTCTGGCCTCCTCGGGATCTGAGGCTTTTCCTCGATTCCCGAGCCCCTTGGGCCACCGTTCGACGTTAAATTCGAGATGGAGGTTCCTCTCACCTCCCACGATGCGTTTACTGGAGCAGAAACGAGAATTACAAGCTCAAAGTTCCTAAATCTCAAATCTAAACTTAAAATCTAACTAAAAGCTGAAACTAACTTTGAGCTTGGATTTCTCCTAGACCAATGCATGGATAAGCGTGAAAACTTAATGAAACACAACTCAAGGAGTTAAAAACAACTCACCTAGATCTCGCCTTGAACTTGAGGTCGGTTTGTTCGGATCGGCCAAAAGTCCAAAATTGCTCCAAAAGAGCAGTTGAGAGAAAAGAGAAAGGAGAGAAGAGAGAAAGAGAGAAAAATGAAAGGGAGAAGCTTGGCCTCCCCTTATTTATAGGGGAGCTCGACACCAGGTCTACTCGGGCCCTGGGCCAGACTTTCTCTTCTCTTTGAAACCTCTTATAATTTCGTTCCTTGGCTCGATCCACTGACTAATTCACCAATGGACGTCCAATCCATTGGCTATGGACTTAAAGAAGTCCACTTAGAGATTCCATGCATGGTCACCAATCTCATCTTCCAACTACGTCTTGTCTTAAGCTTATCTTCTCTTCAGACTTGACACAAGTGGACCGACATATTGTTTAATTATCTCGTCATCTTGTACTATTCCGTTCGTACGAAAAGGTCGTGCTAGGTCCGGGTGTGTCAACGATACCCCTGCAAGATGAGTGATTGAGAGGACCCCTCGGTGCTCTAATATGCGAGAGCGTGGACTGAGTGAGAGGCATGCCAGTTAGGTTCCCGTGGACCTCCTTTTTGAAGGGGCATGGAGAATATGATGGCCTGGAATAAAGAGGCGCGGAGGGAGACTCGCCAGGTCAGAGGTAGCTATGTTCAACCACAGCGATGGGCACCACCGAGGGAACGAGCTAAAGAAAGAGAAAAAAGAAAATGTTTTAAAAAAAAAGAAAAGAGATAGCCCTCGGTACAATGAGGCAAAAGATGACCGACGGGTCCCGCCTTCAGTATGATAGAGATGCCAGCCCATTTTATGTATATATATTTATTTATTTATTTATTTATTTATTTAATGTGTTTTAAAGAGAGTTCTCGGTTAGAGAACGAGAAAGAGATTTTAAAGGAAAAATATTTATTTTATTTTATTTTAGTTTTATTAGTATGTTTTTGGATTCCCTTAATTGCCCTAACCTCGATGGAGATTCATTGAACCTCTGTAACTCACCTGTGTCCAATGTGGATGGATGCAGATCCGCGTACGGGGTTAGCAAATAGAATGGAGGCTCACTAAGAGGCGTCGGTGGCTTAGGCTTGGTGTTTCCGCTGCGTAGGTATTTCTTCTAAATTAATCCACTGGTGCATCTTTTTAAGTTAATTATTTTATTAAATGATTTTTAATTAAAGTTTTAGTTGTTTTGCAGCGATGATATCCATTTCTTTGCCTTGCGGTGTTTCGAGTGCGTGAGCTGTCGGCACGTACTTCGAGGCAACACGACGGTTGCCACGTGACGACCCGGGCGGGTCGAGGCGTGACATATACATGCTCGGTGTGAGGTACGTAAATTTTTGAAAAATAGTATACAAAATAAGCCTTGTTCTATTATACATGAAATTTGTCCAAATGGTGTAGGAATTAAGTTCTTCAAAATGGGAAAATTTTCATTAGGTAAAAGTTGTTTCTAATTCCCCTAAGAATATATTCGCATGCATTTCATATAAAATTTTTCAATGTATTAGCCTATGACTCCAATTCGAGTTAATTTGAGGCTAGACGTTACACTTTCAATCGGAGCAAACACATTGCCACTAATGTGCCAAATATAGCCTAAGGTGGCAGATAACGTGCCAAGAAGGTCAACAGTTTGCAGATCCGATCAATGCCGACAAGGGGGTTACTATCTTTAGCCTACTATCTTTAGCCTAATGTAGAAGAAACTCTTAAAGAGTATCTCCAAAGTATAACATCAATGTTTGCATCATTTTGGAGTTAAAGAAGAATCTTTTAAAACTATACTTATACTATTTTTTTCACTCCAATATCTTCTACACCAAAGTGTTAAGAGTATTTAAAAAAATATTCTATAAATAATTATAAAAAAATAGATTAAAATATATATTTAATATTGATATCATTGTAAAGTCTCAATCAGATTTTTCTTATGATATTTTTCATAATAATTTAAATTTAAAATTTAAGTATTTATCAAATTATATAAATATATCAAAATATTAAAAAATAAAAAAGTAATAGTGATAAAAGGTATAAAAGTTGAATTTTTAAAAAAAAAACTCAATTTCGTGTTCTCAAAGTTGGTGTTTTGGTGAATCCGTTGGAGAATTTTTGAATTTATGACATCAATTTTGTGTTTTTGTGTCTTCATTGGAGATGCTCTCAAACTTACTTGACTTGCCCAAATTTGTTCGTCTTTGTAGAACAGAGTATGGTATTAATATTATTAATTAACTTTTTTGGTCTAGATAAAACAGAATAATATGATTTCAAAGCCTTAAGGCTATGGTATTATTAATTCAACATAGAAAACTCTTTTTGTAAGTGCCTCAAAGGCATACCCACTTTACTGGTCCCGCTGTGATCCAAACTTAAATAAAATTCAAGTATCAATCATCAATGCATGTTTGATAAACCATGAGATTATCAAGATTCGGTAAAATATTTTTATTTGAGGACCTTAAAATAGGAATACGTGGTAGAAACAATGTTGGTAGCATGGACTTAGCACTTTCGGTTTGATATAGGACACGAAGCCCGTGATGACAATACAAGAAGAAGATTGCAATTTCACAATATCCTCTTGCAAAACCAATATACCTTTTGTAACTTCAATATTTTATTTGAAAAACATAAAGTTTTGTTTTACGTAAGGAATAATCTTAGCCATATGTGAATTGACTGTTGATTTCTGTATATATGGTAACATAAGTTTTTGGCTGAATGTCTAAATTATCTCCTAAATTATATTGATCTATAAATTTTTATTTAGGATAATTAACTCTTCAAATTATTATTTTAAGATAATTAATCTCTCAAAACTATTATTTTAAGATAATTAACCCCCTCAAAGTGTTATTTTGAGACAATATAACCTTTAATTGTATAGAATAATTATATTAATCCCTTGAAATTTTTATTCTTTAAGGGTTATATTGTCCTTAAAAAAAGTTTGAGGGATGAATTATTCTAAAATAATAATTTAATGAGTCAATTATCCCAAATAAAAGTTCATTAACTAATTTATTCTTTTTTATATAGTTTGGAGGCTGATTTGAATATTAAGCCATATTTATTTTTTGTTGAGAAAATAACTTTTTGTCCCATTAAAATTAGCCTGTCAAATTGCCTTGTGTGATGACACAGTTTAATCACAATATTTTGTTTTTAAAAAAGATTTACACATTGAGTCATAAATTTTAAAATATTTATTGTTGAGAGGTTTTAGTTCAAATATTATTGTTGTAACTACACCACATGAGATTAAACAAATTAACCTAACAATTTTGGTGGAATAAGTAATACAACTTTTTTATATATAATATTATTACAATTTGAATTTTTTATTTTTGTATAAATTTTCGATATCAGAAAATCACTTTGAATTTTAATTTATCCGAAATTTAACAATGGTACATCTTAATAGGAAAAAAAACTCTTTTAAACTTGTTTTATAGTAAGATTTTGAGTAAATATCAGGTTCAAGATCAAAATACAACCATCTCAACAACCTCGCTTGATTTGTAGAAGAATTAAACAAGATGATTTCCCACTACAAAAACTGTCTCAACTCTAATTTTTAAAATGAAAAAGGCGAAGAAAGATGTGAGTACGAAAGTTTAAAGGAAGAAAAAAGGAAGAGGAAAATTACTCATTATAGCAGGTGCTTCCGAGTTGTGAAAGGTAGGTGCCACGTATCTTCGTAAAAGCAAAGCACAGAATTTTCCAGGGGGTTTGTGACAAATTAACCACTGGGTCAAAATCTGACTTATTTGTACTTAACCAAACATATCAAATACATCATCCACTTTTTTTAGAATTAATTAAAGTACTAATAATTATCTTACTTTTTAAAAAAAAATTTGAGATTCTTATTATTTCAATTAAGATTATTAAAATTAAAAGTCTAAATATTATATTTTATTAATTTGAAGCTGTCTAAAATAATGTCTATCCTTTTTCAAATAAAAAAGACTTTTTCACTATTATTCTTAATTTAAAATACAAGTTGAAGCCGACTATTTTTACACAATTGAGAAGACAAAACGTCATGTCGCTTGTGAGAACAGATTTACTTACCCCTAGACATAGCAGTAGGAAAAAAACAGTTTATTTACTACTAGATTTTAAACTCGACATGGAAGTGGCGAGATGAGATGAGAAGAGATGAGAAGGGAAATGCGATTGGGTGATCAATCTTCTTTGGAAAGAGAGTAGAACTGTACAAGGCGATCTCCAAGATATGATGTGCAGTGCCTTAAAGTATTGAAAACGTAGGAAAAGTCCAAAGGGCATAAGAAAAAAGGGGAGGCCCCACCTCCAAGATTTCCTTGGTACTCCCAAATCTCCTCATTCTTTCTCTCGTCGTCTTGATTTCTCCCTTCTGCCCCATCCTTCTCATTTTTTGCGTTTTTAATGTTCCCTTCTTATTATGCCATCCATGACATCAATAATTTTACATCTCTTTCATTCTTATAGTAGTCTATAGTAGCGCTGTAATAGTAGTGTAGTATCTTTTTTTTTTTTTCTCTAACTTTACTTAATTTATATGGTAAGACCTTTAGTTAGTCCTCAATCAATTTTTTTAATTATAATCGGTAGGTATGACGGTTATTTAGTAACCGTTAGATGTTGGTATTTCATTATTAAAGTTTGAATTTAGAGAATTTGTTTAAAATGTTATAGATTGTATTTAACCTAATTTAAGTGTAATTAAACCACTATATAATTTCATCCTTAAATTTAGAAAAATCAATTTTCTAAAATTTTAGAGATAATTATATAAAATAAAATTTTAAAATTTGATTAGACGGAAGATAATGAAATTTATTTAGGGGAATTATCAAGGGGGTGTAATGGTAGGCTAGTTATGCCTCAATAGTGTAATTGATTGGCTTTTTATCATGTTTAATGTAATATCCAACTTTATTTCTTATAAATGTAGTATAGTTAACATGACTTATCCATTTTACCCTTTTCATAAATATTTTCAAAGTATATTATCTTTTAAACTAAAACTTTTATTTTTATTTTCTTCCATTACAAGAAATTGTAATTGGTAATTTTTATTTTAAATTATTTTAAAATTAATTTCAATTCATCAATTAAAAAAACTCAAACACGTTTTAACATTCTAAAAAGAAAATTTAAAAATAAAAAATAACTCAAGAATTTAATATTATTACAAAAAAATATTGGTAAAGAATTTAAAGGATATTATGCCTTAAATGTCACGCCCCTAACCAGTCGGCCAGGCCATGTGACAACTATCACGATATCTCGAAATACGTGTCAGACGCTCACGTATCCCGAAGCATCATAAGGTATTGAATGAGTATCTTCGTTGCAAAACAATTATTAAAACTTTAATTAGAAAATATATTATAAAAATTAAAAATTATTTAATAAAATAATTATTTAAATTTGATTGCATGTGGATTAGCTTGAAGGTTACCTATGCAGCCGAAACTATTAACTCCTAAGCTACCGACCTCTCTTAGTGAGCCTCCAATCTACCTATGATCCTCTTACATGAAGCTACATCCAACAAAGTTGGCTACAGATGAGTGACAAAGGTTCAATGGATCTTCATAAGGGGTTAGGGAAACGGGGATAATCCAAACCAAATTTATAAAACAATTATTTTAGTTTTTGAAATCTTTTCCCAAAATCCTTTTTTCAAATTTAAATAAGTAATTTAAATAATTTAACTTAAATTTAAAAATTACTTTCTAAATGGGCTGGCAACAAACCACTAAAGGCTTCGACCCGTTGATCTTATGCCATACTGCACCGAACGCTATCTCTTATCTCTCAAAACATCTTCCTACTTTCTGTTTCTAGCCAGTTCTCTCGGAGGTGCCTTCCCTATATGTGGAGCACTGCTACAATAACCCTGGCAAGTGTCTCCCTGCTACCTGTCTACTCTAGGGTTTCCACTCACTGTGCCCTCGATAGTGGTCCATGGCTACTTAGTCAGACGTATGCTCCGCTCAGTCCACACGCACTCTTATGGAGCACCGAGAACCACTCAGTCTCTCATCTTGCCTCTCATTATCATCAAATATATATAAAAACATAAATCAAATAAATTTAATAAACATTGATAATTTTCTAAAATTATCCCACCCACTAAATTGGTGTATCATAAAATAAAAGTGTGTAAAATAGATTACTCATATCCCAAATCATTTATAAAACATTTGAAAATCATTTTATAATTTAAAATCTTTTGAAAATGTTTAACCCTAATGGCTAAGTAATGAAATCTAAGTCACTCATAGTACTCGGAGGTTCGTATACTCCAAGAGAATCCACGTAGATTAATCTCTGGAGCGTCGCGACACTCAATCGTCCAGAAACCCTAATTACACGGAAATACTTGTTAGCATTTATAAATTTAAATTTATGAATGCACCTACGAGGCTCAACTATGACCTAAGATGATACTCGGATGTGATTTGAGGTATAAAAAAAGTGTCCGGGGAGGTTTCAGGTCAAAATCGGACACTTGGAGTGAAATTACAATTTTGTCCCTTGAAAACATCAAGTCCGATGCCAGATCTGCCTTACAGATCCAACACCTAAAAATGGGCAATCCTGCATCGAGCTCAGTGTGAGAGACGGGCCCACAGAGCCTGCTCCAGTCCAGCCAGCCACCCTGCAGCTTAATTGGTGAGAGGCGTGCTCATAGGAGCAACAAAACCCTTGGTGGCCAGGGTTCGAGTAGCGCTGCAGGCGTGTGTGATGCGAACTGGCTAGGCCAAGGGACAATACTTTGAGTAGTGGAGACCCAGTGGACCGGGGCCCAGGGTGGCTGGCTGGACTGGAGCAGGCTCTGTGGGCCCGTCTCTCACACTCAGTCAAGTCCCATGCGGGACATAAAGCAAAACGTTTGTTTTCGGGCTTTCTCCTCGGATTTCATGCCCGATTGTCCATGGATCATCCTGCGAATTGAGACAGATGATCCCCACGACTTCCATAACAATTTCACCAAAAGAAAAATCGAAATCATCGGCTCAAAGTTCTTAAATTTCAAATCTACGCTTAATTTTACCTAAAAAGATAAACCTAATTTTGAGCCAAAATTTCTCCTAAATCAATGCATGGATTTACGTGCTACACTAGGCAAAATGAAGATGGAGGTAAGTACTACAACATACTAGAAACTCTCCCTGATCTATCGATCAAATTATCCGAATCGGCCAAAACTCTAAGATGCCTCTGTTAGGGAAAAGTTCGGGTTGGACTTTATCTCATTTTCTCCAATCTCTTCATTTCTTGAGCCTTGGGTCAAAACTCTGCCTTTTGTACCGTTGGACTCCATAACTAATGACTTAAAGGATGTCTAATGGGTGTTTAGTTATTTTCCATGCATTGAGTAACCTCATCTTCTATCTCCGTTTTATCCTAACTTTAACATCTCTTCTTTATCTGATACATCCAGATCGACATATTATTCATACTAATACGTTATCTTTCACTATTCCACTTAGTACGAAAAAGTCTGATTAGGTCTAGATGTATCATTAAAAATGTTGATAAAAAGAATTTTAGTATATTTATGAAGCAATTACAAATTAATCGAAATAAAAAACTTAATGTAATAAAAAAACTATTGAAAAAAAAATAGTTATTAAAAGAGAAGAACAAAAGTTTAAAAAGGTTAAAAATAGATAAGTTATGTAAGATGTAGTACACTTATGGGGAATTAAGTTGTCATTACAATTAACATGGTAAAAAATAAGCCCAATACACTATTGGGCTATAATTAGCCCACCATTACACCCCTTGATAATTCCTCCAATTGATTTTGATCTTTTTATATCGATTATACGAAGGGATTAATACAAAATTGATTTTAATTGTATAAAATAGATTTAATTTCATATAATCGATTCTAAAATATGGTTTTATGTGTAAATTTACCGAAGTCACTAAAATCGTGTGTGATTATTATACATCGAATTTTCAAATGGAGTAAGTGTTTAGGTATCATGTTGATTTATTGTTTTATAACTAACTATTGGTATATGGGATAATATCGCACCTATGGTATGAGGTTGTGTTGTAGTTTTATCTTATGTTATATAAAATCGATACTAATCTTTTTAGAATCGATGCTTGTTGTATCAAAATCGATGTTATCCTATGGATTTTTTTTCTACAAAACATAAGTAATTAAATTATTTATGAATATTTCAAATTTAATTTATAATATGCAAATCAATTTTTTCAATTAAGTTTAACCATGTTTTTTTTCGATGGTATTTCCCAGTGGAAGTTCAAAAGTTGTGGAGTTCATCGATAATATTCTAATTGAATAAATGTTTAAATTAATTTTACAGGGATGTCAATCCAGTGTGTAATAGTAGTTTGTAATTTTGTTCTTTAAATCATTTCTGAACTTGCAATAACTCGAGTTTTCTATGTTTGATCCTATTTGTAATTGAGTTTGAACATATTTGAAATCAATTTTTGAGAGTTTATAATCAAATTTGAACTTGTTTTAGATGTAATCAAATCTTGTTTGGTCTTTCAATCGTTTTGCTCACAACCTTATTTAAATACACAATTCGTGAAACCTAACTATCTAATAAATACATTCATTGAGTTATAAAATTTGAAAATTATTTTGAAATTGTGTGTGACTTCTATTAATTTGAAAATGAATGATTATCTTAAGTGAGTTATTATATACATGATTGATGATATATTCATGAAGGTATAATATATATACAATAACGGATGGTAGTAATGCTTTGGCCCTCCAAGATTTTAAAATTCTTATTATTTTTTATATCTACTTACTATATATTTGTATATATCTATCATCTATCATCTATCATCTATCATTACTTATAAAGTTATATATATGGCCTTAAAAATTGACAACTATTAAGTGGTATCAAAATTGATATGAGGGCTATTTAGGTCATTGTAATTACTAAATGGATGGGCCATTGCATTTCTATTGTAGATCTAAGATTGGATCATTGTAGTGAGCTTCCTTATTGTTCAATGACTTTTGGATCCAAATGGAATCCAATAAAATTATATTTTTTCTTCTATTAAGAAGAAAATTAAATAAATAAATTATGTTAATTAGAATTTATTGATTCATATGAAATGGTTTTTTTAATAAAATTTCAAAGAAAATTTTAGTCAAAGTTTAAATGATTTTTGTTTATTTTACTCTTTCTTAATGTTTGTATTAGATTTTTATTCTATAGGTTAATTAACGTTTTTCTAATTTAATTGTCTTTTCTCACACTGATTTAAATTTTTTTTATTTTGAAAATTTTTTTGCATTAAAGGTATATAGGGATAATTTTAATTTATCATAAAACTAATACATTTGTCTTTTTATGTTTACATTACTTTTCAATTTATTTTATAAGTTTTAGATGTATTTTTAAAATTTTATTATAGTTAAATTTAATTGATAACTATATTGATTGAATAATGAAGAAATATTTCACTGCGAAGCGCATACATGATATGTCCTTGTATATACTAAAAAACTTACATTGCCAAACCACCCACACCCCTCCCCCCCACCCCCCCCCCCCCCCCACCAAAAAAAAAACTTATTTCAAATTGACTCCTCCAATATCTCATGCCAAAATCTATCACTACATATATATTTTCAACCTTTTAGTGATTATCTTAGGTGATGATTGTTGGTATTTACTTTTTTCATTGAACATCATTTTCGCATATGGAGGGGGTACAATTCGCTAGCTAATTAGGCACGTGAGATTGTATATAAGTGATATTTTTCTATGAAGAAGGTATTTCGAATTTATTTAAGATAAGTATAGTATTTTCATTTAGATAAGAAAAATATTTGTCATCATCATATGTTTCAGTTTTTTTTTTTTTAAAGTCATTACATTCGATTTGCCAAAGATATGGTTTCTTGTGATCTAACATAATGTGGCATGCAATCAATGGTGATGATGGTTTCTAAACCGATATACACATCATAGACCACTTAGGGGTAATTCAATAGTATATTAAAGGTATTAAATGCGATACAATTTATATTTCTATAGAAGCTGTTGCGAGGAAAGTTCTGCACATAATGTAATTTGATTTCATATTTGAAGTCGAAGACTTCAACTGCGAGAGGAAGAATTGGTGGCGAGATAGATATTTAAATCGAAAGAGTAAATTGATTACATTTAAAGAGTCTATTAGATCATTGCAGTAGATAATTGAATATAAATTTATTGTAATTGATAAAATTTCCATATTAGTTTATAATTTCTCTTATTTATTTATTTATTTATCGTGTGAAGTTGTTGGAGGATATTTAATGTAAACTGTATTACAACCCTTTATTATGGGAAATGCCTTTATAATCAAATTTGAGAGAAATATTAAAACGAATAAGTATTTAACTCGATCTAATAGAGATGTAAATTATGTAATAGTGGTTTGGAATTATGTTTTTAAAATCTATTTTGGACTTGCAATAAATCGAATTTTTCACGTTTGTTCATGTTTGTAATTGAGTTTGAATTGATTTAAAATCGATTTTCCAAGTGATTAATGTGTATTTTAGTGTATTTTTGTATTTAACATATATAATAGGAAGCAAATATTTAACAAAAAGTTTAAATTGATATGGTGGTTAGTATATTTAATTTTATGATATGTGGTAAAGGGTTCTAATCTTTTTTGTTGCAATTATTTTTTTGACTAACATTATACTCAAAACCCAGTTTAAAACAGTTTTTACACTCTTTTTGGACCCTTAGATTAAGAGGAACCAATGGCCAAGATTAAAATAATTTTTAATCAATTTTCCTTTTATCCCTTTTCTTGTTACACGTTTTTTTCTCTGTTTCTCTTTCATCACTCTTCTAGCTTTCTCTTGATTTCTCAACTCTCTTGACTGTTCTTTTTCCTTATTTTTTAATTTCTTTCTCCATTCTTTTCCATCAATATTCACATTGCTTCTTTTTTTTTCTTTTAATTGCATAAGTTAGCTTACTCAAAATTAAAACAACTGATTTTTCTCAGTCAGATAATATCTTTTATATTTACTTCTCCTTAAACTAGGAATGGAACAATATTTCAAGAATTCATTGTTTGAAATAATTGAAAAAAGAAAGCATTTTGACAGCCAAGAACAGTAATTTTGAGAAAGTGAAAGTGGAAAAATGGCTTCAATCAAGTAAAAAGAAATTATTTTTTTGGATGAGTCATTAATTGATGTAGTAAATATAATTAAAAATTAAGAAAAAACAAAAGAAAACCAAGTAAGAAAAAGCGTTAAAAAAGAGTTGAGGAAGAAAAAGAGCAAACAGAAAAAAGAAAAAAAAAATGAAAAGTGATAAGAGAAGGAGAGAAGAAAGGCGAAAGAATAAATAAGAAAGTGAAACTTAATTAAAAAATTATTTTAATCTTGACCATTGATTGCACTAGATCTAAGGGTCTAAAAGAGTAAAAATCTAAAAGATTTTCCTTGCAATTTATTTGACTGGTTGCAAGTTTCACCCTAAATTTTAAATAAAACAACACCTAAATCTAGCGACTAATAAAACAGCCATCATATCTAATGGTTATTATTAAAGGGGCTATTTAGAGGGTTAACTTATAAGGGGCTAGCTGTAGCCTTTACCAATTTATATAGAAAATTATCGCGTAAAAGTAGATTTAAAGGGTTTACATGTGTCTATGTAGGAATATTTTTAAATATTACTCCCTCTTTCTTTTTTTGTTTATTTACCTTTTCTTGTGAAGTCTCAATTTGTTTATCTTTTATTCACAATAAACAATAAATGTATTTAGATTCTAAAATTTATCCTTAACTTTTCACCTATCATATTTTATATAAAATTCAAAAAACCATTAACACCAATGTTAAAGATGAAAGCCCTTTTAATCCACTTTCTTAAGCTTTGTGTAAAATGGTGAGAGACAAATAATTGAAGACGGAGGAGATAATAATTAATTACTTATTTGAGAGAAAATTGTTTTGTATATTGTGTAAACTTTTAACTCTACAACAAGTAAAATTAGATGATTAACAGGTATTCTATTACGTAAGTAATTAATTAATTAACTAATTAATTAATTAATTTATAAAATGTCAAGGTGCTTCGCATTGGAAGAGAGTTAGCAGCTATGAAGCTATGTCAGATGAAGAAAGATAGTGCGAGTAAAAGAGCTTAAAGAAAGCTGAGTGCCAGCCAGGATGATTACTCACTTACATTTCTCTCATTTGCAACGTAGTGGAAGGAAAGAGAAGGAGCTGCTTGAGAGGTTGCTCCCCACCGATTGTTGGAACGACGCAAGCCAGGCCGGGCCTCGATTCAGAAGGATGAAGGGCCCCAAAGTATAAATAGGGGGTTAAAAATTCCCCATCTCACAAGACCATCAAGATCTTCGACTGAGCCCCCCAAAAGTAATCCACCTAGCCCTACCCTTTGTCTGTTTAATCAGTTAAGAGAGACAGCTGGGTGGTTGGGGACTAATACTACGGATGAAACCTTCGACCAGCGACTTATTACGACCCGCCCAGAATGCTCATCCAAACTAAGGACCTTATTCACACAGCGAAAAAAGGCAGAGTAGAAGGTGATCAACCGGCATGCACAGCGCTTTGATCATGATAAATTGGAGATAACTATTATTTAGTGTTATAGATATTATATAAGATTATTCATACATTGTTAGTTAAGTTTTTAAACTCAGTTTTAAGAAAGGTGCCACATAAGAACCTCGCTGCTTGGTCGAGTGACAACAAGCAGGCTAGAGTGTTCACCAGGGCAGGGGTTCGACCCCTGCCATCCCCCTCCCCCAAAGAACCCTCTTCAAAAAAAAAAAAAGAAAGGTGCCACATAAGAGAGAGAACAAATTTTTTGTTTTAAATTTTTTATTTTTTATTTTTATTTTGACGCAACAATTAATTTGTATAAGCTAACAACACTATATGACTATTAATTAACTCTTTATATATATATATATAAACTTTTCATTAAATTACCTTAAGAAAAAAGAAGAAAATCAGATGGAAGACTAAAAGTTTAGAACAGTTACCAAATCTCTTCTCCTTCCAAAATTTTATTTTCTTCTTTTGTATTTTCATCCATTTTTCTTTCTTTTATGTTCTTATAGAACACTAAGAAAGGTGTCACACCCTAACTAGGAGGCTGGTCATGTGGCAATCATAGTGCTATCTCGAAGTACATGTTAACCGCCATGTAAGGCATAATGATCCAACCTGGAGGTCAGCTACGTGGCAACTGCCACGCTACCTAGAAGTACATATCTGCAGCTATGCACCTCGATGCAACGCAAGATATGAATTGGACATCATTGCTGTAAAATAATGTAAAATTAAAACTTATTAGAAAACATTTATAATAATAATAAAATCATTTAATAAAACAATTTAATTAGAATTGAGTACCAGTAGACTAACTCTAATGAATAATCTATACAATAGAAATACAATAATTCCTAAGCCACAAATACCTTTTAGTGAGCCTCTGGACCTCTAATTTGCAAAACATAACAAGAAACGTGCCATAAGTATACCTCGGTATGCTCGGTGAGTAACTTCGATTCAATGAAAGTCAAATAAGGTTTATAGAGTTGGGTGTATCCAAAACAAGTTATACACTTTTTTTATATTTTATTTAAAAACCTTTATAAAAACATTTTCCCTGAAACCTTCCAATTCGACTAGAATAATAATAATAATATACACATAATGGGCTGGCTGTGAAAACACACTCTGAGGCTTAAGCTTTCTAATTAGTCACTAACCCCGAATCATCGAAGGCTATTCTTCTCCTTTGAAAACCATTTTACATAATATATTTATATAAATATTTATCTGTCTCTAAGCCTGACACACTCGGACCTAGCACGACTTTTCATATGAACGGAATAGTGCAAGATGACGTACGAATTAAACAATATGTCGGTCTAGTTGTGTCAAGTCAGAAGAGAAGATAAGCTTAATGTAAGCCAAAGTTGGAAGATGAGATTGGTGACCATGCATGGAATCACTAAAGTGAACTTCTTTAAGTCCATAGCCAATGGATTGGAAGTCCATTGGTGAATTGGTCGGTGGATCGGGCCAAGGATCAAAGTTTTGAGAGGTTTAAAAGAGAAGAGAAAGTTTGGCCCAGGGCCCAAGTAGACCCGATGTCGGGCTCCCCTATAAATAGGGGGAGGCCGAGCCTCTCCCCCTCATTTTCTCTCTTTCTCTCTTCTCTCATTTCTCTTTTCTCTTAACTGCTCTTTTGGAGCAATTTTGGACTTTTGGCCGATCCGGACAAATCGACCGCAGGATCAAGGCGAGTTCTTGGTAAGTTATTCCTAACTCCTTAATCTACATTTTTCTAAGTTTTCATGCATCTCCATGCATTGGTCTAGGAGAGATCCAAGCTCAAAGTTAGGTTTAGCTTTTAGTTAGATTTTAAGTTTAGATTTGAGATCTAAGAACTTTGAGCTTGTTGTCGAGACGTTTTACCGCTCCGACGAAAAATGAAATGGCGTGAAAAATGTTCGGGACTAAACAGTCTAAAAATAAATGGAGTCGCCACTAACCTTTTATTTTTAATAGGTGTGGTTAGTCATCTACTTGTTTAACCCAACGTAAATATAGAAAGATTACATCAAGTTAAGGAAAGAAACTGGTCTACGAAAAAGATTTTAGGTTCGGGAGTCGGTTATATTTGGGGAAGAATTAGCACCCCCAAGACGCCCAGAAATCGATACCACAAAAGTCTTAAAAATATTTTACTTGGAAAATAATAATAATATGTGTTAAAATTCATTTTAAGAAAAATACAGTTTTGAATGTCGGAATAAATATTCCTTTTAGTGTGGGATAAACATCCCATTATAAAAGCTAAATTCGAAATTTAAAAGTTTAATGTCGGAATGAACATTCCTTTTAATGTGAAAATCCATAGCCCAATTTTGAATTTAAAGAAATTTCCTACTTAGAAGGGAGATTCAATTTCTAAATAGTAATAAATATTCTTCTAAAATCAAAGTCAAATTTAAAAATGAGGATAAATATCCTTTTATGAAAAACAAAGGTTTAATTTTAATTTTAGAACGTCTCAATTATGAGAATATTATTTGAAACCTTCTAAAAACATTTTACAAAGAGGTTGGGATAAATATCCTCAAATTCATGTTTTAAAAATCACGTTAAGAGACTTTAATTATAATTTCTTAAATTAAAATATCTTAGAAAGATTTAATTTTAAAACAATGTCGGAATAAATATTCCTTTTAACTTGATGAAGGGAATAGTTTGACAAAAAATTTAGTTTAATAGGAAAACCTTAGTAGATTTAACAAATTAAGACCTTTCAAAAAGGTTTTAAAGATAACTGTTCTTTTTTATTGAATAAGAGTAATTTTGAAAAAGAATTTTAAGGATTTAAGGAATAAACATTCTTTTTATTGGAGTTAAAAAGTTCCTTTTAATAAAAATGAAGTTTTTACTTGAAAGGTCTTAATTAATTAAACCTACTAAAGTCTTCCTAAGGAAAATATTTTGAAAAAATTAAATTAAGAAAAATAAAGAAAGAAAATGAATATTCCCTTTCATTAAAAAAAAATAATAAGAAAAGAAATTTTGAAAGTAGTTTTTTAACAAGACTTGGATTAATTTGAGAGGTCTTAACTATAATTGAGTAATTAATATCTCCCAAAAAACTTTTAAAATGTGTTTTGAAATTAATGTTGGAATAAACATTCCTTTTAATTTAATTGGGCCTCTTAAACAAGAGATTTTCTTAAACTAAAATGAAAATAAAACATAAAAGTAAAAATAAAATAGGTTTTGGAATAAACATTCCTTTTATAAAAGAAGGTGATAATAAAATTTTTGAGTTCATTTGCCAATTTTAAGAAATTAAAGAAATCATAAACATGATGTATGCTTTTTTATGAAAATTTGAATGAAAAATATATTTTATATTTTGAAGGGATGAGAAATTCCCTCAGGTCCGATCGGACTCCCGACTAGACACCAAGAAAACTTCTCATCGGAGAAAACCTTCAGAAACCTCGGACTCCCGAGGTACCCTCCGGTTACCCCATGCATATGATTTTTTAAAAATCAATGTTCTAACTTAATTATGCATGAATGAGACAAGAAAAATAGGTTATCGGAGAAAACCTTCAGAAACCTCGGACTCCTGAGGTACCCTTCGGTTACCCTATGCATATGATTTTTTGAAAATCAATGTTCTAACTTAATTATGCATGAATGAGACAAGAAAACATAGGTTAGTACATATATATACAATTAATTATAATAAATAAATATGATATGGAAATTTAAAATCAAATTGCATGGCAACTAATTTTAACACATATAGGCTAGATTAATTTAAACAAACACATATACAAGGTCAAGTATGTAATTTTACACAAAATTCAATTCATGATTAAATAAATATATATGCAAGGCTAAAAAGGTAATTTCACATACAAGATTCAATTTTTAATTAATCAAACATACATACAAGGGCAAAAAGGTAATTTAATGTAAGATACAATTACTAATAAGCAAAAATATTCATGAGGGCAGAAAGGTAATTTTACATACAAGAATCAATTTTTAAATAAAACAAAAATACATGCAATGGTAAAATATGATTTTATAGTCAAAATTAAACATTAAACTAAATATGTATTTATACAAGGCTAAAAATAGAATTTTTATAAGCAAGACTTATTTTTTTATTTAAATGAATAAAAAAGTGGCTTAAAGATGCAATTTTTATTAATCAAGAAAAATATACACAAATCTAAAGATGCAATCTTTTTAGCCTAGGTTTGAATTTTAACTAAACAAACAAGTTTACTAATTCAAAAACACAATTTTTCATAGTCAAGATTAGACTTTTAACTAAATAAGCACATAGAATATATCAATCAAGCTTAAGAAATAACAAATATTACATAAGACAAAGAAAGTTAGCAACTTTTTTACATAAGCAAAATAACAATAAAAGTTAACCATATATTAATATAGATAACATCAAAAAGACACAATCTTTAACATGTTCAACCCATATTTTAAACTAATCAAGTGGCTTAACAATGTTTAAGAGCTTCATAAATTACAAACATTAATATAAAAGTAAAAAGCTAACATTTTTATGCATGATTTAAACATAATAAAACAAAGATATAATATTAGAAATAAAAAGCATTAATCTTTCATAAAAGAGGGATTTTTACCAAAAAAATGAAGTCTTTCATTAATGAAACCCACTCAACAATAACAAATAGATGGTTGTGTTTAGGATAAAGAGCGGTTTAAATTAACTAATCAATAAGCTCTTATCTCTCTAATATCCTTTTTAAACAACCTTCTCTTACAGCAAAAACAAAAAAAAAAGAAGAAGAGAAAAAAGGAAAAATTTTCAGACTGTTTTCTTGGCTTTTTGAAAACACAAAAAACTGTTTTTGTTTTTCTTTGCAAACACTTTCTGCGAAAAAATGAATTCCCCCCCCCCCCCCCCCCCCCCCTCTTTTTCGTTTGCTGTTGAAGTTCTACTTTATACCTCTCCTTTTCTTGATTCATCCCACGGCTATCTTTTCTTCTTGGCTTTTCATCTGATGGGCCTCATTTTTTGGTCTTGTCATCTCTCTTTTACCCTTTCTTTCTGTGCTCCCATTGCCTGTTTTTATTGCTGACTCATTCTTTGTGGTCCAGGGCAACTTGGAATGAGAGAGGAGCGCAGCTGGCGCTTGGAGAGGAGCAGCTGGCGCTTGGAGAGGGAGCAGCTTCCAAGGGAGTCACGTGTTGCTGCTGCCAAAAGCAAGAGTGTTTGGCGTTTTTCTCTTCCTTCAGCTTAGCAGGAGCTCTTTCAGTTTGCTAATAGAATGCACCCAGAGACATGGCAAAATGACTGCCAGAATGAATTACACACAGAGTTTCAAGCACCTCATAAGTCAGTACGATACTCTTGCATCTACAGTCATGAAGGTCCCACAAATTTACAACCATATTTCTTCCAGCACTTAGCAAAATCCACCCATCTTCAGGAATTGCCATAGAAGAAACTGCGGGAAATGTCTTTCTAATGTTGCAACGCACTTTTGCTAGAAGATCCCAGATTCGTACAGCTGCACCATCTCCTCCAGAGAAGAGAAGGGTTTCATTAATGTCAGGACGAAACATAATACTAGTGACAACACCTTCACGACCTTTGAAGTAATGAGTGCAGAAACCACCATCAACATCCCAAGCAAGAACTTTCTTATCAACTTCTGAAGCTGCAAGCAGTCCCCCCCAGATGAACGCGGGGTACGCTCTTAAACCCCGAACTTGGAACTCCTTGAGGGTTCCTATTCAGGTTTCATAGCATCAAAATGTTCAACTTGGTCAGTAAAATGAAGGACGAACCCCGAGGCATACTGTTCTCCCATGGCAGAGAGCTCAGGATGGCTGGTTGCAATAACAAAGAACAAGCCACGTTCCATTATACCTTAAAGACTTCACGATGTTCAGATCCAACGGAGAGCAAATGATGAACTTTGTTGATTGGGAGCAATGATTTCACGTCCACAAACCTCTGCATGGGACAAAACAAAAAAGCTAAAGGTTTTTTAAGTCCAACCGCATATAAAAAAAAAAAAAATATATATATATATATATAAATACACATATAAATATATATATATATATACATATAAATATATATATATATACATATAAATATATATATATATACACGCATAAATATATATATAAATATATATATACACACATATATATATATATATATATAAATATATATACATATAAATATATAAATATATAAATATATATACATACGTATAAATATATATATATTACATGATAACCGAGTTGACTCGGTTGGTCTTTGACTTCCTTCAAAATTACCCGCAATGTAATAAGAAAAAATAAAAAATAAAATAGTAAGATAAAATAAAATAAAGCAATAGTAATAAACATAAGTAAATTAAACTTACAGAAGGGCAAGTAAAATAAAAGGTTTGGAAAGGTCAAAATCAATTAACTAATTAATCAAGACTAAAAATAAGTGTCTACACTTGTGATTCTCGTTTCTGCTCCGATAAACGCGTCGTGGGAGGTGAGAGGAACCTCCATCTCGAATTTCACGTTGAACGGTGGACCGAGGGGCTCGGGAATCGAGGAAAAGCCTCGGATCCCGAGGCCAGACTACGGCTCCCGCGCGGGTGCCGAGTCTCTCCCGCGCGGGAGAGACCTGCTGGCTGAGTCCCGCGAGGGAATGGGGCCAGTCCTGCGCGGGACATGGCCATTTTGGCCCCACCGCGCGGGTAGGCCATTTTTGGCCCAAATCCGAGAGGCTGGGCCTTTTGGCCCAGATTCCAGCCGGGCCTGACCCAGCTACAGGGGGAGGCCTGCCTGCCCAGACCAGGGCCCAGCCCAAGCTGGTGGACCATGTACCCCCAGGGGCATTTTTGTAATTTTTCACCAAGTGTCCAATTATAACTCCAGAACCTCCCGGACACTTTTCTAAGCCCTGAATCACATCCAAGCCCAATCTTAGGTCATATTAGAGCCTCGTAGGTGCATTCATAAATTTAATTATGAATGCTAACATGTATTTCCGTGTACTAGGGCTCCGGTTGAATCGAATGCGGCGATGCTCCGAAGGTTGAGCTACATGGAGCGCTTGGGAGTATACGAATCTCCCAATATTGTGAGTGGCCTAGACTTCTCTGTTTAGCCACTGGGAACAAAGGTTTTAAAAACATAAATGTTTTCAAAGCTTTTGGGATACGGGAAATCCACACACACATAATTGTTTGTGATATACCCACATAGTGAGTGGGATGTTTTAAAAAGGAATATAAGAACTTATGTGTGTGTGATTATATGTTTTAAATATAAATATTTTATGCGGATATACATATATATACTTTAGAAATATTATTATTATGATTTTAAGGGTGCGATACCCTTGCGAGATGAGTGATTGAGAGGGATGTTCCTCGGGGCTCCATTATATATGCGGGAGCGTGGAACGAGTTTGAGAGCATGCATGATACTCAGTTGTGGACCGCCTATCGAGAGGCACGGTGAGTCGATCCTGGTTAGGAGAGGCGCGTATGGAAGCTCGCCAGGGCTCCAGGTCACTATGTTCCACCACAGCGAAGGGCACCACTGAGGGAACGGGCTAGAGAAAGAGAAATGAGAAAATGTTTAGAAAGAAAAGAGATAGCCCTCGGTGCAGTAAGGCATAAGACGACCGACGGGTCGCGCCTTCAGTATGATAGCGATGCCAGCCCATTTTATGTATATATATTTATTATTTATTTAATGTGTTTTAAAAGAGAGTTCTCGGCTAGAGAACTAGAAAGAGATTTTAAAAGAAAAATATTTATTTTATTATTATTTTATTATATTTTATTTTAAATTTCCCTTAATTGCCCTAACCCCGATGGAGATTCACAGAACCTCTGTCACTCAACTGTATCCAATGTCGGTGGATGCAGATTCACGTACAGGGTCAGCAATAGAATGGACGCTCATTAGGAGACGTCGGTGGCTTAGGCTTAGTAGTTTCCGCTGTGTAGGTATTCTTTTAAATTAATCCACTGGTACACCTTGTAAGTTTAAATATTTTATTAAATGATTTCTAATTAAAATTTTAGTTTTGTTTTACAGCGATGATATCTATTTTAAGCCTTGCGGTGCCTCGGACGCGTGGCTGTAGACACGTACTTCAAGGTAGTGCGGTGGTTGCCAAGTGGCCGGCCTGGGCGAGTCGAGGAGTGACAAAGCCCGTTCCCTTGACGGTGTCATTCATTGTGGTGGTGCACAGCTACATCTCTCATTTCTCTCCCTTGGCAAGTTATCCTCCGCCCCTCTCCAACCAAGCTGTCACACACTAACCCGTAGGCTCTACCATGTGGCAGCCGCCATGCTACCTTGAGGTACGTGTGGTTTGAAATAGCACAAGCATAAAACAAATATCGAATATCATTTTATAAAACAACTTTTTTAGTAATTAAAATAACACTTTTAAATGTAATGTAGTATATAAGAAAATCCCTTAAGCATAAAGTATCAAAACATATAGTATTCACAAATGTGGAGAGAGATATGAAACAAAACACAGCAAAATTTAAATCCAATAGTGAATCACTAAGTGCTAGGAAAGAACATTGATAAGGTGGAAAGTAGTTCGCACGTTTTACGAGGTAACCACTCCTCAATGAGCATCAAGCCTGAAAACAAATAAAACCACATGGGTGAGTCCATAGGCTCAGTGATGTGGTTTGGAAACAATGTAAAAGATCATCAATGGTAGAGGATAATCATACTAAAAATAATATTTTAAAAGCATCAATTTGTTTCAAATCAAATCCCACCAATAGAAATAATTTCAATTTAAAAATCATACTATATGTATAGGGTGGCATAAAATGACCAAGTCCATCCGTCAATGAACTCGCACCGTTAGGAGCAATTCTCATCAATTCATCATATAAAATAATCTCTCTCTCTCTCTCTATATATATATATTATGCTTGCTCTCCCAATATTACCATTTGTCATCTCCGTGACAACAACTCTCATGGCGAGTAACCCACATGTACCTCTCTATCCCAGAAGTGGTGCCCTTATGCCTCCACAATGGACATGACATGCCCGGACCTAGTCCGCACGTGTGATATTTATGTAAATTTTAATCTATGGGTTGTAAGATGAAATTGAGACTTGAGATAATAATCTTTGAACTTCTGTTAACTCAATTGTCCTCTAAAGAAACCCTAATTATAGTTCGGAGCCCCTTAGGTGCATTACCGATTGAAAACCGAGGCCATTGGAATAAGAACAAATGAAGAGCTCGTGCTAAAGGTTTACTTTGGTGCCAAACCCGAGTCACTGCAGTGCTGGAATGACCAATTTTAATGATGGGGTCCGCTACCCGATCCCTATTTCTTTCATTTTCTCTTCTCCTCTCTTTTTTTTATTCTTCTTCTTCCTCCACCACTTCACACACCTCAAACAACTCCTTAAACAACTCTACTAGCTTCCTTAAAGATCAAACACATCAAAACTAACTAAAATTCACCAAAACTTCCAAAGGAGCCAACTTAACGTCATTTTGTTCTTTAAGTTGGATCTTTCACGCCAACCATTGGATTTGGCTGAGCTTTTGGTATGTTAATCTACACTCATTAAGCTTCATTTTGAGTAGTTGCTTGATCGATTTCGTTGATTGCGCTAAGAGATACCTTGATTGGAAAATTAAATTTTATTTTGTTCAAACCTTTTTCTAAAACCCTAAGCTTTTGATCCAAATTCTTGCATTCTCAACCATTTAATTTGATTTTGAAGCTGTCATCTTGTAGTTTAGATCTTAAACTATGTGTCATTCGATTTGTGGGTTGATTGGTGTTGAATTGGGGAATAACCGAGCTTGAGAAGTGAAAAAAGAGCTCTCGGCCAAGACCAGAACTGAATCTGGCATCGAATATAAGTGAGTTTGGCGTCGAACTCAAACTGTTTAGGAGATATTTATCTCTCAACCGAGTCCCGCGCCAGACCTATACTGTAGTAAGGGTAAAATTGTCATTTTTACCTCCTCGAACCCTAAGCGACCTAAATTGACTTCTGGACTTGTCCAATTAGATTCCAAGACCCTAGAAACCTGAATTAAAATACCTATGATATTAAATTAATATTCGAATACTTAGATTAATCGAATTGAATTTCAATTTGAGGATTAATGAGTGGCTTGGTTATAGTGGTTGACCACCAAACGCCAATCGTTTTCTAAATTGTTTTATTAAATGTTTTAAAAATATTTTAGGATATGGATAGTCCACCCTCACATACAAGATTTATAAATGGATTTGAGGGTTGGGATTTAAAAAGCAAATGAATATTTAATATTTACTTTTATTATTGATGATGATATGGGAGATGAGAGAATGAGAGGTTCTTGACGCTCCATAAGGGAGCGAGTGGACCAAGCAGAGCATGCAATCGACCAAGTAGCCGTGGACCACCTTTTTGAGGGGCACGATGAGTGTGAAACCCTAGAGTAAAGAGAGGCATGTTGGGTGACTTACCAGAGCTAATGTAGCCGTGCTTCCACTCACAGTGATGGCAACATTAAGGGAACGAGCTTGATGACAAATTGTGTTTTTATATGAGACAAAAGGTATAGGCCTTGATGGTCCACTTGGTCACCTAAGTGCCTGGGTGTACCTTTGGAACATTTTCAAATGCCAGCCCACTTATGAAATATTGAATTTGGATTTGATTTCCTGGATTTTTAATATTTTATTTCGTTAATATATGTGTTCATTAAATATTACTTGGATTTATTCATATTCCTAACTTGAGGTGATTAGTCATTATGACCAGGTCCTTCGCTGGGTACATTTATCGTACTCACCACCTTCCTTTCACTTTTGCATGGCATCAAACTCAGGGCGATCGACGATTCAGTGGACAGTGATCCTGGTTAGATCCAGTTGACCATGATTTTGTAGGTTCCACCTATTCCTTGTGGCTCCCCTAGTTTTCGAAATATTATTGTATAATTATACTACTTTAATCAACTACACACTTACACTGTAAAACGTGCTATCTTTTTACTTATGTTTATTATTTTAAATATTATATTGTAATATCTTTTATATTATATTATATTATATTATATTACATTACATTATATTATATTATGTTTTATTATATTGCTCGATTACCCTTTCTTTTATGCCTTGTACCATCTTGGATAGCCCGTCTTCCATGGCACGTATCTCGAGGTGGTACGACAGTTGTCATGTGGCTGAGTCCTCAGGTTGGGGTGTGACAAGATGGCCTATGAGTTACTAACAAGCTAGCAAATGCCCCTCATCTACCAATATCATACTTTAACCAGGTAGGCCACCCATAAACCATAATAATATCATGATTAGGTTCATGATAATACCTCGATCAGGTAAATCACATACAAACGCTCATCACGCCTCGATAAAGTTAGCATAAAATCATAGAAAACAGCTTCTATATATAGATATACCATATAATACAACATACTCTCATAAAATAATTGTGGATAGTTGTTGACACACTCGGACCTAATTCAACTTTTTTGTACAAAAGAAATAGTGCAAGATGGCGTATTAACTTAATAATACGTTGGTCCGAATGTGTTAGATGAAGAAGAGAAGTGGGAATTAAGATAAGACGGAGTTGGAAGATGAGATAAGTAACCATGCATGGAAGCATTAACTGGACTTCTTTAAGTCCATAGCCAACGGAATGGATATCCATTGGTGAATTAGTTAGTGGATTAGGCTAAGGATCGAGATTGTAAAAGGTGGAAAAGAGGGAATTAAGTCTAACCCAGGATCTGAGTAAGCCCGGTGTCGGGCTTGCCTATAAATATGGGGACTTGAGCTCTCCCCCTCTCATTTCTCTTCTCTTTCTCTTCCTCTCCTCTCATTTGCTCTCTCGGAGCAATTTTGGACTTTTGGCCGATTCGGACAAATCAATCGAAGGATCAAGGTGAGATCTTGGTATGTTATTCTACTCACCTTAATCTACGTTTTATTAAGTTTTCTCGTATTTCCATGCATTGGTCTAGAAGAGATCCAAGCACAAAATTAGTTTAGCTTTTTAGTTAAATTTTAGCTTAGATTTGAGATCTAGGGACTTTGAGCTTGTGATTCCCGTTTTATCTTCGATAAACGTGTCATGGAAGACATGAGGATTGCATGTCTCGAATTCCAAACCGTGAGACGAGAGGCTCAAAAATCAAGAAAATGGATCGGTTCTCTAGCCTTGGAACCGGCTCCCTCACAGGATCCAAGTCTCTCCTGTGCGGGAGGGGCATTTTTCAAGCCTCTCGTGCGGGACTGACCTTAGATGTCCGAATAGACCATCCGACCAAGTCTCACGTGGGACTTGGTCTAGTCCCGCACGAGAGTGGGCATTTTGCTGAGAGCCAAAATGGTAATTTCTCATCAAGTGTCCGATTTTGACTCCGAAACTCCCCGGACACTTTCCTAAGCTCCGAAACACATCCAAACACCCTCTTAGGTCATACTAGAGCCTCATAGGTGCATTCATAGTTTGATTATGAATGCTAACATGAATTTAGTGTATTAGGGTTCTGCACGATCGAGTGCGGTGATGGTCCAGAGGCTTAGCTACGTGGATCATTTAGGAGTATACGAACCTCCCAACATTGTGAGTGGCTTAGATTTCTTTGCTTAGCCATTGGGGCCAAAGGTTTTAAAAAGGATTTTAAAATATAAGTGATTTTCAAATGTTTTGGGATACGGGGAATTCATACGCACACACGCTTGTTTGGTGATATACCCAAGTAGAGAGTGGGACATTTTCAAAGAAAAGTATAAAGGTTTGTGTGTGTGCTTATATTTATGTTTTTATGTTTTAAATATATATGTTTTATACATATATATATATATATGATATTTAATGCGCATGGGAGGGAGGTGAGCGATTGATAGGTCCTCGGTGCTCCGATATGAGGTAGCCATGGACCGCTTATCGAGGGGTACGGTGAGTGAGAGACTCTGGGAGAGGCATGTAGGGAACCTCGCCAGGGCTCATTTTTCTTTCGATTGTGCTCCACTCACAGCAATTGGGATCACCGAGGGAATGGGCTAGAGACTGAAAATATGAAAAATGTTTTAAAAATAGAAAAGAGATAGCCCTCGGTATAGTAAAGCATACGATCGACGGCTCGAGCCTTCAGTGGATTTGAGGGCAGCCCATTTTAGATATGTATATATATTTATTTAAATTGTTTTAAAAGAGGATTCTTGCCTAGAAAATTTGAAAGAAGTTTTGAAAACAAAATATTTACTTTTATTATTATGCTTTGGATTACCTTGTTTTCCCTAACCCCTAATGGAGATTCATTGAACCTTTGTCACTCACTTGTATCCAATGTGGATGGATATATATCCGCATACGAGGCTAGCTAATAGACCAGAGGCTCACTATGAGGCGTCGGTGGCTTAGGAATAGTAGTTTTCACTGCATAGGTTTTCTTTTAAATAAATCCACTAGCACTTCTTTTATAGTTATTTATTTTATTAAATGATTTCTAATTACATTTTAGTATTGTTTTTACAACGATGATATCCATTTCTATGCCTTGCAGTGTTTCAAGTGCATGACAGACTGGCACGTACTTCGAGGTACCACGGCGGTTGCCATGTGGCCGACCCTCTAGGTCGGGGTGTGACAATTTGATTGGTATCAAAGCGTTTTAACGATTCTAACCATTTTCAAAAGCTATAAAGTATTTTCAAAGTGTTTTCAAACATTTTTAGATGTTTTCAAAGCTAGTGGATTACTTAGGTTTAAAACTTCAGAGTTCGAGTATGTGATTATTCGAACGCGTCATGAATGTCTAAACCTACTCTTAGAATACCTTCTTTAGCAGCAAGCCACTATATAGAGTACTTGATGCGTGTCGCAAGGCACCAAAAATAACCTCACTACTCTAACATGTAGTTAGGGAAGCAAGGGTTGATCCCACAAGGAGCTATCCAATTTATCATTACTTTCACAAAGCATAAATCAAACTAAACAAGAATTTAAAGAGGGGGTTTTGTATTGGTGTTGGAAATAAGATATAAGGAGTTATCAAGTATGGTAATAATAATGCAATGTATGATAAAATAAAACCTCCAATCTATTATATGATCAATCTTTCAACCTAGCACTTGATCATTGATTCACTGACCAAACATTCTTCTCATTAATTGGTTAACCCCATGGATTAGAAACCAGCTTCAAATCCATGAATCTTTCCTAATGTTGATTAACCATGAATCTAGGTTCACTATTAATCCTTCCTCTTATGGCTAATTTGAATCCCAGCAATCCAAATTCAAGCCTAGAAGAGCAATAAGCTAGTGAAAGATGAAAGCTAACAACAATCAATAACAAACCCAGCATTCATTATTCAAATTGCATCTTCAAATCTCTTTGAATGTAAAAACATCCTCTTGCTAATCAAGTTCTAAGAAATCCCCAACTCTAGCATTGGAGTTCAAAGATTAGCATGCTAATGAACTACTCAATCAATTATTTGCAACTAATTAACTCAGCAATCCAAAAGACAAGATAATAAACATGATAATCTTCTTCAAAGCTCAAGAGATAGAAGAACAATCAATGAACAAGAAAGCATTAAGAACAAGAATCTCAAAAATGCAGAAAATAGAGATTGAATCTTATAATAGATTGGAGTTCTAGAGTTTTGCTAAATGAAAATTACAAGATGAATAATAGAACCCAGCAAAAAATGCAAACTTAAAGACTGCCTCAACTCCACTTTCCAGCTGCTTCTTCTCATTTTCGGATCTCTGTCTCCAGCTGCCAGCCCACAATCCACTGCTCCTCCATAATTCTTCCCATCTGAGGTGAGGAATCTTAAGAATAAAAAAAGCTAAAGTAGAAGCCATTTGAGGAAAAGAGGGAGACAACTCTGAGATTTAGTTATGGCTCCTCTCCACTGAATCTCCGGAATGTGTTTTTAAAGGGTTTGATAGTGGAATGACAGCATTTAAATGGGTCTGTCGACGTTTTGACTTTGTTAGCCGTCGACGTCTAAGTGTCTGCCCGTCGACGTCTCTACTTGTTTTCTTCATATTTTTCCCAGCTCGATCGATCCGTCGACGTTTAGATACCTGCCCGTCGACGTCTAAGTGTTCAATCTTTAAGTGTTCGAAGTCAGAAACTTCTACCCGTCGACGTCTAGAGTCTACCCGTCGACGTCTAGATTTGGCCGTCGACGTCTAGAGTTGGCCGTCGACGTCTCTGCTTGTGTAAGTGATCTCGTGTCCATTTCTCGAGCAGCCGTCGACGTCTACATGCTTACCCGTCGACGGATTGGTCGGGCAGACCCGGACTTAGTTTGATAGTCTCTCGTAAAACAGACATTTGGAGGGTCAAACGAACTCCGATTTCGACGTTCTTTAGCATTCCGGAAAGCCCAAGATGTCCTCTATAACTTTGATGTAGATCACAAAAACAATTGAAGTCTCGAACATAGATAAAATCAGCCATATTTATGATCTATCCAATCTGTCAGGATTTCAACTTTGAGTTCTTTACATCTTGTCTTCCCACTTGATTTGTGTTTGGTCATTTGCACTTCAATTCCATCATTTTCACTCAATTACCTCAATTGACACCTACAAAGTGAAACAAAGCTAAGTAAGCTTAGTTTATACAATGAAATGCATAAATCCATAGAGATTAACATAGGAAAATATGTCTATTTTGGTACTCAACAGTACTCAAGTGTGGTCTTTAGGTGAGATGACACCACGACCACCCTTTTTTTCTCAAGATTCGTAAAAGCAAAGAACGCTTTCCGAGAAACTCCCCAAAACCAATTCTCCAGCCTTTAATGTTCTTTCTACTCGATAGCTAAACTGAGCAAGGGATGGTAAATCCCTTGAGATGACAAGATCCAACCCTCCAAGATAGCCTAATCAGAGGCTTACCAGTGTAGAAAAATGGTTCAATGCCCAACCTTTGAGGTTGTGGGCATCGAAACTCGCTAGTATAGAAGCGAGTTTGACTTCTAAACCTAAACTAGATGTGATTTCCCCCATCCTCTACACTAAAGGTGTAAGATTTTGGGAGGAAGTGAAGTGACTAGAGTGAGGCAATGAGCCGAGATGGACCTAACGTGCATGAATACTAAACAAACTTCTTTTTCTCTTTACACTATTAGTGCGTAGCTTAGGAGACAGAGTTGGGTTAGGTTCAAAGAAATCGAAGAGATCGATCGTAGAGGGCAAGGTTGACAAAACCCCAGGACGTGAGATAAAGCATCCGAGTAAAAGGATGAAGGGACAGTGAGAACCTCACCAAACAACAAATGGAAGGATGAAAAAGGGAACTAAGGAAGAGCAAGCCAAGTGCAGAGGTCTGTCATTAACCCATACAGTGAAAATTCATTCCGCTCACGCCCTACACCAGTTGCGTGTAGACTTGGAGATGTGTGCTCTTGGGAGTAATAGGACCCTTGGCTGCTAGGGTTCGAGAAGTGCTATAGTGCACTAGTACTCGAACGCTTGGGCCTAGGGGCGACACCTGAGGTGGTTGGGCTCAACCCAACACCGAGGTAAACCTGGAGGTATGAGCCCACAAGTTGGCAAGTCTAGAGGGATGAGCCCACATATTGCCTAGAAAGTGCTCATGGGAGTGAGTGGAAATTGAGGGAGATTGCAGCAAAGGCTAGCAAACTTCTCTTATTCTTACACCATTTGTGTGTAAATGGTGAACAAAAAAGGGGATAGAGGTGGACAAAAGAGAGGCCACCCGGAGTCAAAAGGGTTGGTATCCAAGGACTCTAAGATGCGAGATGAATAACTACAGATGAGGAAGTTAATCAAGGAAGACCATCCAAGAAAATTGGAGGAGATCGAGTGAGCCAAGATCACGAGAAGTGGGTTAAAGGTGAGTCACTCAAGAGTGCGATGAGAATTGATAAAAGAAAACCCTAAAGGACTTGAAGATGGCAAAAAGGATAGTAAGGAAAGAGGAACAAGAGAGAAGCCATTCTTGGAAAACGATGAGGAGGAATAAAGCAAGGTGACAAGACGGAGAATAAGGAATGGAAAGAGACCTCATATTCATATGATGGATGCATAGTGGATCCCTCACTGTGTGTTCAGCCTTGGAATCCCAGTGCAAAGGGAATTCAAAGAGAAGAATGAAAAGAGATCACATCCATATCGTCAGCGAGTAATACGTCCGTTACTACTTGTCTGACCATTGGATACCAATGTTAAGAAAAGATATTGGAGAAAGAAGAGAAAGGAAATAGAGATGGAGGAAAAAAAATAAGGAGAAAGATAAGCTAGAAATTTCCACACTCAAGTGGTTAGTAAGTGATAAACCCTTATCGTTGGTTGATAATAAAAGTAAGAAGGAGGAGACCTCAAAGAGACGATAAGGAAGGACCTTGTCATGGTCAAGGTTAATGGGAAGTAAGCAAGCGAAGAGAATAGAATGCACGGCAATGATGGAAATGCCTGCATGCATGCATGCAAACGGAGGACACGGAGAGAACCTTCTCTAGAGTTGTGAAGACATCATCAGAAAGAACTAGTAAGAAAGAAGAAGTGGAAAAGAAAAGAAAACCAAACCCTTAAACAAAGGATGAAAGTGCTGTCGTGATATAGTGCGGAAGCTTTCTTAATAAAGAAAGAAAGCATAAAACTCTAGGTAAAAGAAATTCTAGGCTAATCGAAGATGAATAAGGCCTACGAAGAAGGAGAAACTTAGTTCAGTTGATGAACTAAGTTTTGGTTAACTGGGATAGAGCCTTAAAAGAAAAAAAGCATAACATATCACTAGAAAACCTTAACCTTAATTAGCGATAATTTCATAATGAATCGTAGGTTAATAGGAACCGAAATGATTAGGTAAAGTTAATAAGGAGTAAGGCTTAGGAAGTTAGAATTTGAGGCAAAACCTAGGTAGATAACCTAGGGATAGTTTAAAGAAAGTGAATAAAGAAAAGGGATTTAAAAGGCCTAAAAAATGGATTAAGAAAAACCTAGCGATGTAAAATGAATAAAAGACTTAAAAACGGATATTTGCTAAAGAAAGTCAAGCAGAATGAACCCCAAATTCGAGTCAAGCCAAGGCACTACATCATACTTACGAATAAGTAAAGAGAAGAAAGAATAAACAAGGATGATTGGAGGCAAGAGCTACAGAGAAAATGGGGTTAAGAATATGAATCGGTGAAGAAAAAGGAAAACCCCGATTACTTATGTTATAAAGAAGAGATAAGAAGGTTGGATAGAAAGAAAAATTGGAGAAGAGAAAAGAAGAAAGATAAAGGGATGAAAGTACCAAGGTATGGAAAAGCAAACAAGGATGAAGGGATGAGGAAGAAGATGATGATGATGAAAATTATAAGAAAATCATCAACGCAGTTAAGAGGAAAATGGATTGACTTAGGTAAGAGTCGAAGAAAAAATGAGAATAAATAAAATGATAATTGAAACTGGAGAAGACAAAAAGGTGAAAGTATAATAAAGAAGTGAGATAGAAGGAATTAAGAGTAAGGAGTTAAGGAATATAAAAGATAAGTTGAAAATCTAGAAGGAGGGGAGTAGCTCAACCCCAAGGATAGCCTCCCTAAAGAATGATAAGTGAAGAAAGGATATGGGAGATGAAGTTAAGCCAAGGTAAAACGGAAGTAGCTAAGCGCGAACAGGATTGTGAGAGAATGGATGGTAAAGGAAAGGTGTTGTTCGCGATAAATAAACCTTGATGTGGAGGATAAAGAGAAGATATTAAGGAAAGAAGAGCCGAGGAAGGCTAATCTAAAGAGACCCATATGCAAAGAGCAAGAAATACGGGAACTAAGGTAAGAAGGGTGACAAAGAAGAACCCCCGAGTACTCAATAGAAGGAGTACGGGGATAAGAAAAGGAACTGGTTAAGCTCATAAACTTCTATGAGCACAACCAGTGTAAGGAGAAGAAAGGAAATTCTAACACCCAAAAAAAGTAAAGCTGTTAGAAGAAAAGAGAAATAAGGATGAAAACGATGAAGAAAGCCAGGAGAGAAAGCAACGAAAGCAAACAATGAAGCCAAAGTAAACCTTGGATAAGTCGTGAAGGATCACGAAACCAAGGTAATATAGAGTTAAAAGCGAGCCTGAAACCCTACTGGAATGGGTATGAAGATGATAAAAACTGCAGAATGATGCCAAGGGATGGCAATGGACCCAAGATGAGGACAAATCAAGTGAAAGGATAAAAAACCCTAGAGAGAGGGATCCAAAGATGAAGAAAACTGCAAAGGGTGCCATACGATTACAACGTGCGCGATGTACCTAGCCCTACACAGATGAGAATACAAAGAGAAAAGTAGACCCCATAATAGGCTATGGGTGAATGAAAAGAAAGAAAATGATGAAGAAAGGGAAAAAGAAACCCCCAGAAAAAACTGTTGATGAAAGGAGGAAAAGAAATCAACCATTAGCAAAGAAGCTAATGTGAAGAAAGGAGGTCAAATGAAAGAGAAACGTGTGACATCTCCTAAAGTGAACATTCCAATGGAGTGAAAGACAAAAGAAAGCCTAAGGGGCCAGAGAAATGGCATAGATGGGTATGAAGTCGAGGCTCAAATATGAGTAACTTGGGAGCCATGTGAGGCATCCCCATGTGAGGAAAGATTAGAGATTGAGATCTTGAGGATATCTATGTTGACCACTTGAGAAGACTGACCCAGAGTGTGACTGGGGAGAGCATAAGGCCATTCAGAGTTCTCCATCTTAGAGAGGATGAGAGATGAGATGGGCTGAAGGCCTTATTTGATATAGAGATGGGCGGTCAAAGAGTGAGTCAGAGTGTGAGAGCCGAGAGGGCATGATCTCTGATTCCTCTGATATGATAGGGCTGAGAGTGGGCCAGTGTGTACAAGAGCTCAACTCATATGCCATAAGATTAGAATAGAGGAAGATCAGAAAGGAAGAGAATAGAAGCAAGAAACGAAATGGAAGAGTAGCACCAAGATAAGGGAGAGACAACTAACTCACTACACACCTCGCCGTGGAGGCGAGTGAGTTAACCTAAGGTCTTCCCCGATATCTTGGTTACAAAGATGAGTATAAGACCACAAGACGACGAGAAATGCATCGGAGAATGGCTTCAAACTGAGAGGCAGTGATAAAGAAAATGAGAAGAGACTCCTAAGAAGAGCAAGAGGTGTGGAATCTCGGAAGATATAAAAGGACAGTCTCGCTAAGAGAGACTGTAAAGAAAGAATAAGGACAAAGCGAAATGAGTGAGTAAGCACAAAAGAAATGAAGCTAGAACCTCCAAGTATCATAATTGAAGTGAAGCGAGTCTAGCCTATGAATGGGTAATGATAGGATTTGCTAAGAAAAAATTGAGGTTCAAACTCAAGAACAGAATAGTAGTGGAATTGTTCTTAAGAAAGCATAATCAGAAGAGATTAAGATGCAAATTGGTGGGCGCAGCAGCAAATAGTGGTACGAACACTATTCAGAAACAAGATAAAGGCTTGGAATAGAAGCCAGATATCCCCACAGCTACCTCAATAATTTCGAGGATGAAATTTTTAGAAGGGGGAGAGTTGATATCCCCAGATCTAATCCAACTTTTCTATACAAACGAAATAGTGTAAGACAGCATATTAACTTAATAATACTTCGGTCCGGATGTGTTAAATGAAGAAGAGAAATGGGAATTAGGATAAGACGGAGTTGGAAGATAAGACAAGTAACCATGCATGGAAGCATTAACTGGACTTTTTTAAGTCCATAGCCAACGGACTGGATATCCATTGGTGAATTGGTCAATGGATTAGGCCAAGGATCAAGATTGTAAAAGATGGAAAAGAGTGAATTAAGTTTGACCCGGGATCCGAGCAGGCCCAGTGTAGGGCTTACTTATAAATATGGGGATTTGAGCTTCCCCCTCTCATTTCTCTTCTCCCTCTCTTCCTCTCCTCTTAAATTTTGGGCGGAACCATGAGATGAGGGGCTCGAAAATTGAGAAAATGGCTCGGTTCCTGAGCCTTAGAATCGGTTTCCGCGCGGGGGCCGAGTCTCTCCCATACGGGAAGGGCATTTTTCAAGCCCCTCATGTGGGAGGCCAATCACTCCCGCCCGGGACTTGGTTTAGTCTCTCGCGGGAGTGGGCATTTTATCAAGGGGTAAAATGGTAATTTCTCTCATCAAGTGTCCGATTTTGACCCCGAAACTTCCCGGACACATTTCTAAGCCCCGAAACATATCCAAACACCCTCTTAGGTCATACTAGAGCCTCATAGGTGCATTCATAGTTTGATTATGAATGCTAACACGAATTTTTGTGTATTAGGGCTCCGGATGATCGAGTGCGGCGATGCTCCGGAGGCTTAACTACGTGGATCATTTGGGAGTTCACGAACTCCCAACATTGTAAGTGGCTTAGATTTCTTTTATTAGCCACTGGGGCCAAAGGTTTTAAAAAGGATTTTAAAATATAAATGATTTTCAAACGTTTTGGGATACGGGGAATCCACACGTACACATGCTTATTTGGTGACATACCCACGTAGAGAGTGGGACATTTTCAAAGAAAAGTATAAAGATTTGTGTGTGTGTGCTTATATTTATGTTTATATTTTTAAATATATATGTTTTATACATATATATATATATGATATTTAATGCAGATGGGAGCAAGATGAGCGACTGAGAGGTCTTCGGTGCTCCGACATGAGGGAGCGTGTGAACCGAGTGAGAGACGTGTACACAATCATGTAGCCATGGACCACCTATCGAGGGGCACGGTGAGTGAGAGACTTGGGAGAGGTACGTAGAGAAACTCGCCAGGGCTCGTTTTCTTTTCGACTGTGTTCCACTCACAGTGATTAACATTACTGAGGAAACGGGCCAGAGACTGAAAATATGAAAAATGTTTTAAAAATGGAAAAGAGATAGCCCTCGGTGCAGTAAGGCATATGACCGACTGGTCGAGCCTTCAGTGGATTTGAGGCCAGCTCATTTTAAATATGTATATATATTTATTTAAATTGTTTTAAAAGAAGATTCTTGCCTAGAGAATTTGAAAGAAGTTTTGAAAACAAAATATTTACTTTTATTATTGTGCTTTGGATTACCCTATTTTCCCTAACCCCTATTGAAAATTCATTAAACCTCTGTCACTCACCTGTATCCAATGTGGATGGATGCATATCCGCGTATGAGGCTAGCTGATAGACCAGAGGCTTACTATGAGGCGTTGGTGGCTTAGGAGTAGTAGTTTTCGCTGCGTCGGTTTTCTTTTAAATAAATCCACTAGTACTTCTTTTATAGTTATTTATTTTATTAAATGATTTCTAATTATTTTAGTATTGTTTTGTAGCGATGATATCCATTTCTATGCCTTGCGGAGCTTCAGGTGCGTGATCGGTCAACACGTACTTCGAGGTAGTGCAACGGTTACCACGTGACCGACCCTCTAAGTCGGGGCGTGACAGTTGTGCAGTGGTACATCATACCCCAAAGCATATAAAATGTTTTATTTAAAATAATTGAAAACACTTTGCCATCAATGTCACTAAACATTGAGGACAAATCACTCACAATGACGAGAGATTCGTATACTCGCTAAATCAATCCACTACATAATTTGAGTCTTGCCATGATCGATGCTCCTAAATCGCATTCAAAACTTTATTAGAAAATCCATTTCAAATCAAATTCATGAAATTGACGACTCAAGATAGCCTAAATTGTTCTCTAATATACCCGGGAATGGCTTTAAGTTAAATCGACATTGAAAATGATTGAAATAAAAAAAGTTAACAAAGTTATCTCAGGTTAACTTCAATCAAGAACATAATACAATGTGGCTCTACCCGATTTTTCTTCCTCTTTTCCAATTGCCGGATATGCCTAGGTCCGGCAGTAGTTATGCTCCAGCCACCACCTATGGTGGCTCATTTGGGCACCCTTTACCTTGCATAATCCAAAATTTTCACTTTCCAACCTCATTTTCGACCTCTAAACGCCCAATAAACATCTCTATAACACCCACACAATAATAATATAAGCTTAAACCTACAAATTAAGTTAGAAATACCCATTTTCCTGCAATTTCCATGAACTCAACCACTTTCTAGTTAATTCAGAAAAATTTACATCAATTAGATGCCCGAAAGGAGTAGAATAACATAGCAAAGAAGCTCAAACCAAATTGAGCTAATTTTTTCCAAATCTACAATTTGGGCATAAACTTCTCTTGTGAATTTGAGCTCAATTTTTACTCCTCTCCAAGAATGATTTTGACATTTGTGTAGAGCTCGGAAAGTAATGCATTTAGAGTATTTATTGCTTAAATTGGTTAAGAAATGAAGAAGATATGGAATTGAAGCTTGATAGGGGAAAAACGTGGGAAAGAAAGGAAAAGAGAAGAAGTCGAGCTTCTTCTTCTTCCAAGCCAATTTGATTGGCTTTGATACCCCAAGTCAATTATCATTTTTACCTTTCTACATCTCCAAAATTTTAAATCTCAACACCCAATTATATCAAGCAAATATCAACTTACTCATAACTACACTTAGGAAAAATTTATTTGCATCTAAACATCCCAAGAAATTATATATTAGGAGCCTAGTACAACATTAGATTGTTGCTAAAGTCCACAGAAGTCTATACCATGTGGTATCGTGCCCTTCTGATAGGTAGCCCATGGCTACCTTAATCTTGGGCTACAATGCTCCCTCTCGGTCCACAACTATCGATCTCTGGATAATCGTCGCACTTGATCGTTGCAATCCTAATTACCTAAAAATACACATTAGAATCCTAGATCGAATTCATAAATGAACCTACGAGCTCTATTATGATATAAGATAAGGTTCAAATGTGTTTCAATAGGTTCAAAAGTGTCTCGAGTCAATTTTGGGGTCAAATTAAGATTTCAACTGTAAAATAACCATTTTACCCCCAAGGGTCATGACCAGTGCCGGACCTCTTCGAGCTAAAGGCCATTATGGCCTTGTATTTATCCGGCGCTAGTTCATGCTACATCCGGCATAGATTATGCCTCGGGTTCCACCCAAGAGCTTTATTCTCTACTTTTCTCTCCTTTTTTTAAAACTGAGCCTTGGATCAAATTGCAAATCGAGACACGCCAACTTCACAACACCCTAAATAGACTTACCAAGCTCAAAATCCAATTCACTGACTCAAACCACATAGATTTCTAACCTATCTCTTTTTAAACCTAAAAACCAAACCTAAATTTTACAAGCTCATAACTTTTGATCTAGTGCATGGATTGATACAAAATTATAGGTCTTTTAAAGTTTAAGGAGTTTAGAACAACATATAAAAAATGTCATGCCCCGACCCGTAAGATGAACACATGACAACTATTGTGTTGCACAGAAATACGAGTCTGCAGCCCTGCACTTCGACACCACGTAAGGCATTAAACGATATCATTGCAAAAACATCTTTAAACTAAATTGGAGACTCTATTAACTGGATAAAATAGTAAAAACAAAGTTTTAATAAAATTTAACAGTTTTTGTAAGGGTTGACCAAAGTCAACCACCAAAGTCAACTGAAAAGTCAAAATCTAGTCGGTCTTACAAATTTGGTTTCAGTGACCTTAAAATATCAAATTTGAAATAAAAAGGAATTTGGAAATCCCATTTTGTAAATCTACAACTTTGAAAACGTACATTAAACTACTTCAATAACTCAAGCTTTGAAAATTGGTCTTCTTTATCTTTCCTTTCTCCAATGGAATCCTTTAACAATCATGAGCTTAAGCTCAAGTATACAGGCTATCTCTAAGAGAGAGGCACCACACAAATCGTCTGAACCCACCATAGACAACTCGAGGCATGAACATGTAACCGAACTAAGATATTGCAAAACATGTAGACAAAAACGAGTGGTGAGTACAAACATATGCTCAGTGAGTGATAGTAATAATTTATAAAGATCTACACACTTTGCAGGAGTATGGATGTAATTTCAAAAGCATTTCTATAAAACTGTCATGGCAAAACATTTGCTACTCAAACGTATAAGTCATATAGTCATAAGACATGAATATTAAAGGATGCTCAGAGTCGAATCGAAATTTCATAATGTGGGTTTCAAACCAAATCAATGACTCAAGTATTTCAATGAAATCAAATCATTCCATCAATTGAAAACATGTTTGGACAAGCAAACAATCTCATAGATATCGATATCTCAAAATAGACCCAATTTAGCCGAAAACACGTTCCTAATCACCAAACCTTGGCCGAGGTAGAGAAGGAAACCATCAAGGGATTTTGGCACATAACAATCATATCAAAACCATGATTAACCCCTTAGTGTTGGCTTGGGACAACTCGATGTGGTGAGGCAAAGAGAGTCCAACAAAAAATATCTAAGTCATAAGAGTCACCCTCTCCCATCAACTCTATATGACAACATCAATCATAATATTTCATACCACAATCCATGCCATTCTCCTCTATGGACCATAGATTGGCAACTATGGTTAAGTTTGGGAATCCAATTCCCCTAGGTGCACAAGCACACTAATCTCACCAATTCAAAATCCAAGTACATGCCATAGTTCATAAAACCATTTACAAGCTATATGGTTAATAGATAATGCATCTCATGCAAAACATGACATATACAATCATTCGGGTCACTTTTTTTTACCAAACATGCTTAACAAAACCATTTCAAGAACAAGTCATTCTCTAAAACCCATCATCATGATCCATATATCAAGATCACATTCAAAACCAATATATAACTCAAAACATTTTCCACAACACATCTCAAGTAGTATACAACTCATGTGTCGCAATTTAAGACCATATACTTATCAAGCAATATAGCAAGCATCCATACCAAAAACATTGTATTCAAGTCTTTTTCAAATTTCATATTTGAAAATATAATCATTTATCATTCAAAATATCAAGTCACTATTCACTCACAACTTTAGGATGGTAAACACTCCCACAAGTCCACATGCTTGTGCCTTGCCCTTCAGCGAGATGCCACTTCCTGGAGGGTAAGTTAGGACAATGTAAACAACATGTTAAGACACTTAAAAACCTCAAAATATGATTCTAAGGCTATATGCTATGCTTCTCTATGCGTTCACGCCCAAAGTGCACTACCCATTGGCAACACGCTCTTTTAAGCCACTTTGAGCTCAACATTTCACAAATTTTGTCAAATTGGGGCTTAAATGCCCAAATATTATTCTAAGATTAATTTTAGAGGTTTATCCCACTCATTTAAGTCTTTATGGAAGAATTTTCGATGATTTGGTGTGCTCGAAGAAGACAAACATCAAATCGGGTTCGAAACAGGGCAAAAAGAAGCAAAACAAGGTGGGGCTTGCTATGCACAACTAGTGGTAGGCTGTTGGCACACCCGGTGCCAGCTGGCCACAAACCTGAGGCCTTCGTTTTCTAGTTGGATCGGTGGCTGGCTCTTCATGGACCTTTGGGGTTGGCTCCCCTCAGGTTCTCACCCATTTTCCCCATTTTCACCCACTTTCACTCCAAACACTTTCAAACTCCATTCCAATTCAATCCAACACATTTTTTAACTCAAAACATCATTAAACATGGTTAGAACATCACTTAATGCATCAACAACATCAATCTAGCTCAAATTCAATCCAAAATGCACCTAAAGACCCATTTTCATCTTCTAACTTCTGAAATGCATATCTTGTTCATTTCAAAACCAATCAACATGATTCCAAGGGCATTTGTATCCAAAAATGTTGGCTATAGGTAAGTGATAAAGGTTCAATTAATGTCCACTAGTGGTTAGGGAAACATGTGTAATCCAAAATAATTTATAAAACATATTTATATTTTATTTTGAAAATATTTTTCTCCCAAATTATTTTATACGTAATATATATATATATATATATATATTGGTGAAAATTAAATCTTAAGTGGGCGGGCAATCTAACAATCTAAAGGCTCGACCCTACAATGGTCATTGGCTTCACTATGTTGAGGGTGATCTCTTATATATACTTAATTGGCTTAATAGCCAAATTAGCCCCTATCCTTTCAAAAATAAACCAAATATGCCCCTATCCTTCTTTTTAACCTAACTAGCCCCCAACCTTTTATTTTGGACTATATTCACCGAATTTGGACGAAAGTGAGTAACGTGACCCTATGTGACTAATGGGACCGTCTGTGGAATTTTCACTTCATTTTTTAATTTCCACATCATCAGTGGGGCCCACATGGTGAGAAGGTCAAAAAATGAAGAAGATATCATTTTGTTATTTGTGTTCAGAAATATTCTCCCCCATTACCACGTCTTTTTCTTTCTCGTCTTTTTCTTTCTCTTTCATAGCTCTCTTTCTCCCAGATACCATCATCTTCAATGTTTGTTCCCTCTATTTGAAAGCTTTTTTTTTATGCTTAATACCTTTGTTTTTGCATAAGGCATACAAAAAGTTAAAGCATAAGGCACGTTCAAACAAAAAGGCAAAGCAAATTTACGAGTCCTTGTTCATTGTGACTTTTTTATGCTATTTGTGTCTGTTTTTTAGTGTTAGGACCTACATGCAAGTACCTTTGTTTTTGTTGTACCAAGTGAAAAAGTGTTGGAGGTAGTCTAAGCTAGTTGAGGTTTAAGGCTAAAAAATCCTACTAAATTTTTAAACTAAAGTAAATAGGAAGATTGATTTTTAACTATTTGAAAAACTCATCAATATTGTAAACATAAATAAATGACACCATCTGAATCTTTATTCAAAATTTTAAGTGTATATCGTTACATTAACCTACTTGCGGGTACCTTTGTTTTTGTTGCAAGAAGTGTAAACTGTTCAAGTGTATATCGTTACATTAACCTACTTGTGGATACCATTGTTTTTGTTACAAGAAGTGTGAAGTGTTGGAGGTAGTGTAAGCTAGTTAAGGGTTAAGGTTAAAAAATCTTATTAAAATTTTAAACTAAAGTAAATAGGAAGATTGGTTTTTAACTATTTGAAAAACTCTTGTCAATATTGTAAACATAGATAAATGACACCATCTGCATCTTTATTCAAAATTTCAAGTGTATATCGCTACATTAACCTACTTGCGGGTACCTTTGTTTTTGCAAGAAGTGTAAAGTGTTCAAGCGTATATCGTTACATTAACCTACTTGCGGGTACCTTTTTTTTTGTTACAAGAAGTGTAAAGCATTGGAGGTAGTGTAAGCTAGCTGAGGGTTAAGGTTAAAAAATCCTATTAAATTTTTAAACTAAAGTAAATAGGAAGATTGGTTTTTAACTATTTGAAAAACTCCTGTCAATATTATAAACATAAATAAATGACACCATCTGAATCTTTATTCAAAATTTCAGTATATCGTTACATTAACCTACTTGCAAGTACCTTTGTTTTTGTTGCAAGAAGTGTAAAGTGTTCAAGTGTATATCATTACATTAACCTACTTGTGGGTACCATTATTTTTGATGCAAGAAGTGTGAAGTGTTGGAGGTAGTGTAACCTAGTTAAGGGTTAAGGTTAAAAAATCCTATTAAAATTTTAAACTAAAGTAAATAGGAAGATTGGTTTTTAACTTTTTGAAAAACTCCTGTCAATATTGTAAACATAAATAAATGACACCATCTGCATCTTTATTCAAAATTTCAAGTGTATATCGCTACATTAACCTACTTGTGGGTACCTTTGTTTTTGTTACAAGAAGTGTAAAGTGTTCAAGTGTATATCGTTACATTAACCTATTTGCGGGTACCTTTGTTTTTGTTACAAGAAGTATAAAGCGTTGGAGGTAGTGTAAGCTAGTTGAGGGTTAAGGTTAAAAAATCTTATTAAATTTTTAAACTAAAGTAAATAGGAAGATTGGTTTTTAACTATTTGAAAACTCTTGTCAATATTGTAAACATAAATAAATGACACCATTTGAATCGTTATTCATAATTTCAAGTGTATATCGTTACATTAACCTACTTGTGGATACCTTTGTTTTTGTTGTAAGAAGTGTAAAGTGTTCATGTGTATATCGTTACATTAACCTACTTGCGGGTACCTTTGTTTTTGTTGCAAGAAGTGTAAAGTGTTGGAGGTAGTGTAAGTGACACGCCCGGACCTAGTCCGCACGTGTCACGTCTTATATTTATGTAAACTTGTTTGGCCAAGAAACAAAATTAGATTTTAATAGATGTTTTGAACTTCCTTTAGCTCAATTTTGAGCCTAGGAGCCTAAAATTTTATCCGGAGTTGGTGGGACCCTTAGGCACAAAGACCGAGCCATGAAGGCCGGGTTGACCAAAAGTCAACCCATGGTCGGGTTGGCCAAAGGTCAACCCAACCATTTAAAAATTGGTGGTTGGCCAACCGACCACCATTTCTTCTTCATTTCATCTTCTTCTCTTCTTTTCTTCTTCTCTTCAAATCCTTTTAATTTCCCTCAAATTTTCAACCTTCAATCCCTCATCAAACACTTCATTAATCAGTATAAACAACCCCTTTAGCTTCCTTAAAGATCAAAAACACCAATTTTGTCAAGAATTTTTGAAATCTAAAAATCTGTCAAATTGGCGACAGTTTGTTCTTCGAGCCATAACTTTCAATTCAACCGTGGGAATTGGCTGAATTTGTGGGAATTGGTTGAATTTTTGATATGTTGTTCTAGACTCATTAAGCTTTAATTTGATAGCTTATACGCATGTCAATTGAAATTGAAATTCGCTGCTGCCTAGAAAAATTCTGCACTTTGATGTTTTGATTCAAATTTCTTGCATGATTGGTTGTGTTAATCCTTTTTTGAAGCTATAGGTTCTTAGCTTAGGTACTTCGGATTGCTTGTTTCAAATCTTGTGCAATTTGGTGGTAAATCGAAGTAGAACTGAGCTGAAGAAGAAAGAGGCCCGAGCTCGGCCATGGTGCAGTGAAGGTTCGGGCCAGGGACAGTAGTGTCCCTGGGCCGGGTCCTCCCTGTTTTGGGAAAATTCCGAATTCGGGTCTAGGGGTAAAATAGTCATTTTGCAACCCTAGACCCCACTTGACCCTAATTGACTCCAATTTACTTCAATTGACTTCCGGACTTGTCCAATTTTATTTGGCTAAAGGCTCAATTCAGGCCCTAAACTTTCAAGATTTTGTCAAATAAGGCCTTGAAAACACAATTTCAAGAAATTAGAGCCCGTACTTAAAAAATTATGACAAATTGGACTTGTTGTTGGTTAATTCTAGTGTGTAAGGTATATATAAATTGAAAAGTACGTGAAAATTTTATATCATGCTACGTAGATTGAATTAATTTAGATTAATATTGTTTGATTTTTAATTAATATGTTGACAACATTTTTCTCTCAAAATTAATGTCCATGCATGATATGCATTGGTTTCCATCTAGAGAATACCTAATTTATCACAATTTGTTAAGTATGGGCTTTAATTTGTTGAAATTGTGTTTTGGGGGCCTTATTTGACAAAATCTTGAAAGTTTGGGGCTTTAATTGAGCCTTTAGCCATTTTATTTCGAGACCTTAGAAACTTTAATTAGATCTTGCCTAGATGTTTAATTGTTAGCCAATTGCCTTTATTAATCAAATTAGATTTTTATTTGACTATTTAGGTACGTGATTGTACGAGGTTGGGCACTAGCATGCGAGCTTAGGCATTCGTGGGAATTTATTTGGGAGTAGACAAACCTCCTTTACTTGTAAGTGGCTTGGATTATAGTGGTTGACCATTGAGGGTCAACCATTTTCTAATTGTTTTATAGATTATTTTATAATTGTTTATAATGTTTTGAGGTATGAAATGTCCACCCTCACACACAAAGTTTATAAAGGATTTAAAGGGTGGGAATTTCAAAAGACTTTATAAATTGTTATTATTATGATTGTTAGAGGTACGATACCCATGAGACATGAGTGATTGAGTGTGCTCCTAAGGGCTCCAATATATGTGGGAGCGTGGATCGAGTTGGAGAAGCATGCATGATTCTCATCCGTGGACCGCCTATCGAGGGGCAAGGTGAGACGAGACCTTGGGAAAGGCGCGTAGGGAAGCTCGCCAGGGCTCCAGTTGCTGTGTTCCACCACAGCAAGGCTAATGTCAAGGGAACGGGCCAATAGGTAAAGATAAAGGATTTGAATTATGAGATAGCCCTTGACGGTCTATCGGGATACCCAAGTGCACGGGTGTACCTTTGGGACGATTTTAGAAGCCAGCCCATTTATGAATAATATATTTGATATTTATTTTAATATGGGATTTCATGTGATTTTACTAAACGATTTATTAAATGAATTTTAGATTATTTCATATCCCCAGCCTGAGGTGATCGGTCATTATAACTGGGTCCCTCACTGGGTACATATATATTTGTACTCACACCATTCACTTTTGTTGTCAAGTCATCGGGCTACAGACAACAAGCATCCAGGTGGTTAGTGATCCCAGTATACCACTGAGGACACGATTTTATAGGTGCCACCCTCTTTCCTTGTGAATCTTGGCTCAGAATAGTAGTGCATGTTGTTATATATATTATCTTTTTTGCAGTATGTTTGCACCATAAAATGTGTCGCTTATATTTATAAATATTTTAAATAATATTTTGTATATTATTATATTTTCATATATTGCTCGTATACCCCTTATTTTATGCCTTGTGCCATCTTGGATTACCCGCCTGACGAGACATGCATCTCGAGGTGGTACGACGGTTGTCACGTGGCTGGCCCATGGGTCGGGGCGTGACAGTAAGCTAGTTGAGGGTCAAGGTTAAAAATCCTATTACTAAAGTAAATAGGAAGATTGGTTTTTAACTATTTGAAAAACTCGTGTCAATATTGTAAACATAAATAAATGACACCATCTGAATCTTTATTCAAAATTTCAAGTGTATATTGTTACATTAACCTACTTGCGGGTACCTTTATTTTTGTTGCAAGAAGTGTAAAGCGTTCAAGTGTATATTGTTACATTAACCTACTTGCGGGTACCTTTATTTTTGTTACAAGAAGTGTAAAGCTTTGAAGGTAGTGTAAGCTAGTTGAAGGTCAAGGTTAAAAAATCCTATTAAATTTTTAAACTAAAGTAAATAGGAAGATTGGTTTTTAACTATTTGAAAAACTCTTGTCAATATTGTAAACATAAATAAATGACACCATCTGCATCTTTATTCAAAATTTCAAGTGTATATCATTACATTAACCTACTTGCGGGTACCTTTGTTTTTGCAAGAAGTGTAAAGTGTTCAAGTGTATATCGTTACATTAACCTACTTGTGGGTACCTTTGTTTTTGTTGCAAGAAGTGTAAAGTGTTGGACGTAGTGTAAGCTAGTTGAGGGTTAAGGTTAAAAAATTCTATTAAATTTTTAAACTAAAGTAAATAGGAAGATTGGTTTTTAACTATTTGAAAACTCTTGTCAATATTGTAAACATAAATAAATGACACCATTTGAATCTTTATTCAAAATTTCAAGTGTATATCGTTTCATTAAACTACTTGTGGGTACTTTTGTTTTTGTTGCAAGAAGTGTAAAGTGTTCAAGTGTATATCATTACGTTAACCTGCTTGCAGGTACCTTTGTTTTTGTTGCAAAAAGTGTAAAGTGTTGGAGGTAGTGTAAGCTAGTTGAGGGTTAAGGTTAGAAAATCCTATTAAATTTTTAAACTAAAGTAAATAGGAAGATTATTTTTTAACTATTTGGAAATCTCTTGTCAATATTGTAAACATAAATAAATGAGACCATCTGAATCTTTATTCAAAATTTCAAGTGTATATTGTTAGATTAACCTGCTTGTAGGCACCTTTGTTTTTGTTGCAAGAAGTGTAAAACTCAACTTCATAAGGCCTTAAACTTGTTGACATTCCCTTTATTGCATTTGATTTATCATATTCTCAATAAAATTTGTGACGTATATCTAATTTGCGTAATAGATTTCTACCAGTAGGTATAAAATATTGATATTACAATATGTCAATACACAATTGACTACATAAATAGTTCATAAATTTTCCACCTGAAATATGATAGCTTCAAGACAAAAAAAATTCACTAGCACAGCGAGTTAACTGATTGGCCCTACATAGCAAAAAGTGACAGATGCCAATCTAAAAGATTCAATATCCAATTGTCATTTTTCACACAAAAGAGTTGAACAAGTCTATTATATATCATTTTCCATGCCTATTGATCATTTTCTTTTTTTAATTGATTCTTGGGTTCCAACTGGATCGGCATTGGCCTTCCTCTTTCCGTGGTTTGATGCCATTGTAACTGAAGAAGTCCCAACTGATTTAGAATGTCCAACTTCTCTGCAAGATGACTTAAGTGGTTTGAACCCAGACTGTAAACAATAGAATGACATTAGTTTTAAGTAGCATTTAGAGCACTTAAAATAATAAACATAAAAAAAAAACTTACATAAAAGGTTTGATTCCCTGTTTTAAGATTAGTATATAACCCATATCCCTTAGTTGAAGGTTTTCGATTCCTAACTGGTCTAGACATAGGTTCAGCTATTTTCTTTTTCCCTTTGACATTGGTAGGAGGTCCTTCCTTCTCATTTAAATTAGAAACAACTGATTTCCTTTTGCCTTTGCCTTGCTCAGTAGGTCATCTTGCCCTTCTTATTCCTCTTACCCTGGTAGCAGGTGGTTGTTCAACTGGTATAGTAGAACTCAATTTTCCCTATGTAATCAGATTACATAATTTTCATCAAATGTATTTCATTTTAGTCTTTTCATTAAAGCACATAAACATAAAGCACATCATTTTAGTAATTCTACCTTAACCCTCATTTGTTTTCGAGCAGCATTGGAGATATTTTTTGGAACATTTCGATGAAAAGTTGTTGCCTTTGACCATGATGTCGTGGTAGTTGCCTTTGACCGTGATGCAGTGGCAGTGTTATCACCATTACCCTTGACCAGAAAAAGATAAATAAAATGGCTTAATAACCAGAACACATGACATTGCATCTAGTTTAGATAAACAACAAATGGACATAAGGTAATGATAAGGAAACTTACTTGATTATTTGCAACCCGAGTAGAACAACTTCCCCTATTATGCCCCGTTTGACCACAAAGTTTACAAGTCATGGTTATTCTTGCCCTTGACAAGATACCAGGCTTTTTGACTGGATTATCCTTTGCCTTCCTTCTATTTTTCTTTGGTCTTCCAAGCTTTTTATTTTTGGCAATAGGTGGAAGAAGGGGATCCTGCCCTGTTTTTTTCCATTCATGTGCTCCATTGATTGGCATAAGTGAATATTGATATGCCTTTTTATATGTCTCTGGGCTGTAGTAGTTATAAAGATATTCATCCGGATCACCACCACTATTCCAGATAGCACAACATGCATGACTGCAAGGCACACCTAAGATTTTCCAAGACCTACAACTGCAAGTCAATTTCTTCAAATCTACAACATACCTATATATACCCTTTTTAATCTCACATCCATTATCACCAAAATTCACCATTTCCTATCCACCAGCCTCTTTAATTTTTTCTCTCATCAAATTTAGACTTCACTAATGGTCCAAACCTATTCTTCCACTTATCCACAAGCTTTTTTTTTTCTAAATCCTTTTCATTGTTTTCTCCCTAATATCCTCTAACATGCTGATAATACTTAAGCACCTAGCATCTAAAATAATTGAGTTAAAAGACTCACAGCCATTGTTGTCCACCATGTCACACTTGCTAACTTCTCCATAAAAGGCTCTTGTCCACTGTTTCGAGTGCTTATCTTTTTCATTAACTCCTGAGCAAGTACTTTATCCTTTGAAGACAAATCAGTGACTTTTTTTTCCATTCTATCTCTGTTATTGCTTTCACGATGCCCCAAAAGGCAATCTTAAATGATTATGATTTTTCCTCCCTGACCAATTAGCATAGACATGCCGAGCACAGTTTCCATGCTCTGCTTTAGGGATTTCTTCTCCAATTGCCACCTTCATATATACCCTATCATGTGAATTGCCAATAATTAGTAATGTTAACAATCTAACATAAAGTATATAAGCCATAGTTATTGAAATTAACAACAAATTGATTAAAGACTAACCTTTTGTTGGTCACTCATTATGGTAAATCCTTCACCATCTCCAATATCCAGATCATGCTTTAACAGATTAATAAACCAACTCCAAACCTATCTATTTTCAGCTTCCACCACGGCCCAAGCAATGGGGTACATTTGGTCATTACCATCTTTACCAACAGCAGTAAGTAATTCACCTTGAAATGGCCCTTTCAAGAAACAACCATCAACCCCTATAATGGGCCTACACCCTTCTTTCCATCCCCTCTTCAAAGCATTAAAACAAATATAAATTCTCTTGAAGTGAGGTGGTCATTCTAGTGTAATTCTTTGAACAGCAACCTTGATGGTACTCCCTACATTTTTCTCAAGTAACTCATTGGCATATTCCCACAATTGGCCAAATTCTTCATTGATATTTCCACTCAAACAAGTCATTATTTTCTTCTTCGCCCTAACACACTTTCTAAAACTTACCTGAACCTTCAACTGATTACAAACCAACTTATGAAACTCCTTGAGTTTCAGCTTAGGGAAATCTCGGAATGTTTGCTTGAATTGTTCAGCTATCACATCTATAGTGACCAATTTGTTTTTCCAACTAACACAGCAAATGTGCTATGCTTGAAATGACTTTACTTGAATACCCTTAGCCTTTTGACTCCAACCAGCAAATATAACCCATGAGCATCTCTGTGCAGCATTACACTTCACTCTCAACCTCTTAGGTTCATTTCTAACAAAAACCAATTCTCTTCTAAAAACCCTGGAGTATTTCTTAATAGCCTCTTTAAACTGCTACCCATCTACGAACACCATACCAATAGAAAACTCATGGTACTCTTCTTCAGGATTATACTGCTGAAATATACTTTTTCTTCTCTAAGCTTCATCGTGATCTGGGTCTTCATCAGTTTCAACTAGACTACCGTGGTCATCTAAATCATAATATTCTGATTCGTAGCCCTTTTTACCTTGCCCACGATCGTCTTCAGCAAGAGCAGCAACTTCTTCCCTATTTTTCAATATTTGTTGTAATGGATCATCCTCATCATCAGTGCAACCTTCTACAGAAATGGGTTCTTTTGCATTATGTGCCTTTCTAATGTACTGCCTTAGCATATCCCTGGCAATTTCAAGTTCTGGATCCTCTGCACCTTTTTCTAAGGACCTAACCCTCACCAAAGTTTCTTCATTTTCACTATCGGAGCTATTATTTTCATCCTCATTCTCTACCTCAACATCATCTTGCTCACCTTTTGTAGGTAAATCTTCAACTTCATACTCCACACCTACACTAACACCTACAGCTTCCCTATTACCTAACCCATCATCTCTCAGACATTGACATGAACCAACCTCTGAATCATTTAAAACCGCACTAGTTTTATCCTCACCCACCTCACAAGCCCTAGAACCAGTATTTAAGTCCTCACCTAACCACTGTCTAGCAACTAATTCTACTGGTCCCCCACTAACACCAATATTAGCATTAGAGTTAACTTTACTAGTCCCACGGTTAAAATTACTAGCACCCACATGACTTTTGTCAGCATTCTTACTTGTCTCACCAAGCACATCCTCATTATTTTCCACACCAGTCAACAAATATATATCATCCACAACATCTGGTACATCCACATCATGATCAACATATAAAATAATTTCCCTATTTTTTAGCCATAAATTAATCATATCTCTTGTTGTTTCATCATTCCAAACAATTCTTATTCCCTCATCAAAAGACCTACATGAGGGGTCATAATAATACACTTGCAACATATTATTGCATTTTAACACGTCACTAACTATTTTTTGTAGTTCAAAATAATTTATTGTATTAGGATCCTCTATGCCTCTAATTCTTTCCCCACCCACATATCTTAGATCAGGCTCTCTTACAAATTTACCACCATAATAAATTATCATGTAATAGCTTTCCCCATCATCATAATAATCAGAGTTATCATCCATCTAGTAAAATAGATAATAAAACAAAGCATGTTCAGTTCAAAGTTCAACCAAATAAAAAAGACTTCGTCAAACAAAAAATTACAACAAAGTAAAGGCAAGGCAAGTGTCAATTTCAATATTGCTTCATCAACGGTAGACAGTATGGGACCACTTTGAATATTAAAAACAAAACAAAAAAAACGACGTATTTTATTTTTATGAAGCAATAACCTTTTTATATGCATTCAACAGTATTAAATTATTCAAGCAAAAGCAAAAGTAAAAGCATATAAACACTTAGAATATTCAAAATAGCAAAATCGAATATGAAACCTGAAACTTAATTGTTAATGGGTTTATCCCTCAATCCCTTAATTCACTACCTTAATCACATTACATGTCCTAATTACTTTATTAAATTATTCTTAGACCCATCAAAAGCCTCAGATTGAAGAAAAAAAAACCAAAATCTGAAACCTGTTAACCGATTTATCGAAATAAACCCCAATCCCTTAATTAACTATCTTAATCACCATTACATGTCTTAATTACTTTGTCAAATTATCAATTTTTAAATACCCTCTAAACCCACTTAAACCCTCAATCTTATTAAAATAACCTAAACCCTAAATCAACAAAACCCCAAATCGATAACATTGCTGATCATACCTCTCACGTGATGTCTTCTTCTTATCTTTCTTTTCAATTCGCAGCGACTAGTCACAAGCTAAAAGAATCTTTCACAGTCCTTTGGCTGTCTTAGCTTACTTTTCAAAAGCTTCAATAAAAAAAACTCGTGTGTTCTTCTGAAAGTAAAAGGAATAGCTCAAAGTATTGAATTCCTTTTTTTACCTTTCTTTTTTGGCTTTTTGTCTTTTCTAATTTTTTATTCTCGGGAGCAAAAATTGACTTTAAGTCAACTTTGCTTTTTACTTGTCGTGGGCCCCACTATTGATGTGGAAATTAAAAAATGACGTGGAAATTCCGCAGACGGTCCCTTTAGTCACGTAGGATCACGTTGCTCACTTCCGTCCAAATTCGATGAATATGGTCCAAAATAAAAGGTTGGGGGCTAATTAGGTTCAAAAAAAAGGATAGGGGCATATTTGGTTTATTTTTGAAAGGATAGGGGGCAATTTGGCTATTAAGCCATACTTAATTTATTTATATAGATACACACATATAAGTAGATATACACATGTATACATGCATATACTTTTCTACTTAGGCCCTTTTCCTCGACGGTACTATTGATGTGGGTGAACATAGCTACTTCAACTCAATCCTGGCGAGTTTTCCTCATCACCTTTCAATCCTAGGGCTCCTAGATCATTGTGCCCCTCCCAAGTGGTTCATGACCACTTAGTTGGATTGCATGCTCTGCTTGGTCCACTTGTTCTCATTTGAGCATTGAGCTCAATCATCCTCGAGGGACCTCTCATCTCTATGTCTCCACGCCCCTCGTTAGGCGATCGTGGTTCACCATCATTATCATCATATATATATGTATGTATATATATATATGTATATGTATGTATATATATATGTATATGTATGTATGTGCGTGTGCGTGTGCGCGTGCGCGTGTGTGTGCGCGCACGTGTGTACGTGTGTGTGCGTGTGTGTGTGTGTTATGTGTGTGTGTGTTATGTGTGTGTATAACATTTATAACATCTTATAAAATTATCCCACTTACTAAATCGGTGTATCAAAAAATAAATTAGGTGAAAAGGATTATTCGAATCCCAAAACATTTATAAACATTTTATAAAAGGTTTTATATTTAAATCATTTTAAAATAGTTTAACTCTAATGGCTAAACAATGAAATCTAGACTGCTCACAATACTGGAAATCTATTATACTCCCAAAAGATCCTCCAAGATTAGTCTCTGGAGTATCGTCGCACTTGATCTTCTAGAATCCTAATCGTACAGAAAAACACATTAGAAGCCTAATTCAAATATACTGTCACGCCTTGACCCGTAGGCCTGGCCACATGGTAGCCGTCGCAATTCTCAAAGTACGTGTTGGGTACCCACGTATTCGAACAGTGCAAGGCATAATATACATAGCATAAACAAATATCATAAATGGAAATCAAATCCAAATACGCATTTAAAATAGTATTTTACAAAAATACTATAATAATAATAACACTTGAAAATCCCCCATAAGAAATATCAAATATGCAAAAATTCACAATGTGCAGAAAGGAATATAAATCCAAAATACAACGGAATTAAAAACCAACATTGGATCACTAAGTACACTAGGAAAGAATCACCTACTAAGCTGAAGACATGCCCACACAGCTATAGCTAAGTGGCCGCTCCTTAAGGAGCCTCAAGCTTGAAAAACATGACAAAACCATGGGGTGAGTCTACTGACTCAGTGATGTGGTTTGGAAACAATGTAAAAGACAATTTGTGGTGGGGGATATAATAATACCAAAACTAATTTGTAAATCATCATTTATTTTTAAATCAATTCCCACCAAGGAAATTCATTTCCTTTAAAACTATATATATAATATACAAGGGCGGCAATAAAATGATAGAGTTCATCCGTTGATGAACTCGCATCATTAGGAGCAAATCTCATCAAGTCATCATATAAAATAATATATATATATATATATATGTAATGCCCACTCTCCCAACATTGCCATTCGTCATCTTCGAGACTATAACTCTCCTCGCGAGTTACCCACCTACACCTCTCTGCCCTAGGAGTGGTGCCCTTGTGCCTCCCCTATGGACAACCTACAAGTCACTAACAAACTAGCAAACGCCCTTTATGGGCAGGTCCCTCATGGACCAATATCATACCTCAATTGAGAATGCCACACATGGACCATAATCACACCACGATTAGGTTCATATTAATACCTCGATCGGGTAAGTCACGTATAGACTTTTATCATGCCTTGATCAGGTTTACGTAAAATTATATAAAACATTTTTACGTTTTATATATAGCAATAATATGATACAAACCGTCCTCATAAAATAATTATGGTGTAATGTCTAGTCTCTAATCGACTTAGTTTGGAGCCATAGATTAATGTAATAAGAGTTTTTATACTTGGTATGTATATAAATGTATTCTTAGTGAAAAATAAGAACACTTTTTACCTAGTGGACTTTTGTGTATTTTAAAGAATCAGATTTCTAAACACCTAGGAAAATTTTGACCTTGGGGGTAAAAGTCAACCTTTTTGCGCTATTTTTCAAAAATTCCATACGTTTCATCGAATGGGTATGTGTCCCTCCGAACTATGTATTTTTCTCCTTTAATGTGTCTAAGAATTTTCGAAGCTATTACGATGTTTGAATTATGGCATCATTATGCTATTGTGCTTGTGGAGGTGGAATGAGTAAGCTGTTGACCCCTACACGGGATGGATGGTACAAGGGATTGATTTTGCATATTGTTATATGATTATTTGATCCATGTGAGAGTACAATAGATATAGCCACGTACCACCCATGGTGAAGGCCCATGCCAATGTCGAGGTTGGGCAATTTGGTGAATCAAAGTGAAATTTAAAATGCCTCGACGAGCTGAAACCCTATCTTGGCTGGATATGAATTTGAGTACAATTTTTGACAAGCCCATAAATAAATTGCCATAACTTGGTTACTTAATTTTGTTCATCATTACATTATGGAAATTTTGAGCATTTCATATGATTCTCCTCTTGGTTCTAAATATATAAATCTACATTTTCAGTTAAAGCGATAATTAAATAGTTTTATGGATTGTTATGTATTCCAAATTTTTATCTCTAATATGTATATGCTTATACTTTATTTATTTAAAAGTAAAATCAATCTCGTTTCACTCACTGAGTATAATCTATATGCTCACTCTTTCTTTTCCCTTTTTAAATTGTTTTAGGCGAGTAGGGTGCACGTAAATGGTAGGTCACTAGGGAACGCAGCTTATTTCTGGACTATTGATAGTAAGTCAGTATAACTTATCTATTACTGGCATGATTTCAAGTCTATTTTGAAAACCTGATCAATATAAATTATGGAACTATTGTATAGCATATAAGCATCACTTACATTCCATTTTATAAAAACTATTTATTAGTATTTCCTACTTTTACAACTTTTATATAAATAAATACCTAGAAAAATAAATATGGGTGTGTGTGAGTTTTATAAATTCACTGTTATTATTTGAATTTTGAATTGTATACATGTGTTGGAACTGCACTGAATATTACATACAAATAACTTCAATTGACACACCCGGACCTAATACGACTTTTCCTTACAAACAGAATACTATAAGACGGCTTATTAAGTGGACAATACGTCGGTCTGGATGTGTGTAATTAAGAAGAGATGTGAAAATTAGGATAGGACAGAGTTAGAAGATAAAGTAATTAACCATGCATGTAAATTAGTAAATGCCAAAAAGACCTCCAATTAAGTCCTTAAAAATTTATTATGGGCCCCGTTGGCACAAGAAATCAAAAGATTTAACCAACGAGTGAAAATGAAAGAAAGTTGAAAAAAGGGAAAAAGTTTGACCCGGGGACCGAGTAGACTCGGTGTCTGGCTCCTCTATAAATAGAGGAAAGCCGAAGGTTTTCCTCATTTCTTTTTTTTCTTTTTCTTTCATTTTCTTTTCTTTTCTCTCTGGAGCGAAACAGAGGCATTTTGGATTTTTGGCAGATCCGGACAATCCGACCAGCAAAACAAGGTGAGTTTCTAATACGTCATTCTACTCACCTTGATCTACATTATATTAAGTTTGCACGTATTTTCATGGACCAGTTTAGTGTAGATCTGAGTTTTTAGTTTTTGGCCAGTTTAATTTTAAAACTTAGATCGGCAGATATCGGGCCGGTGAAATAAGGTGAGTTTTTAGTATGTTATAGTACTCACCTTAATCTATGTCATACTCCGTTTTCACGTATTTCCGTGCACCGAGTGAGAGTAAATCAGAGATTTAGTCAATTTAAGCTAAATCTTGATTTTACGAAAATTGAACCGGTGTTTCTCATTTCTGCCTCGGTTTATCCGTCATGGATGCCATGAGGATCGCCTCTCTAAGTTTGTACGTCGAAAGGAGGAGAAACGAGAGCGAAAACTGGGGGAGAGACCGGCCGAGAAACAGGCCGATCGAGTCCCTGTTTAGATATTTTTATATTATATTATTATATTTAAGATATTTTTATAATATATCTTAGATATTTATATATTATATCATTATAATATATAAATATCTCGTAGGAGGGCTTTTTGAGCCCAATTTCACGTAGAACTCGGCCCAACCCCTGTGGGGCCCAGTCCAGTCCTGGTGTGGGACCCACGGGCCCTATGGGTATTTTGGTAATTTTTCGTCCAGAGTCCGATTTTAGCCCGAAACCTCCTGAACACTTTCCTAGGCCCCGAATCACATTCAAACCTAGTCTTAGGTCATGTTAGAGCCTCATAGGTGCATTCATAAATTTAATTATGAATGCTAACAAATATTTCTGTGTACTAGGGCTCCGGGTGAATCGAGTGCGGCGATGCTTCGGAGGTTAAGCTACATTGAGCGCTTGGGAGTATACGAATCTCCCAATACTGTGAGTGGCCTAGACTTCTTTATTTAGCCACTGGGAACAAAGGTTTTAAAAGCATTTTAAAAACATAAATGTTTTCAAAGGTTTTAGGATACGAGAAATCCACACACACACAGTTGCTCGTTGATATGCCCACCTAAAGAGTGGGAGGTTTTAAAAAAAAAAGATAAAGAACTATGTGTGTGTGTTTATATTTATGTTTGTCTGTTTGAAATATATTTATATTTTATATATATGAAATATTTTTATTATTATGATTTATGAGGGAACGATACCCTGGAAGATGAGTGATTGAGTAGGCTAGTGGTGGTGGTGGGCTGCGGTCCAACAACCAGCAGCTAGCAGAGGTTCCTCGATGCTCCAATATATGCGGGAGTGTAGACCGAGTTGGAGAGAAAGCATGCAAAATTCTCAGCCGTGGACCGCCTATCGAGGGGCATGGTGAGACGAGACCCTGGGAGAGGCGCGTAAGGAAGCTCACCAAGACTCCGGTTCACTGTGTTCCACCATAGCGAGGCACCACTGAGGGAAAGGGCTAAAGAAATAGAAAAGAGAAAATATTTTTAAAAGAGAAAAGAGATAGCCCTCGGTGCAGTAAGGCATAAGACGACCGATGGGTCGCGCCTTCAGTATGATAGAGATGCCAGCCCGTTTTATGTATATATATCTATTTATTTAAAGCGTTTTCAAAGAGAGTTCTCAGTTAGAGAATTAGAAAGAGATTTGGAATAGAAAAATATTTATTTTATTATTATTTTATTTTGGATTTTCCTTAATTGCCCTAACCTCGATGGAGATTCATTGAGCCTCTGTCACACACCTGTATCCAATGTGGATGTATGTAGATCCACGTACAGGGTCAGCAAATAGAATGGAGGCTCACTAGGAGGCGTCGGTGGCTTAGGCTTAGTGTTTCCGCTGCGTAGGTATTTCTTCTAAATTAATCCACCGGTACATCTTTTAAAGTTAATTATTTTATTAAATGATTTTTAAATTAAAGTTTTAGTTGTTTTGCAGTGATGATATCCATTTCTTTGCCTTGCGGTGTTTCGGATGAGTGAGCGGTCGGCAAGTACTTCGAGGCAACGCGGCGGTTGCCACGTGCTCGACCCCGGCGGGTTGGGGCGTGACAACTTTACTGGTATCAGAACGTTTAAATGATTCTGACTGCTTTCAAAAGCTATAAAGTGTTTTTAAAGTGTTTTCAAATATTTTTGAAGCTAGTGGATTAAATAGGTTTAGAACTCCAGAGTTCGAGTATATAGTTACTCGAAAGCGTCGTAAATGATCAAACCTATTCTTAGAGTACCTTCTTTAGTAGCGGGCCACCAGATAGTGTTCTCGAGTGTGGTCTTAAGTGAGAAGACATCACGACCACCTTCTTCCTCGAGATTCGTGCAAGCAAGGATGTTATTGGAGAAACTCTCCAAACCCATATTTTTAGCTTTTAATATTCCTTCTACTCGATAGCTAAACTATTCAAGGGATAGTATTTCCCTTGAGGTGACGAGATAGATGATATCTCGTCCAATCCTCCTTGATAGCCTAGTCAGAGGCTTACCAGTGAAGAACTGGTTTGATGCCCAACCTTTGAGGTTGTGGGAATCAATACTCGCTAGTAAAGCAGCGAGTTTGAAACGTAAATTAGATACGTTCCCCCATTCTTTGCACAAGTGACGTGTAAGACTTGGGAGGAAATGAAGTGACTAGAACGAGGCCAAGATGGGGCCTAACGTGTGTGAATGCTAACCCTACTTCTCTCGCTCTGTACACCAATAGTGTGTAGCCTAGGAGAGAGAGTTGGGTTAGAATGAAAGAAATCGAGGGAGTCGATCACGAAGGACGTGGTTGACCAAAAACCTCAAGACGTGAGATGAAGGATCGAGGAGGACTTCACAAAGCATCAAATGGGAGGTGAAGTGAAGCGATTGCCGAAGAGCCCACAGGTTGGCAAGTCTGGTGGGATAAGCCCACAGATTGCTTGGATGATGCTTCGGGGAGTGGGCATGAAGTGAGAGAAGTGGCAGCAAGGGCTAGCTAACTTCTTCTATTCTTACACCGTGGTGTGTAAGTGGTGAAAAAAAGGGGGTATTGGTGGACGAGAGAGAGTTCGTCTGTAGTCAATTGAGGAGAGGTATCCAAGAAAGTTGGAAAAGCTTGAGTGAGCCCAATATCATGAGGGATGAGATATGGAGAATCACTTAAGGATACAGTAAAGATTGATAAAAGAAGACCCTAAAGGATTTGAGGATGGCAAAAAGGGTAATAAGGAAAGAGGAATAAGAGAGAAACCATTCCTGGGAAATAATGGGGAGGAATAAGGTAAGGATGACAAGACGGAAAATAAGAGAAGAATGAAAAGAGATTACATCCAAGTGGTTAAGAAGTAGTACGTCCGTAACTACTTGCCTGACCATTGAATACCAATGTCAATAGAGGATATTGGAGAAAGAAGAGAAAGGAAATGAAGATGGAGGAAATGGAATAAGGAGAAAGATAAGTTGTAAACCTCTACTCTTAAGAGATTAAAAGTGATGAAACCTTCACTATTAGGTGATAAAGAGAGTAAGAATGAGGAGACCTCTAAAGGATAATAAGAGATGATCTTGATGAAATTAATGGGAAGTAAGCACGCGGAAAGAATGGGATGCACGGCAATGATGGGAACGCCTGCATGTGTGTAAATGAAGAGTATGAAGAGAATATTCCTCAGAATTGAAAAGACATCACCAGAAGGAACTGGTAAGAAAGAAAAAGGGAAAGGAAAAGAAAAGCACACCCTTAAACAAAGAATAAAGAAATGTCGTGATGTAGTGCGGAGGCTTCCTTAATAAAGAAAGAAAGCATAAAACCTTAGGTAAAAGAAGATCCTAGGTTAATAAAAGAAGAATAAGGGCCTAAGAAGAAAAAGAAGCTTAGTTCAGTTGATGAACTAAGTTGTGTTAACTAGGAATAAAGCCTTAAAAGAAGAAAAGTATAACCTATTATTAGAAAACATTAACCTTAATAGCTATAATTTCATAATCAATCATAAGTTAATAACTCCAAATGGCTGACTAGGATTAGTAAAAGAATAAGTCTAGGAAATTAGGGTTAGAAACAAAACCTAGATAGATAACCTAGGGATAGATTAAAGAAAAGGAATAAAAAGGGGATTAAAAGAAGCCTAGAAAGAGGACTAAGAAAGATCTAGTGAAAAGTGTATTAAAGACTTACAAACGGATGTTAGTTAAAGGAAGTTGAGCATAATGAACCCCAAACTGGAGTCAAGCCAAGGCACTACATCATAAAACAAATAAGTCAAAGGAAAGAAATGAATAAACAAGGATTATTGGAGACTAGAACAACAGAGAAGAGGAGTCAAGAGTATGAAAGGGAGGAAAGAAAAGCCTTGATTATGTAAGTGATAGAAGAAGAGATAAGAAATTGGATAGAAAGAGAAAATTTAAGAAAACATAAGAGAATGAGCGCTCGTAGGAAACGAGTGAATGGGGATTATACAAGTAATGAAATAAAGGAAAGAAGAGTAAAAAGGTACATAAAAGAATGAGGATACCAAAGCATGGTAATACAAACAAGAGCGAACGAAAGATGAGAATAATGATGATCATGATGGGAATTATAAGGAGATTATAAATCTAATTGATGAGGAAGTGGATCGACCTAAGTAAAAGTCGAAGAAAAGAATAAGGATAAAACAAGGATGAATAAGATGATAATTGAAACAAGAGAAGACAAAAAGGTGATTAAGCATGAATCAGAATAATGGTTGGAACCAAAAGAGACAAAAAGATGAGATCAAAGAAGTAAAGTGAGATAGAAGAAATTAAGAGTAAGTAGTTAAGGAACAAAAATGATAAGTTGAAACTTTTAGAAGGAGGGGAGTAAGCTAACTTTGAGGATAACCTCCCCGAAGAATAATAAGTGGAGAAAGGATATGAGAGACGAAGTCAAACCAAGCTAAAATGGAGTTAGCTTGGCGCGTACAAGATTGTGAGGCAATGGAGAATACATGAAGGTGTTGTCCGGGATAAATAAACCATGGTATTAAAAGACAAAGAAGAGATATCAAGGAATTAAGAGCCGAAGATGGCTGAGATAAAGGAAACCCAAATGTGAGAAGCAAGAAATGAGGGAACTGAGATAGAAAGGATGACAAAAGAGAACCCAGAGTACTTAATGGAAGGAGTACGGGGATAAAGAAAGGAATTGATCAAGCTTATAAACTTCTATGAGCACAGCCGGTGTAAGGAGAAGAAAGAAAAATTTTAACACCTAAGTAGAGTAAAGGGTTAAAAGTAAAAAGAAGTAAAGAAAAGGACGATAATGAAAACAAAAGAAGAAAGAAATGGAGCTTAAGTGGAAGAAACTTTAGATAAGGCGTGGAAGGTCATGTAAATCAAGGTAACAGAGTATGAAGAAGAGAAATGATATGGAGATCACCCTAAGGAAAAGGGCATGGAGATGACAGGAGTTTCTGGATGATGCCAAGAGATGGCAATGGACTAGAGAGAAGATCAAGTTAAGTGAAAGGAAGGGAAACCTCAAGAGAAAAATTCGAAGATGTAGTAGCTACAAAAGATGCCGCACAAGTGTGACGCGCATGAGTTATGTTGTTCCGCATTGACAAGAAGGTTAGAGAAAATATGGACCCCACAATGGATGTGGGCGGATGGAAAGGAAAGAAAAGGATAGAGATGGGGATAAGAAACCCCAGATAACACAGTTGACGAAAGGAGGAAAAAAAGAAGGCATAGCAGAGAGAAGCACAAAGATAAAGAGCATACAACGATCAACATGGTACGATCGGCTACATCCCGTGATGACGGGGATGTTGGTGGGGAAAGAAAACCTTTTTTTAGAGGCCTAAGAGGCCCAAGAGGCATAAAAGACAAGAGAAAAGCCTAAGAGGCTAGAGAAATGGTATGGATGAGTATGAGGTCGAGGCCCGGGTATGGATGACTTGGGAGACATGTTGGGTGTCCCATGAAAGGAAGGATCAGAGATCAAGATCTTGAGGATCTCTGTGATAACCACTCAAGAGGACCGGCCCAATGTGTGATTGGAGAGAGCATGAGGCCTTCCAGAGTTCTCTATCCCAGAGAGGATGAGAGATATGATGGGCCGTAGGCCCTGTATGTGATGTGATGGGCTAAGGGCCCTATGTGTCATTGTGATGGGCGGTCAAAGAGTGAGTCAGATTGTAAGAGCCGAGAGGGCTCTGATTCCTCTGTAATGATGTGGCCAAGTGTGGGTTAGTATGTACAGGAGCTTGACTCATACGCCATGAGTTTTGAATCGAAAGACATTGGAAAAAGGGAGAATGGGAGTAAGGAACAAAACAGTGAAACAAAACCAAGGTAGGGGGAAAGACATTTAACTCACCTCATCCTCGCCATGGAGGCGAGGGAGTTAAGCTAAGGTCTTTCCCAATAGCTTGGTTACAAAGATAAGTACATAACCACAAAACGATGAGGAATGCGTCAGAGGATGGCCTTGAAGTGAAAGGCAGTGGCAATGAAAAGGAGAAGGAACTCCTGAGAAGGGTAAGAGGTGTGGAACCTCAGAAGAAACAAAGGATAGTCTCGTCAAGAGAGACTTGAAGGATGAAACAAGGACAAAATGAGAAGATCGAGCAAGCACAGCTAAAGCGAAGGAAGAACCTCCGAGTGACACAACTAGATTGAAGAAAGCCTAACCCGTAATTGGATAGTGGTAGGCAATGTTAAGGAAAAGATGACGTTCAAACTCAAGAGTAGAAGGGTGACGGAGCCATTCTTGAGAAAAAGAATGATCAGAGTGTCCAGTAGAAGCGTGGTGGACTTCAGCAGTAAATAGTGATGCGAACACTATTCGAAATGAAAGGAGGGCTTCGAATGGAAGCCAAACCTCCCCAAGCTACCTCATTTAATTTCGAGGATGAAATTTTTTAGAAGGAGGGAGAACTGACACACCCGGACCTAATACGACTTTTTCGTACAAACGGAATAATATAAGACAGCGTATTAAGTGGACAATACGTCGGTCAGGATGTGTGTAATTAAGAATAGATGCGAAAATTAGGATAAGACGGAATTAGAAGATAAAGTAATTAACTGTGCATGGAAATTAGTAAATGCCCAAAAGACCTTCAATTAAGTCTCTAGAAATTTATTATGGACTCCGTTAGCACAAGAAATCAAAGAATTTAGCCAACGGGTGAAAATGAAAGAAAGTTGAAAAAGGGGAAAAAGTTTGACCCAGGGCCCGAGTAGACCCGGTGTCGGTCTCCTCTATAAATAGAGGAAAGCCGAAGCTTTTCCTTATTTCTTTTTTTTCTTTTTCTTTCATTTTCTTTTCTTTTCTCTCTGGAGCCAAACGGAGGCATTTTGGATTTTTGGCAGATCTGAACAATTCGGTCGGCAAAACAAGGTGAGTTTCTAATATGTCATTCTACTCACCTCGATCTACGTTATATTAAGTTTGCACACATTTCCATGCATCGTTTAGTGCAGATCTGAGTTTTCAGTTTTTTACCAGTTTAATTTTAAAACTAAAAAAAGAGGATATCAGGCTGTGAAATAAGGTGAGTTTTTAGTATGTTATAGTACTCACCTTAATCTACATCATACTCCGTTTTCATGCATTTTCGTGCACCGAATGAGAGTAAATCAGAGATTTAGTCAATTTAGCTAAATCTCGGTTTTACGAAAATTGAACCAGTGTTTCTCATTTCTGCCTCGGCGTATCTGTCATGGATGCCATGAGGATTGCCTCTCTAAGTTTGTACGTCGAAACGAGTGTGAAAATTGGGGAAGAGACTGGCCTAGAAACATGTCGATCGAGTCTCTATTTAGATATTTTTATATTATATTATTATATTTAATATATCTCGTAGGAGGGCTTTTAAACCCAATTTCGATTAGAACTTGGCACAACCCCTGTGAGGCCCAGTCCAGTCCGAATGTGGGGCCCACGGGCCCCGGGGGCATTTTGGTAATTTTTCGTCCAGAGTCCGATTTTAGCCCGAACCCCCCGGCCACTTTCCTCAGCCCCGAATCACATTTAAACCTAGTCTTAGGTCATGTTAGAGCCTCATAAGTGCATTCATAAATTTAATTATGAATGCTAATGTATATTTCCGTGTACTAGGGCTCCGGGTGAATCGAGTGCGGCGATACTCTGAAGGTTAAGCTACATGGAGCGCTTGGGAGTATACAAATCTCCCAGTACTATGAGTGGCCTAGACTTCTTTGTTTAGCCACTGGGAACAAAGGTTTTAAAAGCGTTTTAAAAACATAATTTTGGAATACGGGAAATCTACACACACACAGTTGCTTGTTGATATACCCACCTAGAGAGTGTGACGTTTTCAAAGAAAAAGATAAAGACCTATGTGTGTGTGTTTATATTTATGTTTGTCTGTTTGAAATATATTTATTATTATGATTTATGAGGATACGATACCCTGGAAGATGAGTGATTAAGTGAGCTAATGGTGGTGGTGGGCTGCAGTCCAATAGCCAACAGCTAGCAAAGGCTCCTCGGTGCTCCAATATATACAGGAGCGTGGACTGAGTTGGAGAGAAAGCATGCAAAATTCTCAGCCGCGGACCGCCTATCGAAGGGCACGGTGAGACGAGACCCTGGGAGAGGCGCGTAGGGAAGCTCACTAAGGCTCCGGTTCGTTGTGTTCCACCACAACGAGGCACCACCGAAGGAAAGGGCTAAAGAAATAGAAAAGAGAAAATATTTTTAAAAGAGAAAAGAGATAGCCCTCGGTGCAATAAGGCATAAGACGACCGACGGGTCGCGCCTTCAGTATGATAGAGATGCCAGCCCATTTTATGTATATACATCTATTTATTTAAAGCATTTTCAAAGAGAGTTCTCAGTTAGAGAACTAGAAAGAGGTTTTGAAAAGAAAAATATTTATTTTATTATTATTTTATTTTGGATTTCCCTCAGTTTCCCTAACCCCGATGGAGATTCATTGAACCTCTGTCACTCACCTGTATCCAATGTGGATCGATGCAGATCCGCGTACGGGGTCAGCAAATATAATGGAGGCTCACTAGGAGGCGTCGGTGGCTTAGGCTTAGTGTTTCCGCTGCGTAGGTATTTCTTCTAAATTAATCCACTGGTACATCTTTTTAAGTTAATTATTTTATTAAATGATTTTTAATTAAAATTTTAGTTGTTTTGCAGCGATGATATCCATTTCTTTGCCTTGCGGTGTTTCGGGTGTGTGAGCAGCCGGCATGTACTTCAAGGCAGCACGGCTGTTGCCACGTGGCCGACCCGGGCGACTTGGGGCGTGACAACAATTGTTTTAGTAAATGGTTTCAAAACGCCGTTAGCCTTACGAACTTCGAGTTGTGAGCGAAACGCACTGTTCACAATTCGTAGCACATGGCGGTTGTCACATTCTCGACTTTTGAATCGGAGTATCACATAGGAATACTTGTGCAGTGCTTCATCATACCCCAAAACATATAAAACATTTAAGTTAAAATAAGTGAAAACACTTTGCCATCAATATTGTCGAGACGTTTTACCGCTCCGACGATAAATGGCATGGCGTGAAATATATTTGGGACTAAACAGTCTGAAAACAAATGGAGTCGCCACTAACCTTTTATTTTAAATAGGTGTGGTTAGTCACCTACTAGTTTAACCCGACGTAAATCTAGAAAGATTACGTCAAGCTAAGGAAAGAAACTGGTCTACGAAAAAAGATTTTAGGTTCGTGAGTCGGTTACGCTTGGGGAAGGATTAGCACCCCCAAGACGCCCGGAAATCGGTACCACAAAAGTCTTAAAAATATTTTACTTGGGAAATAATAATAAAATATGTTTAAAATTATTTTAAGAAAAACATAATTTTACATGTCGGAATAAATATTCCTTTTAATGCGGGATGAGCATCCCATTATAAAAGCTAAATTCGAAATTTAAATACTTAATATCGGAATGAACATTCCTTTTGATGTGAAAATCCATAGCCCAATTTTGAATTTGAAGAAATTTCCTACTTAGAATGGAGGTTCAATTTCTAAATAAGAATAAGGGGTTGTTTGATTAACCATTGAAAAATTTCAAACAATTGAAAATTTTTATTTTCAATATTTTCATTTTTTCAATGTGTTTGATAATAAAAGCTAAAGAACCACTTAATTGGAAATTTTCAATGAAAAAGCATTGAAAATAATAAGTAGCTCTTAGGTTACTTATTTCATTCAACAATTCCATTTAAGGAAAAAATCACACATTAATTACATTTAATGTTGTATTCTTTCCTTTTAACCACTATTCTTTCCTTTTTATTAATTATCAATGCATTTATTTTTCATAAATTTTCATTTCTCTTATAATAGTTCAAAAATGAATTTGTTCAGACATAATAACTTATCAAACAATTTTTACACAATAAATTCAGTACTTAAAATTTTCAGAAGAAATTTTCAGCACTTAATTTTCAGTGCTTAATTACTTCAGTTTTATCAAACAGCACCTAAATATTCTTCAAAAATCAAAGTCAAATTTAAAAATGAGGATAAATATCCTTTTATGAAAAACAAAGGTTTAATTTTAATTTTAGAAAGTCTCAATTATGAGAATATTAATTGAAACCTTCTAGAAAATATTTTACAAAAGGGTTGGGATAAACATCCTCAAATTCGTGTTTTGAAAATCACATTAGGAGACTTTAATTATGATTTCTCAAATTAAAATCTCTTAGAAAGATTTAATTTTAAAACAATGTCGGAATAAATATTCCTTTTAATTTGATGAAGGGAATAGTTTGACAAAAATTTAGTTTGATAGGAAAATATTTTAAAAAATTAAAAAAAAAGGATAAAAGAAAATAAATATTCCCTTTTATTGAAAAAGAAATAAAAGAAATAAAAATAAGAAAAGAGATTTTGAAAGTGATTTTTTTTATAAGATTTGGATTAATTTGAGAGGCCTTAATTATAGTTGGAAAATTAAGATTTCTCCAAAAAAACTTTAAAACATGTTTTGAAATTAATGTTGGAATAAATATTCCTTTTAATTTAATTGGGCTTCTTAAACAAGAGATTTTCTTAAAATGAAATAAAAATGAAACATAAAAGTAAAAGTAAAATAAATAAAAATAAAAGATTTTGGAATTAACATTCCTTTTTGTAAAAAGAAAATTTTTGGAGTTCATTTGCAAGTTTTTAAAGAATTAAAGAAATCATAAACATGATGTATGCTTTTTATGAAAATCAAATGAGCAAAATATATTTTTTCATTTTTGAAGGGATGAAAAATTCTCCCGGGTCCGATCGGACTCCCGATTAGACGTCGAGAAAATATCTCATCGGAGAAAACCTTTAGAAACCTCAGACTCCTGAGACATCCTCCGGTCACCCCATGCATATGAATTTTTGAAAGTCAATGTTCTAAACTTAATTATGCATGAATGGGACAAAGAAACAAAGGTTAGTCCATATGCACAATTAATTGCACAATATAATACAATAAATAAATAGAACATGGGAATTTAAATTTAATTTTACAAAATCAAATTGCATGATAGCTAATTTAACACATATAAGCAAGCTTAATTTAAACAAACACATATACAAGGTCAAGTATGCAATTTTATACAAAATTCAACTCATAATTAAACAAATATATATAAGCAAGGGTAAAAGGGTAATTTTACATGTAAAATTATATTTTTAATTAGGAAAGCATGCATAAAGGGCAAAACGATAATTTAATGCAGGATACAATTACTAATTAAGCAAACATATTCATGAGGGCAAAAAAAAGGTAATTTTACATACAAGATTAAATTTTAATTAAAAAGCATATATATAAAAGGGCGAAACAGTAATTTAACACATGATATAATTACTAATTAAGCTAACATATCCATAAGGGTAAAGAGGTAATTTTATATGCAAACATAAATTTTTATATTAGACAAAACACATATTTAAAGGCAAAAAGATAATTTCTATGATAAAAAAAATATTAAACTAAATATGCATTTATATAAGTTTAAAAATTTAATTTTTTATTTAAAAGAGATCAGAGATTATTTCTATTTAAATGAAAATACTAAAAAATAAAATAAACTTAAAGATTCAATTTTTATTAACCAAACTTTCATTTTTAATCAAGCTAAAATATCCACAAGCAAAATGGTACAATTTTTAATCCTAAGCTTAACATTTAACTAAACAAACAAGTTAATCATCTTAAAGTTACGTTCTTTATAACCAAGATTAGGTTTTTAATCCATCAAGGATGAACATAAGCTAAAAAAAATGCAATCTTTTTAATCAAGATTAAAATTTTATACTAAACAAGCATATTGAACATATAAGCAAGCTTTAAAAGTAATAAACAAGGATATAAAACAAGAAAGTTAGGAACTTTTTATATAATCATGTAAATATTTAAGAGAAATGGCACATTAAAAAAAATAACATAAAATAAATAAGCAAGCAAAAATAAATCATCTTGAATATATTAGAAACATATATTAAACTAAGCCAATTATTTAACAATATACAAAAGCTCTATAAATCATAAACATCATTATAAAAAGGAAAGTTAACAAATTTAACAAACAAAGCAACAATATTGTATTAAAAGTAAAAAGAAATGATCTTGAAAATAAAACTAAGAACTTACCTAAAAGGATGAAGTTTCAAAATTAAAAAAATGATAATGGCTTTGTGGAGAAGAGAATGGCTAAAAATTGATGAACAACAAGCCTTTTCTCTATTTTCTCTAGCCAATCCGTTTAAAATAAAAGAAGAAGAAGAAAGAAAAAACTTTTTAAACTCTTTTTCTCTCTTCTCCTCCCTCTATTTTTTTGTGTTTGAAGAAAAATGCTCCTGCTCTCTTCCTCTGTTTCTAATTTTTGAAAGAATGCTCCCTCTATTTTTTTTGGAAGAAAACACTGAAGTTCTCTCCTCTCCCACACTCCTTTCTCTCGTTCTTGAAGAGAAAAGTTGCTGAAGAAGACCTCGGGTGCTCTCCCCGTGCTCTCTCTTTCTCTCCCTTTTCTCTCCTTCTCTGCTCTGTTTCTCTCTCTTTTTTTTTGCTTTTGAAAGAAGATGAAGCCCCTCCCCCTTTTTCTCTTCGTTTCCTTCCTCTCTTTATAGCCGAATGGGATCCAACGATGATTTTTTTATTAATTGTGAAAGATGATAAACTATAATTGAGGATGGGTTGGCAATAATGGTGGATGGGCTTCCGAGAGGTGCAGCTGGCTGTTATCACATGTTGGGGTGGGGCATATGTGTTCATCTCCCCTGATTCGCAGCAGCAATATTGGCCATGCTTTCATGTTTCTTTCAATGCTCTCTCTGCATGTCTCATATTGTGAATATGAACCGTCCTTCTCCTCTGACTTCTTCATTGATGGGCTGCTGCTGCTGTGAAGACAGGCTATTGCTGTGGTTGTGGGACGGTGGAAGCCTTGGTTTGAGGCATTCATGGCTGTCGCCGTGGCTGGCATGGAAGGCGGAGGAGACGAACTGCTGCTGTTGTTGGTGTTCATGTTGGAAGTGCCTTTTCCCAGCCAGCTAGTAGTTCACCGATGATGATTGTCTTGAGCTCTGCAGCTTCCTCTTTGTTCTCTTTTTGTCACTTTCTCTGGTAAACTTGCTGAATTATGCTCTATGAATTCCCTTACTTGAAGAGGATCCAGTGATGTGGCCCCGATGAAGATTGATTTCCTGAACTTGAAGCCTGGGCACTATCGTGGTTCAACCTCAAAAACACCACTAGTTGGGTAGTCATGAGCTCCAAATGTATACTGCACACCATGAACTTCCATACCAGAATGAAAGATACCAAGGCCTTTGGAAAAAAGCAACGGAAAGCTTATTTGTTTTTCAGAACACGTGGAACCACAGATTTCCATCTCTTCTTTGATTCAAAATCCATAATTCTTCGATACTAAGTCCAGATATCAATTAATGCTTAGATGCAGCAGATTCAGATGAGAAGGCCAGTGAGAGTCCAATGAAAAGCAACTGCCATTACAGAGAATCGAAGCAAGCGGCGGGCATTAAAACCTTTCCATTTCGATGGTGGTGAACGGAGGAAAAAACATAACGAAGAAGACGATGATACAGATAAAAAATGGGAGCTTAAAGGATCAAAGAAGAAGAAGAAGAAGAGAATAAGGCAAAGCCATATTCTTTCTCTTTTTTTTTTTTTCTCTTCAGCAGCAAGTGCTTCGGCAGCTGGGGCAGCGCCTACACCAGAAGCAATAGCAGCTCCACCCGCGATGAAGCCTCCGCCTCCACCTTAACCTCATCAGCTTGCTCTCTGCACATCCTCTTAGCCTTGTTCATGACACAAGCTGCCACGTCGTTGCTGTACTTGTCCATGCTCGCCACAATATCAGTCGTAAACAAATACCCTGTGCCATCAAGCGCAGAGTGCACAGCACGTGGAGGTTTAGCGTAAAGGAGGATAAGTGCATTTGAGAAGACAGAATTCTTTCCTTGGTAATCCCCAGAACGAACTCCTTGCATGGTTGGTGCCGGTGAAATTGGATTAGCAGAAAAAGGAGCACTTATGCTATTCATGTATGTTACAGTTTGAAGGTGCCGCTGCTGAAATGAAAGCCTGGGGGAATTTGGAGACTCCTCTGCACCATATTCAAGCTCATTCTGGAAAGAGAGGCGCTGGTGGTTCATGGCCTGTGAGTAAAGCTGTGAAAGAGAGTTAGCCGCGCTGCAGAACGTAGTGTACATGCTTCGATCCACCTTGTCCAGGCGTGTAGCATCGGATTTCCTCTTCTTCGCCATACCTTTTTTTCAGAGAAGGCTTGGTTCGTGGGGATGGAAACGAGGAAGCAAGAACTGCCATGCTGTGTGGGATCATAATCCTTGGTCTTACGGTCTAGACCACGTTTTAA